>CM066037.1:68825087-70075139 GCA_033557465.1 Ichthyophis bannanicus
AGCAATGATATTAAAAAATACAGCGTTTGCCAAACCCTCCAATGCTGCCCTTTAATTAGCTGCTTCTGCTTCCTCCAACACAGACTTACTGTTTGCATAGGGGCAGAAGTGGGTGGGCAAAGTTTGTAAGCACCGTGTTTTAAAGTCAGTGCTGCGACTTCCGGTGGCATGGTGGACTAGGAAGGATGTCTCCTTCTTATTTTATTTATTTAGTATACATTTGTATACCGCTACTTCCAGCGATCAGCAGCGGTTTTGATTACCGATTGGAAATTGTCAAATCATGACAGGAAATTTTTGAGGTATAAATGCATTGATTAGACAGGAAAGCACAGCACACAGAGAACTATTTTACAGGGAACATGGGCTATGGAGGGTTAAGTGGCTTGCCCAAGACCACAAGGAGCACCTGTGGGACTAGAAACCCCAGTCCTTCCGGCCCAAGGTTGCTGTCCTCTAGTGGGATTTGAACCCCCGACCTTCCGGCCTGAAGTACCTTGCCCCAACCACTAGGCCACTTCTCCAGCTCCGGAGCCTAATCTCCCCCCCCTCCTTACTTACTCGGTTAATTGCTGCCCCCCCCCCCCCGCTTGGTTTGAGTCGGGGGAGATACTGTCTTCTTGGAGGGGGACAGTTTAACGCTCCGGATTAGCTGTGAACCACATGGCAACGAAAACCCCGCGGCGGGAGCAGCCCAGGGGTGGAGAAGGCAAAATGACGGAGACTGCTATGCCCGGCCCGACTACCGCTGCCTCCTGCACGATGGTGGATGAGATCTCTAAGGCGGTAGTGGCTGCGTTGGAGGACCGCCTGGGGGG
This sequence comes from Ichthyophis bannanicus, assembly GCA_033557465.1. NCBI lineage: Eukaryota > Metazoa > Chordata > Amphibia > Gymnophiona > Ichthyophiidae > Ichthyophis > Ichthyophis bannanicus. Next base: position 68,825,906 of record CM066037.1, read on the forward strand.
CCTGGTGACCCAGATGAATGCGGTGGCGCAGGCGGTCTCCGGGTTTACCGGCCACGTGGAGCAGGTGGAACAACGCGTTAGCACCCTGGAGGACACGCGAGAGCACGATGCGGCCAGGATCCAAAAGCTGGAAGAGGCCCTGCTGAAACAGGCGGATAAACTCAAGGACCTCGAGAATCGGAGTCGCCGCAATAATCTACGCTTTATTGGTATCGTGGCATCAATACCAATAAAGATAAAGATCTCTGGCAGGATAAAGATCTCCAGCAGTATCTGGAGCGGTGGCTGCCTGCCAACTTGTCGCTGGCGGAGGGGCTTGGCGAGATCACCTTAGAGAGAGCACACTGACTGGGCCCTTATAGAGCTGGTGATAATCGGCCCAGGGCGGTCATCGCCCGGTTTCTTAATGAGGCCCAAAAGGAGGGAGTTTTGCGGGCGGCGAGACAATCGCGGCGCTCCGGAGCATCTGCCTGCAGTGTGCTGATTTTCCAAGATTACTCAGCCAGGGTCTTGCAGCGGCGCAGGGCCTATAAAGAGGTCTGTGGCCGGATGGTGGAGAAGGGCATCCGTTTCACCTTGGCCTACCCTACATTGCTCCGGGTGGATGGCGCGGGTGGACGCCCCGTGTTTTCCACGCCGGAGGAGGCTCTGGACTATTGTAACCAGTGCGGGTGACTGTGGGGTCCTCAACTTGGTGGGACAGTAGAGTCTTTGAGTAGTCCCTGGACTTTGAAGACATGAGCGGTGTGTGGGGGGGGAGTACCTGCACATTGCTTGCTATACTGGCTGCTGCTTCATGTTTACTTCTCTGATTGTTAGCGCTCTGTATACTGTACCAGCGGCCACAATGGGAGAAAGGTTGACCCCTACTCAAGTCTGTCATATTCTGCCACTACGGTGGAATGCGGGGAGGGCGTGCTTGTATCCTGGCTGCGGCGTTGGTTGCCCTTGGCTTGAGTGGGGTCTCCAGTGGTCTGCTATATATGGCTGCGGCTGCACTTGCCTTCTGTTAGCAGGGGGAAAAGTTACTCTGTTACTCACTCAATAGGTTAGCTGGGGCACTTGTTTGTTAGTTTCAGTTATGGTTGTCTACCCACTTATAACACATCTCTCGACAGTTCCCCGGTTTATCTCCCTATTTATCTCCTCTTTTTTTTTCACTATACCAACCTCTGTCCTTACCTACTGTGTGGTGTTGGGGTCTAAGTGTTGGTGGTTTGCGGAGGGGATGGGGGGTGGTTGATCGGGGGGGGGGGGTGGAGGCACTGGGGAGCATCTTTCCCTTTGTTTCTTTCTATTGGAATTTGTTCTTTAACATTTAATTACATCTGGACCTGGGGATGGTTCTCACTATGGTCTTTATGGTGTCTTACGGATGGGGGGCGGTGCTGCAGTTGCTGTTTTACCTGTGATGGGAGGGACAATTAGGCCGGGATGGGTGGGGACTGGGGTTTCAGGGCCTCTTGTAGAGGGGGGGAAGATGGGGGTAGCCATATGAGTGGGCCTTGGGGAGGGGGGGGCTCTACATGTCTTGGAAGGCATGGAAGTGGTGGGGGAACCTGGGGAGCCAGGGCGACGGATGGAGAGTGGAGAGGGAGTTGGGCCGTTGCAAGGGGGGGAGAGGGGCTTGGGAAGAGGGGGATTGTTCTGTATTTTAGGGTATGGGGGATAGTGGGGGGTTTGTATGTGATTGGCTTTTTGGGTATGTCAGGGTTGGTGCATATGTGTGCTTGTGTCCGTGGGTGTGCGTTGGTGAGTTGGGGTGAAGTGATGTTGGGGGGGAATCCTAGGCTGGGGGGGTTCTCACCACGGTATGGGAATGGTTGGTGTTACTTGGAGATCTTTTTGTGGGAGGGGTAATGGGTAAGGGTATTAAGATAGCCTCCTGGAACATATGTGGTCTGGGCTCTCCGATTAAGAGATATAAAGCCTTACAACAAATAAAACGAAAGCAGATTGGGATTATAATGCTGCAAGAGACACATCAATCTGCGGCCGAACATGCGAAATTGTGCAAAGGCTACATTGCTAAGGTTTATGGGGCCCCTGCAATTGGGAAGAAACGTGGGGTGGCCATTTTAATTGCTAAGCACGTGAAATGGGTGGAGGAGAAAGTGGAAATAGATCCGGATGGTCGCTATGCTATGGTGTGGGGGCTGCTTGATGGTACCAAAGTTGCCCTGTGTTCGGTGTATGCCCCTAATGTCTACGAGGCTCAATTTTATCAGGCTCTTACTCGGTTGTTGGCGTCCACTGCTGGATATCAGGTCATTATGGGAGGGGATTTTAATGCAGTTTTGGATGAGGATATGGATAGATCTGGGCCAACTGGGGGGAGAGATAGGAGGAGCAAGCGGAGGTTGTGGGGTTTGTGTGAGGCGAATAAGCTGTTGGATATTTGGCGAGTTTTACACCCTGGGGACCGAGAGTATACCCACATGTCTAGGGCCCATGGAACGTGGTCATGTATTGATTATTTCTTGATCTCGGACTCCCTGTTTAGCTGGGTGCTGGAAGCGGAGGTTGGTCCCTCGGTTATTTCTGATCATGCGATGATCATTTTGGAGCTGCGCGATCGCTGCCCCAGTAGAAGCCGGCTTTGGCGTTTTCCATTGGAACTTAATGGGGATGCACAGTTTGCCGGGTTTTTGCGGGACAGATGGAGGGACTATGTGGCCTTTAATGACCACCCGGGGACCTCTCCAGCTCTCTTTTGGGAGGCCGGGAAGGCGGTTCTTCGGGGGGAGATTATTAGTTACCATAGTCTCAAGCGGAAGCGGAGAAACCAGAGAATCCTTGTCTTGGAACGTGAACTGGGTATGGCGCGGAGACAGGTAGCGGCGAACCGTTTGGCGGTAAATAGGCGTAAGTTGCAGGAAATACAGATGGAGTTGGAGATGCTCCTTCACCAGCGCGCTCAGAAATCCCTGCTGTATTATAGATATCAATTATACCAGCATGGGAATCGGGCGGGGAGGTTGCTGTCCTCTTTGGTGAGGCCGGTGGGGGGGTCGCGCCATATTGGGGTTATCAGGCATCCGAATGGGTCCCTTTGTAGGGAGGCGGTGGAGATTGAGAGGGTCTTTTCTGATTATTTTCATCAGCTCTACGCAGGTGATGGGGACAGGGAAACTGAGAGTAAGGAATTTTTGGCGGGGTGTGTTTTACCACACTTGAGCGCCGAGCAAGTGCAGGCCTTGAATCAACCCATCTCCTTGCGTGAGGTGCAGGATGGGATTCGGAATTTGAAGAACGGGCGAGCGCCTGGAATGGATGGCTTTAGGGGCGAGTTTTACAAGACCTTGGGGGATGCAATAGTGGCCCCGCTTGCGGGATAGTTTGAAGATTTGGTTCAGCGTGGTGGCTTTCCCTATGAGGCGAATAAAGCTGTGGTCACTATACTGCCGAAGCCGAGGAGGGACCCGCTTAACCCGGGATCGTATCAGCCCATTTCTCTTCTTAATGTTGATATTAAGATCCTGGCCAAGATTATTGCGGACCGGTTGGCGGTAATTTTGCCGGTCTTGATCCATGGAGATCAGGTGGGCTTTGTGCGGGGCCGGCATGCGGCTTATAGTTTGCAGCGTCTTTTGATCTCTATCTGTGCAGGGCGGGCGGCTCAATTGGGGTCTATGCTTATCAGTCTTGATGCTGAAAAAGCATTCGACCGGGTCAACTGGGGGTTTATGTACCAGGTTCTGGGTGCAATGGGGTTTACCGGTTTTTTTGTTGATGTGGTACGGCTTCTTTACGCGGACCCGAAAGGGGCCATCATGGTGAATGGGAACCTGACCTCAGACTTTTCTATACAAAAAGGGACGCGCCAGGGTTGTCCTTTGTCTCCGCTCTTGTTTGTTCTGACTCTGGAGCCTCTCCTGATCAGGATTCGGGCCCATTCTCAATTTCGGGGCATCCCGGTGGGGCGGACGGAATTTCGTGTTGCGGCTTTCGCTGATGATTTGCTTGTGCACTTAGTGGACCCTCAGAAGGGGTTGCCCCACTTGCTCAGTCTACTTTATGAATATGGGGTGCCCTCTGGGTTTTGGTTAAATTTGGATAAGTCTGAGGCGATGTTAATAGGCCCCGGAGCGCAGCAGGGTGGGCAGGGTGACTTTCCTTTGAAATGGGCGCGGGGGCAATTCAAATATTTGGGCATTTATGTACCGGGAGAGTTGGGAGATCTTTACCAGCTGAATGTCATTCAGCTTTTAACCGCTTTGACGGTCAGTGTAGACAAATGGCAGGATCTACTGTTATCCTTAGGAGGGCGCATTGCCCTGTTCAAGATGACGATGTTCCCTCAGATTTTGTATGTACTGCAGACTCTCCCGCTGTTGCTGAAACGTTCAGATCTGCGTAAGATGGACAAATTATTTAACCGATTCTTATGGCGGGGTCGGCGGCCTAGGGTACGTCTGGAGGTGTTGCGGCAACCTTGGGCTTCTGGAGGTATGGGACTTCCCGATATTCGGAAATACAATATAGCTTGCTTGTTACGGTTTGTCCGGGATTGGCTTTGGGATCTGTGGGAATACACTCCGCTGGGGATATTGCGGGAGGCTGTGAGGCCTCTTCACTTGCGCTACCTCCTGCATGCGAGGGTGGTGCGGGGGCCGGATCGGGATCTCCACGTTGTTGTTTTGGATCCCATTCGCAGGGCGTGGAAGTATTTTTGTAAGAGCCGACAGTTTGCCACAAATTATTCTCCTTATCTCCCCATCCAGGGTAATGGTGCATTTCTACCAGGACTTGGGGGTGGCCTCTTTGCACGGTGGACACAATTGGGGATAGTGAATTTGGAGCATGTGGTAACCCCAGAGGGTGCGGTGGCGGAGTTCTCCGTGTTGCATCGGCAGTACCCTCTAGAGGGACGGGATGTTTTACTCTACGCCCAGATTCGTAGCTACATTCGTACTGTGCCTCCGGAAGCGCTGCGTGATGAAGTCAGCTCTGGTATAGAGGTGGCATTACTGGGGGGGGGGAGCAAGAGGCGCGGGTGGCTTGGTTGCACAAAATGTTATGGGAATTGGTGCCGCCAGTTGCTTTGGAAGAATTGGCTGTTGCTTGGGCTCGGGAATTAGGGGAGGCAGTGACGAGTGAAGAGCTGTTAAGTGGGCTGTCCGCTATTCCGAAACTTAGCGTGTTGGTGACCTTTCGGGACAAGCAATATAAATTGCTGCGTCGTCTATACTTTGTTCCCCTTAGAGCATGGAAGGCTGGGATTGCTGGCTCCCCCGATTGTCCCCGATGTGGTGAGGGTCGAGCTACGCTGGGTCATATGTTCTGGGGGTGTACGCGGGTCCAGGTCTTTTGGGGATGGGTGTTGGCCTATTTGGTGCAGTGTGTGCGGCACCCGTTAACTTTTACAGCAGTGAATGTGGTGTTGGATGTGTGGGAGGAACTTTGGGAAGCAGAGGTGGGGCAGGGGGTACTGTAATGGGTGCGTTTGGTGTTGGTGACTGCTCGTATGACTATTTTGCATAGGTGGGTGGATGCTAGGGGTCCAACGTATGGTTTGTGGAGGGGGCGCTTGCATGAGGTGCTGTTAATGGAACGGCTTCGGGCTAGTGGGCATCCTGGGTGGTGGCAGTGCTTTTTGTTGAGGTGGGGACCCCATTTAGATTCTTTGCCTAGGCAGACTCGTAGGCGGATTCTGGGAGGGGTGTGAGGCTCCCTGTTCTTTCTGGCCTTAGGATCGCCTTCGGTTCATTTACGGACACTTACTAACCTCAGTCTTGGCATATATCAGTTGGGATGGGGGGGAGGGGGGCTAGTGGAAGGGAGGGGGGTTGTGGGCGGTGGGGTAACTAGTGAGTCTGACTCCCTGGATGATAAGGGACGGGCATGGGAGAAGAGTACACCCCCGAGTCCGTCTGTGGCTGGGTCACATTTTTGCTGGAGTCAGTGGGGGGGGGGGGGGTAGGAACATTTAGGTTGTTTTGTTATTTTTCTTGTGGGCTTTCTTCAGGGGCCCAAGGGTAAGAGAGTTTCTTGGGGGCATCTGCATGGGTCAGGGCTCTTGGGTCGCCCTTTGGTGTCATTCCTGGTTGGTGGCTTCCCCTTTTGGATTTGTTTATTATCTGCTGATTTTATTTGATGACTTTATTTGCTGATCTATGCTTTTATGTTGTATGCCTTTTGTACTTTACTCTGTTGTGCAACCTTGTACTGTACTGGTTTGATGCTGTTCTGTTTCGGTGTGGACATGAAAATTTGAATAAACAAATTTGAACATAAAGTCAGTGCTGCAGGTCCCAGAGAGGGGCGGTAGTGATGGCAACTGAGTTCGGAGCAAGGAATGAGGGTTCGCCTAGCAAGCCTCATTTCCTTGCACTGGCCTGGTAAATGGCACTCATCATCTTAGTTCACTTGGCATCTTCTTCAGTTCTACCAGTGCTTCTAGGGCATGCTATCCATAGCATTGTAAATCTGAAAAGCGAGTAGATCTGTTTAATGGCATTTTTTAAAATTATGTTTAACACAGATTCCCAAACCTTTATTAACCCCCAAAATATTCAGGGACCCCCAGTTTATTCTTACCACTCTTCCAGATCCCCTCCCCTCAGCACCAAGCCTGTCCCCACTAGTCCCTTTTCTGTCTCCACTCATCTCTCTCTCTCACTCCCCCCACTATCTTCTTCTTCCTCTCCAGACCCCATCAGTCTTAGTCTCTCCACCCCCAGTCAGTCCATACAAGCCTATCTCTCTCTCTCTCTTTCCTACCAGCCAGTCACTCCCCTTTCCCTCCATCTAGTCCCCACCATTAGAATCTCTCCCTCTCCTCACCTTTTGATGCTGTTGGTTCCTGTGCTCCTGCTTCCAGCCTCCATGGTTGCCTCTGATCACACCCCTACTGCTGGCCCCACCCTCAAGACCGCCTCTGCTTCGTTTTCCCAACCGTATCTGATTCCATCCTCATGGCCACTATTACTTCAGACCTGTGTATGAAAATACTTTTCTTCTTCTCTAGGTTCTGTGGATCCCTTGTAAAGGTCTTACAGACCTCCAGGGGTTCACAGACCACAGGTTGTGAACCACTGAAGTAGAACATTGTTGGCAATCTTGACAGGTCTAACTGGCAACCAAGAGGCGCAGCTTCTAACTGGTGACTGACAACATTGGTGATAGCTCTATGGTGCTGAAGACCCGCACTATTGAACTAGATCCTTCACTCTGTCCAGAGAGGAGTAATTTTTGTTGTATTTGGCACCACCAATCTATGGCTGATGATACTGTCACATTGTGAGTGACGGTTCTTGAGCTTCTGTAGATAACTGGGTTACCTACGTGCTATATTTCTGGGTATTTAGTTTTGTGCCCATGAAATCTAGGCTTTACTGAATCTGATATCTCTTTAAAGCGTTTCATTTTAAGCTGAGAAAAGCTGCCTACACTCCCCTCCCCCCAAAGCATGTGCTCAGTTTGGCTTAAGAACATAAGAAATACTATACCGGGTCAGACCAAGGTCCTTGAAACCGAGTATCCTGTTTACAACAGTGGCCAGTCTAGGTCACAAGTACCTGGCAGATTCCCAAAAAAGCACACAGGTTCCAAAATGCTTATCCCGGGGTAAGCAGTGGATTTCCCGGGTTCTATTTTATAATGGTTTATGGACCTTTTCTCCAGGAACTAGTCCAAACCTTTTTTAAACCCAGCTACACTAATAGCTTTTACTACATCTTCCGGTGATGAATTTCAGAGTTTGATTATGCATTGAGTAAAAAACTATTTCCTCTTATCAGTGTTAAATGGATTACATTGTAGCTTCATTGTAGTTTTTCTACTTTTTGACGGCGTAAACAACTGATCTACGTTTACCAGATCCACTCCATTCATTAATTTCTATCATATCCCCCCTCAACTGTCTCTTTTTCAAGTTGAAGATCCCTAACCTTTTAAGCCTCTCCTCAGAGGAGTATCCTTCCATCCCCTTTACCATTTTGGTTGCTCTTCTCTGTACCTTTTCTAATTCTGCTTTATCCTTATGACTTTATGTGGGCTAACTCGATAATGCCAGATAAGGTTAGTTGTATCTTCTGGCTTTAATGTGCATTGAGCACCTTAGGATAAATGTTTCTGCAAAGCTCTGCAGGAGTCCTTCACATGGGCTGCTGCCAGTGGGGGGAGATGCTACCATAATGCATTTTTGGTCCACAGGAGAAAGCAGTGCCTTGTGACTAAAAATGCGATACCACAGCACCTCCCGCCAATGGCAGCAGCACGGCTGAGGACTGTGCAGCTTCACAGGAGTGCTGCTTAGGAAAAAGAAGTCAAGTGTCTCTTGGACTGTTGGAAAGGATGATTAATAACATTAAGTGGCATTTTAGAAAGGACATCCAGGTAAAATCTGGAGCATCTGGGGCAAAATGTCAAAAAGAACACCAGGGACATTTATGTTTCAGCCTGATTTTAGCAAATTGGATGACCCCAAAATGGACAGCCTCATAAATATCCCCGCTACAAATATTTGGAATGGGAACATCTATGCTATGCTGAATGAATGTCCATGCAAGCTATTTTGCATGCACGGACGTGCATCAGTGTGCTGAACCAAAAATAAGTGCCCTCGTTTCCCTGAAGTTCATAGAAAGTATAGAGGATATCAGAGCACCTCCCTCTCTATGACCGCACATGTCTGGATGGCAGAATGAGAGCTTTTCTGATGCCTATTCGTGTCCTGGAGTGGGTGGGGATGTGTTCGCCGTTTCCGAAATCGAACTTGCCCGGAATGCCTCCTTCGTGACTTGGATGTCCTCGCACTGTAGAACCGGCTTCTAAAATGGTTCTGGGGATGTCTCTGTGATTTGGGCACCTATGTGCCCATTTTCAGACATTGAAAGCATGACTAGGGCTTCTAAAATGACTCCCATTGTCCATTGGAACTGCTGATTTCCAGGCTTGGAATTCTGTGTTTCAGTACAAATAATTCTGTGTTCTAGATCCCCTAAGAAGATTCTTGAACCCTCACCCTATCAAACCAACCCTATTTCCTTCTCTGCCCCACTCCTTTTAGTCTGTGCTGAGAGGCATTGGGCACGGCTGAAGTGACTCCTCATACCTTTTGCAGCAGTACGGATGCTGTACTGGAGGTGTGATGGGGCCTGCAAGATGTACTTGCAATTTAAAACAAATATCACTTTTCACATGTCTGCTCTAGGTAAGTTGTCAGAAGCCTTGCAGTTCCATTTCGTTTGAATTATTTCTCTCCTGAGGTTTGTGCTACAGAGCTAGACTATGCCAAGTTTTTCTTTAATTGTACTATATATATATATATATATATATATCACCTTTTCCCTGCAGCCTGCATTTATGTGAGAAGCATAAACATGAAGTCCTTTGGGATATAAATACAGTAAGTTCTTTAGAAAGATGGCTAATGATCATTTAAATGCCATTTTCATTTAACCATTTTGACTTTTGTGGCATATTTTATGAGGTGGTGAATCTAAACTTTAAAAGTGCTGCAGTCATTAAAACCACTTAGGACTTGATTCATCAAGTTTTCTCCTAGTCTGAGCCATTGGCAGAATCAGGTCCTTAATCTGTTAAGAAAGACGTCTCCAAGTAAATTGTTCTCTTCATTGGCCATAAGAAATTCCCCAGGGCTCTTTGCGCAGTTGTTTTCCTCCTTGCAATGTTTTGGTTGCTTTTTCAAGATGCACAAGAAGTTGGTTACCACAGGAGGACCATCCAGTGTGCAGAAAGACTTTTCGAGCAGTCAGCAACTTACAGGAAGGCCCAAGGAAGAAGTGAACCCCAAATGTAAAAATAAGTGAATAGTTTTATAGCACTAGGGCCATGCTGCTGAATGAAAATGGGGCATGGCATGATTAAGGAGTGGTTAAAGCAGTATTTGGCTAGCAGTTTAGAAAAACAGAGGGGAGTCAGCAGTAGCACTTACTGAAATGCTTCGGCCTTCTCCTTCCGCCCCCCTCCAATGCAAACGACCAGAATTACTCAAGGTGTGGTTGCACCATGTTTTTTTCTTATAATTTTCTCACCTTCTTGACCACTATTACACACTGAGCAGAGGATTTCAGCTTGCTGTACCTGAAGATGTCTTCATCCTTTTCCTAAGGTGGAAGCTATAATATGGGTTATTCTTCTTGATGTGCATCACTTTGTACTTCTGGTGATCTAGCAGCCCCTGGGCTTTCTCAGCAAAGTCTGGCTAGAAATAAATTGCCAGGCCTATCTTCCAAGAAAATGGCAAGTAAAGTGACTTGCCCAAGGCTACAATGAGTGCTGGTGGGAATCAAACCCTGGTTGCTTAGACAGTAGGCTGCTCCTCCAACCACTAGGCCACTTCTCTACTCCATTTGCCAGTATTATTGTTCTTCAGTCATTTATTTTCTATATATCTCCAGAAGTCCTAAGCAAGGAACCATCAACAGCATTTATTTACACAAATAAAACAGTATACAGTCAAACCTCGGTTTTCATGATTAATCCGTTCGAAAAAGTCTGACTAAAACCGAAACGTATGAAAACTGAAGCAATATTTCCTATAAGAAATAATGTAAATCCAATTAATCCGTTCCAGACACCCAAAAATATTCACAAAAAATACATTTTATAGAGAATAACTATATTTTTACATACAGAAAACAATGAGAAATAAATATAAATGACTAATGAAATGGATAAATGAACATTTAACATCACTGAAAGCAAGCTAAGTACAGTACTGTACAGTACAGTATGTTAACATCTGGCCTTAGCCACCCCTGACAAGCTGCTGTGCCCAGCTCTCTTCGGAATCACATTGGATTCAGTCCATTAAAATACCTTTACATTATCTGCTCAATGCTTCAGAATGGCAGAAAATCTTAATGATATAGCTTCAGACGTACCCTGCAAGAGAAAGAACTGCCTCCCACATTCATGCAACATCTCCTGCTTACGTTGACAGCTTTTCTTCCCTGCTACCTCCGAGCCTGAGGGGGTGCTCCAGAGAACGGGCAGGCGGTGGACGAGATCGGGGCCTTCCTCTCTGCGCAATCCTTGCCTCTCTGACTCTGACCAGGCTCGAGGATGTGTTTCATTTACGTGCTCAGCTGGCTTTCGCTTCTCATCATGCTGGCGATCGGTGAGTCCGGGGGGCAGTGCTGCCGGGACCGGGCGGGCGTTCTGGCAGTGTATACAGACCGGTGTGCAGCGCAAGGGTGTATGTATTTACAGTACTGTACTTTGCGAAAACCGAGGCGATGTACGAGAACCGGGACAAAATCTCAGTCAAAAGACGTTGAAAACCGAAGCAATGCATGAAAACCGGGACAAAATCTCAGTCAAAAAAGACGTTGAAAACCGAAGCGTATGAAAACCGGGGCAAATGAAAACCGAGGTTTGACTGTATATTAAAATCACTATATTCAATGAAGTATTAAAGATACTCTTTCCATTTTCTTTTGGCTAATATTGTATCTCAGTCTATCTCCCCAAACTTAGCTATGACGGGGAAAGCTTTTGCTTTCATTTCTGAACTTCAGAAATTGTTTTTGGAAAAAATAGCAGATGGCAAAGTGTTGCAGATACTAGGATCATCTACAGAAATCATATGGGAACATGTTGCAACCTTATGCCCCTCTCTAAATTGAGGACAGGTCAGTATATCCAGCTAACTTGAATGCAAAGTTAGTCAAGGCTGGCATAGACTAAATCAAAATATAAAACAGCTATGTTTTTCAACGGAAGAGTGGCTTGGTAACCAAGAGAGCAGGGGTTGATTCCCACTAGCACTCCTTGTGGCCTTGGGAAGTCACTTAACCCTCCATTGTCTCGGAACAAAGGCCTGGCAATCTACTTCCGGTCACACTGCCAAGAAAACCCAGGAGCTGCTGGGTCACCAGGAGTCAGCGCTAAATTGATGGCACAGATAAAAAAAATGCCTTTCAACACTTTAAGAAGGTAGAGCAGATTGAAATGTATCTTCCTCAACAACAGAAGGTAGGTGAAATATGTTCACATTTCCTACAGGCAATGATCAACAGAATTGCTCCATTTTGAGCTAATGTTTTGATGGTAGAGCCTAGTAAACCCACAAAGATTGAGTTACAATAATCTAAAATCATAGCTTGAAGAACTGTACATTAATTCAACAGGCTTCAATTTATAGAAAATAATCCTCTGAGCAAATCCACTATAAGGATGCGTCGATGACAGTGTTCCCAGGATGCATTGGAGTCTTTCACCATTGCTGCTGCTGAAAGGGGGAGGTGCTGCGATGTTGCATTTTTAGCCATGAGGAACAGGCACTGTGCACTCCTCACTACAAGCATGATATTGCAACACCTCCCTCTACTGGAAGCAGTGCCAGTGGAGGACTCCTGTGCAAGTTTTCGGGTCTGTTGATTGTTAACCTCTCAATCAAACAGCCAAGATAGCAAACTTCTGATTTTATAGAAGAAATCTCAGTGATGGTGACAGAAATGCAGATGTCAAAAGAATCCAGAATCCCAGTCATAGCTTCTGTTTTATGTACATTAAAGGCTAAATGGAGCAGATACACATTGTATAATAGGAATGAGATATAAATCCTGTTTAGGCAAGAAACATAAGAAGATTATTATTACCTTCTGCCTATAACCAAAAGGACGCACCATATTGCAAAAGAATATTACAATGTGAACATAAAAATTGAAAAGCATAATTTATAACAGAAATCACTGCAGAACTCCTTTCTTTAGATCTTGCCATTTCTTAAGGCCACGTGTCATCTGGATATGGTGGGTGTGACCTTTAAGGAAAGATTCAGACCAAGTCCATACTGTTGCACCGATTCCCAACTCTGACAATACATTCTAGAGGTCTAAATTAGTAAATTGTACTAACACATTGGTTGAGGAAGAAGTCTGAAACCTGAAGTGGGAATCCATGACAAGAACTCCCTTCAGAGAGCCTGAATCTCAGGCTAATGGATCCAAACACCAGTAGAATGATATGATGGGACTTACACGATTTTGATTAGATGATTAGCCACTTACTATAAGCACTCATTGCCAAAAAAGAATTACATTGCCAGGCCCTTTTCTAGATTGCTATGTTATCAGGACTAGAGTTGTCATTTGGCTCCAGATTTTCAGGTCAGACTGACCCCCATCCTGTTTCTCCCCCCACCCCTCTCTCCCACCCCACTCTCCCCCCACTGCATGCAGGGACTTGCAGTCTTGCTTTTCTTAGGGTATGCAACAGGGCCTTCAGAATTGCAAGTCCCTGCATGCAGTGGGGTGACATCAAGACTGGATCAATCTGACCTGGAAATCTGGAGCCCGTTGCAGCACTAATCAGGACAAACACTGTACTTACATGGTAGTAGTATAAGATTGTTCCTGGGGAGAATAGTTTTGCATGCACACGTCTGGTCATGCATTCTAGAATTCCTTCTGTTTCTGGTTTGATGGAGAAAGTCTCTTGTTCTCCCCCTGCCCCCAACTCCTCTTCTTTCCCTAGCAGGTGCTTGTCTATAATGGTGCTCTTTCAGTTCTAATAGATTTAATAGAGAGGTGGCTAAATGGCGTTTGTATAGCTTTGCCTGTATATATTTAGAGATAAAGAGTTCATTTAGGGATTACATCTTATATTTGCACCATTAACCATAGCACATCTGTTACTGAATTAACAAACAGCAGAATATTGAGACAAGTTTCAAAGAAATCTTTTTCTTGTTCCTTTGTGCACATTTCTCTGCCCAGGTATTTGCATTCAGGATGGGAAAGTTACCACTGATGGATTCTCTGTACGTTTTTACTAAATGCGCATCATTAAAATTCCACAAAATTCCAAAAAGCCTATGTTATTTAACTTACTTTTAATGATGATATAGTTCTGTAAGCACTGCCCCACCAGCTGAGGACTCGGCCCGTCAAGAAAATGGCCTTTGGCCTAAGTTATTCTTTATCGTAAGGTGAAACGTTTCCTCTACAGAACCCAGGAAAGGAGGTTTTATTTCTTGACATAAATAACATATAGATTTCTGCTCCCTGCTGTTCTGGTATGACATAGGATCTTGTGAAGTAAAAGTCCTGCTGATGATATTTAGCAAGAGCTTGCAACAAATGAATGTGCTTAATGTGCTATGTGAAGAGTTTTTGAATCAGCATGTTAAACTTTAGACACACGACTAGAATGGTTATGGTAACCCCCCAAAAATTACTCTGCACCCTATTGCCATTTGAATTCACCAGTGGTGTCCAGCTTGGAATGAACAGGTCAGTTAACACTAGGAACTTCCCCCTCCCTTTTTCCTGCAGCAACTGTAACCTTGCATCAAAGCATTCTTTTCCCACCTTCCCACCCACTCAGAGTAATACCAACGCTCCTGGGGCATCACCATCTCTTCTCCCAATTCCCAATGATCATAAACACCCCATTCCATGGCAAAAGACATCCCTGTCACAGTCAGCAGCTACTCCCCAACCATCCTGAGTCACTGGAACCCTTCCCAATGTATTGACTCCTTCCCAACTCAAGACACCGGAACCCTCCCAACTCCTTAGTCCCTATAGAATCCTCCAGGAAACCTTCTACGGGGTTCTAAGTCTTTAGAGAAAAGAGATACTGCAAAGCCCTCCTACCCACACTGCTTCTTTTCAGTGAAAGGTGCCACTAGAACTAGTTCACCATGTAAACCCTCATTTGCATACGTGGGCTTGCAATGTTTTGCTTGCTCATCAAACAATGCTAATATGTTGAGTGACCTCTTCCCATATAGCCCGCTAATTTAGGGTACACAAGAAGGCTTTGACATGCATGTTAAAGTTTACTGCATAGGCACCAGAGTGATATCACACATTTAGTATAGTTTATCACTGTTTATGGCGAAACTCTTTGATTTTCAGCAAAGCAGTTGCTCAAGCATCTCCCAAAGACACTTACTGCAAGTTTGTTTGATTGACTGGCACACCTCTGCACTGTTCCAAGGACTTACTAGAACCCAACAGGGCATGTGGGTTGCATGGGTTATCCACACACATGCCAGCACAAAAATGTAATGTGATATTCAGTAGGGGGTGCAAAGCATATAGCTAGACAGGACAAAATGGCACCCCAGGCAAGAAGTGTTTTTGGCATCCCCCCTTCACTTTTGGGTTCATGTTCTTGCAGACTGACTCAAAAGGATGGTGGAACCTGTGCCAAGCTTGGCACTGGGTGATTACCTTCCTTGGCCACCCCTTGCAATCACACCTCTTGGAGTACCATAGGGGTTTTACAGGATGGTCTTCAGGACTGTGGAGTTGTGTGAATGTTTTTGCAAGGAAGAGGAGCCGAAACAGGAAATGAGAAAGGAGATTTCCACTCTGAGAGCAGTTTACAATTAGATACAGCCTAGACATAATGCCGTAGCTTATGGGTATCTTTTGGAACTGATCAATCAGCTATCAGCTAAGGTCTTTCACATGTGTTCTGTTATTCTTGATATCTGAAACTGTAGAATCAGGATCACAGCTTGGGAAGTAACATCTGATCTGTGTGATCAGGTAGTCTTACTGCATGGATTTCATTTCTGCCATGAATGGTGCTCTGGAATTCAGGACATTCCGTAAGTGATCTAAGCCAGACAGTTTAAAAAAAAGCCTATATCACTTTTCTCCTATAGTTCTGTTCTTTCGTATCCTATTCTGATGTTACAGGTGGTTGCTTTTTTTAATGGGGCATAGTTTTATTCTCTGAAGCCTTTACCATCTTATTTTAAATCCCCGTTTCCTAGATTCTCTTTCAAGTTAGAACTATAGAACCCACCACCATGTAACACTTCATAATTTGAATTATCCCATGATAGTTCTCAGTTGTAATGCTATAGATGCACCTGTGTAGATAGACAAGGATTTGCAAACTTTTATCTTTTTACCTTCGATATTCCTGGCTGTGTTTTCATGTTATAAGCCCCTCTCAGGTCCTCTTGAGGTTTTGTCTCTCACCTTTAGACATCCAAACCCCTAATTTGGGGACTCCTGATTTAAACAATGTGATTCAGAGTTGGGGCCGTTTGGGATAGTCCTTGGGGCACACCTAGCCAATCTGCTTTTTAGGATGTCCATGCATGAATATGCATGAGAGAGGTTTGTGTGTTCTGGCTCTGTTGCATGTTAATCTCCCTCATATATTCATTGTGGATATCCTAAAACAGCAGACTAGCTTGGTGCGTCCCACGGATTGGGTTGAGAACCCCTGGTCTAGGAAGATCGTGTGGGGGAAGGACCCATTCACATCTTCTATGCCCAGAAGCAGAATTGCACCAATGTAATAAGTTCAAATTTATTAATCACTGGAAGAATAAAAAAATAAAAACTGAACACAGAGGATATAAAAGAAATATTTTACTCTTTAGAGACTGTACTACATGATTTCTCCCATTTTGCGTCTCTGACAGAAACCTTTTAATACATGTGACCCAGATTTGAAATCGACTTTCACTTCTTTTCCCATCAATAAGTGTTTAAGAGATACAAGGCTTTGTGTTTCAATTTCAGCTCTATGGTTTAGCACAAAAAAGGTCCGATATTCAGATCTGCCATATCTTGCCTTCCAAAATGAGATGAGATGGTTCTGCATTTCATCTTTGCTTGAAGGAAGGCAAATGCTGGCTTCAGTTATGTTATCAAACAGCTGATTGCTGCAGAGAAAGAAGAGGGAATAAGCAGGCTGGTTTGGGTTTAAAAAGCCCCTTTCAATTTGAGTTTTCCTTTTGTCATACAGCCCATTATGGGCCTTATTAAAAATAGACTTTTCCCCCTCCATGAATGCAAAATGGGAACTCTCCATGGTAGGTGACTGCGTGTCAGTTCATTAGGTTAAACTGCAGATGTCACTGTTAGATCTGAAATTAAGAGGTTACTCTGGCCTTCAGAGACTATTTCAGTCCCAAACACATTATTATCTTCCTGATACAGGGCACACACCACCGAGGCAGAGAGTAAGAATATATTTAACTCCCCCACACCTCAAAAGAAACACAGGGTTTTTAAATCTGTTTTTAATTTTTACAAATAAGTATCTTATTGGGAATGAATATAACATTCCTGGGCTGAACCAAATACTGTACACATTCTCGCTGAGATGGGCAGCTGTTTAGTCCCCGTTGACCCTTCACACAATGACAGCAGGAAATCAGGAGCGCAAGACTACAGGGTGTTTCAAGGCTGTAAGAATTTCTCGTACATTACAGAGGGCAATAAGTCATCTTATGAGAATAAGTGATGTATGTTCATATCTAAAACCTAATCTTAGAATGATTTTTTTTAACTTTTACAAATGTTTTTGTGCTCATGGAATGCGATGGCGAGTAACGAGCTTTAGGTCTGACCAGTCTGATCAGTTTCACTCTTGGTACAGTGCCATGGACTCCAGTTCATCTCTGACCTGCTCCTCCCTTTGTGTCTATCCCAAGTTTCTGTTTTTCTCTCCACCTATTCCATGGGTTGACATGTTTCCTGCACCCAGCAACTTTTCTGGAAAAATATTTCTTGATGCCCCATGGAGCCTCCTACTGCGGCCTCTTGTTCTAAAATGTTCTTTCCTTTGAAGGAGATTTGCTTCTTCTAAATGATTTATATCTTTGACCTTTTTGTATGTCTGAACATCTCCATCCTATTCCCCCTGTCTCTCCTCTCAAGTGCGTATTTAGATCCCATTGGGCAGGAATCTTAGTGAGGACACTGAGCTTCCGGATAGAGCGTTGTTAAAACCGGCAGGATTTTCAAGATGGAAAACAGTGACCACAAAGGATAAAAGTAGTTAAAAGTATTAACCCAACCTTTGCAAATCCTGGCGTTTGGGACATCGAAAAGCAGAAGAATGGCTTTAGAGCTGTGTTTTGCAATGATGCTGGTTGTTTTTAGGGAAACTGCCTAACATATGATAATCCCATTAAAAGCCAGTCCACACAGCCTGTTATTTCCACTCAGTCAACTAGTGTGGCCTCCAACCTGGAAGCCCAGGAGCCAATACCACATATCACACTTTCTTTACATTTCAGAGGCTCTGTGGATTCTCTCCTAACGGTGAGACAAATAGAGCATCTTTTTATAAGGGTGCCTGCTTTTATGCATGCAAAGAGATGACCTTTTATGTGCCTAAATGCCTCTTATAAAACCATGTCCAGCACGAAAGTACATGCAGTCTTTTGGTCCATACTTTCCCTGTGATTATGCACAGAGGTGGGGTTTGGGTGCAGCATGGACGAAGTATGTAAGTAGTATTAAATACCACAAGGAGACCTTCCTTCAGGAAATAATGCCACAACTACAACACGATTGCAATGACATTGATGAAGCCATAACCAGATGGAACTCAAACCTATCCAAAGCTGCATCAGCAACTAACAAAGAAAGGACACACCCCCAAAGGAAAACCAATGCCCCCTGGTACTCAGATGAGATCCGGGAAGCAAAACGCAAGCTCAGAAAACTGGAGAGAAAATGGAGGCGTACCAAGTCACATGAGGCAGCACTCCAATACAGAACCGAGCAACAAGCCTACAACAACCTAATCAACAACCACCAGCAACAACACCACACCAACCTCATCCTGAAATCAGCCAACAAACCAAGAGAATTATTTAACATAGTACAACAACTCACAAAAGACACCCCACTACCCAATGGATATCAACTAGACCATCAAGAATTCGCAAACTATCTGATAAACAAGAACACAAAATCAACAAACACTTTGCCTACCGCGGAACACACCCTAACATCGATGGATCACAACCAGACCTGCGAAGAATCTCACCAAAACTGGAATGACTTCTCTATACCGACAACATAGCAAATAGAAAAAATTGTGATCTCCATTAATACGACAACCGCACCTACGGACCCATGCCCAGTGGAGTGGATCAAGTCTTCCAAGTACCAACTAAGCCACCACCTACACAAAATCGTAGAGCAGTCCCTCCAGCAAGGGCACCTCCCACAGATTCTAAAACAAGCTACCATACGACCAATCCTTAAGGGAAACTTGCTAAACACCTCTGACCTGAAATCTTACCGGCCGATCTCAAACTTGCCATTCGTCTCCAAAATCATCAAGAAAGTAGTACAAAGACAACTACAGGATCACATGGACCTTCATGCTCCACTGGACTTGCACCAACATGGCTTCAAACCACATCACAATGTAGAGACTCTGCTCACCTCACTCTTTGGCAACCTACTGAAAGGAATAGACAACATAAAGAAAGGTTTCCTACTAATTTTCATCAACATCTCAGCTACCTTTGACATGGTATCACACCCCATACTCCTACAGCGCCTCCAAGAAATGGGATTACGCAACAACACCCTGAAATGGTTCACCTCCTACCTAGACAACCGCACACAGCAAGTAAAATGTGGGGAAAAGAAATCAGCTCAATTTACTACCATGCAAGGAATACCTCAAGGTACAGCCCTGTCATCAATACTTTTCAACATCTATATCCAGCCCATATGCAGCATCATCAGACAACACAACATACAATATCACCTGTACGCAGACAATATAATGGTGTACACCCCAATTGACCTGTGCACCCCTGACATAACCTCAATGACCAATTGCCTCGAACATATGAACACCTGGCTCGCTGACAATAACCTCAAGGTAAACTTTGATAAGACTGAAGCAATGTTTATTTCCAGGAGCACAACATTCAACCCACCCCAAGAAATCAACATACTACACAGGACAATCTCAACAAAGGACGAAGTAAAGTATCCCGGTGTCATCATAGACAAGAACCTGAATCGCCATTCCCATATTAACAAAACTACAGCAAAAGCGTACCACCATTTAAAGATCATCAGATGACTCAAGCCACTCCTCAGCCAAGAACACTTCCTCACAGTATGCCAGGCAGTTATCACCCCCATACTAGACTACGGAAATTTACTATATCAAGGGTTACCCAAACACTCTGTACACCCACTTCAATTGGTTCAAAACACTGCAGCGCGCATAATCACAGGCACGTCCAAATGCGAACACATAACACCAGTACTCTGACAACTGCACTGGCTACCCATAATGGTACGAGCAAAATTCAAGGCAACACTAATCATCTTCAAGACCATACACCACTGCTCAGCAGAAATTCTACAGACCACAATAACCAAAGACACAAGCAGCAGAACCAGGCGAACCCAAGGCACCAACAGACTCCTCACCCCGGCTGGATACCACAAAACAAAGCAATCAACTTCCAGAAGAGCCTTTTCACTCTCGGCGCCGGACCTATGGAACTCGCTCCCTGAGGAACTAAGAGCACAAAAGGACCTCAAGGACTTTCGCAAATCCCTCAAAACCCACCTGTTCATGGCTGCATATGAACAAGTACCTTAACTCCCAATCAACGCAGCCATGTCGATACAGCCACCAAACACCAACAGCTCAGACCTGGGATTCAACCCCCAGAAATATATGTATGTCTTGTCACCTATGTTGAATGTAGACCCTCGTTAAATCCCTAACCACTTTGATTGAAGGATAAGGTGGCATACAAAACTGGCTAAATAAATAAATAAATGTATATGTGTACTTGCAACATGTAGGTGCGGTATTTACACCAGCTCTGAAATTAAGGCACGTTTTTGGTCACTTATGTTTATATTTATTTATTTAATGGTTTTATATACCGCGCTCTTTAAAATCAGTGCGGTTTTCAGATAACATTTTGTACAGAGCAGGGAGAGCCTGCTTTGCACTTACATTGAACGGGTAATGCAACTTGGGTTTATAACTGGGGTATTTTATAACTTGGGTTTATAACTGGGGTATTTTATATTTTATAGAGGAAAAGAAAGCACCTACTTTTCCTTAAAATAGGGGTGTTTTGGCTGCCTTAAATTAGGCACCCCATTATAAAATCACACTCCCTGAGTATCTCTAATGTTTTTAAAGACTATTTCTAGGTGGATGATTAATTTGACATAGCCTGCTTGAAATTTTTAAGACTTTTCTCTTTCCCTCTTCAGGTTACTGCTATTAATATTGCTATTATTATGTACTAAATTTCTTCTTTGAACACATTCCTAAACCTGTCTGGAGACTCACCCTCCTCCCTAAGATTCACGCCTTGTGGGTCTTTATCTTAGAGAGTAAAGCACCTTGAAACGTCAGCACAAGCAATGAACAGACTATGCAGTTTAGTGGCTTAATTCATGTGATAAACACACAGAGCAAGGGACAGGGTGATAAAGGTGCACTA
The DNA here is from genome assembly GCA_033557465.1 of Ichthyophis bannanicus. Taxonomy (NCBI): domain Eukaryota; kingdom Metazoa; phylum Chordata; class Amphibia; order Gymnophiona; family Ichthyophiidae; genus Ichthyophis; species Ichthyophis bannanicus. Next base: position 68,847,093 of record CM066037.1, read on the forward strand.
AAAAGAGCCAAAAAAATATAGACAGGCAAAAAAAAAAAAGAATTTCAAATCACATTAAGGACGACACTTTCCTTTTCTCTCGACCCCAGTGCAACTTTCTGCCCTCCTCTGCAACCACCCCCATGGTTTCAGACCCCAGATTGGGAAATGTTATCTGGGGCTTGTCATCTTCATGCCAAATGCACCCAAATTCGGTAGCACAAAACAGAGAGACTTCGTCCACATTCAGGCCCGTTCGACTCACCACTGTCCCTTTGGTCTTAGAGAACTGCTTGTTGGGTCTGCTTCATTTGGTTGTCAAAGTGTTAAGGGAATATGAGATAAGAGATGCAAAAAGAAAAAAAATAGAAAAACCATACTCTGCAAAGATCTTTTCAGTGTCAACTTAAATGCACACAAATAGCAGATGATGATCTCCTTCATTGGACTAACATTTATCCAGTAATATCTACACACTTTTAAAACCATTGAGACCCTCTCTTCAGGTGTTCATTTGAATAGAAATAGCTGAATGAGTGTTTTTATAATTGATCCCTTGAGTACCGGATGCCTAGTGCTGTATAGCTAACATTTTCCCTTTGCTGATTTCTTTTTTTATTTTAAATTGCTAGTCTGCAAAAAACTTGGAATTTCATACAGTTCTGATGCAAAAATTAACCTTCGAAATGCCAGAACACCTTTGTGTCCATCACTAAACATGGCTGCATGTAAAATGGCTTTCTACGGTGCCCTGTTTGGTCGTAATAATAGTAAACATCATTATTTTATTATAACCCTTCCTTACCCCTCCGGTAAATGGATCAAAATCATTTGAAAACAGTTAAAAAGGTTAAAAGGAGAAATCCTACTGGGCTTTCAAATTACAGGTTTTCAAACCTTTGCAGTGGATGGAGGCGCTCTCTGGAACTGTGAAACTTCATATGCCTTGCTGTGATTTCAGTTTCAAGTTTCAACATACTGCGACGTACTGTCGTAGGTTTTGGGGAAGCTTGTGATGTAGCTTTCAGAGGGGTAGATGTCTTAGTTTGGAATAGCAAAAATGACAGGCAGATGGTACTCATAGCCTAATACAATGTACCGATGAAGAGGACTCTTGTCCTAAAACGCGCCTGCCTTAATAAACTGCTTTAGTCTATAAGGTACGACCTGCCTCTGTCAGTGTAGCTGAAGTATTTGGTTGTTTGGGACTGTTGAACCCCTTTACCATGTGGTCAGCAGTGGAAGAGAAGAGACTCAGCCTACTCCGCCCTGAGGCCTAGGCTGCTTGTTGTAGGGTTTCCCATGGTTCAGTGGATTTTTCGAAGATTGCTAGAACCTTAAAATGCAAGTTTCTTTACCCTTCCACATATGCAATACATTTCAAAATTAAAATTATTTCCCCCTCCCACTGTTTTTTAGGGCAATTTCTCCAAATAGGTTAGTTTTGTACATACCATAATAGTCGTGAATCTCGCTTCTAAGCCAGGGTATGGGGAGGATGATCTCAGTCTCTCAAATTTACTGCTAATGCTCGGCATAGTACTTGCATAATACCAGAGAGAGCTTCCCTCTGGAGTTCGTAAGATGTAACATGTATGGGTAATTTATGAAGGCGTGCTTAGAAATTCTTCTTAATCGAGCCTGTGGCACCCAACGTGATGGGAAATAATGGTATTCACCATATTTTCTTTGTCTCTGACTTAAGAATATAAGAAATGCCATACTAGGTCAGACCAAGGTCCATCAAGACCAATATCCTGTATCCAACAGTGGCCAATCCGGGTCACAATACCCGGCAGATTCCCAAAAACGTATTGTACACAGGTTCCACAATGCTTGTCCCAGGTTAAGTAGTGGATTTCCTGGATCCTCTTTAATAATGCTTTATAGATTTTTCCTCCAGGAACTTGTCCAAACCTTTTTTAAACTCAGCTACACTAACAGCTTTTACTACATTCTCCTGTAACAAAGTCCAGCGTTTGAATACACGCTGAGTGAAAAAATATTTTCTCTTATTAGTCTTAAATGGGTTATATTGTACCTTCATTACATCTCCCCTAATATTTCTGTTTTTTGATGGCGTAAACAACTGACTATGTTTACCCATTTCACTCCATTCATTAATTTATAGACCTCTATCATATCTCCCCTCAGTGGTCTTTTTTCCAAGTTGAAGAGCCCTAACCTTTTAAGCCCTTCCTCATAGGGGTATCCTTCCATCCTCTTTACCATTTTTCTGGCTGTCTCTGTACCATTTTTAATTCTACTATATACTTTTTAAGATATGGTGACTAGAATTGCACACAATATTCAAGGTGCGGTCGCACTATGCAACGATACAGACGCGTCATAATATCCTTTGTTTTATTTTCCATTCCTTTCCTTATAATACCTAGCATTCTATTTGCTTTCTTGGCCACCGCTGCACACTGGGCAGAGGGTTTCAACGTATTATCCACGATGACGCCTAAATCCTTTTCTTGGGTGGTGGTTCCTAATGTGGAACCTTGCATCATGTAACTATAGTGTGGGTTGTTCTTCCCTAAGTGCATAACTTTGCACTTGTGCACATTAAATTTCATCTGCCATTTGGATGTCCAGTCTTCCAATTTATCAAGGTCCTTTTGCAATTTTTCACAATACTCTTCTGCTTCGAATAATTTTTTGTTATCTGCAAATTTGATCACCTCGCTCGTTATTCCATTTCCAGGTCATTTATGAATATGTTAAAAAGCAGCTGGCCCAGCACAGATCCCTGGAATACTCCACTATTCACCTTTCTCCATTGAAAAAATTGGCTATTTAGTCCTACTTTCTGCTTTCTATCTTTTAGCCACTTCCTGATCCAATGCCTCCTACCCAATGCCTGCTATCCCATGATTTTTAATTTTGCTAAGAGTCTCTCATAAGGGACCTTGTCAAAGGCTTTCTGAAAATCCAGACACACAAAGAGCCCAATCCCCAAAGGGGCACATCCGGGCCTCCTGGGTGCCCCCAAGCAGGACGGGCCCGTTAGGACTCAATTCTGCACCGTGGGAGCCAGACATTGCTGCAGGTGGAGGATTGGGCCCTGAGATGGCCCGGTGTGCCCCTGTATACCTGCAGGGATGTCCTCCCCGCCACTTGGTCTGTCCGCCGCAGTGCCATCCCCATCACCCTGCTACCTGACCCCCAACGGGAGCTGCCAAGGCCCAGATCGGGCAGTGGGGACCCACCATGGATGGCCTGTTGCTCCGGTGAAGGGGCTGCCGGACAGGATTGGAGGGGCGCCCCGCGCTTATTCCACCTCAGAGGTGGAATAAGCAGGGCATCCTCCCGCTGCTCCCTGGATTCAGGTCACGGCCCTGTACATTCGGGGGCTGGTCGCGTACATGCTCCATGCCAGTGCCGTCCCATCCCCCGCAGCACATACAGCAGCTCTGTACGTGCAGCGGGACAAGGAGGCAGAATAAGTTGAGGGCAAATAGCGGAGCTGGAAGTCCTATCAGGATGTACAGCCCTGCTATTCACCTTCCTGGTTTAGGTCCTATATCAACCGGCTCACCTTTATCTACTTGTTTATTCACACCTTCAAAAAAATATAACAGATTAGAAAGACAAGATCTTTCTTGGCTAAATCCATGTTGGCTGTTTCCCATTAAACTATGACTACATGTTCAGTAATTTTATTCTTTATAATGGTTTCTACCATTTTGACTGGTACTGATGTCAGGGTCCCTGGTCTGTAAAAATTTGGTGGTACATTGACCATTCTCTAATCTTCAGGTACTACAAATGATTTTAATGATAGTTCACAGATTAATAATAGTAGGTCTGCAATGTCATATTTCAGTTCTTTCAATATCTTGGAATGTCTACTATCCGGCCCAGGCGATTTACTACTCTTTAGTTTATCAAATAGTTGTAATACATCTTCCTGGTTTATCGATATTTCTTTCAATTCTTCTTATACATCACCTTTAAATATCATTTCAGGCATTGATAACTTCCCTACATCTTCTTCAGTAAAGACCGAAGCAAAGTATTCATTCAGTCTCTCTGCTATGTCATGTCCTCCCTTAGCACCCCTTTTACCCCTCTATCATCTAATGGTCCAACTGACTCTCTCACAGGTTTTATGCCACAAATGTACTTTAAAAAGTTTCTATTGCGCGTTTTTGCTTCCATGGCAAACGTTTTTTCAAATTCTCTTTGCCTACCTTATCAATGCCTTGCATCTAACTTGCCAGTGCTGATGTTGTTTCCCATTTTCGTCATTTGGCTCCTTTTTCTATTTTCTGAAAGATGCTTTTTTTGGCTACAACAGCTTTTCCTACCTCACCTTTAAACCATGCTAGCAGTGTTTTGGCTTTCCTTCCACCTTTCCTAAAGCACAGAATACATGTGGTCTAGGCTTCCAAAATAGTATTTTTAAACAATGCCCATGATTGATGTAAACCTATAACCTTTGCAGCTGTTTGTTTTTAGCTTTTTTCTTAACTATTTGCCTCATTTTATCATAGTCTCTCTTTTGAAAGTTAAAAGGAGTACTGTGGATTTCCTTGCCATCCTCCCTCCATTTATTAAATAAAATGCGATCATGCTATGATCACTATTGCCAATTGGCCCCAAAACCAGATCCTGCATTCTAGGTTCAAAATAGCTTCTCCTTTTGTTGGTTCATGAACTAGCTGCTTCAAGAAGCAGTCATTTATTTTGTCTAAAAAATTTTATCTCCCTAGCAGGTCCTGCTGTGACATTGGCCCAGCCGATACCGGGGTAATTGAAATCACACATTATTATTATTTTGTAACTTTTGTTATCTTCACTGACTTCTTTTAGCATTTCATCATCCATCTGCTCATTTTGGCCAGGAGGACAGTAGTACACCCCCACTGCCATTGCCTTCCTCTTTTTACATGGAATTTCTATGCATAGAGATTCTACAGTGTATTTTGTTTCCTGCAAAACCTTTAGCCCATGTGACTCAATGCTCTGACTGCATAAGGACATAAGGTGTGCCATACTGGATCCGACCAAAGGTCCATGAAGCCCAGTATCCTGTTTTGAACAGTGGCCAATCCACGTCACAAGTACTTGTTAGGTTCCCAAAGTGGTACACAGATTCCATATTGCTTATCCTGGGGTAAGCAGTGGATTTCCCTGGTCCTCTTTAATAATGGTTTATGGACTTTTCCTCCAGGAACTTGCCCAAACCTATTCTAAACCCGCTACACTAATAGGTTTTACTACATCTCCGTTAAGAAATTCCAGAGTTTGATTACGTGTTGAGTGAAAAAGTATTTTCCCCTATTAGTCCTAAATGGGCTACATTGTAACTCCATTGCATGTCCTCTAGTTTCTCCACTTTTTGAAGAAATAAACAACCAGTCTTGCATTTACCCATTCCATTCCATTCATTATTTTATAGATCTCTAGCATATCTCCCCTCAGCCATCTTTTTTCCAAGATGAAGAGCCCTAACCTTTTAAGCCTTTCCTCAAAGGGATATTGAATATCTGGCATTGACTATCTGGGTCTAATATTCAGTGGTGATGGCTAGCCGCTTTACAGTGGCTAGCCGCCGTCGCTGAATATCGGCCCTATATATACAGTACAGTAGCTATAAAATCATTTCTATTACATTGATCTATGAAGAATAATTCAAGCTATTTCTTTCTTAAAAGCTTCTGTGATGTAGATTTGACAAGTTCATATTGTAAATGTGCATCAATCACATTTATTTTAATCATTTTTAATAAATCAGAGCTACTTAGAAATGTCATGTTCTGAGACACTTCTGAGGAGGCCTGAGAACGAGTAATGGGAATTCTGGTGCTTGGTTTTTCTTCTACTGTGATTAACTGGCTAGGAATGGAGAAGAGGAGGAGGAGGAGGGGGGGGGGCCTTTGCTAGAGGATCTAAGGGTTGCATCTTCCTTTCAGTTGTGGGAAGCTGGGAAATTGATGGCCACTGTGATGGGTAGGAGGGCTCAGTGATTACCAGGGATTAGAGGTGAGACTTGCAGGGCCGGTGCACCATCAGGCAAAGTAGGCGACTGCCTAGGGTGGTGGCTTCTGAGGTGTGTAAAAGAGCATCAGAAGTCAAAGCAAGAGATCCTGATGGCCAAAGAACACATACTTTTATCTGCATGGAGATGGGGCATGCAAGCTGGAGTGGAGGAGTAGCCTAGTGGTTAGGGGTAGCAGCCAAGACCCTGAAAGACCAGCGTTCAAATTCCACTGATGCTCTTTGTGGCCTTGGGCAAGGCTCTTAATCCTCCACTGACTTAGATTTTAAGCCTTCTGGGGACAGAGAACTAACTACTATACCTAAATATAACTCCCCTTGACCTGCTACTGGAAATGTGTGAATAAAATATTTTTAAAGTATGATGTCCAGTTATGCATTGTTGACATGATTGTCCTGGGAGGAGTGGTGCTAGGAAGATCAATTATCAAAATCATGGGGGGGGGGGGGAAGGGGTGGAGTTTAAGGTTGAACTGGGGCACCCAATACCTTTGCACTGACCCTGGCAGAATTTAATATTTAAAAGTATGTTGTCCAATTATGCATTTTTACAGGATTGTTGAAGGAGCTTAGTGTCGGGATGATGATGATAGTTGAGTTTAATTATCAAAATCTTGGGAAGGGTGAATATGGCTGAAGGTTTCCCCTGGGGGGGACCCAATATCCTTTGGAAGCTCTAGGACCATTGGGTGTATCAGGGTGAAGTTGTTGAGCTCTAGGACCACTGCAGGAACCAGGGCAGAGCTGAAGGGAGGACCACCAGGGTAGAGAGAAGGAGGTGAAAAGGAGTGGTCGAGATTGAGGCACTGGTGGATGGGACAAGGGAGAGACATTCAACCTTTTCCTGCTTCTTCTGGTGTCCTCTCCTCTCTCTGCTCTAGGAGCAGCGTTTTGTGACAGTTTACTCCTGTTCTGTCCACCAGTTGATGGCCAGAGATTGAGCACTGGTGGGAGTTGGGAATGGAGAATCACTGGAGGAAGAAGGAAGTGCAGATAAATGGGGGATCTTGAGGTTTCAGCACTGGTGACCCCGAGATGGGGAGAGTGCTATGATAATTTTTTCAGAGGTTTTTGTATGTATATGGGAGAGTGTGCATGTAAGAGCGTGTGAGAGAAGTGTGTTTATAGGAAATATTTCCATCTCCTCCCCCCCCCCCACCACATCTGCTCTATAGTATTCCAGTTCCACTTTCTTAGGAGTATTTTGCTTAAGCAACAGTGCCTGATGGAGAGAGTTCATTTGTCTGTCTGTCTGTCCATAAGCATGTTGGTCTGTGTAAGCACAAACAGCTGTGGACAGCTTCACGGCAGAAATCTGAAGATCACCTGTGAGCTGCAAAGAGCCAGGGGGATTGAAAATGAAGCCATGGTGGTGGGGAGGCCAGCTAGGCCCTGCCACCTGAAGGAGGAAATAACCAGTGGAAGAGGCCTTGCTGCCTGAAGTAGGAGGAGAGCAGCTAGGACCGGTGCAAGGAGATGAGATGCCTTAGTTGAACCTCATCCCTTGTCCTCCCCCCTCTCTGGCCCCCTTTGCCACCCCTCTCGGGGCTCTGCAGCCACAGAAATGGTCACAAACAGCCCTGCGGCGCTGACCTTCAACTCTGGCACTGCGAGGCTGTTTGACTCCTGCCCTTGCCAAGGCCCGATACCGACTTCCTTTTTGCAAACAGGAAGTCAGCATCGGGCCTCAGAGGGGGCAGAACGGAAACAGCCTTGCTGCGTTGGGGGTTGAAGGTAAGCGCTGTGGGGCTGTGTGTGACCATGGTTGCCGCTGCAGGTCCTGGAGAGGGGCAGCAGTGGTGGCATTGGGGAGCCCCCAGACCATTGGAGCCCTAGGCAGCTGCCTAGTTTGCTTGATGGTTGCTCTGGCAGAGGAAAGTGGAAATGCGCCATTGTGACACTCTATATGAGGGTAATTCTATGAGCAGCTGCCTACTTTAAGAGTGAAAGCAGGCACTATTTAGGTGCTAATTTATAAATAAAAGTCAGCCCCTACCTTTGTTTATAAATACTAATATAAGTGACAGAAGTCATACCTTAAATTAATGTGCAGTCCTTTACGCCTGTCCTAGAGCTGGTGTGCATGAGGGCTATCAGGTGCTCTGGTATACCCATGCTTCTTATTGTAGCCCAGAGTTTCTCATGGTTTACACAATCAAAGAAACACATATAGATATCCTTTTGGTATTCTTTTGTCTTTTCAAGGATCCATCTCAGATCCATGATTATGTCTCTTGTTCCTCACCCTTTCCTAAATCCTACTTCCACTTCATGCAGTTCTCAATCCAGATATGGTTGCAATCTCCACTGAATGATCTTGAGAAGAATCTTGCTGGCGTGTAGGATCAGAGCGATTGTCTGATAATTTCCACAGCCAATCAGATCACCTTTATTCATTGTTGATATGAACACAAATCATTTTCTAGTCAGTCATGATGCTGTCTTCCAAATTTCCTGGCAGAACCTTGTAAACATTGTGACAGCTGAATCTGATTGCTGTAATATTTCTATGGGAATGCCATCAGTGTCCAGTGCTTTGTTCTTTCATAAGGCTTTCAATGTTGTTTCAACTTCTTTTCATCATCAGCTGTTCCTGATCATAAGATACAGGTTGAAATGGCTGTTGATCCAACTGATCTTTATGGTATAATGACTCTCAGTATTCTTTCCACTTTTTCTTGATCATCCTAGTATCATTCAACATGGATCCTTGAGCGTCTTCCATTTTGAGGATGGAATTTTCTGTTTCTGAGCAATTTTCAGAGTTTATTCAGTCATCCATTTTGGCTATTTTTTTCACCTTTTGCAGAGACTTTTCACTTTCTTCATGTCATCCCACAACTCTTCAGGTGCTCTGGCATTTGTATCTAATGTGGCAAATTGGTTGATCTGTCCAAGCAATGGTATTTTCAGTAGTCATATGGATGCAAAAGTTGAACAGTGAAGAAGAAAGACAGGAAGAAAATTGATGCTTTCAAATTATTGTGCTGGTGAAAAATACTGTGTATACCAAGGGCTGCCTGAAGAACAAATCAATCGGTACTAGAGAAGATCAAACCTAAGCTTTCCAAGGAAATTCAAATGATATGATTTCGACTTTCATGCTTTGGATACATCATTCAAAGAAAAAGATCATTAGAGAAAGAGTTTGTGCTTGGGAGGTAGAAAGTCACCACAAAAGAGGAATATCGGTAATGTGATGGATCAATATAATAACAACAGCTATGGATGCCACTCTATCAACCATTAACTGCCTGAGTCAAAACCGAACTGAGTTTAGGACAACTATCCACAGGGTTGCCATGAGTTGATATCAGCTCTATGGGGTATGTTTACAAAGCAGCGGTAGCAGCCTCCGTGCAATATCGGAGCCGCAGCCCCATTGAATTTAGTGGGACCGCAGCTCCGATATCGCACGAAGGCTGCTACCGTTGCTTTGTAAACATACCCCTATGACACTTAACCACATCTGAGCTGGTATAAATGATCACACCTACATTTTGCAAGTAGTGCATAAATTATTGTATTTTATAATTAACGCATGTATTTGCTTGCATCACCCATACACTTTGCCCATGTGCATGCTCACAGTGAAAGTACTTGCTATCCAATTAACGTATGCACTTTTATGTTTGTCGTTATTTTCGGAGGGCATATACACACATACGCGGCACAGCCGTTCATAAATGATTAAAATATCAGCATTTGTGGTGTTTTCTTAGCGCTTAAAAAGAGGCACCTCTAACCAAATTACCCATTGACTGTGCATTTTTGAACCTGTTGTTATCTACAAATTAAGCAGTGGGTAGAAGTGAACAGAAACAGGATATCCCTTGCGATCAAGGCCAGATTTTTAGCTGAATTCTGCTGGGATTGTAGCCATTTTGAAAATCTACCTGCAACCTTACCTAATTTCCCAGTCTTCACTTACATTCAGGAGCATGGAAGCTTCTCCATATCAGGCTCGCTCCAGTTTTTGGGGACTTTTTTCCCAGCTGTAATTCATTTAGATAGATGAAACAATGCCAACATATAGTTTAATTGTTTCATTTAGTTTATTTTAGATTCCAACATACACATGCTAATGAGAGAAGAATAATTATAACGTAGGCCAGATTTGTCACACTGCTTTCGCTTTGTTTCTAACAGTGATTTGAATAAAAGTAAATAAGTACTCTTATTTAAGTGTTAACTAAAAAAGATTCCATCTCAGATCTGTTTTCTACCACTGTCAGAAAGTTGCCCTGGAACTGAGCTAAATTATACAGAGATAATCAGAGAGAAAGCAGCGTTTGTGTGTGTGTCTGCCTTTGTAATGTGGTGCTATGTTCTAGGATACAGATCGGTTCCTGGGAGGAACGTACGTAATCATTTGACAAGTAGTGGAGATGTGCATTCAGTTTGTTAATGTGCTTTAATTTTAGTACATGCAAAATTCATGATAACTTTTGGATTAATGTGCATGCAATCGATGTGCTCACATTAAAAAGTTCTAAAGTGTTAAAAAAGTTACTAAAAAGAATGCGTAAAATGAACCAAAAACCCCCACAGAAAATCTGAATAAAATGTAATAAAATCTGCTAGTGGTAGTGGGAATGTGTAGCCTAGATGTCCAAGCTTCAGATTCCTTCAGAGCATGCCTGCATGCAGAGGTTCAAAGTTACCCTGTTCCAGAAGAGAGATTTTAGACCAAGCCTGGATTTTAGGTAAACCTATCCTGATGCATTATGGGACCTGCAGCACTATTTTCAATGGGTGGCATCGGCATAGTTTAGGGTGGGCATGGGGGAGAGGGGAGGTGCTGCCTTTCTCAAATGTCACAGGTGCTAACACTGAACTTGTCTTCCTCTGGGTGCTGCCAATATAACTTCCTTAGCTCTGCCCCTCCCCCTCCAAAATAAATAGGCAAACTACAGTGATGGTAGCACCATGGATTACAAATACCACACTGCTTTAGGATGTAAGTTCAAAACCAAGACTGCCAAAGTGTCTTCCTCCTGGAACTAGGTAAGCTGGCAACTCGGTGCATGGCACAAAATATTTGTTTCTTCTTTTCTATTTTTTTGTTTAATTTCTGCATTTTTAGCATGTAGTGCATGCTAGAAAACAGAAATCAAGTAAGATGGCTTTGTTTTGGATGTTAGTTTGAATGGACATTGACACATTACAGAACACCATGGGGTATGTTTACTAAACAGCGGTAACGGCTTCCGTGCGATATCGGAGCCGTGGCCCCATTGAAATCAATGATCCACAGCTCCGATATCGCACGGAAGCCGTTACCACTGTTTAGTAAACATACCCCCATGATTCATTCCCCTGTCAGTTGAAAAACAGCAGCATATCTCCACTCCAGAGGGACATGGGCAAATTTTAAAGTTGCTGGTTCTGTGTTTAATCTTGGGCCTGTTTACTGAACCTTTTCCTCATAGATCTAGAATAAGTGAAAAACCTTTTAAACAGGCCCAAATTTATCTCATTGTGACGCTATTTGCTAATAACATGACTGTATTGGCGCCTCCATCTTCTTCAGGAACTTTCAAGCACTCCTGCTCCCATCAATATAAAACCAGGTGGCTGAAGGTTGAATCATTCTGTAGACTCAGTCAGTCAAGTACTGGGATAATCGTAGCTTTATAGGTACTTATACATCTTAAAGGAAAGGAGGTGCTCCCAGGTGAAGCTCGTTATCCAAATCAGTCATACACTAAGGGCCTGAGATTAATTAAGCTTCAGGTGAACAAGGTATATTAAACGTATTAGGTACAGTTTTATTAGCATACATATCCATAGCAACCCTTAGTAAGTAAAGAACTTAGATCTAAACACAAGCTTAAAACTAAGATGCATACAGCAGTCCAGCAGCGAGATGGGGGCTTTCCAGTCTTTTGCATTGAGTGTCACATGTATGATTTTCTCCCAGTTGGTGAGAGGTCTTACGTGTGCACTAGGTGCAAGGAAATCTTTGCTCTCAGGGAATGAGTCCGTTCTCTAGAGGCTAGAGTAGCAGACTTGGAAAACATAAGAAAGACAGAGAGGTACATAGACGAGACCTACAGGGATATATTCCTGAAGTCCCACCTCCAGTCTGGCAGCATCTCTGTTGCCATGGAGGAGAGAGGTCACGTGATAGGAGAGCATCACCCTGGTGTGGCAGGAAGTGATCCTGTAACTAGGACCTATCCTCCAGGTGATGTGCCCATGAGGGAAGGGTTAGGACAGCCGTTATAGTTAAGAACATAAGATATGCCATACTGGGTCAGACCAAGGTCCATCAAGCCCAGTATTCTGTTTCCAACAATGGCCAATCTAGGTCATATGTACCTAGCAGTTTCCCCAAGAGACACAGGTTCCGCAATGCTTGTACTGGGTCAAGCATTGATATCCTGTGTCCCTTCTTAATAATGGTTTATGGACCTTTCCTCCAGGAACTTGTCCAAACCTTTTTTAAACCCAGCTACACTAACAGCCTTTACTACATCCTCCGGTAACAAATTCCAGAGTTTGATTACACGTTGAGTGAAAAAATATTTTCTTTTATTAGTCTTAAATAGTTTACCCTGTAGCTTCATTGCATGTCCCCTAGTCTTTCTGTATTCTGATAAGGTAAACAATCGATCTACGTTTACCTGTTCCACTCCGTTCATTAATTTATAGACTTCTATCATATCTCCCCTCAGCCGTCTCCTTTCCAGGTTAAAGAGCCCTAATCTTTTCAGTCTTTCTTCATAGGAGTATCCTTCCATCCCCTTTACCATTTTGGTGGCTCTTCTTGAACCTTTTCTAAAATCGCTATATCCTTTTTAAGATACGGCGACCAGAATTGCACACCATATTCAAGGTGCGGTCTCACCATGGAACGATATAGAGGCATTATAATATCTTTTGTTTTATTTTCCATTCCTTTCCTTATGATACCTAGCATTCTATTTGCTCTCTTGGCCGCCGCTGCACACTGGGCCGAAGGTTTTAACATGGTATCCACAATGACTCCTAAATCTTTTTCCTGGGTGGTGGTTCCTAATGTGGAACCTTGCATTGTGTAACCATAGTTTGGGTTGTTCTTCCCTAGGTGCATAACCTTGCACTTGTCCACATTAAATTTCATCTGCCATTTTGATGCCCAGTCTTCCAATTAATCAAGATCCTCTTGCAATTTTCCACAATCCTCTTGGGTTTTAACAACTTTAAATAGTTTTGTGTCATCTGCAAATTTGATAACCTCACTCGTTATTCCACTTTCCAGATCATTTATGAATATGTTAAAAAGCAGCGGACCCAGCACAGAATCCTGGGGTACACCACTATTCACCTTTCTCCATTGGGAAAAATGGCCATTTAGCCCTACCCTCTGCTTTCTATCTTTTAACCAGTTCCTGATCCAGAATAGTACACTGCCTCCTATCCCATGACTCTTTAGTTTTGCCAAAAGTCTCTGATGAGGGACCTTATCAAAGGCTTTCTGAAAGTCCAGATACACAATATCAACCGACTCACCTTTGTCCACCTGTTTAGTCACTTCTTCAAAAAAACATAACAGATTAGTAAGACAAGATCTTCCTTGTCTAAAGCCATGTTGGCTGTCTCCCATTAGGTCATGACTATCTAAATACTAAGTAATTTTATTCTTTATGATGGTTTCTACCATCTTTCCCAGTACTGATGTCAGGCTCACCAGTCTGTAGTTTCCCGGATCACCCCTGGAACCCTTTTTAAAAATTGGCGTTACATTGGCGATTCTCCAATCTTCAGGTATTAGAGATGATTTTAATGATAGTTCACAGATTACTAATAGCAGGTCTGCAATCTCATATTTCAGTTCTTTCAACACCCTTGGATGTATACCATCCAGCCCAGGTGATTTGCTGCTCTTCAGCTTATCTAATAGTTGTAATACATCTTCCCGATGTATCGATATTTCCTTCAATTCTTCCGCATCTTTAAATACCACTTCAGTCATGGGTAACATCCCTACATCTTCCTCAGTAAAGACCGAAGCAAAGAATTCATTCAGTCTTTCCGCTATCGCCTTGTCGCTTCTTAGTGCTCCTTTAACCCCTTTTTCATCTAATGGACCAACTGACTCTCTCACAGGTTTTTTGCTATGAATGTACTTGAAAAAGTCTTTATTTCACGTTTTTGCTTCCGCAGCAAGCTTCTTCTCAAATTCTCCCTTTGCATGCCTTATCAATGACTTGCATTTGACTTGCCAGTGCTTGTGCTGTTTCCAGGTTTCGTCGTTTGGCTCTTTTTTCCATTTCCTGAAAGATGCTTTTTTGGCAACAACAGCCTCTCTGACCTCACCTTTAAACCATGCTGGCAGTTTTTTGGACTTCCTTCCACTTTTCTTAAAGCATGGAATACAGCTGGTCTGGGCTTCCAAGATAGTATTTTTCAACAACACCCAAGCTTGATGTACGTCTTTAACCTTTGCAGCTGCTCCTTTTAGTTTTTTCTTAACTGTTTTCCTCATTTTATCATAGTCTCCCTTTCGAAAGTCAAAAGGTAGTACTGTGGATTTCCTTACTATCCCTCCTCCACTAATTAAATCAAAGGTGATCATGCTATGATCACTATTGCCAAGTGGCCCCAACAACCTTATCTCTTGTACTAGATCTTGTGTTCCACTAAGGACTAGGTCTAATATGGCTTCCCCTCTGGTCGGTTCATGAACCAGCTGCTCCAAGAAGCAGTCATTTATTTCATCTAGGAACTTTATCTCCCTAGCATGTCCTGACGTGACACTGACCCAGTCGATACCGGGGTAATTGAAATCACCCATTATTATTACTGCGCTGTAACTTTTGTTAGCTTCCTTGATTTCTTTGAGCATTTCATCATCCATTTGGTCATTCTGGCTAGGTGCTCGATAGTACACCCCCACTGCCATTGCCTTCCCCCTTTTACATGGAATTTCAATCCATTGAGATTCTACAGCACATTTTGTTTCCTGCAAAACTTTAATCCTTTCTGACTCAATGCCCTCTCTAACATAGAGAGCAACCCCTCCACCAATTTGATCAGCTCTATGATTACGATATAGTTTGTACCCAGGTATCACAGTGTCCCACTGGTTGTCCTCCTTCCACCATGTCTCTGATATTCCAATCATATCTAACCTTTCATTTAGTGCTATATATTCTAACTCTCCCATCTTATTTTTTAGACTTCTAGCATTTGCATACAAGCATTTTAGAGAATGTATTTTATCATATTAATTTGGCTATTGTTAGACATGGGTAATTTGGGATCTTTAAGCTCTGTTCGCTCCATACTTGAGGGCATTTGGGCTACTTTACTCTTTTGTGGAACCTCTCTGCTTTTGGTAGTATCCATCAAGGATACATTCTTCCGAACCATCCGCTCTTGGGCGACTGTCGGCTTTCCCCTAATATCTAGTTTAAAAGCTGCTCTCTCTCCTTTTTAAAGGTTAATGCCAGCAGCCTGGTTCCATCCCGGTTAAGGTGAAGCCCATCCCTTCGGAAGAGCCCCTCCTTTCCCCAGAATGTTCCCCAGTTCCTAACAAATCCAAAAGCCTCATCTCTGCACCATTGTCTCATCCACGCATTGAGACTTCGGAACTCTGCCTGCCTTTTGGGTCCTGCGCGTGGAACAGGAAGCATTTCGGAGAATGCTACCCTGGAAGTTCTGGATTTCAACTTCCTACCTAAAAGCCTAAATTTAGCCTCCAGAACCTCCCTACCACATTTTCCTATGTCATTGGTACCGACATGTACCAAGACAGCAGACTACTCACCAGCACTATCTAAGACCTTATCTAGGTGGCGCGTGAGGTCCGCTACCTTCGCACCAGGCAGGCATGTTACCAGGCGATCCTCACGTCCACCAGCCACCCAGCTATCTACATGCCTAATGATCGAATCACCAACTATAACGGCTGTCCTAACCCTTCCCTCATGGGCACATGGCCCTGGAGAAACTTCCTCGGTGCGAGAGGGTTTTACATCACCTGGAGGACAGGTCCTAGTTACAGGATCACTTCCTGCCACACCAGGGTGATGCTCTCCTGTCACGTGACCTCTCTCCTCCATGGCACCATGGATGCTGCCAGGCTGGAGGTGGGACTTCAGGACTATATCCCTGTAGGTCTCGTCTATGTACCTCTCTGTCTGTCTTATGTTTTCCAAGTTGGTGATTCGATCATTAGGCATGTAGATAGCTGGGTGGCTGGTGGACGTGAGGATCACCTGGTAACATGCCTGCCTGGTGCGAAGGATGCTGACCTCACGTGCCACCTAGATAAGGTCTTAGATAGTGCTGGGGAGGAGCCTGCTGTCTTGGTACATGTTGGTACCAATGACATAGGAAAATGTGGTAGGGAGGTTCTGGAGGCTAAATTTAGGCTTTTAGGTAGGAAGTTGAAATCCAGAACCTCCAGGGTAGCGTTCTCTGAAATGCTTCCCGTTCCACGAGCAGGACCCAAAAGGCAGGCAGAGCTCCGGAGTCTCAATGCATGGATGAGACAATGGTGCAGACATGAGGGTTTTGGATTTGTTAGGAACTCGGGAACATTCTGTGGAAAGGAGGGGCTCTTCCGAAGGGATGGGCTTCACCTTAACTGGGATGGAACCAGGCTGCTGGCGTTAACCTTTAAAAAAGAGATACAGCAGCTTTTAAACTAAATAGGGGAAAGCCGACAGTCGCCCAAGAGCGCATGGTTCGGAAGAATGTATCCTTGAAGGATACTACCAAGAGCAGAGAGGTTCCAAAAAAGAGTAAAGTAGCCCAAATGCCCTCGAGTATGGAGCAGACGCAGCTTAAAGATCCCAAATTACCCATGTCTACCAATAGACAGATTAATATGAATAAAATACAGTCTCTAAAATGCTTCTATGCAAATGCTAGAAGTCTAAAAAATAAGATGGGATAGTTAGGATATATAGCACTAAATGAGAGGTTAGATATGATTGGAATATCAGAGACATGGTGGAAGGAGGACAACCAGTGGGACACTGTGATACCTGGGTACAAACTATATCGTAATGATAGAGCTGATCAAATTGGTGGAGGGGTTGCGCTCTATGTTAGAGAAGGCATTGAGTCAGAAAGAATTAAAGTTTTGCAGGAAACAAAATTTGCTGTAGAATCTCTATGGATTGAAATTCCATGTAAAAAGGGGAAGGCAATGGCAGTGGGGGTATACTATCGACCGCCTGACCAGAATGAACAAATGGATGATGAAATGCTCAAAGAAATCAAGGAAGCTAGCAAAAGTTACAGCACAGTAGTAATGATGGGTGATTTCAATTACCCCGGTATCGACTGGATCAGTGTCACGGCAAGACATGCTAGGGAGATAAAGTTCCTAGATGAAATAAATGACTGCTTCTTGGAGCAGCTGGTTCATGAACCAACCAGAGGGGAAGCCATATTAGACCTAATCCTTAGTGGAACACCAGATCTTGTGCAAGAGATAAGGGTGTTGGGGCCACTTGGCAATAGTGATCATAGCATGATCACGTTTGATTTAATTAGTGGAGGAGGGATAGTAAGGAAATACACAGTACTATCTTTTAACTTTTGAAAGGGAGACTATGATAAAATGAGGAAAATAGTTAAGAAAAAACTAAAAGGAGCAGTTGCAAAGGTTAAAGACTTACATCAAGCTTGGGTGTTGTTGAAACTACTATCTTGGAAGCCCAGACCAGCTGTATTCCACACTTTAAGAAAAGTGGAAGGAAGTCCAAAAAACTGCCAGCATGGTTTAAAGGTGAGGTCAGAGAGGCTGTTGTTGCCAAAAAAGCATCTTTCAGGAAATGGAAAAAAGAGCCAAATGACGAAACCTGGAAACAGCACAAGCACTGGCAAGTCAAATGCAAGGCATTGATAAGGCAGGCAAAGGGAGAATTTGGGAAGAAGCTTGCTGCGGAAGAAAAATGTGAAATAAAGACTTTTTTCAAGTACATTCGTAGCAAAAATCCTGTGAGAGAGTCAGTTGGTCCATTAGATGATAGAGGGGTTAAAGGGGCACTAAGAGGCGACAAGGCGATAGCAGAGAGACTGAATGAATTCTTTGCTTTGGTCTTTATTGAGGAAGATGTAGGGATCTTACCTATTACTGAAGTGGTATTTAAAGGTGCGGAAGAATTGAAGGAAATATCGATACATCGGGAAGATGTATTACAACTATTAGATAAACTGAAGAGTAGCAAATCACCTGGGCCGGATGGTATACATCCAAGGGTGTTGAAAGAACCGAAATATGAGATTGCAGACCTGCTATTAGTAATCTGTGAATTTTCATTGCGTCAGAGGAGGGAGGGACAGGATCTGCTTAAAGTGCTGCGGAAAGGCTTGGGGGGGGGGGGCGCATTTCGGCTGCCTGCTATTGTCCTGCCAGTGGCGGCAGGGTAACAGCAGACAGCCGAAATGCGCCCCCCAAGCCTTTGTGCCCTGTGCAGCTGCACCGCTTGCACAGGGCTAGGTACGGTCCTGTTTGCACATCAAGGAACTAAAAGACAGCAAGAAACAACAGCACAGTTTATAAAACTAAATTATAACCCATTTTTATTTTGTTGTTATAAACTGCATTATAGTTCTTGCTTTTTCTTTTTCAACATATATTTTGTATCCACAGTAGGTGCAGAGCAGAACCAGGACATTCACCCACAGAAATCAATATTTTAAAAACAAAAAACAAAATCTGATTCTGATCATCTCACTAACAACAACAACAACTACTATTCTCCAGTACCAGGCATATTGTGAACTAATACAAAACCATACAACAAAGAACAAACCTACCATACCATATTAGCACAAACTTCCAAAACTTTGGAGTGGAGGAGTGGCCTAGTGGTTGGGGCAAGGTACTTCAGGCCAGAAGGTTGGGGGTTCAAATCCCACTAGAGGACAGCAACCTTGAGCCGGAAGGACTGGAGTTTCTAGTCCCACAGGTGCTCCTTGTGGTCTTGGGCAAGCCACTTAACCCTCCATAGCCCATGTTCCCTGTAAAATAGTTATCTCCAAGTTATAATGCCCTGTTCAATGTAATTTCAGTTTGTTCAATGTAAACTGCACTGATGCAGAATAGCACAGTATATAAGAGAATGTAAATAAATAAATAAAAACTCACATAAGGAGCCCATCCAAAAAAAGTGTCACTGTAACTACTACAGTGGGCCCTGGAACATCCACACACCTATTTGAAAAGCTGAACAATTACTACAGTACAGTATAGATCTTTATGTACAAACCCCATGTTAACAGAACACCTGACTTCAGTCACACACTCACAACATCAATCCTCACCAAGTACAGAATAAGTAACCACAATCTAAAGTAAAAATAAAAATATGTAGACAAAATTTAAACTGAAACCTCAAGAAGCCAGATTCCACATGCAGTGTAACCAGATAAATAAGAGATGCCGTTCCCCATATTGTGTAAAATATGAAGATAGCACAAAGTCCAATCACTAAAATGAAATAAAATTATTTTTTCTACCTTTGTTGTCTGACCATTTTATTCTCTGATCATGCTGGTCCCGATCTGAGGTTTCTGCTTTCCTGTCTTCTCTTATCTCTCTTTCTGTGGTCTATGGTCCAATTGCCATTTCTTATCTCTTCTTTTGTTTTCTTCACTTCCTTCCATCAGTCCATTTCCAGTTCCAGTAACCCTCCCCAGTATCGACCCCCTTTCCAGTCCTCTCCTCCCAGTACCCTCCAATTCAACCGCCTTGCATTCCCACGACTGCCACTGGTGTCCATTCCCTTCCAGTCCCCTTCCTTCCCCACTGTTCAGCCCCTTCTAGTCCAAATACCATCCCAGGTATCAGCTCACGTCCACTCTCAGTGCCACACCCCCCCCGTCAGCTCCCTTCCAGTTGCCCTACCCTCTGTCAATCCCCCTTCCAGTGCCATTTGCACATGTCAGCTCCCTTCCAGCCTCCTCCCCATTACCCAGCCACCTACCGCTCCCATCCCCAAGTGTCACCTCCCTTCCAATCCCCCTTCAGTACATCCCAGGTGTCAGCTCCATTCCGGCCCCCTCCTTCCCCTGCCATATCAGCTCCTTTCCAGCCCCTTCTTCCCCTGTGTCAACTCTCTTACTGCCCCTCCTTCCGCTGGCATACCCACTCAGTATCTGCTCCCTTCAAGTCCTATTCTCCCACCCCCCCGCATCAGCCCATTTGTAGCCCTAGCCACTAGTTTTCTTCCAGGGCCAGCGGCACTCTCCTCCCCTCCCCCGTTAGCCCATTTCCAGTCCCAGCCCATTTCCAGTCCTATCCCCCTTATCAGCCCACTCCAGTCCTAGCCCCCCATTGGCCCATTACCAGTCCTACCTTCACCAATCAGCCCATTACCAGTTCTAGCCCCCCCTCCCGATCAGCCTATTTCCATTTTTAACCCCTCATCAGCCCATTTCCAGTTCTAAACCTCCCGATAGCCCATTACCATTTCCAGTTCTAACCTCCCCATCAGCCCATTTCCAGTCCTAGCCCCCCCTCCCGATCAGCTCATTTCCAGTTCTAACCCCCCATTAGCCCATTTCCAGTCCTAGCCCTCCCCCCATCAACCCATTACAATTTTTTTTCCTGTTTCCCATCAGCACCGGCGGTCTCAACTAACAGAGCCACAGGAAAGGGAAACTCTCCCTTTGTGGTTAGAAATTGGTTGAGTGGGATGCGACAAAGGGTACAGATAAATGGAGCTCACTCTGAGGAGAAGGAGGTTACCAGTGGTGTGCCCCAGGGATCTGTCCTTGGTCCGTTTCTTTTTAACTTCTTTGTTAGTGATATTGCGGAAAGGTTGTTAGTTAAGGTTTGCCTCTTTGCGGATGATACCAAAATCTGCAATAGAGTTGACACCCAAGAAGGTGTAAATAACATGAGGAGGGGTCTAGCTAAGCTTGAAGAATGGTCAAGAATTTGGCAGCTGAGAATTAATGCTAAAAAATGCAGGGCCATGAATTTGGGCTGCAAAGGTCCAAGGGAGTGGTACAGTGTAGGGAGTAAAGTATTTCTGTCCACGAAAGAACAGCGGGACCTGGGTGTGATTGTTTCTGATGATGCTAAGGGGTTAGACAGGTAGAAAAGGCAACGGCAAAAGCCAGAAAGATGCTTGGGTGCATTTGGAGTATTGTGTGCAGTTCTAGAGGCCACGGCTTTAAAAGGATATAAACGGCTTGGAGTCAGTACAGAGGGTGGCTACTAAAATGGTTAGTGGTCTTCATCTATCCTTAAGTCTATAGTTCATAAAGCATATGAGGATAGACTTAAGGATCTTAATATGTATACGTTAGAGGAAAGGTGGGATAGAGAGGATAGAGACATTTAAATACCTCTGTAGCATTAATGCACAGGAGGAGAGCCTCTTTCGATTGAGAGCAAGCTCTGCTACGAGGGGACATGGGATGAGGGTAAAAGGGGATAGACTCAGGAGTAATATGCAGCAATATTTCTTTATGGAAAAAGTGGTAGATGTGTGGAATTGTTCCCAGTGGAGGTAGTAGAGACGAGGACAATATCTGAATTCAAAAAAGCATGGGACAAACACAGAAGATCTCTAAAGAAAAATAAGGGATTTTAGTATTTGATATGGAAGGGCAGACTAGATAGGCCATGTGATATTTTTCTGCCGTCATGTTTCTATGTATATCCTCCAGCAATGAATTCTAGAGTTTGATTACATGTTGAGTGAAAAAATACTTTCTACGATTAGTCTTAAATGTGTCACATTTTAGCTTAATTGCATGTCCCCTACTCTTTCTATTTTTAGAAGGAATAAAGAACTGCTACGTTTACCCTTTCCACTCCATTCATTATTTTATAGACCTCTAACTTATCTCCCCTAATCCCTCTCTTTTCCAGGTTGAAGAGCCCTAACCTTTTAAGCTTTTCCTCATAGAGGTATCCTTCCATCCTCTTTACCATTTTGGTGACTCTTCTCTGTACCTTTTCTAATTCTGCTATATAGTTATGGTTAATGGTGATGGTTAATTTTATTTGATATACCGCAAAAACTGTTAAAACAAGCTATGCACTTTACAAAGTATAAAATAAACATAAAACATAAAATGAACATATAATAACATAAAAGAACTCCATTGTGGATAGGAAAGAACATAGGTAAAAAACTTACAAATTGAATACATGACCCAAAAAGTAAGAGGGTATGGTAATACAGAAGGGAAGGAAAAGGGTATCCTAGACTTAGGCTTTTCAGGCTACTCAGGGTCATATTCAAACTGCTCCCATTTTTTTATAAAATAGAAGGATTTAGGCCAAAGGCCAATTCAAAAAGAAATGTTTTCAGTGCCTTCTTAAAGGCTTTAAAGTCATGTTCGATCCTGATGATCACAGGCAGAGTATTCTAGGAAGCTGGGG
The DNA here is from genome assembly GCA_033557465.1 of Ichthyophis bannanicus. NCBI lineage: Eukaryota > Metazoa > Chordata > Amphibia > Gymnophiona > Ichthyophiidae > Ichthyophis > Ichthyophis bannanicus. The sequence goes on from CM066037.1 coordinate 68,869,429, forward strand.
CTGCTGCAAGATAGGGAGACCTTCAAGTGCTTTCATATAGGGGAGGGAAAGTAGAGCCTGAAACCATGCAAAGAGCGAAGCTGATTGGGGCCTGTAACATGATCCTTGAGGATAAGTAATCCGGGGACGCTTCGTGGATGGTATTGTGAGCCAAAGTCAGCAATTTAAACTGTATGCGTGAGGCCACAGGCAGCTGGTGATATGACTTGACTAAGAATATGAATTGCAGAATTTTGAATCGTCTGGAGCCTTCTAAGTAGACCCAGGTAAGCAATGCTACAATAATCCAGCTTCGATGGAACAGTATGAACTAAAACAGAAATGTGTCCTTTTTAAGATATGGCGACCAGAATTGGACACAATATTCAAGGTGAGGTCACAGCATGGAACGATATAGAGGCTTTATAATATCCTTGGTTTTATTCACCATTCCTTTCCTTATGATTCCTAGCCTTCTGTTTGCTCTCTTGACTGTCGCTGCACACTGGGTGGACAGTTTCAACATATTATCCATAATGACGCCTGGATCCTTTTCCTGGGTGTTGATTCTATCCTATAACTGTTATTTGGGTTGTTCTTTCCTAAGTGCATAAGCTTGTACTTGTACACATTAAATTTCATCTGTCATTGGGATGCCCAGCCTTCCAATTTCTCAAGGTCCTCTTGCAATTTTTCACAATCCTATTGTGTTTGAATAATTTTGTGTCACCTGCAAATTTCATCACCTCACTCATTATTCTCATTTCCAGGTCCTTTATGAATATGCTAAAAAGCACTGGGCCCAGCACAGTCCTAGGGTTCTGTACTATTCACCTTTCTCTATTCTCTGTTTTCTATTTTTTAACCAATTCCCAATCCACAATAGTACACTGCCTCCTATCCCATGACTTTTTAATTTCCTCAAGAGTCTCTCATGAGGGACTTTGTCAAAGGAGTTCTGAAAATTGAGATACATTATATCAACCGGCTCACCTTTGTGTACCTGTTTATTCACACTTTCAAAAAATATAACAGATTAGTAAGACAAGACTTTCCTTGGCTAAATCCATGTTAGCTTTCTCCCATTAAACCATGACTATCTATATGTTCAGTAATTTAGTTCTTTATAATGTTTTCTACCATTTTCCCAGCACTGATGTCAGTATTTTTAAACAACACCCAAGCCTAATGTAAACGCTTAACCTTTGCAGTTGCTCCTTTTTGCTTTTTCTTAATCATTTTCTTCATTTTATCATAGTCTCCTTTTTGAAAGTTAAATGCTAGCGTAGTGGATTTCCTTGCTGCCTCCCTCCATTTATTAAATCAAATGAGATCAAGCTATGATCATTATTGCCAAGTGGCCCCAACACTATTATCTCTTGCACCAGATCCTGTGCTCCACTCAGGACTAGATCTAAAATAGTTTCCCCTTATATTGATTCATGAACCAGCTGCTCCATGAAGCAGTCATTTATTTCATCTAGAAACTATCTCCCTTGCATGTCCTGCTGTGACTTTGACCCAGTCAATACCAGGGTAATTGAAATCACCCGTTATTACTGTGTTGTAAACTTTGCTAGCTTCCCTAATTTCTGTTAGCAATTCATCATCCGTCTGTTCAATCTGGCCAGGTGGATGGTAGTACACCCCCACCGCCATTCCCTTCCCCTTCTTACATGGAATCTCCATAGAGATTCTACAGTGTATTTTGTTTCCTACAAAATGCTTATCCTGTTTGACTCTGCCATCTAACAAATAACGACACCCCACCACCAATTTGATCTACCCTATCATTGCTATATCATTGGTCTGATTGGTTATTCTCCTTCCACCAGGTCTCTGAGATGCCAGTTATATCTAACCTTTCATTCAGTGCTATATATTCTAACTCGCCCATCTTATTTTTTAGACTTCTAGCATTTACATACAAACATTTCAGGGGTTGTATTTTCTTCATATTGATAATCTGGTTATCAATTGATAGGGGTAATTTGGAATGTTTCAACTCTGCTGTTTACTTAAAGGCACTTGAATTACTTTTACCTTTACTGGAACATCTCTATTGGAATGTCCTACCTTCCCAGTTTTGCTAGTATCCTTCAAGAATACATCATTCCAAACCATGCGCTCTTGGGCGACTGTCTGTTTCCACCCATTATCTAGTTTAAAAGAGGCTGTATCTCTTTTTGAAAGGTAAATGCCAGCAGTCTAGATCCATCCTGGTTAAGGTGGAGCCTATCCTTTCGGAAAAAACCCTCCCTTCCCCAGAATGTTGCCCCTTTCCAAACAAATCTAAACCCTCTTCCTTTCACCATCCATGCATTGAGAATCCGGAGCTCTGCCTGTCTCTTGGATTCTGCACATGGAACCGGAAGCATTGCTGGGAACACTACCCTTTTTTCATGAATCTGCCCATATTTTGTGGACAGAGACCGATAATATCAAAATTTGCAGTTTTTCATAGTTTTTTTTTTAGCCTATTAATTCCTGGGAATTTCAATTATTCACAATAAGGAAATAAAAAGAATCTTATTATGTGATTTCTTTTTCAAGCTGTGATTTGCAAACTCAGAGGTTTGCAGTTAGAAACCAGCTGTTTCCCCTTTCTTTAGAGCTGTGGGAGATGGCTTCACACTTAGTAGTGTTGCAGGAACATGGATTTGCCCTATGAGACAAGGGCTTCCCAAACCTGTCTTGGGGATCCTACAGACCGCTGAGCTTTCAGGCTAGCCACAGTGAATATACATGAGATCTTATCTCATACGTATTTATTTATTGAAAGACACATCTGTGATAGGCTGTTTATGTGGCTATAGTGAAATGGAAGCGAAGACATCTGAAAATCTCAGAAAGAGAGAGTATGCACGTGTAGATCTGATGTAACATCAGCATATAGCCATCCCTCAGTATGGACGTCTGTTTTGCATGGGGCTGGGCATCGACGTGCAGCGGGAGGCGTCATTTTACAAACATACACATGGGAAAAATCAATGAGGGAAATCCTGCAGCCTATATGTGTACTTCCTTTCATAATACGTCCGTGTACACGCTGGCGCTTACAGGTGCATCCGAGCCATGTTGCAAACTCAAACGTGCTGCCGCTCTCAGGCAATCACAGAGGACTTGATGTTTACCTCCGTTCAATTTGGAGGAGGAAATAAACATTGGAGAATTAAGGGGAATACCCCCTCCCCTTAATCCTTACTGTAGCGGGCTGACTGAAATGAGCACTTTTTTAAATGCCTATTGGTGCCAGGGAAGAGGTGTAAATTTGGAGATGGCCAATTTTGGCCTTAAACATGCATTTTCCATATGAAATAGAGAATTCAAAAGTATCTTCTGCCACCCAGACAACACCCCTGAGATGCGTATGACGCCTCCATGCAACTTGGATGTGATCACGGCAGACGTGCAAAATCGGGCTCTTCTAAAGTGGCTGTTTGCACAGCATGGCATTTCGTTTGTATGTGTGTGTGTGTCTGTACATCCATGTGCAAAAGGCTTACAAGGCTTCTAAAATAACCCCTTTAGCCTATTTATTAGCTACTAACCCATAGGGTGCATATCGTGGGGTATTTCACAACAAATGTCAAATCAAATACAAAATTATACTATGCAGTCATATCTAACATGCATTGCAACTGAATTGTACATAGGTTCCTAAGTTTATGTATATAGACTTGGATTATAGATAGTTTCCCCAAGCTTATCTCCATGTTAAACCCCCTGTTCTATGTAAACGACGGCCAAAGTATCTGACCAAGTGTTATATTGTTTTAATGTAAACCGCACTGATGACAAATAGCGCGGTATATAAGAAATGTTAAATAAAATAAAATAAATAATAAATAACACAGGGCATAATACAAATAAAATCCTGATGCAAAGATCCAACAGACTTGGAATCCAAGCTAACAGATCACGGCCAGACTGAAAAAGACAGTGGTCACCTGCTTTTGGAAACCTAATGGGATCCCAGATCTATCCTTCATAGGGCACAAATTCTATCCCACAAATTTCCAACTGCTCCAAGGTATGTATCTATGCCGTGGTGTAAATTTCACCCAAACAGCCCCTGCGATGCCAGGGGACCCAGGCTGGAAGGGGGCCCAATTTGGCTGGGGTGGCCACTGTTTAAATGTAATCTCTGAATGTGGCATTTAGGGACATGTTTACTAAACTGAACTAACTGTTAGCAGCTAGTGCGGAATCCCGTGAGAACTAGTTTGCATGCAACGGGGTGAGGACTGTGCAGGTTTGGGGTATAATATGGGTGTTGCTTTGCGTTCCCTAACTGCAGATGTGGCCACCTCAATAGGGAGCTAGGGTTAAGTGCACCTGCGTACTGGTTAGCATGGTGAGGCACTTTAGCATCTCAAGGACAGACACACATGCCCCGAAATCTTAGCATGCTCCTCTGCGCTAATTTGGCAGCATAATTGCATGCTCCCGGCATGCTCATTAGTAAGTATGCTCCAATATATGCGTAAACAGTGACTGTGCTGACACTATCTGTTTCTATAGTTAGCCCTTCTATTCAGTAGACTGGAATTGAATATATAACTTCCCGGTTTAGCCGCTGAATCTTCACTAAACAGTTCCCAGCACTGACTCTGCCCTTCCCCCTCCTAAAGTGGTTAATATCTGGCTGTTTAAGGAGGTAAATAGCCCTACGGTTGTACCTGAGACAATGCAGGGTGAGCTGATTTTCCTAAGTAGGATTTGAGTCTTGGCTTTTCTGGTTAGCAACCTGCTGCCCTAACCAGTAGGCTACTGCTTCACTCCTTTCATTTGGCCAGCCTAACAATTATCAAACACCACCTAGAGAGAAATATTTCCTGCTGTACGCTCTCTACAGCCTTGGTGTATGCTTTTGTTTTTTTTCTGCAGACTTTTTTCTCTTCTTAATAAAACCAATACAACAAAACAAAGCTGAAAATAAATGTTTAGGAAATAGGGTTAAAAGCACCCCATGCTGCCTTTCATTTACTTCCAAAAAAGACTTTGAAGGTTTTAATCTGTCTTTGCGAGATGTGCACGCTGATTAAAAAAAATGGTTGAATCTGAACACCAGATTGGATATAGTCTGCTGATTGAGCTGTCCAGTTGACTGGAAAGGGTTGTGAGCAGAGTTGGCCCTGGTCTGAGCAGATCAGCTCCCAGGCCAGCTGGCGAGGGAATGGGTCTACGCCAGGTAATTATTGTCTAGTGCAGAGGTCTAAAGCCTCAGAGAGAATGGTGTGCTAATGAACCACAAATGGGGCATCTGTGTGCAGCAGTTAAGCTATGCACGGAACGCAAAACTTTGCCAAGACTCCATGCGCTGCAGCAAGCAAGCGTCTCCCTGCAAACGCGAGAAATCTTTCCGAACAGTAAGCAACCACCAAGCCTTTATTTTTATCACTTGCGCGGCAAATGCATTTTAATGTTCATGTTAATTATATTTAAAATGCTTACATTTATGATCTGAATCTACAAAGCCGTAGCAGCGATTTGCCACCGTAATCTGATGCAGCCAGAGCTGTGAAACTCGGCATCAAAGTGAAATCAAAAGAATAAAAACAGATTTTTGTTGTAAAAAATAACTAAAGAAATCAACACCAAAACCCCCCAAATGCATAAGAACCTAAGATATGCCATACTGGGTCAGACCAAAGGTTCATCAAACCCAGTATCCTGTTCCCAACAGTGGCCAACCCTGGTCACAAGTACTTGTCAGGTTCCCAAAGGTAGACCGATTCCAATCTGCTTATCCCAGTGGTAAGCAGTGGATTTCTCCAGTCCGCTGCTTACCCCTGTTGAGGTGTTGAGGCGGCAGTTAAAGCGTGCTAACAGTGAGCATTGGTGCCACGCTATTAACGTACCCTGAGTTTCATATTAACAGATAATGCAGAATGGGGCAAGGAATGGGTGGAGGCTGGATGGGGAAAATGGGCGAGGAGTGGGCCATGCAGTTAACACAGAGGTAACTGCTGCTGCAGAAAATGTGGCATACTGAACGTCACCTAAACAGGTGTAGCTAATTGCATAGTATTACCTGCAATGCAGTTAATGTGCTGTAAGGGAACTGTCTCTTCATGTGCGAGAAGATTCTGGGAGCGCCCCCTACCGTTAATAAATCGCTATGTGGTAACTGTAAATCTTTGCTGAACTTTAGTAAAGAGGCCCTAAGGGCCGATATTGAATTAGGATGGCTAGGCGTGAGTATAGCGCATAGCTGTCATCGCCGTCCTCTAACTTTGGATATTCAATGCCAGGATCATACGTGGCCCCGGCAATGACTATCGGGATCATCGCATATGCCTAGAAGCCGCAGAGGCCAACTGGGTAGCGGCAATATTGCACCGCTGTTTGGTTAGCTTCTATGGGTAAAGATAGGTCAGCTTTTGCAGTGTCTATATTTTACCCATAAAAGCTGACCGGGTGGCTATGCAATATTGCTGCTACCCGCTTAGTCTCTGTCACTGCCCATGACACACCCCGGTTAGCGCTTAGCGGGCATGTAAGGGAGAAGACCGAGGATTTTCAGCAGCACTAAGTGTTAGTGCTGTTAATATCTCACTGAGTGGCATTTACACAGTTTACAGGGCTATAAACCATGCAAATGACTTTCGAATATCGAGCCCTAAATGTTTTAGCTGTAGTTCTGTTGTTTTTCCTAATTACGTACACCCATGTTTTAAGATTGCATTCAACAGGATAGAATAAAGCCCATACCAATGCATTAATCATGGGTGTTGGGCCGACCTAATGGTTGAGTGTTAGTGCCACTTGGAAGAGCTAAGCTCAGCTTTTACACAGGCCAGGACTATGTTCCTTGGACCAGCTGGGGCTGGGGGGTGCAGAATCTGCAGGGTGTGTGGAGGAAGTGGGGGCGGAGGGAACCCCAGTCATTGCTCAGTGGAGACAGCTACTGGCCAGAAGCAGGGTTCGTGTTACTATCCTCCGGAGGTAGTTTTGACCTGTAGCCCCCGGCCATGGTCTGTTTTAATGACTAAACTTTAAGCTGCAAGGAAATATAGAAATGGAGGAAGCTCCATGTCACTGGAGCTCCTCCTTACCTCGAATCAGAAAAAGTTGGTGACTAACCTCGCATTTGTCTTTTTGGAAGGTGGTGGTCCTGACTTGACTTTGAAGAAGACATGCAAGTGAGATTGAAAGTAAGCTTTCTGATGGCAGCAAACGTCAAGAAGAGACTGAAATTTATAATTCAGTTTGGGTCAATTAATGGTCTTGGCCATGCAACCAGTCTCTGTAGCTTTTTGGTTTAATTGCTTACACAATTCTGTCTTGGTTTCTGTTTTACTTGTATTTATTGAGTGTTTGAACTATGCTTGGTTGTTTTCATAAACAAAGAGTTAAAAAAGCACAGGTAATGAGAACGAAGGCTCACGGCTCAGTATCCCAGCAGAGGCCACTTTTGATTGAGCCAGAAGAGGATCAGTCACAAAAATCTCCCAGGGGTATTAAACTGATGATTTCAGCTAGGAAAATATAAAGAAAAAATATCAGCCAATAAAAATGTTGTGTCTTTCATGAATGAAACCTGGTAATTCATTCATAGAATTGTCCATGATGAAAAAAAAATTCATATGAGTTTGTGTCTGCCCATTGCTTGCAGAAGTTATTTTGAAACATAGCCAGAATTAGGTCGGGGTGAATGGGGCTTTGCTCTAGGTGCTGCTTTCTTTAGGATGCTTCTGAGATCTTCTCTGGGAAGCGGATGGGCACCTTGCCTTTGTGTTTCCTGCAACTATTAGTTCCTGTTTAATTGTAAAATCAATCTTCATTACCGGGGGGGGGGGGGGGGGGGGAGAAGAGGACAGCCTATCCTTTGTACAAGGGGATGGGGGACACACAGGAACTTCCTTCCCTATTGAATTGCCTTCTAGCATATTCCTGCGTGCAAAAATCTCCAGTCTGAACACAAATACAATCGCTGGCAGGCTCCATGCAAACCATGACATGGGCTCTTCTATTCGGCTCACAAACAGGACTTATTCCTAGGAGACATGAATTTGATAAAATATTTGGTTTGAAAAATGAACTGCTTGCTTATTTATTTATTACATTTTATTAGAGGCCTGATTCCACCAAGCTCAAGGTGTTGTACAATAAAGTCAAAAATACATTTCATGTACATAAAAATCCACACACAAGCCATACACACAAAACTGCAAGGCAATACAACAGACAAGAAACCACACCAACAGAAAACATATATCCCAAAGAAACAAATCATTCTATTGGTGATACAGTGCATTCGTTTTATTATCAGAGGTAAGAGTGAACAAAAGCCACATGTAAAATAGAAAAAGAAACAAAGTGGGTCTTTTCCTAAAGGACGCTAGCTGTCAGCGCAGGTCTGGCATATACTAAAAGTGCACGTTGGACACGTGTTGATAGCTTGTGGATGGCCATGACAGTTAGCCCCCCCGGAGTTTGCCACTAACTGTCCATAGTGCGTTTGGGTTGCAAGTGGGAGTGTCAGGGGCGGAGAGTGGGCGGGGCAGCGCCACGCAGACAGCATGGCAGGCTAGTAGTCTGCATGCATGGACTGCCGCCTCTATAGTTGGCGCTGAATGCACCCGTGCTTTTGTAGCGCCATGGCAGGGCTCTGCGCACCTCAGTGACTGCCAGGAAAATGCTCCCAGCAGTTAATGCTATGGTGTTTCCTAATGCACCATGAATTTGCGCATTATGGCGCGTTTGGTGCAATACCACAGCGCCTTTGGTAAAAGGACCCCAAAGTTTTCATGTGTGATCCAAAAACGGCAACAACTTTTGGGTTCAATTTCACTGTTTTGAAAGGGAAAGGCTAGGGGGAGGGGTTAACATGCATTAATGAAAGTTAACACACGTTAAATACTGCCACAACCCATTTCCATGGACCATGGCTGTATGCAACGCACATTAACTTTCATTAACGTGCATAAACCTATTGTTAACATGCCTGTTACATTCAGTATATATTCAAGCAAAGGGTTACTATTTTTTGTCTTTTGTGACTGGTCTCAGAGTTTAGTTTCAGACACAAGTCCATCTATATATATTTTAATTGTTTTAAACCACCTCAAACCCTTTGGAGATAGGAGTGGGGTATATTATGCTTGTTCAAATTAAATTAAATTTTGCACTCCAGAAGATGAATATCTAAAAGAATCATGAGCAGCAGCTGTAAGAAAAGCTGACAGTCATAAGACATTTATGAAAAGATAAAAATGGTCACAAGCTGGAAAAGAGGACCTTGGAAGGCCCGGTTCTATGCTCTGCTTCATCCAGGATGGCCACGTTGCTGTTTTAGAAGTCCAAAGAAAGAACCCAATGGCGTTCAAAAATGTGTCAGTGCAAAATACATAAAAATAATAGACAGACCACTCAATTATCAATCGAAACTCACCAAAAAGGTCACAGTAAATATTCATAAAGGAGGCACCAAAAGCTGGTGTGAATTCAGCCATTTTAATGACTGCCAGCTCACATGCTCAGCATTGTCTTTTATCATGTGCCTTCATATTAATGTTTCACTTTTTACTGTTATTAAATCAAGCACAGAAATAGGCGTGCACTTCTAAAACTGAGAGCAAATATATCCAGAAAGTGGCTAAATATGATGTACATTTCAAGAAGATTCAAATAGATTTTTTACTTCTCTTTACATTGTGATATTTGTCATTTTACAGCTTCTAGAGGATCCCTATGTCCGACATCGATGTTTTGGCAAGTCACTGCTTCGGGGGGCACAAGATGGGAGCCACTTGTCTTGAAGGAGACAATGGAAAAGACAGATCTCTGGAGACTGTGCTGTGAAAAAAATGTGCAAAACTGTCCTTTAAAAAGAAAGTATTTTTAAACACTTGAATGTCCTGAATCCGCAACTAAATTGTTAGAAAATGTTGGATGGGAGCACTTATCCATGATTACAGTCACATGCATCTTGACGCCATTTAAAATCAGGACCATAAGCCTCAGAATGTACATTGGTGCAAATACCGTATATTTGAAAAGAAAAAATATATACGTAAATAAATCCCAAAACTGACACTCTCAACCACTAGTGCACTCAAGTTATCAGTTTAACAAAAGTCAAAAAAATCATATCAAAAACGCATCTTAAGTGGGACACGAGCTCTGAACAGGGTTCACAAAAAGGGTTAAATTCCTGCACTACTGCGTATGCCAAAGCTCACCCCTTGTCAGAAATATGAAATTCACGTTCACTATTATAAACTATTACAGGCAAAGCCTTTTATAACAAAACTGTATTTCTGTAGAAATAATAAGAAATTGTGATCTTAACAAAATTTACACATAGGAATCAAACTCCTGTTGATAGCCACAAAAGAATGCTACTATGGGACATGTTCACTAAGTGGCGTTATCTGTTAACGCAGCAGATAACGCAGGGAAATTTCAGATAATTTCAGATAATTGGATAATTGAATCCTTGGGGTAATCTGGTCCAGGTGAGCTGACCCCGCCTTCCTGTTGTGGGGTCTTGCCATTCAAAAGCGAATAAAAGTTGACTGGTGGGTGCTAGGCGCACACAGAAAAAGGCATCTTTCAGGTCCAGGATGGTGAAATGAGTAGCCTCAGCGGGGATCAGTCCCAAGAGAGTATAAGGGTTTGGTACTACTGGGTGTATAGATTCAACTGCATCATTTACTCGCCTTAGATCTTGTACTGGGCGGTAGTCCCCTGTCCCAGGCTTCTTTACTGGGAGAAGGGGGGTGTTCCAAGGTGACTGGCATTCCTTGAGAAGTCCGTACTTCAGCAGTTTCATTAAATGGCAGTGAATTCCTTCTATGGCTGGTCGAGGGAGAGGATACTGCTTCACATGCACTGGTTCCACTCCTGGCTTGAGGGTGACAATGACAGGGGCTATGTTCTTCGCTAGGCCAGGTGGATTATCTTCTGCCCATACTTCAGGCGGGGCTATGAGGTTGGTAGGTATACAGGGACTAGTTGACTTTATTGGAGGTGCACTATAGAACCGCCATTCTTCTTCTCGGGGAACAGTAAGCACCATTAATCCAGCAGGCTTTGGGTTCACAGTCATTTTCATTTCTCCCCCTTCAGCAAAGGATATTTGGGCCTGGAGCTTGGCAAGCATGTCTCGGCCCAGTAGTGGAATAGGGCACTCAGGCATATACAAGAACTGGTGCGTTATCTTCTGTCCCCCTAGTTCACACATGCGGTTCTGCAAGAATGGTTTTGTGGCTTTATTTCCAGTGGCTCCCACAATGGTGACAGATCGTGAGGACAGAGGAGCTACTGGCTTGGCTACTACTGAATGTTCTGCTCCTGTATCTACCATGAATTCCATGTATTGGTCCCCTATCTTTAAACTGACCATAGGCTCCTGGGGACCCAGGGTGAACTTGGAGCCCGGTCTGGCCTAGTCTTTATCTATGTCGTCCAGGTCATAGCCTGTTGCTACTGCCACTCCCTCAATGGCTTCCTCCCTCTCCTGCTGGAACTGTGTTCGATTCATTCCTCCTCTCCTTCAAACTCTTCCTCTGGTCCTCCAGGGACTCCCTCTTCCCCTTGCAGGGGCGGAGTCCAGATGCGGGCACTCATTTCTCCAATGTCCTTCTTCCTTGCAGTAGGCGCACTGATTTGCACCTAATGGAGGCCTTTCGCTTCCGCGTCCTCTTCCACGTCCTCTGTCCTTTGACTAGGAAAACCTCCTCCACGTCGTTCGGTTATAGCAGCAGAAAGAAGATCTGCCTTCTTCTTCATCTTTCGTTCACTTTCTCTGTCTCGTTCATTTTCACAATTCACAAATACTTTCTGAGCGACTTCCATTAACTGAGCTGTATTCATGCCCGCAAATCCATCCAATTTCTGTAATTTTCGCTTTATGTCTCTCTGGGACTAACAAAGGCCGCATTTACCATGCGTAAATTTTCTTGAGCGGCGGGATCATATGGGGTATACAGTCTATAAGCTTCAGACAACCGCTCATGAAAGGCCGCTGGGCTCTCATCTGGACCCTGGAGAACTTCCGATACTTTCCCGATATTCATGGCCCTCTGGCCTCCCTTCTTCAGGCCCTGCAATAAGGCCTGGTGAAATCTGGTTAAGGCCGCCGCCCCCCTTTCTTCATTCGGGTTCCACCCGGGATCTTCATTGGGATATTCCGCAGCAGCTGCTTGCGGGGGATTTATTCCCCCCCCCCCTTCTACAGGGTTCTCTTCTAACCACCGGAGGGCTGCTTGCCCGATCCAGCCTCGCTCCTCAGTGGTGAAGAGGGTGGACAGGAGCTGGCGACAATCGGCCCAGGTAGGCTGATGGGTTTGCATAATGCTAGACATTAATTCTGTTAATTCCTGGGGCTTGGCTGTGTAAGAAGCATAATGCGTTTTCCAGTTTAATAAATCTGTGGTAGAAAAGGGTACATAAACTAAGCTGGTTGGTCCTGGCGCCATCTGGCCCTGATCATTTAAAACAGGAATTCCAGGCACTTGGCGTAATGGCATTAGGTGCCCTGCTTTCTCCTTCTTCTTGGGAGTTACGCTTCTTAAATCGTAAGGCTCCCGGGCACTAGTCTCCTTGGTGGGTGACCCTGAACTGGCAGGAGAGCTTCCGCTTTCTATCTCATCAGAAGACTCAAGTCCCCCTGCTGTACTTGGGCCTGACTCGGGACTTTCACTCGGGGTAGGGTGCTTCTTAGGCTGTTGCTTCGGTATTTTCTGGGACTCCTCTTCGGGCTCTACTTCAAGTTGTGGGGCTGTGGGTAAACTATCCAGAATATCTGAGGACTCTGGGTCAGAATACACAGGTGGCTTCGCTTCCTTAGCTTTTTTGGTTCCCCTAGTAGTAGCTACAAATATTTTACAGTGCTCCTCATAACAACGCTTCATCCATGAGGGCTGCTGTTCACATACACTTAACCAGGAATCTATATAGGGGAATTGGTCAGGATACGCTCTCAGTATGAGCTGATGAATTCGTAAAACTGTCTCAAAATCAAAGGTGCCCCCTCGGGGCCATGAAGCAGCTAATGCGGGCCACTCCCTTTCACATAACATTTTTAATCTGGATGGAGTCATTTTTGTACCATAATTGCCCGAAAATCCTTTACGGAAATTCTTGATCATACATGCCAACGGAGTTTGCGTGGACTCTGTCCCTCCCATAATCTAAACGTACCTACGTACACTACTTACGTATACAACGTACCTGCGCACGTTACGTACCCTACGTCCCTACGTACACGTAATGACGTACAAGACAACGAATAATAAGGATAGGTAGTATGGCTGCAGGTAAGGGGTCCGTACAGCCCACAGAACACTGGTGGGGGACAAACACCACTCGCTTCCTCCTGTTCGCGACCTGGGCGCGGTCGCCCAGCCAGGAACTGCGCTACTTAGGAGTCCGCTCTCGCTCGGTCTGTAGTTCAAGACCTCTCACTCACACACGCAAGCATATTTCAAGAAGATATCATATTTCAATATTTCAAGTGCCCAGGTTTTCTGACTAACTGACTATTCCAAACAAGAAGGGTCGATGGCTTCAGCTTCCGCTTTCCTTACGCGGAGCTTACTAGGACCGCCCTTATGGGAGGTGATCAGGCTCCCTTGTCTCGCGCATACTCATGCGAGATTTCCCAGTTAGTCTATACCAAATATACCAAATCAGTCTTGCGCAAGCAAGACGTTGTCCCAGGCTCTTCTTTCTGACTATCAAATCACGAAAATGTCTACTCACCGGATCCGGTCCCCGATACCACACCAGCTTCTGAGTTGGAACCTGGACTCCCCCGGGTCGGAGGTGTTGGCTAGCTGGACCCGATAGCCCGCCGAGGCAGGCGGAACCCTCTCCGGCACAAAAGGGGCCGGCGGCGCCTGAGGTTTCCCCCGCGGTCGGACAGACACGGTTCCAACCGGGCCAAACCTCAAGGCGAATTACGTGGATTACTCACTTGAATACCATTTACCACTCGCACTTCCCGGCCAACACACCAAGAATATGCTGTAGCAAAGTGCAATCAATGAATAAGTCCAGGAGTCGATTGACAGGGTCCAAGTCAGTTTAATGTGCACAAGGCCCAGTCAGTCAAAGCTTCAAAAGGTACTGAGCAAACGTTTATACAGAGACATAACTTTTTATACCTCTTTTTCAGTTTGATACATGAGAATTTTCTATTGGTTCTAGCTCGATACATGCAAACTTTTCATTGGTTATACATTCCCTTCATTTGTCCAATTAGAAATCCCTCCGGAGCCTAGCAACCGGCCCCCTCCTTTAGGATTGCTTGAACAATGGTACAGTTCTTAATTCTACTCCAAGGCTAACCTTGGCTTCAGGAATGCATATTCTGAAACATTTCTGTTCTTTCACACACAAGAGAATAATAGAAGACTTATGGATTCATGAAAACTTCTTATTAAGCATTTTAAAACAGTTTTCTTATTTTTCACATATTTTTGGTTCTTTTCTAGCTATAATGGGAGTTAGGATCCAGGCCTAACTTACAGGCCTTTCATAGTAGGAGGCCATGCTAGGCCATAGCCTACCTCATAACTATTTGTAGATATTTTCTATAGCAAGAGCTCTGGCCTGCATATGGGTCCTGGTGAAGTCTGTGTTCTGTGTAATTGTGGCAGGTGAAGGCCTGTGATCCACAGTGTCTGACATAAACAGACAGGCCTAACTAGCTTGACCTGTAAATGAAGCCTGTGAAGAGGCCCATAGGAATTACACATCCCCCAACATGCTGCTATTGTAGAATTAGAACTCAGTAAAAGTATTGGATTAGCTTAGACAAGCAGAACTGAAAGATGGAAAAATACAGAAAAATATGTTTAAAAGCCACTGATAAGAGAATACAGCTGTAAGGGATTTAATTAAAACTGCTGACAGAAAGGTTACAGAGCCCTGCTTCCCCGCACGTACTAACTAGCCCAATGGCCTTGGAAATAGGAAAGTAACAAGTTGGTGAACTGGCCATTGTAATTGGGACTAGAAGGGGGGTGAGCAGGTGCTGAGCCCACTCAAAGAACATAATTGGATAATCATATCAGTACCGGGACCAATAGAAGGGGTACGGGAGGTACGGGAGGTTACCGGGACCAATGAAATGTTTTCTATACCTAGAATGGAGCAAAAGTCTATAAAAGTTGTTGTTTTGCCAGAGAACATTGCTCAACCATTTTGAATTTGATTCTGCTTGAGACTTGTGCACAAATAAATGATTTGGACCTTCTGAAAAGACTCCTGGTATCATTGGTTTGTCTGCGCTCTGCTGCTACATATTCTTGGTGCATTGGCCGGGAAGGTGTGGTATTAGAGGGTATATAGGGCAATATACCACGACTTTCCGCCTCTACAGGTTTGGTCCTGCCGGGATCGCGCCCTTCCGACGGGGGCTCGCTCCCTGGCGCCACCGGTCCCTTGTATCGGAGGGAGCTGGCCGGACCTCGGCGGGTGCCAGGCCCGGCTGGAGCCAACACCTCGAACCCGAGTGAGGGGAGTCCGAGGTCCAACTCATGCGCTTGCTTGGGAACTTTGAGGACCGGATCCGGTGAGTAAAGTTTTGATTTGTTATGTCTAGACAGATAAGAAAGAGCAGTGCTGCCATTTGAATATTGAACTTGGAACTTGGAAATTGGTAAGAGAGCTCTCAAAGACGGGCCGATTAACCCCGCATGGGTATTCGCAGGGCGAAACCCCCGTCTTCTTGTATTTTGGAATTTGAAAAAGACTAGTCAGAATAGATAGAAATGAATGCATTCTGGGATACGTTGCTAGCATGATTGTGTGAATGAAGTGTGAATGAGAGGTCTGGCAGCACGGACCAAGCGAAGGCGGACCCCTGAGTAACGCAGTTCCTGACCGGGCGACCGCGTTCAGGTCGTAAAAAGGGGGAAGCGATTGTCGTCTTGTCTTGTTATTTGTTTTCCCTATATGTTTCTAGGGCCGTGAGGACCCCTTACCCACGGTCCGCCCTCCTTTTCCCTTTTGTCTGTTGTTGCGCGTACACATCGAAATGGGAGGGGCGGGGTCTACTAGGAACACTCCATTAGAATGTATGATCGCACATTTTAAAGAAGGATATTCCGGAGACTATGGTATTAAAATGACTGCAGCTCGTTTACAGATTTTGTGTACTAGGGAGTGGCCTGATCTAGACCCTACCTGGCCCCGAGAGGGAACCTTTAATGTAGGAATTATTCAGTTAGTGCACCGTAGAGTGCGAATAGCACACCCCGATCAGTACCCCTATATAGATTCCTGGTTAAGTATTTGTGAAGATCCGCCCCCATGGGCGAAGCGCTGTTATGAAGAGCAGTGCAGAATAATGTTAGCAAAGACAGATTATAGTCAGAAAATAGAACAGCCTAGAAAGAAAGGGAAAGGTGAGAAATCCAGGAAGAAACCCATCCTGGTAGATCCTGATTCCCCAGAAATGATTACCCGACAGCCCCAAACCCAGCGCCCAGTGAGAGTAGCCCCATGTCCTGCCCCAGAGCTCTGGAGACAGCAGGAACGGGACCCAACCCCTGAGCCATTACCCAAAGAGCAGGTAGATGAGCTCCCTTTAATTGAAGAAGATGATTCTACCGAGACAGAAAAAGGAGAATCAGATACAGAAACAGAAAAGGAAGAAACTGAAAATTCCCCAAGTGATACTGATAGTGTAAAAGCGGCTGCTAGTGTTAGCTTGCCAGCAAAAAGTAAATCTAAAGTAAAGCACGAAGAAAAAAAAAGAAAATAACCCCTGACAAGAAAGTTACGAAAATATCTCTTAGATCCCAAAAGACATCTACTGCCAAGATGATGCCTTTACGGCAAGTCCAGGGAATACCCGTAAGAAATGAGGACAATGAGGTGGTACCGGGGCCTCTAAACTATGTGTATGTCCCCTTCTCCACTACTGATTTGTTGAATTGGAGGACACATTATGCCTCCTATACCAATAAGCCCCAAGAACTTACAGAATTAGTGAATACTATTATGGAAACTCACCAACCAACATGGGCAGATTGCTGCCAGCTCCTGTCCACCTTATTTACTACAGAGGAGCGGACACGAATTAGAAAAGCAGCTATTGACTGGTTGGCAGATAACCCTGTAGCGCCAGGGGAAGGGGCAGAAAGAATAGATAATCGGGAAGCGGCCCAGAGAGAATTCCCGAATGAAGACCCCCGATGGGATCCAAATACAGAAAGAGGATCTAGAGCCCTAGCTCGTTTTCGCCAAGGCTTTATACAAGGCCTGAAAAGGGGGGGCCAGAAAGCTATGAATCTTTCCAAAGTTACTGAAGTTACCCAAGGCATAGATGAGAGCCCAGCAGTGTTTTATGAAAGATTAACTGAAGCATATAGAATGTATACTCCCTATGATCCCGATGCACCAGGAAGCTTGTGCATGGTAAATTCTGCTTTTGTAAATCAATCACAACCAGATATTAGACGTAAATTACAGAAATTAGAAGGGTTTGCAGGCATGAATGCAACTCAGTTATTGGAAGTCGCTCATAAAGTGTATGTGAATCGTGATAATGAAAGGCAGAGAGAATGTGATCGAAAGATGAAGAAGAAAGCTGATTTTTTGGCTGCGGCCATAGTTGAACAGAAAAGGGGAGGTATCCCTAGTCGACGGAGCAGAGGAAGGGGGCGGGGCCGAGGTGGAAGCCGGCCCCAGCTAGGCGTAAACCAATGTGCCTACTGCAGGGAGGAAGGACATTGGAGAGATGCATGCCCACAACTTGAAGACGCCCACCAAGATGACGAAAACAATTATCAATGGAGAGAAGAAAGACGAGGCCGTCCCCGAAACCGCGGAGGAGCCAATCGAGAGCAATACCAGCAAGAAAGAGGAGAAGCCGTACAAGCATTGGCCACAACAGCCCATGATGAAGATGACGTGGATTAGGACAGACCGGGCTCTGAATTTGCTTTAGGTCTCCAGGAGCCTATGGTCGGAATACAAATAGGAGACCAAGTTATGAACTTTATGGTTGATACTGGAGCAGAACATTCAGTAGTAGACAAGAAAATAGCCCCATTCTCCACAAAAGCAGTCACCATTGTAGGAGCAACTGGTACCAAAGCTACAAAACCTTTTCTTCAGAATCGCATATGCAGTCTAGGAGGACAGCAAATAACTCATCAATTCCTTTACATGCCTGAATGTCCAGTGCCATTACTGGGACGAGATATGTTAGCCAAGCTACAAGCCCAAATATCCTTTACCGAAAGAGGAGAAATGCAAATGACCGTGAATTCTCAAGCCAAGCCAGCAGGAATAATGCTGCTTACAGTTCCCCGAGAAGAAGAATGGAGATATTACAGTGATGAATCTGCCCAAGATACCTATTTTGAACAAACTTTGAAAAGCATTGATGCCCCACCTGGAGTATGGGCAGAAGGCAGTCCTCCAGGCCTAGCCAAACATATAGCTCCAATAATTGTAACTCTCAAGCCTGGTGCTACACCAGTACATGTCAAGCAGTACCCTCTCCCAAGAGCTGCAATTGAAGGCATCCACCGCCACTTGCAAAGATTACTAGAACATGGCCTACTAAAAGTATGTCAATCCCCATGGAACACTCCACTTCTGCCAGTGAAAAAGCCTGGAACAGGTGACTACCGCCCAGTACAAGATCTAAGAAGAGTGAATGAAGCAGTTGAAACCATACATCCAGTTGTACCCAATCCTTACACTCTTCTAGGACTGATACCTGCTGAAGCTACCCACTTCACTGTTCTGGATTTAAAAGATGCGTTCTTTTGCATAAGATTAGCCCCTGTAAGTCAGATATTATTTGCATTTGAATGGCAGGACCCTATCTCTGGAAGAGGGGGCCAACTTACTTGGACACGATTACCCCAAGGATTCAAGAATTCACCTACCATCTTTAGTGCTGCACTAAATCAAGACCTTTCAAGTTATCCAGTGGCCCCGGGAAAGAGAGTGCTTCTCCAATACGTGGATGATCTGTTGATAGCTGCTGTATCAGAAAGTGAATGTATACAAGCCACCAAAGACCTCTTGCAACTACTAGATGAAGCTGGATACAAAGTTTCCAGAGCAAAAGCACAATTATGTCAAAAAGAAGTGAAATACTTGGGCTTTCGTATAACCAAAGGAAGCCGAAAATTAGGCAGAGAGAGAAAAGAAGCAGTATGCAGAATTCCAACCCCAACTACCAGAAAGCAAGTCAGAGCCTTTCTGGGAGCGGCAGGATATTGCCGAATTTGGATTCCCAACTTTGCTCAAATCGCCAAACCACTGTATGAAGCCACAAAAGGAGAAGAAAAGTCGCCACTGGAGTGGGGACCTGAGCAGGATACAGCCTTCAAGACGTTAAAGGAAGAATTGATGTCATCACCAGCACTTGGACTACCAGATGTTCACAAGCCTTTCCACTTGTTTGTACATGAAGCACAAGGAAATGCCTTAGGCATATTGACTCAAAAATTGGGAAATTGGGAGCGACCTGTAGCATACCTATCGAAACAATTGGACACTGTGGCCAAAGGATGGCCACCTTGCCTGAGAGCAGTTGCAGCTACAGCATTGTTAGTGAGTGAAGCAGATAAGCTCACACTAGGACAGAATCTACGAGTTACTGTGCCACATGCAGTCCTTGCCCTTATGGAACAGAAAGCAAATCATTGGCTCACCAATTCCCGAATGTTGAAATATCAGAGTATGTTATGTGAAAACCCACAGATCCAATTGGAAGTGAGCCATGCCTTGAACCCAGCCACATTGATACCCATTAGTGAAGAACTCCCAGAACATGACTGTATAGAAGTCATGGAAACTGTATTCTCAAGCCGACCTGACCTGACAGATGTGCCCATAGACAATCCTGATCAAATCTATTACGTAGATGGGAGCAGTCTCATCATCGATGGACGACGCTGCGCCGGTTATGCAGTAGTCACCCAACATGAAGTCGTTGAATCATCAGCCCTTGCATCAGGCACATCAGCCCAGAAAGCAGAATTAATAGCACTTACTCGAGCATTACTGCTAGGTGCAAAACTTGTGTTAAATATATATACAGACTCTAAGTATGCCTTCACCACCCTACATGCCCATGGAGCTCTCTATAAAGAACGAGGGCTCATCACTTCCGGAGGAAAATCAGTCAAGTATGGCCCAGAGATACTAATGTTACTTGATGCAGTATGGGCCCCAACTCGTGTAGCTGTCATGCACTGTAGAGGACATCAAGCAGGAAAAGGAGAAGTTGCTCGAGGAAATAGGTTTGCAGATGCCTCAGCACGACAAGCAGCCATGACAGGACAAATTACACCACAAGCCATACCAATGCAGGCAGCATTGTTTCCAGTACCTTTGAACCTATGGACACCACGATATACCACCAAAGAGTTAGAGTACTACTGTAACAAGGAAGATGGAGTACTGAAAGATGGGTGGATTGAGCTGCCACCAGCAGAGGGCAGTCAACCCCCAGGACGAATAGTAATTCCCGAATTGTTAGGTCCAGCTTTTGTCAAAGCCTTCCATGAAGCCACCCACTATGGAAAAAGTGCTATGGAAAGAGCACTCAGACCACATTTCTGCATTACCATGTTAGCAGCCCTATCAGCTTCAGTGGCACGCCAGTGTCTAATTTGTGCCAAAAATAATGCCAAGCAAGGTCCTACACCACCGCCCCGAGTTCAGTCAGGAGGTGTAACCCCCATGCACCACCTGCAAATTGATTTTACTGAAATGCCAAAAGCCAATGGATATCACTACCTATTGGTATTAGTTTGTACTTTCTCTGGGTGGGTAGAAGCCTTCCCAACCAGAACTGAGAAAGCCCGAGAAGTCACCAAAGTTTTACTGAGAGAGATTGTCCCTAGATTTGGAATTCCAGCAGTAATAGGGTCAGACAATGGGCCCTCATTTGTTTCTCAGATTACTCAACAGTTAGCAAAAGCTTTGCAGATACAATGGAAGCTTCACACTGCATACAGACCCCAGAGTTCATGGAAAGTTGAGCGAATGAATCGTACCTTAAAAGCCCAAATGTCTAAGCTTTGTCAGGAGACACGCCTGAAGTGGCCCCAAGTGCTCCCAATAGCTTTACTCAGAATACGCTCAGCTCCTGTAAAGTCAACAGGATTTTCCCCTTTTGAAGTTCTGTATGGTAAACCCCCACCAATAGTGCAGGGAATTAAAGGAAGTCTAGCCCAAATTGGTTCAGAAATAACCAGGCAAGAACTCCTAGCTCTTAGTTTTGTTCTGCAGACTCTCCATACGTGGATCCAAGACCAGTTGCCTATCAATTTGACGGAACCCTTGCATCCCTACCAGCCTGGTACCTCGGTGTGGATCAAAGATTGGAAGAAGACACCGCTGGAACCCCATTGGAAGGGACCATACACCGTCATCCTGTCTACCCCAACTGCAGTAAAGGTAGCAGAGATCGATTCCTGGATCCACCACAGCAGAGTCAAGCCCGCAGCTGATCCAGAACCTGAGCAGTGGACAGCAGAGCAGCATTCTGATGCACCTTTGCGAGTTACTTTGAGACGGCAACCAGCAGCTTAGACACTTTGTCATAGTGCCCTGCAGTAGCCAAGTCTTTCGAAGAGGATTGCTGTTTTCCATACAGCAAGAGTTTGTTTCAACGAACCTCATGTGTGTGATTCTACACACTATTTTTTATTTTTTTATTTTTTATTTATTTAACAGTCTTTTCTATACCGCCCCTTCCAGAGATCAGGGGCGGTTTACATTGAACATTAAACAGAACAATTGTATACTTCTGTATACATTTACAGGGAACATTATGCTTTAACTATGTACAGGTGTACTTACAGGGAACATATTTTGAACAAATTTTGAACAACATTTTGAACATATTTTGAACATTAACTATAACAGAGCTATAACAGAGAACTATAACACTACCTTGATGCTACATTGATTGATCATATTTCAGAAGCCAACTGAAATTGATAAGTTGGTTAATGTGTGATGGACAACTTGAGGATCTTCAATCAACACTCAGCACCCGTTGAATTGCTTCATTAGCAAACGGGACGAAGAAAAGAACGTCGTGATCAAGATTTTCAAGCTGAGGATTCAGAAGAACTCCAATCAACATGTATCTTTATCTTTGCTTTGCCCTGGTTGCCTGTTTTGGAGGCTTTGAACTGACTCATGCCTTGCCTCCATGCACTGCTTGCATTACTTCTACTCGGACTGGACTAAAAGTAACTCAGACTTTGATTTATCACTCTTACTATTCCTGCACTGGTAAAGTAACTCGGTGTATTTATAACACCACTGAACTGAATGTCTGCACCAAGGGTAAATCTAAAGTATGCTTCAATCCACATCAGAATCCATCCTATTATACCTTAGAAATGCGATGGAAAAATGCAGATGGACCCTTAATTAACGCCACACGTCAACTAACAGATCCTAGTAAAGATGCTATTTTGTATTTTGATGCTTGTGAAGTAATCAACAGAGATAGCCGTTCTAAGTGTGGTGATTGGGAAAAAACATACTCGCAGAGTGGCAAATATATGTGTCCGGAAGGGTCCACTGAATGGGAAGCATGTACAGGAAAGAAAGTTTCAGCCAATGTATATAGTAAAGCTCCAGAATCAGATTACTTCTGCCCAAAGTGGGAATGTGTTTTTTATGCTACTTGGATTGGTATGGTATGGAATAAAGATAATCGAATGGCTACATTACGGAAACCATTACATGTCAAAGACCTAGACAAATGTAAGAAAAATGCTTGCAATCCTTTAGAGTTAGTCATACAAAGACCTGAAAATTGGAAACAAGGATTCCGATTTGGTTTACGAATTGATGGAACTGGATCAGATCCAGGAACCATAGTATATAAAATTAAATACACAAGCCCATAGATCATCCAAGCATCAAATCCACGACACATTCTATGAAATCATGCATGTAAATAAGTTTGACATGCCCCATCCTTCCCAGAATTTATTTTTGGAATTAGCTGGAGCAGTAGTATCCAGTCTAAACATCTCAGATTGTTATTTTTGTGGGGGGACACGAATGGGTGACCAATGGCCATGGGAAGCCCAAGAATTAAATTACTCAATGACTTACAATCAGACTGAAATACACAAGACTACCAGCGAATGGGTGTTAGCGCACACAATAGTTGGACGTCTTTGCTATGCCAGAACTGGACCCCAGTTCAAACAACAGGTAGGACAGCTGGTCTGTCTTAGCCAAACGTTCTATAATGACACCACCAAAAAGACGTGTTGGTGGTCAGGAATTAAAGAACCTGAACCCCCTAACCCATTAGCCAGATTCCCTGAACTTGCTCACTTATGGACTAATCTTGCCAAACCTCATGCCTGGCAAGCCCCACCTGGCCTATATTGGATCTGTGGAAACCGAGCATATGCCCGACTCCCTACATACTGGGGAGGAGCATGTGTCTTAGGAACTATCAGACCTTCCTTCTTCCTTCTAAACACAGAACATGGAGAACAGTTAGGATACTCAGTGTACACTACTAATCACAGACATAAAAGAACATTGAGACAGAAGAGAGCACCCCTCCAGATAGGCAAGTGGGAGAAGTGGAAGGGTGATGATTGGCCACCAGAAAGAATCATTGATTATTATGGGCCTGCCACCTGGAATGATGATGGTATGTGGGGTTATCGAACCCCAGTCTATATGATTAATCGTATTATCCGCTTACAAGCAGTAGTTCAAATAATAACCAATGAAACTAGCCAAGCTCTCACACTTTTAGCTAGACAAAGTACCCAAATGCGCACTGCTATATATCAGAATCGTTTAGCACTTGATTATTTGTTAGCAGCTGAAGGAGGAGTATGTGGTAAACTGAATTTAACCAATTGTTGCTTAAAAATAGATGATAAAGGTCAAGTAGTTGAAGAAATTGCTGAAACTATGCGAAAACAAGCTTATGTGCCAGTACAGACTTGGCATTCACTAAAATTTCCTAACTGGTTTGATAATCTTTTCTCATGGATAGGAGGACTTAAGACTTTCCTTATACTAGTACTAATAATCATTGCTGTAATTTTCTTATTGCCATGCATAATCCCATGTTGTATGCGTTCTATTCATAGTGTTATTGAAAATACAGTTGAGCGGAAGACCGCAACTAAGATTATGGCCTTATACCAACCCAAACCTCCTATATATAGTCGGAATCCTCTGACCATAGTATAACTATTTTGAAGTGATTTAATTCTCACACCTTATTAAGTAATAGGGTGAGATTAATCAAAGGGGGGAATGTGGCAGGTGAAGGCCTGTGATCCACAGTGTCTGACATAAACAGACAGGCCTAACTAGCTTGACCTGTAAATGAAGCCTGTGAAGAGGCCCATAGGAATTACACATCCCCCAACATGCTGCTATTGTAGAATTAGAACTCAGTAAAAGTATTGGATTAGCTTAGACAAGCAGAACTGAAAGATGGAAAAATACAGAAAAATATGTTTAAAAGCCACTGATAAGAGAATACAGCTGTAAGGGATTTAATTAAAACTGCTGACAGAAAGGTTACAGAGCCCTGCTTCCCCGCACGTACTAACTAGCCCAATGGCCTTGGAAATAGGAAAGTAACAAGTTGGTGAACTGGCCATTGTAATTGGGACAAGAAGGGGGGTGAGCAGGTGCTGAGCCCACTCAAAGAACATAATTGGATAATCATATCAGTACCGGGACCAATAGAAGGGGTACGGGAGGTTACCGGGACCAATGAAATGTTTTTCTATACCTAGAATGGAGCAAAAGTCTATAAAAGTTGTTGTTTTGCCAGAGAACATTGCTCAACCATTTTGAATTTGATTCTGCTTGAGACTTGTGCACAAATAAATGATTTGGACCTTCTGAAAAGACTCCTGGTATCATTGGTTTGTCTGCGCTCTGCTGCTGCATATTAGCTAAGACAATTGTGAGACAACCAGCACTTGGGCAAAGGTTGCTTTCGGTACCCCCTCCTCTTTCCTCTTGGGTTCACGTGTTTACAGAATGACTCAAATGTGTGATGTTGGGCCCCTTCCTCCCCTCCCTCCAGTTTGGAGGACTATGAATAAGAGACAAAAAGGAACCCAACAGGACCATACCAAGCTAGAAATGCGCTCTGTGCCATTTGCGAACCTGGCACCCCCCCCCCCCAGCTGTGTGCAGAGACTGCCTTTTATTGGGTTCCTGTAAACCCAGTTGCCTCCATCCATACTTGTGCCCTGTACAGCCAATTTGGCCCTGGTACCCAATCTTGCTCGCCCCTTGTGACGGTCCAGATGACACCTTTCATGGCTCATGTAATAAATCATCCTTGTTCTCCGATGGATATATTGAAAGGGAGAACAACTTTGCTAAATCATTTCATTCTCTTCCTCCCACAAATTTTCTTATTCTAGCACATTTTGATGGGAGATGAATGATGACGTCAGCTCCTCTCCCTCATTAAACATCATACTTTCGATTGTTGGATTAATAAACAGCTAAAGACCCTCTGCCCTGATTCAGATGCTCACAGTGAGTATGATTTTTCTGGGTAAGAGATTTTAGCATGAATGAGTGGCTAATTTCCATATCTATCATGCATCTGTGGGACAAAAAGAATGAGCTGCCCTTTAGGGCCTGGAGTTACTAGCATGTGCTACTGATTAGAGCACACGGACACAGTATATGTAATGGGACCTAGTTGCCTAATAACATGCATTAACCGTTACTGCACATAAAACTGGTAGCCCACATTAGTAACTCTAGTCCTAAATCAGTTGCCTTGAAAACCAACTATAGGTGCCCACCTATCCACCTCGGCTTTTAATGAATAGTTATTTGTATGACTCTTTCTGTGATTTTATTATTGTACATCCTTATTTATTTTATGTGTGCTCGTCTCCCCTGAAAAAAATCATGGTAAGTGCTCATGAGGCCAGCAGAGATTTATGCATCAGAAAGAATCTGAAGAGTACTTCCGGGTTAGTAAGAGTTACCAGCATGGCGGGGTTCTTTTTTCACTTCCTCCAAGTACGTCATATATTACCTTATACCTTGCCTAGCCCAGAGAATCAATTAGAAAGTGCTGGTGTAAATAAAGGCTATCATATGAAAGATTCTATTGCAAAAGATTTTTAGCACTGTAGAAAAAAGTAAATTGAGTAGCCTTTTGTACTCTTTACAGAATGGAATTCTCTAATGTTTTTAAATATTGATTTTTCATAAACTTAACTAAAGATTCAATCACCCTAAGCCACATAGAAAAGATGCAAAAAACACACCCACAAACACCTCTTTTAAGCTGCAGAGACAACTTTACATCTAATAATTGGGTAGCTTCATTAATGTATGAAGGAATGAAGTGAATGCTCCCAGGGTAAATGATCTACGGAGAAAGCGTGTTCCTTTAAAGAAACCATCTCTGCAGTATGTTAAAATACTTTTTCATTCTTTTGTAACCACGGTTAGGTGCTACCAGAAGGGCAGAATTTTATTTACTGATCCATAGACTACTGATGGCACATCTCTGCTTCGTTTGGAATCGAAAACTCGAACAGCTTGTCCGCACCTCGCCACTCGGACATTAAATCAACATGGCTCTATTAGTGGCCCTAGGATACCAGCTGAGCCAGCTCTGTGCCTGTCACCGTGATGTCTTCATCTGTAACCAGAGCAGACGTGAACTCCTGGCAGCTTTGGGAGGTGACAGCAAATGCAATTAGCTCCTCTCTATGGCGCCATAATGCTACTGTGAAACGGCCTGACGGGGAGGGTGGCTGTAATACCCAGCACAGTGGGACACATCCTTCAGAAAAAAAAAATATGTTACCAACACTTAATTGGTGGAGTGAGTTTTCAGCAAATGTTTAAACTTGCTTCGCAGTCTGGTCAAATAAGTGGAATATCCTAGCTGGTTGATGGGGAAGGCAAAAGAGGGGTTAGAAAAGCAGGGGAAGGGGGGCATGGAAAGGGAAAACCAAAACAGACGTTTCCACAATACACAGACAAAAGTCCATCTATCTGCTACTTTAAGAAAATGAACTTTGCATGCCTCGGGGTGGCAAAGAAAAGGAAGATAGCAAAACCTGCTGAAACTGATGCATTCTTTTGGATGATGAAAATTCATAGTGAGAAAGCAACCGCAGCAAGGCAGTTTGGTAAAGGGGCTCCCATGACACACCTCAAATGTAAATTCTACATTCTGCTACCTGTTCTCCTTGCAAATTTGAAAACATCCATACGTGTGGTAAACTAGCAGGGAATCGAATTAAATGGTATAAGATTAATTTTTGCATGCTTCTCTGAAATTTCCAAGCACTCTGTCAGGTTGCCCCCAGTTAAATGGTGTGGAGCCCCAGGCATGGGCAGTGAGCCTGAGCGAGTCACAAGGTGTCCTCCGCAGGGACTTGAAAGCACCAAGGAACTGCACTGAGGTAGTCAGAGACCTAGATCTGCAACTAAAACCATTTACTGATTTTACCCTGTTATCCAAGTTTTATTTCCCCTGTTTACTGTAACTCAGACGCTTGCTTATGGTGCTGAATTTTTGTTCGATGTAAACCGCGCTGATGCCAAAGAGTGCGGTATATAAGAGATGTAAAATAAATAAATAAAATAAATAAATAAATAAACTAGCAAATACCAAGTGGTAGAGTGGGACCTGGAATCAGAGTTGGTCGTGAAATGGGTCCCATGGTTACAATCAGAACTGGAAGTGGACTAGAACTGTTACCCTGGAACTAGAGGTTTAGGTTTATTGAAAAACAAGCTCTCAAAGTGAGTTATAAAGGGTGGCAGGGCATTTGTAGGGTGGTGCATTTTTGGCATGGGACAGTGTGCAGGGTGGTGGGGCAAATGCGGGGGCCAGTTAGCAAGGTGGTGTGACAGTTGCAGGGTAACTTTTGGGTTGAGGCATTTTGCAGGATGGTGGGGCAGTTGTGGGGCATGTTTTTATGGGTGGGGCAGTTTGCAGGGTGGTAAGGCAGTTTCAAGGGGGTACTTTTAGCAGTAGGGCAGTGGAGCAATTGCATGTAGGTAATGTTTGGGGCGGAGCAGTTGGCAGGGTGATAGAGCAGCTACAGGGGAGTTTACGTTTTGCAGGTGTGGCATTTTACGGGGTGGTGGGGCAGTTGCAGGGGTATTTACGAGGGTGGGGAAGTTTGCAGGGTGGCAATTTAGCTGCGGGAGGTTGTGTTTTGGGGTAGGAACAGTTTGTAGTGTGGTGGGGCAGTTGTGGGGATGTAGCTTTTGGGGGAGGGCAGCTTACAGGATGGTAAAGCAGTTCTATGGGGTATTTTTGCGAGGAAGAGGGCATTTGTTGGGTTGGTAGGGCAGGTATGAGGCAGTTTTTAGGGGTAGGGCAGTGTGTGGGGTGCTGAGGCAGTTGTGGGGGCATTTTATGGGGATGGGGCCAGTTTGGGGGATTGGGAGAGTAGAAGACAGGGAGAGAGATTTTGAAAGGAGGACTTCCCTAACTGCTATATTTTATTGTATGTAAGTTTCTATGCTACAGAAGCTGGAACTCCTTTTCTCATGGGAATGCACTGGGACATTTTGAGGGGGGGGGGGACTTGCTTCTCTGTAACCCCCCCAGTCTGATGTGACCCATTTTCAAACTAGATGTGTCTTTTTACCAGTTTGCCCCACATGCCAAGGTTCTTCCCATATTTTGCCCCCAGACAGACATTCTCAACCCATTTTGAATAATTTTTTCCAACTTCTGTTGGGTTGGCAAGTATAATAAAAGGCCTCGTTAACCTAGAGATCTCTCACTTTTTGTGTCTGGAGAATCTCAAGGAAGCATTGCAGATCAGAAAACACTTGAAAGAAGATGGCGCCGGGAACAGACGCCCGCTGACTTCTCTCTGCCGGAGCTCCTACCTGTGCTAGTTTCTTTCAGCTTTTTCTGCATTTCTGCCCCATGCCACATTCGGGTAGGAAACGGAAAGCCAAATTTCCGAGGGCAGATGCCACGGGTGCTGAGAAGACGGAGGTTAGTGAGTCCATGGATTCTTTCGTGTGCCCCGCATCGAGGGGTGGCAGAGCTCCAGATGGCCTGCTGGACATTGTGGGGGCAGAAGGAGGGCCCTCGAGTGTCATTGGGCTGGAGGTTTCGCTCAGTCTGGAGTACTGAATCCCACCAGAACAGCCAGGTTCTGAGACCTTGCATGGAGACTTAGGGGTAAGCATGTGAGTAGTTGCAGGTTTGCCCTCTGAGCAGCTAGTGCAGCTGACTTGTCCTGGAATTGTTAACCGGGAGTCTGGCAGCAATGCTGAACGTTCCGAAGTGGAGAGGGCAGTTAAGGAAGAGGACTCCCGACCTCAGCAACATGGACTTGAGGTGCAGCCTTCTCGAGATCTGGTTAGCCCTGGCCAGGGAGCGGTGCCTGCTGAGGACTCCACTAACACATTGGTGAGACCATTGACTTTTACAATGGAAAGCTTGTGGGAAGCCTTCTCTACTATGCAAGTTTCTATTTCTTTGCAACTCCAGACAATTTCTCAGCAGCTTCAAACATTTGGGTAGCAGTTGGTGACTTATGAATCTGGTCAGGCTCATGTGAACGCTAAAGTCGCCTCTGTTGAGGGCCGTCTGGAGGCTACCCAAACCTTTGTAAAAGATTCTATGGTTATTCATAGGAAGATGTAATTTTTAGAGACACAAGGAGTCACAACCTGCGAGTTTTCAATTTCCCGAAGGTGCCTTCTATTTCGACCCTGTTGCTATTCAAGAAGTTTTTGACTTCTATATTGAAGGTTTCGGCTGAATTACTTCCACCTATTTCTAAGGCTTTCTATTTGCCTACTGCTAAGATTAAAGCTGTGGACAATCTTGAGAAGTCATTATTGTTATCGTCAGATAGTCCGGATTTGACTACTTTTTTGGAGAGATCGCCCTCAGACTCAAGGATGACTGCTACTTTGTTGGTCACCCTGGCATTAGAGGCCGATAGAGATTGGGTTTTGAAATTATTTTTTCGTACTCCCAATAAAGTGTTTTTGGACTCTCAGATCAGAATGTTCCCTGATGTTTCCAGGGCTACCCAGAAGAGGAGGAGGCAATTTTTGTTGTACCGTGCAGGGATGATCCAACTGGATGGTCTTTTCTTTTTGTGTTTTCCTTGCAAAGGTTTGGTGAAGTTGGCTGCTAACAGCTATGTTTTCTATGATCCATCTCAGTTGGCCTCCTATATATCCTCTAGATTGTTGAGTATGCAGGAGCCCTCTTCCCTGCCTCCTCTGGGTGGCCCTATCTAGTTCGCTACTGTGGGCCAACCTATGGCAATAGTTAGTGTACCCCCTTTGATTTCCATTCATTTTTTCTTTTTTTTAGCTATGCAAGAAATTTTCCCTTGTATTGTGACCTGTCTTGCTTTATATATTGAGGACTTGAGGGTCTGGATTGTATAATCTTAATTTATTCTTGTTTCTTTATATTGTGTTCTTTACCTATCCCTTTCTTGTATTTATTTTGTGAAATTGCATAAATAAAAAGTAAAAAAAAAAAGCTGACCATTACAAACAGTGGGTGGTAGGGATACAGCATCATGTTGAGCTAGTGAGGAGGAACCCCAAGCTTCACTGTAGGTAGGAGACCCAAGAACCCTCCATCACATTGTGCCTTGGTAATATGTAATGTCTAAAAATATAAATGGGCAAAAAATTCAAAGCTGGATTCAACCCAAGCAGACTTCTGCCTGGTTCAAGTTCACCAGACATTGCAGACTATCCTCAGCACGTGTGTTGATATATGTCTGATATATTTCTTTCTTGGCAAATCTGGAGAAAGTTTGAAATTCTAAAGCAGAGTTGCTGATTTAAGGAAACCTGCTTTAGATATCTTTAATTAAATCCCATCGGACCTATCTGATGAACCCATGAGATTTTCCTCAGGCTTGTCCTATCAGTTCTGGAGCTTTTGCCCAATAACACGCATCTTTCTCATTGAAAACAGTGGTGGTGGTGGTGGTATACCCGTTTGTCATATCATTCTTCCAGCTAGGGCAGCGTGCTCTTTCATTTGGCAGCATTGTACAATCGTCCATAGGATCGGAGGACGTATGTCGTGACTACATATTCACTTAACCAAAGGAAAAAATATAAGGAGACAGATATTAGGCAAAACGACACAAAAACATTGACGACGCCCCAAATGCATATCATATCATTAGTCCATGTCAAAACAGGTGAGAGCAGAATAGATACTATAAAGAGTGCAATATAAGGGTAATGGCGTATTTTTGTTGCCGTACTTCCAGTGGTTCCATTAACTGACTCCCACTTGCATCACCAAGATGAAAACAGAAGCCCATCGTAGAATCAACACTTCAGTTAGAGCCAATGATGTTTCCAGTGCCCTGAATTTGATGCAATTGTGGATGAAGGATTGTTGCTATGTGTTCTTGCTAGATGTCAACAGAGTTATTTCTGAGGCCAGTTGCCCCAGGAAGGAAAGAAGGGGCAGGGGAAGAGCCTTCAGCAGCGTGTAGCCAGCTACTGAATCAACGAGGAATGGCTGGCACTATCGAACTCATCTGTAAAGCAGCCAATGGTGGCACTGTTAGCTGGCATGTCTGCACGGTATACCTATGGGAGCTAGCAGCAAAGGGTCCTAAAAGACGCAAATGATCATGATTAGGATCATTTTCTCTGAAGCTGGTTGTTTCTGATGTGTGTTATTGTTTGTCCAAGATCTTTCCAGAATAATTAGGCACAATACCTAGGTATGTGGCACAAAGAGCAATTTGATTTACTGGGCCGTAAGAACTGCTGGAGTAGGTTTGGCAAACGAACTAGATGCTGTCAGACCCCGCTATCTTCAGCAATCTCTTTGTGATAGAGAGGGACTGAGCCAAGCTGCTTTCCACTACGCAGTTTCTAGTTGGGTTTCAGGTGAGAACATACAAATTTCTTTAAAAGAAATTTGCAGATGAAAGGCTTGATTTACTAGCTTTTTATCCCATGGCCACAGAATGGGAAAAAGTTCAGGCAAAGCAGGCCCTAAATTTGTAAGTCCATGGGAATTCTACGAGTTCATTGAATAGATTTGCAAGCCATTTTTCTTCCCCAAAAGAAATGTTGGCAAAACCCACAGTTATGCCATGAAAATCTCACAAAATCCACCATCATAGATTGCCCAAGTTTGTAACAAAAAGGCCAAGAGAGCTTTATTTTTGTGGTTTATAAAAAAAGTTCAATCGATTAACAGAAAAGGGAACATCAGGAGATGGAGATGTAAAAGTGAGATGCAATTTTTAAATTTTTTTTAATTTTTACACATCGTCTCTATGATGATTAGTGTATTTTTCTATTAATAAACGCTCCCACACACAAATACGGTTCCATGCCAGATCTCATCTTTGCCCCCAACCACATCATAAATAATGGCAACTTCTCATCACCCATAATTACCCCAGTTCCATGGTCAGATCACCATAGAATTAAAATAGAATTCAAAAGCACGTTTGACAAGCTCGATAAAATAAAAGCTACTACATTTACCCCAAGAAGGTTCAAAGCCTTCAATAGAGATCAATTCTTACTAGACACAATACCTCACCTTAACTCAGCTGAACCTGATTTGAACAAACAAGTAAACAATTGGTATGACACCATCAGCACTGCAGCCAAGGCTATAACAGACTCAAAAAAGTTCAAAAGGAAACATCACGCACCATGGTATTCAAATAACATACGTGATGCTAAGAGAGAATTAAGGAAGTTAGAACGCCAATGGAGACGATTCAAATCTACCACCTCTCAGGATTTATATTTAATTCAGCAAAAGAATTATAATGATCTCATCAACAAATCAAAAAAAGAACACCACACAAACACTATCCAGAAAGCTTATAACAAACCTAGAGAACTTTTTGAGATAGTAAAATACCTAGTTAACGAACCTTGTTCTGATAAAGACATCCTGATCAATCCTCAAGTGTTTGCGGATTATCTTCGAGAAAAAATAGGCCAAACTCCACCTTTAAAACAATCTGAAAAAAACAATCTTATTTTACCAAGTACAATTTGGAACAAGTTTCATATTCCCTCAACTAAGCAGCTTTCAGACATCATTGCTGCACTTAACACAAGTACCGCACCCACAGATCCTTGCCCAGTACCTTTGGTCAAAGCTACTAAGTCAAACTTCATAAATTTTTTACACCACCTCGTAACCAACTCCCTAAATCAAGGAATCATGCCAGAACAGCTGAAATTAGCCACAATAAGGCCTATCCTTAAAAAAACCAACCTTGAAAAAAACAATCCAGCTGCATATAGACCAATTTCCAGCTTACCACTCCTGGCAAAAATTATTGAGAAGGTAGTACAACTACAGCTCCAAGACCATATTGATGAGCATGCGCCACTTGACATACATCAGCATGGCTTCCGCCCGAACCATGGAGTTGAGATGCTGCTACTTTATTTATTTAATGATATCACTCAAACCATAGGCAACTATAATAGAGGAACCTTAATGATTTTCTTAGATATTTCAGCGGTCTTTGATTCAGTGGACCATTCAATACTATTAGCCAGACTAAAGAGCATCGGTCTAACTGGCACCGTCCCAAACTGGTTTGAGTCCTACCTAATTGGTAGACAGTTCCAAGTTAAAGTCGGCCTAAACACTTCACATCATACAGTTATCAAACAAGGCCTACCGCAGGGATCTGCACTCTCATCACTTCTTTTTAACCTCTTTATCCAACCAATATGTCACATAATATCAACTCATCATATAGACTACACGATTTATGCAGATGATATTATGATCTACACTCCGATTGATATCAACTGCCCAAACTACAACAAGATCTCAAACTGCATTACCAGCATTTCCATTTGGCTGTCAAATAACAACCTTGCAATAAACTTGAATAAGACTGAAGCACTTATTGTCACTAGAAACACCAACTTTAATCCACCACCATACATCACATGCAACAGTACTGAGATTCCAATTAAGGATGAAGTAAGATACCTCGGGGTAACCCTCGATAAGAAGCTAGACCTACGATCTCACATAAAGAAAACTGTTAAAAGCGCTTATTACCGAATGAAAATAATTAGACGCCTCAAGCCTCTTATCTCTGATGAACACTTTCGTACAGTCTGCCAGGCGCTTATTACCCCCATTCTGGATTTTTGCAACCCTATCTACAATGGGCTTTCAAAACATGCTCTCAAACCTCTTCAAATGGCACAGAATACAGCAGCCAGAATAATTAATGGTTCCACTAATCATGACCACATTACCCCCATCCTTAAAGATCTCCACTGGCTCCCGATAACCCTTCGCATAAAGTATAAGTTAATCATAAACATCTTCAAAATGAAGCACAACAGTTCTGCAACCAGCCTCCATGCCCTCATATCCCGTGATACCAGCAACAGACCCAGAAGATTATCCACCTCAAACACCCTCAATACCCCAAGAAACTTTGCTAAATCACGCAAATGTACATCACAACGAGCAATTTCTTTGGCTGCCCCTTTGATTTGGAACTCTCTCCCTCCTGATTTACGTGCAATTGATGTTTTAAGTGACTTTCGTAAGCAATTAAAAACTTTACTTTTCACTGAGCACTATGGATCAACAAATGACTAAGATATCATCTATTGTATATTTTTTATAAATAATCCACTATATTGTTAACCCTTGTTATTTTTCCTACATTACCATATGTTGTCATGTCTATACTGTTTATGTTTCCCTTGTTTATACCTTGTATTTCTTGTGACCGCTTTGATTGAAGGAAAAGGCAGTATAAAAAACTTGTTAAATAAATAAATAAATAAATAATTTTGCAGTTCACCTGTTGACATATAGTTCTGAAGGCCTTATACTGTACGGGCCCAATGCTGGACACACGGCAACACCAACTACTCATATTGTTAGCTTTAACCTCCATGGGTTCATTTTCCTTCTGTCTTCTTATATGGTAGAGGTACTGTACAAAAATACAGAAAATGACAGTAAATGTCAATAACAGAGAGCTACTAATGATACTCCCCTTAGAGGTTGCAGTGCCATGGGTACTTTGTACTCATTGGACTCTATCCTCGTTTTGAAAAGGAGTGTGGGGGGGGGGGGGGTACAGCTCACTCAATACTTTTGTGCCTGCTGTGAAGCAAACACAGACGTACACCCAAAAAGGGATGCACAGAGAGCGATGAAACATGTATAATCCTTTGTTCGGGGGGAGGGGGGATTTCCCTTCAAGGCCCAAAGTGTTTGATCCCAAGCCTCCCAATAACAGACACACTCTTTTTGGGATGCTTCAACTGAAATTTTGCAAAGTGGAAAAATGTTTTTTTTTTCTATAGGTTACAGCATTGATTAAACACTGTGTTTGTCTTTTAGACAATATGATGCTCCTCAGGGCTGACATTATGGGATGGCAAACAGGCCGATTGTCCTGGCTCCCATGCTACAGTGGATCCTAAGCCTGCTTCAATTTGAAGCAGTAATATCTTGAAGGTGGGCTTTGGAGCCCCTTCCCTATTTATTTATTTAGCATTTTTTATATACCACATTTCCAAAGGTCAATACGGTTTACATTAAACAATTTGAACTTAAACTTATTACAGGGAACATGGAGGCCTATTGTAATTTGGATGTCCCGGCCCGCTGTGAGTCCAGTCGGAACCAGACGCACAGAGGTAGATGGGATTCTAATCCCGCGGGGCACATCTAGCCCCTATGGGATTAGAATCCCGTCTAGGCCTGTACGTGCAGGCTGGGACCCAATTACGGTCGGCCTGCACGTACAGGCCTCTACCCAGCTAACTCAGTCAGGTTCCTGAATGGAGCCATGGCGACATGGCGTATAGTGGCCATGACACTGTGGCTCCATTCAGAAACCATGATCCCCGGCCACTGCCGACTTTCTTCTTTCCCCGCAGCCTGACCCCTGATATGGCCTCCCAAGGCCAGGATCAGGCTGTGGGGAATCTCCTGAACCCCTCCTACCTTTGCCGCCACACCGGTCTGCCATCCCCCGATGTTTAGTGGAATTTATTCCACCCCAGAGGTGGAATAAGTTCCCTATCTAGTCTGCCTGTCCCGGACATACAGGGCCAACATCAGACCACCCACTGCCTGCCCTAACTCTGCCTCCGTACCGCCCCCTTCCCACCCCCATCTAATTTCCCCAAACAAACTCCCTGTTCGTACAGGGAAGCTTAGTCAGGGACGGGAAGGGGGATGAATAGTGGGGATGGATGTCTCAATGGAACGTCTATCCCCGCTATTCGTGTAACAAAATAGACCCCATAGAGGACAGAACATAACATGTAGCAGGGTATATAAATGTTGTTTTAACTTAGTTATTGGTATACTTTTAAGTTATTTACATGGTTGGCTTTGTGCGTGCAATATCATTGTAATAAAGTTGAACTAGGGATGAGGTGGGTGGGTATGAGGTGGAGGTTTTGTTGTAGACAGTATTACGTTTTATCTTCAAAGTGTCCTTTGAAGAGGAGTGTTTTTAATTCCTTCCTGTAGTGAGTGATGTCATTTGATTTCCTTAGTGTTGTGGGGAGCTTGTTCCCGAGTCCAGGAGCATATAATGAAAAGGCTCTTGAGCATGTTGATTGGTTACTCTTTATTATCTCATAGAGTATGCTTAAGATGTTTTGAACTTAAGATCTTCTCTGGGATTTTTACCAGTACATTTTGTAGGTAGTCAGCAGAACTGTTGTGTAATATTATGTAGGTAGTAATTATTAATTTGGCATAGGAAGGGAAGCCAGTGTAGTATTTTTAGTATTGGTATTATTTTATCCTTTCTAGAAGCGCCTTCTAGGATCCTAGCTGCAGTATGCTTGACCATTTGTAGTGGGTGTAGTACATGTTGGGTAAGCCATGGTAACTGATGTTGCAAAAGTCCAGGTGTGTATGCGGAAGTCGTGTGTTTCTAGTAGTGGACATAGTCATTGTAGGGTTTTTATCTTTTGGTAGATTATCCTAGTGATTTTGTTGATGTGGGTCTGTAGGGTGAATCGTTGGTCATTTGTTATTCCAAGATATTTGATTTCCTTCTTAATCTCAAGGGTGGCACCATGGACTTGTAGGAATGGGAGTGGAGAGAAATTTTTGTTCCTTGTGATGAATAGTATTTCTGTCTTTTTGAGGTTAATTTGGAGATGATTCTTTGCTAACTAGTAAGACATTGCATTGAAACAATTGACTATGGAAGTGTAGTAAGCATTTGCTGTGCAGAATCGGAAGTAAATCATAATGTCATCTGCATAAATGTGGTATAGAATATTGTGAGATTGAATGATTTGGCAGATTGTTTGTAGGTAAATGGCACTTCCTGTGTTACTTTATACGGTGCTGATTTGGTGGATCCTATTTTGACATGCTGTTGTCGTCCAGTTAAGTATGATTGTAAACAGAGTAAAGCAGAGCCTTATATCCCTATTTCTTGTAATCATTGGAGTAATATTATGTGTGAAACTGAATCAAAGGCAACTTTGATGTCAAGAAATATCAATAGGAATCCCTGTTGGTTTTCAATGCCCTTTGTGATTTTATCAAAGACGGATGTGATTAGCGTTTTTTACACCATGAAATTGTCTGAACCCATGTTGTTGTATGTCTAATGGACTGTATTTGTTGATATACTCTTGCATTAGATGATAGAGGGGTTAAAGGGGCACTAAGAGGCGACAAGGCGATAGCAGAGAGACTGAATAGATTCTTTGCTTCGGTCTTTACTGAGGAAGATGTAGGGATGTTACCCATGACTGAAGTGATATTTAAAGGTGCGGAGCAATTGAAGGAAATATTGATACATCAGGAAGATGTATTACAAGTATTTGATAAACTGAAGAGTGGCAAATCACCTGGACCGGATGATATACATCTAAGAGTGTTGAAAGAACTGAAATATGAGATTGCAGACCTGCTATTAGTAATCTGTGAACTATCATTAAAATCATCTGTAATACCTGAAGATTTGAGGATGGCGAACGTAACGCCAATTTTTAAAAAGGGTTCCAGGGGTGATCCGTGAAACTACAGACCGGTGAGCCTGACGTCAGTACTGGGAAAAATGGTAGAAACCATCATAAAGAGCAAAATTACTCAGCATGTAGATAGTCATGGCTTAATGGGAGACAGCCAACATAGCTTTAGACAAGGAAGATCTTGTCTTACTAATCTGTTATGTTTTTTTGAAGGTGTGAATAAACAGGTAGACAGAGGTGAGTCGGTTGATATAGTGTATTTGGACTTTCAGAAAGCCTTTGACAATGTCTCTTGTCACCCACTAATGTACCCAGAGGCTAAAAAGGACTTGGGTCGTTTGATGGGGCAGTATTTTTATGGCTAGAGCTCCTATGAAGGCATTTTGCAAAGCCTTCTGGATCCTGTAGTTTTCACCATTAGCCAAAGAAGTGTAGTTGAAGCAGAGGGTAAGGTTTAAACTCAGGTTTTATTCCCCGTCCGGGGTGGATTCATAACAGTGGAACTTAAAGCAGGTCAGACCCTTCGTCTGATAACACAATTAAAGAAAAATACTTTCAACACAACTTAGCTTTCTTCAGCATTAAACCAGGAAACACAAAGTAACAGAAAACAGTTCCTTTTACTCACAGAACTCTGGCACCTGTTTCTTCTCATAAACAGTTCTGGCTCCTTTTAACATAGAGATGCTATACAATCAGATAATGTGTACGTGCAGTCCATCTCATTTTCCTCTAAAGATTCCTCATGAGGTTCAATCTGCATCTCCTCTTCATCAGAGTAAACTTCTGGCTCCCAACTGCTGTTAAAGTTATAAGGTTCTTGTCGGGGAGTTAAAACACTCTCCTCCCCCACTATACTAGTGGCCCGTGGGTAACTACCGTATTTCCTGTAGTTGGGTTCCTGAGAACTACAGAGCTCTTGGTACGTGCATAGAAAGTCAGGGCATTGCAAACCTCTCTTATTAGGGTAAATACGCCTACCTTTAGGCACTGCTATTTCCTGTTCTCTCGGATAAGCACAGCTCTGCTTGGAAGCCCCTTTTCCACGGTGTTTCTCTGACTCATTCAAATGTGCTTCAGGGTAAAAGTTTTCCCCTTCTGCATTTCTGGTGTTAGGTAATTTATATCTTAAAGCCTTGGCTGTTGGACTGCCTTCTCTGCTTGCCTCACAGCAACGCTCCTGGGGATATTGAGAGGCTGTGCACTGCTGTTCCCAACAGCTTCTCTGAGAGTCACCAACCTCCTGTGCTCTGGATAATCCCCTTGGCTCCGTCCTCGCAGCTCCACGGACACTGCCCTCAAGCTCAGCAGTTCCTAACGCTTCTCCCATAGTTCCAACTACAGCCCTTGTAGTTCCTACTACTTCTCTCTCAGTTCCACTTTCTCCTTTAGTTTTCTCTCTACCTCCCGGTAAGTGATTTTTAAGTACGTTCAAATTGGTGTTAGCCTGGGCTCCGCCCCCATGCAGGTGCTCTTCATTTTCTAATGAATTCTGTGCTCCCTTTCTGTTCGGGCGTTCCCTAACACCACGTGGCTTTGTTTTCATCTGTTGCTCATAGCAACCTTCCCCCATGTGTGAACCTGAGCTGTCAGTTTCCCTTACATTTTGCTCACAATCCCCTACTTCCATGGGTTCTGATGGCGCTACCTTATGACAGATCCCTCCCCTTAAAATATTACGGGCTGCCGGACGACTAACCGGACAGCACGTAATCATCTCTTGGGTTCTGTCTCGCTGCCTTACATAGGCCAAGCTGACTGTGGCCAATCTCTCCTTCCAAGGTTTTAGAACGTTCAAGTGGTATACCTGCTGACGTCCCCTCTCATTCTCCACCTTGTATGTCACAGGACCTACTTTCTTTATTACTGTACACGGTCCCTTCCACTGGGCCTCAAACTTGGGTCCCGGGTCCGCTACTTGGACAAGGACTTTATCCCCTATGCTCAGGTGCCTTTCTCTTGTGCTCCTGTCATAGTAACGTTTTTGCTTTTCTTTGCTGGCCTGCAAATTTTCTCTTGAGGCCTTTGCAGTTCTTTCTAAGCGTTCCCTCAAGTTTTTAAGGAATTGAGGCACCCCATCTTCCTGCGAGTCTGGCTCCACCCACTGTTCATGGAGAATGTCTAAAATTCCCCTAGGGGCCCTGCCAAACATAAGCTCATATGGGGACGCTTTTAATGACGTCTGTATGTGTTCTCGACATGCATAAACTACAAATGGGAGTAGGGTATCCCATTCACCCATCTCTCCCTTCTTTAAACCCCTCCGAAGCATCTGTTTCAAAGACTGATTCATCCTCTCAACAAGTCCATTTGTTTGAGGATGATAGGCTGCAGTCTTTATGTGCCTTATGCCAAAGGCTTCCCATACTGTTGCTAAGTGTTTTGATAAGAAATTGCTCCCTTGGTCAGTCAATACCTCCCTGGGAAAACCCACTTCACAAAAGAGCTTTACCAGCTCTTGGGCTATTACTCTGGCCGATGTACTCCTTAAGGGAATAGCCCATGGGAATCTAGTTGCGTGGTCTACTACCACCAATAAATACTGAAATCCTC
The DNA here is from genome assembly GCA_033557465.1 of Ichthyophis bannanicus. NCBI lineage: Eukaryota > Metazoa > Chordata > Amphibia > Gymnophiona > Ichthyophiidae > Ichthyophis > Ichthyophis bannanicus. The sequence goes on from CM066037.1 coordinate 68,909,914, forward strand.
TTGGCGTACGGATCAGGGGTCCTATGATATCCATACCTATGCGTTCCATAGGTACTGCTATGGTGGGTGTGGATACCATCGGTACAGCTTTCGGCTTTAAAGCTGTGACCCTCTGACAAGTTGGACAAGCCTCGCAGTATTATTTAGTCTCTTTAAAGACCCCTGGCCAATAGAATCGAACCAATATTTGGTCCAGGGTGCCTTGGACTCCCTTATTGCTGCCTATGGGGTGGTCATGTGCCAACCTTAGTACTGTGGCTTTAAATGTCGTTGGCACGACCAATTGTTTCCTTATCGCTCCGGAATACGGGTCAGTACTTTCCCTATATAGGATTTCCTTTTCCAGGAAAAACCTGGGTAGGGTAGGCCGAATTTCCCTGGCCCATTCGAAAGCTCTCTTTAGAGCTGGGTCAGCCCGCTGTTCTGCTGGGAATGAGGGGAACTTACTCACCACCTCGGCAGGTACCCAAGGTAACCCTGCCCCAGCTTCCAACTCGGCCCTTCCCCGGGTCCTTTGACGCCTCTCTTGGCGTTTTTTGGCTTTCGCCTTCCTGCCTTCCTTAACCGGCTCGTGTATTAGTTCATCATGTGTGGGCAGAAGGCCTAATCCACCCCCATCTATTTCCTCCTCTTGGGGTTCTTCCTCCCCCTCAGGCTCCCCGGGATCCTCAGATGCTATCCTTCCTTCCCCTGAGGTCCCTGCCTGCGATCGGGTAGATATTAGGCCGGTCCGGGTATTCAACCCTACCGCCAGACCCTTGAGAAAGGGTGGCCAGTCTCTGCCTAAAATGACATCTCTAGGCAATGTAGGGATTATGGCTACCTGTAATGTGTGTTCTCTATCTACAGCACGTATAGATAACCTCTGTGAAGGATAACAGGAAAATGCTCTGTGTATGCATTTTAAGCGGATCTGGCTTTCTGCTTGCCTCGGGGCTGACCGACGGCGCCTCCCAATGGCTTCCCAGAGCTTGGACGTAATCATGCTCTGGTCAGCACCCGAGTCAAGCAGCGCCAGCGTTTCCACCCCTTCTACCTGCACAGGAATCAGGAACCCATCTTGTGCTGGCTTTTCTCTCCCAGCCATGAGGATAGTCCGCTCCGTGCAGTCTTTTTGGAAGTGGCCCGCTCGCCTGCACAGATAACATTTCCCTTTGTGTATAGAAAAAATGTCATCATTAGTATTCTTACCACATACATTAAACATTTTCCCTTTAACATATTTCTCTCTTTTATGCTCTGCCATGCCTGCTGATTTCCTCAGACCTATTTCTGAGGTGCCCACTATCTGAGCCTCAAAATAGCGTTCAGCTAGACTGGCTGCATCATTGGTATTCTGACAATTTTGCAAGGTGAGATACTTTTTTACCTCGGTAGGCACAGCCTGGAGAAACTGTTCCAAGATAATTATATCTAGCACTGCTTCCATTGTCCTCTGCTCAGGGGTTAACCACTTGTAGGCCAAATTCTTTAATCTCTGCTGCAGAGCTTTAGGGGTTTCTTGGGCCCTCATCCTAGCCTCTCTAAACAACCTATGATAGTGCATGCTAGATAGGCCCAACCTATCCTTAACTGCCTTTTTTATCTCCTTGTAGTCAGTAGCAAGGATGGCAGGCATTGCTTTATAAGCAGAGAGAGCTTCCCCGGTGAGAGATACAGCAAAGCGGGTAGCCCACTGCTCTCGTGGCCATTTCAATGCCCCCCCTATTCGTTCAAAGGCATCAATAAAATCATCAATGTTGTCCTGTGGACTTAACTGTCCCAAAGTAAAAGCATGACTCGCATTAAGTCCTACCCCTGGAACTACGTAGGGGTTCTCAGTCCCATGTCCTGGTTACTTTTCCAAAAATGCCCTCATGGTCTCCAGAAGTGGCCTCTGCTGCTCCATGATCATTTTTGCTGTTTGCTGTTGCATGTGCCGTGCTAACTCCAGTTGTTTGTCCCACTGGTGTTGCATCCAGCTCATTATATCCTGGGCCTCCATCTTCTTGCTGTGACCTTGCGGAGAAAAGAAGAGAAAGAAAACCACCAAGTGCGGTACTTTTTACACTTCTTCATCCCTTTCCCGCACCACAGGAACGCCCCCTTTCTTGCCCTTTTATCCACCTACGCTAGTGCCCTAGGTATCCTTTACCTTAGGATCTGCGTAGATTCAGGCTTTGGCAAGAAAGGTCCTCGATCAGCGTCTGGCCTGTCCTGTGTGCTTTCTTCTTAAGGGTCCTCCGGTACAGCAGTATATTTTCTTCAAAAGTGTCCTTTTTTTTTTTTCCACAGTTAAAAAAAAATCCTGCCAACTACGCCACTCATGTCACCCACTAACGTACCCAGAGGCTAAAAAGGACTTGGGTCGTTTGATGGGGCAGTATTTTTATGGCTAGAGCTCCTATGAAGGCATTTTGCAAAGCCTTCTGGATCCTGTAGTTTTCACCATTAGCCAAAGAAGTGTAGTTGAAGCAGAGGGTAAGGCTTAAACTCAGGTTTTATTCCCCGTCCGGGGTGGATTCATAACAGTGGAACTTAAAGCAGGTCAGACCCTTCGTCTGATAACACAATTAAAGAAAAATACTTTCAACACAACTTAGCTTTCTTCAGCATTAAACCAGGAAACAAAAAGTAACAGAAAACAGTTCCTTTTACTCACAGAACTCTGGCACCTGTTTCTTCTCATAAACAGTTCTGGCTCCTTTTAACATAGAGATGCTATACAATCAGATAATGTGTACGTGCAGTCCATCTCATTTTCCTCTAAAGATTCCTCAAGAGGTTCAATCTGCATCTCTTCTTCATCAGAGTAAACTTCTGGCTCCCAACTGCCGTTAAAGTTATAAGGTTCTTGTCGGGGAGTTAAAACACTCTCCTCCCCCACTATACTAGTGGCCCGATTGGAACGATATAGAGGCATTATAATATCTTTTGTTTTATTTTCCATTCCTTTTCTTATCATACCTAGCATTCTATTTGCTCTCTTGGCCGCTGCTGCACACTGAGCCGAGGGTTTTAACATGGTATCCACAATGACGCCTAAATCTTTTTCCTGGGTGGTAGTTCCTAATGTGGAACCTTGCATCGTGTAACCATAGTTTGGGTTGTTCTTCCCTAGGTGCATAACCTTGCACTTGTCCACATTAAATTTCATCGGCCATTTTGATGCCCAGTCTTCCAATTTATCAAGATCCTCTTGCAATTTTCCACAATACTCTTGGGTTTTAACAACTTTAAATAGTTTTGTGTCATCTGCAAATTTGATAACCTCACTCGTTATTCCACTTTCCAGGTCATTTATGAATATGTCAAAAAGCAGCGGACCCAGCACAGATCCCTGGGGTACACCACTATTCACCTTTCTCCATTGGGAAAACTGGTCATTTAGCCCTACCCTCTGCTTTCTATCTTTTAACCAGTTCCTGATCCACAATAGTACACTGCCTCCTATCCCATGACTCTTTAGTTTTGCCAAAAGTCTCTCATGAGGGACTTTGTCAAAGGCTTTCTGAAAGTCCAGATACACAATATCAACCGACTCACCTTTGTCCACCTGATTATTCACTCCTTCAAAAAAACATAACAGATTAGTAAGACAAGATCTACCTTGTCTAAAGCCATGTTGGCTGTCTCCCATTAGGTCATGACTATCTACATGCTGAGTAATTTTATTCTTTATGATGGTTTCTACCATTTTTCCTGGTACTGATGTCAGGCTCACTGGTCTGTAGTTTCCCGGATAACCCCTGGAACCCTTTTTAAAAATTGGTGTTACATTGGCGATCCTCCAATCTTCAGGTATTAGAGATGATTTTAATGATAGTTCACAGATTACTAATAGCAGGTCTGCAATCTCATATTTCAGTTCTTTCAACACCCTTGGATGTATACCATCTGGCCCAGGTGATTTGCTACTCTTCAGTTTATCTAATAGTTGTAATACATCTTCCTGATGTATCGATATTTCCTTCGATTCTTCCGCACCTTTAAATACCACTTCAGTCATGGGTAACATCCCTACATCTTCCTCAGTAAAGACTGAAGCAAAGAATTCATTCAGTCTCTCCGCTATCGCCTTGTCGCCTCTTAGTGCTGCTTTAACCCCTTTATCATCTAATGGACCAACTGACTCTCTCACAGGTTTTTTGCTATGAATGTACTTGAAAAGGTCTTTACTTCGCGTTTTTGCTTCCGCAGCAAGCTTCTTCTCAAACTCTCCCTTTGCCTGCCTTATCAATGCCTTGCATTTGACTTGCCAGTGCTTGTGCTGTTTCCAGGTTTCGTCGTTTGGCTTTTTTTTCCATTTCCTGAAAGATGCTTTTTTGGCAACAACAGCCTCTCTGACCTCACCTTTAAACCATGCTGGCAGTTTTTTGGACTTCCTTCCACTTTTCTTAAAGCATGGAATACAGCTGGTCTGGGCTTCCAAGATAGTATTTTTCAACAACGGCCAAGCCTGATGTACGTCTTTAACCTTTGCAGCTGCTCCTTTTAGTTTTTTCTTAACTATTTTCCTCATTTTATCAAAGTCTCCCTTTCGAAAGTCAAAAGGTAGCACTGTGGATTTCCTTACTATCCCTCCTCCACTAATTAAATCAAAGGCGATCATGCTATGATCACTATTGCCAAGTGGCCCCTACAACCTTATCTCTTGCACTAGATCTGGTATTCCACTAAGGACTAGGTCTAATATGGCTTCCCCTCTGGTCGGTTCATGAACCAGCTGCTCCAAGAAGCAGTCATTTATTTCATTTAGGAACTTTATCTCCCTAGCATGTCCTGACGTGACACTGACCCAGTCGATACCGGGGTAATTGAAATCACCCATTATTATTACTGCGCTGTAACTTTTGTTAGCTTCCTTGATTTCTTTGAGCATTTCATCATCCATTTGTTCATTCTGGCCAGGCGCTCGATAGTACACCCCCACTGCCATTGCCTTCCCCCTTTTACATGGAATTTCAATCCATAGAGATTCTACAGCAGATTTTGTTTCCTGCAAAACTTTCATCCTTTCTGACTCAATGCCCTCTCTTACATAGAGAGCAACCCCTCCACCAATTTGATCAGCTCTATCATTACGATATAGTTTGTACCTAGGTATCACAGTGTCCCACTGGTTGTCCTCCTTCCACCATGTCTCTGATATTCCAATCATATCTAACCTTTCATTTAGTGCTATATATTCTAACTCTCCCATCTTATTTTTTAGACTTCTAGCATTTGCATACAAGCATTTTAGAAAATGTATTTTATTCATATTAATTTGGCTATTGTTAGACATGGGTAATTTGGGATCTTTAAGCTCTGTCTGCTCCATACTTGAGGGCATTTGGGCTACTTTACTCTTTTGTGGAACCTCTCTGCGTTTGATAGTATCCTTCAAAGACACATTCTTCCGAACCATCCGCTCTTGGGCGACTGTCGGCTTTCCCCTAATATCTAGTTTAAAAGCTGCTCTATCTCCTTTTTAAAGGTTAATGCCAGCAGCCTGGTTCCATCCCGGTTAAAGTGAAGCCCATCCCTTCGGAAGAGCCCCTCCTTTCCCCAGAATGTTCCCCAGTTCCTAACAAATCCAAAACCCTCATCTCTGCACCATTGTCTCATCCACGCATTGAGACTCCGGAGCTCTGCCTGCCTTTTGGGTCCTGCGCGTGGAACAGGAAGCATTTCGGAGAATGCTACCCTGGAAGTTCTGGATTTCAACTTCCTACCTAAAAGCCTAAATTTAGCCTCCAGAACCTCCCTACCACATTTTTCTATGTCATTGGTACCGACATGTACCAAGACAGCAGACTCCTCCCCAGCACTATCTAAGACCTTATCAAGTGGCGCGTGAGGTCCGCTACCTTCGCACCAGGCAGGCATGTTATCAGACGATCCTCACGTCCACCAGCCACCCAGCTATCTACATGCCTAATGATCGAATCACCAACTATAACGGCTGTCCTAACCCTTCCCTCATGGGCACATGGCCCTGGAGAAACCTCCTTGGTGCGAGAGGGTTTTACATCACCTGGAAGACAGGTCCTAGTTACAGGATCACTTCCTGCCACACCAGGGTGATGCTCTCCTGTCATGTGACCTCTCTCCTCCATGGCAACATGGATGCTGCCAGACTGGAGGTGGGACTTCAGGACTATATCCCTGTAGGTCTCGTCTATGTACCTCTCTGTCTGTCTTATGCTTTCCAAGTCTGCTACTTTAGCCTCTAGAGAACGGACTCGTTCCCTGAGAGCAAAGAGCTCCTTGCACCTAGTGCATACGTAAGACCTCTCACCAACTGGGAGAAAATCGTACATGTGACACTCAATGCAAAAGACTGGAAAGCCCCCATTCTGCTGCTGGACTGCTATCTGCATCTTAGTTTTAAGTTTGTGTTTAGATCTAAGTTCTTTACTTACTAAGGGTTGCTATGGATATTTATACTAATAAAACTGTACCTAATACATGTAATATACCTTGTTCACCTGAAGCTTAACTAATCTCAGGTCCTTAGTGTATGACTGATTTGGGTAATGAGCTTCACCTGAGAGCACCTCCTGCCTTTTAAGATGTGTAAGTACCTATAAAGCTACGATTATCCCGGGGTGGGTGGGTGTGGGGAGGGAGGGAGGGAAATAACACTTATTAAAAGAGGGCTGCTACACAGTACCCTGTCTTGTGCTGCTGAGGTAAGCTATATTCTGATTTGATCTAAATTATAGCTCTTAGCTGCTGCTAGGCTCTAACCTCTTTTGAAATTTAAACTACAAGCTCTCTGCTGGGTTCCAAATGTAACCAGAAAGCTCTCTTCTGTGTCTTAAATTTAAACTAAAAGTACTTTGCTGTTGCTAGGCCCTGAGTGACTATTAAATTTAAACTACAAGCTCTCTGCTGGGTATGAAATGTAACCAGAAAGTTCTCCTGTGTGTTTTAAATGTAAACTTCAACTGCTGCTACTAGGCCCTGACTGATTTAACAAAAATAGTGGGTTCACAGATTAATTAGCTTTAATACAAAGAATTCCTTTTAGAAAATTACCAGAAGTATATACTCACAGTTGCAGATCTCTCTCCAGAAGTAACAGTCCCTTTTTCTAGTCCTTCAAGACAGAGAGCAGGATTTCAGGTTCAGAGCTCTGTCTAGTGTGATGCCCAGATACTTAACTTCTTCTTTGACTACTATGTGTTTGTCTAGGATGCTGATAGTTTGTGGAGGTATGAAGGTGGGGTTCCTGGTGACGAACATTGCCTCAGTTTTATCGTAGTTGACCGTTAAGTTGTTGGCTATGAACCAGTCATTCATGTCTTCAAGGCATTTGGTTATTGTTGTGGTGTTTAGTGCTAGTAGGTTGATTGGAGCGTACACCATGATGTCGTCAGCATAAATGTGATAGTGACGTTTGTGGTGCTTGATGATGTTACATATGGGCTGTATGGAGATGTTAAAGAGCATTGATGATAGAGCTGAGCCCTGAGGTATTCCCTGTGTGACGGGGAATTGTAGTGATTTCTTTTGGTTGCATTTGACTTGTTGCGTTCGCCCTTCCATAAGAACATAAGATATGCCATACTGGGTCAGACCAAGGTCCATCAAGCCCAGTATCCTGTTTCCAACAGTGGCCAATCTAGGTCCAAAAATGATGTAAACCACTTTAGGCTGTTCATGCATAGTCCTATCTGTTGTAAGTGTTGCAATAGCTTGTTGTGGGACACTGTGTCGAAGGCCACCGAGATGTCCATGAACACTAGCAGGAAGCCATTTTTTATGTTGTCCATGCCTCTTAGGAGATTGTCAAAGAGGGAGGTGAGTAGTGTTTCCACGCCGTGTTGGGGCTTAAATCCATGCTGATTTATGTCCAGTGGGGCATTTATATCAATATTGTCCTGAAGTTGCTTTTGCACTGCCTTTTCCACGATTTTGTGCATGAAATTAATAGCTGGTGTGTATGTAATAATGTCAGAAGAGCAGCCTTGAGGTTTAAACCGCCTCTTGAAGCTAAACTTCCATTTTGCTCAAGTTTTTTTTATTGAGCCCACCACGGAGCTGTATAAAGTAAGGTGAAACACCACAAATAAGTGCCACCAATATAAAACCTACTAATCGTGTAGTGATTTAAAAATTCATTAATGTATTGTGAGAAGCCCAATCTGAAAGCTCAAGAAAATTCGGGGTTTAACTTATCTGAAACGTCCCGTAACACTTTTCTTCGCAATCCATTTCAATAATATATCGGACCTCTCCAAGATGCTCCTTGAGAACAGTTTGCAGTTATAAACAGGTTCAGAACAATTTGCAGTTATAAACAGGTACACAGTACTGTGTTTCGGGCTAACATCAAATTTTTCACCCTGTCTCAACGCTCAACAAAACTGCAATGTGAAAACAGTCTCTCAGCTGATCAAAAACGCCAGCGCATGCTCAATAGCAATCTGAACCTCGCAGCAGGATTCCTGAGTAAAATAACAAAAGACACCAATCAGCTTTGAGCAAGGCACAGGTGGAAAACACAAAAGTGACATTGCACTGTATCAAAAGCAAAATTGAAATTAAAGAATGCTAGCCCAGTCTAATTCCTTATTAAGGCCAGATGGTTGCACAGTGGACCAACGAAAAATCCAATGTTGTTCCAACACCTGAAGCTGTTGTTCACGATCACCCCCCCTGGGGTGTTCAGGAACAAAGTCCAAAATACGCCACTTGAAATCCTCAAAAACATGATGTGAATCCAAACAATGTTGAACTAACGGGGCTGATGTTACAGAATTTCTAATCCTGGAGGCATGTTCGTTTAAACGAACCTTTACTGGGCGAACCGTCCGACCAATGTACAACAATTGGCATGGACAAATCAACATATTGTGGTAAGGAGAGTGCAGCTCAGTATGGAAATAAAAGAGAAAGAACTTTTTCTTCTTTTCGGGGGATGGGTGCACTAGAACACATACACCACAGCAAAATCCCTGAGAGAAACCAAGAGGGTAGAGCTAGGTTTAAGCCACTCCCAGACTCTAGGACAACCCCAGGTAAGAGTAGGAGGTACAAGTGGGTGGAGTCAGAGAGGGAGGTGCCCTGCTCAACGTTTAAGTTTGAGAAAACAAACAAAGTTGAGAGAAGCAGTCAAGGGAGAAGCAGTCAAGGGAGAAGCAGCCAAGCAAGAAGCAGTCAAGAGAGAAGCAGCCACAAAGAGAGCAGAAGCAGAGACAAGAGCAGCCAGCACTGCAGCCAAGGAAGCTACAGAGAAGGTTCCAGGCAGAGGACCAAACAGACTGGCAAGAGGGAGAGAGAGAAAAGGTTGGCTTTGAGAAGGCCAAGGCAAGAGTGCTTAGACTCCTCTGATGAAGGGTCTGTCTGCAGGCAGCAGAAGCCCCAGGAAGGGAAGTGGAGGTCTTACCCTGGTTCCCTGTCTAGCTCAGAGTCAGAGAGAGTCACAAGCCACAGAAGCCTCAGCCAGGAAGGTGCTGCAACAAGACTCCAAGGTAGGAGAAAGAAAGCAGTAAAGCCAAAACCCTGTGTTTCTTGCTCTGACTCTGAAGAGAGGTTTAGACCGAGGAAAACCCGGATTAGGAAGAAGGGGTTTTCAGGAGAAACTGAACAGGAGAAGCCCGTTGAAGTCCTACCTAGTGGAGAAGGGGCCATTCAGTGGAATAGGCTGTTTAACCTGTTAAAGAACATTAAGCATAAAGTGCCTGAGCGTTTTCAAACTTTGCCAAGATACAGCTCAGCAGAAAGCATGGAGGTAGAAGGTAAAGAAAGTGACCTGACTTCAGCTTGTTCTGAGATGGACTGTGATATGTGCATTGTGGCTAAGTAATGAAAGCCTGAGAGCAGTGAGAAGTTAGGAATTGTAAATACATGTGCTTTATGATTACCGAATTGAGAAGCATCATAAAGGGAAAAGAAAAGAAAGCCTGTGTAAATAATTCTACTACAACACTGGTTGTAAGCTTTGCTTTAATAGGAGAAGATTATCCTTTATTTTCTTTGACTTGAGTGTACAACTGCTTTAAGATTTGTTACCCGCTTGCCACGGAAGCTAATAAAATTCCTGTGTGCTTTGAAACAACCACTTGGTTCATTTATCTCTATACACAACTACAATCCTTGGTAAAGAGGAATTCAAGATGGCTTCCCGTCCCTACTAGACGACCGCCTGGTAGGGGCGCGACCGCTACAATATACACAGCAAATGATGTAGAACAAATCGTAAACCATTGAGCTGTGTGAATGAGAGTCAAGTTAGGAACCCTCCATTCTGTGTACAAAATCGCTCGCGGACAATGAGAGCAAGAGGCACAAGCATAATGACCAGTCACAACAGGTCTATCAACTACCCTGTCCAGAGGGGAAGAAGTAGCCCCCACAATATCACGCAGGTTAGGGCCTCGAGAGTGCGCAATCTGCAAAGTTTTTTGAAAACATGGATGCAATTGTAAAATATGCCAGTGTCTAGTCAGAATCTTTTTAATCTGATGCGTGTGAAACATATATGGCAATACTACCACAAAAACATGTGAAGTATCCTTAAGATCTGGAGATTGCGGGAAAAACAGCCACTCTCGGTGAGCGTACTTGGCTCTTAAAAATGCTTGTTTAATAACCTGTTTAGGATAGCCCCGCTGAATAAGGCGAACAGACAACTCATGTGCATGTGTAAGGAAATCCTCAAAATTGGAACAGATCCGGCGAAGTCGAAGAAATTGTCCATATGGAAGACCCCTCTTCAGAGATCCAGGATGAAAACTCAAATAGGACAACAGAGTATTTCTCTGTACTAGCTTTCTATATAAAGTAGTGTAAAAAGAATCTTGACCCTTAAGGACTTTAACATCCAAAAATTCAAGCTGAGAAAAATGGTGCTGCATGGTGAAAGATAAATTCGGCCGAAGAGAATTCAGCCATTGTACAAATTGATGTAAATCAGCTTCTGTACCTCTCCACAAAAAGAAAATGTCATCCAAAAATCTCACCCATAAAACCACATCTTTAAACCATAATGAAGAATAAACATGAGAGGATTCAAATTCAGCCATATAAAGGGTAGCCACAGATGGGGCAACCGTGGCACCCATGGCAATACCCTGGATTTGATGATAAATTTGTTGTTCAAACTGAAAATAATTTTTTGTAAGAACCAGAGTAAGCAGCTCCATAAGAAATGAATGAGGAATTCGGTCAGGCAAAGATAAATCTAATTGAGAAATTACCAACAAAGCTTGGTCTTGGTTGATATTAGTATACATCGCTGTAACATCCAAAGAAACAAGCCACCAAGAAGTAATATCACCCTCTATTTGTTGAAGCTTAGTAAGAAAATGAGTAGTATCCTTCAAAAAAGACGGGACAAGTTGGGCACATGGTTGCAAGAATTTGTCACAAAATTTGGATAAAGGTTCCAGTGAAGACCCCCGGCAAGACACAATAGGTCTGCCTGGAGGTGCTGTCAGGGATTTATGTATTTTAGGAACAGTATAAATAAATGGGACCTTCGGATGTTTCAAAACCAAAACCCCAAATTCTTTTTTGGTAATCCAATTATTAGATAATGCCTGCTTCATAACATCCTGAATGTCAGATTGTAAATCTATAAAGGGGTTAACAAACAACTTGACATAATGAGCCGTATTATTTAACTGATCCAAAAGATGAGTTCTATATTGAGAATAAGATTGTACTACAGTTGCACCTCCTTTATCAGCTCGGTGTATTACTAAAGCACGGTTATCACGAAGTTGCTTGACCGCAGTCCATTGATTAGCAGATAAATTGTGGTAACGGGTCCGCAACGTGGAACGTTCAAAATCCACTAAACCATGAAGTACTAGCTGTTGATAAGCCTGAACGAGAGAGTCAGGTGTCTCCGAAGGTATCCATCGAGATGGCGCTTTAACAATGGAAATATCAGCTCCCATATTATGTGTAGCACAAAACTGAGTCACCAAACGTTTTCGGAAAAACCGGTGCAAAGCAATTCGCATCCGAAAAGGATCATAATGAGCCACAGGCACAAAAGAAAGTCCAAGATCCAATAAGGACTGTTGTTCAAAGGTCAATGAAAAAGACGAGATATTAACTACTGTTGTTTGGATCGATTCCTTGTCATTGGCCCTTGTAGATTGTCCTGTGGATAAGTCTCTTGTGATGTCCATGATCGATCGTATTGAGGAGTATCCCTGGGTCTCCACATTCGGCCTCGCCCCCAACCTCGAGGGCGACCCTGCCGAAAAACCTGCTCTTGTTGGTGGCCTTAAGGTATAGCCCCTCCAGCTCGAGCTCCGAAATCCGATTCGTCAGAAGAAATCTCAAAAGAATCAAAAGTGACTTTCTTAGCTGTCACATCACCCTTCTTCATCCAAGTGTACACCTGATCAAGCTCATAATCCTTTTTATCCCTATTAAACTTCCTTATTTTTATTGACTTCTTATAATCTCGATATTGGTCCAGTTGTGATTGAATGCCCTCCATTTGCAATTTATAACGATCCTTTATAACCGTGCCCCGGAGTCGATCATCAAATTCCTTCACCTCCTGTTTCAATTTCGCCGATTCAACATTTAGCCGCTCACCCAATAAAGCAATTAAATCCATGCTGCACTTGTTCAGGATGCTGTTCCATTTATTGTAAAAGTCTTGATCATCAGTGAACATCTTAGGAGGTTTTAAAACACGCAAACCCCTAGGGTTCATCATAGATTTCAAATATTGAACCATAGTTGCCTCGTAAAGGCTCACTCGTATAAATCTTTTACTTAAATCCAAAAATTCAGCAAAGGACCCTAATTGAGCTGAGGAATCTGCATCATCAAACAAAGATGGACGCTGTGTAATTGTTAGGGTTGCCAACTGGCCGGTTTTCAGTCGGCCTGGCCGGTTTTTCCATGGCCAGGCCGGCTACCGGCGCAGATGCAAAACTAGCCCTTGAAAAGCCGGTTTTTTGCTCTGGCCGCAAGATCGGGAGCGGCCAGAGCAAAAGACCGGCTTTACATCCGACCCGATACCCGAAGTAAAAAAAAAAAACATCCAGGGCCGGCCCACACACCGGAGGGCTTCAGAGGGAGCCGGGGAAGCCCGCGCGAGGTCCCGGCTCCCTCTGTACAGCCGCCAGCGTGAAGAGCCTTTTCCTTCACGCTGGCGGCTGTTTCTGTGAAGCCGCGATTGGTGGGAAAGGTTAAAGGCTTCGCAGAAACAGCCGCCAGCGTGAAGGAAATGGCTCTTCACGCTGGCGGCTGTACAGAGGGAGCCGGGGCCTCGCGCGGGCTTCCCCGGCTCCCTCTAAAGCCCCTCAGACAGCCGCGGTGCTGGTCGGGGGGGGGGGGGGGGGGAGGCCAAGGAAGGCATGGGGGGTTTGGGGGGGGGGTAGGACTACAAATGGGCTGTGATGGGGGGGACCTGGACTGGAAAAGGGCTGGGGGGGGGGAACCTGGACTGCAAATGGGTTGTGATGGGCGGGACCTGGACCGGAAAAGGGCTATAGGGGGGGGGGACAACTTGGACTGGAAATAGGCTGTTATGGGGGGGGACCTGGATTGTAAAAGGGTTATGGGGGGGGGGGACATGGACTGGAAATGGGCTGTGATGGGGTGGGACCTGGATTGTAAAAGGGTTATGGGGGGGGGGGGACATGGACTGGAAATGGGCTGTGATGGGGGGGACCTGGACTGTAAAAGGGTTATGGGGGGGACATGGACTGAAAAGTGGAATTGATGGGGGTGGAGGGGACCTGGACTGGAAAAGGGCTATGGGGGGGGGGGACTTGGACTGGAAATGGGCTATGGTGGAGGGAGGGGGAACTTGGACTGGAAATAGGCTGTGATTAGGGGGGTAGGACTGCAAATGGGCTGTGATTAGGGGGGCTAAGACTGCAAATGGGCTGTGATGGTGCGGGGGGACTCGGACTGCAAATGGGCTGTGATGGTGGGGGGGCCTAGGACTGGAAATAGGCTGTGATGGGGGACTTGGACTGAAAATGGGCTGTGATGCGGGGGGGGGGGGGGGGAACCAGGCCTGGAAAAGGGCTATGGGGGGGGGGGGACTTGGACTGGAAATGGGCTGTGATGGGGGGGGACCTGGACTGTAAAAGGGTGAGGGGGGGGGGACATGGACGGGAAATGGGGTGTGATGGGGGGGGGGGGGACCTGGACTGGAAAAGGGCGATGGGGGGGGGGGGACTTGGACTGGAAATGGGCTATGGTGGAGGGAGGGGGAACTTGGACTGGAAATAGGCTGTGATTAGGGGGGTAGGACTGCAAATGGGCTGTGATTAGGGGGCCTAGGACTGGAAATAGGCTGTGATGGGGGACTTGGACTGAAAATGGGCTGTGATGCGGGGGGGGGGGGGGACCAGGACTGGAAAAGGGTTATGGGGGGGGGGGGCAAGTGGAATGGAAATGGGTTGTGATGGGGGGGGGCCTGGACCGGAAAAGGGCTAGGGGGGGGACTTGGACTGAAAATGGGCTGTGATGGGGGGGGGGGACCTGGACTGTAAAAGGGCTATGGGGGGGGGGGACATGGACTGGAAATGGGTTGTGATGAGGGTGGAGGGGACCTGGACTGGAAAAGGGCTATGGGGGGGGGGGGGAAACTTGGACTGGAAATGGGCTATGGTGGAGGGAGGGGGAACTTGGACTGGAAATAGGCTGTGATTAGGGGGGCTAGGACTGCAAATGGGCTGTGATGGTGGGGGGGGGGCTAGGACTGCAAATGGGCTGTGATGGTGCGGGGGGACTCGGACTGCAAATGGGCTGTGATTGGGGGGGGCTAGGACTGGAAATGGCCTGTGATGTGAGGGCTAGCACTGGAAATGGGCTGATGAAGAGCTGGAATAGGACTGGAAATGGGCTGATGTGGGGCATGGGAGAATGGGACTAGAAGGGAGTGGATGCTGGGTGGGTCTAGAACTATAAGGGAACTGATTTTGGGGGAGGACTAGAATGGATGGGGAATGAGAATGGAGAGGGGAAAAAATATTTTGTGTGGAAGAAAAGTCTATGATGGGCCGGGTATTGGGAGAGTAAGAGGGGCTTGAGAATGGAAGGGTGAAATTTAAACGGATGATAAAGAAATAAAGAAAAAATTGGGGGAAAGAGCAAAAAGGAAACAATCAGTATGTTAAAGCAGAAATAGAGAGAGAATGGAAAACATCTAAAAGAGAAGAAAGGACAAATGGATAGCTCGCAGAAGACACGAAGAAACCAGAAGAAAGTGACTGGAGCAATTGCAACTGAAAAATAAAACGCCCAAACAGAAGGTAGAAAAATACTTTTTATTTTGAATTTATTAACTGGAATATGTCTGGTCTGGGAAGTGTGTATTGCTAACATCTTTGCGTTTTTGTTTAGTGCAAGAGGAAATTACTTTATAGTTTTATTTCTCCAGTGTTGTACATTTCATGTTTGGATTTTGGGGTTCCCAGTTTAATTATTATCTGATCAAGGAAGTTAGCCTACACGTATCCTCGGTAATTTTTGTGGGTGGGACTAGGGGCGGAGAATGGGTGGAGCATGGCGAGCCACAGGTGTCGGGTTTTTCTCGGTGAAAAAGTTGGCAACCCTAGTAATTGTATGAATTTGTGCATCTGAATAAATTCATACAATTACACAGCATCCATCTTTGTTTGATGATGCAGATTCCTCAGCTCAATTAGGGTCCTTTGCTGAATTTTTGGATTTAAGTAAAAGATTTATACGAGTGAGCCTTCACGAGGCAACTATGGTTCAATATTTGTGTTTTGTGTTTCTTGTTTTCTTGCAGGAACAGCTGATTCCATGATGGACCCACAAGAGTTGCTCCGGTGGATGTCAAGCCAGTGGGACAAACAACTAGAGCTGACACACCACACCCAGGAACAAACTGCAGCTGCCATCTGTTCGCAGCAGAAACCTCTTATGGAGTTAATGGAGGCACTTCTCAAGAAGCAACGCGAGCCGGAACCACCTATACCCTCATTTAATCAGGGGGTAGGACTGCCACATGGTAGCGCTATGGCGCTGGGACAGTTTACTCATACTGATAATTTAGATGATTTCATAGAAGCGTTTGAATGCATTGCAGAGGCTATTAAATTGCCTGAGGAGCAATGGGCGGTGAGATTCGCCATGTTGCTCTCAGATGAAGCCTTAGCGGCTTATAAGTCTATGCCTGCTACGCTAGCATCTAATTATAATGAAGTTAAAGAAGCTGTCAAAGACAGACTAAGATTAACCCCTTTATTCTATAAACGCATGTTCAGGGAGGCTAAGTTAAAGCCCAATGAAACCCCTAAAATGCTGTTCCATAGAATAAAAGGCTTAGCATGGAAGTGGCTTAATCCAGGACAGAAGTCTCTAGAAGAGGTATTAGATACAATTATACTAGAGCAGTATATGAATGTGGTACCAGCTGATGTAAAAACCTTTCTGATGCTCCAAGGTTGTAAAACTACGGAGGAAGCAGCTAGCCTCACAGAGCGGTATTTTGAAGCCGAATTGGCTAGGGCCTCAAAACCAGAAGCTCTGAAGGAGATAAAAACCTCCTACTTTAAGAGATCAGAAAAGTTTACAAAGAATAAGATACCTAATGAAAATAATGTTGTATCTGTTATAAAAGGGAAATGTTTCAATTGTGGCGAATTGGGACATTATCGTAGGGATTGTGCGCTGCGCACAGCGCTAGTGTCTGGGGGTGTAAAACAAACATATGAGGGATTTGTGCTTCAAGTACAAGTAGAAGGTTTTGAGGCCCAGGCACTGTTTGACTCCGGTGCTGACCAGAGTATGGTTTCCCAAAAGCTCTGGCAGGCCATCGAAGCCCACCTGCCCTCAGCACCGAGTCAAGCAGTGGGGCATGTCAAGATAAGATGTGTACATGGGGCAGCCTCATACTACCCAGTGTATAAACTGTCAATAAAAGGGTTGGGCACCGAAAAGGAAGTATTGGTGGCAGTGGTACCACGCCTTCCACAGGATATCGTCCTCGGCAGAGACTGGCCTTCTTTCAGCCAAGGGATAGAGAAGGGCCTTAGGGCGAAAACAGGCTTAGCAGCCACTCCACCCAAGGCAGAAACCCTTGCCGTAAGGAAAGAGCCACAGGATATCCCTAAAGTAGAAGCCATTGCAACCAAGATCCCTGCTCCTTTATTAGGCAAGCCCGGTAAAGCTAGTCCCCAGTCCAAGTCGCAAGTAGGCGAAGCACCCCTGGGAAAACAAAAATTTGTTTTGAGATATTGTAAGGTCTCTGCTCAGGCCCAAGGCCCACGGCGAGCTTCAGAAGCTGCCGCAGGCTACGATTTATTTAGTGCGGAGGATGGGATAGTGCCATGAGGAGGGAAAGCCCTACTAGATACGGGGGTAAAGATACAGCTTCCTCCAGGATGTTATGGGCGCATAGCTCCCAGATCCGGTCTAGCTACTAAATATTTCCTGGACGTAGGGGCGGGAGTCATAGACCCTGACTACCGTGGAGTAGTAAAGGTCCTGCTGTTTAATTTTAGTAAGGAAGACTTCAGAGTGAAGACAGGCGATAGAATCGCTCAACTTGTGTGTGAGCGAGTGGGGTTCCCTGAGGTAGAAGAGGTATCTTCACTGACCCCCACGAGTCGGGGGGAGGGGGGATTTGGGTCTACTGGTGCAGGGGAGATGAGAGGCCTAGCAGCCATCTCTGAAGAAAGGAAGGAAGAAGATTTAGGACCACAGCCAGCAGACTGGAGAGAAAATCCAGAACCTCGTATAGGTGCTGAATTGTCGCCACAGCAGCGACAAGAGCTGAGTAAATTATTGGGCAAATTTGCAGATGTTCTGACAACGGTACCAGGAGAGACTAATATAGTTGCTCATGAGATTATCACCACGCCGGGAAAGATAATCAGGCAACGGCCTTACCGCTTGCCAGAAGCCAAGAAAAAGGAGATCATATCGCAAGTGAAGGATATGATAAAAATGGGCATAATAGAGGAATCTAAGAGCCCATGGTCAAGCCCAATAGTCTTGGTGCCTAAACCAGATGGAACTTTACGCTTCTGTATAGATTTCCGGCAAGTTAATAACATCTCTCAATTTGACGCGTATCCTATGCCTCGAATTGAGGACTTATTAGATAGATTAGGCCAGGCAAGGTACTTAACCACCTTAGATCTTACGAAAGGATACTGGCAAATACCTTTGACCAGAGAATCAAAGCCTAAAACAGCCTTCAGCACCCCGGTGGGTCTGTTTCAGTTCAAACGCATGCCATTTGGTCTCACGGGGCAGCTGCCACCTGCCAGAGGCTTATTGACCAAGTTCTCAGACCCCACCACGATTA
Source organism: Ichthyophis bannanicus (assembly GCA_033557465.1). Taxonomy (NCBI): domain Eukaryota; kingdom Metazoa; phylum Chordata; class Amphibia; order Gymnophiona; family Ichthyophiidae; genus Ichthyophis; species Ichthyophis bannanicus. The sequence continues at coordinate 68,928,155 of CM066037.1, forward strand.
TGCAATGGCCTATATGGACGATGTTATCGTCTATAGCACCACTTGGGCTCAACATCTGCCCTGAATAGAGGCCGTCCTCCGAGCCCTAAGGAGAGCGGGTTTAACTCTAAACCCTGGGAAGTGCCTCTTTGCCAGTAAAGAGGTGAAGTATTTAGGCCACATGGTGGGAGGAGGGATGGTGAAACCATTGGCTAGTAAAATAGATAGCGTGAAAAACTTTCCCCAACCGATAAACAAAAGACAGATGCGGGGATTTTTAGGCCTTGTGGGGTATTACCGCAGATTCATTCCGAGATTTGCTGAAGAGAGTACCCTATTAACAGAAATGCTCCAAAAGAATGCCCCAAACAATATCAAATGGACTCCAGAGACAGAGAGGGTATTTGTATCTTTAAAGGAGAAGTTGTGTAGGGCCCCGGTGCTTAGAGGGGTTAACTTCGAATTGCCATTTATAGTACAAACAGACGCCTCGGAGACTGGGTTGGGGGCCGTAATGTCCCAAGTATTTGAGGGGGTAGAACACCCAGTTACCTACCTTAGCAGAAAATTGTCTAAGGCAGAACAAAAATACTCCACTGTAGAGCGAGAATGCCTCGCAATCAAATGGGCAGTGGAAGCGTTAAGATTTTATCTTACAGGACGAAAATTTTGTTTAGTCACAGACCACGCGCCTTTAAAATGGCTTAATCATATGAAAAATGCCAATGCCAGGTTAACTAGGTGGCATATGGCATTACAAGCATATGACTTTGTGGTACAGCATAGGGCGGGCAAATTCCATGGTAATGCAGACGCACTATCCAGGATTACGTGCTGGCCGTTAAAATATACGGCAGCCCGTAATATCTTAAGGGGGGGATATGTGGTGTAGAAGGTCCCTCAGATCCCTTAGTGAGAGATAAAATGCAGGATTTAGCTTCAGTTGATGAAAGAAAACAAATGCACATGGCTCCGGGTTTCAAGGGAAACCACAAACAGAGCAGATCAGAGGAGAGGAAAACACGCCCCTGCTGCAGTTCAGCTCATCGGTCATGAGCTGAGGCAGAACACCTGCTGGAGGGAGGGGTCAGATTAAACCCAGGAAGCCAGAGATATAAGGGAAGCTCATTAGGAAGGAAGTTAGCACAGCCGGGAGCACAGCTGAGAACACAGCCGTTAGAACAGCCACGAGGGCAGTCAAGGAAGCAGTCACAAGAAGCAGAGGATTGGCTTGGGAGTGAAGATGGAGAGGAACTAATGGTAACAGAAGATTCTCTGACCTTTGACTCAGAAAGGGAAATCAGCAAAAGAAATGAGCAGAGAACCAGTGCAAAGGAGCCAGGTACAAGCAGCCCAGGTTTGGTGCCGTATATAAAAGGCAGCCAGAAGGGAAATGTACCAAGAAGGCAGACTTGTGTGCACGTAGAAACTCCAAGGCTTGTATCTGTAGCTGATCCTGGAGGGCAAAAGGAATCTCCCATAAGGAAGCCAAAAGGTAGGCTGAGTGACTGGTATAGAAGCAAAGCTGTTTTTAAGAAGTGCTCTGATATTAGCCCAGAAGGGTGGGGCTTTACATGTGCTGAATATTGTGGCCATTCCCAACCTTGTGTAGCAGAAGGCTGCAGGGAAAACTCTCATGCTGAAGGAATAGGTGTGTGCTTGGAAACACCCTGTAGTCAATTGCAGACATTTCCAGCTGGGAACCAATATGAACCAATGGAAACGGAACCGTCTTTAGAATACCTGCCTGTTGAGTCAATGGACTGTACAATATCTGTGTCTGATAAGATAAGACCTGTGTGCTAGGATTAAGCTGTGCAGAGAGAGAGCTGCAGGTAGCAGCTAGAAGAAAAAGCACCAAAGGTTTTGGAACAGAGAATTGCTCTTTAAGTTGGATTACTGTGATACTGATTTAGGAAGCTGTTTATGTTTCATTCTTATATTATTTCCTGCCAGAAGATACATGGCCAACTGTTCTTTATTTTCTGTTATGTAAAAGCCGTTTGGAAGGGGAATTAAAATCCTGTTATTTGCCTGAAACACTCGAGCTCCACTACTCTCTTTATTTCGGTTGGTGAAAACTACAACTCCCAGGAGGCAGTGCTTTCCCCAAGCACTATTTTACTGTCTGAATAAGAGATCAGGCCGCTTAACTCTACAAGCTCAAGCTGTGGGGTAATAGCGACATTACAAGCTACAGGGTAAACTATTTAAGACTAATAAGAGAAAATATTTTTTCACTCAACGTGTAATCAAACTCTGGAATTTGTTACCGGAGGATGTAGTAAGAGCTGTTATTGTAGCTGGGTTTAAAAAAGGTTTGGACAAGTTCCTGGAGGAAAGGTCCATAAACCATTATTAAAAAGGGACCCAGGATATCAAAGCTTGACCCAATACAAGCATTGTGGAACCTGTGTCTTTTGGGGAAAGTGCTAGGTACTGTGGTGGAGAAGCAGGCTCAGAGTGCAGAAAAAGAAAGGGAAAACAGTCTTTTTTTTCTAAGCCCAAAGAAACTGCAGGCACAGGAAGGGTTAACACCCAAAGTAAAGCCAAAGATCTCCTGCAGAGGAGTGCAGAGCCAGAGACACACCCAGTTCCCATGGAGACCGAGGGAGGAGACGGGAGTGGTTTGGGGGCGGAGTCAAGAGCCATAGGACAGCCCCAAACATTTAGGCAGGGAAGTTTCACTCACAAACAGATGGCACAGATGCAGGAAGAGATTGCACAGACGCGGAAGGAGGCACAGGAAGGGAATGCACAGAGACAGGCATGGAAGGAGAAACAGACACGAGCTGAGAAGGGGGATGAGATTGGAAGCAGACACAGAGGCACTGAGACAAGCAGAGTTGTGGCAGCACCACTGGGACGAAGGAAGCTGACCAAGGACAGGAACAGAGAGGCGAGAAGGCCAGAGGAGAGCTCGGGGGAGGATTCTTCTGAGGAGGAGATATTTTCCAGAAGCTCCTGGTCTGGCCCTTCTCAGTATAAGGGGCCTACAGGAGGACAACACTCTACTGGCAAGGTGAGCCCTTTACAAGCCTTAAAGAAGCTTTTAAATAGGGAAACCTTTTCCTGCCCTTCCCCCACTAGCTCTCATACTAAGAAGCATAATTGGGAACAAGTGTTGAAAACTTTACAGCGTGTAAAGGCTCCTCAGGCAGACGCTGAGGAGAACAAATATCTGAAAGAGCCCAGTGAGGAAGAAATGGAGCTAGGAGACACTTTTTATGAAAGTGGGGTTTCAGATATGGAAATTGAATGTGCTATCTGTGCCAAAGAAGAATAAGGAACTGAATAGGGTTTTAGTAACTGGAGAAAAACCCAGGAGTTCTTAATAAGGACATTCTATGCAAAAGCCCATAACTTTTAGCTAGGCTAATCAATGACTGCTTGGCTGATAAAGCTGCAAGATTCACGAAGCCAGAAAGGAGCTAAAAGTATAAATTGTATCTTGAAGTAATACTACTGAATTTTAAAGTCTGTTGGTGGACCAGGAAATGTTATGCTATACCAGCTGTGAAACGAACAGTGAAGTATTGTACTGCCTCCTGGGGACCGGAGAACAGACTGCTGTTGTAAAGGATTTTTACTTGTGTAAAAGGTGTGTTTAAACTAAGCCAAGCCAAAGACTGTTTAACCAGGCTTACGTTTATGACTGGAGAAGTATCCTGAACTTTATGTTTTGTAGTCTTCAACATTCTTGCCAAAGAATTTAAGTTGGTTGGGAAAATCTTATTTCTTGAATAAAAGAAATTTCCTGCGACCTTTGATCTTGGCTCTAATCTATTTAAGACACAACTACATGCTATTGGGCTAACTTTCTATACAAAGGACGATCGGAGCCCTCTCACACTACTAGGCAACTGCCTGGCCACAACGGGGAGGTCCGACAGGTGGCGTAGTTATTGGATAAGAGAAAAACCTACCAACCGAACCTACCAACAATATCAGGATTTACAAGGTGGTCGGAGAAGACATCCTGAAAGCCTTCCTCAAAGCTCCTGCAGAGAAAACCTGAACCGGAGACTCAGCAGAGCGGACCGGAGTTGGAGAGCCCAGCTGGTACCAGCAGTGCTGAGAGGCCTGATTCACCACTTGCAGCAGGTAATCCCGTATTTAGAGGGGTTGATCCAGGATTGCTGCAAGGTTCTGCAGTTGGAGGAGAGGGGTGCTGTGTCTATAAGGGCCGCACTTGGTGTGTCTTTTTCTTTCTGTTTTCATTCCAGCATCGCAGGATGGAGCGAGCGGAGCTCCTCAACTGGATGGCAGACTGCTTCCGGCAACAGCAGGAGATCACTGTGAAGTCTCAAGAACGGATGGCTGCCATGATGAGGGAACAGCAACAGCCACTCCTGGACATGATGACTGCGTGGATGGGGGAACAGAAGAAAACGTCGGAGGAGCTAAGGACAGTGTCTGGTTCCTTAGGAACTTTGCCAGGACTGGGACATGGGGGTAAAGGAACTTTTTCCTTTGGGCCTTTGACCCAAGAGGATGATGTGGATGATTACTTCGAGGTATTCGAACGTGTGGCAGTCCTAAGTGGATGGCCAGAAGAGCAATGGGCCATACGTATAGCAGCCTCCCTTATGGGGGAAGCTCTCGCAGCTTATAGGGCCGTGCCCGCTGAGCTGGCCTCCACTTACGACGAGGTAAAAAAGGCCGTGAGAGACCGATTAGGATTGACTCCAATGGTCTACCGCCGTCTTTTTCGGGCTTGTAAACTGAGGCCAGATGAGACGCCTCGTGCTTTGGGTCAGCGCCTCAAAGCATTAATGTATAAGTGGTTGTTGCCTGAAGGGAAAACAGTTGACACCATTTTGGATGTGATTGCTTTAGAACAGTTTATAGAGGCTGTGCCACAGGAAATGCGATCTTTCCTGGTTTTACAGGATTGCAAAAGCACCAAAGATGCAACTTCTTTGGCAGAGCGGTTCTTAGAAGCTCGAATGGTAGGCCAAATGAAGGGTGCAGGGTGGAGCCAAGCAAGTGTAAGGGAACCGGAAAGAATGAGCAGGACCATGCTAGGAGAGGTTACCCGAGGTAAATTCCTAGGAAGGTCAGGGTATGAGCAACGAAAATGTTATGGTTGTGGAACTAAGGGCCATCTCAGAAAAGATTGTCATGCCAAGACAGTATTAATGACTAACCCATCCAAGGAAAGAGGAGAGGGATTTTTGCTGTCAGTGGAGGTGGAGGACATCCCAGTAGAGGCACTCTTAGATTCAGGCGCCGACCAGTCGATGGTTTCCCAACAGCTGTGGGCGGAGATACAAGCCAGGGGAGGTCACATAGGAAAACACTCAGAGGGGAACATAAGAATTAGATGTGTGCATGGTGCAGCGTCAGCTTACCCCTTACAGAAGGTAAAGGTGAAAGGCTTAGGCTTGAAGAAAACCATCACTGTAGCCATAGTCCCAAAACTTCCATATTCAATAGTTTTAGGGAGAGACTGGCCACAATTTAAACGTGGGCTAGCCAAGGGTTTGTAGTCTAAGACAGGGTTAGTGTCTACGAGGGCCAAAACCAAGGCTAGGGAGGAAGAAGAGGACTCGAGTGGAGATCCTATGTGTAGTTTACCCACACACGAAGAGTTAATAACACCCTCTAGCGAAGGGAAAAGAAAAAGTAAGGCAGATAAACGCCGTGGAAGGCAGGCCAGGGCTCAGAATCGGGCAGACTTAGCCAATGGAGAGGAATTGCCTTGGGCTCCTGCGGAGCTGGTAGGAAAGTTCCCTTCTTTCCCTAATGAGCAAAGGGAGGATGCTGCCCTAAGGCGAGCGTTTGAATATGCCAACACGAGCTCGGAGACATTGCCCCGATTTGTGCTAGACAGGGAAATACTTTACCGCGAAAGTTTAGACCCTCATTTAGGAACCATAAGGAAGCAATTAGTAGTCCCTACTACTTTTATTTTTATTTATTTATTTATTTAGTGTACACTTGTATCCCGCTGCTTCCAGCGATCAGCAGCGGTATTCTATACATAATGGGGCGGCTGTACAGGCCGGAATTTGAACATACATTGATTTCAGGGGGGGTGAAAGGCACAACAAGCAATTACAATTTTTACATTGATTGTATAAGAGGAGACTTTACGTATCTACATTGGATTGTACTAAGGATTGTACTAAGGTTAGCACATGACCACCCGGTGGGGGGGTATAAGGGTTTCCATAGCACCTTAGATCAAATCATGGCCCGCTTCTATTGGACGGGCGTATTCAAAGAGACTGCAAAGTTTTGTGAAGCTTGCCCAGCGTGCCAGAAGGTCACCATGGTTCATCCAAAAAAAGGTGCCATTAATTCCCTTGCCCCTGGTAACAAAACCAATGGACAGGTTGGCTATGGACATAGTGGGGCCCCTAACCAAGACCCCTAGGGGATATCAATATATACTGGTCATTGTGGATCAGGCGACGTGTTTTCCGTGGGCCATTCCCCTACGTAATGTGTCAGCCCGAACCATGGCCACGGAGATCATAAAGCTCTTTTGTGAGGTTGGGTTTCCGAGAGAAGTTTTAACTAACAGGGGCAGTAACTTTCTCTCACGTTATCTTGCCCAAGTCTGGGACGCCTTTGGCATCAGACACATAAAAACTGCTGCCTATCACCCGCAGACTAACGGCCTTGTAGAAAGACAGAACCAGGCCCTTAAACGAATGTTGAGGAGAAGTCTGGAAGGCAATATGGCGGAATGGGATATAATGTTACCATTCACCTTATATGCCTGTAGGGAGCGCCGGCAGACTTCAATGGGCGTCTCTCCATATGAACTGATGTACGGGAGAGCTCCCAGAGGGGTACTGGATATCTTAAGAGAGCAGTGGGTTGAACCCCAGCTAGAGGAGATAGAAGTACCAAAATTTCTAAGGGATTTAAGGGGACGTTTAGAGCGGGCATCCCAAGTGGTAGTAGACAATATGACGGCGAGCCAAGCCCGCCAGAAGGGTTACTATGACCGGCACACCCGACCACGTCAATTGGAGGTGGGTGAAAAGGTACTGGTAACTGTGACAGGACCTACTTCAAAATTTGAGAGATGGTGGAAAGGACCCTATAGAGTCCTCAGACGGGTAGGACCAGTCTCCTATGCCGTAGGGACTGGGAGAGGGAAGGAACAAATCTTCCACATTAATGTACTGCAGCCATGGCATGAAAGAGTGGCACTTGCCCGGCTGGCTGCAAGAGAGGACAGGTTAGATAGGTATCCCGCAGGCCCACAGACCCAAAGAAGGATTCCGTGCTGTGCGCTAGAAACGCCAGCCCGGAATATCTTAAGGGGGGGGGGGGGTTATGTGGTGGAGAAGCAGGCTCAGAGTGCAGAAAAAGAAAGGGAAAACAGTCTTTTTTTCTAAGCCCAAAGAAACTGCAGGCACAGGAAGGGTTAACATCCAAAGTAAAGCCAAAGATCTCCTGCAGAGGAGTGCAGAGCCAGAGACACACCCAGTTCCCATGGAGACCGAGGGAGGAGATGGGAGTGGTTTGGGGGCGGAGTCAAGAGCCATAGGACAGCCCCAAACATTTAGGCAGGGAAGTTTCACTCACAAACAGATGGCACAGACGCAGGAAGAGATTGCACAGACGCGGAAGGAGGCACAGGAAGGGAATGCACAGAGACAGGCATGGAAGGAGAAACAGACACGAGCTGAGAAGGGGGATGAGATTGGAAGCAGACACAGAGGCACTGAGACAAGCAGAGTTGTGGCAGCGCCACTGGGACGAAGGAAGCTGACCAAGGACAGGAACAGAGAGGTGAGAAGGCCAGAGGAGAGCTCGGGGGAGGATTCTTCTGAGGAGGAGATATTTTCCAGAAGCTCCTGGTCTGGCCCTTCTCAGTATAAGGGGCCTACAGGAGGACAACACTCTACTGGCAAGGTGAGCCCTTTACAAGCCTTAAAGAAGCTTTTAAATAGGGAAACCTTTTCCTGCCCTTCCCCCACTAGCTCTCGTACTAAGAAGCATAATTGGGAACAAGTGTTGAAAACTTTACAGCGTGTAAAGGCTCCTCAGGCAGACGCTGAGGAGAACAAATATCTGAAAGAGCCCAGTGAGGAAGAAATGGAGCTAGGAGACACTTTTTATGAAAGTGGGGTTTCAGATATGGAAATTGAATGTGCTATCTGTACCAAAGAAGAATAAGGAACTGAATAGGGTTTTAGTAACTGGAGAAAAACCCAGGAGTTCTTAATAAGGACATTCTATGCAAAAGCCCATAACTTTTAGCTAGGCTAATCAATGACTGCTTGGCTGATAAAGCTGCATGATTCACGAAGCCAGAAAGGAGCTAAAAGTATAAATTGTATCTTGAAGTAATACTACTGAATTTTAAAGTCTGTTGGTGGACCAGGAAATGTTATGCTATACCAGCTGTGAAACGAACAGTGAAGTATTGTACTGCCTCCTGGGGACCGGAGAACAGACTGCTGTTGTAAAGGATTTTTACTTGTGTAAAGGTGTGTTTAAACTAAGCCAAGCCAAAGACTGTTTAACCAGGCTTACGTTTATGACTGGAGAAGTATCCTGAACTTTATGTTTTGTAGTCTTCAACATTCTTGCCAAAGAATTTAAGTTGGTTGGGAAAATCTTATTTCTTGAATAAAAGAAATTTCCTGCGACCTTTGATCTTGGCTCTAATCTATTTAAGACACAATTACATGCTATTGGGCTAACTTTCTATACAAAGGACGATCGGAGCCCTCTCACACTACTAGGCAACTGCCTGGCCACACGGGGGAGCTCCGACAGTACGTATGACCTAGATTGGCCACTGTTGGAAACAGGATACTAGGCTTGATGAACCTTGGTCTGACCCAGTATGGCATATCTTATGTTCTTATGCAATTGTGTTAATATTGCTTTTTCAAGAATTTTAGCCAGGAATGGTAGATTGGTAATTGGTCAGTATGAGGTTGGGTCTTTAGGGTCTAGGCTAGGGCTTTTTAAGATGGATCGGACTGAGCTCTCCTTGAGGCAGGCAGGAACATAGGCTTGTATGAATGATTGTTGTATTATTTTCTTAAGAAATGATGCTATTTTGTTACGAGTGAGCTTAATCTATCTTACTGAGAGTGCTCTAATGGTGTTATTGTTGTTTTTTATGCTCTTTATGATGTAATTCAAGTTTTCCAGTGAGGATGGGGTGAGTTCCTTTAGGGAGTTGCCTGATAGTTGGTTAAGTTGAGGTAATGTAGGGAAGTAGCCTGTTGTATCACCTTTAGATTGGAAGTGTTTGGCGAGGTTATATAGGCTGCGATAGTTATGTGTTTTGTTGTAGTTGTCCTGTTTCACTAGTGACTTGACAATGTCAAATAACTCTCTAGCTTTGTTTATAGCACTAAGAAGCAGTTTGGTGTGATGCTTCTTTTGAACTTTTGACTTTGTGTCGATATGTGTTGAGGTTGTGCATGTATATGTCTTTGTTTTGTGAATTCGGAGAGTGGTGCCATCTATGTTCCAGTTTTCTTAGTTCCTTTTTAAGTTGTTTCAGTTCAGGGTTGTAACACATTGTTTTAGTTGCCTTCTTATTTTGTGTGGAGCGTGAATTGTGGCATGTTGACTCATGGTGTTGTTCCAGCATTTGATGAGGTCATCTAGATTGTTTGATTCCGTGTTTAGTATTGGAGAGATTTCATGTAGGAATGATTCCTTGTTGAAGTTTTTGAAGCAACGTCCTGTAATTGTGTTTGAGTTATTGGAGTGGTTTGGGGTGTTGTAGGGTAGCTGGAAGGAGATCAGGTGGTGGTCTGACCATGATATTTGGGTGATTTTTGTCTGGTAATTTGTTATTGCGTCATGTAGTTGCTTGGGTGAGAATATTAAGTCTAGAATGCTTCCTCCTCTATGTGTGGGCCTGTTGATAATCTGTACGAAGTTGAAGGCTTCCATGGCTTCTAGGAATGCTGTTGATTGTTTAAGGGGTAGTGATGTAAGGTGAAGTCACCTAATGTGATGAGTTGTTTTGTCTGAGCTGTGGTTGAGCACACCGTCTCTAGGGTCTTAGCTAGTTTTTCATCATTTGTTTGGGGTGGTCTGTGTGCTAGGCATAAAGTTAAGTATTTATTTTCAATGAGGACTAGGTTAAGGTCATTTGCGCCGACTGTCATGCTTGTGGAGAACTGGAGATTGTTTTTTGTCATGATAAGTACGCCTCCTCCTCTGTTACTTTTTCTGTTGCTATAGAATAATTCATAGTTTGGTACTTTGAGGAGATTTATAAGTATGCTATCCTCATCATCGAGCCATGTTTCTGTTAGACATACGATATCTGGACATTGATCTCTGATCTAGTCTGTGATGAGCGGAATCTTATTTCTGACTGAGCGAGTGTTGATTAATGTGCACTTTAAGTTCTGTCGCTTTAGTGTGGTGAAGGCTTGGTAGTTTAATGTACTTTGCTCTTAGGTAGCTACTGATCTTGTTTTTAATTTTTTGGGTTATAATCCTTGTTTCATGGTCTCTGAGTGTGTGAATGACGGGAATTCTGTTTGATCCTGTTGAAAAGGATTCAGATTGCAAGACTGAGCATGTGAATATTGAGGATGGTGAATATTTTGGTATGTATGTTGCACAGATTCTTCGGCTGGTTGTTACGGAGGTTTAGTGGCTGTTAGAGAGTTTGGGTACGATGGAATAATAAGCTGAGTGCTCTTGTTTACCTTTGGCTTTAGTTGTGACGCTAGGTGCTTCTGCCTATGTTTGATGTAGGCTCGTCCAAGGGCTACAACTAAGGGCCCTTTGGCATGGCCCTTAGGTGTGGGCCCATCAGGCGGGGGCCTTCCTGAGAGGGTTGTAAATTTAAATGTGCTCTGCCCAGGGCCCCTGCATGCCTAACACCAGCCCTGATGCTCTTTCATCTGTGTTTATGAGCCTTCAACTTCAATGTTTAAGGGGCTTCCCCTCCACACTAGAATCCTCTTCCAGCACACAGACTAAAATCCAACTGGGAATTTCCCTCACAGTACCCTTCCTTCTTATGGTAAATCAGTGGTGGGGGGGGGGGGGCTCTCACATTCCTTCATTCTTCTGTTTGGACTACAAGCTTTTAGCTTGTAGTCCAAGTTAGACTCTCCAAGTTTTGTAAATAATTCCTTGTAGTGGGGCAGAGGGCTGGATAAAACCTCTGCAAGACACAACTTAAAATTCAAGGCAGATCTCACAAGACAAACTACAGTGCTAAAAGCTGAGCCAAAACATACACACATCTTTTACCCCACAGAATGAGCACGCTGCCCCCTAGCTGTCACTGCCATATAGATTTAGAAAAAGCCATTGCAGCCATCCTAAAAGGGTATGCTATAGCCAAATGGTTTACACCTCTTCCCTACACTAAGGTGGTATGGTCCTGCTGCCAAGAATATGGGGCCTTACATGTGGTTTCCCTCCACTGACCTGAATTCGTCCATTTTGCCCCACGGGTAAAAAAGTACTCACATTGTATCAGCATGTTTACTTTACTCCCCAGGGGGGAGAGGCAGTAATTATCCCGTGGTTTTATGTAGATGAACATGGGTTCACCAAGTAAATTATTACCCCATTCCGTATTTTTGTATATCACCTGTCACCCAAAAGAATTCCACAGTACTCTACATATAGCCATCTGCGGCACTTTACAGCCAGCTGCTTGGAGTTTACAATCTCATAAAGACAAGAACCACAAGGGGGGGGGGGGGGGGGTCTTGGCATTAAAACTGCAGTGCCAGGCTTCCTGAGAGTTGCAGAGCTGGATCAGATACATAAATAACAATAATAATATCAAATAGATCAGAGATGCATATACAGCTTAGCTTTTCCAATCCTAGTTCAAGGCACATTCCATTCAGGCTTTTTAGGTATTTCCCTGACTCTGAGGACTCACAATTTAAGGGTTGTAGTTACCAAGCTGCATTATGGTAATAAAGTGCATTATTTGCCGTTACTGAAAAATGCACCTTAATTGGTCAGAACATGCATTATTTACAGTACCAATAATGCAGCTTAATGCAAGGTTTCTTTTACTGCAATGCTAATTAAATAATGAGCTGCGGAGAAAGCACATGCATGCAAGGCAGCTCACTATTGTGCGAAATGCATAATGCTCTTTGTGTTAAACTCGACAAACTGCGCTCTTCATTGAATGTTAACACCATCTCGGGGGGTGCTGTTATCTTTCTCCCATGCAGCAACTGAAAGCGGACAAAAATACCCCCCTCAATATCTTTAAATAATGCGTGGCTCCCCCTGAATTCACCCCTCTCTCCAGTTCTTGATCCTTCAGAAAATATGAAGGTACTATCCTCCAAACCAGCCCTGCTTTCTTTAAAAACTGAAGAACCCCCATTGGCCCCCCTATATTGGTGGTGGATGTATCTCACCACCAATATTATGAAAGTTTGGTGGCCCATCCCCCTCTCTCAGACAGCTCTGGAATCACCCCAACCCTCTGCACACCCTCGTGGTACATACCTTGTGATTCCTTGTGGGGAGTGAGGGGCAGGAGTGGTATTCTTGCTTGTAGTAATACAAATTTACCACAGGATTCACTAACCTGAATTGCATGGTGAATTTTTCTGTAGTAAAGTAGCACACAAATGCATTGTTTCACAGCAGGTTAGTAAATAAGGTCCCAAATTTTGTGTCCTAAAGTAATGGAGAGTAGAGTTACTTGCTCAAGGTTGCAAGCAGTGTCAGTGAGAAAAGTGGAATTTGAACTCTGACTTCATTTGTTCTGAACCTTTTGTTCTAAGCCAGAGGTATTCACTCCCAGTCCTCGAGGGCTGCCAAAAGGCCTGGTTTTGAGGCTATCCTTAATGAATATGCATAAGAGAGATTTGCATATAATGGAGGTAGTATACAGTAGTTACTCACCTGTAACAGATGTTCACCAGGAGCAGCAGGAATCAGTCCTCACATATGGATGACGTCGGCGCCGACAGAGCCTCCGTGCGGAGCATTTCCCCAGCTTTCATAGAAAGCCTTTGGGAATGCAGCACGCATGCGCGGTCCCCTTCCCGCCCAAGGCTGCCATCTTGCTCAGTCTGATGACATAGCTAAAAGACAGCAAAAATAGCAAAAATAAATCATATGACTGCAACTCCAAGGGGAGGAGGGAGGGTTGTGAGGACTGATTCCTGCTGCTCCTGGAGAACACCTGTTACAGGTGAGTAACTACTCTTTCTCCAGGACCAAGCAGGAAGTCAGTCCTCACATATGGGACTCCCTAGCTTAGGGCTACAAGAGGCCCCAAACTGAAAAATGAGCTCCCTCTAGAGCCTCAGCATGCAAGAACAGAATCTTCTCTGACAACGCCCCCGAAGGTAGCCCAACACCAGGGCCGGAGGGTAGGAGTTGCCTAAACCCCAAAGAGATTATGGAGTACCGCTTGCCCGAAAGCACTGTCCCTGCGGGACTCCCTCTCAAGGCAGCAGTGGGCCGCAAAAGTCTGGCTTGAAGACCAAGTAGCAGCCTGGCAGATGTCTGCCAACGGAACAGAGCGGAGATGAGCCACTGACGCAGCCTTCGCCCTGACACGGTGAGCCGTAACTCGACCCTGCAACGAGAGGCCGGCTGCCCCGTAAGCCCAGGTGATGCAGTCAGCTACCCATATGGACAAAGTACGCTTGGAGACAGCCAACCCCCAACTTATTGGGGTCATAAGAGATGAAGAGCTGAACCGCCCTCCGGTGCTCCCGCGTACGGTCAAGGTAGAAGGACAACGTCCTCCTACAGTCCAGGGTATGCAAGACCATTTCCGCCCGGCTAGCATGAGGCCTGGGAAAGAATGTCAGAAGAACCACCTCCTGATTGAGGTGGAAGGAGGCGAAAACCTTTGGAAGGAACTTAGGGTGAGTCCATAAGACTACCCTGTTCCTACAGAACCTAGTATAAGGTGCTTCTGATAGTAGGGTCTGAAACTCACTCACTCGCCTTGCTGAGGTAAGGGCTACCAGAAATAGCATTTTCCAGGATAGAAAATGCAGAGGACAAGTAGCCATAGGTTCAAATGGTGGGCAAATAAGCCATTGCAAAACCACATTTAAATCCCATTCAGTGGCAGGTGGACGCACTGGAGGCTTAAGCAAAAGCAGGCCTCTGAGGAAGCGAGCCACCAAAGGATGACTGGAGAGAGACTGACCCTCACCTGTGAGTGGTGTGCTGAAAGAGCACTAAGATGAACTCTAATAGAGTTGGACTTAAGGCCTAGGTTGGACAGGTGAAGCAAATACTGCAGCACCACTGGTACCAGGCATGAGAAGGGATTCTCATTGTGTTGAGTACACCAGGTAGAGAATCTACGCCACTTAAGGGCATAAGACTTTCTGGTGGACTGCCTCCTAGAGGCTAAGACTATGTCCTCCACTTCCCTAGGCAGTAGTAAAGGCGCTAGGACTACCCTTTCAGCAGCCAGGCCATCAAATTGAGGGACTGGAGATTGGGGTGCAAGAGGGACCCCTGCTCCTGAGACAGGAGATCGGGTTGCATCCCCAGAGGAAGAGGAGTGTCCACCGCCAGTTGCAACAGTAGTGGGAACCAGGGTTGCCTTGGCCACCTGGGGGCCACCAGAATCACTGAGGCCTTGTCCCGGGTCACCTTGAATAGTGTCTTGGACACTAGAGGCGTGGGAGGAAACGCATAAAGTAGGCCTGTAGATCATGGAACGAGAAACGCATCCGCTGCTACTCTGAGAGGATGCGGTTGTCTGGAACAGAACCTGGGTAGTTGACGGTTCAGCGGACTGGCAAAGAGATCTATGGTTGGAAGACCCCATCTCAGGAAGATCTGTTGAACCATTAAAGGGTTCAACTGCCATTCGTGCAGCTGCAGGATCCTGCTCAATCTGTCCGCCAGGTAATTCTCCTGACCTGGAAGGTAGACTGTTTGAGAAGAATGCCATGATTGACTGCCCAGGAGCACAGTTTCTGCGCTTCCTGACAGAGAAGGCAGGACCCTGTGCCCCCTCGTTTGTTCACATAGAACATAGCCACTTGATTGTCCGTCTGAACCAAGACGGACTTGTGAGAGATGAGATGAGAGAAAGTTCTCAGGTTTAAGCGGATAGCTCTCAGTTCCAAGAGATTGATCTGCTGTGCGGCCTCCCAAGGAGTCCACAGGCCTTGAGTACATGCCCCTTGGCAATGTTCACCCCAACCTTAAAGAGAAGCATTGGTTGTCAGCACCTGAAAAGGCACCCCTTGCACCAGATTCGGAAGATGAAGCCACCATTGCAGAGAAGACTGTAGTAGGCTGGACACCCTCACTTTGTCCGTGAGGCTTCCTGTGGCCTGGTGCCACTGAGTCCGGAGGCCCCATTGAGCTGGCCTCATGTGTAGACAGGCATTTGGAGTCACATGGACCGTGGATGCCATGTGGCCCAAGAGCCTCAGGAATTGTCTGGCGGAGACCAGAGAATTGCTGTGAAATAGCCTGGCTAGAGCCATTAATCTGTGGGCCCTGTCCATAGGTAGAAAGGCCTTTGCCTGAAAGGTGTCTAGTCGAGCTCCTATGAACTCCATGTTCTGGGAGGGCTGCAAACTGGACTGTGCGAAGTTTATGACAAACCCCAGGTGCTCAAGCAGAGGGACAGTGCGAAGGGTGGCTTGATTGGCCTCTTGAGGTGATTGACCCCTGATGAGCCAATCATCCAGACATGGAAAGACAAAGAGGCCTTGAACCCTGAGGTAGGCCGCTACCACCGCCAGGCACTTGGTGAATACCCTGGGGGCAGATGTAAGGCCAAAAGGCAGTACTCTGTACTGATAATGGGTTCCTCCCACTACAAATTTGAGATATTGTCTGTGGTCTGGATGAATAAGGATGTGAGTATAAGCATCCTTTAGATCTAAGGAGCATAGCCAATCTCCCTGCTGGAGGTAGGGCAGCAGGATTCCAAGGGTAAGCATCTTGAACCTTTCCCTCTCCAGGAACTTGTTCAGGTTTCGCAAGTCTAGGATGGATCTGAGGCCTCCTGTTCTCTTTGGTACCAGGAAGTACCTGGAATAGAAGCCGTGACCTCTCAGGTGGTGGGCCACCGGTTCCACTGCCTGTTCCTTCAGAAGACCTGCCAACTCCTGCAGGAGTAAGTCCCTGTGCAGAGGGAGTCTGGGAGGCTCCACTGGAAAATAGGAGGGGGGTACCTGGTGGAAGTGGAGGAGATAGCCCTTCTGGACTATACTTAGAACCCAGGTATCCCTTGTGACGGCTGACCACCTGTGGGCGAACAGGGCCAGCCTGCCTCCAGTGCTGATGGGGGCCAGCTGAGGAGGAGAGGTTATGCCATTGCAGTCAAAAAACCCCTCCCTGCTGAGCAGGAGCCGGAGTAGGAGGCTTGGGGGCCTTCTGCCTACGGGGCCCATGACCCTGCCCCTTAGCCTGCTGACCCTGTTGGGGAGCTACAGAGGCCTGATAATGAGGGTACTGTTTATAGGCAGATGACTTCCTCGGGTAAAAGGTCTTTTTTCCCGAGCCCTTCTTCTTTTTCTGGTTTTCTGATTTTCTGGACAGCCTTGTCCGGGTAAGAGTCTTGGTCTCGAGTTCGGCAGCCTTGTCAGCCATGGGTTTGCCAAAGAGGTTTTCACCTCGGCAGGGGACATCAACCAACTTGTCCTGCACCCATGGCTCGAGGTCCGATGATTGTAGCCAAGCCTGATGGCATGCACCGATGCCGCGGCGGCTACTCGGGCCGAAGCCTCGAAGCCATCGTAGGCTGCTCGAGATATAAACTTCGAGCACTCACGAATACCTGAGGACAGAGCATTGACCAGCAGAGAGACCAGCAGAGAGACCAGCAGAGAACCTGGCAATCTCCTTCGCCAGGTCTCGAAGGTACAGCTGGTAGGTCTGGACACGGCAAGCAAGCATAGAGCCCTGGAAGCACTTCTTACCGAGGGCATCCAGGTTCTGGGCCTCCCGGCTGGGAGGCACCGAGGAGTGCATCTTCTGACTCTTCAGACGATGCATGGCCGATTCCACAACCATGGAGTAGTGCGGTAATTGTGCCTTTTGGAACCCGGGGCTCTTGCGGACTCGATAGATGGAATCGACCCGCTTGCTTAAAACCGGCATCGATGCCGGCGCCTCCCACATGCGGAAGAGAAACTGTTCCAGCATCGGAGGTACCGGAACAGTAAAGGCCTCCTTCGGAGGAGAGTCATACTGTAGGGCCTCGAGCTCCTCGGCTCGAGGCTCCTCCTTGGGATCTGCATGGAATGCCAAAGCCTTGGCCATGTCCCGCACGAAGTTCGAGAACTGGGTATCCTCCGGGGGGGACCTTCTGCAAGGCTCGGACTTGGGCGAGTCCGAAGGAACGCACCGAGTCCGAAAGGTGTCGGGCGACTCCTCATCCTCCGTCTCCCAGCCAGACTCCTCGGAGGAGGAATCGAGCAGCTCCGGTCGGGCAGGCATCGATGCCATCCGGCCCGACGCCGAGGGTACCGGCGTCGACGATCTCAGTCCCGAACAGAAGGTCAAGGAGGACCTTGGCTGAGGATTGACTCGAGCTCGCATGGACTCGAGGATCGGCTCGGCCTCCGGGGTCGACTTGGACGTCGATGTCCTGGTGGTCGGGGCAGATGCACCGATGAGACCGGCGATCAGTGCCCACTGCCGTTCCATGAAGGCAGCCAAGCTTCTCTCCAAGGCTGTCAACCTAATTCCATGAAACTGCAAAACCTCTAGCCTCCTTTTTCCTAGAGACAAAATTCACAAAACACTTTTTAGTAAAACAGTGATCCAAGCCCAGGAAATCCTCCCTTGTCTAGGGGATGCTCACCTTCCTGTAGACTGCTCCGTGTGTCCTCAGCCTCTGGAGACACTCTCTCTCCCTCTCCCTTTCTGAGGGGTCCCTAGGAGCACAGTCTTCCTGGCTGCCTTTTAAGGCTTGTTAGAGTTAATGATGCCCTAGGAATCCTTGTATATGCTAAGCCACACCCTTGGCATCACATCTCTCTGGCCTCACCTCTATGGAACCCTCCCAACCTGGAAAATTCCTTATTTTAACACGTGCTGCACGGATAAATACCTCGGCAGAGTCCTATATATGCCAGCAGCATGCACAAGTTTAAAGGAGGTGTATTGTGGGCAGGTATTCAAAGTATATGTGAATTCCAAAATTTAGAATGGCAATCTACCTGGGAGAATGTCAGTGTCAGCCTTTAAACATCTTTCGAGTGATGCATACATAAACAAGGCCAGCACAAAGGTACTGGACAGCCTAGGTAAACCTTCAGGCTTATCTCCTTCCTCCTTCAACAATCATAATCATCCCAACCCTATCCCTCCCACAACAATCCTGTAAAAATGCATACTTGGACATCATAGGGTAGATATCCAGATTCTGTGAAAGCGCTGGACTGCTGCAGCCAAAAATGAAACCTGGTATTCACCGCCAGAGCCTTATCTGTGTCCGGTACTGAATATCCAACTTTGCTGGCCACAATTTTGCTATCCGCTTAGCGGCGATATTCAGCCACTAACTGTTTAGCAAAATCCACATAAAGTTAAGACAGTTAAGCTACAGCATAACCTATTTAAGACTAATAAGAAAAAATATTTTTCACTCAACGTGTAATTAAACTCTGGAATTTGTTACCGGAGGATGTAGTAAAGGCTGTTAGTGTAGCTGGGTTTAAAAAAGGTTTGGACAAGTTCCTGGAGGAAAGGTCCATAAACCATTATTAAGAAGGGACCCAGGATATCAATGCTTGACCCAGTACAAGCATTGTGGAACCTGTGTCTTTTGGGGAAACTGCTAGGTACGTATGACCTAGATTGGCCACTGTTGGAAACAGGATACTGGGCTTGATGAATCTTGGTCTGACCCAGTATGGCATATCTTATGTTCTTATGTTCAGTCATTGTCCTAACTTTATATGGTTTGCTTTTAAGGTAGTCTGTGTGGATATTCAGCTGAATATCAGGCACGGCAGGGTTTAGACAGCCAGTTAGCAGACCCTGCTAACCGGCTAAACCCTTTGGAATATTGATCCTTATACTTTTAAATATTAAAATGCATTTTGAGTGCATGTATGTGCCTGCTTTTCCCGCAAGTAAAAGAATGTGCTGATGGCTCAGTGTGTTTGCCTTCAGGATCTATTGTTTTGCTCTGACTGCTGCTGCTCTTTGCTACCCCTCAGAACTTGCCGCTCTAGGTGACCTGCCCCGTCTTGCATAATGGTTGAGCCAGCCCAGCACATAAATGTCAGCTAAGGTCTCATCTGCACCTGAGATTTTGAGGAGGGCTTGTGGAGGGACTTCTGCTTACTTACCTGGGATTAAAAAGGACCTCAGAATTACAAAAGATTTGCTCCCCTTGGATGTAGAGTTTTGCAAAATCCATCCTTTCCTTCTGCAAAGCCCCAAGTGATGCCGTTCTAGTTTTGAATGTATTCTTTTGTAAAATGGCTTCTTTTGATGGGCGTACTGCCAAATATAGATATTTTTTCATGGTGCTTTATATATTATATAAAAGGCTTCGTGTTCAGTGAACCTTTGAGGAAAATACATCACAGTTTTGCAGACATGGGCCTAAATGTCCGTTTTCTGACCCGAATGCTTTAGACAAAACTAAGCTGTACATAGAGGCAATTTCGAAGGGACCAAGTTTTATTTCTCCCCAAGAACCTGTACAGTTGTTCTGTGTCCAATTGTACGGCAATGGACTAGAGGAAAAAGAAGGCAGCACCGTTTGTATCCTGTGTGAAGTAAGCCCTAACCAAAAGGGTTTAAAGGGGATAATAGTGATAGTAACAGAGTGTTCTTACCTAGGCAATTCAAAGATGTTGTTTCTGTAAAATAACATTTTTCACTGGACGGACCTATTGCTGTGTCGATAACAGGCCCACACCACAGTCGGATTCCACAGCAAATCCTTAGTTCCCTGTCTCTCTGCAATTTCTCTCCTTTCCTTGTTTGCTTTTTAAAGAACCTTCGTTTGGATATAAATAGAGGACAGATTTGATATCTGAAGTTTACACTCTGTAATTTCCGTATCAAGATGGGGATACCGGAGCAACAGCTATGTGAACTATTCATTTACCCTTTTATGCAATCTTGGGTTCAATTTTTACTAAAAACAATTTTGAATTAAGGGCATCTCTGGAACCATTTCTCCTACAAAGAAATGACACACTCCATTCGAATGTTAAAAATCTCAGCCTCTCACGGGTGTATTCATGGCTAGGACAAATATTCCCAGAGATATAAGGCCTGCTTTTTTTCTGGATGTGTAGAATGGGAAACGTCCTTTGTGAAGAAAGTCCGTGATGGTTTAAACATTGTTAAAGTGTTTTCTTTGCAAGAGGCTTAGCAATAAATATAAGAAGTGGAAGTGAAACACATAGCCAGTGATGCACATAACTATCTTGCAGTTGCCGCCTCCTAATTCATCAGAAACTTTGCAAACACGTGGCATGAAAGGGGTTGAAGAATATATCTAGACAGGAGGACAAAACTGCAATAGTTCTATTCAATACTTTGGGAGTTGCGACATTTACAGTTCTCGCAGTATATAGAAAAGGCTTTCCTAAACATGGTTACCGTGCTGCGTCGCAGTTCCTGCTTGCTATCATTGGATGTTCCAGCTCCTTCGATGCAGACTTGGTGGGGAGGGGCGGAAGTGGCCGATGATAGCAAGCAGGAACCCTGATGCAGCACCGGAGCCTTCGGTAAGCATTGTATCATGGTTCAGTTGCAATTGCTGCTGCTGGTGGCTCCGGAGTAGGGTGTCAGCAGTGGCAATGGGAACGGGGTGGGGGGGGGGGGCACAGCAGATGGAGGACTCATTTTGCTACTGTACACATAGGAAAAAGCAATGAGAAAAAATGGCCAGCATGCATGTGGCTGTATGTGGCTGTATACATGTTATGGGCGCAATTTTGCAAGTCTGCACGTGTAAATGCTGCTGGTTAACTTCAAATGCCCCCAGCTCTATCTAATTTCATCTTTGAGGGAAAAATAAACAATGGCAGAAGGAGGATAACTCCCTTAGTCCCTCCTGTAAACGGCTGGTCAAAACGAGCACTTTTGTGACACCTAGACATGCTAGGGAGCGGGTGTAAATCCCAACATGGACATTTTCGGCCATATACATGTATTTCCTATATGAAATGGGGCATACATAAGTAGATCTTTGACCTGGCCTGGCTATGACCTAACCATGCCCCCCACGACTTCCATGCACGTGGAAATGCCTGCTCACGCATGTAGAAATCATTGATAAGGTTTCTGTAATAACCCCCTAAATACATGTTCTTTTGGAAGCTGAATCACTGCTTAGAGAAAAGAGCATTTCTCAAGTCATGGGCTTGGAATTCTAACAGCCATAATGTCGGAAGGCCACCCAGCGCTTCTCCTGCTCAAGGTATGGTGCAACGGGGAAAGAACTGACAGGGAAGCAGACAGATTAAACATGACACTTCAAAGCGAGGGAAATACAAGAATGAAACAATCCCGAATTAGAGTCCCTCGGTGCTGCGAAACAAAGCCTACAACTCTCTACACATGACCATTACTACAACTCCGAGCCTGCTGCCGAGTGCTTGAGATCTTACCGAAAGCACTGGGGAGTGGTCTCCGCTGACTACATGACCAGTCATTGCACTATCCGTGCTCAGGCACTCTGAGGGGCTAATTAGTGCTTTTAATATGCAAATCAGAGTCTGAGCTGATTAAATCTAGAAAAAAACAGCTGGTGCATATGTTATTTTAATTATTACGCCAAAGAAATATGGATGTGGCTTTAAGATGATGGCGGTGCAGGCCCCTCTATCATTGATGCTTTACCTGCTGGGCTGAGTGCAGAACCAGCAGCAGCCTATTGCGTGCAGCTCTGAATAACACAACAAAATCATCAATGCCAGTCTCATGTCTGTTTTCATGTATTAAAACACAGGACTCTGAATTCCAGTGTATTTAAAGAATTTCCCTGGAAAAACATGCATCTACCTTCATGAATGCGCTCCCACGAGAACTGAATGGGGTTTTTTTAATTTTAGAAAGTAGATTGTGGTAGCTGAGCACGTGATATTTGTATTGCTCAAGGTCAGTCTTTCCTAAGGTGACAGGAAAAAAACAGAAGAAGCGTTAGCAGCAAATTTGAGAGGCTGAAATCTTGCTCCACATACCCAGGCTTGAGGTTCATTACTGTCATGGTAGGTGGCGTCTTTGCTACTGAGAGAAAGATAGTTTCCTTATGTATACAGCAGGGTCTTTGTAAGTGTGTGGGAACCCATATTAACTTGACCAAGTCATTTTTCAACTTCTCTCTAAAATGAACTGTTTTGGAACAGAAAAACCGAAAGCCTTATATGTCCTCCCAGTTGCAAGCTGACAAAGAAGAGTCCTTTCCAAGATCATGTTTTCAAGAAAGGGCACATGTATTCGGGTGGAGTTGGTTGGGCCTGAGGTTAATATGGAAGTGCTGATACAGAGACCACTTATAGGTCTCCTCTCACTGACCCATGCTTCTCGCCACTGTCTGAGTGGGTCTGACTCCAGAGTGGTGGGGCCATGGACCATACAGGCCCACCCTTGCCTATACCCCTGATCTATTTCCTCAGGTTTATCCTTACCAGTAGAGTGCAGGAATTCAGAGTAACTTTCTTACACCTCTCCAGTAGCCTCCAGTAAAGTGCACAATTTTTAATGACTTAATTTTAGCTTCTATGTAAAACAGAATACTTAATTGCATTTCCTCTGAAAACGCAAACATACCCCCCTGTCATGGACTTCCATTCAATAAAGCTTGCCACTGTAAATACAGTGGCCCATAATGCCAGTAAAGGTTAGGTCCAATGTAACTATTACTGCATTTAAAAACATAGGGCCCGATATTTAAAACAAGCTGCGCTCCTGAATTAGGCTGTGAAACGTATGCCCTATTTTCAGACAAATTTAGGAGCATAAGTTTTCAGCTGAAAATTCATCTTCTTTTAGCTGTTTAAAAGTTACACTTATAAATTTAGACCCTGCCACTCCTTTGCCTAAATTTATGAGCCTAGTCTCCTCCCACTTCCCCATGCTAAATCAACCCCTGTTGCCTCCCCCTTTTTGTATCCCTAAATGTAGGGGTTTCGTGAAAATTGAGTATAAATTCAGACACTCAGCCCTAGTAAATTTTGAAAGAGGCTAACTTAGCAGCATAACCCTCAAGGTTGAATATCGGTGTTAGTATTTTAAAGTGATGATAAAAGGAACAGTACCAAACTCACCTAAAGATTAATTTTTTCAGGTAGGTCATTATTCAGAACCTTTTGGAGCTGGGGATGGGAACATATTGCTTAAGTGGAATAGGACTGTTTACAAGGGAGACAGAATGGAATAAGAGTTGACATATCCACATAGTGAGAGCATATCTATATATTTTTTTGTATCCTGAACATGTTTTTGAAGTCTTCAGCATCTAGCTTTTTGTCTGCTGCATAAATCCCATTTACAAAACATAGTCAGTCCATTTAGTACATGTATTTCATCTCTGTCCACATGCAGACCTTCTAATTTCAGGTGACTTGTGAAGAGCTGGTTATATTTCTGCTTTTGGACGCTTGCTTGCTATAATGCTTGGAAGTTTAAGTTTGCTGCTGATATCCAACTTGTGGGCCAGGGGATTGGGTATACCAGCCGGAAACCAAATGAATTTTTGGGGACAGTGTCTGATTGGCTGGTTGATAACCAAATGGTGCTAAATGTGCAGAAATCAGAGGTACTGGTTTCTGGGGAGATGGATCTAGAATTATGGCAGATTGGTCATTTATTGGTGGCCAAAGAATGAAGTGGAAGGACGAAATCCATAATCTGGTGTGCAAATGGCCTATGGGTGGTTGTGGCTGGCCAGCAGCTATATCGCTTCTTAGATAAGGGGGCCAAGCATGCAGTGATGCAAGCATTAGTTACTTTGGCTCTGGATTAGTGTAATCTTCTATGTGTGGTGTCACCTGGGTATGTGTTGCGGAGACGGCAGGTGGTCCAAAACGCTGCAGCGCATACTTTATCCAGTTGAGGAAGTAGGGACTCATTAGCTCAAGTTTTATATCAGCTTCACTGGCTCCCTATTCATGAAAGGAGCATATTGAAAATGTTCTCCTTAACTTTTAGAATCCTGAGGGAGGGAGTTGTTTGGAAGGCCTGCTCCAATGGTATCAGCCAAGTAATGTTTTGAGGCTGAGTCAGGGCCATTTATTGGTGATTCCTGACCACCATCAGGTGCATCGCCAAAAATGGAGAGAAGAACTGTTGAGTTAGCGGCACCTACGTGGTAGAATGAGCCCCCTTGTACTTTGAGGCAAGAGCAGGATTGGGGGACTTTTGGTAAAAAGTCAGAGATCTTTCTGTTCCCTGATTAATTCGGCAGAGTTGTTAAGGTAATTGGCGGGAACGGGTTGGATGGAGAGGTGGATGAATGGTATAATTGGTTCCAATAGTTCTACTGTCAAATAGATAAGGGAACTGAATCCCAACTGACGGGACCCACAATGGACAAAGCTTCTGTGCGCACTCCAGCTTTCCGAGGATGAGTCACAGATGGAACATCTACAAGGTTAAAGCGCTGGACCAGTACATGTGGCGTTAGCAGAGTAGACAGGTCAATATTGTAATCCTCATGTAATGTCCAATGAATAATACCTGCAGCCAATGTAATCTGGCTAAATAGATGGAAACAGGATCCATCTTACAAAAGTTAAAGATATCCTGGGAAGTAGCATGCTGTATTAATTGTAATGAGCGGAGCAGACACTTAGGTAGACCCAAATAGGTGACATCACAATAATCAGTTAGCAACAGGGCATAATTAGTGATTGAATCACCAATTGAAATTCATTGTGCATTAGATAATGTTTTAAACTCCTGACCATCCTTAATGTATAAAAAGCAGAAAGAACCATTTTAAGTATTTGAGGATGTATAGACAACATACTGTAGAATCTAACATAACACTAAGGTAATGGACTTCTTTTTGAACAGGAATGTTATAGCAATTAATTGTAATAGCTGAGACATTTGTCTCTGTGCTAAGATTGGAGATCACCATTGCTTCTGTTTTCTTATAATTGAAACTGAGCCCATTCTGTAGCGGCCAGGAGGAGGAGATAGTCCCAAAATTTTTTTATTATAATAGTTTGTTCGATATCGTCACCTAATGAAACTGGTAAAAACAATAAAATATTGTCAGCATAAATGAGAAACATAATATTCATTTGATGTTAATGTGCAGCATAATTGGAACAAATATATGTTAAACAACGTGGACAATACAGAAGACCTCTGAGGGACTCTTCTACTAAGAGCAAATACACTAGAAATATCACCAGCCATCACGATTTTCTGTGATCAATTGATGAGATAAGAGCAAAACCATTATAATACCGTACCCCCACACCTAAAGCAGCTACCCAAGCTGTAAGAATGTTAGAGAGGACTAAGTCCAAAACAGAAGCTATGTCAACAAAGATAAAAAGAAAAGCAGGTCTTTGGCTATCTAACAGTGACGTAAGTAAAGACTCAGGATTATGTCCCTCTCGGAACCTGTTTTGCCAAGGGTCCAAGCAATGTTCCCTCTAATTTTCTGTAGGCTGTGTGCATAAAATATCAGCTGTGCAGCTTTTGAAGGAAGGTTCAATTTTTGTGCGCCACATGACACTCAGAGTTATATACTTTAAAATTTGACTACACATCAGAATACAGTATGTACACCACATTGATTTTAATCAAATTAAATGAAAATAGACGATTACTAAATGAAGCGGAAAATTTCTAGTAATTACAATCACAACTTTTAAATTTTAAGACGTCTATGTTGTTTTCTATCAGAATCAGAACCATAATTTTTGTGCGCTCTGTTGTAAAGTATGTGCGCTCACTCGGCGAGATGTGTGCACGCTCACAGCTTAAAGGGAACAGTGGTCCAAGATATGATTTAATTCAAGGTAATCATTCGACTGTGGGCGCACTACTTTCTCTATCACGTTCCCTATAAATGGGATATTGGATACTGGAAGATAACTGTCCAGTACCGAATGGGGTAAATTATCTTTTTTTTAGTTTTGGATGCACTACTGCTTGTTTCAAGCCATCACATAGATAGCCTGGGGTCAATGAAGCCCATACTAAATCACCAAAGAATCTAGTAACTTTATCACAAGACAGCTTTACGAAGCCCGCAGAAATAGATCAAGGGGGGGGAGGGGCTCGTTGCATGCAAATATGGAAGCATATTCATAATAACATCCATAGTTATCTCAGAAAAAGAGGTCCAAATCATCAGTTAAACAAGTCAACAAGAGGCTTGTTGTTTCTGAAAAGAATAAATACCAAACGTTTTGGCAGAAGGGAGCATACTGCCTTG
This sequence comes from Ichthyophis bannanicus, assembly GCA_033557465.1. NCBI lineage: Eukaryota > Metazoa > Chordata > Amphibia > Gymnophiona > Ichthyophiidae > Ichthyophis > Ichthyophis bannanicus. The sequence goes on from CM066037.1 coordinate 68,954,448, forward strand.
TGCATCAGAGATCTGTAGCAAGTTACCACAGAAAATAGCTCAGTAGGAAAGTATTTGACAAAGTCCCACATCAGAGACTTGGGAATATTAAGAAGTCATGCCATAGGAGGCAACGTCCAATTGTGGATTGGAAAGTGGTTGAGAGACAGAAAACAGAGAGTAGGGTGAATAGTGGAGAACTTCATGGCTCTGTATCGGGACTGCTGCATTTTGACATATTTATAAATGATCTGGATTTGAGAATGAGTGAGGTGACTAAATTTGCAGATGACACCAAAATATTCAGAGTTGTTAAATCACATGTGGATTGTGAGAAACTGCAGGGAGACCTTGTGAGACTGACCATCCAAATGACAGATGAAATTTAATGTGGACAAGTGCAAAGTGATGCATGAAGGGAAGAACAACCCAAACTAGATATTCAATGCTAGGTTCCACAATAGGAGTTGCAACCAAAGAAAATGACCTTGGTGTGATCATAGACAATACATTGAAATCTTATGTTTAATGTATGGTAGTTTCCAAAAAATCGAAGAGGATGTTGGGAATTATTATGAAAGGAATATAACATAAAATAAAGGATATCATATGCCTCTGTATTGCTCCATGGTTTGACTGCATCTTGAGTTCTGGCCTCTGCATCTCAAAAAAAGATATAGCAGCATTAGAAAAGGTACAGAACAGGGCAACCAAAATAATAAAGGAGATGGAAGGACACTCCTATGAGGAAAGGCTAAAGAGGTTAGGGGTCTTCAGCCTGGAAAAGAGACGACTGAGGGAAGATACAACAGACGTCTATAAAATCCTGAGTGAAATGGAATGAGTAGATGCAAAAGTATATTTAAAATAGATAGAAGAAAATAATTCTTTTCTCAATGTACAATTAGTCTTTGGAACTCCTTGCCGGCAGAGGTGGTAAAAACAAGTAGTGTAGCTTGGTTTAAAAAATGTTTGGGCAAATTTCTGAGGAAATGTCCATAAACTGTTATCAGGTAGTTCAAGAGAAAACCACTCTTTATCTCTAGGGATAGATAGCATGGAACTGGCTACTTTTGAGATAGCCAAAATCAAAAATCACAAAATGTCCCCAACCAAACTAATAAAAATATCAAAAAGCGTCCTCCCAGAAACTGCATAGACAAAAGGAAAAAAAGACCTCAGTATTGTATCTACAAGGCAATGGACAAATCCCTTGCCACAGGGCAATAGTGTTCACACAGACATCATTAGTCATCAGGGCCGGATTTACCTTGAGTGAGGCCCTACGCCAACAAAAATTGTGGGCCCCCAGCAGGGGCGGCCCAAGGGGGGTGCGGGGCCTCATTTGCATAAGGGGCCTCATTTGCATAAATATTTGCATAATGTTACCATATACTAACTTTTAGTAAACGTGCCTCTTAATGAGTGTATGGATAAAGAAAGACTAAAAGATTTCTACATTACTATAATCCAGTGCCAACTGCCAGACACATTAGGAACTACTACAAAGGCTGCCCATTTAGAACCCATAGTAAACCCGCCGTATCCTAACAGCACTACCAGGACTCACAAAGCACCATACTCTACCAATCAAAAGGCAACACTGCAAATATTAAACCAATACATTTCAGAGAACAACAATACATGACCTACTGGGGAAAGAGAACAAGTGGCAATGTCAAATAGGAATTATATAAACAGAACACCTCAGCTCAGTTACACATGCAGAACATAGACCATCACCAAACAAGGAATCACAATTTAGAAATAGGAAGACAATAATTAAACTGGGAATCCCAAAAGCCAAACTTGGAATGTACAACACTGTAGAAATAAAACTATACATTAATTTGCTCTTGTACTAAACAAAGCGCAGACGTTAATGATGCACATTTACCAGAGCTGACATATTCCAATTAATAAATTCAAAATAAAGAGATATTTTTCTACCTTTTGTGCATTTTTTTCAGCTGCAATTGCTCCAGCCACTTTCTTCTGGTTTCTTCGTGTCTTCTGCTAACTCTCCATCGTCTGCTGTCCATTTGTCCTTTCTTCTCTCTTCTAGATTTTTTTCCATTCTCTCTCTACATCTGCTTTAACATGCTAATCTTTCTCCTTTTGCTCTTTCCTCATTCCTATTTCATCCACTCAAATTTTACCCCTCCATCCTCAATCCCCACTTACTCTCCCAATACCCGGCCAATTGTAGATTTTTTATCCCTCCCACACAAAATATTTTTCCCTTCTCCATTTTACTCTTCCAGCCCCATCCCATTCTAATCCTCCCCCAACATCAGCTCCCTTCTAGTTCCAGCCCCACCCAGCATCCATTCCCTTCTAGTCCCTGCATCAGCCCATTTCCAGTCCTAGCCACCCATCAGCCCATTTCCAGTCCTAGCAACCCCCCAACCGAATACCAGTCCTAGCCTCCCATCAGCCCACTTACAGTCCTAACCCCCCATCACCCCATTTTCAGTTTAAGCCCCCCTATAACCCATTACCAGTCCTAACCCCCCATCAGCCCACTTCCAGTCCTAACCCCATCAACCCATTTCCAGTCAGCCCCCCATAGCCCATTGCCAGTCCTAACCCCCCCCATCAGCCCACAGCCCATTACCAGTCCTAACCCCATCAGCCCACCTCCAGTTTTAACCCCCCCAGCCCATTTCCTGTCCTAGCCCCCCCATAGCCCATTACCAGACAACCCCCATCAGCCCACAGCCCATTACCAGTCTTAACCCCCCCAAAAGCCCATTACCAGTTCTAAACCCCCCCCAACAGCCCACAGTCCATTACCAGTCTTAACCCCATCAGCCCACCTCTAGCCTTAACCCCCCCAGCCCATTTCCAGCCCCAGCCCCCCCAATAGCCCATTACCAGTCCTACCCCTACCGTCGGCCTAAAGTAAAATTTAATTTAAAAAAAAAACCTGCTGGCTGCCGCCGCGGGGCCCCCTCTGCTGCCGCGGCAGCACGGACTGACCCGCGGGGGCCCCCTCTGCAAGCTGACTCCGTCGGTCCGTCGATCCCTCCCTCCCTCCGTGCACGCTGTGAGAGGCGCGAAGGAAGAGTGTCTCCCTCGCGTCTCTGTTAAGCCCGCAGGGGCTGATGGGAAATTTCCCATCAGCCCCTGCGGGCTTAACAGAGACGCGAGGAGACACTCTCCTTTCGCGTCTCTCACAGCCTGCACCCTGCACGGAGGGAGGGAGGGAGGGAGGAAGGAACGAACCGACGGCTTCAGCTTGTAGAGGGGGCCCCCGTGGGTCAGTCGGTGCTGCCGCGGCAGCAGAGGGGGCCCCGCGGTGGCAGCCAACAGGTTTTTTTTTTTTAATTTTATTTTTAAAAAAAATTAACTTGTTCTTTTTTTGTGGGCCCCTGCCAGCTGTGGGCCCTACGCCATGGCGTACATGGCGTATAGGTAAATCCAGCCCTGTTAGTCATAAAACTCCTCTGTAATAGTTCAAAACATACTTAGTAATTTATATATATAAAATCTAACAATAATTAAAGTATTGTGTGAACTCCCAAATTTCAAGTTCAACATCAGTTCCGATTGACATTTAGGGGTATGTTTACTAAACTGTCTTAATGTTACCGGCGCTAGCTGCAGCGATAATGTGAAGAATGCCATATAAGGAGTGGGCGTTCCGGCGGCAAGGTAGCAAGAATCTGTATCGCGCAATAGTGTGCGCCGTGGCACGTTAATGCGTGAAAACCCTAAGTTCATGCCAGCACAGCATTAGAAGCAATAAAAATGTAGCCCACTGGTTACTGCAATGACTGTAGAGGCAGATGTCATGGGTTTGATTCCACAATGGTGTTATGTAAGAAGGTCGTCTGAGGCATTTCCTTTTAATTTAAATCAGTGCTGTCTGAGGCATTTCCTTTTTAAATTTAAATCACTGCTGCCAGCAAAAACAGCCTCACAGTGCCGTAACCTAAGGTGCAGCATAAGGTGCCCTGTAAGGCACTCCATAGGGCACATTATAAAGTGCCCTGTCCACCAAGGCACCTTAAACTGTGCCCTATGGGGGCTTTATGCAATGCAATGTGTGCCTTCGAGTCAGTCCTGACTCCTGGCGACCCAGAAGCTCCTGGGTTTTCTTGGCAGTGTCACCAGAAGTAGATTGCCAGGCCTTTCTTCCGAGGCAATGGAGGGTTAAGTGACTTGCCCAAGGCCACAAGGAGTGCTGGTGGGAATTGAACCCTGGTTGCTTGGTTACCAAGCCAGTGTTCTAACCACTAGGCTACTCCGCCACACTCCACTATAGGGCGCCTTATGAGGCATCTTAGGCTATGGCACTGTGAGGGTGTTTTTGCTGGCAGCACTGATGTAAATTAAAAGGAAATGCCTCATTAAATAACACCACTGTGGGATCAAACCCAAGACCTCTGCCTCCACAGCCATTGTTTATTTATTTATTTGACATTTCTTATATACCACCTTTCATGATATCAAGGTGGTTTACATTGAACAAACTGAAATTACATTGAACAGGGCATTATAACCTGGAGATAACTATTTTACAGGGAACATGGGCTATGGAGGGTTAAGTGGCTTGCCCAAGCCCACAAGGAGCACCTGTGGGACTAGAAACCCCAGTCCTTCTGGCCCAAGGTTGCTGTCCTCTAGTGGGATTTGAACCCCTGACCTTCTGGCCTGAAGTACCTTGCCCCAACCACTAGGCCACTCCTCCACTCCATTGAAGTAACCAGTGGGCTACATCTCTATAACGTCTAGCATATTGCTGGCTGGCTACAGAAAGACTGCAGGTCACCACACAAACTGTCTGCTGTGGTTACCAGGATAGGGTAAACCCACCCGTACCCATGATGCACTGTATATGGAGATCAGCAGCCTACAGCTGCTCAAAAGATGGGGTATGCACCTCTATAGCACCCCGGCCTGGTAGGGGGGAATGACCATGTGTGTTACTGGCACAGAGTAGCTACAGACCGTGACATTGTGCGGTTCCTGTGCTCACCCTGAAGATGAGGTGGGGTGCCCAGCACCAGGTCCGCAGCACCTGGCATGGCTGAGAGAAGCTGTGCTGCAGGTCCCCATTGGTGCCAGTGTGTGATTGGTAGTCCTTGCAGTCATACCTAGGATACACCTGTGTCCATCTGTATTTCCCAGTCACGTTTAGCCCTTGTGGACTTTGATGCACCCAGAATAGTGCATATCCTGTGTGGTTGCCATGGTTACATGTTATACAAGAAGGGCAGTGGTTGGACCCAAAAGCGGATTATGTAGCATCACCCAACCTGCCCTCTGTGGGTCAGGGTGGGGAACAGGATCTCCCACCAACAGATCTACATTCTACATCTCTGCAATGGTGGCAGTAGAGGGGACCATCAACCCCAGTCCTGCTGGGGAATAGGCACCCTACACGGCAGTCAATGCAGATCTGTACGCATCACATAGAACACTGGCAGACAGGCCTAGAAAAACTCAGCTGCCCCCACCACTATCTGACTTTCACCAGCAGAGGGCACAGTCACTCTCCACCCACAGCACTCTGCAAGGTGTTCCAGCCATACACATGCTAACTGCAGACAGTCTACTAGCTAGTACATGTTCCTGGATGAACTGTGTGCACTCAAAAATGGGATGTGAGCACACACACCAAGCATGTATGTCAGTGATTGGGCCCCAGAAAAAAGAACTCATAGATATCACTTGAGAGAAATACTGTAGAGCACTAGGGGGGAACCTAGCCATGCTATGGTCACTGCTCAGTCAGGGTGAGAGTGCCCCCCCCCCCACATGACATGCTGTGGCCACCCTGTCCATGCAGGTGGTGGTCGGGCAATACAATGTCCCAGCCATTGCCCTATGCCCTGTGCAGATGAATCCTGCCCAGGCCACCCTGTCCGGGCCATATCCACAGTAACTTGCTCCTCATTATGCACATTGGCAGGCTAACACTGGACACAGTGCAAGCAGTGTGGGCTCAGTAAGGTGTAGGCAGCCACAAAACACTGGATAGACATACACACACTCCCATACCTATGCCAGCATTGCGCAAATATAGAGGTTTTTGGCAGCCCTGGCCGCCACACCAGTCCTGGGCACAGTGCGGGAATTGCTATAGTATGCAATACTGTTGGGGTCACTCCCCGGGGTGGTAAACACTGTCAGAAGCAAAAACTGAAACACACTCCACAGATATCAGAAAGGTTGCTATGATGAATCTCTGTCAACAAATTGTGTTTAACTTAGGATTTGTTATCTGACATTAATCATAGCAACCTTTTGATATATGTGGAATGTGTTCCCAAGTTTAGGATGGCATCGCTAAAGTATGCAGGTGCTAGTATTGGGAGATGCTGCTCCGCGCAGGGCCCAACAGCCTGACTCTCCATGAGGCTTTGGATAGTGGAGCCTGTGGGTGTGGGTGTATGTGCCCCTGTTGGCCGCTGCTTTAGGGCAGAGGTTCCCAACGCCGGTCCTGGTGGGCCAAACATGGTTCAGGTTTTCATGTTGTCCCTAATGAATATGCATGAGATACATTTGCATACAATGGGGCGGTTCAGACAAATGCAGCACAGGCATATTTCTTAGGGACAGCATGAAACCTGAATGGTGTTTGGCCCTCCAGGACTGCAGTTGGGAAACTCTGCTCTAGGGATTGCACATGTTTATGGTGTCTGTGCTCTGTAGGGTAAAATATGGGCATTTATGGCATGTGTATTTTATCTGCAATAAAGATTCCATCTTTATTACCACGGTTTAGTACTGGGTAAAATATGGGGACATGGTTTGCAGGAGCCACAGCTGGGACTTGAACTTGTGACCTTCTGCCCTGAACACACTGGCTGTGTGTACTGCACCAAACTGTTGCCACAGGGGAAAAATCATTCCCCGGGGATACCATGACTGTTTGTCAGACGGACCTTGTCTGTTGCAGTGCATGGCACCCACCGAAATGGGGCTTGGCCGTGGTCTGCTGTGGGCAGATGCCACTGCCCCCTCCGCCACCAGCACCCCTCCGCCACCATGCTGACATGACCTTCTGCCGGTGTTGCTGGTGGTGCGCAGTCCCAGGCCATCCAGTGTGCCGGTAGGCGGCTGCCTATGGTGCGTGATATGGGGTAGGGGTGCCTGCATAGACATCCATGCTTCCCCCCGGCACCATCTGCCAATGTTATGTGCCCTTTGGGGTGCTTGCTGGGTACTGTCCCCTGGGACACTGTGGGACACACACTCGTGGCCATGTCTGCCCTTGGTCAGTTGCTGCCTTGCTGGTTTTCCACTTCTACATTCCGATGTGTCACCTAGGCATCTGCCTAGCCCACCCTGTGCCCCAGATGCCACACTGCATGTCCCGCCTGCAGCCCTCTGTACCCCATTTGCAGCCTCACCGTAGTGCCCTCTCATACTTGGCGCTATGATGTTGCTGCACATGTATCACTACTATCACTTTTCTTGGTTTCCCTGCCTTTGCTGCACATTGCTGACTGAAATGGTCTCTCCCCTGCAAATGTGCCTCTAGCGCGAGGTTTTCACTGGCGCTAATTTTCAGACCTTTATTTCACAGCGTTAGTGTGGATGGGGCCTCTCCCTGCCCACTCTCCGCCCATTGACCCCTTATCTCCACCCCTGGGGAGCCTTACTCCACCCTCTGCACACCTTAACACCGCCGGAGACGTTATCGTGCGATGCGTGATGTTCTCGCACGGTAATGCGCCATTATTGTGCGATAATGTCACGTATCACGCGATAACATAGCAGCTGTGATGTTAACCAAACCAAGAAGAGGAGAAGGGGGAATCCGCAAATTAACAAATGAGACAGAAGCAGATACCCAAGGACCAGGCCAAACGCAAGGGTGTAGTACATGCAGAAAAGCTTTATTGGGTATCCGCTTCTGTCTCAGCTGTGACGTTAATGCCATTTAGTAAACATACCCCTTAAATTTTTAGCAGTCGACTTTCGTTCTCAGACATTTGGAAAGAAATGTGTGTAGTTTGGAAATAAACTATGGGGTATATTTACTAAACCGTCTTATTGTTACCAGTGCTAGTTGCAGCGTTAATGTGAAGAATGCCATATCAGGTAGTGGGCGGTCCGGAGGCAAGGTTACAAGGAAACAGTATCGTGCGATAGTGTGCGCCGTGGCACGTTAATGCGCGTTAACCCTAAGTTCATGCCAGCACAGTGTCAGGGGCTGTGAAGATGTAGCCCACTGGCTATTGCAATGACTGTAGAGGCAGAGGTCATGTGTTCAATCCTGCAGTGGTGTTATGTAAGAAGGCTGTCTGAGGCATTTCCTTTTTTAAATTTAAATCAGTGCTGCCAGCAAAAACACCCTCACAGTGCCGTAACCTAAGGTGCCGCATAAGGCACCCTATAAGGCACTCCATAGGGCACATTATAAAGTGCCCTGTCCGCCAAGGCACCTTATAATGTGCCCTATATGGCGCCTTATGAGGCACCTTATAGGGTGCCTTATGAGGCACCTTAGGCTATGGCACTGTGAGGGTGTTTCTGCTGGCAGCACTGATTCAAATTAAAGGGAAAAGCCTCAGACAGCCTTATTAAATAACAACACTGTGGGATCAAACCTATAACCTCTGCTTTTGCAGTCATTGAAGTAACCAGTGGGCTACATCTCTATAGTGTCTAACACACTGCTGGCTGGCTACAGAAAGACTGCAGGTCACCACACAAACTGTCTGCTGTGGTTACCAGGATAGGGTAAGCCCACCCGTACCCATGATGCACTACACATGCAGATCAGCAGCCTACATCTGATCACAAGATGGGGTATGCGCCTCTACAGCACCCCGGCCTGGTAGGGGGAACTGACCATTTGTGTTACTGGCACAGAGTAGCTACAGACCGTGACATTGTGCGGTTCTTGTGCTCACCCTGAGGGTGAGGTGGGGCGCCCAGCACCAGGTCCGCAGCACCTGGCTTGGCTGAGATAGGCTGTGCTGCAGGTCTCTATCAGTGCCAGTGTGTGATATGTAGTCCTTGCCGATACACCGGTGTCCATTTGGATTTCCCAATCACGTTTAGCTCCTGTGGACTATGATGCTCCCAGAATAGTGCATATCCTGTGTAGTTGCCATGGTCACGTGTTATAAGAGAAGGGTGGTGTTTGGACCGAAAAGTGGATTATGTAGCACTACCCACGCCACCCTCTGTGGGTCAGGGTGGGGGGACTGGATCTCCTACCAACAGATCCACATTCTATATATCTGCAATGGTGGTAGTAGAAGGGACCATCAACCCCAATCTGCTGGGGAATAGGCACCCTACAGGGCAGTCAATGCAGATCAGTACGCATCACATAGGGCACTGGCAGACAGGCCTGGAAAAGCTCAGCTGCCCCTCACTACTATCTGACATTCACCAGCAGAAGGCATAGTCAGTCTCCACCCACTGCACCCTGAAAGGGGTTCCAGCCATAGAGATGCTAACTGCAGACAGTTCGCTAGCTAGTACATAGTGCATGTTCCTGGAGGAATTGTGTGCACCCAAAATTGGGATGTGAGCACACACACCAAGCAGATATGTCAGTGATTGGGCCCCAGAAAAGGAAACTCATAAATATCACTTGAGAGAAATACCTTATAGCACTATAGGGGAACCTAGCCATGCCATGGTCACTGCCCAGTCAGGGTAAGAGTGACCCCCCCCCCCCAGCATGATATGCTGTAGCCACCCTGTCCGTGCAGGTAGTGGTCGGGCACTACAATGTCCCAGCCATTGACCTATGCCCTGTGCAGATGCATGCTGCCCAGGCTGCCCTGTGTCATGGGGTAGATCAGTCAGAGCCTATGGAGATAGGTAAAGCTGAGCAAAACAGATCTGACACTGACAGCTCAGTGCAGCACATGGCCCAGAGTTGCTATAGGCAACATACACAAATGGCATCACAAGGTGTGAGAGCACGCCCAAATAGCAAGCTAGCTCACAGCTCATTAGATAATGAGGGGCAGCTGGGAGGGGGCGGAGCCCAAGCAAACACCAAGTCACACGCAGATAAAATTCACTTACCGGAGGTTAGTGAAGAGAGACCCCGAGAGAGACCACGGGAGATTCCACAGGAGAGACCACGAGGGAAATACAGCACCGTTGGTAGCTGGGAGAGAACAGCTGGTAACTGGAGGACGGGAGGAACTTGGAAACCCGGTAGAACCAGAGCAGCTGAAGAAGCCCCGAGGAACTGCTTCAGAGAGCAAGGCACAGCTAAGCAAAAGCCCAGTGAACTTTGCCAGGAAGAGGGCAGAGGGGATATTCCTGGACCCACGCTTAGGAAAGCCAACCTACCAAGTAACAGGTACAAGGAGGGAGAGAGCTTCTACCCTGAAGGGAGTTTCAGGCCCAAGGGAAAACAGAGAGAGAAAAGCAGTAAAACGCTTTCATCTTGGCAAGGCTCTGCTGTACCGAGAAACTCCGAGCAGAGTGTGTGTAAAGGTAGGCTTATTGCTTCTAATAGAAGAGACATAGAAAGTGAAGAATTTCCCTGCACTTACCAAGAGTTATATGGCTCTCAAAATAGAAACTCCAGAGAATGCGGTAATTTCCCATTCTCCTCTAGCTGTGAGGAGGAGGGGAACACTCTCAGCCGTACAGAGAGACTGTTTAAGAATAACATGAGTTGCAATCCAAAAGGACTTTATTCAGAAGAGGAGTGTGAAGAAATGCAATGTGATTTATATGAGGAGCCTGCTTCTGAGAATTGTATGGATTGTACATTTACTTTGTCTGATGAAATCACTTCTTTATGCTGAAGAGGTTTCTGGAAGTTTTGCTAAGGAAAGGAAGTGAGGAAACTTACCTTGAGTGAAAAGGACTGTTTAAACTACCTTTTCTGTTCCACTGTTAAGCTGACAATAAGCAGTATTTTTGTTCCGGTTGTTCCTTTTATTTTGTACCAGCCGTATGGTCATTTTGTTCTTATATCCATTGCTTTGAAAATCCGCCCGGGAAGGGGAAATAAAAAGTCCTGTCTTAAGCCTTGCTACTTGACTACAACTTAATTCTTTCATTAGCTTGTGGGACTTCAACACCCAGAGGGCATTGCAACGCCTTTTGTACCACTCCCCTTGCTACTAAAGAGAACGCCCGGATGAAATACCCACACTTTTAGCCTCTGGGGACCTTCACGGGTGACAGGCTGGCGTAGTTTTACGGATTTTTGCCTTGAGAATTAAAGGACAATATTAAAAGGAACGCTACAGTCTACTGGAGGAAACTGCTGCTGTACTGGGAGAACTGTAGGAAGCAAGTTCGCTGCTAGATTGGCCAGGTGGAGCTGAGCACAGTGACCTTTCTTACAGGCCTGAGTCTACACGAACACTAAGGTAAAGCTTACCTAGGGCATAAGTGTGGAAGGACACGGGTGAGAAAGGGGGCGCTACTGTGCACGCAGAGAGATAGACGGTGTAAAAGAACCATAAGTGCCGCACTCTGTGGGCCTTTTTCTTTTCTTTTCTCCACAGGGACGCAGACACCAAGGATGGAGGCGAGAGATGTGATGCACTGGATGCAGCTCCAATGGGACAAGCAGGTCGAGCTGGTCCGCCACATCCAGGAGCAGAGTGCCATCGCCATGAGGGAGCAGCAGAAGCCACTCCTGGAGACCATGGAAGCACTCCTAAAGAAGCCGATGGAGCTAGGAGCTGCTAACCCCTCTGTGATTCCGGGGGTAGGACTGAACACTTGTAACGCATTTACTTTGGGACAATTGAATCCCTATGACAATTTGGATGACTTCATAGACGCCTTCGAGCGTATAGCGGATAGTTTTAAAATGGCCAATAGAGCAGTGGGCAACCCGCTTCGCGATGTCGCTCACGGGTGAAGCTCTATCCGCCTATAAAGCCATCCTTGCCTCTGACTATAGTGAAATAAAGAGGGCGGTTAAGGACCGATTAGGTTTGACCCCATTACATTACAGAAGAATGTTTAGGGAAGCCAAAATAAAGCCTCGGGAGACTCCCAAAGCTTTGTCGCAAAGGCTAAAAAGTCTAGCCGGGAAATGGCTGACTCCTGAAAGGAGAACCCTAGAGTCAGTAGTAGACACAGTTGTATTGGAACAGTTTATACAGGCTGTGCCTACAGAGGTGAAAACTTTCCTTACCCTGCAAAACTGCCAAACCACTGACGAGGCAGCCAATCTGGCGGAAAGATATTTTGAGGCGGAAATGGCTGACACCTCAGGGGTTGGTGTGTTAAAGGCAGTTGGTATGTCCGAGTTTAGTAAAAGGGGAAAGTATCCCAAGAGTAAAATGTATAATACTGTTGAAAAGAGTGTTAATGACAATGTTTTGTTTGCATGTAAAGGGAAATGTTATGCATGTGGAAAAGCTGGACATTTCTGGAGGAACTGCACAGAATGGACAGTCCTCGTGTCTGGAGCTGAGAAGCCCGTCCAAGAAGGATTCCTTCTACAAGTTCAGGTAGAGGGTGTAGAAGCACTGGCACTACTTGACTCGGGGGCTGACCAGAGCATGATTTCACGCAAGCTCTGGGAAGCCATTGAGGAGCGCCGTCAGTCATCCCCGAGTCAAGCAGAATGCCAGGTGTGGATAAGGTGCGTGCATGGCGCATTTTCACACTATCCCTTGCATAGACTGTGTGCGGGTTGGGCACGGAAAAAGAAGTACAGGTAGCCGTAGTCCCGAAATTGCCCAGAGACATCATCCTAGGTAGGGACTGGCCTCCCTTTTGTAAGGGGCTGGTGAAAGATTTGAGCACCAGAACAGGCCTAGTTTCCACCCGGTCGCAAGCCGGAACCTCAGGGGTGGGGAGGATGTCATCTGAGAGCACGGAGAACCCTGAAGGGGGGGAAGAATCCCAAGGGGAAGAATTAGACGAGGGAGAGATGGGCACACTTCCTGTACATGAAGATTTAATCCACGTCCCAGCTAAGGAGGGTAAAAAGGAGAAGGCCAAAAAACGTCAGGAGAGGCGTTATAGGACCCGAGGGAGGGCCGAATTAGAGGCCGGAGCAGGATTGCCCTGGGTGCCTGCAGAACTGGTTCAAAAGTTCCCATCGTTCCCAGCAGAACAGCAGGCTGACCCGGCTCTTAAGAGAGCTTTTGAATGGGCCCAGGAAACCCGACCTACACTTCCCAGGTTTTTCTTGGAAAAAGAAATCCTGTATAGGGAGAGCATTGACCCACATACCGATGCCATACGAAAACAGTTGGCAGTGCCAACGACCTTTAAAGCTATAGTTTTACATTTTGCACATGACCACCCGGTGGGAAGCCACAAAGGAATCCAAGGCACTCTGGACCAAATATTGGCCCGGTTTTATTGGCCGGGGGTCTTCAAGGAGACAAAACAGTATTGCGAATCCTGTCCCACCTGTCAGAGGGTTACAGCCCAAAAACCTAAGGCAGTACCTATGGTGCCCATACCCACTATATCAGTGCCCATAAACCATATAGGAATGGACATCGTAGGGCCTCTGATCAGAACACCGAGGGGTTTCCAGTACATTCTGGTAATAGTAGACCACGCTACACGATTCCCTTGGGCTATCCCATTAAGGAACACCTCTGCGAGGATAATAGCCCTGGAGCTTGTGAAATTATTTTGCGAGGTAGGTTTCCCTAGAGAGGTACTTACGGATCAAGGGAGTAATTTTCTATCCAAGCACTTGGCTATGGTGTGGGAGGCATTCGGCATAAGGCATATACGGACTGCAGCGTATCATCCGCAGTCCAATGGACTCATGGAAAGGATGAATCAGTCCATAAAACAAATGCTGAGAAGGGGTTTAAAAAAGGGAGAGATGTCTGAATGGGACACTCTACTCCCATTCATATTGTACGCGTGTAGGGAAAGCATACAAGCGTCCGTGGGGGCATCCCCCTACGAACTTCTGTTTGGACGAACCCCTAGGGGAATTTTAGATATTTTACATGAACAGTGGGTTGAGCCAAACACACAGGAGGTTGGCGTACCTCAGTTTTTAAAAGACTTGAGGGAACGTTTAGAGAGGACGTCAAAGACCTCAATAGAGAATTTACAGGCCAGTCAACAGAAGCAAAAGCGCTATTACAACAGGGGCACGAGACCTAGGCAATTGGCTGTAGGGGACAGGGTACTTATCCAAGTAGCAGACCCGGGACGGATCTGTCATGGGGTAGATCAGTCAGAGCCTATGGAGATAGGTAAAGCTGAGCAAAACAGATCTGACACTGACAGCTCAGTGCAGCACATGGCCCAGAGTTGCTATAGGCAACATACACAAATGGCATCACAAGGTGTGAGAGCACGCCCAAATAGCAAGCTAGCTCACAGCTCATTAGATAATGAGGGGCAGCTGGGAGGGGGCAGAGCCCAAGCAAACACCAAGTCACACGCAGATAAAATTCACTTACCGGAGGTTAGTGAAGAGAGACCCCGAGAGAGACCACGGGAGAGTCCACAGGAGAGACCACGAGGGAAATACAGCACCGTTGGTAGCTGGGAGAGAACAGCTGGTAACTGGAGGACGGGAGGAACTTGGAAACCCGGTAGAACTAGAGCAGCTGAAGAAGCCCCGAGGAACTGCTTCCGAGAGCAGGGCACAGCTAAGCAAAAGCCCAGTGAACTTTGCCAGGAACAGGGCAGAGGGGATATTCCTGGACCCACGCTTAGGAAAGCCAACCTACCAAGTAACAGGTACAAGGAGGGAGAGAGCTTCTACCCTGAAGGGAGTTTCAGGCCCAAGGGAAAACAGAGAGAGAAAAGCAGTAAAACGCTTTCGTCTTGGCAAGGCTCTGCTGTACCGAGAAACTCTGAGCAGAGAGTGTGTAAAGGTAGGCTTATTGCTTTTAATAGAAGAGACATAGAAAGTGAAGAATTTCCCTGCACTTACCAAGAGTTATGTGGCTCTCAAAATAGAAACTCCAGAGAATGTGGTAATTTCCCATTCTACTCTAGCTGTGAGGAGGAGGGGAACACTCTCAGCCGTACAGAGAGACTGTTTAAGAATAACGTGAGTTGCAATCCAAAAGGACTTTATTCAGAAGAGGAGTGTGAAGACATGCAATGTGATTTATATGAGGAGCCTGCTTCTGAGAATTGTATGGATTATACATTTACTTTGTCTGATGAAATCACTTCTTTATGCTGAAGAGGTTTCTGGAGGTTTTGCTAAGGAAAGGAAGTGAGGAAACTTACCTTGAGTGAAAAGGACTGTTTAAACTACCTTTTTCTGTTCCACTGTTAAGCTGACAATAAGCAGTATTTTTGTTCCGGTTGTTCCTTTTATTTTGTACCAGCCGTATGGTCATTTTGTTCTTATATCCATTGCTTTGAAAATCCGCCCGGGAAGGGGACATAAAAAGTCCTGTCTTAAGCCTTGCTACTCGACTACAACTTAATTCTTTCGTTAGCTTGTGGGACTACAACTCCCAGAGGGCAATACAACGCCTTTTGTACCACTCCCCTTGTTACTTAAGAGAATGCCCCGATGAAATACCCACACTTTTAGCCTCTCGGGACCTTCACGGGTGACACCTGTCCGGGCCATTCCCACAGTACCTTGCTCCTCATTATGCACATTGCCAGGCTAACACTGGAAACAGTGCAAGCATCGTGGGCTCAGTAAGGTGTAGGCAGCCACAAAACACTGGATAGACATACACACACTCCCACACCTATTTCAGTATTGTGCAAATATAGCGGTGGTTGACAGCCCTGGCCACCACACCACTCCTGGGCACAGTGCAGGCATTGCTATGGTACTCATTACTGTTTAGGTCACTCTCCGGGGTGGTAAACACTGTCAGAAACAAAAACTGAAACACACTCCACAGATATCAGAAAAGTTGCTTTGATAAATCTCTGTCAACCAATTGTGTTTAACTTAGGATTTGTTATCTGACATTAATCATAGCAACCTTTTGATATATGTGGAATGTGTTTCCAAGTTTAAGACTATGAAATGTGATACCGTAAAGACCCTCAATAATATTTTATCATTTTTTGTCGGACATAAATCGTGCAGGGAAGGCACTGCAAACCATACCCCAATCACAATACATATCCCTTTTATTCAACCCAACAGGTTTACAACTATCTCATAAAGCAGAAAAATTTCAGTAATAATGGAAAATCCGCACTTATCTGAAAACACGTGCGACGTGCACGTTTCGGGGGAAAAAACCCCTGTATCAAGCGCTCTCAGCTCCTCTTGTACAAAACTACAATCCACCATGTAACTGGCAAAAAACGCCGAAATGTTGGCTGATAAAAACGAGGATACTAACTCAAGATTGGCTACCTTGTATCTGCCTATCATCTCAAATCACCAATCACAAGAAGGGAATCCCCACTAATTAGGGAATCCCCTACCGTGAAAGCGTTTCGGCGTTTTTTGCCAGTTACATGGTGGATTGTAGTTTTGTACAAGCGGAGCTGAGAGCGCTTGATACAGGGTTTTTTTCCCCCGAAACGTGCAAGTCGCGTGTGTTTTCAGATAAGTGCGGATTTTCCATTATTACTGAAATTTTTCTGCTTTATGAGATAGTTGTAAATCTGTTGGGTTGAATAAAAGGGATATGTATTGTGATTGGGGTATGGTTTGCAGTGCCTTCCCTGCACGATTTATGTCCGACAAAAAATGATAAAATATTATTGAGGGTCTTTACGGTATCACATTTCATAGTACTATCATACAATTTTGATTACTGTTAGGGGGTTGCTTGTGGATTTGATAGTTTTCCAAGTTTAAGATGGCATTGCTAAGGTATGCAGGTGCTAGTATTGGTAGATACTGCTCCGTGCAGGGCCCAGCAGCCTAACTCTCCATGAGCCGTTGGATAGTGGAGCCTGTGGGTGCGGGTGTTTGTACCCCTGCATTTGTACCCAGTAAGGCCTGCATTTGAATCTCGTTTCTATAGGAGTTTTGTGTTTAATGTCCGAGAATACAAATCTACTACTAAAATCGAAATGTCAGTCAGAACTGATTTTGAAATTTGAGAGCTCATTCAATACTTTAATTGTCGTTAGTTTTTCTATATATATCACTTACAAAGTATGTTTTTTTAATCAAATATTTTTATTGGATATTGCAATAATATACAATAAAGAATAATTAGCAAACATTACAAGGTCCAAAAATATACAAAGCTATAAAAAACTGAATAGAATAATCCAGCAGATATACTACGGGGTTATTTTGAGCCATGAATAGAGGGGATGGAGGGCCCAATGAGATGTCCATCCCCGCTATTCGTGCCGGCTTCTGCCCCTGAATAACTTCCCCACCGGTTGTGCAGGGAAGTTAGATGGGGGCAGGGAAGGGGCGGTCTGAGAGTGGAGTCTGGGCAGGCAGTGGGCAGTCGCCCTGTACGTTCAGGGCTGGTGAAATGTCCAGGGAAGTTATTCCACCTCCGAGGTGGAATAATGTCCCTGGATATGATTTTTTGTGCAGCCCAGGGTGTGGATGGAGCGGAAGGGGGGGGGGGCAGGGTTTATTCCCCGCAGTCCGATCCTGGCCTTAGGAGGCCAGATCGGGGGTTGGGCTGCAGGAAATAAACCCTTTTTTCAGGCTGCCGGCACTGTGGCTCTTTAATGGAGCCACGGTGCCATGGCAACATGACGCCATGACGCCGTGGCTCCATTGAGGAGCCTTGACTGAGTTATCCGGGGGCAGTCCTGCACATGCAGGCCGGACTGAATCGCAGTCTCTGCCTGCACGTGGAGGATTGCTCGCGATTCTGATCCCATGGGGCTAGACATGCCCCGCAGGATCAGAATCGTGATCCTCTCTGTGCATCCGGTTCAGACCGGATGCACAGAGGGGATCTACATGCAGGACGGAATCAGGCCCTTAGCAGTTAGAGAATCAAATAAAACAATACTAATAAGTGGAAAGAAGAAAATCCAATAAGGAAAAGTAAAGAAAATAAACAACAAAAATGAACACACTGAAGTCAAAGCTTTCTACCAAATAAAACAGAGCTTCAGAGAGAATGTTCATTCCTCCGTGTCTGAAGTAAACACATCAGTCTTAGCTAGCAAAAAAAGCTTTCAACTTATCAGGTCCAAAAAATACATAATCATTCCACTGGAGTTTTATTTTACATTTACAAGGATAATTTAAAGAAAAACTGGCATTGAGAACAAGAACATGAGATCGCAAAGCTAGAAAATTACGACGCCAAATTTGGGTAGCATATGATACATTCGGATATATTCTTATGGTAGAACCAAGAAAGTTTTTAGATGAGAGGGAAAAAACATCTTAAACAACCAATCTTTATCAGACTCAAGAGCCATCCGTTACTAACGATTCTTGGAAGTAACTGGGCAGATAAGTCATGTGGAGAAAAATCATCAAATGCCTTATGTAGTTCAAGTGAAGATGATAGGGTGTTGGAAAAAGGAACTTTAGGCGGAATTGTCTTGACCAGCAAGTAGAATGTAGATAATACAGGTGGTAGCGAAGTTTCAGGAATTGCAGAACCTCGCACATATAACTTTTAAGCAAGTTCACATGAGAAATATTTTCTAGTTTAGGAAAATCTACTAGACGAATATTCTTCCTGCACTGAATGTTCTTCATCTTCTCCAGTTTACGGGTATTAGCCAGAGACAATTTCAAAGCTTCACCGAAACAGAATCAATATGTTTTAAATCTTCAGAAAATTTTGCAGAAACCTGAGAATTCACTTGTACCTTATTTTCACACTCAGTTAACCAAGATTCAAACTTCACAACTACATCATGCTGGACTTTTAATTTAGTTAAACCCAATTTTTCAAGTCGTGAAAACGCATACAAAATTCTCTCCACAGCAGAATCATTAATGTCACCTTTATCTCGGATTACCATAGAGTGAGTAGTCAGAGCTAAATCATACCTACCGGGATTCAGAGTCTTAGGCTGAGTAACTGATTGAGGACAGGTCCTCTCAAGGCCAAGACCCAAGGTAAATCCATTTTCAACAGACCTAGTGGGTGATATATTTTCTGAAGAATGAGCAGCTAAGCGAATCTTCAGACGATGCTGGGCCGCATCTACAGTAAGACCCTGGAAGTCACTCACCAAGTCCGGTATTTCATTGCTGAAAGCCGATACAAAGGAACACTCTTCGAGGGACGCTAGAAGTTCCTCATCGGAATCCAAAGGTGTCACTACCCGAGTCACCGGGGGGAGCTCCATCCGGTGAGTAGACTTGATGATTTTGGAGAGCCTGAGAAAAGCAGTTATGATTGTCGGGGGACCTTAGTCACTATGACAGAAGACAAGCTGGGAGTTGGGTTCCCGGTCAGGGACAGTGCTGAAAAGCTACTGTCCCAGGTCTTACCTGCAGAAGTCCCAGAAGCTACCCCTTTCTTGGCAAGGAAGGGGAGAATAGACAGCTGACAAAGTTCTCCAGAGGAATTAGGTGAGATTTCTTTGCGTTTAGACATTGCAGAGTAATCTGAAAAGCTTCAGGCATAGAGCGTACTAACGGCAGCCTATAAAGTATGTTTTGAACTATTACAGAGGAGTTTTTTATGACCAGTGATGTCTGTATGAACACTGTTCCCCTGTAGCAAGGGTTTTTTCCATTGCCTTGTAGAGGGACAGGTTGATATACTTTTTTTTCTCTTTTTTTGTCTGTGCCATTCCTGGGAGGAAGCTTTTTGATGTTTTTATTAGTTTGGTAGGGGACTTTTTTGTGGTTTTTGATTTCTGGGTCCCTTTACGGTATTGGTTGTTCTACTTTTGAGATATGCCAGGTACTTGTGACCCGGATTGGTCACTGTTGGAAACAGGACACTAGGCTTGATGGACCTTTGGTCTGACTCAGTATGACAGTTCTTATGTTCTTATGACAATGTTGAGTCTATTTTAGAGGAGTAGCAAAGACATTTGGCTTGAAAACATTGTAATCTATACTCATGAAACATTATGAAATACAGTCCTTTATCTATCGCACTGGATGATTTATGCCAAACCCTCTTAGCTCCATGAACCTGGCACTTGTGAAGTGGAGTTTTAGAAGGATTGTCTAGGAAGAATCTAGGTCACCCAGAGCGGAACATTAAAAAATCTGGAGGAGGGGCAGCAATGAAGGGAGGCATGTATAAGTGCCTTCTGAAAACGCTACATCTTCACCCCAAAAAATGAACATCCCAGTAACCGGGTTTGAAGATGGGCCCTGTGTAGATAGCAAGGCTGGGTATGTGCATGGGTGTAGGCCATTTTACAAATGTGGACATCCCTGAATTGCACAATCTGAGATCTGGGTACTTGGACATGCCAGCAGGGGTATTTCAGAAGCGGGGCCACTATGCTATGAGACTTGCATGTCCTGGCAGGCCATTTCACGTACTTAGATGTGCGGTGGCAGGTTTCTCTGGGCAGGAAATAATACTCGCTGCGATGAAAGTGCATTATGCACTTTCCCTGGAAGAGTTACATCCATAAAACGAGCACTTTTTTACACCTTATTTGTGGTCAGGAGCAGGTATAGGCATGGATGTCCCACCAACCAAGACCAGGCATGTTTGTGTAGTTCTGAAATCACACTGCGAAGTGCCTCTCCCTTGCATGGAGATGTCCCTGGAGCCATTTTAGAAGCTGGTTATCTAGACGAACCCAGTGTCAGAACATTCATGTAGCATGGGGGCGTGGCCTGGGCAGAGCAACTATTACTACTACTACTGCTATACAAATGATAAATTGTAGTAGTAGTTGTTCTGCCCAGGTAATGTCTCTATCATGCCCTTATGCTATATGGATTTTCTGGTGCTGGGGACGTCTAGATACCCAGCTTCTAAAATGGCTCCAAGGACATCTCCATGCTTTGCATATCTAAGTGCCCATTTTCAGACATCCTCATGAATAGAGCTTTATGTTTAAGCTGCTCAAAGAACCAAGGAGCTGTTTTTGTACACTGGAGTCCTACAGTTTTGGTCACAGTGCTCAAATGTTGTCATATACAGTATACAGGTGCATTAAAACTAGCATGTCAAACCCCTCTGGGGCCCCATCAGTGTATAGCCTCAGATTGAGGAATGATTGAAAATGAAATGTACAACAAACAACACGTCATGACTGATTTTATCAGGGGCGCTAATAGCATTAACAGTAACATAAAACAAAATACATACATGGGCAGACCATGGAGTACGCCATTAAGTCAGAAATTGTTAAACTCGAGACCCGTCTATCAGGAACAAATAGCAAGTCCTACAAGTTTCCACTACAATGGGTAGGAAAAGTAATTAATTGAGAATAGTTAAAAACTGTCATACTGGTCAAAAATTAATCTCTATCATACCCCCGATGAGGAGAGTTCATGTGCACATTAAAATCTCCAAGTTTAATAACATTTTTTAAATCAATTGAGATATCAGTCAACGATTCCACAAATGCCTGCAGATCTACTGATCACTTTTTCTAGTCCTCACCTCAAATCCCTCACTTTCTCTGAAGTCCTTATCATCAATACTGCTTTGCTGATGCCTCAAGTACTAACATACCCCATTCGTAAGGCATTGATGACTTCAACCATGATCCGAGTGTCAACACTAAGCGCTTCAAATGTAGTATCCACTTGTTTAATAAAAAGTGGCATCATAGGTGTGGGAGAAATTTTGTGTCTTCTAAAACGTATCCTGTGTCCACCCCAAGTTCATAGTCCTCTATTTCAGAAGTGATGGCACGAATGATCCTTCCAGCAGGATCATTAATTGTACTAGCTGTATGATCCAGTTAATCAATGTCTTTCTCTTGGAGAGCAGTAACATATTTGTTGACCTCTCCCAAGATGTGGTTCTCTGTTATCGGCAAGAAATCATCAGTTGAAGTCATGACTTCTACAAAATATGTCAGAATCTGGACTTGTTTTTCCCATTGCTCTTTGGAAAAGTCCATCATCTCTCGAGTTTTTTTTTTATTTTGTGGTTTAGTGGCCAATGCCAGCATAATTATGTCATCACCACTGTTCTTTTTAATCCTGGCATCAAGGGTCACTTGCAAGATCTTACTCCTTCTGATCTTGTTCTCCCTAACAGGCGTGTACATTGGATAATCTATTCTATGAACACTTCCTTCATTCCATCCTTCCTTATTCGAATCTCCATTTTCTGATACCAGGTTGAAACCTGGATAATAAATTCTGGACAGATAAGAACCTAGATACTGGAACAAATCAGTTGCTTGTAGCCTCTTTGGCATCACCCCCTGAGCTAATCCTTCCAGCAAGTTCAGATCTATAGGCTGAACCTTTGGGTTCAGGTGGAGATTCAATAAAGGAAGTAGAAAGAAGAATGTACATCCGCTATGTATTCCTGAGTCTCCAGCTGCAGTCTTCAGTCTTTTCCAGCTAGTAGACTTCCTCTTAATATCATGCTGCTTCTTTAACCTGGTCTGTATCTATTCAAGGGTCATGATATCCACTGCTCTTTTTGTTTTGTGCAATTTGGATTTGAGGTTAGACACTCCATAAATATCAGTCCCTCAGTCAACACTGTTGTGTCTATTAGCATCATCAGTTGTGATATGCTGAAGTCTAGTATTTATCAGTTTAAAGTCATTTCTTTTGCTAAATTCTTACATTGTCATTGGACAGCTTATCGGTTAAATTCTCTCTGAAACCTTTGCACATCTCCTCCTATGCACTCTAACACTCTGCCCCAGTTTTTTAAATTCCACGTTTTAGAAGCTTCTTTATACACATCATACTCAAAGTAGTGGCATTTTGTACTGAGGTCATATACTCCAAGTTCTTCTCCTTTGAGTAAGAGCAGAATCTGTGTCCTTTTTTGTTTCCAGTAGACTCTTCCTTCATAGAATAACAGCTGATTGAAACCCACTCAATATGCCTTCATAAAATGTGGACTTCTTCTATTCAGCGATTGGGGCTCAATCTGCGGACTGACAGCAGCAAACTACTGCATGCCGCAGGTGTAAACCGTCATTTGTGGCCTGATTTAATGCCTGGAGGAGTCAGTGCCAGCAAATTAAATTGAGTATGATATGAGTAACATAGCTTATGTTTAAAAAGAAAGGAGAACTACTCTTGGGTAAGTGTGATGTTCGATGTTTTGTCAATTGGGGGTGATGATGACAGTTTGTGAGCGGCATGCAGTAGATTGCTGCTGTCAGTCCGTGGATTGAGCCCCAATCGTTGAATAGAAGAATTTCACATTTTATGAAGACATATTGGTGGGTTTCAATCTGTTGTTACGTATTCTATCTTTTTGACCAATTTTTTGTCACTTTGTTTTACTGGACTCTTCCTTCATTACAGACATTTCCTCTTTCAAGTCCTCAAATTTAAATTGGATGATAGCGGAGTTGCTCTCCTCCTGCTGGTTACTCTCTCCCTTGACAGTGGGGTCATCACTAGTCTCATTCGGAACACCTTGAAGCTCCAGCTCTTCCTCCTTGGAGGTGCTCAATGTTTGGACTCCCTGGCGTTGCTCCTGGGTGCTGGCTATAGGAATGTACCTAAGGTGCATGCACTCCTGGATGGTGTCCAGCTCTTCATTCTGTGCTTTGGTGACTACATGCAGAGTTGCAATCTCTCTCTGTTCATTTCCATGCCTAGACGGAGGGCCCGGATCTGCTTCTGCAGCACCTACGTGCCACTTTCCAGTACTGTATCCATACCCGCTGATGTATTCTGTACTGATCTTGCCCTGCAAGTCCATAAGTTGACATGTAAACACCACATATGTTTCAACCAGCTGCATATATCTGTGCTGGACTGTCTTTTCTCTTTCTTGTGCACTATCTTACACAGAAACATGACAGCATAAAAAGACCACGTGGCCTATCTAGTCTGCCGTTCCATATCACCCACTACTTCCTGTACTTGGACCTGAAACCAGCTCCTAGGTCTCAGCTTGCACCTCATCATGGATCCCTCTCACTTTCATATCTTCTGTGGTTTTCCTGGCTAGACCCGACGTTCAGGTTGCAGCCAGCACAATTCTTCTATCAGACGTTTCTGCCGCTTCAGCTGGCTGTGTAATTGGCGCACCTGAGATGAGGTTTCTTCATACTTGCTTGTCATATCTGAGAGCTGCTGCTGCTCCTCTACCAACTGGCCACTTCCTGCTGGCACTTCCTGGCTCCTTCAGTGCCAGACTTTTCCTTCTACAGAGGTCTAATAGGTGCTTTGGGCAAACTTGCATTTGGAGTAGGAAGGTCTGTTGCTGCTCCTATTGAACCTGTTGTTTTCTCTCAGCTGCTGCTGTGTCTCTAATAAGTAGGGTTGCCAACTGGCTCCAGATGCGCCCGACAGGTTCGATCCAGTCCTGGATTTACCTCATTGCATGCAGGGATATGTATTTCTGATTTCTCCATTCCACTCCATAAGAAAAGGAAAACTACAAGTCACTGCATGCAATGGGGTAAACCCAGGACTGGATCAAGCCTGTCAGGCGCATCTGGAGCCAGTTGTCAACCCTACCAATAAGGTCTGCAGTAACGTCTCCACCCTGGATTCTACCTCATTGAGCAGGACCCTTTACTGCCCATTTTGCACTTACAGGACTGGTGGTATTATGAGCAAAAAAAAAATTATACTTGTTTTGCACTAACTTTACTTCTTCTGGTCCCTTTCTCAGTGCAGGACTATTCCCTTAAGCTCAAAACCCCCCTGTGCCTTTTTTAGAAAGCCTGTGCTTCTTTCACCAATAAGACCCTGAGACCTTGTTTTGGTAATGGGTCAATAGGGCCTGATATTCAGAGGTGGTGGCTAGCTGCTCCCACTGAACCTAAGACATTGTTGAATGTCCTCAATTCTGATTCCATTCATCCCTTAACACGAACATAAACCTCTCAGCCTTCACACGTATATAGTAACCATGGCTCAATGTACTACAGATATTCTGTATTGGCTCCACTTATAATATTTACAGCTCTTGTAAATAGTTACCATGGTTCACTGTGTTATAGCTATTATGTATTGGTTCCATGTATAATGTTGAGTTAAAGGTAAACCTCTTTGATAACCATGAAAAGCAGAATACAAGACATGTTAAATAAATAAATTAAATACCTGGCTATTCATGTCAGGGCTATATCCGGCCATCAGCATGGACTATCTGAGTCAGCTGGATAGCAGAACTGCCCGGTTAGCTTCTGTGGTGAAAGTTAGGCCACCCTTTAAGGTGTCTAACTTTCGCCGCTTAGCGATAACCGGGCAGCAGCTGAACACCTCCAATGCCCGATTATAGCCGGGATCCATCCCTGGAACCCCCTTGATGCTAGCCAGTTAGCATTAGGATGTTAAACAGCAGCAGCTGCGGATATTCAGCGGCACTAACTGCATTAATCACTTTGAATATTGGGCCGTGTAAAATGCCGCTGAATGGGATTTTCAATGGCACTAGTACGGTTAGTGCTGCTGAATATCGCCAACTAATGTCACTATACGCCCCGAAGCTAACCACTTGTGGGCGGTGACAGTCACTAATCGATGATATTGCACCGCTACATGGTTAGCGACCTGAGAATAAAACTAGATGAAGCAAAAGCTGGTCTAGTTTTACCTGTGGGATCTAACCAAGTAGCAGTGCAATATCGCCGCTACCCATTTAGCTTCTGCGGCATTGGAGGCTGTACGGTGACCCCGGATATTCAATGCCGGGCTGCATATGAACCTAGCATTGAATGTCCAGGGTTAGAGATCGGCGGCAATGGCTATGCGCCATAGCGGCTCATAGCCATCCCAATTGAATATCGGGCCCATAGTCTTTAGCAGAGAGATACAATTCCACCTCTGCCATGGCTTGTGGTACTGTGTATCTGGGCCTCTCTGACTTTCCAAGCAAAACTTGTGCGGAGGATCCTTGGAGCAGGAGGGGAGTTCATCTCCTTTTGATCTGAGAGTGGAGGATTCTCCTCATAACACCTGGGAATGGGGAAGCTAGAGGGAACCTTTGCCCCCTCTATTCATGGAAAAGCAGCAGCAATGTCATGAGTCTTCTCCTTTCCTCTTCCTCCAATCCTCCCCCCTTGACCCTTTTTGAGGCCCCCCCCGTCCTATCACTTCCTACCTCCTTATGGCTCATTACAACTTGTCTCTTGTCTCCTCCCTCCTACTGCTCCCCCCCCCATGATTCATTCTCATTTCCTCTGCTTTCCTCCTATGCCCATTCCCATATCTTCTCCCTCCTATCTTCCCCCCTTGACCCATTCCCAGATCCTCAACCTCTTAACTACCTCTTATCCTTGCCATGACTTCTTCCAAGTTCTCTTCTTTTCATCCTATCCTGTCCCCATGGCCCATTCACATGTCCTCATTTCTCCCTTCTACCCCTGCAATAAGCCCACTCTAGTCCAAGATTCTACAACCATGCTTTATTCATACAGCCGTTTACAGCATATAGCAAATTTTCTACTTTACCTGTCGTACCTAAATTAGCTACTTCAAGAGCAAGCAGGGTGATAGTTCTAATTAAGCCTTAACAGCTATATTATCATGCACTATACAAGCCTTCCCCTCCCTACACTCCTTCCCCATGGCCAATTCCCATGTCATCTCTCCTTTACTCTTCCCCTCCCCTGCATGGTCCTTTCTGGCTCCTATCGCCTCCTTATTGCATCCTCTCGCTTCCCATTTTGACTCATTCTCATGCCCCCTTTCTCTTGCCTTTCTTGGACCATCATTATTGCCCTTCTGAGTCTTCTACCCTTATTGCCCTTCTATATTCTTCCTACTTTCCTGCATCGGCCCATTTTCACATCATCTTCTTCCTAGCGTGCTCCTCCTATGCACGGTCCCTTTCAAATACTCTTCCTTCTCTCCTTCCTCAATGGCTCATTCCTAAGTCCTACTCAACCCGCCCCAATCGCCCTTACCCTATATGGTTGGACATCTTCAGGTCTTAAAGGAAGACTGAAATACACATTTACAAGTATTGCAGCAGCTCTGCCCCCTTTTCCTGCACAGGTCTTTGTTACCCATGGAAACCTCGCAAGGGGCAGGGCTGCTGCAGGGCCTTCGAGTGCATTCTGGCTTACAGATCCAGTTTTGAACTTTAGTAAAATTATAGCTCCAGTGTCACTGCCATCAGCAGAGTTCTCAGGAGCTGACTAGTGCCAATCAGCTGTCCTGGTCCTGTGCTGAATTTTGCAGAGCCAGTTAGCCTGACTGCTACTGCTGTGGCAGGGTGATGGGCTGCTAGGCCATGGACTTGTTTCTTGCCTGGGCACCCTTACACTGTGTGCCATGCTTAGACAGAATTCATGCCTCTTGTTCTGGGAGTTCTGTGTGTGGAGGGGAAGGCAAACATATATGCACCCAAAATAAAAATTACATGCCCAATGTTGAAAGGAATTAATGTGGTTGGCAGACCCACAGAAGCATTGGGATGGTCCAGGGGCAGCAACCAGCAATAACCAGGCAGTGGCGATTTTGAGTTACTGCCCAGTTATCGCAAAGCAGCAAAAGTCAGGTGCAGCAAAGGCCGGGCTAACTTTTGCCATTGAAGCTAGCTGGGCAGCAGCTGAATGTCACCGTGGCGCGGTTAGCTTTATGGCTATCTAGGCAATCTGGATAGTCAATGCCGGGAACCAGATATGACCCTGGCATTGAATATCGAGGTCTAATGTTCAGTAATTTGGGATCTGATTTTGTATGAGTTGCCTCAGTGTGAGAGCTGCCATCATACGAATGTGAGACTAGGGCTTTGCCCCCACCCCCTATATCAGAAGAGGTGCACTGACCTTACACTGCTTTTTGCATTTTTTGCTAAAATGGATTTGTGTGAAGGCCCAGAGCTTTGAGTATCTCCTAGTCAGATAACCTTATTATAGCATTAAAACATCATTCAGACTCCCCAAGTTTTGTTCCAATGAAATTCTTGAGTAGAAGCACAAAGCCCCCATCAAATTCATGCAAGTTTCATTTAAAAGACACCAGCTGCTATTGTGCACAGGTTTATTCATCTGGGACCTTTGCTAGGTCAGCTTAATACTTGACTACTGCTTATTATCCCATCAGTCTTCAGGGAGAGCCCATGATCTAATTGCCCAGCATTTATGTTGCCCAGCAACCATAAATACAGGGTAATAATCCTTAAAGGGACAGTGTAGAATTTCATACCCCTGCAGTGAAGTACACTTCATTTCCCAGAGCACACTGTGTTTTTTAATTCAGTGAATAAAAATGCTTAATGAATAATTAATTATATGCTTGGAGGCACAATAGATGCTTAATTTTGAATATTCATCACTGACATTATTAATTCACTAGAAATCCCAAGGAGTCCAAGGATAGGCTTTTAGCCTAGCTAGAGGACTTAAAGATAATGCTTTGTAGCAAGAACAAACTTTACGAACAGATGACTCTTTTTTTTTTCCAGAGCTATATGTTTCATTTCAGCTTGTAAAAATCTTCCTGCTCCTAAAAATCATAATGCAACAGTGCAAGGGGAATACGATTAAAATGGTTAACCATATGCCAACGTTAACGAATTCAGGCAAAGCTTGAAATTACAGCATTCTTCTTACGTATGCTTCTCGGTTCGTTATGTCATGTGCCTTCTAAAGAATTCCAGCCTGGATGAAAGTTCAGGATGAGTCACCGTGACCTTCTGAGCTTTGAATCACTATGGTATGCTCATCTAAAGAGCATCTGGGAAAAGTGACTTTTGGATAGACTGCGTGAACTGTCACAAGAAGAATGGGAAAAGATGAGGGAACTCTTCTTTGAAATTATATAACCAACGTCCTAAAACACCACATAGGTGCAGAGGAGGAGCTATGGAGAAACTGGCGCATTCATATACCTGTGGTGGACCTACCCAAGAGCCATCACAGAGGTCACTGATTCTCATCAACCTACCTTGATAACTACAGGTAGTTTTGTACTGTATGTGGTCTGATTTGCTTCTGGTAGATTCTAGGACAATTTGTTGGGAGGAGGGGTATATTCAAAGCAGCTGGTTAGCAGACCTGCAAACTGACTATAATGCCCTCAGCTCGATATTCAGTGCCACTGACCAGTTAATGCTGCTGAATATCCCCCCAGACCATGTAAAAAATGCCCAGTTAAAATTGGGGCAGCTTGTGGGTAAATCAGGGACAGTGATAATAGCTATCCTGAAATGGTGATATTCAGCCATTAATCTGATAGTGACATTGCTATCTGGTGAATTCAGATATTCAGCACTGGAAATCAGATTAAGTTCCGGCACTGAATTAAAGCAGCAATGACCAGGCGCTTTAACTCGCTTAGCCTCCGCTGCTGAACACACTGTCCCATAGCATGCAAATTCACATTTATTTGGCATGAAAGTGGAAATCTCCAGGCTAAGCCTAGATGGTAACACAAAGTCTGGGAAATGATGGACATGGTAAATCTGATAGCATCGTTGCATAAAAAATATAAGACATATGCGAATCATGGAGCCCTTCCTTGAGGGTTTATTTATTTCTCTTTATTTTATTTAATAGATTCATGTCCTACTTTTCTGGCTCGCTCAAAGTGACACACTATGAAAAGACCAGTTACGCCTCTGTGCCACTGATTTCTACTGGAAAGATCTTCGAGTAGGATTTTAGCAACCTCACGTTACCAGTAGCAGTTCAAATTTATGTTTGTAATTTGGTACAGAAAGCAACTTCAAGCAAATGTAACATTTTACAAATGGGTAAATCGAGAGCTGTTAAACTTTAATTGTCTGTGTCATTGTTCGCTACTGTTTTGCAGAGAGATAAGTTATCGTATAAATGAAATCGAAACATAGTGATGTGTAGGTCTGCAGTTTGGTATGCAGTAAATCACATTATCAAACAAATATTAACAAAAAACTGGCTGGCCAAGACAAAGACAAGATTATTGCATCTTTAAGTGCTGTAGATCCCCAGAGAAGGCATTATTCAGCGTTAACTCAAGGTACATGGGTTGCCACTGCTAAATAATATATTTCTGCTTCGATGCAGTAGTATAGTACATGAGGAGTGAGGAGTGCGGAGTTCAGCCTTGGAAGTGAGGGACTGAGGAGCATATTGAAGAAGCTGAAAGTGTTCATCTCTGTCTGTGGATGGCGTTAAATAAAATCCTAATTCAGACCGATATAGAACCAGTGAGCAAGCTGTATGTAGGAAAGTACATTCCAGGAGACCTGGTTGTAATACTCCTGAGGGATGAGTGAGATGCTCCAAAAGTACTTCAGTGACGTCTAAGAGAAAGAACCACCTGGAGAGGACTTTTATTGATAAGAAGGATGGAAAGCAGGACTCGCATTTCTTTTCAATTAGTAGCAGTGTGACGAGGTCACCGAATGCCCTAGTGACTGGATATTATGTGCCTTAGTTATTTACTCAATGCGGCAAGGTGCAGCGGTGTGTGACAGGCAAACCACTAGCCCTGGTGACTTTGTAATGCAGAAGTGTGTATGTAGATGTCTTCCCCCACAGAGAAGGGTCTTGGGAGGAGATACGGAAATGTGTTGGTAGTATACAAGATTATAAAAGTTCTGGCTGAGGAGGGAAATTTCTTTAGTTTTTTTGGTTCTACCAAACAGAAGCAAGCTGACATTCTGTAGTCTCAGGCCTTGTATGGGTTGGGCTCTGGAGTATCCAACTGGTCTTGCAGTCAAGGAAAAAGAGAGGAGTCACCCTTTTCTATTTGCCTCTAGTCTGCTGTTCTCAGACAAGTAGTGAGCTCAAAGAACACTAGCTTCAGGTCTTGAGGGACTGGGAACATTCCTTTATCTGTGGTGAAGGGATCCAGAGAGATAAGAATTTCCAGGAGTAGGGAGGTGAAATTTCCTAGCTCTCAAAAAACCCTGTCTGAGAAGGCTCAAGACTCAAGGGTTGTGTGCCTAGACGACCCAGTAGTGGGTCCTCCTAGTCAAATGTCCTGCAGGATTGAAGAATCTAGATCAGGGCTTGACAAATCCTGGGTGCCAAGTTGCTATGGCACCTAGAAATTGCACCCTGGCACTCAGGATTTCATGCCACCAAATGTTTTTATGTTTGGCAGTAGAGCACATTACAGAATATCACAGTAAACTACATTTCTGATTTTCCTACACGGTTGGCTCTTTGCAAGCTTGAACCAGGGAGTGGAGAAAGTTTGGGCTGATCTTGCGGTTTTTAGTCTTATGGGAAAATCAGAAACATGGTGTTTTATTGAGCAGCTGCAAAAGCAAGGCAGAGGAATCGGTGCATCAGAGAGAGACTGGGTGAAGGCTGGGGAGGATTAGGAGAGAGAGAAAGAGACTGGGTAAAGGTTGGAGGGGTTATGAGAGAAAGAAAGGGTGAAAGATTGGGGGTGGGATATGAGAAAGAGACTGGGTAAAGGCTGGAGGTGTTATGAGAGAGAGAAAGCGTGAAAGATCGGGGGAGATGGGATATTTATTTATTTTATTTATTTATTTATTTAGCATATATTTATATACCGCTACTTCCAGCGATCAGGAGCGGTTTGATTTGGTAAACAGGGAGAGTCAGATCAATTGACAAATTTCAAAATTTACAGCGTGATTTACAAAGGTTGTCTGATAGGTTATCAGAAAAAGATGAAGGCTGGTGGGGGAGGGGGGATATGAGTGAGAGAGAGAGGCTTTTTTTATTTCACATATGGCCATAATGATAAGGGAAGCAAAAAAAGGAAGTTGCTTTGGTGCAGCTATAAAGGGTCACTGGGGGTGGTGGGAGGGGTCACTGCTTTATATCTTTTAACCAGTTCCTGATCCACAATAGTACACTGCCTCCTATCCCATGACATGGTAATTTCGCCAAAAGTCTCTGATAAGGGACCTTGTCAAAGGCTTTCTGAAAATCAAGATACACTATATCAACCGACTCACCTTTGTCTACCTGTTTATTCACACCTTCAAAAAAACATAACAGATTAGTAAGACAAGACCTTCCTTGGCTAAAGCCATGTTGGCTGTTTCCCATTAAGCCATGACTATCCACATGTTCAGTAATTGTGTTCTTTATAATGGTTTCTACCATTTTTCCTGGTACTTACGTCAGGCTCACCGGTCTGTAGTTTCCCAGATCACCCCCATCCTCCAATCTTCAGGTATTACAGATGATTTTAATGATAGTTCACAGATTACTAATAGGAAGTCTGCAATCTCATATTTCAGTTCTTTCAACACACTTGTATGTATATCATCTGGTCCAGGTGATTTGCTACTGTTTAGTTTATCAAATAGTTGTAATACATCTTCCCGGTGTATCGATATTTCCTTCAATTTTTCTGCGGAATTGCTTTTAAATACCATTTCAGTCATGGGTAACAACCCTACCTCTTCCTTAGTAAAGACCAAAGCAAAGAATTCATTCAGTCTCTTCGCTATGGCCTTGTCCCCTCTTAGTGCCCCTTTTACCCCTCTATCATCTAATGGTCCAACTGACTCACAGGATTTTTCCTATAAATGTATTTGAAGAAGTCCTTATTATGTGTTTTTGCTTCCACAGCAAGCTTTTTCTCAAATTCTCTCTTTGCCTACCTTATCAATGTCTTGCATCTAACTTGCCAGTGCTTATGTTGTTTCCAGTTTTCGTCATTTGGCTCCTTTTTCCATTTCCTGAAAGATGATTTTTTGGCAATAACAGCCTCTCTGACTCCACCTTTAAACCATACTGGCAGTTTTTTTCTTTAAGCATGGAATACAGCTGGTCTGGGCTTCCAAGATAGTATTTTTAAACAAAACCCATGCTTGATATAAATCTTTAACCTTTGCAACTGTTCCTTTTAGTTTTTTCTTAACTATTTTCCTCATTTTATTATAGTCTCCCTTTTGAAAGTTAAAAGATAGTACTGTAGATTTCCTTATTGTTCTTCCTCTATTTATTAAATCAAACGCGATCATGCTATGATCACTATTGCCAAGTGGCCCCAACACTCTTACCTCTTGCACCAGATCTTGTGCTCCACTAAGGACTAGGTCCAAAATGGCTTCCCCTCTGGTTGGTTCATGAAACAGCTGCTCCAAGAAGCAGTCATTTATTTCATCTAGAAACTTTATCTCCCTAGCATGTCCTGCTTTGACACTGACCCAGTCAATACCGGGGTAATTGAAATCACCCATTATTATTACTGTACTGTAACCTTTGTTAGCTTCCCTGATTTCTTTGAGCATTTCATCATCCATTTGTTTACTCAGGCCAGGCAGTCGATGGTACACCCCCACTACCAACACCTTCCCCTTCCCCTTTTTACATGGAATTTCAATGCATAGAGATTCTACAGTGAATTTTGTTTCCTGCAAAACTTGAATCCTTTGTGATTCCATGCTCTCTCTAACATAGAGCACAACCCCACCACCAATTTGATCTGCTCTATCATTACGATATAGTTTGTACCCAGGTATCACAGTGTCCCACTGGTTGTCTTCCTTCCACCATGTCTCTGAGATACCAATCATATCTAAGCTCTCATTTAGGGCTATATAGTCTAACTCTCCCATCTTATTTTTTAGATTTCTGGCATTCTGTAATTGCATATTGTGAAACTGCATCTAAATCTCTTTCCATTGGCTATTCACACTGAAGATATTTATTCAGTAAAAACTTGTATTTTGGAACACTACAGTCTTGTCTTAAGCATCTCCTTTAACTAATAATAGTAGACTTTGGGGAATGAAGTGGCAAGTACCTCTCCCCCCTCCTCACAGTCAGAGAATCCATGACAGGTCTTTCAGATGGTCCATGCGACTGGGACCACGAGCTAACTGAGGCTCTGGTCTCATATGAGTACCCAAAAGTGGGGCTGTTCAAAGAATCTCTATAATCCTTTTAAAACCTTCTCAGATTTCTCACTAATCATGCATAGAATATCCGGAATAGCTACATGGGACCCAGAGAAATTATGGCTTGTGCGCATTGTCAAGCCTTCTGTTCACATTAACAACTGCGGCAGGTAAGAAAATGTTGCTTAGAAGGCAAATTCGTTCCAGATAACTTTATTTTTGGTCTCGACTGGTCTTTTCATTTACCTCAACAGTGACTAGGCAAAGAGGGAGGGGAAGAAAGAACAGCAGATGCAAAATTGCATGCAAGTGCGTTAACGTTTCTTGTATTGCCTTGCAGTTGCTTCTAGTTTAGTCAAACGTAGCATCTACTAGGGCACATGGAACCACAAGCTTACATTCACAATCAACCACAAGCTCCCCTCATGCACTGAATCTGCCTCATGTACACACACAGCTAGTCTAACAACTCATTTCAGCTACCGGGATATCCATGGGAAAAATCAGAACCATAAATCTCTGCATGCATTGGGGCAAAACTGGGACAAGATCGACCTCTCCTTCAAAAGTGCAACCTGATGTTAACCTTAAAGAAGCTCAGTGAGAATATGTTCTTCGTCCCTGTGGCTGCTTTTTTCCCAACCCTACAAGCTTCTTCTTTAAAAAGAAAGTGCGTGTGGGAACAGCACATGTTCACTGTATTGTCATGCTGCTGGCCTCCTGCCTCTACGCTCACTGCCACCGAGAAATACCAAAAAGGAAGGAAGGAAGGAGGAGAAACATAAAAAGAAAAAGGCAAGGACAGGAACCTGAACATCAAGGACAGGAACCTTACATCAAAAAGGGAAAAGCCTGTAGATAGAAGGAAGGAGAGGAATCTGAAGGAAAAATAAAACTAACGAGGTATGCAAAAGAAAAACCATATAAAGTGAGTTTTTTCCATGCACACCTCTAGTACTAATTTGTAATCTTTGCCAGGGGGAAGAGGTGCATGAGTTAGAGGTCTGATCTGTGATGGTCTCCCTTCATGTGAGATTCTTAAGCAGATCTTCTGAGGTGTGCTTGAATCCATCTTAGAACAGCTATGGTAACCCTCATGAGTATTAATGCAATTGTATAGATATGCTTTATCGACTATAGCAAGGCTTTTGACTGTGTAAACCATGAGAAACTCTGGGCCACATTAAGAAACATGGGTATACCAGAACACCTGATCGTTCTCTTGCGCAATTTGTACATTGATCAAGAAGCAACAGCTCGAGCGGAACAAGGAGAAACAGAATGGTTTAAAGTAAGCAAAGGTGTAAGACAAGGCTGCATACTTTCCCCCTACCTGTTTAATATATATGCAGAACAAATCATCAGAGAAGTAGGATTGTATGAAGACAACAGAGGTGTGAAGATTGGTGGAAGTCTCAACAACCTTCGCTATGCTGATGATACTACATTACTGGCTGAAAGTGAAGATGATCTGAAACATTTGCTTCTCACAATCAAAGAACATAGTCTCAAAATGGGCCTGCACCTTAATGTAAAGCAGATAAAGATCATGACAACTGGCATAATCAACAGGTTCATCGTTGAAGGAGAAGAAATTGAAATTGTGAACAACTGTAACCTACTTGGATCAACTATCAATAAAGAAGCAACAAGCAGTCAAGAAATCAAACGATGCATTGCTCTTGGCAGAATGGCTATGAAAGACCTAGATAAGATTCTCAAGAGCAGAGATGTCTCTCTCCATACAAAGATTCGACTTGTTCAAGCCATGGTATTTTCAATAACATCATATGGATGTGAAAGCTGGACAGTGAAAAAGACAGACAGGAAGAAAATTGATGCCTTTGAATTATGGTGCTGGCGGCGAATACTGTGTATACCATGGACTGCCCAAAGAACAAACCAGTCGGTACTAGAGGAGATCAAACCTAAGCTTTCTTTAGAAGCTCAAATGACAAGACTTCGACTTTCATACTTTGGACACATCATGCGAAGAGAGAGATCATTAGAGAAAGACATCATGCTTGGCAAGATAGAAGGTCAACGCAAAAGAGGAAGGCCAGCAATGAGATGGATCGATACAATAACAGCAGCTACGGGTACCAGTCTGTCAACAATGAGCCGCCTGACTGAAGACCGAACACAATTTAGGATAGCTATCCAGAGGGTCGCCATGAGTCGACGCCGACTCGATGGCACTTAACAACAACAACAACATAGATATGTACACCTGTTTTTACACTAGTGGCAAAACGTGATAACACAGCATATTTGGTTAATTTTACTGCCACTGAACCAAATGTATGAAACCGTGGTTTTCCATGAACCACCATTCTTTCTGTTTGTTTCTGTCATAGGCAGCCATGAGCAACCGAACAGAATGGTGCTACTCTGGGAGGGGAGAATGGGAGCAGGTGAGGAGCAGCAGGAAACATGAGACAATTGAGCCAATCATGTTGAAACTCTTTGACAAGCAGCCAAATAAGCCTATCCCTGCTTGGCTTATCCAAATCCCATGGGCAATGATGTCATAGCTGGGCTGGAATGCTCAGCATAACATCAAGGCAGAGAGCTATTTTTTCTGAGGCTTTCAGAGAGAGAGGGATCCTGTAATAATTTGCTCCAGTGCTTCTGCATAAAATTTCAGAAGTTTAGAAGGTGCTAATAAAAAGAAAAAAATCAGTCAGAGATCATAGCACACAGACCTCTATTACAAGCAGAGAAAAGTATGCTTTCTTTCCAAGTCTGCCAGGGTTGCTGGCTGAGTGTTAGCGGGAATGTTGTTTTCTGCCAACTAGGAGGATTTAATTATTTATTTTTATTTATTTAACAGGTTTTCTATACTGCTTTATTATAAATTCAAAGTGGGTTACATGGAACAAAATAGCAACAAGCTTTTACATAGAACAGGGAATTAACTTGGATGACTATAAGGGTTAATAATGCATTAAACAATTGTTAACTACTGTATATACATAACTGTAATTGTGGCTTGATGGTATATTGGAACAGTCATGGCAATGAGGTGTTATCTTCTAGATGGGACCGTAGTATTCAAGAAAGAGATGGGTTTTTATGGCTTCCCTAAAGTCAAGAAGGTCTTTGATTGCTCATATTGATGCAGGTAGGTCATTCCATAGTTGGGGGGCGTACAGAAAGAAGGCTCTGCTGCATTGGATTGTTTTACTGTTTTGAAGTTTGGTGGTGTTTCCAGGAAGCTGGGATCTGCACCTCTTCTTGTTCTAGTTGGACGTGCCTTCATGATCAATGGTTGAAGGGTCATTGGGGATAAGTTGTTTAGTATCCTGAAGATTAGAATAATATTCTTGTATTTAGTGTGGCGTGTAATTGGTGGAACGTTGAGGTTATATGGCTGTATTTTGCTGTTCCTGTAATGATTCTTGCAGTAGTGTTTTGTACCAGCTGTAATGGGAGTTTTGTTTTCTTAGGTAGGCCATGATAGATTACGTTGCGATAATCTATTAAGGGGGTTACAATAGCTTGGCATACTGTTCTGAAGTCATTGTCGGTGAGAAGAGGTTTAAGTTTGTGTTGAGATCTCAACTTGTGGTATGCTGATCTGGTTGTCTTTTTTATTTGAGTTTGGAAGGTGAGGTGGTTGTTGAAGATTACTCTGAGATATTTGACTTCTTGTTTGTTGGTTAGGGTATAGTCTAAGATCCTGAGTGAGTCTGTAGGGGAGAATATAGTGTTTCTGGTAATATGCATCAATTCAGTTTTCTTAAAGTTAATGGAGAGGTTCTGTTCTTTGATATTGATTCCAAGCATGCTGTAATTTGCGAGTAATCTGGGTGGTTGATGTTAATGTGGGTGAAAATCATAATATCATCTGCGTATGTTCTGTAGTGGAGGTTGTGCTGCTTTATAATGTTGCAGATTGGTTGGATATATATGTTGAATAACAGTGCAGAGAGGGCTGAGCCTTGTGGGGACCCCTGGTATTGTATAAAAGGTTTTGTGTAAAGGATCATTAAAGTGACAGGGAGAGACACTGGGATTTAGGAGTAGTGAGTGACATATATCTCTCTTGAAAGCAGAGAAAGGTGTGCTTACTCTTTGTTTTCCAGGCTTGTCAGCATTGCTAGCTGGTAAAGAGAGAGAAGTGCAGTGTGTGTGAGACAAAGAAGGTTGAGTCTTGTGTCCGCCTTTGGTCTAACCCAGTATAGCATATCTTATGCTCTTATGTTTTCTTAAGACCAAGGTCTCCCAGCAGTCACTGGTTTATCTATATCACAAGCAAGAGACAGAGAAGTGATTTGTAACAATCTCTCACCCACTGGCTGTACAAAAGAGTTACCTAGTATAACATAGCAATATTATAATATAAGATAATTAATATCACTGTAGGTTTTTTTTTATTTTGAAAGCTAATTTAGCTTTGACTAGAACAGCAGTAGGAGGTCACTAGTGACTGAAGGAGATCTGTCAGGCTCTTAAAGGGACCTCAGTCTAAGTATGTCAGAAATAATAGCAAGGGTTATACTAACACTACAATATGTATAAGTGCCAAAGCACTACCAGGTTATATAGTGCTGTAACAATTCATAAAAGAGGCAGTCTCTATTCCATAGAGCCTACAATCTCATCTGATTACATTATAATGCTTGGAAAGGGTAGGTGTGGTAATAGAGGTACAAGGAAAGAGGAGAATAGCAACAACTGCAGCTTCGTGCAGCTATGAAAAGCAGGTATCAGGTCCTAGGCCACAGAGGGGCAAAGGAAAGCAAAGATGGTACAAGGCAGTGGGACATGACAGAAGCAGTAGCTAACACCAACAGAGTAGTGCAGCCAGCATAGCCTTTCCCTGCTGAGAAGTGTATGTAGCTGATCTTGGCAGATGCAGAATCTGATGAATCTTGGGTAGGATTTGCATCAGAATCAGCAGTATTGAAAGTTTAATGGCTAAAGAGGGTTTGGATGATCTTGTTATTAGTGTGAGGATGTACATGATACTGGCACTGCCAAGGTCAACAGCATCCCACAAGGGGAGTAGACAGTAGAAATTAGGAAGGATGCTCCTTGCCTTTAATTTCCTCCATCCTCATTCTCAGGTCCAACAGCATCAGAAATGGCAGCAGTCCCTCCTTAAGGAATTAGAGAGGAAGTCTCATAAAACATCAGAGGTGTGGGGGCATTTTTTTTTTTTTTTATTTATTAAATTTTGAAAATACATTCAATTCCAAAATTGAATAAAGGAAACATGGTAACAGAACATACAAATCCAAATATCATAGAATCATACCATTTATACATTACCATAATAAGCCCACAACATTACTCGGGGGGGGGGGCACCAGGAAATCAATTACACTAGAAAGGAAAAATAGCAAGGCAGAGCAAGACTTACACATCAGCCGTACGAGATGTTACAATCACAATACTATCCTCCCTAGCCACCAGGAATTCCAGAAGCTGAGCGGGCTCAAAAAACACAAATATCTTCTCTTTAAATGAAACACAGCAACGAGCAGGAAATTTTAACAGGAAAGTACCACCAAGGGAAAGGACTCTGGGCCTCAAGCCCAGAAATTCCTTCCTCCTCAGCTGAGTGTTTCTAGCCAAATCAGGAAAAATACGCACACATGTGCCCATAAACTGCTGACTAAAATTCCTGAAATACAACCTAAAAATTAAGGCTTTGTCTGACTCAAGGGCCAGTGTAATTAGGAGAGTAGATCGGGCCGTAACCAAATCCAGAGAACTCTCTAAGAAACCAGTAAGGTCTCCAGAGATTCCCGGAGGGTTGCTAGCAGCTCCAAGAGCTCCCCTGCCAGTATTTAAATATTGAACTCTGGTTAATGGTGGGAGATTATCCCCAGGAATCTCCAAGACCTCCTGGAAGTATCTCCGCACCATATCCAGAGGAGAACACACAGGGGACCTAGGAAAGTTAACCAGTCTTAAATTGTTCTTCCAGACTTGGTTTTCCAGGTATTCCAACTTTCTATTGGTCACATTCCGGTCCTTCACATGGGCAAGGTGTAGTTCACGGAGTTGACCTAGCTCCCCACTCAGCTGCGCCAGTTTCCCCTCCTGTTCCTTCTGGACACTGGAGACTTGAAGAAAATCCTTTTTAAACAACTTAATATCAGTACTTACAGATGCAACAAATGTTTCCAAGGATGAATTCATTGTAGCAATAACATCCCATAGCACCTCTAAAGTTACTTTAGCAGGCTTCACCAAACCGCCTCCTCCAGCATTCTCTCTCGGGGACACATCCTCCTGGGAAGGGCTAACCAAAAGACTTGGCCCAGCCACTGATGTTACCACCACTCCAGAAGTCCCACGCGGAGTGATCGCCTCGGCTAAGGAGCCCTCCAAAGCCTCCTGAATCGGCGTGCTAGTTAGCACACGAGCAGGAGACTCTCCACTGCTGCGCATATCACTTCCGGGGCAAGGCGGGGGGGCCCGCTGCTCCGGGGACAGAAACACCCCGGACATGCTCAGGTCCGATGATCCCACCGGGCCTGCCGAAGATGCCGCTCGCTCACCCCCGCCGACGAAGCCACACATCTGGAGCGTCCGTTGACTGGCCACACTGGAAGCAGCTTCACCCGGGGGTAGGCTAACTTGCTTCCGCTTCCTTCTGCCCATATCCACCGCAGAAGGAATAAGGTAGCCAAGAAAAGAAACGCTCTCGATGCCGAACCTCTAAGCAGGGGCTTCAAACTGCCGCCATGGGGGCATTTTAAAGTATTTGAGTATTCACTGTAAACAAAATTCAATTACTGTAGGAAGGTCATTATTAATTGGGAAGCTGATGGGCCATCTTGCCTACAATGCCATGCAACATCATTTACAGAAATAGTACTCTTTACAGTTTAGTTTAAGGGAGGCTGTAGACTTCATTTGGCAGTCAAAACAAATCAAAGGTGGGAAAGCTACAGATAAAAGGAAATCCATTTCCCAAGTGGAGTCCCAGCCTTTTCCTCCAATGAGATGGCATGCCAGCAGCCTCAGGGTGCATCAAAGCAAGTCACCATGGAGAAGATGGGCAAATGGCAGGCAGCATTGAAGGTGGTGACACAACACATCAGGGAAATGATTGCCTGAATGACAAACCCCTGCAGGTAGTTGAGAATATGGGGTTAAGAAGCTGCTGAATCTCTTAATCCCCCACTTAATAGATGCCCAGGAGGACAACCTTTATTAGGCAGGTGACCTTTAGATTTGTATAATCAGTTGCATGCCCACTTACAGGCAGATCTGGCTAGTAGTATACATTCATTAGTGACATCTGGAATAGTCAGAAGGATCTATACTCCTATATCCCCCTTATGACATACTGGTGGCAGCCCGATGGGGCAGAGACAGACTGTATGTATGAGTTATGCAAGAGGAGGAGGATATAAGCAGCCTTTGCTGCACACCTAGAAATAAGATGAATTCCTCAGAGATGGCAGCTAAGTCAGAAGAGACCACTTTTCTGTTTTTATTTGTAATAGATGGTGGGTTGAACATGCTTAAGGCAGTAAAGGAGGAGGGGTCTAATAGTATCATATGCCTTATACTCTTGCTGCACCTGGTTGTCAGACTGCCTAGGCCTGGGGAACAAGAGAAGCAGTAACCCTGTCCTAAGCTACTGATCAAGAAGTTCCAAAAAAATAGCAGCACTTTTTCACTGATGCTGTAGAGTTTAGTTGAACACCAGGCAGCCCTCCAACAGATATCATTGGAGAATGAAATTGGTATTGAAAACCCCTGGGGCACTGTTGTTGTTAAGTGCTGTCAAGTCAGTTTCATCTCATGGCGACCTTCTGGATAGTTGTCCTAAACTGTGTTTGGTCTGCAGTCAGGCGGCTCGTTTTTGATAGAGTAGCACCTATAGCTGCTATTATTGTATCAATCCATCTCATTGCTGGACTTCCTCTTTTGCATTGACCTTCTACCTTGCCAAGCATAATGTCTTTCTTTAACGATCTCTCTGTTCACATGCTGTGTCCAAAGTATGGAAGTCAAAGTCTTGTCACTGGAGCTGCTAAAGAAAGCTTAGGTTTGATCTCCTCTAGTACTGACTGGATTGTTCTTTGGGCAGTCCATGGTGTACACAGTATTCTTCGTCAGCACCATAATTCAAAGGCATAGATTTTCTTCCTGT
The DNA here is from genome assembly GCA_033557465.1 of Ichthyophis bannanicus. Lineage (NCBI taxonomy): Eukaryota > Metazoa > Chordata > Amphibia > Gymnophiona > Ichthyophiidae > Ichthyophis > Ichthyophis bannanicus. The sequence goes on from CM066037.1 coordinate 68,996,178, forward strand.
CTATCTTTTTCACTGTCCAAATTTCACATCCATATGAAAGTATTGAAAATACCATGGCTTGAACAAGTCAAATCTTTGTATGGACAGAGACATCTCTGCTCTTGAGAATCTTGTCTAGGTCCTACATAGCCATTCTGTCAAGAACAATGCGTCATATGATTTTTTGACTGCTTGTTGTTTCTTTATTGATTGTTGATCCAAGTAGGTTAAAATTGTCAACTATTTCAATTTCTTCTCCATTAATGATGAACTTATTGATTTTGCCAGTTGTCAGGATCTTCGTCTTCTTTACATTAAGGTGCAGGCCCATTTTAAGTCTATGTTACTTAATCTTGAGAAGCAAATGTTTCAGATCATCTTCACTTTCAGCCAATAAAGTAGTATCATCAGCATAGCAAAGGTTATTTATGAGTCTTCCACCAATCGTCACACCTCGGTTATCTTCATACAGTCCTGCTTCTCTGATGATTTGTTCTGCATATAAATTAAAACAGGTAGGGGGAATGTATGCAGCCTTATCGTACATCTTTGCTGATTTTAAACCATTCTGTTTCTCCTTGTTCCGTTCAAACTGTTGCTTCTTGATTAATTTAAAATTTGTGCAAGAGAATTATCAGGTGTTCTGGTAGACCCACGCTTCTTATTGTGGCCCAGCATTTCTCATGGTTTACACAGTCAAAACCCTTGCTTTAGTCGATAAACACATACGGATATCCTTTTGGTATTCTTTTGCCTTTTCAAGGATCCATCTCACATCCGCGTTGATGTCTCTTGTCCCTTGCCTTTCCTACACCCTCCTTGAACTTCAGGCGGTTCTCATTCCAGTTATGGTTGTAGTCTCTGCTGAATGATCTTGAGTAGAATCTTGCTGGCATGTAGGATCAGAGCGATTGTGCGATAATTTCCACAGTCAGTCGGATCACCTGTCTTCAGTATTGGTAAAAACACAGATCTTTTCCAGTCATGATGTTGTCTTCCAAATTTCCTGGCAGAGTTTTGTAAGTATGGTAATGGCTGCATCCAATTGCTGTAATACTTCAATGGGAATACCATCAATACCTGGTGCTTTGTTCTTTGATAAGGCTTTCAACACTGCTTCGATTTCTTCTTTCATCGCCATTGGCTGATGATCATAAGGTACAGGTTGAAAGGGCTGTTGGTCCACTTGATCCTTATGGTATAATGATTCTGTATATTCTTTCCTCCTTTTCTTGATTTTCTCAGCATCATTCAACATGGATCCTTGAGCATCTTGTAGCATTCCAATTCAAGGATGAATTTTTTTCTTTAATGCTCATAGCTTTAGGAAAGTTAGTGCTGGTGGATTTCTTGCATGCTCAAATGGAAAAAAGGTTGAAACTCCTCAGGAAGGAAGATGATTATATGCGAGTTCCTCTCTGTGACCCATGAGTGAAAAGAACTAGCACTCTGCAGTGCAACACAGATGATTCAGATGGAGGAGGAAAAGGAACGCCGGAGGCACTGATGCAACAATAACTGAAATCCATTCCTCGATGTCTTCAGGCAGGGCCGTACTGAGCCAGAATCGCACCCTATGCGACTTGCACATCGGGCATGCACCCCCCACCTCCCGCAATTCCATCCAGCCTGCCACTTTCTGCTCTTACCTTGCTGCTGCCGCCCTCTGTTTTCTCCACAGCGGTGCCAGCAGCAGAGAAAAAAACAGAAAACAGCTGGATGGAGGTGGAGGAGACAGCACGTGTCCGATGTGCAAATTGCCAGCATTTTAAGTAGATCTGTCCCTCCCTGCTCTGATGTTGTGCCAGAGGAGGGAGGGAGGGAGGGAGGGACCAGGCCTGCTTAAAGTGCCGCGAAAAGGCTTAGGGGGCCCATTTTGGCTGTCTGCTGTTGTCCTGCTGCCGCTGAGAGAAGAAAAAGTGGCAGCGGCAGGGCAACATCAGGCAGCCGAAATGCGCCCCCCAAGCCTGCACCGCTTGCACGGGGCTAGGTACAGTCCTGTCTTCAGGTGTTCCTGTTTGGTGATAGGGCCTTTCAGCCTATCTTGCGGCTGTGTTGACCCTTCTCCAGTATTCTGGGCTCTCAAAAGCAGAGTTTTTGGGGCCTTCATCAATGCACAACCTCTGTTCTCCAAATTCCACAATATCTTATTCCCAGCAGTCCACAAAATTTTCCTCCAGTTCAGAGAGATCTCCATCTTTACCTCAGGATCCTATGCTGGGACAAAAGTCCTTAGTGCCAGGTCTCTAACTTGCAGGCACACAGCTTAGCTGATCTTACTCCAGTCCTGCTGCCTGGCCTTGGCTGGCCCATCTTACTGCTTTGTTGGCTCTCCTCCAGTGTTTGGTGTTCTCATAGCCAGTGCTACCATCCCCTTCCACCCACTCGCATTGTTTTGGGGTGCCTTCATCACAGCAAATTATCTCTTCTCTATCTAAATTCTTCAGGATCTCATTCCAAGCAGTCTGAATTCTTCCCCCAGTCCGGGGGATCTTCATTTGTACTTCAGGTTCCTATGGTGGGACCAACGTCCTCAGTGCCAAGGCTCACAGATAAGCTGGACTCACTCTATCCAGCTGCCTATACTGGTCTGACCTATCTTGCTGCTACATTGGCCCTCCTCTGGTGTTTTATGGCCTTCAACCAATCTGGGTGTCATATTTGCCCTTCTTATTTATAGGTTTTTATAAATCACCTTTCTGAATCTTTTATGACTCATCCAAAGCAATGTATAAGATTAAAACATTGATTAAAACAACATGAAAGTACAATGCAATGCAATGTATGCCTCTGAGTCAATGCTGACTCCTGGCAACCCAGCACCTCCTAGGTTTTCTTGGCAGTATGACCAGAAGTAGATTGTCAGGCCTTTCTTCTGAGGCAACGGAAGGTTAAGTGACTTGCCCAAGGCCACAAGGAGAGCATTTAACTCCTTGGCTATATAGTATTTAGCCGAAAAATCCACTTCTGTTCACAGCGCTCCAGATATTGCTCCCTAGTTAGACCCTCTCCACCCCATAGAACTAGATCAATGCGGAAACATTGCAAATCCTTAAACAGATGCCCTGATTTCAAACAATGTTCAACCATTGGGGGCCTCATTACATTTTTGATGTAACCTGCTTCTGTGTTCACATGTTTCCTGAACTGACGAATAGTTTTATCAATATACAGTAAACTACATGGGCATTTGACTACATAGATCACATAACATGAAGCATAGGTGGTTCATTGATGGAGAGTCTATGTACGTCCTGGATGTTCAAACCTCATGGCTGCTATAGAAATCCCACAAATCAAGCAGTCCCCACATAATGTATGGCCCAAAGGTGTCACAGAAGGGCCAGTTGAAAGACAGGGATGAGACAGTCTCAAAATGCCTTTTAAGTTCCGATTCCGGAACCACATAGACCATGCTCTCTTCTTTCTAAATCCAGAATGACCTGCACTACGGGAAAGTGTAAATAAAAAGTGAAGGGAGTGTATCGAGTGAGAAAGTGAATAAATTTAGAATTTTGTTCTTTTTGAGCATCTTGCTAGGGGCAGAGTAACCATTACCTGTGATTATATTTGCCTCGTTTGTACGCCTGCTCTGCTGTCTTCACAGGGTAATCCCACTAGAGGACAGCAACCTTGGGCCGGAAGGACTGGGGTTTCTAGTCCCACAGGTGCTCCTTGTGGTCTTGGGCAAGCCACTTAACCCTCCATAGCCCATGTTCCCTGTAAAATAGTTATCTCCAAGTTATAATGCCCTGTTCAATGTAATTTCAATTTGTTCAATGTAAACCGCACTGATGCAGAATAGCGCGGTATATAAGAGAATGTAAATAAATAAATAACCCACATCAAAACACTCTGCTTTTAGATTGTGGGAGTATGATATATATTCAACCAGATTCGAGCAATTACATCAAAAAAGTATGAATTGGGATTAAGGGAGATCCTCTCACAAAATACGGGGATGAGCACTGGAGAAATGCAGCAGAGTGTTGCGATCTGCGGCTTTCTGAAGAACAGTAGCCTGCCAGCCTTCTTCATTAAGCAATACTACTACATCTAGAAAGGATATTTGTTTCTTGTCATATGCCATCGAAAATTGAATGTGGGGGTCCCTAAGGTTCAGCCAATGGTGAAACTGAGTTAGCTAATCTAGTGAACCTTTCCAAATCAAAAAAACATTGTTAATGAAATGACGCCATAGTCTAATATATTGAACAAAAGGGGAATCATATACCCATTTATTCTCATATGCCCCCATAAAAATATTGGCTATTGAGGGAGCAAATGTGGCCCCCAAGCTACCCCTGAGATTTGATGGTAGATGACATCTTCAAAAGCAAAAAACATTTCTTTTAATGCTAGAGATGCTAACTGCATGAGGAACTGCCAGTGGCCCTCTGTAAGATCCCCTCTACTCCTAAGAGCATCACCCACTACATCAATGGCTTCCTGTTGGGGGATGCTAGTACAGTACATAACGATGAAACATCAGTCTTTACCAACAGAATGTCACCATTCACACAGTCCTGCACATCCAGCAGGACATTCAAAAAATGTATAGTATCTCATAAGTATGAGGGGATATCTTTCAGGAAGGGGCATAGGAATGAATCAGCATATATAGAGAGGGGCTCCAATAGGAATCCTCGAGTGGAAACAATAGGTCATCTCTGAGGGTCAACCAGTCGTTTATGTATCTTAGGAAGTAGATAAAAGTCGGCACTGCAGGAGAAGAGACATTCAAAGAATGATATTTTTTTCTTGCTGACCTAACTAGGGTCTAACTAGGGAGCAATATCTGGAGTGCTGCGAACAGAAATGGATTTTTCACCTAAATTCTGTATGGCCCAAGGAGTCAAATGCTCAGATAGATTGGAATGTGAGTTAGAATGTTAGATCTTTTGTGACGAGTCTGATGTGGATGCAGAGGGTTGGAGAGTCCAGTATGATTGGTATAGGATTGAATTTGGGGCCGAAGGTGAAGGTTAAGTTATACTCCCAATATTCAGATCAAGCAATCTGAAACCATAGTCAGGTGATGTTAGGGTGCTTCAGACAACTAAATAATAACTTTTCCAATAGCATAATAGCTTCAAGACTTAATAACTATCACATCAAATTCATCAAACTGCAATCGGTATGGGCTAAACTATGCTCCATAGTAAACTAGTATAAGTGGCAGAAGAGTCCCATTGATTATAGTGGGATTCCAAGTCCCATAGACTATGATAGGCAGAGGAGTCTCATAGACTATAATGAGATTATTTTTATTGGTTGAATATCAGTGCCTATGATCTGGACTCTTAATTTACGATGAGTCCCAGATATTAGAGGATTGTAAATGTTTATGGGCTAGTATTTAGCTTACTAACTAAACAAAAACCCCAGTACATCATCCTTCCAAGAATAAGACTTCGCCATTAGGTGCAAGAATATGTAACACCTACTGGGATATTCTTGGAAGGATGTCTTTAGTTTCACTGCAGAACGAACTAAAGAATTATTGAATGTACCATCTTTAATACAAGGTAGTGATGATGTACTGGGTTTTTTTTAGTTATTAGTACATATCCTGGTAGGTGTTTTTTATTTTGTACTGGTATTTATCTTTATCTTTATCTTTATCTTTATCTTTAATTACATTTAATATACCGCCCTTGTCGAAACGTAAGGGCGGTTTACAATAAAATAATATAAATAAAAGTATTAAAAACAGAAAAGAAATCCATTAAAATAGAGAAAAGATGGACCAAAGAGGTCACAAAACACATCAAAACAAAAGACAGACCAAACAAAACACATGAGACATAATCAGACAAAGACAAAAGAACAAAACTATTGGGAGGGAAGGTCATAAGCCTGTTGAAACAGGTAGGTTTTGAGCTGATTCTTGAATTGTTGGTAAGAAGATTCCAAACGGAGTGAAGAAGGTTAGAGAATTCCAGAGTGAAGGACCAAGAAGAAGAAGAAGGCAGCATGCCGTGTCTGTTCGAGGTGAGCGCGAGACGGGGGGGGAAGAAACAAGCGGTTGGCATGCAAAGAGCGGAGCTGACGATAAGGGGTGTGAAGGGAAACCAGATTTGCTAAATACTGAGGATTGGAAGTGTGTGGATGACTTTATGTAATATAATAAGGACCTTATATTTAAACCGGAAGCGTAACGGGAGCCAATGAAGACGAAACAAAAGAGGAGTGATATGGTCTGGATTTACGAGCAAAAGTGATAATACGGGCGGCTGTGTTCTGTAGAAGCTGAAGACGTTTGAGCTGGTAGGCAGGAAGGTTGGCATAGATTATATTACATAGTCCAGTCTGGACTGACTAGAGCTAACACCAGAGTGGTAAGGGAATCCTGGGACAAAACCGAACGAACTGAAAACGTATTTGCCGTAAAGTAAAGAAGGAACGACGGGACAAGGCAGATACATGGTCATGGAAGGACAGGGGATGGATCTAAAATCACCCCTAAGTACCGGAGAGAGGAAGTGAGAGGAATGGGAATAGAATTGATTTGGGGTGCAATGACCGGACAAGAAGAACTCAAGGACACCCAACATGGCGGAGGATTTAGTGGGATTTAGGTGTAAATAATTAGATGAGAGCCAGGTGGCAACATGGGAAAGACAATCATTGAGGGGGGTAATATCAATAGCAACTGGAGAAGTGTGAAAGAGAAAGACAATATCATCTGCATAAATGTAGGTGGAAACTGGAAATTGTTGGGCCAAAGGGGAAGAGGGGCAAGAAAAATATTAAAAAAGCAGAGGGGAGAGAACTGATCCTTGGGGACTCCACAGACCAACGGAATAGTCGGTGAGGTCTGGTGAGCAGCATGAACGACATAGGAACGGGAAGTGAGAAAGGAAACGGAACCAACGTAACACCACACCCCGAACACCCAATATCAGAAAGACGGGATAAGAGGGTCTGATGATCAATTAAGTCAATGCGGCAGATAGATCCAAAGAAACCAAAAGTGTGATGTCACCCGTTTCATGTGCAACGTGAAGTTCGTTTACCAAAGCAAGAAGGATAGTTTCAGTGCTGTGTCTGGTCTGAAGCCGGCCTGACGGGGGTGGTGGAGAACATTAGTAGCCTCAAACATGAGAGGAGAGTTGCAAGAAAAAACTAGGCGCTCCAACATTTTGGCAAGAAAGGGGAGGTTAGAGACTGGGCGCCAATGGGACAACACAGAGGGATCAAGGGAGGGCTGCTTCAGCAGGGGATGTACTACAGCAGATCTCCAAGCCAAAGGGAAATGACCTGAAGATAAACTGGAGTTAAACAGAGTAGTGATGAGAGGTATAAGCTGAAGAGACGGGTCCACCAGCCAAGCATAAGGGACTGTATCCAGAGCGCATGTTGTCTTCCTAGACTGGGATAAGGTGAGTAATACCTCCGCTGAGGTAAGGGAGTGGAAAGAAGACCAAGTGTGAGATAAGGTCCTATTAGTAGAGCTAGTCACACCAGGAATAGCAATACCAAAGGATTCAATAGTAGCAGGGTTGTCCAAGGAGAGGGGCAAGGGAGAAGCTGAGGAGAAGATGGATGGTGACAACGGAGGGGGGGGAGCAACAGGAAAGGACGAACGTAAATTCTGGACTTTATCTGAGAAAAAAGATGCTAAGGATGCGGGGGATGGGCATGGCAACTTGAGAGGCAGAAGGGGAAAACAGTAGAAGAAAGTTGCCGTAGAATTGTGTGCAATTGTCTTGAGGAATTGGCAGCCTGTGAAATACCTAGCGTGTAATATGAGCGTTTGGCAGATTGAACTGCGGAACGATATCTGAAAATAGCAGTTTAAAACGAGCCATGGCAGATGTAGATGGGTGAGAACGCCAATGCCGCTGGGCTTGGCGCAATTGAGTACGTTGTAACCGTAGGCCCTGATGAAACCAAGGCGAACGAGTCTGAGACGGGGCACTGGAGGGCCGGAGAGGGGCCACTTCGTCTAAGGCTTGCCATTATATATGAGAAACCAATATAGGGATGGATTGGGGAGATATAGTTTTGAATGAATGGAGCGCTAGGTTGCAGCCGCCTTCATCTGACTGGGTGAGCGCATGCTCAGTCATTAAAACCCCCCCTTTTATTCACAATCTTTTTATCTCTAATGCCCTACACCTTCTTGCCTTGACCGAGACCTGGCTTCCCCCAGATGACACCGCATCCATTGCCTCTCTCTGCTATGGGGGCTACCAGTTCTCCCATACACCTCGATCTACTGGTCGTGGTGGTGGCGTTGGCCTCCTACTCTCTCCCTCCTGCCAATTCCAACCCCTTCTGCCACCCCAATCACACTCCCCCCTCTCCTTTGAAATCCACTCCATTTGCCTCCTCACACCACTTCCCTTCCGAGTAGCTGTTATTTATCACCCACCCGACAAATCCAAATCAACCTTCCTCACCGACTTCGACTCCTGGCTTTCTGCCTTTATGGATCCCTCCTCCCCCACTCTTATTCTTGGCAATTTCAACATTCACATCGACAACCCCTCCGACACCCATACCTTAAAGTTCCTCGCTCTTACCTCCTCGTTCGACCTCCAACTTTGCTCCACTGCCCCCACACATCTACACGGCCACTGCCTTGACCTAATATTCTTCTCCAATTCCTCTCCCTCATACTTCCGCAAATTTTTATTTATTTAGCATATATTTGTATACCGCTACTTCCAGCGATCAGGAGCGGTTTGATTGAGTAAACAGGGAGTGCCAGATCAAATGACAAATTTCAAGAATTACAGCGTGATTTACAAGGTTATATGATAGGTTGTCAGAACAAAGCCAGTAAATTTTCAATAATGAGTACAACATGATTCATGGGATATGCACAGCACACAGTTAGGAGGGGGAGATGGGGAGTATTAACATATATACATTTTACACAAATCAATCCTTCCCTCATCTGACCATCACCTCTTAACATTTACTCTTCAGCGTCCGCCGTCCCAACCTCGTCCTGTCTCCTCCGACCTATTTAGAAACCTTCATAATATTGATCCCCTGACTCTCTCCTCCACCATTTCTCCATCTCTTTCCTCCATTTTATCCTCCAAGTCCGTCGACGAGGCTTTATCTTCATACAATGTTACACTATCCTCAGCCCTTGACACTCTTGCCCTTCCCACCCCACATCCTGTCAAACGTTCTACTCCCCAACCCTGGCTTTCACCCACAATCCGTTACCTACGCATCTGCGCCTGTTCTGCCAAATGAGCTTGGTCCAAATCCCGCTCCCCGGAAGACCTTCTACACTTCAAATTCATGCTTGGCTCCTTCCAGTCAGCCTTAGCACTTGCCAAACAAAATTACTACATCCATCTGACCAATTCCTTTGCCTCTGATCCTCACCGTCTCTTTAATACCCTCAATTCTCTCTTCAAGGTCCCCGCTCTCCCTTTCTGCCCAAACCCTAGCCGACTACTTCCACTACAAAATCCACAAGATTACCCTCCAATTCCCTACCCCCTCAGCTACCTCCCCTCCTCCCCAATTCTCCTCCCCCATCCATACTCCCCCTGCCACCTTCTCCTCCTTCCCTCCGATCTCTGAAGAAGAAACCACACTCCTTCTTTCCTCCTCCAAACCCACCACCTGTTCATCAGACCCTATTCCCACCCATCTCCTACATTCTATCTCCCTTACCATTGTCCCCTCCATCACTCATATCCTCAACCTTTCACTCTCCACTGCAACTGTCCCAGCTGACTTCAAACATGCTGTTGTCACACCTCTCCTCAAGAAACCCTCACTTGATCCCACATGCCTTTCTAACTATCGACCCATCTCCCTCCTTCCCTTCATATCCAAACTATTAGAACGAGCAGTCCACTGTCGCTGCCTCGACTTCCTCTCCTCCCAGACCCTCCTGTATCCACTACAATCCAGCTTCCGTCCCCTACACTCCACTGAAATGGCACTCACAAAAGTCACCAACGACCTGTTCCTGGCTAAATCTATCCTCATCCTTCTTGACCTTTCAGCTGCCTTTGACACCGTCGACCACAACCTTTTCCTCACCACCCTCTCTTCGCTTGGCTTCAAGGACTCCGTACTATCCTGGTTCTCCTCCTACCTCTCCCAACGCTCATTCAGTGTATGCTCTGGTGGCTTTTCCTCCTCCCCTACCCCGCTCCATGTAGGTGTACCCCAGGGATCTGTCTTGGGTCCCCTCCTCTCTCTATACTCAAGGCCTTGGCATGCTTATCTCCTCCCATGGCTTTCAGTACCATCTCTATGCCAATGACTCCCAAATCTACCTCTCTACACCTAATATTTCTCCGGCAACCTAGTCCAAGATCTCTGCTTGTCTTTCGGACATCGCTGCCTGGATGTCCTATCGCCGATTGAAATTGAACATGACCAAGACTGAACTCCTTGTCTTTCCACCCAACTCCTCCCCCCACTCCCCCCTCTTTCAGTCCACGTGGATGGATCTACTATCCTTCCTGTTCCCTCTGCCCGCAATCTAGGGGTTATCTTTGACACCTCTCTCTTCTTCTCCGCTCATATCCAGCTTGTAGCTAAGACCTGCCACTTCTTTCTCTACAACATCAGCAATATCTGCCCCTTCCTCTCTGAACACACTACCAAAATGCTTATCCACCCCTTAATCTCCTCTCTCCTCGATTACTGCAACATACTCCTCGCTGGTCTCCCTGTGAGCCACCTCCTTCCCCTTCAATCTATACAAAATCACGCGGCTTGACTAATCTTCTGCCAGCCTCACCATGCCTACATTACTCCTCTTCTCAAGTCGCTTCACTGGCTCCCCGTCCAATTCCACATCCAATTCAAGCTTTTCCTACTAACCTATAAATGAATTCACTCTATGGCCCCTCAATACCTCTTATCTCTCCCTACGTCCCCTCTCGAAATTTGCGCTCCGCTAACAAATTACTTCTATCAATGCCTTTCACCCGGACCGTGAACTCCCGACTGCGCTCCTTTCACCTTGCTGCACCATACGCCTGGAACAGCCTACCTGTCTCTGTGCGCCAGGCATCCTCCCTGGCCCTCTTCAAATCCAGGTTGAAGACCCACCTCTTCGCCATTGCATTCAGATCCTGACTCCATCCTCATCTTACCCTAACCCCCGTCAACGTTTTTGACCAACGTTAGACCAAACTGTACCACAACGTACCTTGCGCAGACCTGACTAATGCTCTGTACTGCACCTTGCGCAGAACTGACTAATGGTCTGTACTGTTCTAACTAGATTGTAAGCTCTGATGAGCATAACTCTGACGGGCAGGGACTGTCTCTTGTATGTTGGCCACCTCTTGTAGGTTGGCTGTGCAGCGCTGCGTGCGTGGCGCTTTATAAGTGCTGAATAGTAATAGTAGCTTTAAAATGTGGTGCGTGTGCAGTGTTTTTTTGTTAGCCATGGTGAGCGGTCACTGCAGCCTTGCATGCTGTTGAATGGATTGAATGGTAGGTTGGACACTAATATATAGATGCTCTGGTTGACTGTTTGATCGGAAGGTTGAGAAGTTTACTATGGAGCATAGTTTAGCCCATACCGATTGCAGTTTGATGAATTTGGGTAGAATGTGAGCATACAGTATTTGTAGGGGTTGGGTTGCTGTGCGGTGAATGTTTGTTGATATGTAAGGTTGGATGAATGGACTGTTGTAGCTCTTAATGTGATTTTGGATGGGCTTGCTCATGCTCTTGCACTGTGCGGGTGGTAGCTTTTGTAAGTATATCATTGGGTGATATTTTGTAATTTTAATCTCTCTGTCTTCAGAGCATTGTCTATTGGCACAATGACGTTTGGCTTTTCCTCCCCCCCCCCCCCCCGATGAAGCGGATGTGAAACATTGTGTTGGCAACCAGAGTGGTGTTGGGGTCCTTATACAGATAAATCATGTGCCTTTATGTTTCATTGATGACTGATGTTAAAGTATGTCCTGTAGTCTTGATTATATGCTCTGGGGGCAAGGAGATATGTGATAGTTACTGAGTTTTGAAGCAATGATACTATTGGAAAAGTTACTATTTAGTTGTTTGAAATACCCTAAAACCACCAGACTTTGTTTCAAATAGCTTGTTCTGAATATTGGGAGTTTTTCTAGGATTGTTGATGTTCTTGAGCATTAGTCCAAGGGTAAGATTTGATAAGCCTGGACCATTGGCTCGATGGGTCTGAGATCCTTTTCTGTGTAGTGTTCTACACCCGAAATGGTATGGATGGTGGAATGAAGTTCTTTACTGTCTGAATCTCCTTTTCTTCATTCTGATTTTGGCTGTATTGGTTTTTATGATTTACTATCCAAATCATGGCACTGAATATCTGGACACGTTTTGGCTGTTGTGGCTGGTGTTTATTTAAAAATGCTGACCACCGCAGCTGACTATTGAGCCATTGATATTCCAAACTGACTATGACAAATTTGAAGGGGGGGAGGGGGGAATAAGGTAGCTGGTTGCATCTGCTAAGAAAGAAACATATGAGAACTGCTTTTCTCCAACACACCTGCAAATAGTGTGACACCAGAATGCTTACTGCCTGGTGTCAGATGCTCTAAACGAGGCCATTGATTTTAGAGAGAAATTCTCCTTCGTACTGATCAGCAGTGCTCCCTACCTCTCTGGAAAGCGTCAAGCACTTTGCAGCAGACATAAACTCTCAGGGGGAACTATCCCTAAACCATGCTGAATCTGGAGAAGCCGAGAACTGAGATGGTTATCACCAGACATCCTCTCAGTGCCCACCGACAGAGAATGCGGCATGCAACATCTTTTCTACCTGCTAATTGCTACATATTTTAATTGCCACAACAGCTTCATCTATTCCCAAGTTTCAGATCTTTGTGTAAAAAAACCTAAAGCTAACAAAAAAAATATTAGCAAAAGGCTTGCAGGTATGACTGAGTTGCACCCGTTCTCCCAGGGGTATAATGTATATAAATCAAATCAAAACATAAATTATTTCATCCTGTTGTGGGATTTATGCACAGTTTCTTTTAATAAAATATGCAAATATTTTGCAGTAAATTGATTTCCCAGTTTCAGTTCCTATCTCCATATTCATTATTTATGATTCTGTTCTCTCACTTGAGTGGAAGCAAACGCTGTATGGACTTCACTCGGTTTTAGGAACCAGTTTATTATCATTATTAGAAGTGCATCATATTCCTAGGAGTGACAGATAAATGTTGGTCCAGTTCCCAGTCTTCTCCAGTGTAAGAGACAATACAGTAAGGTCTTGTCTAAAATAAAGCATGCGAGTCAGAGACCCATCCCTTTGCTACACTGGAAATTGCAATACAAGTTCCAATTGTAGGCTAAAATCAATGTGACTTCATGGACAACCAAGAGAGATGTATCATGACTAAGCAGTGGAACAAATCTAGGAATGTAAAATAGGACAAAAAACTAGGGGAATTTTCCAACAAAAAGGGCAGTTCAAATATGAATCATTCCTACATATTAGACTTTAATGGTAGCAAGGTTATATTAAATACAGATTGTTCTCATTAGAGCTGAGAGTATTTTAAAAACCCATTTGGATAGTCAGTAAGTTAGAATCATGGTCCGGACTTTTATGTTCACAGAGAATGCACAAGTGAAAACAGAAAAAGCATTGTTCTGTTAAGAACACCTGAAGAAGGGACCTGTGTGGTCTAGAATCCTCCTGTACAGAACCATCTCTGGATAATTTTTATGTTGGTCCAATTTAAGGCATCAGGACCTATGAGGAATCCAGATTTCTCTGGGGCTACTGTGGTCACCAGACCTCTGCTTTTGGGTGAGCCCCAAGGTTTAGGGGCATGTTTACTGGGCTGGGCTAATGGTTAGCATGTGCAATTTGTAATTAAGTCCCATGAGACCTAGTAACAAATAGCATGTGCTAACCATTAGCCCAGCTTAGTGACAATGGCTATACTCTGTCATATGGAGGACCCAAATCTGATTCCTGAAAACAAAGGTCTGCCAAGTCCAGCATTGTGTGTCCAACAGAGACCCATCTAGGACTCAAGTACCAGGCAGAATCCCAAAGAGTAGATACATTTCTTATTGCTCACTCCCAGGATCAGCGGTGGCTTTTCCAAGCCTACATGGCTAATAATGCTTTTTGGACTTTTCCTTGAGGAACTTGTCTGGGATTGGCTTTCGCTCTTACTGCTCACAGTTCCTACTGGAGGGAAGCAATCCTAGCCATTGCTCAATTGTGACATCTACTAGCTGGAGCTAGGCTGCATGTGTACTCGTTTCAAGAGGGAATCGTGGTTATGGCTCTAAGCCAAACACTGTCACTCTAATGTCTGGGCTAGGTAAAGATATACAAATATGTGAAAAAGCTCAAGCAGTCATGAAAGAAGGCTCATGGTACTGTTGTCTAAAAGAGGCCAGTACTAGAAGTTGAAAGGAAGAGATGGAATTTGCCAGGTAAGCAATAAATTGGAAACCATTGTTAATAATGGTGTAAATATGGGGGGTTATAATGTTGTAAATAAGGGGGTTTCATAATGGAACTAAAATAAGGGAACATGGGGCCTTAAACTTCCAGATACGAAGCATTCTTGACCACTTGCCATAATGTTGCTCTTGGGAATACAGGACCAGCTATAATCTCTTTCATCCTTCAAGTGTTACAAAGGGGACCTGACCACCCTCTTTTTATCTTAATTCATTATGGGGGTCATTAAGACCTGCTAAACGCCCTGGACCTTATTCCCACTCCAAAGTTCCCCACAGATATAGGAGAGATGTGCGAGGAGCACTGGACAGGGGCAGGAGGGGGCAGGCCGAAGGAGGAGCAAGGGTGGGCAGTAGGCAGCACCATGTCCCTGGACATACGTGGCCAATTCCGAGGTTGGCCCTGTACGTCTGGGGTCGGTTATTTAAGTGGGGGGCTTATTCCACCTTGGAGGTGGAATAAGTCCCCCTGGATGTTGGGAGATGCCAGAGCCAGGGCCCGCAATACAGGTGAGGAGGTGCAGGGGGTTCCCCACAGCCTGACCCTAGCCATAGAAGACCCGATTGGGGGTCAGGCTGTGGGGAATGAAGGATTCGCTGGTGCCGTCGAGGAGCGCGGCTCCTGCATTGTGCCGAGGTGCCATGGCACTGTGGCTCCATGCTCGAGCCAGGCTGAGCTAGCCAGGCAATGGATTGGACATCTGGGGTACTTGAATTGGGGCTTGTTCCAGACGTCTAATCCCTATGCTGCGATTCTGCTCCCACAGGCATGTCTAGTCCCCGTGGGAGCAGAATTGGTGCACCTCCGGGTCATCCAGCTTTCTAGAAGTCAGGATGGCCCAGATGTGCACCTTCCGAATGGGCCTCCATGTAAATGATTTATTTTACCAAAAAAGATGTCCTTGTCCTAATAGGACGTCGATGTAGGGTACCAAAGAAGACAGGGTGTATTGAGAGAAGTCTGGGATTCGTTTAATACCTTGCTTCCCAATTAGCATCCATACTAGTCAGGAGCCTCAGCAGTGCTACATTTGGGATATTATTAGTATCAAAAGAAGCATATGAAGAATAGTTGTAGCAGAAGCAAGAATCTCTTTTGGCTGTTACCTGTTACTGGTAGTGTAAGGCTGGCATCTGAGCCAAGTCAGTTGTACTCGTATGTTGCAAGTAGAAATCTTTTATTACTAGTGAGGATGTGCAGACTTCCTTAAAAGAGGCTTGGGAAGCAATTTGTTGAACTCAGGAAATCCAGATGGCCATCAAACTGGTTCATGGCCATTTTTCCTCTTTTTTTTTTAAGAAATGCAGATGTTTTGGTAAAATCTGCTGTATCGTTTCTTGATTCGTTGTAAATTTCAGTGGATTGCTGTGCAACCTTTTCCCAGGCCTGACCAATGATAAGGGCACACATTCAATACCCGGTCTGAGTCCAGACTTCTTTCTCAGTAGCCCGCTGTAGATTTCTGCATCAATGGCTTAAATGATGGCACAGTCTTTGAATTTCGATCGCATGAACGTGCTCACATTGATGTAGTGTTCCAACCTGCTCCTCATCCTGCCTTCTCCATGCGCAGACCTGCTCCTTGGTTTGTACGTGACGCCATTCTCAGCTACATTAGATGCATCTTCTGAAAAACACTAACAGGAGGGCAGCTGACATCCGAGACGCAAGTTAAAGCTGGAGCAGGTTGTACTTTTCTTTTCAGAACCCAGTGGGCATCTACTGGTACTTTGTTGCTATTTAAGCAGTTGGTTTGCTTTACTGAAGGAAAAATGTGAAGCATCTTTGTTCTTGTTTTTTTTTTTTTGGTTTTGTTGTTATCAGCCAGCATTAGCTTGAATTCAGGGCATCAATCTAATGGGGCGAGATTTATGGATCAGAGGTAAAATTAGGACAAAGTACCTGCAAGTCTGCTTGCACAGGAAAACGTAGTAGTGTAGTAGAGGATGGCAGAAAAAATGCATCAGACCAATCCACTTTGACCAATTTTATTGAACCAAGTGAAAAAAATCCTTTAAGGTCAGTAACCACTTTTCAATCACATACCAGCAACTAGACCAATTTGAAAACAACGTGTTTAACACGACACGTCCACTGTGTTTCATTTCTTGCCTCAGTGGTAGGCAGCATTTCACATTCTCTCTATCAAAACACCGTTGTCAGCAATTTCCCAGCACTATTTCATCTAAAATGAAGCAGGCCGCGAAAGAATTCATGATCAAGTGGACTTATTTGCATAAGAAGAGTGCTGTTCCTTTAAAACACTTTGTGAGATCTTGCTGTGGGGGGGTTTCAGTTTATATATGCATAGGATAGGAGTGACTTGGAATACTTGTCAGTCGACGTTCCTGATGTTTTCAGAATGGCATGATGCTTGAAGACAATTTGATCATGTGAATTTTTTTGTAATGGGTTTCGGTTTAGATAAAGGGGTACCAGAAGAATTCTGACAATGCATGCTACCTACCCCGAAACAGGAAACAAAACATGGCGGCCGTATCACGTTGAACAAGTTGTTTTTCAAACTGGGTTGGTTGCAGGTTTTATTTAACTGCATGTACATTGAAAATAGAAAATGGACCTAATGCCCAGCAGAAGGGAGACGACGAGGGAAAAATCCCTAGTAACGATGATAGAAAAATGCATTATCAAGAAAAGTAGGGCTCTGCAGTTGTTAGCATGCAAGCGGTTCATTGGGCGCCTTAGAAATGGGGCATAAAGAATTGATTGAATGCACATTACCCTAAAATGAATGCATGCATAATAATCAGTATGCATACATTACAAAATTCTAAAATGAGTAAAAAAAAATGTTATTGAAACAAATGGATGACATGAACTGACCCCCCCCCCCCCAACAAAAATCAGGGAATATAGCCAACAAAAAAATGGAAAATGAACCAAAAATATTTTGCCCATGCAAATTCCAAAAGAAAAGATTTATGTTGTGTTTGGTTTGCAATATTTCTGTAGCCTGTCCCAGATAGTTGAAACAATGAACGTGTTGATCTCGTAAATTAAATTTATGTAGTATCTTCACATTTATATTCGCTGATGCATAGACGTAAACCAAGTGTGGACTAATGTTCATCTATCTCTGTTTTTTGGTTAATTTGTAAAACAACAAGATAGAAAAATAGTTCTATGTCTGGGATTTGTTTTTCCTCTTGTGATGGGTGGTTTTGAAGGGGTTCAGACCTCCTGTATACTTAAGCAGTTGAAAACTTGAAAAGGTATTATCGGTTAGGAGCAGCTTTTGATTTCACATGGCCTGCACTAAGTCTCTCCAGCTAACTCTGCTTTCTGTAATAGATTGTTTGAGAAATGGTGGCTTGGTTAGGTTTATTTCGATTTGATTTAATTAGGGTATTTTAAAAGCACCGTCTTGTGTCATTCTAATTATCCCTTCCTCGTGTTATTTACAGGGCAGTGCAAAACTGACTGACCAGGAATTTATAGCTTTCCCACACCCCATATATCACCTTGCAGTGCTGTGATTTAAGGTAATAGCATTGTGTTGCTTTCATGCAAAATAGTTTTGCAGATGTGAATAGTTTGACTAATAGGGGTCTTTTTAGTATCTGAGCACAGAGATATACAGAGAAGGTCTGCTCAGTCGCCAAGGGTGAGGCCCTAAGCCTTGCAAGATTTACACAGCGCCTGTGTCTACAGGTGATGGTTTACAACAATCCCCAAACAGAATTTGACATGTTTCAGCCTTAGGAATGTGGAAATCATGCATTTCAGCACCAGTTAGTGGATTTAGTCTTTGGCCCTTATGCATAATGCTTTTGCCACAGTTCCTAACTGATCTGAAGGGTTCAGCAAGGCAAAGTAGATCCTTGAAAATAATAACGCATTCTCTTCCCCCCACCCTGAAATCAAGGAAAACTTGATTTTAGTAATTCAGTATGATCTCTTCTTGAGCACTAAAGCCAGGAGGCAGATAGTCGTCATTAGGAGGGTGTCATATTTACGGGAAAGCGCCAGCTCATAATGAATGGAATTCGACAAACAGTGTGCTACTGTAGCTTTTGCTGAAATTCTGGCTGGCTAGGAGCTAAAGGAGCCTGGGGTCTAGGGCATGAAGATGCTATTTGTAAAGCTAACATTGCAACAGGGAAGTTCTTGACAGTATTTTTTGAATAACCAACAGCTGCAGAAATATTAACTCTACCTCCCTCCACACCAAAAAGCCTTTATCGAACTGCCCAGACATTCTATCTTAGACAACTGTCTTCTTAGAAAAAGCTTTGTTTTCCCTCTCAACTTGTAACAAGAGTGTGTCGGAGAGAATGGCTAGGGATGTAGTTTGGCTTTGTTCTTTAACATGGCTGTCCATAATGTCAAAAAAAGCACCAAAAAATAACCCTTGGAAAGGTTAATAATGGCCTTTCCAGTGTCATATTCTACACTTTATGTGTTGCGGTAATTATTATCATTACAGCTGTAAGTATGTCTAGTTATCTTTCTTAATCACATACTACAAAGAAGTGCTCCCGAACACATATCTATTATTTAATCAAAATTTCGCAATTATTGCCACTTACACCTTACAAGGCTGTGTTTATTTTCTGTTTTCAATGGATCTGTAGAACTTCCCAGCAGAAAGGCGACCTCACTCCTTGCCCACTCAAATCACTATCATATCACGGGACAACCGGTGCTAAGAATATCAGAGGCTGCTAATATATGTTATTACATCTTGTTTCCTGGTACAATACTTTTAGCACTCTAGGAAAGTATTTTATTTAAAAAAACAAATAGCATGGTAGCGACATTGTGATTTGCCAGGTAGTAGATCCATGTTCAGCACCAGACTATTGCCACATAGACTGCAGGAGCCTGAGTTGTCAGTAGAGGTGGAAGGTCACTTGCTCTCTCGGCTGGTGATAGCTTTCGGAGGAAGAGGCCAATCTTCACCTACTAGATATAGAATGTGGAGTTTATAGTCTCCAGAAGGAGGCTGCTGGTTTATAAAGGGGGAAGAGTGGCAGTCAAATAGAGTCCCTATGATCAGTTTACAAGATGATACATTGAATTGGCTTGGACTGGATTTGGGCCTTACAGGGGCACCTTGCAAACTTGTAAAGTACACGGACAGTTTTCGTGTCTTTACTTGATGCTAGTTTTCCAAGAGAAACTTCTTTGAAAATTAGCAGAACATGTGTTTGCTAAAATTCCCCATCTACTTTGTACTCTGTTTTTGGGCAGATATTTTAAAAAGAGTAAAATACTATGGGGGTCATTTTAAATCGCTTAGACACAATTTGAATGTCTGAAAATGTGCACATGGACATTCAAATGATGGAGATGTCCCCAGAGCGATTTCAGAAACGGGGCTTTTAGGCGTCTCCGCTGCTGTGACATCTAAATAGGCTGGGGGTGTGATGGAGGCATCTCTGGGACAGAGCTATGGACATAAATGTCCCCAGTTGATTTTAGAATTCTTGGGGACATTTGCGCCTGCGTCCAAACAGACCTGCTCCAGGCATGAATAGGCATTGGAAAAGTGATTGTTTAGAACCTCTTGAGTGTGTCTAGAAGTTGACACTACACTATCCTCAGTACTTCTCATAACGACAATGCTACGTTGTGTGTGTCTGAGAAACTTGTTTTGGGTTTGCATGTCTCCAGTACTTAAATAATATACTGGGGATGTCTATGTAGACATCTCTGCAGACGTCCATATTGGGCACATCCACGTACATGCCGATTTTGGGGACTTTCAGGCTTAGATGTCTCAGTTTGCACTTGGACGTCCTTCATAAAATGCACCTTCACATCTGCATCTGAAATTATCAAGTAGATGCACTGCTTTCTTTCTCCAAACTAAACATACCTCTGGGAGCACCTCCTTGCAGTCTAGTGAAAAGCAGAGGTAATTAACAGCGCCCCTGGGGAAAAAGTGAAAAAATGTATCTATGCAGTGCCTATTTTATAAAGACAACATAATAGAGTCTCCTAGATTCATCCCCAGTATCTGCTAGGTGCATACATTTTATAAAATACAAGAGCACATGCTAATTCCACTCGCTCTCTGCCCTTAGGAGCACCTACATATATATCACCTAAAAGTAAGAGCTATGATTGCTAGAGCATACCTTTCTGCATGCACACCCCAGGGCAATTTTATAAGAGTCTTTGTATGCAAAGAGAAAATTGCTCCACATACAAAGGCTTCTTATAAGATTACACCCACCACAGAGGTCATGCATACTTTAATCTGGGCTGACGGCAGCAGTTTCAGCTAACTACTTTATATGGGTAAATGGCTTTGAAAATTGTCTTGCCTGTGTCACTATAAGGGTCTTCTTTTAGGGTAATAAATATGTAAATGAACTGGCACCTAGTAAAATTGTATTACAAATAAATAAATATCGTTTATTGTAGGTATACTGAAGACCAGATTTGGTTACAGCTCTTGAACACTGGTATATGCCATCTCACGCTAATTCTTTATCCAGGAATAACTTACTGATGCTCTAATTCATTTAGTAATCTTGAGCTGCCTGGGCTGTCTGATGTGTACATAAACCCGGAATTTTATCGGCTAATCGTGTACTCCGTTCTTCTTCCCAGTTGCTTCTTGCTATGCCTTTCTCCTCTATTGCCAACTCCAGATTCCGCTCTTTTCACCCTTGCTGCTCCTTACGCTTGGAATAAACTTCCTTTGTCTATATGTCAGCCATCTTCTTTGCCCCTCTTTAAACTGAAGTTAAAAGCTCATCTTTTCGCCTCTGCCTTTGGCTCTTGATTTTGCTGTTCTCCTTCCTTCCCCTCTTTTATTTCACCTTTCTTTCTTCCTCTTACACTTGCTCTTACCTCTTTCCTTTGTCCTGTCTCTCCTGCTCTTGTCTCTTTGCCCTTGTTCTTATCTTTTTTCTACTCCTTTTCTTGCTTTGTCTTTTTAGATTGTAAGCTCTTTTGAGCAGGGACTGTCTTTTTGTGTTTTCATTGTACAGCGCTGCGTGCGCCTGGTAGCGCTTTATAAATGCTTAGTAGTAGTAGTAGTAATTTTAGAGATGGATGAATTTCTTCATAAATAGATTCGCTCAACAATGTGACAAACGTGAAAAAACTTTGAGGATTTGTTCTATCGGCTTGAGAAAATACAAAGTGGATCTGAAAATGTGTTTTATGTTTCTGAAAAATCTGAAATGCATTCGCAGATCTGATAAAATCAACTTCAGATCTTTTGTGTGTCCAAATAGATTTGTTAGGATCAAGTTCAAATTTTCCACAGAGCTCCCCAGTAGGTCTGGAGAAAATTTTATATTATTGAACTCAAAGCAGATAGAAAGTCCCTGGATTGAGGTCAACTGCAAATATTTTGCAAATCTTTTTGTCAATTTGGGTTTATGTGTTCTTAAGCCACTTTGGGACATTTTAATGAACCACGCTAATGGTCAGTGCAGGGTTTACTGCATGCTAAGTACGCCATGTTGAGAGTTTGGGGCAGTGGTTCGGTAAAAGTCCAACACTAATCATTAGCATGAGACGGGGTGGTGACTAGGCAGATGAAGGATGGAATGTGTGTGTTGATGGCTCATCGCAGTTAGCACAGTCATCATTAGGGTGTGTTAACTGTGATCGCTGCTGTTATTATGGGTGCACTTGATGCCTCCTCAATTTGCAGACAGTAAGTGCACCCCCATTATTGGCCATTTAGCGCGTATGTTGCATCTTCCCATGGCAACTAAAGGGAAACATAACGGGCATGCGTCACTACTTTCAGCTCTACTTCTGGAGGATTACTGTGTGCTAACTTAGAGCATTTTAGAAGCATGTCCCTTTATGTAGCCAAATGGTTTTGCTTGAATGATTTGATTAAAATATTTATTAAGAGCTACAAAAAAAGGCAACAAAAATATATCAAAGAGATCAGATGAGAAAGGAGAAATATGATGAAATATTTAGTAAAAGAATGGTAGATGACTAGAGTAGTCAACCAGCTGAAGAAGTGGTAACGGAAATCCTGGGAGAATTTTAGCATTGCTTGAGAGAGGTGCAGAGGACAGTGTTAAAATCAGAAGTAGTGGAGTGGTAGTGCATAAAAGAAATGAGAGCCTGAGTTTTGGATATGAAACATAGTTATCTAACCTGATGGTAGAGGACCAATGGCAAGAGACGATGATGTTGACTTGCATAGAATGTCAGTAAGGCAATACAGTTCCCAGAGAGATAAACTTTGGCATACGAGAAGTTTCCTAGCAAGAGCAGTGGGATGACTTTGGTTACACTTTACAACTAAAGACAAAAAATGAAGGTGCAATCTTTTGCAAGCTAGTAACTTTGTAAGTTATGAGAGAAAAATACCTTCTGCCCGTTCACTCTGCACAATTATCCTGCCAGCATAGCTAAGGATACCTTCCAGACACAAACTGTGACTACCTGCAAGATTTCTACTTATCCCAGGCAGTCTTTTTTTGCCTTCTTTCTTTGTATCCACCATCTTGGATAGAAGAGCTTACGAGGTCCCCACTTCCTTCTAGCACACACCTTTCCCATGCTTAATCACCTGGCTCTGTAATAATCTGTTGTTATTGTTAAGTGCCGTCGAGTCGGAGTGGACTCATGGCGACCCTCTGGATAGCTATCCTAAATTGTGTTCGGTCTTGAGTCAGGCGGCTCATTGTTGACAGACTGGTACCCGTAGCTGCTGTTATTGTATCGATCCATCTCATTGCTGGCCTTCCTCTTTTGCGTTGACCTTCTATCTTGCCAAGCATGATGTCTTTCTCTAATGATCTCTCTCTTCGCATGATGTGTCCAAAGTATGAAAGTCGAAGTCTTGTCATCTGAGCTTCTAAAGAAAGCTTAGGTTTGATCTCCTCTAGTACCGACTAGTTTGTTCTTCGGGCAGTCCATGGTATACACAGTATTTGCCGCCAGCACCATAATTCAAAGGCATCAATTTTCTTCCTGTCTATCTTTTTCACTGTCCAGCTTTCACATCCATATGATGTTATTGAAAATACCATGGCTTGACAAGTTGAATCTTTGTATGGAGAGAGACATCTCTGCTCTTGAGAATCTTATCTAGGTCTTTCATAGCCATTCTACCAAGAGCAATGTGTCGTTTGATTTCTTAACTGCTTGTTGCATCTTTATTGATTGTTGATCCAAGTAGGTTAAAGTTGTTCACAATTTCAATTTCTTCTCCTTCAACGATGAACCTGTTGATCATGACAGTTGTCATGATCTTTGTCTTCTTTACATTAAGGTGCAGGCCCATTTTGAGACTATGTTCTTTGATTGTGAGAAGCAAATGTTTCAGATCATCTTCACTTTCATCCAGTAATGTGGTATCATCAGCATAGCGAAGGTTGTTGATGAGTCTTCCACCAATCTTCACACCTCTGTTGTCTTCATACAATCTTGCTTCTCTAATGATTTGTTCTGCATATAAATTAAACAGGTAGGGGGAAAGTATGCAGCCTTGTCTTACACTTTTGCTTATTTTAAACCATTCTGTTTCTCCTTGTTCCGTTCAAACTGTTGCTTCTTGGTCAATGTACAGATTGTGCAAGAGTACGATCAGGTGTTCTGGTATACCCATACTTCTTAATGTGGCCCAGAGTTTCTCATGGTTTACACAGTCAAAAGCCTTGCTATAGTCGATAAAGCACAAATAGATATCCTTTTGGTATTCTTTAGTCTTTTCAAGGATCCATCTCACATCCGCAATGATGTCTCTCGTTCCTCGCCCTATCCTGAACCCTGCTTGCACTTCAGGTAGTTCTTGTTCCAGGTATGGTTGTAGTCTCTTTTGAATAATCTTCAGTAGAATCTTGCTGGCATGTGGGATCAGAGCAATTGTGCGATAATTTCCACAGTCAGTTGGATCACCTTTCTTTAGTATTGGTATAAACACAGATCTTTTCCAGTCAGTTGGCCATGATGTTGTCTTCCATATTTCTTGGCAGAGCCTTGTAAGTACGGTAACAGCTGCATCAGATTGCTGTAATACTTATATGGGAATGCTATCAATGCCTGGTGCTTTGTTCTTTGATAAGGATTTCAATGCTGCTTCAACTTCTTCTTTCATCACCAATGGTTCCCGATCATAAGGTACAGGTTGAAACGGCTGTTGGTCCACTTGATCTTTATCATATAAAAACTCTGTATATTCCTTCCACCTTTTCTTGATCTTCTCAGCATCATTCAACATAGAACCTTGAACATCTTGTAACATTCCAATTCGAGGCTGGAACTTTTTCTTTAACTCTCGTAGCTTTAGGAAAGCCGATCTTGTTCTTCCTCTAATAGTTTCTGCTTCTATTTCCTTGCATGCGTCATTGTAGTACCTTTCCTTGTCCTGTCTTGCTGCACGTTGTAAATCTCTGTTGAGTTCTGTGATTGTCTTTCTTTCTCCTCTGGCTTTAGCTTCTCTGCATTTCTGGGCAATTTTCAGAGTTTCTTCCGTCATCCATTTTGGCTTTTTCTTTTTCACCTTTTGTAGAGACTTCTGGCTTTCTTCCAACACAACCTTCTTGATGTCATTCCATAACTCTTCTGGAGCTCTGTCATTTGTATCTAAAGCAGCAAATGGATTTTGCAGGCAGTCTTTAAATTCCAGTGGTATATTCTCAAGGTCATATTTTGCTGCATTCATGAGTGGTTTGCTCTTTTTCAACTTTAGCTTGAGTTTGCATACTAGTAGTTGATGATCTGTACCACAGTCAGCTCCAGGTTTTGTCTTTGTTGATGTTATAGAACTTTTCCATCGTTGACTTCCACAGATGTAGTCAATTTGATTTTTATACAAGCCATTGGGTGAAGTCCATGTGTACAGTCGCCGCTTGTGTTGCTGGAAGAAGGTGTTTGAGATGAATAGATCGTTGGTCTTGCAGAATTCTATCAGTCTTTCTCCAGCTTCATTTCTGTTGCCAAGTCCATATTTTCCAACTACTTTGCCTTCTTCTTTGTTGCGTTCCAGTCACCCATGACTATCAGGATATCCTGTTTGCATGTTCTGTCAATTTCAGCTTGTACTTGTTCATAGAACTTTTCAATTTCATTCTCTTCTGCAGCTGTTGTTGGGGCATATACTTGAATTATAGTTGTGTTGATAGGCATTCCTCGTAGACGAATAGAGATTAAGCATTCGCTGACTGCATTGTATTTCATTACAGTTCTTGCAAGTTTCTTCTTTATTATAAATGCAACACCATTTCTTCTTTGTCTTTCATTTCCAGCATAGTAGACCATGTGATCATCTGATGCAAAGTGCCCGATGCCAGTCCATTTCAGTTCGCTGACACCCAACAGATCAAGTTGTACACGTTCCATTTCATTCTTGACCACCTCCAACTTCCCTTGGTTCATGCTTTGTACGTTCCATGTTCCAATGCGTAAGACATCTTTACAGCTTCTGACTCTCATTTCATGCGCAGCTACATCAGCAGTCAGACGTCCCGAGGGCTTTGATCCAGCCATATCATAAATGCTGGCTTTACTCTGAAAAGTCTTCAGCTCTCCCCCAGTAGCTAGTTGAGTGCCTTCCGACCTGGGGGGGTCTCATTGTCCAGCACTATAGCACAATTTGTTTTGTTGTAACTATCTATTGGGTTTTCATGGCAAGATACAGAAGTAGATTGCCGGGCCTTTCTTCCGCGTAGTTTAAGTTTGGTGTTGTTGCTGTTGTCACAGAAATGTGATCCTCCGCCGTCAACACTATCCCATTCTGCTGCTGCCCAGATGGGTAGTTTTTCTTGGTCTGGCACCTCAGCTGAGACCTGTCCATCTTAGGAGACCCTGCCAGTAGTTAAACTACCGATAGTTTAGCTCTCAGCATCACTGATGCACACAAGCCCTCACAGCACGACAAGCTGCAAACCAAGTGATAATCTAGATAGCTGGAAAAACTAACATGGCCATTGCCCAGATGTATACTCTCCTAGGTCCCCTGTGTAGCCTGCCAGGCAGATCCAGCTACATGAATGACTGTATTTCTGCTAGGACTTCTAGTTAAATGACAGTGTAGCGGTGAGTGTAAGACCTGCAGTTCTACATAGTGTAGTGGTGAGTGTAAGACCTGAGGAGAAACAGAATAGGAAGCTTAAAATAAGGGAGTAGGAGGAGAGATGGCAATGAAGTCAACAAAGACCAGAAGAGGTTAGAAGAGTAGAGAATGAATGCTGGGGGGGAGGAGGGGGAGCGGGGGGGAAATACAGTGTAGCTAAAGAATGGAAGATAACCCATGCAGTAGAGCTAACACTGACTCGCACTTACTCCTCTTAAAAAAAAACAGGGAAGAATGTGATATAAAATTGAAACCACCTTAAAATGAACCTAGAATTTCATTTCATGATGCAAAACTGTCCTCCCAAAGCACCTGAATAAACAGGTAAAATTCTATTTCAAAAACACCCCAGATGTGAAAGTCCGATTACAGAACTTGCAGCCTGTCAGACAGACCCAGCAGCTATCTGATCCTCTTAAAAGCAGTCGAGTTCGTAGGGCTGGCGGATGGGCAGTATCTATAATATAGTGTATGGTGGCATGGGCAAGGAAGGTGGTCCGAAGGCTATAGCAGTGTAGGCAGCCGAGCCTCTACGACTGACAGCTGAGAAAGGTTCTCGACCAGGGGTAGATCAGATGGCCCAAAGGGTCTTTGCCAGCTGATAACATCTATTATGTTAGTATGCAAAGGTGCTGAACAGTTCCCAGAGAGAACAAACCGTAAGAAAGGTTCAGCAAGACAAAGGCTCTTAAATTTAAGTTTATTGAAATTGTAAATGAAACCCAAAGGAAATGTGAGTCGCTGAATAACGGTGCGCATAGAGCAGTTTACTAGTCCAAAAAAAATAAGGGACCAATAGAAAAAAAAGTAGAAATGATTTTTCCTTGTGTTTATTAAAAATATAACAAAAGGTAATAATTATATAATGGTTTGTGTGGCCGTGTGGCTTTATTTTTTACCTCAGATTAAAATAGCAGCAAAATTTACAGTTTCATTGGAAAAAGAATATTTTTAGCTTCTAAGCTTCTCAAGTACCTAGTCACCTGCTGTTTCTGATGCCCTGAGGAGACCTTGCATGAGATCATCCTTGTCTCCTGACTTACAGTATTTCCGCTCTGCTCTCTATAAACCTAAAATTTGGTAGAACGCTGCACCGCCACTCTGCACCCTGTATTTTTGGTATTTGGAGTGGCCAAAGGACCACTCACAACCGGCAATGCTTCAGAGGGTTAAGCTAATATCTTATGAGATGCAAATGCTTTCAGTACCCAATACAATCTCGTTACAAAGCGTTCACTGTATAAAATGCCCTTAAACCTTTTCTGTCTGACACTGTTTAAATGTCCTTGCTGCCGCTGGAAGTCCCACAGAGAGGCGGCAGCGGCAGTGGGAAGAAGGGTGAAAGCAGGTGGGGTGGTAAGATTGAGGGCTCATCTAGGGCTTCTCATATCCTTGCTACGGTCCTGGCGACCGTGTCTGATGGGCTAGCACACCCCCCCACTAGCTGCAGGAGGAGAGCAGTCCTACCTTTGCAGCACAGAATGGGTTACAGAGCTTTCCGGAAGATCCAGCCACTAAATAGAGAAGGGAGAAGGGAAACCACAGGAATTTCAGCAGTCTAGTGGCCCAAGAGCTATGAGCACCTGTAGAGCAGTTTTGGGGACCTGCATCTACAGAAGCCACCAGCTCCAGGGTACACTGTGGAAGCCGAGTGTGCAGGAGGGAAGGGTCCCCTGTGGGTAACCAGAGGGAGAGAGAGAGAGGAGTAAGGAGGTGAAGTTAATTGGAACAACTTTCGGCACCATATAGATGAGAACTGAACAAGGTTAACTGCTTTACTGGCTAAGGGAAGGAGCTAAACTGTGCTAATAAACTTACCAATTTCATCTTGCTTGAAACGTTTCATGCCTTGGTCAGAACATAAAATATGGACTGGACTGTTATTTTTGAAAAGGGAAACAGCAGAGTTGCCAAGTTACCCAGTTCCAGGAGACTTTAAGTCAGTCCTGGATTTCTGACAATCTCATTCTGATGCATTATGGGACCTGCAAGACTGATTCCAATGGGTAAAATCAGGGTTTACAAATATCATACTGCACTGCAATGCAAATTTAAAAGCAGAACTGGCTTAAAATTTCACTCCTGGAACTGGGTAACTTGGTAACACTGAAAGAGGAGCGAGTGGACTTCAAGTGCCAAGGTCTTCTACTGTATACTGGTCCCAGTCAAAGAACCCACTAAATTATTTCCAGGAGTAGAGACTGAAAGACTGTATTGCTCTTGGATGACTGTGATCACTGTCAAGCAGCATGTGGGACACTGAAGGACTGCACAGGACTGACGGCAAATCTCAAGCCTGAGGGCCCAGGAGAGATGCTGGGGAGGCTGCAGATCATCTGCAAAAGAACATAAGAGATGCCATACTGGGTCAGACCAAGGTCCATCAAGTCCAGTATCCTGTATCCAACAGCAGCCAGTCCAAGTCACAAGTACCTGGCAGATTCCCAAAAAGATACACAGGTTCTACAATGCTTACACGGGGCAAGCATTGGATTTTCCAGGTCCTCTTTAATAATGGTTTATGGACCTTTCCTCCAGGAACTTGTCCACACTTTTTTTTTAACCCAGCTACACTAACAGCTATACTAACAGTTTTTACTACATTCGCCAGTAACAAATTCAGGCTTTGAGTGAAAAAAATATTTTCACTTATTAGTCTTAAATGGGTTAGATTGTAGCTTCATTACGTGTCCACTAGTCTTTCTACTTTTTGATGGCGTAAACAATCGATCTATGTTTACCCGTTCCACTCCTTTCATTAATTTATAGACCTCTATCCTATCCCAACTTTGCCATCTCTTTTCCAAGTTGAAGAGCCTTAGCCTTTTAAGTCTCTCCTCATAGGGGTATCCTTCCATCCCCTTCACCATTTTGGTGCATCTTCTCTGTACCTTTTCTAATTCCGCTGTATCCTTTTTAAGATATGGTGACCAGAATTGCACACAATATTCAAGGTGCGGTTGCACCTGGAACGATACAGAGGCATTATAATATCCTTGGTTTTATTCTCCATCCCTTTCCTTATGATTCCTAGCATTCTATTTGCTTTCTTGGCCGCTGCTGCACACTGAGTGGAGGGCTTCAACGATTTATCCACGATGATGCCTAAATCTTTTTCCTGGGTGGTGGCTTCTAAGATGGTACTTTGCATCGTGTAACCAAAGTTTGGGTTGGTCTTTCCTAGGTGCATAATTTTGCACTTGTCCACATTAAATTTCATCTGCCATTTGGACGTCCAGTCTTCCAATTATCAAGGTCCTCTTGCAATTTTTCACAATCCTCTTGCATTTCAACAACCTTGAATAATTTTGTGTCATCTGCAAATCTGATAGCCTCACTTGTTATTCCTATTTCTAGGCCATTTATGAAGATATTAAAAAGTAGCGGGCCCAGCACAGATCCCTGGGGTACTCCGCTATTCACCTTTCTCCATTGAGAAAATTGACCAATTAGCCCTGTATTTATTCTCCAGCAGCAGTGTTCCACGCCACGGAGACATGTGCAATGGGCGCGCACCCAAGGAGCACATTGGGCTCCGAGCTCCTTAGGGTGAGTCCTGGGGCACTAGGGAAGACCCACACACTGCCACCAAAAAAGCTAGTTCTTTCAGCGCTCTATGGGTATGTAATTCTGTTATCTCTTTGGGCTCAAATTTGTGTTATCTGTTACTACTACTTGACATGATGGCTATCCCATCACTCTGGGTGTTGTCTGTTTGGAATTGATTTGTTTGTATCACCCTCTGATGCCCGGTGTCCATCAAATCTTCTCCTTTGCTCTACTGTTCCTTTAGCCTCTGGATCCAGGGAATGTCCTACAACTAAGGTCTTCCAATCTGCTCTGTTGAATTGTCATTCTTTGTGGGCTAAGACCCTTCTCATCCAGGACCTAGTAGAGGCTTATTCTTTAGACACCCTGTTTTAAATGGAGACTTGGTTGAGGGATGGAGAGGACACTCTCCTTCACAGGTGTCTCCCTCAGGCTATACAGCTTTTTCTACTATCAGGCTTGGCTGCCCTGGCAGAGGAGCTGCAGCCCTCTTTCAATCCCACATTCCAGTTTCCCAAGTTTTCTCTCCTGTTTTGACCTACCCTGAATCCCTGTTGCTCTGTCCGAATGGTTCTTCCCCAATCTATTTTCTCCTTGTTTATGTTCCCCCTTCTTTTCGTCCTCATCTCTGGGAGTCTCTCATGTACACCCTTTCGGAGATGTCCTTACTTTTCCCTCATCTTATTGTGATGGGTGACTTTAATATTCATTATGATGCCCCTAGATCTAAGGATGGAAATCTTATTCCCGCCCACTCTGCAGTTCACTCCCTTGATCGCATTCTCTTCTCCCCAGGGGTATCCACCTCCCTATTCTCTTTTTCCTCCTGTCCGGTTCCTTGGTCAGACCATCTAGCTATATTCTTTCAGGCCTCTTACTCTCCTGTAGCTTCCCCTAGTTCCGCGCTTGGCCCTAGTTAGCTCAGTCATAATATCTCCTCTTCCACTTTTACTCATTTTCCTACTGCTGCCAACATTTTTTTCCTGAATTTTGTTCTCTCCCAATCAACACTGAAGTCCAACTTTGGTCTTCTACTTTATCTGCTTTCCTGGATCATGTAGCCCCTCTTCTCCCTTCTCGCCGTCCCCAGTGTTCCAGATGCCATTGATACCATCATGGTCTTCTCCTTTCCAGCCGTCCAACTCCGCCAGGCAGAACAGTGTTGGAGAAAGCACTGTTCACCCATATCTCTTTGTCATTACAAGGAACTATATAAAGCTTACAGGCTGCAAGTTCACTCAACAAAAAAGGATTTCTATTCACATCGAATTGCTACGGCTGCTAACTCAACATGTAAACTCTATTCCATTTTAGACTCCTTCTCTAAATGTTCCACAACTTCTCTAGATTATCTACAGTCTTCTCTTCCATCTCCCTCAGCTCTGGCTTCCTTTATTATAGACAAGGTGCAATCTCTTAGAGCCAATTTTCATGATTGTCCCCCACACCTCTCCCCTCTAGGCTCACCGTTCATGAATTCTGTGAATCTCTCACTAGACTCACAGTCTGCATTGTCTCACACCTGGTCCTCTTTCTCACAAATCTCTGCTGCTGCTGAACTCCTTAAAGTCATTAATTCTTCCCTTAAGACAACCTCGGCTACTGACCCAATTCCCTCTCCTTGGCTTTCCGCTCTATCACTAGCATTATTACCATTTATTTTATCTATGATCAATAACTGTTTGTCCTGTGGTGATTTCCCCCTCCTGTGGAAACATGCTATTCTTCAGCCCATACTTAAAGATTTCTGCACTGACACTTCCCAATATTGCCTACCTTTTGTCTCCACACTGCTAGAAAAATGTGTCTTTGCTCAACTCACTTCACACTTAATATCCACTTGTGCTTTTCACCCCAGACTGTCGGGTTTCTGCCAGGGCCATAGTACAGAAACTATCCTTCTGTCTCTTATTAGCGAGCTTCATCAATCTCATGATCAGGGTAAAATTTCGGTGGTGGCATCTCTTGATCTTTCAGCTACTTTTGACCTCATTGATCTTCCGCCCTTCTTTCTTGCCTCCGGGATCTGGGCTTAGATGGTATGGTTCTTAGGTAGTTCCATTCTTACCTTTCTCAATGTTCTTTCTCGGTGGACACAGGGATTTCTACTTCTGTTTTTTTTCTCTTCCCTGTGGTGTTCCAGAAGGTTCTATCTTGGCCCCTTTTGGTTCCATTAATTCCCATCCAGCAGCATGGCATCTCTTCAAATTTTTATGCAGACAATATCATTTTAATTCATCATACCAACTCTCTCACTCCAGATCTCACTCCTCTTAACAACTGTCTGTCTAGCCTTTCCTGATGGTTCTGTAATAGCTTTCGTTGTTAGAATCCTGCCAAATCCTCTGCTCTCTGGGTTACTTTTGGTTGCCTCTCACTGTCATTGGCCTCTTCACTTCCTAGTGGTTCTATTCCTCTGGTGGAATCAATGCTTTATTTGTGGGGGTTATCCTGGATTCCTCCTTATCTTTTCATGTACTCATTATCTCAGTTGTTCGCCATTCTTTCTTTTTTCTTTGTTGGATTCGTGCTGTTTGCTCTTTTCTTTCGCTCCCTTCACTAACTACCCTGCTTCTTTCCCTTGTTATTTCAAGAATAGATTATTATAATGTTATCTATTTAGGTCTTCCTCAATCACAGGTTCACAGGTTACAACTTATACAGAATACAGCAGTATGCATCCTTTCCCATGCCTTCTGGTAAGAGCACATCACCCCTCTTCTGTTGCATCATCACTGGCTCCCCATCAAATTCCTTACAATGGTTTATCAAACCCTTCATGCTGGTATTTTTCAGTATCTCTTTGATTTGCTACTTCCATACTCAACTCATTATCTTCTCTGTGATACTCATACTCATCGTTTACATTTACCATCACCTTCACAAGCAAGATTAATCTCTACCCGTTCCTCTGCTTTTTACTTTCTGACTCCTGCACTATGGAATTCGCTCCCCTCTGCTATCTGGTTGGAACCCTCATTTCCCTCCTTGAAATCGCTGTTGAAAACACATCTGTTTAATATAGCCTATGATTTGTCCATTTCTTAATTTATTGAGTCTCCTTTTGTCTCCTCTCTGTTTCTGGTATGAATGATGTTATTCTTTCCTGTTTTTAGTGGAGTTCTTTTCTTATTTCTTGTTTTTCTTGTATTTTTAAACTTTATTTGTACACTGCTCTGCTGAGACCCCTTGTACGGTGGTTTATCAAGTATAATAAACCATAAATTATACTCTCCGCTTTCTATCTTTTAACCAGTTCCTGATCCACAATACTACACTGCCTCCAATCCAATGACTTTTTAATTTCACCAAGAGTCTCTCATGAGGGACCTTGCCAAAGGTTTACTGAATATCCAGATATACTATATCAACGAGCTCACCTTTGTCTACCTGTTTATTTATACAGTCAAAAAAATGTAACTGATTAGTAAGACAAGACATTCCTTGGCTAAAGCCATGTTGTCTTTCTCCCATTAAGCCATGACTATTTACACGTTCAGTAATTTTATTCTTTATAATGGCTTCTACCATTTTGCCCGGTACTGACTTCAGGATCACCCCTGAACCTTTTTAAAAATTGGCGTTACATTGACCATTCTCCAATCTTCATATAATACAGATGATTTTAATGATAGTTCCCAGATTACTAATAGATCTGTAATTTGATATTTCAGTTCTTTCAACACCCTTGGATGTATACCATCCAGTCCAGGTGATTTGCTATTCTTCAGTTTATCAAATAGTTGTAATACATCTTCCTGGTTTATTGATATTTCTTTCAATTCTTCTGATGCATCACTTTTATATACCATTTCAGGCACAGGCAACTTCCCTACATTTTCTTCAGTAACGACTGAAGCAAAAAAATTCATCCAGTCTCTCTTCTATGGCCTTGTCCTCCTTTAGCACCCCTTTTATCTCTCTATTATCCAACGGTCCAACTGATTCTCTCATAGGTTTTTTGCTACAAATGTACTTGAAAAAGGTTTTATTATGCATTTTTGCTTCCACAGCAAGCTTTTTTTCAAATTCTCTCTTTGCCTGCCTTATCAATGCCTTACACTTAGCTTGCTAATGTTTAAGTTGTTTCCCGTATTCGTCATTTGGCTCCTTTTCCATTTCCTGAAAGATACTTTTTCGGCAACAACAGCTTCTTAGACCTCACCTTTAAACCATGCTGGCAGTTTTTTGGCTTTCCTTCCACTTTACTTAAAGCATGGAATACATCTGTTCTGGGTTTCCAAGATAGTACTTTTAAACAATGCTCATGCTTGATATAAATCTTTAACCTTATCAGCTGCTCCTTTTAGTTTTTTCTTAATTATTTTATCATAGTCTCCCTTTTGAAAATTAAAAGGCAGTACTGTGGATTTCCTTGCCATCCTTCTTCCATTTATTAAATCAAATGCAATCATGCTATGGTTACTATTGCCAAGTGGCCCCAAAACTCTTATCTCTTGACCAGATCCTGTGTTCCACTAAGGACTAGGTCCAAAATAGCTTCCCTTCTTGTTGTTTCATGAACCATCTGCTCCAAGAAGCAGTCATTTATTTCATCTAGAAACTTTATCTCACTAACATGTCCTGCTGTTACATTGACCCACTTGATACCCGGGTAATTGAAATCACCCATTATTACTGTGTTGTAACTTTTGTTGTCTTCCCTGATTTCTCTTAGCATGTCATCATCCATTTGTTCATTCTGGCCAGGTGGTCAGTAGTACACCCCACTGCCATCGCCTTCCCCTTTTTACATGGAATTTCTATCCATAGAGATTCTACAATGTATTTTGTTTCCTGCAAAACTTTAATCCTGTGTGACTCTGCCCTCTTTAACATAAAGCGCAACTCTCTCCACCAACTTGATCTACCCTATCAATGCGATATTTCTTCCACTTTCTTCTGCAGTGACTCCCAGGCCCACTCTGACCTATGTATTTGGGCTAATGCTGCTGCAGATAACCCGTGCTCTATCCAGCTGCTTAGCAGGTTTGCCTTGTCTCTTCTCTTTCTGTTTTCTATGGCTCTGCTTCTCTTTCTCTTCATGATGCTAACTCTCCCCAGTCTTAGTCCTCACTTCAAATCTTAGCACCACACCACCCATTCTCTACATTCTCACCTCACCAGCCATTTTACTTCTATCCTGTCCTCTGCTCTTGAGTTTCAAAGTTTTCTTCCTTGCACTCAGCCATTTCCATTTTCCCCAGCAGAATCTCATCCTCTTCATGGTGGTCAAGTCTCCCCTTCTCTTAGCCATATTCTGCTGCTCTTACTTCTCCTCTTATCTGCAAATATCAATCCCAATCCCTGCCCTTCAAGGCCACTCTCACCTCATCTGTGCATGTCAAACTGTAACCCCTCCAATCTTATTCCTACCCCCTCTCCTTTCTCCTTCTCTCTCATCCTATCTGTGGAATGTCTATTTACAAGCTAGCTTATGTTCCTGACCTCTTTTTCTCTCATACTCTACATCTTTTTGCTTTAACTGAGACTTGGATTTTCCCTGAAGACTTTGCTTCAGTTGTTGCCCTTTGTCATGGAGGTCACCTTTTCTCTCATACACCTCATCTGATTGACTGTAGTAGTGGTGTCGGCCTTCTAATCTCCTCTTCCTGTAAATTTCAACCCTTTCTTCCACCCCACTTTCATTCCTTTTTTTCCTTTGAAGTCCACTTCATCTGCATTGTTGTCATTTATTGACACACTACTTAGTTCCTCTGATCCCATTTCCAGCCAGCTATTCAGCTCTATCTCTTCTACTGTCATCCCTTCCATCTGTCATCAGGGCCAGCCTGACCATTGTGTGGGAATGTTGCCCGTACATGTCCCCACATCTCGGGAGGTCCTGTGCATGCCTGACTGGCATCAGAGGGAGCTGGTGAGGCCCGAAGCTTGGCTCACCTCTGCACTGCCGTGGGAGTAAGCAGCAGCGTTTTGCTTTACTCCTGCAGCTGTATGTCACAGATACCAGTGCCGCCGAGTTCAGGAAGTTAAACGAGGCTCTTCCTGTCTTGCACAAGGTAGGAAGTACCCCTGATTAACTTCCCTGCTCTCAGCATGCCAGAAAGCTAGGACATAGCCACGGGAGTGAAGGAAAACGCTGTTTACTCCCGTGGCTGTGCAGAGATGAGCTGGGCTACAGGCCTCACCAGCTCCCTCTGAAGCCGGTCAGGCACATATGGGGCACTTTGTGGTGTGGGGCCATATGGGGAGAGGGTGGAGGAGAGAGCCACTGGCCCTGTAAGAAGACCGGGGGCTAGAACGGGATATGGGCTAATGTTGGAGGATGGGAAGACTGCTATTGAAAGGGAGATAATGCTGGGAGGGGCTGGGACTGGAGGGGGCTGATAATGGGGGGCTAGGACTGGAAAAGGGCTGATGTGGGGGGGATGGAGGGACTGGGTGGGACTGGAACTGGAGGAATGTTGGTACTGGGGGGCTAGGACTGGAAATGGACTGATGCTGGGGGATGGAAGATTGGGACTGGAAAGGAACTGATGCTGGGAGGGACTGGAGGAGGACTGATAGTGGGGGGCTAGGACTAGAAATGAGCCAATGCTGGTCGATGGAAGAATGGGACTGGAAGAGAGCAGATGCTGGGAGGGGCTGGAACTAGAAGGGAGCTGATGTTGGAGGAGGACTAGAAGGGGGTGAGGCTGGGGCTGGCGGGAGAAAAAAAGAAGCTGGGGAGTGAAGATGGAGAGGGGAACAGATATTTTGTGTAGGAGGGAAAAAATCTACGATTGGCTAGGTATTGGGAGAGTAAATGGGGACTGAGGATGGAGGGGTGAAATTTGAGTGGATGAAAAAAGAATAAAAAAAGAAATGGAGGAAAGAGTAAAAGGGAAAAGATCAGTATGTTAGAGGCAGATGTAGAGAGCAAATGGAAAGAAAACTAGAAGACAGAAGAAAGGTAAAATGGACAGCAGACAATGGAGAGTTAGCAGAAGACACGAATAAACCAGAAGAAAGTGACTGGAGCAATTGTGTCTGAAAAATAAAATGCCCAAACAACAAAAGGTAGAAAAGAAACTATTTTATTTTGAATTTATTAACTGGAATATGTCACTCTGGGAAATGTGCATCGCTAACATCTTTGCGTTTTGTTTAGTACAAGAGGAAATTTATAGTTTTATTTCTCCAGTGGTGCTGTACGTTCCAAGTTTGGCTTTTGGGGTTCCCAGTTTAATTATTGTCTTCTTATTTCTAAATTGTGATCCCTTGTTCTTTGTTTGGTGATGGTCTATGTTCTGCATGTGTAACCAAGCTGAGGTATTTTGTTCAAGTAGTTTCTATATGACAGTCCCACTTGTTCTCTTTCCCCAGTAGGAGATGTATTGATTTAATATTTGCAGTGTTGCCTTTTGATAGGTAGGGTTTGGTGCTTTGTGAGGGCTGGTAGTGCTGTTATGATACGGTGGGTTTGCTATGGGTTATAAATGGACAGGGTTTATAGTACTTCCTAATGTGCCTGGTAGTTGGCACTGGAGTATAGTAATGTAGAAATTGGGCAGTCTTTCTTTATCCTCACTTCCCATGCAAATGGCATTCAGACAGTCATTAAGAGGCATGTTTAAAAGTTAATGCGCATCCACAAATGTTACAGTAATGTGCGCTATGTGCAGCAACACCCATTTATTTCTATTGGCACAGTGCCACTTAACACACATTAGTATTTAGTAAACATGCCCCTAAGTCATTGCCAGGACAAGAAAGAGGCTTGTGAAGGGCTCCTTTGAAGCCACATAAAATTTTAGATGGGCAACATATAAATTTTAAGATCAAATAAACTAAATTTATGCAAATGAGGTGCACTGGATATGCAAATGCAGCCCTGCAATGAGTCTCCACACATGTCCCTGCATCACCCTTGGGCTGTGTCTGTCTCTTGTATCTTCAATCTATCACTTTCCAGTGCAAGTGTTCCTACTGCCTTCAAGCATGCTGTGATTAGACCATGTCTCAGAAAACCTTCACTGGACCCTATCTACCCTGCTAATTATCCTTCCTCCCTTTTGTATCTAAGCTTCACGATCCTGCAGTTCACCACCACTGTGTTGACTTTCATCACAGTCATTCTTGATCCACTCCAATCTGGCTTTAGCGCTCTGCATTCTGTGGAAATAGCTCTTGCCATAGTCTCTGGTGACCTGTTCTTGGCCAAATGCAAGGGTCTTTACATGATCTTCATCCTTCATGACCTATCCATTGCTTTTAATACCATTGACCACCACCTATTCCTTGATATCCTCTCCTCACCTGGAATTTGGGACTCTGTTCTGTCTTTTTTTTTTTCTTATCCCTCTCATTGCACTTTTGGTGTATCTCTGGTGGATCCTCCACCACTGCTACTCGCTATCAATCAATGAACTTCGGAGCTTTGTCTTGAGACCTTTTCTTCTCTCTCTCAATACTTGTTCCCCTGGTGTTCTGATCTCCCAATAGCTTTCAGTACGATCTTTAATGCCAGTGACTTCCAGATCTACCTCTCTATACCAGTAATCCAGTCCCAAATCTTATCCTGTTTGTCTGACACTGTGGCCGAATGTCTCACCACCTGCAATTTAACATGGCTAAGACAGAGCTCTTATCATTCTCCCTAAAACCCACCTCCCCCTTCCCCCTTTTCCCTTTTCTTAGCTTCTCTGAACAACACTGTCATCCTCCACTCCACTCAGCCTGTATCCTTGGTCATCTTTGACTCCTCTCTTTCATTCTCAGTGCATAAAACACTGCTAAAACCTATAATGTCTTTCTTTATAAAATCACCAAAATTCATCCCTTCCTTTCTGAACATACTACCAAAACCTTATCCATAATCCCATCACCTCCCACAGACTATTTCATCGTGCTCTTCTCAAGTCTCACACCGACTCATCCGTCTCCCTTCATGTTTCAGAATTCTGCTGCATGGCCAACCTTCCACCAGTATCGCTACACGCACATAACCCCTTCTCAGGTCACTCCATTGGCGCCCAACCTGTTTTTGCAACAGTTCAAACGTCGCTTACTGACCTACACGTGCATTCACTCTGCAGTTCCTTATTACCTCTCCTCTCTTCTGTCCCCTGTAACCCTGCTCAAGAACCGCTCATTCAGTAAGTTGCTCTTTTCTATGTCCTTCCCTTTAACTGCAGCTTCAGACTCTGTTTCTTCCACCTATCTGTGCATATGCTGCATTAAATTTCTTGAATGGGTGCACCATGTTCCTTCTCTCGCCCTATTCAAACCCAGGCTAGAAGTCCACTTTTTTGAGACTGATTTTAAATCTTAACTCTATTTTCCTCTTCATACTCATGTGTTTTAACCATCCCAACAATAAATGAAATTCGCGAATTCTCTTAATTGTCCTGCTTGTGTGTCTTGAATAAATTGTAAGCTCTGCGGAGCAGCGACTGTCTCTTATGGGTATGCATACAGCACAGGGTGTATCTAGTTGCATTCTCTAGATGATTAATAGTAGGTAGTAATAAGAGAGTTCTCTTCCATTTGGAATGAACCCGGGAGCTGCACTGGATTGTGCTGGGTCACAGAGCTCTGTAGTGACCTCGTCATTGGTGCAGGGACACAGGAAAGGGGAATAAGAAAGACAATAGTTTATGAATGAATTTTCTAGTGTTTTTAAACTTTGACCCTAAATTCTCTCACTATTTCATAAGATGTGCAGATCTTGTAGCACATTTAAGCTTTGGTCCTTAATTGTCTCAGCTTTGGTCCTTAATTTACTGAGGAAGATGTAGGTTTTACTGAGGAAGATGTAGGGATGTTACCCATGACTGAAGTGGTATTTAAAGGTGCGGAAGAATTGAAGGAAATATCGATACATCGGAAAGATGTATTACAACTATTAGATAAACTGAAGAGTAGCAAATCACCTGGGCCGGATGGTATACATCCAAGGGTGTTGAAAGAACTGAAATATGAGATTGCAGACCTGCTATTAGTAATCTGTGAACTATCATTAAAATCATCTCTAATACCTGAAGACTGGAGGATCGCCAATGTAACACCAATTTTTAAAAAGGGTTCCAGGGGTGATCTGGGAAACTACAGACCGGTGAGCCTCACGTCAGTACCGGGAAAAATGGTAGAAACCATCATAAAGAATAAAATTACTCAGCATGTAGATAGTAATGGCCTAATGGGAAACAGCCAACATGGCTTTAGACAAGGAAGATCTTGTCTTACTAATCTGTTATGTTTTTTTGAAAGTGTGAATAAACAGGTGGACAAAGGTGAGTTGGTTGATATAGTGTATCTGGACTTTCAGAAAGCCTTTGACAAGGTCCCTCATCAGAGACTTTTGGCAAAACTAAAGAGTCATGGGCTAGGAGGCAGTGTACTACTGTGGATCAGGAACTGGTTAAAAGATAGAAAGCAGACGGTAGGGCTAAATGGCCAATTTTCCCAATGGAGAAAGGTGAATAGTGGTGTACCCCAGGGATCAGTGCTGGGTCCGCTGCTTTTTGACATATTCATAAATGACCTGGAAAGTGGAATAACGAGTGAGTTTATCAAATTTGCAGATGACACAAAACTATTTAAAGTTTTTAAAACCCAAGAGGACTGTGGAAAATTGCAAGAGGATCTTGATAAATTGGAAGACTGGGCATCAAAATGGCAGATGAAATTTAATGTGGACAAGTGCAAAGTTATGCACCTAGGGAAGAACAACCCAAACTAACATTAGGAACCACCACCCAGGAAAAAGATTTAGGCGTCATTGTGGATAACATGTTAAAACCGTCAGCCCAGTGTGCAGCGGCAGCCAAGAGAGCAAATAGAATGCTAGGTATCATAAGGAAAGGAATGGAAAATAAAACAAAAGATATTATAATGCCTCTATACCGTTCCATGGTGAGACCTCACCTTGAATATTGTGTGGAATTCTGGTCACCGTATCTTAAAAGGATATAGCGTTATTAGAAAAGGTTCAGAGAAGAGCCACCAAAATGGTAAAGGGGATGGAAGGATACTCCTATGAAGAAAGGCTAAAAAGGTTAGGGCTCTTTAACCTGGAAAAGAGACGGCTGAGGGGAGATATGATAGAAGTCTATAAATTAATGAACGGAGTGGAACGGGTAAACGTAGATCGATTGTTTACGTGATCAGAATATAGAAAGACTAGGGGACATGCAATGAAGCTACAGGGTAAACTATTTAAGACTAATGAAAGAAAATATTTTTTCACTCAACGTGTAATCAAACTCTGGAATTTGTTACCTGAGGATGTAGTAAAGGCTGTTAGTGTAACTGGGTTTAAAAAAGGTTTGGACAAGTTCCTGGAGGAAAGGTCCATAAACCATTATTAAGAAGGGACCCAGGATATCAATGCTTGACCCAGTACAAGCACTGTGGAACCTGTGTCTTTTGGGGAAACTGCTAGGTACGTATGACCTAGATTGGCCACTGTTGGAAACAGGATACTGGGCTTGATGGACCTTGGTCTGACCCAGTATGGCATATCTTATGTTCTTATGTTCTCACTTATAGGATGAAAGACATTTTTAATAGAGTAGATGCCAGGTCATGTTCACTCCGCCCCCCCCCCCCCTGAAAAAAAGATTGAATCTGATCGGTGAATTTTTGCAGAAGCTACCATGCCATTGGATGGAGACAGTGAGCCAGCCCCTAAGTGATTCTTTAGACATAAGCTGAAATGGACCACAAACTATCACAGATCTGTAAAAGGCACAACAACAGACTTCTTGATTAATGAAAGACAGCATGCAGAAATTAATTAAATAAATAAACACTGGTCCTGGAGAAAACTGGATTTTTTGCAGGTCATGAAACCTACAAATAAAGACACTAATACACCTGCCCTAAAATCTGATCCATCAGAGTCAGTGCCAGCTCCAGAGTTGGTTCAAAGTGTTGGCACCCTAGGCAAACCTTAAGCTTTATGCCCCTCTTCCCCTGATATCAAAATCTATTTTGTTTAACTTTGAATGCCCTGCTCTTTGCTGCCCTCCCAAAAGCTGATGCCCGATGCCTGATGCCTAGTTTGCATGATGGTTGGGCCGGCCCTGATTGGAGTGGCTTGCCGTAGATTGTCAGGCGCAGAAGAACTAAATACCTTATGACCAGAAAATTCCATAATGCAGGCAAGGCAGGAAACTACCGAGAAAAGCTAGTCAGAAGTGGTCAACATTACAAAAGTTACTAAGATCTTTTTTATGGCATAAGGTATCCATTTTTCTTCATTTCTTATGATATGCCTAATTATGATTCATGTTAAAGTGCTGTGCAGGTTTAATAAGCTTAATGGCTATAGGTACCTCTGTGACAGCCCAAAAGAGACAAAAGCCAGATGGAAGCAGAAACTTGACATAGAACATTTGAATTTGAAGCCTGGTGCACGATTGACCATTTTGTTCTGTCTGCGCCCTCAGCCAAAATGGAGATATTAACAAGTACTTTGGAATTATTAAGTGGTTTGCTTCTCTGTCACCTCTTACATGCGTTCACTGTCCTTAGTATTGTCTTTCACGATGTGGGGAGAAATTAATTTAAAAAAATTGAATGCAAATGTGAAGACTGTCAAAACAGAGCGGGCAACACAGGAAGGAAATGGATAGTGCAAGGCTGGCGATGGCATTGGGGGAACAAGAAAATGGGGCACAAACAAGGATAGAGATCTTGGAGAAAAGAAATAGCAAATGCACCTGTCTGTACTGCATCCCATGTCCATTCTCTCCGATCCCAGGGAGTTCGGAAGACTTCCATTCTTTGCCGTCTATGGTTAGTACCTGCAAAGAAACCTTCCCACTCTGTCTTATGATTTACATGCCCTTCTGCACTAAAACATTTTTTTTTTAGCTTTGTAAATGATGCGGCTTAAGGTTCCCATGACAACACA
Organism: Ichthyophis bannanicus; assembly: GCA_033557465.1. Classification (NCBI taxonomy): domain Eukaryota; kingdom Metazoa; phylum Chordata; class Amphibia; order Gymnophiona; family Ichthyophiidae; genus Ichthyophis; species Ichthyophis bannanicus. The sequence goes on from CM066037.1 coordinate 69,039,024, forward strand.
TTTCCAATGACTGGGTGGCAGCAGCAACAGTTAGAGTGATTTGGGATTATTTTCAAGACTTGTGATAGTTTCTTAGCCAGATAGATCTTTGGAACACTTTACCTGCCACCTCCTAACAAGTCCTAGCATTGTCTAAGAACATACGATTTGCCATACTAGGCCCATCAACGACTGCTACTACTACTATCAAGCAGGATAAGCTGTGGATTTCCCCCAGTCCACTTTAATAATGGTTTACGGACTTTTCCTCCAGGAATTTGTCCAAACCTCTTTTAACCCAGCTACACTAACAGCTTTTACTACATCCTCTGGCAACGAATTCCAGAGCTCTATTATGTGTTGAGTGAATTGTTCTTCTCCAATTATTCTTAAATGTACTACATTGCATGTCCCCTTAGCCTTTCTACTTTATGAAGGAGTAAACAATCAATTCATGTTTACTCATTCCATTCCACTCATGATTTTATAGACCTCCATCATGTCTCTCCTCAGTTGTCTCTTCTCCAAGATATCATAAACCTAAATATCCCGATAATCAATAACTCCCAGTGTTAGAAATAATTTTTGTCGGAGATAAATTCAACAAAGCGCTCTGTATAGTAACAAGGCACCGCTGTGATGTTCTCCTTTTATTAATATATTTAAAATGTTACTTAGCTTCAGTAACGAAGAATGTCCATGATGCCATAAAAAAGTGAAGGACTATCAACGCAGCGCTCGTTTCGGGCACAAAATATATTAGAAACCCTGCTTCAGGAACGTCCACTTGTAAATATTGGTAAATATTGGTATCTCTTCTCCAAGATAAACAGCCCTAACCTTTTTAAGCCTTTCCTCATTGGAGCATCCTTCCATTCCCTTGATTATTTTGGTTGCCCTTCTCTGTACCGTTTCCATTTCCGCTATATCTTTTTTTAGATGTGGCGACCCAAACTGCATGCAATACTTGAGGTGCGGTTACATGAATGTGGCAATGTCTCGGCTGTCTCCAGCCATCTGCTAGCAGAAAATGACATAAAGAACTTGAGAGATCACCAAGATATCCTCTAATCTGCAATAACGTGAAACCAAAACTGGCATCTGTATCTAAAACTGGAATGTATTATGTTATGATTGCCTCATCTTCTCTTTTATTTAGAGACAACAAAAATTGAACTGACCGGCATTTACACACAGCACCTTAACTAGTCACTAATTCACTAGTCATACCCTGCAGATCTACAGGAAAAGAAATTGCAAAAGAACAATGGAACATGATCTAACTTAGGGCCAAATGAACTAACCCATAACCCGGGGCATGCCAGACTGGCTTCCGGGCTCCATTCCTTCCCCAACCTCCCCCCACCCCTATCCTGCTACCCGCTTACATAATAAACAGGCTCACAGTTTCATTCCATAACTTTTATTTATTTGTGGGTTTCAATGGCCACAGCTTGTGGATCAGAATAACATTGCTGGATACATCAATAATTGCACAAGACATATCAACCATAACAACGCTAACAGTTCTATACCACTCTATCCTGACGTGGAGGAGTACAACGTTTTTCTTACTTGGTTCTGCGGTCTCGACTTGCTCTGTGGCAAAGACATCTTCCCCTTTTTCCCGTCATCCACCACTCTCTGTTGGCTCCCGGGTACCCCTGTGTGTTCTATGGGCCTGGTGACCGAGAACAGACACCCCTGGCCCTCGTACCTGGCCCCTCTGTCACTGGGCCCAGGCACCTCCTGTGCGGTACCTGGGCTTCCCTCCTTTTCTAATCTGTGGTATCCCTCCTTCCCCTTCTGGTGAGGTCCTGCCGCTTGCTGTGACGAACCCCCCTCCCCCCAACCCATCATTCCCCCATCTGCCTGCGATGCAGAGAGTGGATCCTGCAGTGCTGGGCAAGAAGAGTAAGGATGGTTCCTACCACCTTCCTCTTATCCCACCACAGCTCCCCTCCCCCTTGCAACCACCTATCCAGGCTGGGGCCCTCATCCATCCGTCAGCTCAGTTATGGGGCTGGCACCCTTTAGCCGCTGGCCCCACTAGTTTTCCCATGAAGGCCAGTTTTCAAAAAAATTTGACTGGTGATTAGGCAGTTGATCAGACAAAATTTCCCAGGCTGAAAGCACCCTCCCCTCAGCAGTTAAATGTACGTAATCTGCTTCATAATGTGCATAAATCTTTCTGCAGAGAAAAGTGGCAAGCTTGGATAAGGTAGGCAATGTATGTATGCCGATTTCTTTTTGAAATAACAGTATACACTTTGCCATGCATACTTTGCACCTATAATAATAAAATCAGGCTTGGACGTTGCTTAAAAATACCATTTTGGAAGCCCAGACTAGATGCATTCTGTATATTAAAAAGGTGGAAGGAAGGCAAAGCAACAGCTGGCATGGTTAAAAGATGAGGTGAAAGAGGCTATCATAGCCAAAAGAACATCTTTCAAAAAAATGGAAAAAGGATCCAAGTGAAGAAGATAAAGAATAACATAGTACTGGCCAATTAGAAACAAAGCATGGATAAGGAAACCAAAAACAGAATTTGAAAAGAGGTTTTCCATAGAGGAATAAACATATAATAATAACTGAGTCAATATTTAATGGCTGCAGTCAGCATTTTTTTAAATGCCAGCCATTGTAGTTAAATAACAAATGGGTATTTAGCACTGGTATCTGAATAGTAACCAGTGCTGAATATATGGTCTTTGGGTTCCGTGCCCAGCATTCTATATATAGTGCTGTTTTTCAGTGCCACTATGTGGATAGCATTTAGAGCAGCTTTTTTCTGTCCTAAGCTATATACCTAGATATCCATATAGTAGCATTGAAAGTCATCACTATAGGGATAAGTAGCATCTCTTTATTCGATTGCCGCAGACTGCCCCAGCACTATCCACAAGGCCGGCCATGCCATTGGTCAAACAAGGTAGCCGCCTAGGGCAGCGACAAACGTTTTGAGGGAATATGGCCCAATCACCTGTTTCTACTCTCCTTGCCCCCCAAACAGCTGGAATCTGTTCCTCCATGGTTTAGTGCTTTAGGGCCCCCTTTCCCATATATGCCCTGGACCACTGTATCGCTAACACTGGCCATGAGTGTGTGTTATTGGTTAGTCTATCCAGACAAATTAACTAAGTGGCAGAAAACGCAGCAGGAGCCTATTCTACCTGGTTGGGGGTGGGGGAGGGGGGGGTGGAGGGAAGGAGATGGGAAATGTTTGATTACTGGGGGGAAGGGGGCCTTGAGTCACCTAGTGTGGGAGGGGCATGGCTGAAGGCTTGCCTAAGGTATCAGATACCCTTGGGCTGGCCCTGACTATCCAGATAGTGTCAAGGAAGTCAGACAGATTAAGCAGCACTATGGGCCCGATTCTGTAAGGTGACTAGCGGGGCTGTCTGTCCCGGTGGAACGTGCAGCCCCGCAAGCCATCCTGCCTGAATTCAGAGACACAGTCTACCCGCAAGCACAGAGGCTCTGTGTGGGGATATCAAGATGGGGCGGCACGGGGCGGCATGAGGGCAGAGCATGGGCGCTCATGGCCCTGGATGTCCGGGGAGCACCAGGGGGATGCACAGCTTATTCCACCTCAGAGGAGCCACTGCAGGTAGTGCCCCCCACCTGCTTCTGGCCCCAGCAAACTCACCAAGGGTTAGGTGGGAAAACTGGTCTGGAGGGCCATTGGGCCGTTGGCGCACCAGCGGGAGCAGGGGGGGGGGGCCTGGCCGTGCTGCCTCCATGATGTCCCTGTGGCTGCTACAGGAGCACGCTGGGCCATCCCATTGCCTGATCCTGCATTCTACAGGAACGTCTAGCTCCCGCGGTGCAGAATCAGGTACAAGGGAGCCCGTCCTGTCCGGGGATGTCGGGACGGTCGGACGTGCCCTTTCCTGGATCAGGCTCCATGTGTATTGTGAATATTGCTCTTACCAGCACTTTTCAGGTATAGCTAACTGAATAAATGCCTTTGAAAATTGACCCAAATGTTTTCAGGCACATTTGAAGTTAAAATTTGATTGTAAGCTCTGAGCAGGAACCGTCTTTCTCATGGGCCTGTACAGCGCTGTGTACCCCTTGTAGCACTATACAAATGATCAGTAGTAGTAGTAGTAGTGGTAAAATTCTGCCTGTAAGGGAGTCAGCTAGATCAAAGGGTCAAAGGGCGTTCTGGGAGGAGAAGTCTATAGCTGAGAAATATGAAGGCCAATGTTAGAATGGACATGGAGGAAGGAACTAAGATGTCCAGGTCAGGACCAATGTTCATGCTAAGCAACTTTAAGCTGCCCAGGAGGCCTTCACTGACGTTTCTGTTGGGGGGAGATAGTGCAGCAGGGCTGTGCTTCGAATCGCGAGGAAAAGGCAGGTCCCGAGGGGTAAACAGGTCTGGCTCTGCCTATCCCTTGGGACCTACCTGCCCCTCATGATTCAAAGTGTGGCTGCACTGCCCTACCTGCCATGGCAGGGACGCCGTCAGAGTACTCCCATGCAGCTCAGAGTTGCTCAGCGGCAATATTAGTCAGGACATGGAAAATTCCCACAGTATTATACAAAGGCTCTTCCAAATGCAGAGCCCAAAGATGCGCAGGAATTCATGTCGTTGTTGCATCATAGCCAAAGGAGCAGTGATTATAAACAACCTCTACATGAGGACAAAAATCAAGCTTTCCCCCAAATGTATGTTGGAGCAGCTTTTTAAAACCGCTGGGCCTGACAGCATCCATTCCCATAAGCCATGGACCCCCTCCCATGGCAGCAGAACATGTACCGCCATCCTCTGATCAGCCCCCCAGCACAGATCACCCCCTTTTGACACACTAACACTGATTACCCCTTTCTGATACCCTCTGACAGATCACCCTTTTCTGACACCCTCCAGCAGAGATCGCCCTTCCTGACACCTCTGGAACAGATCAACCTCTTCCAATACCCCATCGCAGCAGCAACCCCACTGTCACTCACTAGACAGCAAAACCCCCAATCATCCTCCCAAGCCAAGCTCTTCCACCCCAATCCCTGTGGCTCTTACTGAGGATCCCTGTTATGTTGTGGGGGGGAGGCAGAAGCAACTACCAGTCACTTCTGCTCCATCATAAGTCCCGCATTCAAAATGGCACCCGTGACTCCTAGTGCTAATCTTGCAGTACTACCTCCAGGAATCAAGGTGCTGAGTAACGGATGCCTAATGCAAAAACCTGTCTAATGATATTGTACTGTGCTGCCACCTTTGTGACTCTCTAAAGAAATCTTCATCTATATTTGGCAGCTTGACCCCTAGCGATGGTACTATGAGAATACCACTTGGGTTCATGGATGCCATTTTGAACCTAGTGCTGATGGATGTAGCAGGAATGACTGGGGATTGCTCTGCTCCTCAATGCATACAAGTGACTCCTGGTAAGAGCCAGAGGATCATGGAATAGAGGGGCTTGTCTTGGGGGGGGGGGGGGGGAATTGGGGAGGTATTGCCGTTAGGTGGTATGTTGTGTAATTTGTTGCAGGTGAGCGGTATCAGGAGGAGGTGATCTCTGCGGGGCTGTTGAGAGGAGTGGTCTGTGCTGAGGAGGTGATAGGGTGCATAATGACAGGGCGGGGGAATGATCAGGGGACAGAGCCGGCCTTTGCACCTGTCCCCTTCAAGCAGGCACGTCTGTGTACTTTGGGCCAAGTATAAAACCCAACATTTATATTTTTTATATCCACATGTCTTTCGTTTCAGAAATACATCAGTATTTTATGTCTTCCCAAACCATTCCCTTAACCACACCTCCTTGCAATATCTTCGTGGTGTGGATGACCACTTGTAAATAGCAGCTTTCTAAAATCCTTATTTCCACGTGCAGGCAATCGCCACATCTACAAGCCACTACTTACATGTGGAGATACTTCTAACATAAGGCCCTAAATGAATTATTTGCTTTGGTCTTTACTCAGAAAGATGTAAGGAAACTACTCATGTCAGAAAAAGTATTGAATGGGGATGTTTTGGAGGAGCTGAAACAAATCTCAGTGAACTGGGAGGATGTAATAGAGCAAATTGATAAACTTAAGTGTTACATATCACATGGACCAGATTGTCTACACCTCAGAGTACTGAAAGAACTAAAAAAATAAAACTGCAGGTCTACTGTTAGTAATTTGTAGCCTATCGTTATACTCATCTGCAGTACCTGAAGATTGGAGAGCAGCCAATATAGTATCAATTTTTAAAAAAGGCTTCAGGGTGATCCAAGAATTACAAATCAGTGAGTTTGATGTCAATGCTGGGCAAAATAGCAGAAACTATTATAAAGAATAAAAATATATTGAACACAGAGATAGTCATGGTTTCATGAGACAAAGCCAAAATGGAATTAACTACGGCAAGTCTTAGCTCGCCAATCTGCTACATTTCTTTGAAGAAGTGAATAAAAGTGGATAAAGATTAGCTGGTTGATACAGTTATTTGGATTTTCAGAAAGCCTTTGACAAAGTCCCTCATGAAAGACTCTTGAGGAAATTAAAGAGCCATGGGATAGGAGGTAATGTCCTATTGCAGACTGGTTAAAGACAAAGAAAAGAGAGTAGGGTAACATAGTCAATTTTCTCAATGGAGAAAGGTGAATAGTGGAGTACCCAGGATCTGGTCTGGGACCGGTGCTTTTTAACAGATTTATAAATGATCTGGAAGTGGGAACAATGAGTATGGTGACTGAATTTGCAGATGACACAAAAATTGTGTGTGTGCGTGTATGTGTGTGTGTGTGTGCATGCACACACCCATCTGTATGTATCTAAGTTGCCTGGGCCTGTGTGTGTGTGTGTCTTCTGAATCTGGCATCTGCATGAGTATACATCTGTGTGTATGCGTGTGTATCTTTGTTTTGCATGCTTATTATCTTGTTGTTTGTGTGTATGAGTACGTATATGTATGGAGTGAAGGAGTAGCCTAGTGATTAGCGCACTACCCAGGAGATCTAGGTTCAGGTCCTGCTGGTACACCTTGGGCAAGTCACTTTGTCTCAAAAGAAAAAGCCTGGCAATCTACTTCCAGTCATACCTTGCCAAGAAAACCCAGGGGCTGCTGGCTCGCCAGGAGTCAGCACTGACCTGAAGGCACTTAAAAAATAATCTGTATCTTTGTGGGTTTCATGTGTGTGTCACAGCTTGTGTGTGAATGCTTGTAGATATATGTTTGTGTGCCCGTGATAGGGAGAGCAGATAAGAAAGAAGGGCTGTTTGACAGGTATAATTGCATAATTGCTGTATTACTTTGAAACAGTGTTATAACAGGATGAAGTCGGTGCAGAGTGCAGCTACTAAAATGGTCAGTGGTCTTTGTCATAAGGCATATGAGAACAGACTTAAATATCTCAATATGTATACTTTGGAAGAAAGACAGGAGAGGGGAGATATGATAGAGACATTCAAATACCTCCATGGCACTAATGCACAGGAGAGCCTCTAATGAGGGGGCATAGGATGATGGGGAAGGAGATAGACTCAGGAGTAATTTGTGGAAATACTTCTTTATGGAAAGAGTGGTAGATGTATGGAATGGTCTCCCAGTGTAGGTCTTAGAGACGAAGACTGTATCTGAATTCAAGAAAGCATGGGACAAACACAGAAGATCTCTAAAGGGAAAACAGGGACTGTAAAGCTTAGTGGCTGGTATGGAAGGGCAGACTGGATAGGCCGTATCATCTTTACCTGCCATCATTTTTCTGTTTCATTCAGAGCTAGGGAATTTTTTGTAAACAATATTTGTGTGTGTGTATGTGATGTTCATGTGTATACAGCAGTTGTGTGTATCTCTGTTGCGTGTTCTGTGTGTGCTGTGCACATATTCTGTCTATGGTGGGGTAACTGAAGGGGCTTTTGCATGCGGAGAGTTTTTGAGAGCAGGGCAGTTGTGAGGGGGATATTTTTAAGGGATGAGGTAGTTTGCAGGGTGCTGGCGCTATTCTAATGGAGTAGCTTTTGAGAGCAGGGCAATTGCAGGGTGATAGTTTTTGGAAGGTTAGGCAGTTTAAGAGGTGGTGGGGCAAATGCAGGGGCATTTGGTGAACCGGTTGGCCAGTAACAGCTGACATTTTCTGAGGGCGGGGCATTTTTCAGGATAGCGGGACAGTTTTGTGGATTTTGTTTTAGCGATGTGGCAGTTTGTGGGGTCGTAGGCCATTGGCAAAGGAGTGTTTTCTAGGGTAGGGGCAATGTGCAAGTTGGTGGGGCCATTGTGAGGGGATAGTTTTTGGGGAGTGGGGCAATTGCACAGAAGTAGTTTTGTGGAATATAGACATTTCTTGGGGTGGCAGGGCAGATGCAGGAGCAGTTGGTGAAGTGGTGGAAGAGTTGTTTTGGGTGGGGCATTCAGTGAGGTGATGAAGCAGTTGTGTGGGGTACTTTTTAGGGGTGGAGCAGTTTGTGGGCTGGTAGGGCAATTGCAGCGTGGCCTATTTTGGGATTGGTGAGGTTTGTATGGGGATGGAGTTTGCAGCTTTTGGGAGTGGGCCAGTGGGTAGCATGATGAGTCAGTTGTGGGGACGTATTCTTTTCATGATGGCAACATCTGTCAAGTTGGCAGGCAGTTGCAAGGGAGTATTATTTGGGGGTGGGGCAGTGTGTGAGGTAGTGGGGCAATTATGGTGGGGAAATTTGGGGAGGTTGGGAGAGTGGAGAATAGGGAGAGGGAGTTTGAAAGGAGAAATCCCCTAACTGCTATGCTTCACTGTATGTAAGTTTCTATGCTAGAGAAGGTGGAACCCTTTTTCCCATAGAAATACATTGGGCTAGTTTATTGGGGGGCTTATGTCAGGAAACCTATGGTCCGATTTGGCCCATTTTCAAACTTGATATGTCTTTTTACCAAGTTTTCCAACATACCAAGTTTCATCCTATTTCGTTAGATTTTCAGAGAGGTATTTTGCTCCCAGACAGACAGACGTTCTCAACCCTTTTTATAGAATTCTTTCCACTACCCATTGGGTTGGAAAGGAAAAAGTCCCTCTTCAGGCCATTCATCTCATTTCACAACTTCCTCAACATCCAAAATGCTCCCCACAGGGCCAGCCCAAGAGTCCGTTCAAGGTGTTGGCGCCCTAAGCAAAGCTTAAGTCTTGTGCCCCTGGCTGTCAGGATCTGTTGTTGAGCTTTGAATGCATTGCTGGTCACTACCCCTCCAGAAACCGCTGCCCTAGGTGACCTTATGCCTGATGGTTGGGCTGGCTCTGGGCCCCAATCGAACTCCCATCCCCCGGTCTCTCCCTGCCCACCCAATTTGGAAATCTTCAAAGCATAATTTAGAGGCAGGAGAGAGTGCTCTTACCTGCTACCCCACTGGCTCTGAAATCCAGTGTTTTTATACCTCCATTTCCCTTTCAAATGATTGTCCTTCTGTTTAAATGTTAGGCTGGCAAGGAATAATGCAATTAGGAAGCCGCCATTCCTAGCCGTCACTGAATACTAAAGGTCCAACTTTTAATGCAAGTCTTTTCACAAGGGCATCCCTAGCGTTCAGACGGGGGTGAAAGCCTTGTAGGCTAAGTGCATGAAAATCATATTCCTTTGCTTCAGCTCTGCATACAAACATTCATGTGATTATTTTTTCTTTGTGTCATCTGTTGACCAGGGAAATCAAATTAAGACAAATGACTTGCCTTTGAACTGGCTACATCTATCATGCATCCAAGAGTATGCTTTAAGTAAAATGGGGAGTGGGTGGAGGGAGAGGGGGAGGGGACAGAGGCTGTACCAGCAGTGTAGGCTATGACTTTTCTGCACAGGAAGGATTTACTGAGGGCTGGAACTGGTTTACTGGCCAATGCATTCCTTTAGACCGGGGTCCTCTACTCTGTATATCACATCCCTACAGACCTCTGGGGAGTTTTTATTTCTTGTAGGAATTCCTTCATTTTGGAACTGGAGAAAGCAGGAAGGAAAGATGAGAATGATGTATATGTTGCTGTCTTGTTGCTTTCTTGTTCCCCGTATCTAGGGTGAATGAAATAACTGTGATATACTAACCAAACCTTCAATAATAACATTGATGCAGTTACTAGACCACAGCACGCCAGTGTGTGTATTAGTCAGCATCAGTCATTTCCTGGACCGAGGGCTGAATACTCAGTGTAGCTTCCAGTTCTTACACAAATTTAGTAGCATTCAAATAACACTATAGGAGCTTAAGAAAATGCTCCTGCCCCGACCCTGTAGTACATCTATAGCTTAGGCAGAAAACAGGATCCCCTTGTGATAGAAACATTGATTTATTTTGTGGTTCTTTTTTTAGTTTTTTATAAATTTTTTAGTGAGTTGGCACAAGCCTTCTTTCCTAGGATTTGCAATATTTTAATAAACGTTTTTTATAATTTGACCCTCCTATGGCTAGAGGTATATTACTTATGCTACACTCTGCTCTCTCGTGTTCGCTCTTTTCTCTTTGTCTATTGAGCTTCCAGCCCTGGCATTCTTGCCAGCATAAGAGGGGTAGCACACAGCATGAGCCGTGCATGCTGTTAAACGCTCAGACTCCTCTCTCTGTTACTCCAGGAGAGATGCGTGCGTGTGTAGACCTCAGTGCAGGAAAAATACATGTGTGCCTGTTGGTTCACTTCACCCTTCGAACAGAGGACGATCAAGAGTGAGAACTACAAAACCCACTCCATACTTTTCGATAATGTCCATTCAAACAAAACAATAACATCACAATTAAAATTAGAGCACGATACCTCGATGGCTTCCATAGAACCATGGCCTCTCTGTCATCAATTTCATTAGATCCACCCCCCTGCCACATCCAAAATATACAGCACCGTGAAAAGCAAATAGCAACAGTAATTTCGTGGCATGATGTGTTCTCTAACGAGGGTTGTGGTTGCTTCCTCTACAGTAAGGATCCTTTATTGTCTGCTTCTCCATATCCACTGAAGGCAGGAGCACAGGAGTCGATCTTTCTTAAATCAAATAATTCAAGCACAAATCAAAGCAAACAAATTCATCAATGAACCTCCGGCAATAACCTGTTCTATTCAACTTTCTTTCTCGTCCGCATTTCATTCTTAGGAGAATGAAATAGTCTGATGGTTTGGAAATCTTTTTCTCTTTGGATTTTTCTGACGTTGTGGGGTTAAGTAAGGTTTTGATGCATGCTGCTGTTGTTAAGTGCCACTGAGTCAAAGGCGAATCTGTGGATAGCTGTCTAGCATCTTGCTTACACATCTTACACATAAAGGTGGCCCAAACTGCAGAAGAGTAGACGCAGGAAGATATTTTTAAAATAAGGGGACTATATCCCACTTCTAACAAATGGGGTCTACCTCTTGTTTTCATTGACGAGACACAAAGTTTAAAAAACTTGTTTTCAAGAATAAGGAAAACAACAAAAAATGTCAAGAAAGGGGAGTCTAGAGATGTGAAGGGCATGTTCTTTTTAGACATACATGACATACTGCAATTTAGATGTGTGCATAGAGAGCATTTGCAGAAAAAAACATCCCAAAGTTACATTAAATTAGTCTTTTCCTGTATGTGAGAAACAGCAGAAAATTCATAATTCACAGTTTATTTTGCCATAGACTTCACGGGAAAATTTCACACAAGACTGGAAGCTGGTAAAAATAACCAGCTTTACTTTGTATTTTTTTTTTAAGTGAACAGTAAAAAGCTTAAAAAGATAATGAATTTCACTAGTGTGCTCAGTCTCAGGCATTTCTTCCCACTGCAGTTCAGGGTCTGGATTTTTCTGAATGTGCAAATTTTCTGAAATATTTTCTAAACATCACAAAATCAAAAAGGGGGAGAGGGGAGGGAGGAGGGGGATGGGGGGTTGGTTTGATTGTTGATTGATTGATTGATTGTTGTCTGTTTTTACATTGAAAAAGTTGCTTGGTCACCTGAATGTACTCTTATAATGGTCGGGGTGTTGCGTAAGTGTTCCCACGGGCCCCAGGAACACTTCCACAACACCCCGACCTCCTCCTTTAAGCCCTTCCTTCTTATTCATTGGATAGTACAGTTATTTTGATAGGGACGCAATTGACTTTCAGTGCACTTATTGCAGGCCCAACAGAAAGCTGGATGATACTGTGAACTGAATAACGTCGATCTCTATTTCTTCCCATCCTCGTGTTCTAAAGAAGTCCAGACATGATTCAGGGCACCAGCAAGCAACAGCGGCGTCAGAGATTGCCCCAACAGACTGGAAAATCACATGCATCTGAGAGCCATAGGAACATACAAGCGGATGGCATATAGATACGCTGAAGCCCATGTAGTCTGAGCACTTTTCTTGCCTACTGCATTACCAGCGACCCTTCTTAGTGTCCGGCTTTACACTTGCTTCCTTGCACAAGAAGATCCTCTGGGCTCAAATTATGCTTTCATCCCGTTTGGTTGGAGAATTTTTCAAAAATCCAGAAGTGAGATGTTGCACATGTATTACTTCAGGTAAATGCATTCACCAGAGAAAATGAGAGGAAAAACTACAGTAATGAAAACAAGGTACTGACTCAAGGCCAGCAGTGGCTTCCGCCTTCCATTCCAACTGCAATGGGAGAAGGGAACAGGTCAGCGACTCAGCACGACTTAGCAGAAAATTACCACAGAAGGGAAATGTGCTATTCATGTAAGGACCCAGTTTCCTAAAACTTTCTCCAGTTACGAGATCAGGGCAACCCTTTTGGAAAACCCTAAAGATGCGCAAGACACCAAGTTTACCTTTAATGGAGTTTTACTGGTAGGTAGCGTTCGGGATCTGCAGGCATGAGCATATCTTGGGCAAGCCACTTAACCCTCCGTTGCTTCAGGTACAACACGTAGATTGTGAGCCCTTCAGGGACAAGGGAAATATATACCGTACCTGAATGTACACCGCTTTGACCTGGTGAAAAGCGGTATATAAGCATTGCTAAATAAAATAAATAAATAAGTAAATGCATTTGATTCATATGGGTGCCTAAAAATTTAAAATGAGCATAAATTGTTCGTACACACATATAACTGTGACTTACTGTACTGCACTACATTTTTTAAGTTCTTGCGCGCATGCAATGTGTCCCTATAAAACAGAACACATAAAAAAAGCTCGAAAATCAGGATTAATTCATTTTAAGCGAGCGTGAACTGCACTGTTGTTTGGCCACGGGAGGAGTTTCCTAGATCCCTACAGTGGGACATAAAAAGTGAAAATGATCTGGGACTATCACAAGAAATGGAACCAAATCCTGGACATGCCACGGTATTTATCAATCCTGTGATTCTCCTGCTTCATTTTTCTTTTCATATGGTGCGATTAGGATGAAGGAATTCCCTTGGCAAACAGTAATATCAGGATTTAAGGGTGGGGTGCATTTTTACCTATATTTGAAAACCAGGGCCCCTAGGTTTGGTAATAACACAAAATCCAAATATCTCTCTACATTATGCAAATGCTTTGGCACTTATTGTTTTTATATATTCCCCTCATGTTTTTATGGATTATGAATTAAGACGTGCAGTGGAGCTAATACGATCACAGTACCCTTAGTCACTTCACCACGTGAAGCTATATCTGGCACTCAAAACATCGAACTCCAACTTCAGGCTGTACCTAAGAACACATTTTCAAGTGTTCGGCATATACTAGATGGAATTATATACAGGTCATTCCGATGGACATAGCTTGAAGGCACACTTCCCTAATCCAAAGATGTCGCTATGGTTTAGGTGCGGAGTGAAGGGATAGCTGACAGGTATCTCAGAATTCTACCCGGGCGAGGAAGGATACAATAGAGTTTGCATTTTAATGGGGCAGCTGGGTCTTTCTATTCCCCTCTCTGCTGTTTTACTCTTTCTGACTTTTGACTCATACTGTTTCATTCTCTTCTTCTGTCTTGCTCCTTCAGTCATACCCACTTCTCCCTCTTTCTTTTGCATCTTTCTCTGTATCCTCTCTCCGTCTTTGCCTATCTGCCCATTTCTGTCTCCCTTTCCAGTCCGCCTTTTTTCTATTTTTACTTCTGCTTATCTCAAATGTGTGTTTTCCATTTCTCTTTTTCTCCTCTACAATCTGCTTCTTCTCTCTTGCTCATTCGTCTTCCTTTTATTTCTTCGTTATTTTGATAAACTATAAAATAGTGTTTATATAAAGTAACTCTTATCTCCACTGCTTAGAAGGCGACTCAGGAAAGCTGTCCTTTTAATTTAGGGGGATGAAGGAGAGTGTTGGGCAAGACTTTCACAGTGTTCAATTTTCTCTAAAGAATTCATACTTGGTCTCAAGAGGAACGTTGCCGTCACATAATGTACAAATATACAGCATTGTGTATGAGAAGATGCTGTTTCAGTCAAAGAACAGTTACTATAAGAGATCCATTCAAATGAACACTACCAGTAAAGGATCTGCAGAATTTTAAAAAAGGAACATGTAAATAAAAACAGAAAAAAAAAATAATCTTCTTATGGAAACTATGCAATTGTTTGTGTCTATACTATGTCTCTTGTTTGTTGGATTCGGTGGATATAAAGTCAGAAATCCAGAGCAATGTTCCCGCCAAACTGCGCAGGAATCCTCTAGCCGTACTGCTGCTGCTAGGGGGAGGTGCTATGATATTGCGCTTTTAGTCGCTGCTCGTGACTAAAAATGCGATGGCAGTGCCTCCCCCTACCGGCAGCAATGCGGCCAGAGGATTCCTGCGCAGCGCGGCGGGAACACTGTTCAAGAGCAAACGACTTACTTGCTGATGATTTTCCCCCCACTCTCCCTACATGTGGACATGCAGACAGATATAATACAGCTTAATATTAGTGAAGTACGAACTCCTGCTGTGCTGTATACAGAAGACCTTTAAATGGCAAGAGATGGGCTGTAATGATACTTGTCAGACAGGGCTGTCTGAAGCTGAGTTTTTGTGCAATGAAGAATGGATGGAGGAGACAGGGCAGGACTCATCATCCCTCTTGATTACTTAAAAAAAATTAAAAAAATCCTCGGATGGAGAACGAATGCACTAGGGACAAATTTCCACCCAAAAGATGCCCTTGGCATTGTCTGCATTCTCTTTGTACCTTGGGTTTAATTTACCAGGGTTATTTTCCGGGAGGGGGGAAGAAAGCCCTCCGTTTGGCTAATCTTCTACATGAAATAGCAGTCTCCATCTTCCCCCTTCAGCAGCTGGTTTTGTTCCCTAAATATATTATCACTTTCTGAAACCACTGCTGAAAGAGAGGCGTCGTTAATTTCCATCCAGGCCAGACTTCGGGAAAAAGCAAGTTCTGACAGAGACGAGCCCAGCACAATGTTGTTTTGCACAGCCTCATCCATCGTTCCTTTTCCTTTTCAATGCACTTTGCTGTGCTTCTGAGAAAAAGGGTTAAAATTAGTAGGCACATTTCGTATTAGCGTATTTCATGCAATAAAGCATAAATTATTTAAAATAACACGACCTTTTATCTTGCACCTTTTGAAGGAAGCAAATTAAAAATGTAAATTGGGAGCTAATTAATATGCAAATGTATTCATTCGCAGTTAACAATTAGCAATTAAACCTGCAGTGTCTACAAAGAGCACGGACAAAATTAGTAACTCAATTTATCATTAAAAAATGAAAACGTACACAAAATTTTAATTGACTTTCAAAATATTTCCCTTGCTTTTCCCTTTTCAGTTTTTAATGTGAAAAAAAAAATATGTCTTATTGTCTCTTAGATACTATGAGAAAAGCCCAGTAGCTCCAGCTTTTTGAAGAAATGCATTTGATAAGCCTGAAGATAAATCACACAAGAAAGTTGGAGCACATATGTTTTATAGAGAGATCTAATATTTCAGTACTGGCACAGGGTGAATCCATATATAGGGATTTAAATGTAGATGGATAAGCAAATACAGGGTGAAAAAAACCCTGTTTTTGGCACTTTAAATCTTCCATTAATCTGGTCAATTCATGAATATTAAGGGAAAGCCACAAATTTCACCACTGCCGTTAAAGGCGATCTTTGTGACTAGTGATCAGTTCTCCATGAAAATTTGCAGGCTTGCCAGTTATGGCCTGCAAGGTCCATTGCAGAAGAGCTGGAATATGCTTCAGGATCAACAGCTCTGATCAGGACATGCCAACACAGGGAACCTCCAGACAACATACTGGAATGGAGAGCAAGAGAGAGAGAGAGAAAAGGCCAGCATTTCTAAGAATACCGGGCAAGCTTGTCCATCATTTACTTGGCTTGCTATTATTTCTTTCTCCTTTTAGAGGATTTTCCAAATTGAAAAGCACCACCTGCATATACCGGCGCATTTTCAGTTTTTGTTTTTTTTTTCTGCAGTGGATGCTGTTTCTTCCGCAGGGATGTGTCTGCATTTTTCATACACTGTGTTTTTTCTGAAGACAATTTGAAAAGCAGTAAGTCCGGCTTTACTCGTGCAACTTTGGGAGTTGCACAGACAGAGCTTGCTAACTCAAAGATTTACCCCTCTCCTCCCCACCCCACAGTGGGTAAAAACCACATATGCATTTCACAAAGTAAGTAGCTATATCTGTGTAAAAAAAGGCACTCCTCCTGAGGGGGAGAGAACTATATATGTATATTATACTGGGCTTTCCATTACACACATGTAGGTTTTCTTCTCTGATTCAATCTGCAAACAAAGCAGAGCGAAAGATCATAGGGACTTTTGTACCTACCGATGGTGTAGCGGATTTTTAAAGAAAAATGAACCAAGCCCTTTCTCTTCAAAGATCTGCTAATATTTCACAGGTAGCAAAGTCTTGCTGCTAGATGACTTATTAAAAATCGTCCCTCGTATGTCAGGCCGTATATAAATAAAACACAGACCCACACAAGCAGGCACACACTTGGACCTGTATCGAGACAACCCAGTGTCTCTCTCACTCATACCCCATTTCTCATCTATTACTATTTTTTTTTAGGCTACGGTTTAAATAACACCTTGTTCCGTAGCGTCTCTCATATCTTGCTAAGTTTGATTCACAAGTGCTATCTATCTGTTTTATTTGATGAAGCTCTAACTTTATTTTTAAACCTCGCTGCCTTTTCTCGGCGGCCCATTGCACTCTCTTTCTTTTGTTTTTCTGGTGTACGTTAATGACTCTCATTAGTTTGCTCAGTTCATTATTAAGTGTTCCATGGAAAGAGTCTTGGATTTGGTAGGCGCTTACCTTATGATTTCAGGATGTGCTACGGTAAAGGATGTCACAAACAAGCTAGTGTCAGCTCCCAAAGTAGAGCGGGCCCTGGGACATTCACTCATTAAATGCATATTTTAAATGCATCGCAGTTGGTGCCTGGGGCTACTTCTTTGCTGAAAAAAATATTCTGAAAATTATGCAATTTGGAGCATTCTAAGAACAAAGACTGACACTGCAGCAGTATCCTGACTGCACCCCAACTGTGCCAATTTCCATTGCATTACTTTGTGTAAGGTTATCAGGGGCAAGTGTGGGAATACGATGAGAATGAACTACAAGAAATGAGTCTTGAGAGAGTCGTACTACCTGCTACGTGCTTGTGTAGGACTTAGAAGAGCTAGCTGGACTTTTTCAAGGTAGTTTATGCGTTTCTTACTCTTGGAGATTGCAAAAAGTACTTGGTGGCTCCATATTGCCAATAATAATCTTGAGCAGGAAGGGAATTATGGCTCAGAAATATTATCCCCTGCCCCCTCTGAAAGCAGAACTCTTCAGAACGCCGCCTGTACCTTTTAATTTGAATATGTTTTCTTGCATCCTATGGAGCCAGGGGCCACTCTGGTCCCTTCTGTGTAGTCATTGAGCCAGCACAGTAAGCTGTTGATGGTCGCACATGACTGGGTTTCAGAGTCAGCAATGTGCCCCCTCTGGCCCTGTGGTGAAGACGGGGAACTCTTCTGGCAGCTGCAAAATCAAAGTCTTCTCTGCAACGTCCTTATAGCCCAGTCACTGGAAAAAAAGATGCGCAGCTACCCCCTCCTCCTGCTGTGGGTGAAGAGTCAGCCTTATAATTTGCTAGAAATGGCACAGAACAAGGAATGTTGAGGAATTCTTGTATTCAGATTGGGAAAGAGCATATTTTTAAAAGTCAAAATAAAAGGAAGGATTAGTACAGAATTAAAAAAAAACCCCAAAACCTTAGTTTCAGGACTTAAGTATTTCCATTTGTCGATATTTTGGGAATTCCGTGACTGGGGTAAATTGCGCCAGCCACAAACCAAAGTCTTATGGATCGTTTGAAAGGATAGCTCGCTAAGGAGTACAGGGAAAGCCTAATTTATTTATTTTATTTAACCGGTTTTCGATACTGCCTTATCCTTCAATCAAAGCGGTTTACATTATGTAATCAGTACAAATGGGTACTGGATACATTCTCTTGTCCCCAAAGGGCTCACAATCTATGTGTGCCTGAGGCAACGGAGGGTTAAGTGGCTTGCCCAAGGCCACAAGGAGTGCCTATAGAACTAGAAACCCCAGTCCCTGAGGTACCATGTCCTAACCACTAGGCCACTAGAAAGTAGGAGAACCAGGGTTCAATTCAGATTGACACGTCTTGTGTAAATCACTTCACCCCTATTATTGCAGGTACAAACTTAGGGCCCTTTTACTAAAGTACACTAAGCAGTTAACCCGTTTTCACACATGGCAGCTGTGCGCAAGGGTCCACAGTGACCGTTTCCATTTGGGCATGACAGTTACTGTGTGCTAATTCCTGCACCGACTGCAAATTGCGCATTGGGCTAGCTTGGGAGAGAGAATGGGTGCAGAGAGCATATTTCATGCTGTCAATGTTGCAATTAGCGCAGGTGCAACAAATGCCCCCTTAATGGGTGGCTTTAGTGCAGCTGCGTTAATTGAGCTGGGTTATGGCATGCATCCACGTGTTAACGGCTGGGAACAAGCTGGCCACAGAGGCTTTGCACTTAACGCATGTTAGTTTCTCACTAAAGATGTGTTAAGTACAAAAACCTAATGCACTTTATTGTAAGTCCTCCAGGGACAGGCAAATACTTACTGTAGCTGAATGTAACTTGCTTGACCTGCCACTGAAAAGATGTGAGCTAAATGCAAACCCCCTTTTTTAGGCTATAACGCCACTAAGGTGCGCTAGAGGATGACACAACAGCTCTTCTGTACAGCTTGTGCAGGGCGAACTATGGGATCAGTGAGTTGGCCCCAACCCATTTCCATTTGGACGATTTTGCTTACTGGAAGTATAAATGCTCTGTATAGATTTCCGACTTTAACCAGATGGACTCTCATTAGTTCTTACTTCATGTGGTTGTCCATTGGGTTTTGGCTAACTCTCCCCCTCCCCCCCAAGTGTTTTGTCTATTTTTGTCTGCCTTATTAGATTGTAATCTTCAAAAAGTAATGCCAGTCTTTTATATTGGTCTATAAAGTTCTGCCTACACCTGGAAGCACTACAGACGTGATAATAATAGCCATACATTTTAGGAAACATTGCTGCTACGGGAGTGATAAGATTTCCATTAAACCTGGTCAAAGTCATCTAAACGCTAATGCCAAAAAATCCCACCATGACATGAAGAATATTTAAGTGAGCAACTCATTAATATTCATATGTAATTAGCGCAAATCATGCACCTGAAGCTGACTTGCATTACTCTGCAGGGATTGGCTGATCCATCTGTGTAGTATTGTTTAGTTTAGGGGCCCTTTTACTAAGTGCAACTAACTCGTTAATGTGTGAGGTAACTGGCCACAGTGAACAGTGATGTGTGGTCATGCCGACTACGGATTGCCAAACGCACATTAACTGGCACTCATGTGGAGAGAGGGTGGGTTAACGCATGATCGCCGTTAATGTAGTAATTAGCAGGGGTGCACCTAATGAGTCCTCGGTGAGTATTGTTAGGTGCACCCCTGCTAACTGCACTGCATGTTAACATACTCAGTTGCTCATTAAATGCTGGGTAAATGCTGGTCATGCCTCTGACGGTTAACATGGAAGCTTTGCACTTAATGCGTGTTACAAACGTACATTAGGTGCATATCTTTACCCTGATTTAGTAAAAGGGCCCCTTAGTTGCCTAGCAGACTAACATGCCTCGGAGATGGCCACTGCCTCCCCACCATTAGCAAGACAGCAGTGCAGCCCTCCCAGGACAATCCTCCATGCCTATGCCCCCGAAAGACTTCCAACCAAATTTTGGGGATGGGAAGAAGCTCGCCACCTTCCTGCACCGCTGGCACCAACAACCAAAATGGAACCCAGTGATCTCACGCATTCCTTCCCCCACCCCCATCCCCAACTGTAATACAGCTTAATAAACAGGTCCCTTAATTATTTGGCATTTATAACATTCTGTCACAAGCTGCCCCCATATTCACACTCCTGATTTGCAAGAAACCGTGTTCCCGGCAGTTAATGCAGTGTCCTGCGCCCTAACATGCCCTACAAATAGCACGGGTGCACGCAACTCCACCCACGCTGAGGTGGCGCTAATTACAAGGGCCACGGCACACAGTGTTTACCCTGCGCTAACTGTGCGGAGCTCACCACACACACGTTCCACCCCTACTCTCTCTCTTACTACCCCAACACGCGATTCACAGCATGGGAATCAGCCCACACTAATAGTCATGGCCCCGTGCTAGCTGTCATCACAAAAAGATCCCCTAAGTGTATGGTTTTAACTCAAAGGCTGGACCTAGTTTATGTCTATATCTTTCTTCATAATTGGGGAAAGAGGTTGTGTTTCCTATGTTAGAGAGGTCTGTACAGGGCCAACCCCAGAGTTGGTTCAAGATGTTGGTACCCTAGACAAACCTTAAGCCTTATGCCCCCCCGCCCAAGCTGTCAGAATCTATATGTTTAGCTTTGAATGCCTGCTCTTTGCTGCCCCCAGAAGTTGCCGCCCTAGGTGACTGCCTGATTTTCCTGAAGGTTGGGCCAGCCCTGGCCTTTTGTTGCATTATCACCTCCATGTGTTGATTTTCACATGCTACTATGGAGATATGATTTGAAGGAGTTACAAGTGTGTTTCCATTTAATTTGTTTTAATGGACCATTTTACTTGGGTCTTAATTCAACCGTACATACAGTAAAAATGTTACTGAGTTGCTTCAAGGAATAAAACAGATTTGATTTATTCTGGGGCCTATTTGCTAAGCTGTGTTTGCTCTTCAGTGGGAGAAATGCTGTGTGCTAACAGCCCAAGCCCACAGTAACAGTTAACTGTAAGTGCGAGCTAATTCATGCATTAAAAAACTAAGGTGGAAAATGCTATTCCCAAATTCATGGAATGGGTGGGCAATGAGATGACCAAAGCTTACAGTTAATGCGGAGGTCGCTTCTACCTTAACGTATGATGCTTTTAGCTACATTTCTTATCTGTTGACTGCGCAGTGATTGCGCAGTGACAGCGTTTCCTTTGCACTCACTGCATGGTAGCCCCCATGAAAAAACGCTGGGAAATACCCCAACATTTCACATGGCGTTTTTGCAGTTGCCGTGCATTCATTTTGGTGATTATCAAGTGATGACTGTAAAACCTTGCTGCAGTTTAATAAATAAAAATGGCAATCTAAAAAATATACGCTTGAATTTAGGCTGTGAGCATGATGGGTTTGGTGCGTTCATATGGCCATTGCTTAAATAAAGATTTTTATTTTGACTTAACTGAATCCATGTATATGTTAACCTATATTTATAAACAAATGTTGAGATCCATTTTCTCTGGATATGCTTTTTATCTCCTTTTAGCTTTTTATATGTTTTAGATTTTTATGTTAATTGGTGGTATTATTGATTGTTTGAAGTTTTTCTTTTGTGAATTTATTTGAATACCTTTGAAAGCATTTTTATCTGAATGTACCTATGCTATAAAACTTTCTAGGTCGAGGCGATGAATTAATCAATAAAATGAAACAACAGCAATTTTGAGATAGGGAGATATCCTACCTAGATCAAAGCTGATGCTATGTGTCTCTTAAGAAGATGAGTTGCATTAACTAGTGGAGAACCGGCCAACGGCTGCAGAGAAACAAGGGTTTCCTTAACACAAAACAGGCGCACGTTAGCAGCTCTCTGACTATATAGTTTCTTTAAAATATACAGGATAATTTTTGCAAGACATTTGTATTTCATATAAGTGAGTTTCTTCACTTTATTGTTTTATTTTTTTGTCTTTACTGACATGAACAATAGCTCTGTTACTTTAAAGAAACTGGTAAAAAAGATCTTCTGCCTATTTAGCTGAGGTCAATATGAATTTTCCAAACAGGAATAGTAACTACTAAATATTTTGCTTTCAATAAATGTATTTTTTCCTCAGTAATTTCTGTATAGTTAAACCAAATTATGGTGCCATCTGCAATAAAACTGCTTGTTTCTTATTAGGGCCTGAGTTTTGAGATAGTATTGGTTTTATTAAAATATTATATAAATGTAGATATTTCTGTGCAGTTTTTATTTACTGCAAGACAGTCAATGGCACTTAAAAACACAACACAGATGTTTTTGTGATTTTAATCCTTCATGAACAGCCACCTCTGGGGTGGATGATGTGGGAGCATAGGTCTGGCTCTTAGACTGCATGAAGGTCTTGGTGAGGAATGACCTCCTCCCCCCCCCCCCCCACCAACATTGTTATTTAGTATCATTACCTAACCTGAGGCACAGAGAGAAATGATGACTTACCAGCCAGTGCTATTAACTGGTGTGCAAGCTGTGGCTGGAATAGAACTCCAAGCTGTTGGGGTAAGTGGAAAAATATGGGCTATGCTTACTAAAGGGCGTTAGCAGTCTCCCTTCAATCTGTTCAGCACTCTGCTGAGCGGCTAATCTTCCGTCAGCCTTGTCATGCTCATATTCCCCCTCTTCACTGGCTCCCTATCCATTTCCGCATCCAGTTCAAACTTCTTCTGCTGACCTGTAAGTGCATTCACTCTGCAGCTCCTCACTACCCTTCCTCTCTTATCTCTCCCTACACAATTCCTCGGGAACTCTGCTCTTCTGGCAAATCCCTCCTAACTGTGCCCTTCTCTTCTACTGACAACTCCAGACTTCGCTCCTTTCACCTGGCTGCTCCTTATGCCTGGAACAAACTACCTGAGTCTGTACGTCAGGCGCCTTCTCTGACCCTCTTCAAATCTAGGCTGAAAACTCACCTCTTTATTGCCGCTTCCGAATCTTGACTCACCTGGTGTCCTTTGTATTTCCTTACCATCCCCCTAGATGTATCACATGTCTGCAGCTCCTGTGTTGTCTGTCTCAACTAGATTATAAGCTCTGATGAGCAGGGACCATCTTTTACAAGTGTCTATGCAGCGCTGTGTACGTCTTGTAGCGCTATACAAATGTTCAGTAGTAGTGGTAATAGTGACATGTTTTCTACGATGTTAGGAGAAGGCTTGAGTAGGATTAGGGCAGAGAGTGGGAGAAGAGTGAATGCACCCTGCAACGGGCGATTACCATGGATGTTACCATCATGTGGTAGTCACCGAAGTTTTCAGGCTTCGCGGATGCAGCTATTGCCATCTCAACGGGTGGAGACAGCTGCATCTGTGAAGCTTGTGCCCCACAATCCCAGCATTGCCTCCGCGGTATCTGTAGCAGAAATGCTGAAAATGCCCCTGTGTGTCTACCACGTGACTTTTGGAGCCAATGCTGGCTTTTGGCAGCTATCGCTGGGTGTTGGCTGCAAAAGCCTAACACAGTTTAGTAAACATTTTTTTTATTTTGACAGTTTTTGTGTACTGCCTTATCCTTCAATCAAAGCGGTCACAACACAATTGGGGGATACATTTAACACGTGGGGATATGAGACACATACACTAATGCTTACAGGGAACATGGGCAATGGAGGGTTAAGTGGCTTGCCCAAGACCACAAGGAGCACCTGTGGGACTAGAAACCCCAGTCCTTCCGGCCCAAGGTTGCTGTCCTCTAGTGGGATTTGAACCCCCGACCTTCTGGCCTGAGGTACCTTGCCCCAACCACTAGGCTACTCCTCCCTCCCATACTCCTACATTTAGCAAACAGCCCTCCAAAAGAAAACCCATGTATGGAGGGCAATATGCAAAACCATTTCCACAGGCAAAACACTACTTTAGTCATGGAAATTTCCTTTTTGAATACTGCTTAGTCTCAGTGCAGCTAAATTTGCCTACTTTCCTCTACAACACAGGTAATTTTCCCCATAATTCTTGAGGATAGGGTTAGGGCAGTGGCAAATCTCTGTGGGTAACTTTTCTTAGGCGTCCTGAGGGTTTCACCCTTGCTCCATATTCGCCTGACAGGGTTGATCTCGTTCTTGGTTAACCCATTGCATGCAGGGACTTGTAATTCTGATTTTCTAATTCTAGTCCTAAAGAAAGCAAGACTACAAGTCCCTACATGCCTGAGGGATTTAAAAAGAGAACAGGACTGGGTCAGCCTTGTTGGGCGAATCTGCAGCCAGTTGGAAATCTTAGTGCATCCTCTCTATAAAAGTTATTCCGACTATCCTGCTCATGACTTGTGGTCTGAAAGGAGTCATGTACAGTGGTTAGGCTAGATGGGACGGGGACGCAGGGAAGAAAGGTCCCTCCCCACAACTCCCTGCGGTGAATGTAGACTTACAGCACAGTGGGGCAGGTTTACTAAAGGTGTGCTACCCAGTAGGGTTTAGCGTGCGGTTTGGCCATGGTGCTAAAACGTAGCATGGGTCCTAGTGTCAAAAAGTCTCACACTACCCGGGTAGCATACCATGGGGTGGGCACTGGGTGGGACTGGAGCAGAATGAAGACATTGTTCCTGTATCTCCTTACTTGCATCTGCATGTCACCCAGAGCCACGCTAGCATCATGTGTCCATGCACATGCCCCCTGAAGTTGGCACATGCCTTAGTAAGCAGGCACCACTCCAGAAATCTTTTTCATTGGGTTTTTGAACTTTCTTTCTTTTCCCTATTGCATCTGGAGAGGGAGTGGGGTTCTTTTTTATCTGATTGATATTTATGTTACATTATTTTATTTTATTTTATGTTACTTTTTGCTTTGTCTTATTTTTATGGTACTTTATATTTTATGATCTGTCAGTCTCCTGGAGCAGGTTGTTGATCGGCGATTAAAAATGTGGGGCTGATATTCAATGGTACTTATCCCGATAGATGCAGACGCTAACGTGGGTAAATATCCACCCATGTGATATTCAGCAGCATCGCTGATATTCTCTCTGCCTACCTTGGCGATATCGCGATAGTGCTCTGGGCGGCGTTCAAGGTTATCAGGTTAGTGGCAATATTCAGTCCATTAACAAGATAACTAGTTGCATAAACTTAAGCCAGGAAAAAGGAAGTCCTAAATTTATGCAGTTTGCTATCCGGATAGTGGGCTGAATTTGCCGGTCCCGATAGCAGCACAGGTCACCACTGAATATCCGGATATTCAGCGCTGGCAACTCTCTAGTGCTGAATATAAATAAAGAAAAGTGGAACCCCCCCTCCACACACAGGGCCCATTGCGCTGTTGTGGTTGTCACAATTGTTAATTATGTAAAACAAAATAGGTTCTGGGTTGGGTCCAGTGATGTGGGAGTAGCTGCAAGGATTAGAGACACCCTAGGTGGGTCCTCAATCCTATCCCCCAACTCTGCCCCCATTGCCTCCTCGCTCTGGGACCTACAGCGGCAGCAGTGGAATTGAAACCGCGACGCAGCACTTACCTGAACGGTGCTGAGTTACAGTTCCTGCTCTCTACGACCTGCCGCTTCCGCCTTCTCCTGATGCAGACTTACGGTTCGCAGAAGGAGGTGGAAGTGGCAGGTCATAGAGGGCAGGAACCGCGACGCAGCACTTACCTGAACGGTGCTGAGTTACAGTTCCTGCTCTCTACGACCTGCCGCTTCCGCCTTCTCCTGATGCAGACTTCCGGTTCGCAGAAGGAGGTGGAAGTGGCAGGTCATAGAGGGCAGGAACCGCGACGCAGCACCAGAGAGTTCAGGTAAGTGCTGTGTCGCGGTTTCATTTCCATTGCCGCCGCTGTAGGTCCCAGAGAGGGGTGACAGTGGAGGCAATGGAAGAGGAAGTGGGAGGGCAGGATTGAGGACCCGCCTAGGGCATCTCTAACCCTTGCACCAGTCCTGCCAGCACACCACTGGCCCCAACCCAGTACCTCTTTTGTTTTACATGATTACCACTGGTAACAACCACAACAGCGCAGACAGATTCCAATTGAGCTTGAAACTCAAAAGGAGGAAGGGAACATTGCTGGGGGGGAGATCTCGTAGGTCCTTAAATATTTCGTGTGTATGTGGGCGACACATAGACACCCGCAGACCACCCGTTTTACCCGGCCCTTCTTATTGATTTCTCTTGAAATCTGATGCTTCCTGGTAACCTGCAGCATTGTGACTCCTCTTCAAAGTACGCCGCTTCCCTTTCCTCACCAAAAAGCTGCATTAAATGTGCTGCCTACCAAGCCTCGCTAAATACTTTTTACATCTAATGGCTGGGATATTTGCTTCGATAATAATGAAATGCAAAATTAAGTTAACACAGTTAAAAACTGGAAACAGGTGGTCCAACAATGGAGGCTTTTAATTTTGTTTATTAGTAGAAACCTGGAGATTCATTTTCTTCATCAGCTTCATAGTAAAAAGCATTCCAGCTTGCCGTGATTGTGCACTAAAGCTTTTGCACACATTAGATTTCTAGTTTAGAGCTAATTTGTGCTGATCAAGGCTAAATTTACAAGAGAAAGAAACAACAATGGTTATTTCTATTTAAGAGATGAGGAGGGCCCAGTAGCTGGCTTTACAGAAGACATTGAAAGTGCAAATGCCATAAATTTAAAAAAAAAGGATAGAAACTTCAGAGCCTTCACTATTCCTGGAATTAGGAATAGGCAACTGCCTAGGATGACAGATTTTGAAGGCACCAAATGCCTGTTTGCTTTAAGATTGCTCTCTGATATCTAGGGAAGAAACCTTCATTCCTGCCTATGGCCCTGGCCTCCATAAAAACCTCTCTTTTGGAGTGGAGTTTGCTGGGAATTCTACATGCAAAGGGCTTGCATCTCGTTGGAAAGCAAAAACTGCACACACCTATCCGGCCAGAAAAGTTTGGAAACATGACAAATCAACAAAGGGGTTCTGGTTTGCATGTCTTCTTTCTTGAAAGAGTTGATCGTCGCCTTGCTGTATCAAGTGAAACGCTGGGGAGAGGCTAAGGCAGTCAGTGCAAATACCCTGGGCCCCAGTCCCAGCTGAAGCTGAAGGATGCACAACCTGCTGACAGGCTTTGGACCCAGGTTTCTGCCCGGTGCCCCAGCATATCGCACACTGGCCATGGTCAAACCTGCCTGCCCTGGGCGCTGTCATAATGGCATTCTTGAAATCACTAACCAGCTATTTAAACCTGGTATTTTTTTGGTCTGATCATTCAATCTGTCTTTTCCTTTTTGCTTGACATTAATTTCTAATTGCAGTACGTAAACACTGAAGGCAACATAACACTCCTGCGCCCCCTGCTGCTTCAAAACTGTCATTGCCTCTGTGACCAACATTGCTCAAGTCTACTAAATGCTATTCCGCAAGTAGAAAGCATACAATATAAGTAAGTGCTTGATTACAAGTGCTTTTTACCTTTAATGTCAGTTTGCTTCTTTATTGTTTCAATGGCAAATTATCTTACTGAAAATTAGGGGCCCCTGGTGTTGTACAAAGTCTGCAGACAAGACATAAAATTATTGAGTTCAAGACTTACTAGGGTTTCTTTATATTTCACTTGGACCTGCAGTGTGTCCAGTGTGGGGATCACAGTCCCAGAGCTTGAATGGTTCTCATATATTTTCTGTCACTTCCATCCCAAAGTTTTGCCATTTTTGTTCAAGGAAATATATGTGCTTTCAAAGTTTGCCTGCAAGCATGGTAAGGTTGCCGGATTTTTTTTTCAGGATAGTCTGGGACCCTGTGTGTGTTGGGGAGAGCAACAGGGCATAGAGAAGGAAGAGGGGTCATTATCCTGCCCCCCCCCCCCATCCATCCCATGACAGCAACAATATCACTTATAAGCAGACCAATCAACAGAGAATTAGGGACAGTGATGCATGTCCCCCGTACAGTGCAAAATATAAAGATAATGGATGTAAATTCTTAAAACTGACACATTCAAATCACTAAATTGAAAATAAAATGTATTTTCTACTCCTTCTCTCCCCATTGTTGGAATCGGGGACAGGAGGCTGCCAAACAGGTGGAACTAAGGGTCACAGCTCCAAAACCTGGGGCAATACCGAAAATCAGGGATATCTGGTAACCTTAAAGCGTGGACTTCACAGGTAGCTAGGGTTGCCAGCTAGCTCCACCTGTGCCCGACAGACTTGATCCAGTCCTGGATTTACCCCATTTCTAGTCTTGCTTGTCATATAGCATGCAATAGAGAAATCAGAATAGATATCCCTGCATGCAATGGAATAAACCCCAGACTGGATCAAGCCTGTCAGGTGCTCCCAATGGTAGCAAGAGCTAAATACAAAACAATCATGATCATCTTTAAAGTCATTCACCATCTCTCAGCAGACATACTCCAAAACGTTATAACAAGGGACAGCAGCAATAGACCAAGAAGAACCAATAACAACAACATGATCGGCACACCTGCAGGCTATCACAAAACCAAACAAATAACTTCAAAAAGAGCACCATCACTACTGGCATCCACACTATGGAACTCCCTGCCAACGAGCCTGAGAGCTTTAGAAGACCTCACAGACTTCCGCAAAGACCTGAAAACATGGCTATTTATAGAAACCTATGAGCATTCAGGCAACATCCCCTATCCAAACAGTAACACTACTACCTCCGCCAACTAAACACACACCCATCCCATCCACACACACAAATATATCATACCACGTTATTAAATACCTTTATGTTAAATGTTACCTCAATTGTACTGTCTAAATACTGTTAAATGTTACCTCATTTGTACTGTCTAAATACTGTTAAGTAACTGTACTGTCTAAATGTTTACACGTACCCTAATGTTAACTGTAACCCTCCAATTGTGATGTGATGTGACCACCTTGATTGAAGGAAAAGGTGGCATACAAATCTGTCTAAATAAATAAATCTGGAGCCTGTTGGCCACCCTACAGATAACACACTGTGCCTGCATATATCCTGTCTGTACCCATTCTTCATAGAAATACTCCAATCTTAGCACATCCAATGCTCTCTCCTCACGACAGTGGCTGGTGCATTTCTCATCCTGCTGGTAAGAGTGATGGTGTCATCGTATTTCATTTTATTTCATCTTAAACCCCTGCTTCTTTGTCAGTTTCATAAACTCTGATTAAACTCTGCCTTCAATTAAACACTGATGATACATTAGGGGATCCTGGAGAAGGAAACGTGTCGGAGAGCCGTCAGAGTGCTCTAACACACTGCTTTCTGTAGTTTTGTTTCTGTCTTTTCAAGTTTCCCACATCTTTAGAGTGTGACTATGGTCGTAAATGCATTTTGTATATTTTCACATATTGGAACACTGTTCGCTGTGTGTGTGCTGGCTGTGTATGGCTCAGTTACTCAGTTACGAGGATTACAAGTAAAGGGAAAGCCTTTTCCTCATGTAAACCATGCTATAAAATACAACAGCTGAATATGAGTATACAAGTATTTTTACATGCTTTGTGAAGAGGCCTCGCCAGGGGTGGCATTTCGGTGGAGATGGTGCAGAATTGTGAGGTATGCACATACTTTATCAAACAGGTACATACATGCCTGGAGTATAGCACAGACCTGCACTTGACTCTGAATAGGCGTAAATTCAAAATGGCACTACTGATACCTAGTGGTAATCTTGCGGTACTACCAGTACACGACATTAACAGTAGGGGTCAGCGGTTCCATCTTGAAGTGCTGCCTTGTGCTGAGGAGGTTCGGGGCCTTGCTCCTGTTCTCATCATAACCCAATGAGAAGGGTAAGCCGGAGGTTATTGGGTGCTCGGG
This sequence comes from Ichthyophis bannanicus, assembly GCA_033557465.1. NCBI lineage: Eukaryota > Metazoa > Chordata > Amphibia > Gymnophiona > Ichthyophiidae > Ichthyophis > Ichthyophis bannanicus. Next base: position 69,068,904 of record CM066037.1, read on the forward strand.
GCTTCATAGGACTCCCAATCTGTTGGCAAAGGGAGGCTTTGAGGGGGTTGCTGTCTTCCAGTTTGCTGGGAGGCCTTTGAGGGAGGAGGGAACTTTCAATGGAGGGGCAGCCTTTGGGGGAAGGGGGCTCTGCTATGTACCTCAGGTGGGGGGGGGGGAGGGAGGGGGAATCAGATGGTTGCCAGTGGGGAGATAGAAAGCAGGGGGATTGGATAGCTGCCAGTGGGAAGGTTTTCCTGCCAGCTGGAGACACCCTACAGGGTACCTGGGTTCAGGGATGTGGGTGAGGGAGGGGCAGACCTGTGTTGCTACACTGATATGCCATTTGTGCTGTTGCAGGAAATTTAAGAGGCTGTTCCCATGTCTAGGTGGAGGGATTTTCCATGTTTTTTTTCCAGATATGCAGCTTCCTAACATCACTGCTCCTACCAGGTGTGGAGGGACATAGCCGTGCAGTTTTGCAGCTGTTTTACAAGAAGCTCGCCACATCCTTTCTAAAATGCCACGTCATGCGCTCTGCTGAAACTCCACACATATGCATGCCGCCTGCAAAGTCCGTGCACTTCACCCTATTTTATACGAGGTTCTTCAGGCATGGGTGTGTCCACATATGTGCGTAAATGACTAAAATAAACCCATTTAGGCTCCTCCTTCTAAAATGATCCCTTAAATGCATGCTTGAAATGAAGCAGCCGCCTCGGGAATTTACAAAGAGGAAGAGGCAGATGCACTTAGCCCATGTTTTGCACATATATGGCCTGTCACCTAATTATTTATTATCATAATGATAGAATCCATGATAATGCATTTTGGAGGTAATTTTATGAAGAAGGTTTTACATGTATATGCCTGTAAACACAGGAAAAAACCTCTTATAAAATGACCCCACAATGCACAACTTTTAACCTGTGATGCAGCAAAGATAGGGTATGCAAATGAAGAACACGGTAACGCATGCAAATGAGCCACCCATTAAACTGATAGCAACATGGCAGCATTAAACTGGGAGAGCAAGCCAAGCAGATATGCACAAGAAGTCGGCGCTAGTTTGGTATGCTCTTCCAGAGAAGCGGGCACCGTGTGGCTAATTTGCATATCAGTCCTGACAGTATTTTGATGGCATCGGAGGCAATTGTGGCATCAGGAAAAGCCCCCAATGCCATCAAAATACTGTCGGGGGCTGGTGCCCCGACAGAATGAAAATCCCTGGTGGCCCAGCAGCCCCCCCCCCCCACCTGACAGGATTTTGATAGCATCGGGGATGATCGCAGCATTGGGAAAAAACCCCGATGCCATCAAATACTGTTGGGGGCCGGTGCCCTGACAGAAAGTGACTACCTGGTGGTCTAGTGGCCCCTGAACCCCTCACCCAAAATTAAAATAAAATAACTTGGTGTTCTAGCGGTCCTTGAACTCCCCATTCCAAATTCTTCGAAAATTAGAATGACGCGGGAGACGGGATAAGTCTTTCGCCACCCAAGAATATCAAATCAAGCAAAAAGAATATAACAATCTCATCAATTAACAAAAAAAGGAACACTACACCAACCTTGTACTCGAATCTGCCAATAGACCCAGAGAACTATTAGAAATAGTTCATACTCTCACCAAAGAAACCAACCACAGGGAAGAAGAATCAATACATCTACAGGCCTTTGTGGACTACCTTCAAACCAAATTCACAGCTCCTCCGCGATACACTCCGATCAATACCCCCAAACCCACAGAACACAGTTGGATCTGGGGAAGGTTCAGCATCCCATCTGCTGAGCAAATAACTCAAATTATCTCAACACTCAATACCAGCACTGCCCCTACAGATCTATGCCCAGTAGCCTGGATCAAATCATCAAAAGAAGAACTCAGTCACTTCATCCACAACATTGTTCACCAATCCCTGATGCACGGTATCATGTCGAACGCCTTAAAGCTTGCAACTGTCTGTCCAATACCCAAGAACTCTGCCTTAAACAAAACTGACCCAGCTGCTTACCAACCCATCTCTGTCCTCCCCTTCTTAGCTAAGATCATCAAAAAAATTGTACAACGTCAACTCCAGGACCATATTGACTCCCATGCCCCATTAGATCCGCACCAACATGGTTTTTGACCAAACCATAGCATCAAAACCCTTCTGATATGCCTATTTGACAACCTGATCAGAGTTATAGATAACGTCAAGATGGGATTTCTCCTGATATTCATTGACATCACCTCCGCATTGGACACGGTTTCGCACAGCATCCTACTGTGAAGACTAGCTGATATTGGGCGGCATAACATCACCTTGAAAAGGTTTACCTCTTAACTCACAAATAGACAGCTTCAAGTTAAATGTGGCTCCAAAACCTCCATACCACTCACAGCAAGACAAGCATGCCTCAAGGTGCCTCCCTTTCCGCTCTTTTGTTCAACCTATACATACAACCCATCTGCTCCATCATCAAAAGCCACAAAATCCATTACACCATATACGCAGATGATATAATGATTTACACTCCAATCAATCTTGATAACCCAGACTACAGAAAAATAGCAGATTGCAGCCAAGAGATGACTTGCTGGCTATCTCAAAAGAACCTAATGATAAACTATAACAAGATGGAAGCTCTTATCATCACACGAAACTCCGGATTTATCCCCCCTCCCACAATTAATCTGAACAACACTTCAATACCCATTAAACCCGAAGTGACATACCTTGGAGTAACATTGGACAGCAATCTGAATCTCCAGTCTCATATGAAAAAAACTACCAAGACTGCCTATCTCAAGATGCGGGTTATCAGACGACTCAAACCACTACTAAGCCAAGAACACTTTCAAACTGTTTGCCAAGCGATAATCACCCCCATCTTGGATTACTGCAACCTCATTTACCTTGGACTACCAAAACTATCACTCCGCCCCCATGGCACAAAACACTGCTGCTCGGATTATAACAGGTTCTTCAAAGCACGACCACATCACCCCCATCTTGAACCACCTCCACTGACTCCCCATTAATTCACGCATCAAGTATAAAACACTATTAAACGTCTTTAAAGTAAAACAAAACCTCTTGGCAAACAGCTTGAAGACCCTCATCACCAATGATACAAGTACCAGGCCTAGGAGACGTCACACAGCAGATACGATCTCAATCCCCAGAGCCTACACTAAGGCTAGTCAATCCACATGCGGAAGCACTATATCCCTTTCTGCTCCTGCCCTATGGAACTCTCTCCCAGACCACCTAAGAGCAATCTCAGAAATCAAGGACTTTCGGAAGATGCTTGAAGCACAATCTATATCGAGCACTATGGAGATACAACATAACTAGGTCAACAGGATACAGTCAATTACTTCACAAAGGCTACCTCTCTTCCACTTCCCACCATCCTTTCATCCCCCCCACCTTGGAACCTGTCCTAGAACTTGCCTTACTTCCTCCAACCTCTTATATCGCTAGCCATACCTAGTCCTTCAGATTTGTCTCTCAGTTTAGCTCAACAACCACTCTGTATATAGCGCAGTTTGTATCTAGTTTTGTATATAGTTATATTGCAATAACCTGTATATGTTTACATTGTATAGAGCTAAATTGCAATATTCCCCTGCATGCCCCCCCACCCCTTGTTTAATGTAACACCTTTTTTATACTGTAATCAGCTTTGATTTAAGGATAAAGTGGTATAAAAGTCATTTTAAATAAATAAATTAATTAGTTAAAATAAAATAACCTGGTGGTCTAACAGCCCCTAAATCCAACTTCTCCCACCTGGTACCTTAAAATAAGTGGGAGCGCTGCCTATGCACTCCCGTTCTGGTTCTGCCATCTTGAAAAATGATGGCACCTGGTCCAACGCGGTGCAAGTAAATAAATAAGATGGCGGACTCAGAGCGGGAGCATTTTAAGGTACCTGGTGAGAGGGGGTGGATTTAGGGGCTGCTAGATCAGCAGGTTATTTTATTTTAATTTGGGCTGAGAGGTTCAAGGGCCGCTAGTCACTTTCTGTCAGGGCACCGGCCTCTGACAATATTTTGATGGCACTGGGGGCTTTTCCCGATGCCTCAATCGTCCCCAATGACATCAAAATTCTGTCAGGTGGGGAGATCGGGGCCACTGGGCCACCAGGGATTTGATTTCCCTATTTTAATGGCATCAGGGGCTTTGCCCGATGCCTGTTTATCTGAGGAGAAGATGATTTAGGCATCAGGGAAATCACCTGGTGGCATCAAAATACTGTTGGGGGCACGCGTTAGAGGTTTAAGTCACCTCAGACCCTGCAGTAAAAATATTGGCGCTATGGCTGGTTGCAAAATCATCTATGCCTGTCTCTGCATTGGGTGTAGCTATGATTTGCATATCAGACTATTATGTGTAGCTCATTTACCTACAATTTAAATATATTTAAATACTCGTGGCATTAATTGGGCGCTAGTTTTTCCATCGGTGATTGCATGCACGTCTGTCTGTTTTCTGCATTTGAGTTAGCTAAAAAGCGCATTTAAACGTGGCGTTATCGGTGCTTAAAGGCCATGCTAGCTTTCTGCATCAGCCTGTAAGTTTGTACCTGAGGCAATGGATGGTTAAGTGGCTTGACCACGGCCACAAGGGGCGCCAGTGGGATTTGAACCCTGGTCTTTCTGATTCCAGGCTACTTCCCTCATTTTGCCTCTAATTAAAGCTATAATAGTCTCTTTAGATTCCTTAGCCCACAATTCTTAGTTATTAATTTTTTTCTGGCTTTTCTTTAATAGAATTATCTTGTTTCTGGGCTAAAATGGAGACCGTCGAAACTAATGCACTAATATCTGCTGATCGTCACTTTACAGTACCGTCCATGCTTAAAAGTAATTCCCAGATTGTAGGGATATTTGCACATCTGACAACTTTTCCATGTCTCCAATCTTCGGCGTCCCATGTTAGGTCTATAAATTAATGAACGGAGTGGAACGGGTAAACGTAGATCGATTGTTTACGTTATCAGAATATAGAAAGACTAGGGGACATGCAATGAAGCTACAGGGTAACCTATTTAAGACAAATAAGAGAAAATATTTTTTCACTCAACGTGTAATCAAACTCTGGAATTTGTTACCGGAGGATGTAGTAAAGGCTGTTAGTGTAGCTGGGTTTAAAAAAGGTTTGGATAAGTTCCTGGAGGAAAGGTCCATAAACCATTATTAAAGGGGACCCGGGAAATCCATTGCTTGGCCCAATACAAGCAATGTGGAACCTGTGTCTTTTGGGGAAACTACTAGGTACTTGTGACCTAGATTAGCCACTGTTGGAAACAGGATACTGGGCTTGATGGGCCTTGGTCTGACCCAGTATGGCATATCTTATGTTCTTATCTGATGTTTCAAGCATGGATCCTCCGGCTAAGGATATTCCTTCCGCCATGCCTTCACCCATGGTCCTACTTCCCACCGAGGAGCTTATCTCGGGGCCAAGCACTCCATCATCCTGGGCCACAAGCCCTGGGGTCACCGAGGTCCCACTCAAGAGGACAGGAAACTGCCGCATGTTCAGTGGCAATATGCTCTCAAGACCGGAAACATTCCCAATCGAAGCCTGGTCAGCGGGAGACTCACACATAGCCTTTTTTGCCGAGGATGGATGTAGGTGCAAATCAAGAGTCTGCTGAGTCACGGCAGCGACCTCAGAATTCTAGGCTGCTGTCTTCTTCCCTTTCTTTGAGGGCATAGTAGTGTACATGAAAAGTATAGAGGCAAAAGACCAGAGCGACCTCGATAGCGTCCTACAACCTTGCCGCCATCTTGACTCCTCTCCCTGTGAGTGACTTTAGAGTAGCTGATTTTGATGTACATTTACACACTAACATTTATGTCTTCTATTTAGCCACTATTTCTGCTAATATTATATAAAGACACAGTTGTTGTTTTTTTAAGTGTTGTCAAGACAATGCTGACTCTTGCTAGAGAATGCTGGGTTTTCTTGGCAAGGTGTGACCAGAAGTAGAAGGTTGCTGGGCCTTGTCTTCCAAGGCAATGGAGGGTAAAGTGTTTTGTCCAAGGTCACAAAGAGTGCCAGTGGGAATTAAACCCTGATTTCTTGGGTATGAGGCTATTGCTCTAACCACTAGACTACTCCTTTACTCCATAAAAACACAAAGGTGCCTGTTTTTAAATTACCCTATTTCTGTGCCAAGAATTGATTCTTCTTTGGAAATTTCTAAGTGCTTCTCGAACTAATAGCAGAGGATGTTAGAGGGAATAGGGGGTCAGTGAGAGCCTTCAAGGTTAATTACCACTTGCCTGTCAGCTATGAAAAGTGCATTTTACAGGAATGTGCGCTTTGCAGGGCCACTGAGGTAGGATGGATTTTTGCGCCGAATCAGATGTTTGTCATTTTATATGAGATTCTGGGGTCCTTTTATTAAAGTGTACTAAGTGGTTGATGTGTGTTTTACCGCATGATAACTGTGAGTGCAGTGCATGGCAGTTACTGCACACTAATTCCCGTGCTAGCTGCTCATCATGTGATGGGGAGGGACATGGGCAGGTTATGGATGGAGAGTGGGTGTGGCTTGCACACTGCCATTAGTGCACGCTACTTACCATGTGTTGTCAATGCTGCAGTTAGCGTGGGTGCACTTATCGTCGCCTCTATAGGTAGTAATTGTGAATGACCTTGTAGGGAACCTTTCAGTGCAGTAACTGCAGGAATATGCCAAGCACCCACCCCTCTGACAGTTACTGCACGATGTTTGCACTAATTGTGTGTTAACCTTTTACTCAAAATCCACAATAAGTACAAAACCTTACCACGTTTTACCGAAATGGGCCTTTTAGTTCTCCATTTCTATCACAACTGTGTAGGCGGGAGAGGCTGACCTGGGTTTTAGTGAGATTTGACCTTAGTTGATTATAATAATATTGTCAAAATCACATAACACACCACTCAAGCAAGATATCAAGAACGCCTGTTGAGCACCAGTACGGATATAACTATATGGAGGAGGGGTGGCCTGCACAGAGTGGCACCTACTCCTGCCATCTTACTCCGGCCATCTTACTGGGCAGACTAGATGGACCATGCTGGTCTTTATCTGCTGTCATTTACTATGTTACCTCAGTCCAGGGTGTGTTTTATGCAGAATGATACTTCCTTATGTTTCATTCAGTGGTCTCCAGAAGTGCTATTAGTTCTTTCTTCCTGTGGTAGATATGGCCAGCACGACACAGGACTCCACAGACAAGAGGTTTAAAGAAAATATACTTTATTTGAGGACAATGGCCCTGGCCCTCTTTGGGTTTTAGGCACACGTAGTTAACCCTCTGTTACCCTAGACTTTTCCCCAGCTATAGCAGGTCCTTAATTGCCCTCAGCAGGGCTACTCTGCTGAATAGCTGAACACTGCTCTAGCACAGACGGCTAAACAAAATAAAACTGGCTCCTCAAAGTTTCCCTATCATAGGCCTCCAGGCCTACTTGACTGCATCCTCGGATCCAAATATGCAAAAAGTGCTGAAATATGAAGTAAACGTCCAGAATCTTCTTTCATCATCAAACTTGGAGAAGCATTCCAACGACTAGAAGGAATGAGTGAAAATCCACAAGCATTCACAGGGAAGAAAGTAACAGAATTTGCAAAACAAGAGAAAAAACTCTTTAAGGAATTAGATCAACAAACAAGGAAAAACAAGTGTCAGATGAACAAATACAGTGGGAAATGCAGAGTGTTTGTCTAGGAACACTTTGTCAATCAAGAACGGACAAATAAAGGGTTAAGGAGGGGTGAACTGAAACCAAAGGATGAGAGGTTGATAGTTGCAGCCCAGGACTTGGGCTTACAGGCGAGATGGTTTACAGCGAGCATTGAAAAAACTGGCAATACAGACATATATCAGTTCTGTAAGAAAGACCTGGAAAAGGTGATTCACCTCATAGCTGGCTGTGAAGTTCTGATGGCAGAAAATTTCTATACAGAAAGACATAATAAAGTAGTGCGCCTCATCCATTGGAAACTCTGTAAGCACTACAATATCACCGTGCCCGAAAAGCTCTGGGATCATGACCCTAAGAGAATTACAGAGAATGAGGAGATTATGATCACCTGGGATACTCCCATTCTGATCGATAAAAAGCTGGATGCGAGGAAGTGGTTAAGGAGAAAAACACCAGAACGACATTGATAATAGAGGTGTCACTTCCAAGCGACTACTCTGTGAATCGCATGAAGAGGCAGAAGATCCTGAAGTACCAAGAAATGCACTCAGAGGCCAAGAAAGTGTGGCGGAAAGATACAGAAATATTTCCCATCGTGTTGGGTGCCACAGGCTTGATAGAAGAATTTCCAAGCACATCTTGACAAACTACCCATACATGTTACATCTTACGAACTCCATCAGGAGGCTTTCTTTGGCACGATGCAAGTATTACACCAAGCCTTAGCAGTAAATTTGAGAGATTGAGATCAAATTCCACATGCCCTGGCTTAGAAGTGAGGTTCACAACTGTCATGGTATGTGCAAAACTAATCCATTTGGAGACTTTCTTTTCCTCACTTCGTGCAGCACAGCCCAGCAAAAGTCTCTCCAACCAAGCGGAACTCCAGCAGCAAAGCTGAGCAGACAGAATAAACTCAAATGCTTCCTACCTCCACAGCAGGCTCTCTTTTACAGGTAAGTAGTCTTCAGGTATGCTCCAGAACCCTCAGGATCCACTTTCTCTTAGGCATCCTGCTTCCTGGCTTAAACCCCGGGATCTGGCCACACCTTCCCCAGGCATTCTCCAGCCTATTCTCTTAAATGGACAGGGTTTTAAGCTCTTACCAGAGCAATACCTCACTGGTTCTGGCCTTGGCTGGGGAGAGTCCCTGCAGGGGATGGGGAGTTTCCCATACACTCCATCACATACCCTTCCCCTCAGCTCAACCCTAGGCAGTTAAGCATCCAGCATCCCCAGGCCCTCTACATGGGACAAGAAATCCATGTTCTCGTGTGCCTTACCAGCCCTATGTTGGACCTCATACAGAAAAGGTTGGAGGCTGAGAAACTAGTACATGATTCATCCATTGGTCTCCTTATTCTGCGCTTATCACTTGAGTGGCTGGTGATCCATAATTAATATAAAAAGGCAGCCAAGCAGGTAGTACTGGAAAGTCTCTAGAGCCCACTTGACTGCCAAGGGCCTCCTTCTCAGTGCTGGCATAATGCTGCTCCCAGGGAATTAATTTTCAGCTAATAAAAACCACTGGATGCTCTGCCCCCTCTATCTCTTGGGCCAAGATGGCCCCAAGACCGACATCCACCTGTACAACAAATGGCTGTGTGAAGTCTGGACTGACCAGGACCGGTTAAGAACACAAGGCTGTCTTCAGTTTCTGGAACACCTCCTCCAGTTCTGCTGTCCAGCTGATCTTGTCTGGGGCTTTCTTCTGAAGGAGCCGGGTCAATGGTTCAGTTATTTCTGCCATGTTCGGAATGAATCAGTGGTAATAGCCGATCATTCCCAAAAAGGCCCGCACATGTTTCTTCATCTTAGGAACTGGAATCTGGGAAATAGCCTCTACCTTTTTAAGTTGTGGTCGCACTTGGCCATTCCCCACCGAATATCCCAGGTACTGGGCCTCCTGGCTTCCCAGGAAACATTTTGTTGGGTTTGTTATCAAACCGGCCTTCCTCAAACTTTTTTGCATGGCTTGTACATATAACAAGTGTTTTTTCCAGTCGTGAATATAAATCACAATATCATCTAAGTAGGCTGCCGCATACTCTCTGTGGGGTCTCAACAGATGATCAACTGGGCACTGGAATGTAGTGGGAGCTCCATGCAGTCCAAAAGGCAGCACCATGAACTGGAATAGCCCTTGGGGTGTAGAGAATGTGCAGGAGTTAGGGTAATCTGCCAATACCCCTTTGTTAGGTTCAATGTTGAGATAAAACGAGCTCCTCCTAGACATTTGATAAGGTCATTCACTTCCTGAAGTCAGTACAGAAATGGATGCTCCCATCTGGCTTAGATACCAGCACAATGGGTGATGACCGGTTGCTCTGGGACTCTTCAACTACTCCCAGCTTAAGCATGTCCTCTACTTCTTTTGCCATGACCCATCTCTGTGCTTCTGGGATTTGGTAGGGCCGTTGATGAATGGTCACTCCAGGCTGATCCGTCTTTATGGGTTGGCACTATGGCACTGTGCCAGGGGCCCCGCGCATCTAAGGGGCCCCGCACGCTCCAGCAGCCGTTTGTTGTAATGTTTTCGTTTTATAAGTCCTTTTTATGTTTAAGACATTTAAAGTTAAATTTTTTTATTATGTTATTTCTTTACTTATTCTAGTTTCAATTTATTTTTTTACATTACACTCATAAAGTTTTTTAAAGTTATTTTTAAATGTTTTGGTCCTTCGTTCAGCTTGTTCGGTATTCCTGAACAGTAGACTGTAGACCAGGAACCAGGCTATCATAATCTACTTCCGGTTTAACTTGTAAACACTGAAAGATGCTGACACCTCACCTGACAGCGTAACATTTAATTTAAATAATATTAAATAGTATTAAACTACAAAGAAGTCTGAAGGTCTGATATGTTATATAATATAATATATGTTTGCTATTCTTTGTAATGTAAATGTAATGTAAACACAAGTTTTGTCACGGTCGTCTGCTATTACTAAGTTTTGCTGGTTTAATTTAACTGTGTCTGTGTGGTTAGTTTTACTGGTTACCGTAATATTAACTTGCTTATATATTTTATATTACAGATTATATAACAAAACTACAGTTAATATAATGACATGACTTCAAGGGAGCGTGACATAAACTGCAAGTATAAGTCTGGTTGGCAAAAACTCCATGAACAGGCGCAACGGGATGCTGCCACTATAACTGAAATGCAGGCGATTATGACGTACTTTGGGCAGACCTCTCAGCTCTGCATGACCGCTCCAGCTCAGGAGGCTGAGATAGGAGTAGATGTCGAAGCTTCAATGACTGCGACTACCAATGTAAATGAGACAGCAGTTAAAACTGAACAGAAAATGGAAGTGGACTGTCCGCCATTCCAGCAGGCAGAAGACGCCGCAACGGACGTTACTGAGTTTCTAGAACATGATGATGTTCCAGTTTGGTGTCTATCTGCTGTCTGCTACTCTACTGACCTTGGTAAATGGCCGGTTGAGATTGTTGACGACATGCGTGAGTACTGGGCGACAGCAGGTAGTGCATAATGTGCTCACTGGGACTCGGATTTCACTCCAACCAGAACTGTCTATGCAGCCGATGGAAAACCAAGGAAATGCTCTCGTGACCTGTTCAAAACAACTCATCTGCTGTCAAAGGAATCTATCGATTGTGAATGGCTTTGCTATTCGCCAGCTAAGCTTCGTCTATTTTGCTTTCCATGCAAGCTAATGTCATCAGAAGTTGTAGCCTTCGGCACAAAAGGTTTTTGCAACTGGAAGCATAAGAAGCAACAAATCATAGAGCACGAGGTCAGTTCTACTCATCGAGCATCTGCGATTAAACTGCTAACGCGACGTGACACAGCAAAACATGTTGATCGGGCACTAGTAAAGCAATGTGACAAACAACATGAGTATTGGCGTGCTGTTCTCGAGCGGTTGTTTGAAACTATTTCCTTTTTATCTGAACGTGGCCTGGCCTTTAGAGGTGATAACCAGATCGATGGCTCTGCCCATAATGGCAATTATTTGGGAATCCTTGAACTTATATCAAAATTTGATCCCTTCATGGCACAACACCTGCAGATGCATGCTAACAAGGGAAAAGGACACACTTCATACCTGTCTGCCAACATCTGCAATCAACTAATTCAGCTGATTGGCTAGTCAGTTGTCGATCGGATTAAGGCCAAATTTCAGTCTGCCAAGTACTTCTCAATCTCAGTTGATTCGACGCCTAACATAACACACCAGGATCAGCTGACAGTGATTATTTGTTACATGTTGCCATCTGGCCCTGTTGAGTGGTTCCTTACATTTCTACCTCAGCAAGGTCACAAAGGTGAACAGCTTGCAGATAGCTTGCTTCAGTTTCTGCACAGCTGGGGGACCAACATTGATGATTGTCGAGGACAGTTGTATGATAACGCCAGCAACATGAGTGGCAAATACAGAGGTATGCAGGCTCTTATATGGCAGGTAAATCCTCATGCCGCCTACATACCCTGTGCAGGCCATTCCTTGAACCTCGTTGGTCAGCGCGCAGCAGCCTGTTGTGCCGATGCCGTATCGTTCTTTGACTTTGTCCAATGGCTGTACGTGTTTGAGAGCACGCTGGGCCATCCTCAAGGACAAGCTGGAACAGACTGCAGGCCGGCTAACACTAAAGAGACTGTCCGACACACGGTGGTCAGCACGATTCGATGCGGCAAATGCTCTGGTGAGGGACTATGATGAGATTGTCGAAGCTCTGGAGGACATTATAGATGACAAAGTGGGTGAACACAAGGCAGAGACGTGTCAAGAAGCCAGAGGATTGCACGATCGAATGCAGTGCCTTGAGACGGGCATAATGGCTGCTTTCTGGCAGAAGGTTCTCGCAAGATTCCAAGTGAACAGCATGTCGTTGCAGTCAGCTGATCAAAACTTGAATTCTGTTGCTGCGATTTATGACTCACTGTAGATGTACGTCCAAAGCCTTCGTGAACAGTTTGACCACTTTGAAGCACACGGCAAAGACCTGTCATGCTGTGAAAACAATTGGGCTGAACCAGGGCCGGATTTAGCTAGAGTGAGGCCCTACGCCAAGAAAAATTGTGGGCCCCCCCCCATGTCCCCGTGCAGTCCTGGGCCCCCCCTGTGCAGTCCTGGGCCCCCCCGTGTCCCCCCCCGTGCCTCCGTGCAGTCCTGGGCCCTTTAACCTTTAACCTTTAACCTTTAACCTTTCCCAGCATTCGCGGCTTCACAGAAACAGCCGCCAGCGTGAAGGAAAAGGCTCTTCACGCTGGCGGCTGTACAGAGGGAGCCGGGGCCTCGCGCGGGCTTCCCCGGCTCCCTCTGAAGCCCTCCGGTGGGCCCAGGGGCGGCCCAAGGGGGGTGCGGGGCCATGTGCGGAGACTCGGTGCGGGGCCTCATTTGCATAAGGTGTCTCATTTGCATAAATATTTGCATAATGTTACCATACACCAGAGTTACTCAATTCCAGTCCTGGTGGTCCACAATCCTGCAGGTTTTCGGGATATCCCTAATAAATATGCATGAGATATATATGCATTGGAGGTATCCTGCCAACCTGACTGGTTTGTGGCCCTCCAGGGCTGGATTTGGAGACCCCTGCTTTACATCTCTGTCATTTAAGATTGTGAGTGAACAAGGTACAGATATCCTAGACATCAAAAGGGTAGATAGAATGTGTCACATTCCTCCTCGATTCTCACCACCACCAAAAAGTTGTCTAATAGATAATATTTTGGTGGTGGTGAGAAGCAAGGAGGAATGTGACAAATGCTATCTAACTTTTTTGATGTCTTGGACATCTGCACCTTGCCCACTCACAATCGTAAATGACAGAGATGTAAGGCAGGGGTCTCCAAATCCAGCCCTGGAGGGCCACAAACCAGTCAGGTTGGCAGGATATCTCCAATGCATATATATCTCATGCATATTTATTAGGGATATCCTGAAAACCTGCAGGATTGTGGACCACCAGGACTGGAATTGAGTAGCTCTGCCATACACTAACTTTTAGTAAACATGCCTCTTAATGAGTATATGGATAAAGAAAGACTAAAAGGTTTCTACATTACTATAATCCAGTACCAACCGCCAGGCACATTAGGAACTACTACAAACACTGCCCATTTAGAACCCATAGCAAACCCGCCATATCCTAACAGCACTACCAGGACTCACAAAGCACCATACCCTAACTATCAAAAGGCAACACTGCAAATATTAAACCAATACATTTCAGAGAACAACAATACATGACCTACTGGGGAAAGAACAAGTGGCAATGTCAAATAGGAATTATATAAACAGAATACCTCAGCTCAGTTACACATGCACAACATAGACCATCACCAAACAAGGAATCACAATTTAGAAACAGGAAGACAATAATTAAACTGGGAACCCCAAAAGCCAAACTTGGAATATACAACAACACTGTAGAAATAAAACTATAAATTTCCTCTTGTACTAAACAAAGCGCAAAAATTAATGATGCACATTTCCCAGAGCTGACATATTCCAGTTAATAAATTCAAAATAAAGAGATATTTTTCTACCTTTTGTGCATTTTTTTTCAGTTGCAATTGTTCCAGCCACTTTCTTCTGGTTTCTTTGTGTCTTCTGCTAACTCTCCATCTGCTGTCCATTTGTCCTTTCTTCTGTCTTCTTGGTTTTTTTTTTTCCATTCTCTCTCTACATCTGCTTTAACATACTAATCTTTCTCCTTTTGCTCTTTCCTCATTCCTATTTCATCTACTCAAAATTTACCCCTCCATCCTCAATCCCCACTTACTCTCCCAATACCCGGCCAATTGTAGATTTTTTATCCCTCCCACACAAAATATTTTCCCCTCTCCATTTTACTCTCCCAGCCCCATCCCATTCTAATCCTCCCCCAACACCAGCTCCCTTCTAGTTCCAGCCTCACCCAGCATCCATTCCCTTCTAGTCCCTGCATCAGCCCATTTCCAGTCCTAGCCCCCCATTAGCCCATTTCCAGTCCTAGCCCCTCCCATCAACCCAATACCAGTCCTAGCCCCCCCATCAACCCACTTCCAGTCCTAACCCCCTATCACCCCATTTTCAGTTTAAGCCCCCCCTATAACCCATTACCAGTCCTAACCCCCCATCAGCCCACTTCCAGTCCTAACCCCCATCAACCCATTTCCAGTCAGCCCCCCATAGCCCATTGCCAGTCCTAACCCCCCCCATCAGCCCACAGTCCATTACCAGTCCTAACCCCATCAGCCCACCTGAAGTCCTAACCCCTCCCCATCAGCCCATTTCCTGTCCTAGCCCCCCCCCCATAGTCCATTATCAGTCCTAACCCCCCATAGCCCATTACCAGACAGCCCCCATCAGCCATCAGGCAATTACCAGTATTAACCCCCCCATAGCACATTGCCAGTCCTAACCCCCCCATCAGCCCACAGTCCATTACCAGTCCTAACCCCATCAGCCCACCTCAAGTCCTAACCCCTTCCCATCAGCCCATTTCCTGTCCTAGCCCCCCATAGCCCATTACCAGTCCTAACCCCCCCCACAGCCCACAGCCCATTACCAGTCCTAACTCCATCAGCCCACCTCCAGTCTTAATCCCCCAACCCATTACCAGTCCTAGCCCCCCATAGCCCACTCCCAGTCCTAATCCCACCAGCCCATTTCCAGTCCTAATCCCCATCACCCAATTTTTAGTTTAAGCCCCCCCCATAGCCCATTACCAGTCCTAAGCCCCCATCAACCCACTTCCAGTCCTAATCCCATCAGCCCATATAGACTTAGCTCCCCCATAGCCCATAGCCCCCCCATAGCCCATCACCACTCCTAACCCCCCCATAGCCCATTACCAGTCCTAACCCCCCCAACAGCCCACAGCCATTACCACTCCTACCCCCCCAGCCCATCACCAGTCCTAACCCCCCCAACAGCCCACAGCCATTACCACTCCTAACCCCCCCCAGCCCATCACCAGTCCTAACCCCCCAGCAGCCCACAGCCATTACCACTCCTAACCCCCCAGCCCATCTCCACTCCTAACCCCCCCAACCGCCCACAGCCATTACCACTCCTACCCCCCCCAGCCCATCACCAGTCCTAACCCCCCCAACAGCCCACAGCCATTACCACTCCTAACCCCCCCAGCCCATCACCAGTCCTAACCCCCCCAGCCCAGCTAATTTTTTTTTACAAAACAAGCTGTCGCTGCCTCTGCCGGGGCCGGGGCCGCCGCGGCAGAATCGATTGTGCCGCGGGGCCCCCCCTGCCCAGCAGAGCCTGGCCTGCCCTCCCCGGTATCACCTCTCGAGTCTCAGCTGCCTCCCTCCAGTCACACGCGCCGGCTTTCAGAGCGCGAGGGAAGAGTTTTTCCCTCGCTGCTCTGTTTAAGCCCGCGGGGGCTGATGGGACTTCCCATCAGCCCCCGCGGGCTTAACAGAGCAGCGAGGGAGAAACTCACCTCGCGCTCTGAAAGCCGGCGCGTGTGACTGGAGGGAGGCAGCTGAGACTCGAGAGGTGATACCGGGCAGGCCAGGCTCTGCTGGGCAGGGGGGGCCCCGCGGCACACTCGATTCTGCCGCGGCGGCCCCGGCCCCGGCAGAGGCAGTGACAGCTTTTTTTTTTGTTGTTTTAATTTTAATGATGGATCAGAATGTTTTTTGCGCGGGGCCCCCTGAAACGCGGGGCCCTGTGCAAAAAACATTCCCGGTGGGCCTTTCCAGCTGTGGGCCCTACGCCACGGCGTACGTGGCGTATAGGCAAATCCGGCCCTGGGCTGAAGTCAGCAAGCCAATATGCAGATGAAATCGCAGATACGACGAATCCGGTGCAGACACTGAGATTCAGTTGCAACCACGTGATAAATTCCGTACTGACACATTCATCATTATCATCGACAGCCTTGCTGCTGCACTATCAAAGTGCAAGGAAGCATATGCTGAATTGGCTGACCGATTTGCTTTCTTGCATAAAATGTCATAACTTTCTGATGCAGAAATTCGAGAAGGTGCAAGCAAATTAGTTAATCGCTATGCCTCCAATCTGCAGCCTGAACTGGCGGAAGAGTTAGCACAATTTAAGGCAGCTCTGCAAACAAAGTTGGGCAAGGAAGCATTGCAGGCGTCGGAGTCGGACGACCTGGAGGAAGATGAGAATGACGATCCAGATAATGCTACAATCTGCAGCAAGATCAAAATTCAGTTGCATCGCTTCATCGTTGATAATGCCCTCCATAGCGCGTTTGCGAACACAGAGATCGTGCTGCGCATTTTCCTCTACCTCATGGTGACGAACTGCTCAGGTGAGCGGTCATTCAGCAAGCTGAAGCTGATTAAGAATCATCTCAGATCAACGATGTCGCACGAGCGTCTGAACATACTTAGCTTGTTGAGTATCGAGCAGGACCTTCTGAGAGAAGTAGACTCTGAGTGCATTATCCGTGACTTTGCATTAACACATGTTCAAACTTTGACATGTTGATACTTAACTGTTAGCAGTCAGCACGTGGAATGTGCATTAATGCATTGCAAAGTTAGAATGCTTGAAACTGTAAATTTCCAATTCGATTGTTAAGTGTTTGACAGGCTGACAGCTGTTTGTGAATTGTGATGTGGACATATGGTTGTCGGCTGTGTCGGTCAGTTTGTCAGTAATTGATTAAAGTTGATTTCAATGATTTGTAACGAAATGATGTCACAAGTGACTTTAGTGAGGTCCATGACATGGGCAGCTGGGCTCATCATGTGGGATCCAGCCCATCCGGGGCCCCTGCAGGCCGCCAGGTGCCAGGGTTCTCACACTGGCAAAAGACAGGCCAGACTCCATGTTGTGGGCTGATGTATTGGCATGACATATATTTCTTTATTATGCCTTTTTTATTATTTATTTATTATGCCTTTTTTATTATTGTCTTGATGGCTTCAGTTCCTTCACCTTGGGTGGCTCGGCTTCAGGCTGAGCTTTATAAAATCCTCCTGCTATTTCCATGGTGCTTTCCAGGATCAAGTTAGAGAACTGCCAGCCCACTGTCTCATGGGGAAGATCGAGCCCTCAAAAAACTGCTCCAACCGAACAATCTTGGCCACTCAGGTCTTCTCTTCTGGTTGTAGCCATTTCCAAGCAATCTCTTTCAGTCTAAAGAAGAGATTCCAGGGATTTTGTGGGAGGGAAGAGTAGCCTAGTGGTTGGGGCAAGGTACTTCAGGCCGGAAGGTCATGGATTCAAATCCCACTAGAGGACAGCAACCTTGGGCCGGAAGGACTGGGGTTTCTAGTCCCACAGATGCTCCTTGTGGTCTTGGGCAAGCCACTTAACCCTCCATTGCCCATGTTCCCTGTAAGTATTAGTGTATGTGTCTCATATCCCTGCGTGTTAAATGTATCCCCCAATTGTGTTGTGACCGCTTTGATTGAAGGATAAGGCGGTATACAAAACTGTCTAAATAAATAAATAAATTTTCTTTAGGCCCCAGCACTCCTTTTCTGAACCGTTGCCAGTAAACCTCCAATGTACACCCAGCTCGCTTCAGGATGGTGGCCTTTACTGCTGCATAGGCGGCTCCTCCGTCAGGGTTAGCCTCTTGTAGGCAGCCTGACTGCTTCCAGTAAGTAAGTTCCCCAGATATGTGGTCCACATTGTCTCTGGTCACCCTGTAAGCTGGGCTGTCCGCTCATAATTTACTAGGAAGTGGTCCAGGTCCTCACCCTTCAGCATTTTAGGCAGGGGGTGTAGCTGCCACCCTTGAAGCTCCTGGGAGACTTGCACTAGCAAACCCTGTTGTATTTCCAAAGATTTCTGTAGTACTTGCTGTTGCAAAATGTTCTGTAGCAGCTTCTGCTGTTGCTTCTGTTGTTATTGCTGCTGCTGCTGTCCTTCTACTAGAGCGCGCTGTAGCTGCTGCTGCTACTGTTGCCCTTCCACCACAGCCTGAAGTCATCTCTCCATTTTGGTTTAATTTTTTAAGGTCCAATATTCCATTCCCACCAATTTCAAAGAAACAAAGAGTTTTCTTATCATAGGTTAACTTTTTATTTTGCTTCAGATGTAATGAACTACTGAAATGCAAAATATTGAAGTAAAACATTTGCTTTAAAATGGAAGTAAAGGAAAAAAATTGCATCAAAATTTACATCTGAAAGTTCACTTTAACTTCAGAGGCTCTCTGTCTAGTCTCAAATTTCCCAGGACCTCTGAGGCGAGGTGATCCTGCCCCAGGGTTCCTGATCCAGGAACAATTTATCCTTAGCTGGGGAAACACTGCACCAGGATCCTGAATAAGGGTGACCCTGCCTTGGAACCCATGAGGCCAGTGAGACCCTGAACTGGGCCCCCTGAGTAAGAGTCTCTTGGGACCAGAGAGCTCCAAACCTCTTCCACTAATCTGCCTATCCTCCGCCTACCATCCTATCTACTTACACATGCCCACCCGCCTTCTCACCTCGTACATACCTAGCCACCCACTCCACACTTGCCTATGTTCCCACCTATCATACAGTCCTCCCTCATACTTATAATCTTATTAAAACGCTCTCCTCCATCTTCAGCACCTGCAGGCTGCTATTTTAAAAATGGCAATAGTTCATTTGAAGTCACTGAATTCCACAGAACCAGTACCATCTTTAAAATGGTAGCTGGTAGGAACAGGTGCTGAAGATGGATGAGGGTGCTTTCCCTAGATTAGGTAAGTATGGGTAGACCATTGAGGGGAAGCTGGGTAGAAGGTAGCTGGGTGGGATGGTGGAGTAGCTAGGTAGTTAGATGGACTGAGGGTAGGTAGGTGAGTGGGTGGGGTTCTTTGGTGGGTGGAGGCTTCGTTAGTGAGTAGATGGTGGGCTTGGGGATCCTGGGACAGCATATCCCTGGTTCAGGGAACCCAGGGCAGAGTTCCATGACAGGGCTAGGGTCTTTGTGGTCCTGGGGCAGGAAGGAGTCCCTGAATAGGGTCTTTCTGGTTTGGAGATCCTCAGGTACAGTGTCCTGGCTTGGGGTCCCAGAATTTGTTAATAAACCAGAAAGTCAGTGAAGTTAAAAAGATACAAAGTTAACTTCAGAAGTTAGCTTTATTTCCATTTTAATGCAGTTTTAAAAATCTACTTCCATTTTAGTTCAAATGGTCTATTTCAGTGCTTTCTGCATAACATTGGTTTATTATATTGGAAGTAAAGTAAAAAAATTAATGCAGACAAAATACATCTCTTGAAATCTGTCAGGCTGTTATTAAACCCTCAGTGGTTAGTGATTTTTTTAAAACACCAGCCACCATAGGTAAAAATATCCTAATATTTAGCTCCAGAACTTATTTTGAGGGGGTACAAGAGAACAAGAACCTTTTCCACTGCCTGCTCAAATTGAACTATGGTCCTCATGTAATAATGAAAGAACTGTACATATGGGTACTGGCAGCTATTTTGCTAGGAAAAATGCACCACTTAGCGCCAGTATCTGGAGAGTGACTGGCACTGAATATTTGGATACTGTGGCGAGTGGCTGACATTAAACAAAAGCAGCGATATTCATCCACTCTCTAGAAAATCACCACTATCCACACAACTCATGTCTCTGTTCCAGCTCCGCCTGCAGACCACCTTGGCACCATCCAGGTAACGCTGAGGCCGTTTATAAGCATATTCAGTGACACTATCAGAAGAGTTTCCAGTACAGAAACTAGAGAAGCTCGAGGCTATCAAGCCAGGTTTGCTCACATCGTCATTATCGGCCCATCATGAGCTCATAAAGCGAAGGGCTATAACAAATATATCAGTATATTTTGAAGTCCATAAGTTATAAATCTCAAAAAAGCTTTAAAAAGACATTCAAAACAATAAATTCATACACAATATCCAAACAGCATCTGACACAATATTGTGTTTCGACTTATCTGCATCAGGGATCAACAGCAGAAAAAAATCATTCCTAAAATCCATTTACAAAACGGGGCAACCAAGCTCTCAGGAAGACAAGAAGGCACACACAATTCCCCATGCCGCCACCATTCAGTTATGTAAAAGATGGCGGACGTCATTTGACATTCAATACAGATGGCTGATGAATTAATCACTCTCCGTCTGAGGGCACACACAACCCAATCAAATCAGTGTCATCGAATCAATTGCCAAATTCAGTCCATAGAGCTCAACAATATGCAGATGGAAAAACCAAGAATGCTCTTTATAATTCAACAGTCGCTTATAATCACCTCTCGAGGCTGCTGATCAATTACACACCATCTTATATCAGTGACAGCATGATTGTTTTGCAACAAATGGTTCACCAGGGGAGTGGATTCAGCCTTATTGACGATCTGACTCTCATGCTTGTTTAACTGCAGTCCACAAAGAGCATACTGATATCAATAACAGCCATTACACGAAAAATGGCCATAATTAGAAGAACTGGAAACCTCAGGCACAGAAAATCTAATCAGCCTTTCCTCAATATTTTTTTACATTTGTAAGCAATCCAGGCAAACTCAGCCAGTGTAGGGTGTAATCCCAAAATCGTCCAGTGCTTTTTTATAGACTGAATGATCCGATGAGATTCCGTAGAAAATGGCAGTACACAAACCAACCAAAAAACAACTGCAAGGAAGGGAAATACAATATTCAAAAAAGCACACCAACCTTCCTTATCTCCACCGTTCCCCACTAATAAAGTAATAGAAAAAATTACCAATTTAACACAGGCTAACAGGCCTCAGAGAAATCTTCCCCTTCATTTGGCGAATCGAGTCACCATAGGGTTAGATGGTACATTCCACATCATGGGCCAAAAGCCTTACACTTTTTATTATTTCAATTAAATTACCAAAATTATTATAAGTAGTCAATTCAAACCTGATTAAAAGAGAAATTACTAATATCACCTAAAAGTACTTTTTTGGGATTTCAAAGTAATTCATTGTACTCAATCACACATCTGAGAAGTGTGCATGGAATACCCAGTGCGGGTGCTTACAGGCCTCAACAAGAGGCTTCATAACCTAAAAAAAGACATAAAAAATCTTTCAGATTGAGTTGTAACAACATTGTAAATGTAACTATCATACTCAACATAAGGTTCTGCTGAAATCTCCCACACACGCTCGCTGTCGGCAAGACCACACACACTCTCAGTTCTTCTTCAATACCAAATCTAACAGCCTCAATTGGAGAAGCAGAGTTAATGCCGAGAAAATTCTTAATAGTCCAACAAAAGCTTCTGTTTCGCCTGACCGGCTTCTTCAGGGACAATAGACTCGGACATATTAGCTACAACTCCACAGCTCAAAGAAAGCTCATACGGACAACAAGTACCTCCGACCTTAGAACGGCCATTTCTGACATCACATTTTAAAGATCAGCCCCTGTCCTCCAATACGCTGTCAAAAAATGATGTCATTTCCTACTAAAACTAACCTACCTTGAACAAGAGGAATGCACGCCCCGAACTCCAAAGTAGCTAATCAAAAGAATAATGTCCAATCTATTTTATCATTGAGTCCATGTGGAGCAAGTGTATGCAAATTAAAAATCCACCGTTGTTCTTGCTGCAATAGCAACTTCCCTCGATCTCCTCCCCGAATATTAACAGGGATACAATCTAACACCGTACATTTGAAGTCAGTAATAGTATGAGCACATGAAATACAGTGTTGAATAAAAGGTGTTTCTAGCTTCGCCTTCAAAATACTATATTTGTGCTCAGTCAACCGTGTACGGAGGGGCGAGTTGTTTTGCCAATATACAGCTTAAACACGTGCACCACAGAGCATAAACCACGAAAGATGAATTGCAATTAGTGTTAACTCGCAGAAAATAAGGCTTGGAAGAAAATGCTGCAGGCAAAATAGGGTCCATGATGGCACAGAATATGCAGCGATTGCAACAGGTATGTACAGTAGGAGATGGCGGACGGGGTCGAGGAACCGCAGGACATAGATAATCTCTTAAGTTCTTATCACGCTTATAAGCCACACGTATTTTATGAGTAGAAAGTGTAGAATGAGTAGAGAACAAACGCCAACGTCGATGTATACAGGAAGTCAACCGGCTTGACAAACTTGAATGAGGCAGAACACAAGTAATGCACATAGACTCATTTGTAACTGATTGTTGCATAGGGATAGATACCTCCGGTACACTCTTAATCACTGGAGATAGTAACCATTCACGGTGGTTAAATCTTGCTCTCTTGTAGGCTTTCTTTAAAAGGGAAGTTGGATAGCCTCTTTGTTTAAACTTCCGCATCATTATTGTAGCTTGAGATTCAAACTCCCTATGGGAGGAACAGATACGCCGACAGCGTAATAGTTGGGAATAAGGCAGGCTGTTTCTTAAATGCTCTGGGTGATAACTAGAGTAATGAAGCAGAGTATTTCTGTCAGTGGGTTTAGCATATAGCGTAGTATGAAAGTAGCCATCACATTTCATAATTTTCACATCCAAAAAGTGAATAATAAAGGACTGAATATTAATATCAAACTTAATAGACAGATTACAAAGATTTAAATAGTTGAAAAATTCAAGCAAGAGATCTTTAGAACCACTCCATAATAAAAAAATGTTGTCGATATATCTGTACCAACCTAAAATACAGGGCATAAAGGCAGACGGATAAATCCATTGATCTTCGAATGCACTCATAAAAAGATTTGCAAGTGATGGTGCAAATGTAGCCCCCATTGCGGTACCGGAGATCTGCTGGAAAAATTCTTGCTGGTAGATGAAATAATTACGTTTCAAGGCTATTTCGGCCAAAGCCATGAGAAATGCCGTAGGTACTTTGTGAGGCTGTTCACGAGCGTCCCACACATTATTCAAAACATATAAAGCTTCACTCTGAGGAATAGATGTATAAAGTGCAGAAACATCTAAAGTTACCAGTCAAGTCACTTTATCAACCTGCTGAAAATTTTCCAAAATATTCAAAAAATATGTAGTATCTTTAACATAAGATGATATAAGAGGCACCTCATCTCGTAAGAATACATCTAGATATTTACCAACCCTCTCAAGCAGCGAATCGTTGCTTGATAGGATCGGACGCCCAGGAGGGTCAACAAGACGTTTATGCACTTTAGGCAGGGCATAAAATACTGGGATCTTAGGAAAAGAAGGATTCAAATACTGTTTTTCTTTTTCGGTCAAGAAGCCTTTGGCGGTTGCTGCAGTAGTCAAATCTAATATCAAATTCTGTAGCTCCCGAGTAGGATCTTCAACTAATCGAATATAATTGTTTGTATCATTCAGTTGTCGCATAACTTCATTGTGATAGCTCACAGTGTCCATTATCACCACAGCACCCCCTTTGTCAGCTCTTTTAATAGTAATGTCTTCCATTAAGGATAGTTCTTGTAACGCTCTCAGCTCTATTGTAGAGAGATTCTTAAAACTATTATTCATCTTTCGCTCCAATTTCGATAAATCTGAAAGGATAAGATGCCTAAAGGTATATAGCATCGGGTCTAACACCCCAGGGGGTACCCATTGCGACTTTTGGCTTACCACAGATGAATCAGACAAAGAGGGTTTATTGTGAAAAAAAAGCTTCAATTGAATTGCTCGAATAAATCTCTCAATAGCAATGCGATTATCAAAACAGTTATATCGAGGTCCGACTACAAAAGACAGACCACGAGCTAACACTTGATTTTGTGCCTCTGTAAGCGTCTTCTGAGAAAGATTCAAAACAGCATTTACTGCTGGAAAGTTACTGTGTCTTTCTTCCTCCGGGATCGAGTATGTACCTCGGGAAAATTTTCATGAGACGCTAATGATTTTAGAGGCTGGTCTTTAGTACCTTTCTTAGACTTAAACGATTGTTGTACATCCATATGTTCACTCTCACCACTGGATTCTGACGAGAGGGTAGAGGACGCTCCATAATCCGACCTCCTGTAAGTATCGACCTGACGAGTTCTCCGAGAGGTCCAATTATAAATGGAGCCCTCTTTCATCTGTCGTTCATCTTTCAACAGTTTACGTATTTTAATAGTCCTTAGATCAGCTCGGTATTTATCTAACTGTTTTGTAATTTCAGCATATCGATCGTCAAAGTCTGCCGACTTCTTAAACTCAACTAATTCTTCCTTCAGATCTTTAGTCAGCGATACATTTTTAGTATGTGCTGACTCTATTACCAAAAGCATTAAATCAAGAGAGCATTTGTTGAGAATTTGATTCCAGCAAGATACGAAAGCTGCATCATCCAAGAACATCCCTGGGGCCTTCCAGATTCGCAATCCCTGAGGGATAACCTCTTTCCTACTGTATTCTGCTAATGTTAAACTATGGAGTTCGAGACGCACATTCCTCTTTGACCTATTCAGAAAGGAATCCCAATCAGCACAACCGGTGTCATTGTCTCCTAACAGGGAGGGGAGTTTTAAAATCTCCTCAAGCCTTTCAGAACTAAAGCTGAAAGATTCTTTCCAGCTCACAGCCATCGCAGTCCATGTAAAACTAACCAAAAAACAACTGCAAGGAAGGGAAATACAATATTCAAAAAAGCACACCAACCTTCCTTATCTTCACCGTTCCCCACTAATAAAGTAATAGAAAAAATTACCAATTTAACACAGGCTAACAGTTCAAGGTAGGTTAGTTTTAGTAGGAAATGACATCATTTTTTGACAGCGTATTGGAGGACAGGGGCTGATCTTTAAAATGTGATGTCAGAAATGGCCGTTCTAAGGTCGGAGGCACTTGTTGTCCGTATGAGCTTTCTTTGAGCTGTGGAGTTGTAGCTAATATGTCTGAGTCTATTGTCCCTGAAGAAGCCGGTCAGGCGAAACAGAAGCTTTTGTTGGACTATTAAGAATTTTCTCGGCATTAACTCTGCTTCTCCAATTGAGGCTGTTAGATTTGGTATTGAAGAAGAACTGAGAGTGTGTGTGGTCTTGCCGACAGCGAGCGTGTGTGGGAGATTTCAGCAGAACCTTAAGTTGAGTATGATAGTTTACATTTACAATGTTGTTACAACTCAATCTGAAAGATTTTTTATGTCTTTTTTAGGTTATGAAGCCTCTTGTTGAGGCCTGTAAGCACCCGCACTGGGTATTCCATGCACACTTCTCAGATGTGTGATTGAGTATAATGAATTACTTTGAAATCCCAAAAAAGTACTTTTAGGTGATATTAGTAATTTCTCTTTTAATCAGGTTTGAATTGACTACTTATAATAATTTTGGTAATTTAATTGAAATAATAAAAAGTGTAAGGCTTTTGGCCCATGATGTGGAATGTACCATCTAACCCTATGGTGACTCGATTCGCCAAATGAAGGGGAAGATTTCTCTGAGGCCTGTTAGCCTGTGTTAAATTGGTAATTTTTTCTATTACTTTATTAGTGGCGAACGGTGGAGATAAGGAAGGTTAGTACACAAACCAAACCATCCTCACACTTTTTTGGTTTGTAGTTAAGCAGAAGATCATGCTGAGCAGGATTTGCCCGTCGATATGCCTGAGTGATGACACGGGTCGGGTATCCTTTTTTCCAAAAATTGCCGATGCAAAAGAACAGATTCCCTCTTTAACTTTGCATCGGTAGAACAGATGTGCCTGGTCCGCAAAAAGTGACTAACTGGTAAATTAGAATGCAAAGCCGAGGGATGATAGCTGTCAAACTGTAGATAGCTATTCTGATTTACAGTCTTCTGGAAGATCCGGGTCTCAAACCTCGCTTCACATTTACAAATTTGTACATCCAAAAATTCAATATTAATGGCATTAAAATGCATTGTAAACGGCAGATTCTTATTATCCAAAGTGTTTGTATTCAGCCATTTTCCAAATTCCAACAGAACTTCCTGAGAACCAGTCCAAAGGACGAAAACATTATTTGAGGTCCATTTAAATATATTTTTTTAGAAATTAAACTGACGTGGGATTTGTGGTTTAATGTGCAAGCTGATTGGATTTTTTTACTCTCAGAATAGTGACACTAAACATTTCTCTCAGCAGGACTTATCCAGGTAACAGGTGCTGCTGCTCGAATAAGTCTCGTTCAATATTGGGCCCAGTGTTAAAACTCTACCTCCTGAGAGGCACTGAGACAGGATCTGCCACTGCTAGTAAGGAATCTGAGGGGAAATGATCTTAGAACTTGGGGTAAAGGGAGATTTGGGTTAAACTGATAAATTCTGGGTGTATTTAAAATTCTGTATTAGGGGAACATATTCAAAGGCATTTATGCAATTTGCAGACCTGCAAACCGCATAAATGCTGTTCACCGAGATATTCAGCACCGAAATGCCCCAATGCTAAGCGGATAGCACCAGGGAATTCTTGGGGTGGAGTGGGGGCGGCACTGTGGGTTAACTGGGTAGCAGCAATATTCAGCCGCTGCCCAGTTAACCTTAACTGGCTATAGTTAGGACAGTTGAATGGCTGTCCTAATGTTAGTTGGTTTCGCAGTCCAGCCAGCAACTGAATATTGCTGCTGACCAGATTGCAAGCAATTCGTATATTCAGTGACAGTGGCCGGATGTGGCCCCAGCATTGAACATCAGGGGTAAAATTAAAGGGGTGATGGCCAGTCTCTAAGTGCGCTGACTCCCATGGCTGAAAATGCCCCTCAGTTAATAAATAGCCTAGAAGCATAACTTTCTCGGGGGCATTGTCTCCAAGTGGTCAGTTTGGCGCGTACCATGACGGTCATGAACCTCATTCCTACGCCAGGGTATGTGGAGTATTATCTATCTCTCAAGTACTGCTATGCTCGCCACAGTACTTGCATTGTGCCATAAAGATCCTCCTTCTGGAGTTCATAGGATGTCACATGTAGAGGCAGCCTATCAAGGTGTGATTGGAAATTCCTCCTTGACTCCCGATACAAAGGGAAATATTTCTTTACCTTTACCACTGTAGAATCTTTATGGATAGAAATTCCAAGTGTGAAAGGGAAGCAAATTATAGTGGGGATATATTCCTCTCCACCTGGCCGGAATGAACAGACAGATGATAAAATGTTAACAGAAATTACGAACGCTAACAAGTTTGGCTGCACAGTAATCAAGCGTACTAAAAGAACTCAAAAATGAAATTGCATATTTGCTATAAGTAAGTTGTAAACTATTGTATTCCTCTGCCTGTGTGTAGCCCTTGTAGTATCTGCATGTGCTGCGTGTCAGACTGGGCACAACCATGCAAGAGAGAGCAATGCAGTCTTTCAGTCTTTACTCTTAGGAAAATTGAGTGGGTTCTTTAAACGGGAGGCATATGGCACTTAAAACTTCACTCATTCTTTTCTTCTGGAAATAACTGAGCCCATGCCAGAATTCAATGGGGCCGCGGCTCTGATATCAGTCGGAAGCCGCTACCACTGCTTAGTAAACAATGAAACCGTGCAAATGTTCCTCTGTTTCTGAAACCTTTGCTTCACATTTCTCTACCAACACTACCAGTACAAGGTCCTTCCATTCAGTCTCTCGTCTGCTCCGTGTCTTCACCAAGTGCATTGCCATGGTAGCAGCCCACCTGCAGTGACAGGGCTACTGTGTATACCCCTATCTCGATGACTGGCTCATTTCCAGAACTTTCCAGGACATCACCGGTCAAGCTATCCAGGCCACCTCCGCACTCTCCAGACTCGTGGCTTCGTCTTAAACGCAGAGAAGTCTGAGCCCATTCCTCAACAATGCCTGGTCTTTATCAGAGCACACCTAGACACTCTACAGGACAAAGCCTTCCTCCCCAAACAGAAGGCCCAAGTCTTAAGACTTCTCAGCAGCAATCTTGCCACACATTGGACGGCATTGGTCCATCTGCTCCTGTGTCTACTGGGGCACATGGCTGTTTGTGTGCATGTAGTACCCCTGGCATAGCTAAACATGCACCCCTTACAATGGCATCTCAGGTTCAACTGGTACCAATGCACCCAACCTCTGCATCCCCGGATTTCTCTGAGAGGCCCACAGTGGGCAATCCTCCTTGACAGCCTTCATTGGTGGATGATTCCAGCCAACCTCTCAGTGGGATAACCCTTCCAGGCACTGCTCAAACACCTCTCCTGGAAGATGGTCTTCCTAGTAGCCATCACTTCCTGCAGACGACTAGGGGAGCTTCTAGCACTAGTTCACTATCCCCCTACCCATAGACATTCCACAACAAAGTCATCCTCCCAACCCACCCGAAGTTTTTCCCTAAAGTGGTCTTAGATTTTCACATCAACCAATCTATTGTCCTCCCCGCTTTTTGCCCAGAAGCCCCCGAGGGCTCTCTGGAAGAAACACTACACACTCTGAACTGCAGAAGAGCTCTTTTGTACTACCTGCATCGCACAGAACCTCTCCATAAGTCATCCCAGTTGTTTGTGACCTTCAACCCCAACAACCATGGACAACTGGCGGCCAAGCAGTCCATTTTCTCATGGATCATGATTGTAGCGCCTTCTGTTACAAGCAAGCTGCACTACCTTCCCTGGGGCGGGTTGCCCCTCACAATCTCAGGTCTATTGTCTGTTCCATTACCAGCCTGGTTTCCGTCTCTTCCTAGGACATCTGGAGAGTAGCCACTTAGTCATCCATCCACACCTTCACTAAGCACTACAGTCTGCACTGCTTCTCCGCAAAGGACTTTGCCTTCAGCCAAGCAGTCCTCCAGAACCTTTTTGCTACTTGACTAATATCCTTCACCCGAAGTCCTCCAGAGCTGCCCCCTTACTTCAAGGAGAATCACTCAGCGAACTGAACTGCATCTGATTGGGTGGCCGCCAGCTCTGAACTCAACTTGGAGTGTGCCTGCATCCCCCTGTTTGTCTCTGGAGAAAGCATAGTTGCTTAACTGTAACGGGGGTTCTCCATAGACAGCAGGGGTATGCAACCACACTAACCCTCCTGCCTTCCCCTCAAAAACAAAAAAAATAAGGAAACCAATAGCAGTACAACAAACTGTCATCTCGCTAATTTGGCAGCTCATGTCCTCTGTGCTCTCACACTCACAATTTCTAATCCTTTCTATTCTTCTGCTCTGTTACGAACTGATCTCAGGAGTCAAGCAGGTGGGAAGCAGGGACGCATGCTCAGAGAAGCAAAACAAAGCTTCTCTGAGCTGAGAGAGATTCGCACACAGGACTCAGTTGGAGACTTCACCTTGGAGTGTGTGGCTGCTTACCCCTGCTGTCTATGAAGAAGCCCCGTTACAGGTAAGCAACTAAGCTTTCTCTCTGTATCTCACTGAGAGGGAACTCTCCTCCTGCTCTAACCGGAAGTGTATCTGTAGCTGGTAAGTGTAGCAGGTGCAGGTCCCCGATACTGTCCTGGTCACTTCTGGTTCTGACCACTGGTGCAGTCGACAATCTCCTCTGCTTTCTCTCTTCTTCCTTGGTAGCTGGCCTTCTTCTCCTCTTAGTCTCCCTTCCTTCACAGGTAGATCTAGCTTCTTCCAGCCAGTGAGGCTATCGGCAGCTTTTGCACAGTCACGGGGAAACTTCTTGGTGTGGGTTTAAGCTCCAGACATCATCCTAGCCATCTGTTCTTCCTCTAGACAGCCTCTCATCCTGTGGTTCCTTCCTGGTAGTACTGAGGGAAAGGGCTAGCCCCAGCTACCTGTCTCTTAAGGGTATACACCCTTACTCCTGCATAATGGTACAATGGCTGGTTGCCAAAGACACCTGCCCATTTGGGCAGACACCTTACTCCCTCTTCATGGTGCAGTGGCTGTATGCCAGAAAACATAGTTCTGCCTTTGGAGTGATTTACATACTGGTTCCCAGCCTGATGTAAGTGGGCAGAACTAACCTCCCCTATTCTGGAAAATATCTAGTTCATCTCCACTTTATATTGTAGTAATTTAGTAGTACCACTGGAGGTCTCTGCAGATCAAAGGAGTGACACCCAAGGGATCTCTACATTATCATTAATCTAGCTTCTGTCCTGTCCTTAGTGCATAGCAGCCCAGAAAATTGCTGCTATCTGGATAAGTGCTGAACATTAAACCCAGATATTCAATCTGGGGTCATATTTGGGACCCGGCATTGAATATCTGAGATGCCTAGATTGCCGTGAAGCTAACCGGGCAACAGCAATATTCAGCCGCTCCTGATTAGCTTCAGCAGCGAAGGTTAGGCCAGCTGAATATTGCCCCTGGAATGCCCGATGCTAACCGGTTTGCGCTGAAGTGTGCAGCAGAAGCACCTGCGGATATTCAGCGGCACTTAACCGTGTTAGTGCTGCTGAATTTCGCGGCCAATGGGATTAACACGGTTAGCAGGTTGGTGAACCACGCTAATCCCTCTCCATACTGGGCCCATGATGTCCAATTATGTATTTTTATAGATTTTTCTACAATGGGTGTTGTTGGAATGATCATGGCTATTAAGTTTAATGATCAAACTCTTGGGACAGAGGGAGACTAAAAGCCTACGTTAATTTGGGGGGAGGGGCAGCACAAGGTCAAAGTTCACCTAGGGTGCCTAATAGCCTCGCCTGGCCCTGCGCTTTTATAAAGCCACCTTTGGGACCAGGGCGTGCTTCAGGGTTGCAGTATGTCTAAATTCTGCTTGTCTTCATTGCAACTAGGATGCATCTGGAAGTCTAAGGAATTTATATGTAGCGTTAAAAATGTGTCTTTCCTTGATGCTATTGAAAGAACGTGTCCGTGAAACTTCAAAGAGAAGTGCTCACTGTTGTGCAGATTTTCCATTTCTGGTTGCATATGGCTGCTTCCCATCCGACCCCTTCCATAGAATTACTGGCGTGTAATGACTGCTTGCTACTGCTCCAGACTATATAATTTGTAAACACTGACAGATATTCACGCACAACAAGGAGAGTTACTACAACAACAAAAAGAACTTCAGTTTATCGTCAAATGATTCACTTATCCCATTACATGTGAAAGAATTATTATCTTTCCACTGGCAGCAAAAAGCCCTTTCTCCTATAATGGAATTTTATTCTTGAAATGTATTTTGGTATTAAAAGGTTCCACTTTATAATGACTGTGGTTCAATCAGTGAGCTAAAAGGCACTTAAATGCTTTGAACAAGACACATAAAAAACTTTCTATTGCAAATGTTTTGCTGTATCTAACAATTTTACCATTGATCTCTTCCCATGCAAAGCAGCTCTAGAAGCTGTCCGTAGTGTATAAAAATCACATGACTGCTTTTGATCTCCAGCCAGTGATTATATTGAATTACAGAAGTTTTGAGATTTTCTCAGTGCCCATTATCATAGTCCTGGAATACTTGTGTGTGAATATTTGTTTTTCTTTTCTTGATAATACACTTTGGGGGTTATTTCAGAAGCCTTACTCGCCATTTCCATCTGTAAAATCAGGCGTGCGCATGTGGAAATGTCATCCATGTAGACATTTCAAGGAGGTGTGCTGTGGGTGGAGTTAGGGAGTGGCCTGGTCTGGCTGAAAATCTAGTTGTGCATTCCTCTTTTCATATAGGGAGTGCACGTCTATGGCTGCAATTGTTCCAATTGGGATTTACAGCTTCTCCTTGATATATTTAGGTTTTCAAAAAGTTCCTCCTTCTGCCAGTCCGTTACGGGAGGGATTAGGGAGGTTATCCTTCTTAATCTCCCATTGTTTATTATTCCCCTGTAAACTGAAATTAAAGAAGGTGACCTCTGTAGTTAATTGGTGGAATTTGTATGTGTAGATTTGCAAAATGGTGCACATATACATGTACAAGCTGTGAAATAATAACTTCCATGTGTAAGTACTGGCGCTTACAGTTGTGGTCACTCTTGGCACTCTTGCAGTTTAACCCTTTAATGTTCAATATTTCTTTAAAAAAAAAGGGCCAGTGAATATCTCCTAAAAAATGGCTTTGAACTATATACACACACACACATTTAACACATAAATGAATCAAATCAAACAAAACCAATTAAAAAAGGAAATAGTGGGAAATAGTAAGACAACTGGGACATTGCCAGGATGTGCTTATAAGCACCCTTAAAAACAATTCAAATCGGTTTGAACAGAAGAGCCACATTCCCAGTGCAGTAAAGTTAGATGCACCTGTGATCAATTGTCAGAACTCACATGACTTGAATCAACCAATGAAAGCTGGCTCTGATGTTTACAATGGCCACATTCACTTCCTGTTCTATTTTCACAATGGTGAAGACAAGAGGACTGCCTGAGACCTTCAGAAAAGCCTTTATCACCAAACATAGACTGTTTTAAACTGGCCAGCAATGAGTTCTGATCTCAATCCATTCGAGAACCTTTGGAAAGAGCTGAAATCTGCCAATGATAAAAGGAATCCTGGAAAACATTCATGAGCTGGAACAAATCTCAGTTGAAGAGAGAGAGAAACTACCAGCAGGCTGGTGTAAGAAACGTGTAGATGGCTATAAGAAACGTTTGGAGGCTGTCATCACTAACAAGGGTTATGCAAGCAATATATTAGTGAAGGGTGCCATTAATCCTGTCCAGACCATAATTTAGTTTCTTTCTCAGAAATTACTACCTCTAAGTTGCATAGACATTTTTTTTGTTGTATAACTAAGAACATACTTTTAAAATATTATGATGACATGCAGTTGGAATATTTCCAATTATTTCTTAAAATATTGTACACAACATACCTAAAATGCAAGGGTGCCAATAATGTTGACCACAACTAGGGCCAGCCCGTCCACCAGGCGAGCTAGGTGGCCACCTAGGATGGCTGGCCCACGTGGGCAGAGGCTTTGGCACTTTCGGCACACATGGGTGGCCGTGCCACCCCCTCCAGCTGATGTCAATTCTGTTTGGGGGGGAGGCAGGCAACAGCAGTATTTCGAAAAGCAGCGGCAAAAAGCCATTGCTTTTGGAAATACTGCTGTTGCCACTGCTCGTCTCTCCCTCCCGAGATGGAATTAGCGGCAGCTGGGGATGGTGGCGGTAGCAGTGGCAGCTGGTGGGGGGGCAGTATCAGCAGGGGTGGGGGGCGGTGAGGCCGAGTTTCTGCCTAGGGCAGCAGAAACCCTTGGGCCAGTTGTGACCACAATTGTAACACGTCTAAATTGCTGTGTCCCAATTTTTCATTCGACATTCATTTCAATAAAAATATTTTAATACATATTTTAAGACTTTATAATGCATGCAGATTGATTCTATGTGCATTAATTCATAGGTTAAGACATATGTTATATTGATTTTAAGGCGCATTAATGAACTGAATGCATGCTAGGGCCCGATTTTCATCTAGGCAGGCTATGCACTGTGTTGGCGTATAACCTGCCCGCCGACACCCTTAACCCGGATTTTCACTTCCACAGTGATGGAAGTAAAAATTTGGGTTTGGCTGGACACGCCTGAAGCCGCCAGAGAAAAATCTCGCCTATCTTTAAGGTGCAGAGGGCTAAGCAGGTAGCATCAAAAATAGCTACCTGTCTAGCCCTTTCCCCTGCCCCCGCTCTGCCCTGGACCACCCCCAACATGCCCTTATGCTAACTGCATAGCTTCTGGACGCGTTAAGGACTTAGCTGAGATTTTCCAAAGGCACTAACAGTGTAGGTGCCTTTGGAAAATCCTAGATACGGCATTTACACAGGTAACTAGGACAGTTACCCGTGTAAATGCAATCGAAAATGCCTCCCCTAATTACTAACACGTGTTAATTTTCACCGTAATGTGCATTATTTTAGCACAAGTCCCTTGTTATTTAATGGGACCTACTTATTAATAACACGCATTAATAGTGAATTAGCATGTATGTCTGTCAGTACACCTTAGTAACTGGCCCCCTTAGTATGAAGAATAAGTTTTACTTGTATTAATGTAATTGCGATCACATCATTTATATAGACATGTCATAAATTTCAACATCTTATATATTTTATCTTTGTAATTTGTTTTATATAGAAACCTAGAAATATAGAAAATGCCCACGATAATTACCACCCAGCCTGTCCAGTCTGCCCATCCATAAGAACTACAGTATTATGGGGTTTGTCGTGGCCATTGCAGGGGTGGTACCCGAGGATAACCGTGCAGTGGTGATATTCGGCCGCTGCCCAATTATCCCTCAACGGCAAAAGTTAGGCACATCAAAAGCTGTCCCAACTTTTGCCACTGGAGCCAACTGGGCAGTAGCTGAATATCTCCACTGCACAGTTAGCTTCTGCGCCGTTCGTGGCTGTGCAGTAACCCCGGATATTCAATGCCAGTGGCCAGATTGAATATCCGGAGTTAAGGTTCAGCAGCGACGGCTATGCACCTTAGAGGCGCATAGCTATTGCAAATGAATATCAGGCCCATAATACCTACAGTCGTCCCATATGGGATTAGAACATAGTACAGTACAATGGCATACATCTCTGAGAACTGCTCCTGAAGCAGCATGAACCCGAGCAAACATCTGGCAGTCCTTTTAAACATCATACAGACATATATACGAGGTGTGACAAGAAAGAAACAAGACTGTGGCAGCCACGCCCATGACTCAATGCCAATTGGCTAACCGCTTATGTCACTGTGTTGTGCAACATCTCGCCACTTTTCTGCTATAATATTTTTCATCTCTCTCACTGTTTTTCTTTTTCAGGTTTTTTTTGTAACGCACTGCTCCATCGCTTTGTCACGCAACTGGAGGTGGCAGAAATATGGAGCAAATAATCAACTTGAAATTTCTGGTTAAATTGGAGAAGGGCCCAACTGAGTGTCTCCAACTTCTCCAAAAGGCTTATGGAGAAGATGCAATGTCAAGGCCGCGAGTCTTCGAGTGGCACAAACACTTCAAGACTAGATGCGAGGAGGTGGAGGATGACCCCAAGTCAGGACGGCCTTCTACGACAAAGACAGCAGAGAACATTGATAGAGTGAACCAGCTGGTGCGGAGTGATCGCAGATTGACAGTGCGGATGATAGCTGAGGAGCTCAGCCTGAACAGGGAGTCAGCGCGGATCATCTTGGCACAGGAGCTGGGGATGCGGAAGGTGTGCGCCAAGATGGTGCCCAGGCTTTTATTGAACGACCAGAAGAAGCACCAGGTCAATGTTTGTCGAGACTTGCCAGAGAAGATCCAGAGTTCGTTGACCAAGTCATCACAGGAGATGAGACTTGGGTTTTCCAGTACGACCCTGAAAGCAAGAGACAGAGCCTGCAGTGAAAGACTCGACTGTCACCCAGACCCAAGAAGGCACGTGTGTCCAAATCAAGGATCAAGGTCATGCTGATCGCATTCTTCGACCAGAAGGGAGTGGTCCATCATGAGTTTGTGCCTGAGGGTCAGACATTCAACCAGCACTTCTACCAGCAAGTCCTCAATCGCCTCCATGACTGGGTTCGGCACAGCAGGCGGGCTCTGTGGAGAGACAAGTCATGGCTGCTCCACCATGACAACATGCCCACACACACCGCACTCAGTGTGAGGCAGTTCTTGGCCAACAAACAGATCACAGCTCTCGACCACCCTCCTTATTCCACAGATCTCGCACCGTGTGACTTTTGGCTCTTCCCCAGACTGAAGACTGCTCAAAGGAACTCATTTTGCCTCTGTAGAAGAGATCAAGGCCACTGTGACGGGGAAGCTGAGCGACCTCAAGGAGGAGGACTTTACCGAGTGCTTCCATACATGGCAGAAGCGAATGCAGATGTGCATTAACTCTGGGAGGGATTACGTTGGAGGGGACAATGCATAATTTCTCTGTAGATTTTGTAATAAAACATTTATGGGACAGTCTCGTTTCTTTTTTGTCACACCTCGTATGTCAGAAGCAACTACCAGTTCAACTGGTTATATACAGAATTTTTAGCAAACATTATTTTGTCACCTCATTTCCCCCATGACCCACCCGTGCTCATTTCCAGAACTCATAGGGTGCCCATATCTTCTGAAAATGTTCAATCTTATGACTCATATAGCTGTCAACTCACTTATCCAGTAAATATAATCAAGACTATCTAAAATTCTGTTGGCGTCCAAGTGGTTGTTACTCTTTCACTCCTGGGCAATATCCATTCGAACAGCTATGGAGAACATTCTAATAAAATCCCTTACCTCCCCACCTTCTTCCTCTCCCCATTAATGCAACAACATGCCTCAAGGAGTCAACGTCCCACTATATCTTGAAGCACAGTCCCCATCCATTCTAAACACCTTTTTATTAGCGGGCATAATCACCACACATTCATAGTCCCCCATTGCTCCATATCCCTTCAAGCATAAGGGATTACCATTCTCCTTCATCTTGCTTAGTTTACTAAAGGTCAAATAGATCCTATAAAGCATCTTACAGCAGTGTTCCTGAATTACAGCTGAGATCCGTTCGTGAATTTCCCTCCATTTATCTGCATCCCATTTACCCCCTAAATCTTTCTCCCACACTACTAAGTAAGTTTCTTTGATTACTGATCTTCCCCCTCTTTATATAACTTGGATACCACCCCTTTTTTACTACAGCAAAATTGATACAACGTCTCAAAGATGGTCCTTTCCCCCCCCCCCCCCAAGTGCTCCCCTGATTCCCTTCTGTCCTAAAAAATGCGCTAGTTGCAGATAAGCATATGGGTCCATTTCCCCCAAATCAAATTCCTTCTGGAGGTTCTCAAAAGTCTTCATCTGCCTCCGCCACATATATTCTAACCTCTTTGTAGCCCATGTCTGAAACTGCCTTGAAGTTCCTCCTGGCGGGAACTCTTTGCAGGCCTGTATTCTTTGCAACTGCAATCCACTCCCCCACCTAACAGCCTATTTCGCTCCATCCTCCACATCCAGAGGGTCTGATCGACAAATGGGTTAATTTCACTGTCCCTGCACTCCCTACCTTTCCTTCTTCACAGTTGATCTGTGAGTTATCCCTTTCCTACAAGCTCCTGCTCAGTATGACCCCATTGCAGAACTCCAATACCCTTCCGCCACCCTAGGAATGCTTTCAATTTTGCTACCTTATAATAGTGCCAACCAACAGGAGAAGGAGGTATCCGCAAAAAACAAGAAAGAACAGAAGCGGAAAACCAAGAACCATGGCCTAGGCCGTGGTTCTTGGTTTTCCGCTTCTGTTCTTTCTTTACCTTATAATAGTGCGCCACAATCGGGACCGCAAGACCCCGTCTTCCCTTCCCTTACTCAACATCCTCCAGCTCACCCGTGGTGGTCAGCACCTCCATATAAAGGAAAAGATATGCCACTGCAATAACTTGACCAATTTTTCTGACACCTCAATTGGCAAGGACAAGAAAAGCAATAAAATTCTTGGCAACACATTCATTTTAACTATGGAAATCCGGCCCAGCCACGAAAAATAGGGTTTATGCCATCTAACTAAGTCTTCTACTAGCTGTCTCACAAGAGGTTCATAATTGAACCTCATCAGGTCTCGTCAATCCCGGCCCTCCTTCACCCCCAAATATTTAATATTACTCTGTGCCCATTGAAACGGGAATGCAACCCTGAAATGCTGTTCCATTTCGTGATCCACTTCCAACTTAAGAATCTCCGTCTTTCCCATATTCATTTTGTAGCCTGAAACCCGACTATATTGTTTAATCTCTTCCAACAAGTTAGGCAGGGAGGTAAAAGGCTGACAAATCGTATAAAACACATCATCAGCAAAAAGGGAAATTTTATATTCTTTTGCCCCACCTGCATTCCTCTAATGTTAACCTGTCGTCGGACCCTCTCCGCCAGTGATTCAATTACTACAGCAAATAATAATGGAGACAGTGGGCACCCCTATCTTATCCCCCTCTCTAAAATGAATTCACCAGAATATGTGCCATTAACTCTAATCCTGGTTTGGGTTTTTTTATAAAGAGTTTTAATCCACCCCCTAAATTTCTTTCCCAATCCCACTTAGGTGAGGACCTTGAACATAAAATTCCATTTCACTCCACTGAACGTCTTTTCCGCATTGGGAGGAGATATGATCCCTCTGAGCCACCTGGGCCAGATTAAGGAGTTTCCTAATTTTATCACTAGCTTGTCATCCCGGATAAACCCTGTCAATTTCGGGAGATAGCTTTGCAGCCTATTAGCTAAGACCTTCACCAAGAGTTTTGCATCTAAATTAATCAATGAAATAGGCCGGTACAAACCATACCCCCAAGCCCCACACACATCCTTTCCAGGCTTCGGCAACGATCGCCATGGAGCATAGGAGACTACCACCTGCAGTACTCCATTAAAGAGCTGCACCAGAAACGCTACTACCTTCCCTTAAAATTTTTTATAAAACTTAGCTGTCAATCCATCCAGCCCTGGAACTTTCCCTTCTATCAATCCCTTAATTGCTTCAAGCACCTCTCCATGTTTTATATCCCTTTCCAACCACCTTTCCTCATCCTCCAATAACTATT
This sequence comes from Ichthyophis bannanicus, assembly GCA_033557465.1. Lineage (NCBI taxonomy): Eukaryota > Metazoa > Chordata > Amphibia > Gymnophiona > Ichthyophiidae > Ichthyophis > Ichthyophis bannanicus. The sequence continues at coordinate 69,107,765 of CM066037.1, forward strand.
GCAGCCCCACAGATTCTAAATAGGCTTGTGCTTCCCATCCCCCCTTCGATGGTCAGTTGCTTATAGTTTCCTATAAAAGTCACAAAATACTACCTGAATTCTATCAGTCCCATATTCCCAATCCCCTTTTTATTTTGAAGATTTGGTGCTAAACTCTGTGCTCTTTAAATTTACCTGCCAGATAACGGCCCAGCTTGTTACCCATCACAAAAAAGCAATGCTTCAACTTTTCCAAATGAAAAGCTCATTCCTCAGCCCTTATTCTCCCCAGTTCCACTCTGACCCCTTCAATCTGTTTTAAGAGGCCCTTTTCCCCTTTCCCCTGGCGGGTATCAACCAACAAACATAATTTGTGCTGCAATAGTTGCTTCTTCTTTTCCTTATCCTTCTTCTCTACTTCAAGAGATATGAAATACACACGAAGGACTGCTTTCCCATCTCATACCATCCCCATTGCTATCTACCCTGAGAGATTACATTTAAAATAATCTCTAATGACCTGTTGAATACTCTCCACCCTGCTTGTCTCGTCCAAGAGGGTTTCATTGAACCTCCAAAAATGGAGGTCTCCCTGACGCTGCCACAGACTCACCTCCACTACTACAGGGGGTGTGATAAAGTTAATTTTCCTAAAGTCTAAGACCCTCACTGCTGAATGGATTTTATCAGCCCTAGTCCTAATACTGAACCACACCATCTGGTGATCATTGGATGCGAGATGATCTCCCACTATGACATCAGAAACACTTTCCCCATTGGTATGCACCAAGTCCAGTATGGCCCCTTCATGTGTGGGTTCTGTTACCAGTTGCTAGAATAGCTCTCCCTGTAGAGAATCTAGCATTGCCTTACTTCTAGATGACACTGCAGCAAGGATGTGCCAATCAACATCCAGCATATTGAAATCCATGCCATGGCATATATCTTCTATTAAATCCCCCTCCACTTCTTCTCCCTTTGAGGGAGATTTGGAAGCACACAATTGCAAATGGATTTCCCTTTTCCACTTTCTAGTTTAACCGACAGTGCCTCCTTGCTTCTTTTTAAGCCCTATAATTCTATCCGTGTAATATTATTTTTTACATACAGTTCCACTCCTCCTCCCCTTCTTCCCACCCTGTCTTTCCTGAATAAAGTATTGCCAGGTATAATTACATCCCAGTCATGGTTGTCCATGAACCATGTCTCCATAACCGCCACTAAGTCCAAGTCAGCCTCTTCCATTAAAGCCTCAACATCTGGGATGTTATTTCCCATGCAACAGGCATTTTTACACACCGCTTTCCAGATGAGGAAAATACACGTAGTTAAGAAAAAATTAAAAGGAGCATCTGCAAAGGTTAAAAATTTACATCTAGCATGGGTATTGTTTACAAATACTATTATGGAAGCTCAGACCAGATGTATTCCATACTTTAAGAAAAGTGGAAGGAAGGCCAAAAACTACCAGCATGGTTTAAAGTTGAGGTCAGAGAGTCTGTGTAAGACAAAAAAACATATTTTAAGAAATGGAAAAAAGGAGTCAAATGATGAAAACAGGAAACAACATAAGCACTGGCAAGTTGGATGCAAGGCATTGATAAGGCAGGCAAAGACAGAATTTGAAAAAAAAAGCTTGCCATGGAAGTAAAAACGCATAATAAAAATGTTTTCAAGTACATTCATAGCAAAAAATCTGTGAAAGAGTCAGTTGGACCATTAGATGAAAGAGGGGTAAAAAGGGCACTAAGGCAGGACAAGGCCATTGCGGAGAGACTGAATGAATTCTTTGCTTCAGTCTTTACTAAAGAAGATGTAGGAAAGTTATCCATGCCTGAAATGGCATTTAAAGGTGATGTATTGGAAGAATTGAAAGAAATATTGATAAACCTAGAAGATGTATTACAACTGTTTGATAAACTGAAGAGTAGCAAATCACCTGGACCGGATAGTATACATATGAGGGTGCTGAAAGAACTGAAATATGAAATTACATACCTACTATTAGTAATCTCTGAACTATCATTAAAATCACCTGTAGTACCTGAAGACTGGAGAATGTAATGCCAATTTTTAAAAAGCGATCTGGGTGATCTGGGAAACTACAGATCAGTAAACCTGACATCAGTACTGGGCAAAATGGTAGAAACTATAGTTAATAATAAAATTACTGAACATGCAGATAGTCATATTTAATGGGAGAAAGCCAACATGGATTTAGCCAAAGCAAGTCTTGTCTTACTAATCTTATATTTTTTGAAGATGTGAATGCACAGATAGACAAAGGTGAGTCAGTCGATATAGTGTATCTGGATTTTCAGAAAGCCTTTGACAAGGTTCATCTTGAGAGACTTTTGGCAAAATTAAAAAAAGGAATAGGAGGCAGTGTACTACTGTGATCAGAAACTGGTTAAAAGATAGAAAGCAGAGAGTAGGGCTAAATGTCCAATTTTCTCAGTGGAGAAAGGTGAATAGTAGAGTATCCCAGGGATTTGTGCTTGGCATGCTGCTTTTTAACATCTTCATAAATGACCTGGAAATGGGAATAATAAGTGAGATTATCAAATTTGAAGATGAATCAAAATTATTAAAAGTTATTAAAACCTAAGGGATTGTGAAAAATTGCAAGAGGATCTTGATAAATTGGAATGTCCAAATGGCAGAAGAAATCTAATGTGGACAAGTGCAAAGTTGTGTACTCAGGAAGAACAACCCAAACTACGATTACACAATGCAAGTTTGTACATTAGGAACCACCACTTTGGAAAAGGATTTAGGTGTCATCGTGGATAATACGTAGAAACCTTCTGCCCAGTGTGCAGCGGCAGCAAAAAAATCACAGATAATGTTAGGAATCATAAGGAAAAGAATGGAGAACAAAACCAAGGATATTATAATGCCTCCATATTGGTCCATGGTGCGACCACACCTTGAATATTGTGTGCTATTCTGGTCACCATATCTGAAAAAGGATATAGTGTTATTAGAAAAGATACAGGGAAGAGCCACCAAAATGGTAAAGGGGATGGAAGGATACCCCTATGAGGAGAGACTTAAAAGGTTAGAGCTCTTCAACTTGGAAAAGAGATGGCTGAGGGAAGATAGAGGTCTATATATTAATTAATTTTATTTATTTATTTAATCTGACTTCTATACTGCCTTATCCTTAAATCAAAGTGGTTTACATTGCAACACAACTTAAAACTGGGTACATAGTCGGTATGCAGGGAGCTGAACAGGGTGACAACTATTTACAATATGCTTGATTTATGTACAGTTGGTTCATGCTATTTACAGATTGGGTGGAGGTATCAGAAAGCAATTCTGTTTCCAGGGATTTATGTTGAGGAGAGCCGTGTGGTTGCTGGGCTATGTTACATTCCCGTAGCATTCTATGAATAGAAGGGTCTTGAGTTTCTTCTTGAATTCTTTGATGTCTTCGGAAAAACACATTTCTTCGGGAGGCATATAGCTATATATTTGTTGGAGATATTTATTATGCTGGATTCCTCTGTGCTGGTTGACGAGGTAGTTTTAAATTTGTATTGGCTCCTGGCCAGTATCAGTACTCCTCCTCCCCTTCTGCCTGTTTTAGGGCAGTTGTAGGCTGTATATGTAGGTGGATTAATCTGGTTCAGAGTGACTTGATCTGCATCGCTGAGCCATGTCTCCGTTAAGCAGAGTATGTCTGTTTTTAGTGTGTGCAGGTAGTCTGAGATAGTGTGGCCTTGTTTCTGATGGACCTTGCACTGATGAGCATGCAGGTGATGTTTGCACCTAGAATAGGATTAGTGTGGTCATATTGCAGAGTGTGTGTAGGAATTATGGTGATTAGCATGTTTGTTTTGTGGGTGTGGGTTTTGCATGATGTATGCTTGCTTTGATTGTTCCATATAGTGCAGTACTGTATGTGCGGTGGATGTGGGTGAATGGACACGTAGGTTCTGGCCTGTGGGGCGCTTGCATGCTGTGGCATTAGCTGTAGTAGTAGAAGGGGTAGGATTACTGCTGTGCCATGTACCCACATGATGGTGTTCTCAGGTTCAACACATCTTGCCTTGTTCAGTTTATGCCTTGCTTATCACTTACTTCCTGTGTGTTTGTTAGCATCCTTTGATCCAGTCCAGGTTTTTAAAGGTTCTATTATCCGGTTGCAATTTGTAGGTGGATGTTGCTTAGCAGGGTGTTCCTATCTGCTACTGTCGTCTCGCCTAAGGTCCCCACCTAAGGGTCATGCCAAAGGACCCTCTGGCGAGGCTCTCAGGCGTCTTGGTGTGTCCCTTGTTTTAACTGAGTTCTGGGTGCATGTTGATGATGCCATTCACAGCAGGGAGGAGCTTACCTTCCCTTTGCTGTTTCCTGCTTTTGTTGCTGCTTGGCGATGTGCTGTGATGTCCAATGGTGGTTCTGAGGGTTGGAGAGACAAACGGAGTGTAGGAGGGTCCCCCAGAGCAGTGTGTGGGAGTCCGTGCGTGTGTGTGACCTGGATTGGCCACTGTTGGAAATAGGATACTGGGCTTGATCAATCTTGGTCTGACCCAGTACGGCATTTCTTATGTTCTTATATCACACCAGTGTAAATGGAGTTTCCATTCACTCTTTCCAGATTCACTCACAGTATCTACGCCTTCCTTTGTAAACTCTTTAGTTCTTTACATAGGCAGCAGAAAGGGGTGGGCCACAGGGGCCATGGCCCTACCGATATTTTTCTTAACACTGCATCAGGAATAGGGAACTTGGAGGCAGGGCTGGAGATTGGTTTGTTTGGCCCCTCCAACCAAAAAGATGTTTTGCTGCCCCTGGTTCTGTAGCTTTAATATTACTTTTTATCTATAGCACCAATCCTCCTCCCTTCCTTCCTACCCTGACTTTCTTGAATAAATAGATCATAGCCTGGTATACTACATGTCAACCATTATTTACTGTGTACCATGTCTTTGTGACTGCCACTATATCCATATCAGCCTCTTTCATTACAGTTTCTAAATCTTCATTTTCATTTCACTTGCTATGGGCATTAGTATACACAACACTCCACATATTACTTATTTTCTTCTTTCTCTAATATTTTTTAAAATGTTTTATTTATCAGAGGGCTTTTACTTACGCATCCTTGATGATCCTAGTTTAAAGCTCTTCTTAGTAGGTTAGCCAGTCCTTTGTGGAAGACACTTCTCCCCATCTCTGCTCAGCAGCCCTTGGAAAAAATATGCTGTGGTCCAGGAAGCCAAAACCACATAGCCGGGAATTCATCTCCATGATGTGAACATCTTGACCTGATTCTTGACAAGGAGGATTGAGGAGAGCACCACCTACACACCTAGGTGCTTCATCTTCTCTCCCAGTGTCATAAAGTCACTTCAGGTGGGAATGTAGCAGTATCATTTGTGCTAATATCAATTAGCAACATCATAGTCAGTAGCTTGAAAAGCCTTGGCAAACTCTCCATAACATCTCAGATCTTGGCAACAGGTAGACATTACCTACTGGTACAAAATGTCTGGATGGTTGGTGGGTGCCTCTGTACCCCTCAGAAGGGAGTCACCACCTTTCACTTCCTAGTGGTTATTGAAGCTACAGCTTTGAATTTTGATACCGCCTATTCCTGGAATGTTCTCACCACTTCCAGGGCTACATACCAGTTCCTCATATCTAGGGAAAATGGAGTTGGAGTGCGAGTCTGCAGGCTCTGGTGTTCTGTGCCCAACTCTTAACCTTTCACAGTGTCATCATCCCTTCTACCGAAGGTCTTAGATGCCTCTAGAAGCATTTCATCTATGTACCTCTCACTGTCAGGGATGCTTCTTAGCCTAGCCACCTCTTCTCTCAGTTCCTTAACTTCTTTCCTTAGGGATTCAACCTGTAGGCAGCTGAACGGGTTCCATGTCCTCGATCTGGCTATCCAGCTGGATGGATATAGAAGTGGTAACGGGGCAATAGCTTTGGCAACATGATCTTTCCCAACCATATTTCTGCTGTTGGTCCTTTGGTACCTGCTAGAATAAATGAGAAAAAAACCCTACTGAAGTCTTTATCCTGTTCTCAGCTGTCCTAGCTCTTTTTATGTGAAAACTAATACCTCTGTTCAGATTCCTTATGCATAGTACTACTTGTCTGTTTTTCTGTTATTGGGGTTTTCAGTAGTTTACCTTATCTCGTCAGACTACAAAATGTGTTTATTTCCCTGGGGTGTGTTGTATAGTGTTTCCCTTTGTAGAATTACTTCAAGGATTTATTAAGTTATAGCTAAGATATGATTATGTCACTTTCCTTGGGCTTCTATAAGTAAAGTATGTAAATATTGTATGTGAATGAAAAAGCACCAGAGTAACTTGCATGCAGTGATAGTTCAGTCCTAAATAGTGGAAAGATGGAATTGTGATTTTAAGGCACTTGGATAATCTGCAGTAGTGGTTATAAACTCTTCCCGAAAAGCAATGGGGTAACCTGCACAGAGGGACTATTGTTAAAATTCAAATTTTGATAAGCATTGAAAGGCTAAGTTAATTACAACAGCCTTGCTAATCTTGGTGGGTGTGGTGTTTAATACAGAATGCAGCAAACAAGCAACAGAGCCTTCTTACTATATGCCCCTGCGATTTGGAACTCACTACCAGAAACCATCAGATCTGCACAGTCTCCACAAGAAATGAAGAAACTGCTAAAAATGCATCTCTTCACTGAACATTTTGGTCCCAATGACACTACTTAACACTCTATACCATATCCCTTCCACTTACTGTTATTGTTTAGTCCCCATATTTAACTCCTAGTTTATCCTCCCATGTTCTATTTAATACAACTCTCTCGAGCTTGTACATTGTTCGATATAAACCGCCTTGGCTTAAAGGTGGTATATAAAAACCTGTTAAAAAATAATAATAAATAGAACTTGGTAATAAGACATAGAAGGGAGACTGGCTGTTGGTTTAAGTACTGATGATATAGAAAGCAAAGTTGAAGATGACAAGGCTTGAAATGGCTTACTAGCAGAGATGGTTAAGGTCATCACTAATAGATTTTATTTATTTATTTAACAATTTTTCAATACCGCCTTTTCATTTATTTAATCAAGGCGGTTTACATTGAAACTCAAAAAACTGTTACATAGAACTAGCAAATGAAAGAACATCATTCAAACATAGCAAGGAGAACAAAGGGGCGGGGAACAAGCGAGAGGTGTGGAATCGCACAACATATATACAATGGAACAGATGATTGATTGGATTTGCTTGTGAAGTGAGAACATGAGTCCAGAGGTTACTGGATAAGTTTGGAGTCTCCACCAAAATATTCAATGAAGAGGAATGTCTTGAGCTGCTTCCTGAAGTCTTTAATGTCTGAGGTGGTTCTCAGATTGTCAGGAAGGGAGTTCCAGACAGCGGGTGCAGCAAGTGAAGGAGCCCTTTTTGCAGTGGAGTTGTTGACCTTAGTGAATAAGCTGGGTGTAGGTATGGTATTTATGGTGCTGTGTCTTGTTGGTCTCTTAATGGGCTTGGTACCTATCAGGCCTTGTAAAATACCGGCTGATAAGCTGCTTTTAATTTTAATGATGGTGAGAGCAAATTTCTATTTGGCACAGGAAGTGATTGGAAGTCAGAAGAGCTGATTCAAGAGTGGGGTTATGTGGTCATGTTGAGATGATCCAGTGATGATTCGGGCAGCGGTATTTTGAACTAGTTGCAGGGGCCGGGTGGTTTGCTTGGGGAGACCTTGGAAAAAGGACATTACAATAGTCCAGAGTGGGTGTTATGATGGCCTGGCAAACTGTCTGGAAATTATCTTGGTTGAAAAGGGGTTTGAGTCTTCTAATAGTAGCGAGCCTTTAGAAGGCTGTCTTGTTGATATGGGCTTGGAGGTTAAGGTGATTGTCAAGGATGACCCCAAGGTATCGTACTTCATTTTTTATCAGAATTGGGTTTTCAGCAATGATGATTGAGGTCAGTGGGGTGAATGAAGTCTCTCTTGTGATAATAATCACTTCAGTTTTTTTGACGTTTATGTTGAGGTTGTTGTTAGTTAACCAGTTTATCGTTTCTTGAAGACATTCTGATATTGTTGTAAAGTCCAGGGAATCCAACTGTATTGGAGTGTATGCCATAATATCATCTGCATATATGGCATATTGTATCTTGAATTGTTTTGAATATGTTGCATATGGGTTGTATATAAATGTTGAAAAGGAGGGCGGACAGTAAGGATCCTTGAGGAACTCCTTGTACTATGTGGAAAGTGTCTGAGGTGAGGGGACCAACTTTGACTCTCTGCTTTCTGTTGCTGAGATAGGACTGGAACCAATTTAGTGTGGTGCTTTGAAGACCAATATTCTTTAGTTGTTTCAGAAGGGTGTTGTGTGATACAGTGTCAAAGGCAGAGGAGACGTCTATAAAGATAAGTAGAAATCCTTTCCTTATGTCATCTATTCCTCTGAGCAGGTTGTCAAATAGGTGAGTGAGAAGAGATTCAACACTGTGATTAGGGCAGAAGCCATGTTGATGGGGATCCATGGGGGCGTGTGCATCAATGTGATCTTGGAGTTGAATTTGAACGACTTTCTCGATGATTTTGGAAAGGAATGGAAGGCTGGAAATTGGTCTGTAAGCTGATGGGTTCAGGCTGTGGGAAGTTGTATTCTTCAGAAGTGGGCGGATTGTAGCTTGTTGAGTGCAGGGGGCATATAACCCTGAGTCAGTGAAGAGCTTATAATCTTTTGGATGCAGGTGGTCAGGGCCTCATTTGCTGACTTAATCCAAGTCACAGGGCAAGGGTCTGAGGGAGATGTGCTTGAGTTTAATGTGGTTATTGTGTGGGCTACTTGTTTGGTTGTAGGGATGTAGAAGTCTGACCATCCGGAATTGCTGATAGTTTCTTCATGTAAGGTTAATGTGTCAGTGGGGGATGTATCTGTGAGTGGAGGCTTCAGGAGGGGTTTGTTCTTGGTTATGAGGCAGTCAGCAAACATTTGAGGTTTTAATGTGTCTTCTTCTTTCTGAGTTGGGTCTTTTGTGAGTTTACGGACAATGTCAAAGAGTTCTCTGGGCTTATTGCAGGCTTTTAAAATGAGGTTTGTATGGTATTGTTGCTTGTGGTTGTTGATTAATTTGTTGTATTCATTTTGTGCTTTTTGGTATTGCTTTAATGTAGCATCAGACTTGTCATGTCGCCACCGACATTCATGCTGATGTAGTTCTCTCTTGGTCTTTCTTATTGTTACGGAGTACCATGGGGCTGATTTTGGTCTTGTATCTTTGTGATCTACATTTATTTGTTCTGGTGGTTTAGCTGCAGTGCTGATAGTAGTGTTCCAAGTGTTGATTGCAGCTTCTAGATCTGTAAAATCTTGGGGCAGGTATTGCATGATGTCAGTAAGGAATTTGTCTTTGTCAAATGCCTTCAAGCGTCAACCAGGGTTAGGTGCTTTCTGAGGGGTTTTTTGAGGTGTGAGGAGGATTTTGAAGAGAATGGCATGGTGATCTGACCATGGTATGGGAGATATTGTGGGAGATGTTATGAGGTCCTGATCTGTTATGCTTGTTGGAACGAATATTAGGTCCGGAGTAGAGCCCGAGCGGTGAGTTGGTTCTGTGAATATTTGATTAAATAGAAGGGACTCCATTGCATTGTGGAAAGCTGTTTCCTCCTTGCTGGATGCTGAGGTGAGATTCAGGTCACCTAGCACTATGAGAGGTTTGTGATGGGAGTTAGCAGAGCCATATTGATTCCAGAATGTTGGACGTGTCCTCTGAGGTTGCGCTTGGGGCTCTGTATATTAGACAAAAGGCAATTTGTTTGTTTTCTATGCTGATAATGTCACTTCATTCAGAGCTTATGGAACTGGAGGTTTTAAGCTTAAGATTTGAATGAGCTAGGATTAGAACCCCCCACCTCGTTTGTGGGTACGGGGGCAGTTGTAAGCTGAGTATGTGGAGGGTGTTACCTGGTTTAAGATGACTTAATCAGTGCTCTTTAGCCATGATTCAGTGATGCATATAATATCAATGTGGTTAGCTTGAATGTGATCAATAATGGTATTTGTCTTATTACATATTGATCTGGCATTAATGAGACCTATAGTCATGGGAGGACAATAAGAGGGATGTACATGTTGAGGGGTTACAGAGATAGATGGATGTATGCGAATGAGCCTGGTAGGTCTCCTGTAGGGGAGCTTGTGCGTATTAGTCCATATTGTAGGTTGATAAATTAAGTAGGTTGGAGGAACCTGAAGGGCTGTAGTGAGGGAGGGATAGTAGCAGGTTGCGCTTCTTACTTGAGCGATCAGGAGCCGTGCAAGGATGATGGTGTATAAACGGTGTGGAGAGAGCCAGATGAGTTGTTGCTGCTTTAGGAGACATTTGTGAGGCTTAGATGAGTGTTGTACAGGTAAAGAGATGTTATTGAATTCTTTCTGCTCCATGGTAAGTTACTCACAATTTGTAGATTTCCTAATCTTACTGTTGAAGGATATGTCAGACCTTGCCACTGAACCCGGTGCCGTCGTCCCACTCCTGCAGTTGGTTCCTCTCACTCTGCTCTCTCTCAGGATATTTTATATATCTGGTTCCTTCTTTTAATCTTCTCTGCCTGTGTCCCCCGCCTAAGGGCCACGCCAAAAGGCCCTCTGGCGAGGCCCACAAGATGCAGGCATGCCCGATGGCACTCCGGCAATTTAAACGTGTTGGAGGGCCCTGATTGGCCTCAGGCTGGTGAGCAGGGAGGTAGTCTCCTTCCCGCTCCCTCGTTTGATGCCGATCGGGGGGTGGTGTTTTCCGCGGCGCTGTTCCTGCAGCTTTCAGCGCATCCAATAGCGATATGGCGATTTAAACGTGTTGGAGGGCCCTGATTGGCTTCGGGCTAGTGAGAGGGGAGGGAGTCTCCTTCCCGCTCCCTCGCTTGATGCCGATCGGGGGGTGGTGTTTCCCACGGCACTGTTCCTGCAGCTTTCTTTATGCCCGATGGTGCTCCGGCGATTTAAACGTGTTGGAGGGCCCTGATTGGCCTCGGGTTGGTGAGGGGGGAGGGGGGTCTCCTTCCCGTTCCCTCACTTGATGCCGATCAGGGGGGGGGGGGTGATCCCGCGGCGCTGCTCCTGCAGCTTTCTTCGCGTCCGATGGTGCTCCAGCGATTTAAACATGTTGGAGGGCCCTGATTGGCCTCGGGTTGGTGAGGGGGGAGGGGGGTCTCCTTCCCGCTCCCTCGCTTGATGCCGATCAGGGGGTGGTGGTGTTTCCCGCGGCGCTGCTCCTGCAGCTTTCTTCGCGTCCGATGGTGCTCCGGCAATTTAAACGTGTTGGAGGGCCCTGATTGGCCTCGGGCTGGTGAGGGGGAAGGGGTCTCCTTCCCGCTCCCTCGTTTGATGCCGATCGGGAGGGGAGGTGTTTCACGCGGCGCTGCTCCTGCAGCTTTCTTCGCACCCGATGGTGCTCCGGCGATTTAAACGTGTTGGAGGGCCCTGATTGGCCTCAGGCTGCAACAGATGTGGGAGTGGCAAATGGGAATTTATATGCCCACCTGCCCAAGATGGACAAATCCCAATAGAGCAGACTAGGTGGGCCAGTTTGGTCTTTATGTACTGTCGTTTGTTTCGTCTTGGGGCAGTTTCTCCAAATGAGTTAGTTTTGCGCATCCCATGACAGTCATGAACCTCACTTCTAAACCAGGGTATGTGGAGTACATGTCATTTGCTATGTGGAAATGGCCATAAGGGTGAGGCAGCAGGAATCAGACAAAGAAATGGGCTATGCTGGGATCAGAGGTAAACAGGAAAGGACTATGTGGGGAGGGTAGGAGGGAGCAGGACCGTCTTCGCCATCAAGCAGACTGGGCAGTTGCCTAGAGTGCCATCTTCTTGGGAGCAGCAAGAGCAACTGCAGTACAGCAAATAAACAGGCCTTAATAACCACACTAACTCAAAGAACAATCAGCATGTGCTTTTATTGACAGGAAGGATGGGCAATTGTAATTAAGCTAAATGCCTTTTGTAAACTGCCCTCATTGGGAAGTAATTTTATAACAAGGAGTCTAGGTGAAAAGTCCAAATAGGTGCCTTTTTAAAATTTATTTTGAGAAGGTAACCCAGGCATCTATGTGCCTTCATAAAATATGCACCTAAAACAAGTACCAGCAGTGTGCAACTTATGCACACAAATTTCTACCTGCTCTGAAGATGGTGTAAATTTATGATTCATTCTAAACATATACCTATGTTTATATTTATTAAAACTTGATATACCGCCCTTCGGAGAGGCCTCTGCTCTGTCAAAACTATTCTCTGGAAATGTAGCTTGTGCTTTTACATGGATCTTTTGGCATGCGTACCTTTTACACATGCAAAGGCCTGTTTTGTGTATGAGGTAACAACACAACGAAAGCAAATAACACGTAGGATGCAAACACACAGTCTGAAACGTGATATTGTGGAAAGACAGAGCCTTTATTAAACCATTGACAACCCGACACAGGCCGTGTTTCGCTACCCTTCGTCGGGGGTTTGTCTGGCATATGCTAAAAAACATAAATGTACAAATACTTAAACAATAAAAGAACAGAACACTCAAAACGTAATTATTAATACGATAAAAAGTAGATAAAACAATAAATAGATAATAATGATCGTATTATAAAATAATACAAATGATAAGAATTTAAGACAATCAATTAAAATTAAATAAATAAATAAAATGAAATGTAATGAACAAATGCTCCTAAAATACTTCCATATATTTGAAACACATTGAAAAATGTGACATACCAAGCATAAATACCTCTGATGGACACCGTTAAGCCAGACGTTCTTGTAACAAACTGTCCTTAAATTTATAAACCTGTACACTCTAAAAGGAATATGGACACATAATTAAAAACAACTGTAAACAAATAATACATGAAATATATGAATGGGACACAAAGAACAGAGGAAATAGACACCCAAATGATAAAACATTATGTACCCTCTGATAAGGGAGAAAGAGCAGGAGTGAGTCAGCGAGAAAAAGGGAAAAAACAAACCGGGCACTCGTGTATTTTTTCAAAAGAGTGAATACAAAAATTCATAAACTACTGGATAGTGCAAATCATGTATAAAATTGTATGTAAATAAAAAAACAGCAAACAGCTTGCCTCAATGCAGACTGTGATGGCTAACGCCCGCACCTACACATTAAAAAGGAGGAAAAGGAGGGCGGATGAGCCACAAAATACAGAAAACTTGTATCGCAATAAAACTAACTACTGTAAATAAGAATAGTATAAACCGTTACCATGTAAAAACGAGGGGTAAAAAACGTATCGTCTAAATATGAAACAATGTATACTTAAAAGGATAATAAACTCGATCACATAAAACTCCTCTAAGAGACCTTGTCAGTCATAAATATGAAAAGCTGTACCAACTGTTGTGATGATTTCTGTGAATGAATATAGTAAGAAGCACCTCCCTGGGTAGAGTACTACCATGCATGAAAAATAAAATAAATAAATTTTTCATATATCTTCCGAGAATGACAATGTGCAGAGTAAACGTGAGGACATGTGTTCAGGGAGAGCTCATGAACACAACACACACTGGATAGACAGACACACTCCCACACCTATGCCAGCATTGTGCAAATATAGAGGCTTTTGGCAGCCCTGGCCACCACACCAGTCCTGGGCACAGTGCAGGCATGGCTATGGTACGCAATACTGTTGGGGTCACTCCCCGGGGTGGTAAACACTGTCAGAAACCAAAACTGAAACACACTCCACAGATACCAGAAAGGTTGCTATGATGCAGCTCTATCAGCAAATTGTGCTTAACTTAGGAATTGTTATCTGCCATTAATCATAGCAACCTTTTGATACATGTGTAACATATTCGCAAGTTTAGGGCGGCATTGCTAAGTTCCGCCGCCCAATTTCGCAACCACACCGACCTGCAAGCGGCCACCACGGAAGCCATGCTATTTGCAAGGGCTCTGATCAGATCATAATGAACGTCTGCTAGATAGGCCGCCCCGGACTCCAGGCGCCCCAGCTCCTTGAGCTCCTCGAGATCCAGGTGCGGAGAGTGGCGCAGCCGCTGGACCCAGCGCAAGCACGCTCGAACCACCCAAGCTCCACAGATGGAAGCTTGCAAAGAAATCGAATCCGCCTCAAAGGTCTGCTTCAGCAAACCGTCCACCTTACGGTCCTGAGCATCTTTCAAGGCAGCACTGCATTCCAACGGAATGGTGGTCTTCTTAGTAACCGCTGACACCACGGTGTCCACCCGCGGAGCTCGGAACCGTTCCTTATCCTTATCGACCAGAGGATACAGCCGATTCATAGTCCGTATCCCCCTGAGCCCCGATTCCGGTTGGTCCCATTCCTCTTATATCATTCTGTCAACTACTTTATGCACCGGAAAGGCTACCTGAGGCTGTCGAACCGCTTGAATAACCGGATCCTCAATCTCCTCCTCCGCGGGCATCGGGGTAGCGAGATTCAATATCTGCATTGATTCTGTGATCAATGCCGTAAGCTCCTCTCTACGAAAAACCCTAATGATCTTAACCTGAACTTCGGGTTCTGGGATCTCCCCTTCCTCTAGATTCTGTGCGCCCTCTTCGCGCTCCCAGTCCAGATCCTCGCCTTCCGGCCACTCACTTTCCGCGGAGGACGCAGCTTGGGCCCACGCTCTCTTAGGCGCCGACGGTGCTTCACCTACCCCGTCTGGCCCCTCCATCTGCTGAGCGGGGACGGAATGCGGCAAAGCTCCCGGTACCTTACCTTGACGCAGCAAACAAAAAGCCTGATGCATCAATAGAATGAAATCAGGGCAAAAATCGCCAAGCGCCATTGACTGTTCCGCTGACAGAACCCCAGAGGGTCCCGCTGCGACCTCTACTGTGGGTCCTTGCCCCGAAGGCTGCAGAGACTCCGCTGCTGCTTCAGGCGTCACCACCTGCGATGGTGGTGACCCAATGGGTGCCTCCAATTTCCAGCTCAAGTGAGAAAGTCGCCCCTACTCATGAGCTAAATCAAAATTTCCTCAAAGTTTTCACAGTGCTGTTCAGATGAGTCCACATTCTGCTGGAAGAGAAATACTAAGGTTGTATGCCTTCTAACTACTCTACATGTAGTACAGGATGACGTGATCAAAAGACTGGATTTTTCTGTCTACACCTCTGCAGGTAGGGGAACACAACCTACTCTTTGGACTGGCCTAGAAGGACCAGTTATCAGGGCCGGCCCGTCCATTGAGCAAGAACATAAGAACATAAGACATGCCATACTGGGTCAGACCGAGGTCCATCAAGCCCAGTATCCTGTTTCCAACAGTGGCCAATCTAGGTCATACGTACCTAGCAATATCCCCAAAAGACACAGGTTCCACAATGCTTGTACTGGGTCAAGCATTGATATCCTGGGTCCCTTTTTAATAGTGGTTTATGGACCTTTCCTCCAGGAACTTGTCCAAACCTTTTTTAAACCCAGCTATACTAACAGCCCTTACTACATTCTCCGGTAACAGATTCCAGAGTTTGATTACACGTTGAGTGAAAAAATATTTTCTATTATTTGTCTTAAATAGTTTACCCTGTAGCTTCATTACATGTCCCCTAGTCTTTCTATACTCTGATAGCATAAACAATTGATCCACGTTTATCCGTTCCACTCCATTCATTAATTTATAGACCTCTATCATATCTCCCCTCAGCCGTCTCTTCTCCAGGCTAAAGAGCCCTAACCTTCTTAGCCTCTCTTCATAGGAGTAGCCTTCCATCCCCTTCACCAATTTGGTGGCTCTTCTCTGTACTTTTTCTAATAACGCTATGTCCTTTTTAAGATACGGTGACCAGAATTGCACACAATATTCAAGGTGCGGTTGTACCATGGAGCGATACAGAGGCATTATAACATCCTTTGTTTTATTCTCCATCCCTTTCCTTATGATACCTAGCATTCTATTTGCTTTCTTGGCCGCCGCTGCACACTGGGCGGAGGGTTTTAACATGTTATCCACGATGACTCCTAAATCTTTTTCCTGGGTGGTGGTTTCTAATGTGGAGCCTTGCATCGTGTAACTATAGTGTGGGTTGTTCTTTCCTAGGTGCATAACTTTGCACTTGTCCACATTAAATTTCATCTGCCATTTGGATGCCCAGTCTTCCAATTTATCCAGATCCTCCTGCAGTTTTCCACAATCCTCTTGGGTTTTTAACAACTTTAAACAGTTTTGTGTCATCTGCAAATTTGATAACCTCACTAGTTATTCCCTTTTCCAGGTCATTTATGAATATGTCAAAAAGCAGCGGACCCAGTACAGATCCCTGGGGTACTCCACTATTCACCTTTTTCCATTGGGAATATTGGCCATTTAGCCCTACCCTCTGCTTTCTATCTTTTAACCAGTTCCCGATCCACAATAGTACACTGCCTCCTAACCCATGACTTTTTAGCTTCGCCAAAAGTCTCTGATGGGGGACTTTGTCAAAAGCTTTCTGAAAGTCCAGATACACTATATCAACCGACTCACCTTTGTCTACCTGTTTATGCACACCTTCAAAAAAATATATCAGATTAGTAAGACAAGATCTTCCTTGTCTAAAGCCATGTTGGCTGTCTCCCATTAGGCCATGACTATCTACATGCTGTGTAATTTTGTTCTTTATGATGGTTTCTACCATTTTCCCTGGTACTGACGTCAGGCTCACCGGTCTGTAATTTCCTGGGTCACCCCTGGAACCCTTTTTAAAAATTGGTGTTACGTTGGCGACCCTCCAATCTTCAGGTATTACAGATGATTTTAATGAAAGTTCACAGATTACCAATAGCAGGTCTGCAATCTCATATTTCAGTTCTTTCAACACTCTGGGATGTATACCATCCGGTCCAGGTGATTTGCTACTATTCAGTTTATCAAATAGTTGTAATATATCTTCCCGGTGTAGCGATATTTCTCTCAATTCCTCTGCAGTATCACCTTTAAATACCACTTCAGTCTTGGGTAACATCCCTACATCTTCCTCAGTAAAGACCGAAGCAAAGAATTCATTCAGTCTCTCTGCTATAGCCTTGTTTCCTCTTACTGCCCCTTTTACCCCTCTATCATCTAATGGTCCAATTGACTCTCTCACAGGCCTTTTGCTACGAATGTACTTGAAAAAGTCTTTATTTCGTGTTTTTGCTTCCGTAGCAAGTTTCTTCTCAAATTCCCGCTTTGCCTGCCTTATCAATGCTTTGCATTTAACTTGCCAGTGCTTGTGCTGTTTCCAGTTTTCATCATTTGGCTCTTTTTTCCATTTCCTGAAGGTTGCTTTTTTGGCAGCAACAGCCTCTCTGACCTCACCTTTAAACCATGCTGGCAGTTTTTTGGACTTTCTTCCACTTTTCCTAATGCGTGGAATACAGCTGGTCTGTGCTTCGAGGATAGTATTTTTAAATAACACCCAAGCTTGCTGTAAGTCTTTAACCTTTGGAACAGCTCCTTTTAGTTTTTTCCTAACTATATTCCTCATTCTATCATAGTCTCCCTTTTGAAAGTTAAAAGGTAGTACTGTGGATGCCTTTACTATCTGTCCTCCACTAATTAAATCAAACATGATCATACTATGATCACTATTGCCAAGTGGTCCCAACACCCTTATTTCTTGCACCAGATCTGGCGTTCCACTAAGGACTAGGTCCAGTATGGCTTCCCCTCTGGTCGGTTCATGAACCAGCTGCTCCAAGAAGCAGTCATTTATTCCATCTAGAAACTTTATCTCTTTAGCTTGTCCTGCTGTGACACTGACCCAGTCGATACCGGGGTAATTGAAATCACCCATTGTTACTACTCTGTTGTGACTTTTGTTAGCTTCCTTGATTTCTTTGAGCATTTCATCATCCATTTGTTCATTCTGGCCAGGCGGTCGATAGTATACTCCAACTGCCATCACCTTCCCCTTCATAAATGGAATTTCAATCCATAGAGATTCTACAGCAAATTTTGTTCCCTGCAAAACTTTAATCCTTTCTGACTCAATGCCCTCTCTAACATAGAGCGCAACCCCTCCACCAATTTGATCAGCTCTATCATTACGATATAGTGTGTATCCAGGTATCACAGTGTCCCACTTGTTATCCTCCTTCCACCATGTCTCTGAGAGTGCAATCATATCTAACCTCTCATTTAGTGCTATATATTCTAACTCTCCCATCTTATTGTTTAGACTTCTAGCATTGGCATACAAGCATTTTAGAGACTGTATTTTATTCATATTAATCTGGCTATTGGTAGGCAGGGGTAATTTGGAATCTTTATGCTGTGTCTGCTTTTTGCACAGGGACCCGCGTTTCAGGGGGCCCCGTGCAAAGAACATTCTGCTTTTTTAAAAATTAAATTTAAAAAAAAAATCTGGCTGCTGCCGCTGCCGTCGCAGCAGCGGCAGAATGGAGTGTCCCGCGGGGCCCCCTCTGCCCGGCTGAGCCCCTCTGCGCTGGCTTTCAGATACGCGAAGGGAGAGTGTCTCCCTCGCGTCTCTGTTAAGCCCACAGGGGCTGATGGGAAGCAGGGGCTGATGGGAAATTTCCCATCTGCCCCTGCGGGCTTAACAGAGACGCGAGGGAGACATTCTCCCGTCGCATATCTGAAAGCTGGCGCAGAGGGGCTCAGCTGGGCCGGGAGAGCTCAGCAAGGCAGAGAGGGCCCCGCGGGACACTCCATTCTGCCGCTGCCGTGGCGGCAGTGGCAGCAGCCAGCTTTTTTTTTTTTTTTTTAAATTTTCCATGTGCCGATGGGGGGGGGGGGGTAGGACTGGTAATGGGCTATGGAGGGGGTTAGGTCTTGACTTGAGGTGGGCTGTGGGCTGATGGGGGGTTAGGACTGGTAATGGGCTATGGGAGGGGGTTAAGACTGGAAATGGGCTGTGGGCTGATGGGGGCTGTATTGAAATGGGTTGATGCGGGGTAAGGACTGTTAATGGGATATCGTGTGGTAAGGACTGATAATGGGCTATGGAGGGGCTAGGACAGGAAATGGGCTGATGGGGAGGGGTTAGGACTGGTAATGGGCTATGGGGGGGGTTAAGACTGGTAATGGGCTGTGGACTGATGGGGCTGTCTGGAAATCGGGAGAGGGTGGGTTAGGACTGGAAATGGGCTATGGGGGGGGGGTTAGGACTGATAATGGGCTAGGGGGGGCTAGGACAGGAAATGGGCGGATGGGGAGGGGTTAGGACTGGAGGTGGGCTGATGGGGTTCGGACTGGTAATGGGCTGTGGGCTGTTGGGGGGGGGTTAGGACTGGTAATGGGCTATGGGGGGGTTAAGACTGGTACTGGGCGGTGCGCTGATGGGGGTTGTCTGGAAATCGGGTGAGGGGGGTTAGGACTGGTAATGGGCTATGGGGGGCTTAGGACTGATAATGGGCTATTGGGGGGCTAGGACAGGAAATGGGCTGATGGGGAGTGGTTAGGACGAGGTGGGCTGATGGGGTTAGGACTGGTAATGGGCTGTGGGCTGTTGGGGGGTTAGGACTGGTAATGGGCTATGGGGGGGTTAAGACTGGTAATGGGCTGTGGGCTGATGGGGGGGTTAGGACTGGCAATGGGCTATGGGGGGCTGACTGGAAATGGGCTGATGGGGTTAGGACTGGAAGTGGGCTGATGGGGGGTTAGGACTGGTAATGGGTTATAGGGGGGGCTTAAACTGAAAATGGGGTGATGGGGGGTTAGGACTGGAAGTGGGTTGATGGGGGGCTAGGACTGGTAATGGTTTGGGGGGTTGCTAGGACTGGAAATGGGCTGAGTGGAAGGGGAGGCTTGAACTGCAAATAGCTGATGGGGAGGGGGCTTGGAATGGAAATGGGCTGTGAGGGAAGGGAGCTAGGACTGAAAATGGGCTGATGGAGCAGCTAGGATAGGACTGGAAATGGGCTGCTGGAGGGAGCTAAGATTGGAAATGGGCTGTGATGGGGGCTTGAATTGAAATGGACTCATGGAGGGGCTAGAACTGGAAGTAGGCTCATGGGGGGGCTTGGACTGGAATTGGGCTGAGTGGAGGGGAGCTAGGATTTGACATGGGCTGATGATGGGGCTAGGAAATGACTAGAAATGGGCTGATGGGGGGCTAGGATTGGAAATGAGCTGATGAAGGGACTCGGACTGGAAATGGATGGGGGAGCTAGGACTGGAAATGGGCTGATGGGGGACTAGGACTGGAAATGGGCTGATGCAGGGACTAGAAGGGAATGGATGCTGGGTGAGACTGGAACTAGAAGGGAGCTGATGTTGGGGAAGATTAGAATGGGATGGGGCTGGGAGAGTAAAATGGAGAGGGGAAAATATTTTGTGTGGGAGGGATGAAAAATCTACAATTGGATGGGTATTGGGAGAGTAAGTGGGGATTGAGGATGGAGGGGTAAAATTTGTGTGGATGAAATAGGAATGAGCAAAAGGAGGAAGATTAGTATGTTAAAGCAGATGTAGAGAGAGAGAAGAAAGGACAAATGGACAGCAGACGATGAAGAGTTAGCAGAAAACATGAAGAAACCATAAGAAAGTGGCTGGAGCAATTGCAACTGAAAAAAAAATGCACAAAAGGTAGAAAGATATCTCTTTATTTTGAATTTATTACCTGGAATATGAAAGCTCTGGGAAATGTGCATCATTAACGTCTGCGCTTTGTTTGGTACAAGAGGAAATTAATTTATAGTTTTATTTCTACAGTGTTGTTGTACATTCCAAGTTTGGCTTTTGGGATTCCCCGTTTAATTATTGCCTTCCTGTTTCTAAATCTTGATTCCTTGTTTGGTGATGGTCTATGTTCTGCATGTGTAACTGAGCTGAGGTATTCTGTTTATGTAATTCCTATTTGACATTGCCACTTGTTCTCTTTCCCCAGTATTCTCTGAAATGTATTGGTTTAATATTTGCAGTGTTGCCTTTTGATAGGTAGGGTGTGGTGCTTTGTGAGTCCTGGTAATGCTGTCAGGATACGGCGGGTTTGCTATGGGTTCCAAATGGGCAGCGTTTGTAGTAGTTTCTAATGTGCCTGGCGGTTGGCACTGGATTATAGTAATGTAGAAATCTTTTAGTCTTTCTTTATCCATACACTCATTAAGAGACATGTTTACTAAAGGTTAGTGTATGGTAACATTATGCAAATATGGCCACTTATGCAAATGAGGCCCCGCACCGAGTCTCCGCACATGGCCCCGCACCCCCCTTGGGCCGCCCCTGCCAGTTATATTACATTCCATGTAATATTACAGTTCTGTCTCATCCCCCTCCTACTGATAGGTGTCCAGTCAAAGTTTGTGTAAAAGTTGGCAGCCCTAGACACATCATGTGAAGAGAAAGATAATTGAAGATATCATGTTTGTCAAGGTTTAAGGTTGATACAAAAGAGGAAAACCACAATGTGATGGATGAACACAATAACAATAGTCATGTATGCCATTCTGTCAAATATTAGCCACGTTTAGGACAACGATCTACAAGATTGCCAAGAGTGGACATCAACTGGATAGCACTCAGCAAAACCAATGCTCCTTGCAACTCCCTCCCTTCTCTAATAATACTACTCATTCTCAGCATATCTAGATGGCTGAGAGAACAGGTAGTTCCGCCTTTGTTCCCATCTTGACCATTTCATTAGTCAACTCCTAGTAACACTGTTCTGCTATTAGCCAACCTAGATTCGAAGCTGCCAATAGTAGAGAAAGCACATCCAGGAGACCACCAATTAGATGCAGCAGGACGGTAAAGAAGGCGGAGCCACCTTTTCTACCTAGCCAATGGCAAGGTTGAACTATAACTCCTCCCCCTTTTAGGTGATACCTGTCCCAAATTTCCCCCCGTGATCTCCAAGTTACTCAGGGTCGGGGAGGGCGAGACCAAGTTGGGGGAGGGGCTACTTTATTCGGGCTATTTTTGAGTGAACCTTGAGCTACAATTTTCAGCTTATGTGGCGGCACTGACTTATTTCTCCAGCGGCCCCTTTAAACTACTGTTCCTACACCCTCCATTCCCCTCTTCCCGGGCAAACGACAGCTTCCTTCTGCCACCCAGTTAGTTCCTACAGTCGCCTCCTGAACTTTATAGCTTCCCGGGTTCGTCCGGTACTTGCCGTAAATAAAGGGACACACAGGAGAGTGAGCCAACTCTAAGTCACGTTCCGAGCGAACAGTCGCGGGACCTTCCTTGCCGCGTGCAGGGAAAACAACGTAGTCCATCCACCCTGCAGATCGCCGGAGGCTAAGTCGCCGCCGTCGCTGAAGAAAACAATTATCCTTAAGCTTGGTTATACTAAAGAGACCCTCAGTACAGGTGACGGTAAGTCGCATCCTGTACAGGTTTTGTTGTAAACGCGCTGCCGGCCGCGGAAGTTTGGTTCTGTCGGGTCGCCGTAGTGGTTTTGACGTTCATAAAATGCTGCGAGCGCGCTGATACTTCCTGGTCGCAACTCGGAACTGAAGGGGAGCGCGGGAAGCGAAACGGCTAGGAGCGGTGAATCGCTGCCCTGGGCTCCGGAGGGGGTTTCGCTCGCGGGACAGAGGCGGCTGCGTTATTCTTCCGCCGGCCTAGTGGGTTTTTGCTGGAGGTGTTGTCTCTTTCCCTCCTCAAAGGCCTTTTGCCAGTTTACTCACTAGAGTAGGTACAAAGTTTTATCATATGCTTTTGTTTTGCATGCATAATTTATTTACTGTATTTCATGGTGTTGCTTTGAATTTTGCTCCCCTCCCCCCGAGTCAATCAGAATGGCCAATCTGCCAAGATAACCAGATTTTTGGTGGGGAAATCTGGGCGCCTAGAGATTCCTCTACCCGTGGGGGTTATGATCCTCGGATCTTCGCCTTCTTTTAAAAAATGAAGAACATCAGTTCTGTCAGTCCTGTACTGGAAAGCATCTTGCAGCATCCTTAGTTTATAGGACATTTGTGGGAGTACGCCGCCGCATAGGCAGCGGAATGGGGTGAGCTAGTGGGGTCATACTGTATTAAGGAAAGTATATAGGGTTATTAGTAATTCGAGAACTTGGGAGTGGAACCGAGATTGATTTGTTTGACCTCCTCCAGCCATAAAAAGGTGTTCTGCTGCCCCTGCACTCCTGTGTCACAGAGAGTGGCCAAAAGAGATGCAAAACTAAGATGATGATTTAAAAAAAGAAAGAAAACAAACAAACTTTAGGTTTGTCAAAAGAAATACATTTATCCACTGCTCTGGCTTTTAAATGTTCTTTTCAGAATGACATTTAAGATAAGTTTGTTATCTTGATATAAAAACTATGATACATGGTCACTCTTAAAATCGCATTGATCCTAACAGTGAAATGAGAATAAAAATGAAAGCAACCTAGACTTGTATTTAGTGTATGCTCATGGCTGGAACTACAGTGGGGCAATTGGGACTTCGTGTTAGAGATTGACCTATATTCTAAAGGGCACAGGAGAAGACAACAAATGCTGCTTCTGCTACTATTAGTAATCTGCAAATCAAAATCATGTTAGTACCCTTGGTAGAATGTCTATCAAAGACTGACAAGATTCTCAGGAGCAGAGATGTCTCTGTTCATGCAAAGATTTGGCTTGTCCAAGCCATGGATGTGAAAATTGGATAGAGAAAATTGATGCCTTTGAATTATCCATAGTCCATGTGGTCTTTTTCTGCTATCCTGTTTTTATCTAGTCTGCCCTTCCATATCAACCACTACAACAGTCCCTTTTTTTCCTTAAGAGATCCTCTGTGTTTGTCCCATGCTTTTTTGAATTCAGCTACTGTCTTCATCTAGTTATCCGAGTTTTAGTACCTGTTCCTTGTAAACACAGATCAGCCAATAAAATGTGTAAGTTTTTCTATGTTCCATGTAAACCGCACTGATGTTGAATAGCGCGGTATAAAAGAGACTGTAAATAAATAAATAAAAATAAAATCTCTACCACCTTCACTGGGAGACTATTCCATGCATCTACCACTCTTTCTGTAAAGAGATTTCTGCATATTAGTCCTGAGTCTGTCCCCTCGTAGCAGAGCTGGCTTTGTCAAGGCTCTCCTCCTGTGCATTTATGCCATGGAGGTATTTAAACGTCTCAATCATATCACCTCTAACCTGTCTTTCCTCTGATGTATACATATTAAACTCCTTAAGTCTGTCCTCGTATGCTTTATAACAAAGACCACTAACCATTTTAGTAGCAGCCCTCTGAATCAACACCAACCTGTTTATATCTTTTTGAAGGGGCGGTCTCCAGAATTGCACACAATACTCCAAATGAGGTCGCATCACAGACTTATACAGAGGTAGTATTGCCTTCTTCTGCTAGCCACTCCTCTCCTTAGGCACCCAAGCATCCTTCTAGCTTTCGCTGTCGCCTTTTCTACCTGTTTAGCTACTTTAAGATCACACTGGTCAACATTGAAATCGTTGCTGACTTTAAAAGGCCCTAATCTGTATAGTATCTTGGTGAGCTGAACACGAATATAACATTAAAAAAAATTTATTGGCTCTCGTTTTGAAGATATTGCATGTAGTACATTTTTGACGTTTCACCGTGTAAATTTATCCAGTAGGACATCAACAACATCCCAAATAAGCCTTGAATGATGTAATATTGCATCACATTGCATAATACCAGCATGCTTACATCATCCAGAGTTGATTGTATCATTTTCTGATGCAATGCAATACTACTGCCAGATGGCTGCTGAAGCCATCTGACGTCAGCAGTGTACTATACGCAGTCGGAAAGGTTGAGCATTTAAAATATTTCAGACTGTGTGCGAGACAGTTTAAGCTACCGTTACATGTAACTTTATTAATCATATAATTTTAGCCATTTAGGTACAATACATAACAGTAATGCCGCGAAAGTGCGTTAATACCATTGACAATTTCTGCTACATTTGTGAGGAAGTGACATTTGCCAACCAGAAGAAAAGTATCACTTCTCAACTGAAGAAGGCATATTATCTTTACTTCGGATGCAAGATTGGTGACCAAGACAAGCTTTGGGCCCCGCATATATGCTGCACTACATGTACAACACAGCTTTCACAGTGGTTGAATTGCAAAAGACCATCAATGTTGTTTGCAGTCCCCATGATGTGGAGAGAGCCAAGCAACCACATAAATGACTGTTACTTCTGCTTGGTTACTCCTCTTTTCAGCGGAATAACGAAGCAAATGAAGTCGAATATAGTCTACCCAAACATTCCGTCTGCGTTGAGACCAGTTCCACATGGTGAGGGACTTCCTATTCCAGAACCTCCATCAGAATATTCTCTTGATGCATCTGATGAGGACACGGGTGAGCCAACCTGTTCTTCTCCCGGTCTGTCAGATTTTCACTGGGATGCATTATCAACTCCACACAGAATAACACAGGAAGAACTAAATGACCTGGTTCGTGATTTGGACTTATCCAAGAACAAGGCAGAATTGCTAGGATCAAGACTCCAACAATGGAATCTTCTAGAAGAAGATGTCAACATTACTTCATATCGAAAGCGCCACCAGCAGTTGGAGCCTTTCTTCAGAAAGGAAAGTAATCTGGTATTCTGTTCTGATATTGAAAGCCTCATGAATGCGTTAAAAATCACTCATGACCCGGAGCTGCTTCATTTCCTGATTTCTTTCTGTGGAACACGCTCCTGGATGGTTGCTGGGTGGTGGTTCCTAATGTGGAACCTTGCATCGTGTAACCATAGTTTGGGTTCTTCTTCCCTAGGTGCATAACCTTGCACTTGTCCACATTAAATTTCATCTGCCATTTTGATGCCCAGTCTTCCAATTTATCAAGATCCTCTTGCAATTTTCCACAATCCTCTTGGGTTTTAACAACTTTGAATAGTTTTATGTCATCTGCAAATTTGATAACCTCACTCGTTATTCCACTTTCCAGGTCATTTATGAATATGTCAAAAAGCAGCGGACCCAGCACAGATCCCTGGGGTACACCACTATTCACCTTTCTCCATTGGGAAAATTGGCCATTTAGTCCTACCCTCTGCTTTCTATCTTTTAGCCAGTTCCTGATCCACAATAGTACACTGCCTCCTATGCCATGACTCTTTAGTTTTGCCAAAAGTCTCTGAGGGACCTTGTCAAAGGCTTTCTGAAAGTCCAGATACACAATATCAACAGACTCACCTTTGTCCACCTGATTATTCACTCCTTCAAAAAAACATAACAGATTATTAAGACAAGATCTTCCTTGTCTAAAGCCATGTTGGCTGTCTCCCATTAGGTCATGACTATCTACATGCTGAGTAATTTTATTCTTTATGATGGTTTCTACCATTTTTCCCGGTACTGATGTCAGTCTCACCGGTCTGTAGTTTCCCGGATCACCCCTGGAACCCTTTTTAAAAATTGGTGTTACATTGGCGATCCGCCAATCTTCAGGTATTAGAGATGATTTTAATGATAGTTCACAGATTACTGATAGCAGTTCTGCAATCTCATATTTCAGTTCTTTCAACACCCTTGGATGTATACCATCCGGCCCAGGTGATTTGCTACTCTTCAGTTTATCTAATAGTTGTAATACATCTTCCCAATGTATCGATATTTCCTTAAATTCTTCCGCACCTTTAAATACCACTTCAGTCATGGGTAACATCCCTACATCTTCCTCAGTAAAGACTGAAGCAAAGAATTCATTCAATCTCTCCGCTATCGCCTTGTCGCCTCTTAGTGCTCCTTAAACCCCTTTATCATCTTATGGACCAACTGACTCTCTCACAGGTGTTTTGCTACGAATGTACTTGAAAAGGTCTTTACTTTGTGTTTTTGCTTCCGCAGCAAGCTTCTTCTCAAATTCTCCCTTTGCCTGCCTTATCAATGCCTTGCATTTGACTTGCCAGTGCTTGTGCTGTTTCCAGGTTTCGTCGTTTGGCTCTTTTTTTCCATTTCCTGAAAGATGCTTTTTTGGCAACTGCCTCTCTGACCTCACTTTTAAACCATGCTGGCAGTTTTTTGGACTACTTTCCACTTTTCTTAAAGCGTGGAATACAGCTGGTCTGGGCTTCCAAGATAGTATTTTTCAACAACAGCCAAGCCTGATGTACGTCTTTAACCTTTGCAACTGCACCTTTTAGTTTTTTCTTAACTGTTTTCCTCATTTTATCATAGTCTCCCTTTCGAAAGTTAAAAGGTAGTACTGTGGATTTCATTACTATCCCTCCTCCACTAATTAAATCAAAGGCGATCATGTTATGATCACTATTGCCAAGCGGCCCCAACAACCTTATCTCTTGCACTAGATCTGGTGTTCCACTAAGGATTAGGTCTAATATGGCTTCCCCTCTGGTCGGTCCAAGAAGCAGTCATTTATTTCATCTAGGAACTTTATCTCCCTAGCATGTCCTGACGTGACACTGACCCAGTCGATACCGGGGTAGTTGATATCACCCATTATTATTACTGCACTGTAACTTTTGTTAGCTTCCTTGATTTCTTTGAGCATTTCATCATCCATTTGGTCATTCTGGCAAGGCGCTTGATAGTACACCCCCACTGCCATTGCCTTCCCCTTCATACATGGAATTTCAATCCATATAGATTCTACAGCAGATTTTGTCTCCTGCAAAACTTTAATCCTTTCTGACTCAATGCCCTCTCTAACATAGAGAGCAACCCCTCTACCAATTTGATCAGCTCTATCATCACGATATAGTTTGTACCCAGGTATTAGTGTCCCACTGGTTGTCCTTCTTCCACCATGTCTCTGATATTCCAATCATATCTAACCTTTCATCTAGTGCTATATATTCTAACTCTCCCATCATATTTTTTTAGACTTCTAGCATTTGCATACAAGCATTTTAGAGAATGTATTTTATTCATATTAATTTGGCTATTGTTAGACATGGGTAATTAGGGATCTTTAAGCTCAGTCTGCTCCATACTTGAGGGCATTTGGGCTACTTTACTCTTTTGGGAACCTCTCTGCTTTTGGTAGTATCCTTCAAAGATACATTCTTCCGAACCATCCGCTCTTGGGCGACTGTCGGCTTTCCCCTAATATCTAGTTTAAAAGCTGCTCTATCTCCTTTCTAAAGGTTAATGCCAGCAGCCTGGTTCCATCCCGGTTAAGGTGAATCCTATCCCTTCGGAAGAGCCCCTCCTTTCCCCGGAATGTTCCCCAGTTCCTAACAAATCCAAAACCCTCATCTCTGCACCATTGTCTCATCCACGCATTGAGACTCCGGAGCTCTGCCTGCCTTTTGGGTCCTGCACGTGGAACAGGAAGCATTTCGGAGAACGCTACCCTGGAAGTTCTGGATTTCAACTTCCTACCTAAAAGCCTAAATTTAGCCTCCAGAACCTCCCTACCACATTTTCCTATGTCATTGGTACCGACATGTACCAAGACAGCAGACTCCTCCCCAGCACTATCTAAGACCTTATCTAGGTGGCGCATGAGGTCCGCTACCTTCGCACCAGGCAGGCATGTTACCAGGCGATCCTCACGTCCACCAGCCACCCAGCTATCTACATGCCTCATGATCGAATCACCAACTATAACGGCTGTCCTAACCCTTCCCTCATGGGCACATGGCCCTGGAGAAACTTCCTCGGTGCGAGAGGGTTTTACATCACCTGGAGGACAGGTCCTAGTTACAGGATCACTTCCTGCCACACCAGGGTGATGCTCTTCTGTCACGTGACCTCTCTCCTCCATGGCAACAGGGATGCTGCCAGACTGGAGGTGGGACTTCAGGACTATATCCCTGTAGGTCTCGTCTATGTACCTCTCTGTCTGTCTTATGCTTTCCAAGTCTGCTACTTTAGCCTCTAGAAAACGGACTCGTTCCCTGAGAGCAAAGAGCTCCTTCAACCTAGTGCACATGTAAGACCTCTCACCAACTGGGAGAAAATCATACATGTGACACTCAATGCAAAAGACTGGAAAGGCCCCATCCCGCTGCTGGACTGCTGTCTGCATCTTAGTTTTAAGTTTGTGTTTAGATCTAAGTTCTTTACTTACTAAGGGTTGCTATGGATATTTATACTAAAAACTGTACCTAATACGTGTAATATACCTTGTTCACCTGAAGCTTAACTAATCTCAGGTCCTTAGTGTATGACTGTTTTGGGTAATGAGCTTCACCTGAGAGCACCTCCTGTCTTTTAAGATGTGTAAGTACCTATAAAGCTACGATTATCCCAGGGGTGGGTGGGTGTGGGGAGGGAGGAAGGGAAATAACACTTATTAAGAGGGCTGCTACACAGTACCCTGTCTTGTGCTGCTGAGGTAAGCTAAATTCTGATTTGATTTAAATTATAGCTCTTAGCTGCTGCTAGGCTCTAACTTCTTATGAAATTTAAACTACAAGCTCTTTGCTGGGTTCCAGATTTAACCAGAAAGCTCTCTTCTGTGTGTTAAATTTAAACTAAATGTACTTTGCTGATACCAAGTCCTGAGTGACTATTAAATTTAAACTACAAGCTCTCTGCTGGGTATGAAATGTAACCAGAAAGTTCTCCTCTGTGTTTTATATTTAAACTTAAACTACTGCTGCTATTAGGCCCTGACTGATTTAACAAAAAATAGTGGGTTCACAGATTAATTAGCTTTAATACAAAGAATTCCTATTAGAAAATTACCAGAAGTATATGCTCACGGTTGCAGATCTCTCTTCAGAAGTAACAGTCCCTTTTCCTAGTCCTTCAAGACATACTGGGAATTCTTGCCCCTTGAGCAGGGTGCACAAGTTGCAAGCGCAGGTTCGGCAAGTCCACCAGATGAGATCCCCGACAGCATGGCACTATCTGCAACTTTTGGGATCCATGGCAGTGACAGTAGAGCTTGTGCATTGGGTGCGATCTCACCTGAAGCTGTTGCAATGAGTGTTGCTATTCAGATGGTTGGCTCAGCTTCATCTGCTCTCGCAGCAGGTGTCCTGTCCAGTGGGGGTTCGGAAAGCCCTCTGGTGGCATTCACCTAGAGACGCTCCTTTGGGTCCTGCTGACAACAGATGCCAGTTTGTTGGGATTGGGGACACATTGCGAAGCATGAATAGCTCAAGGTCGGTGGTCTCTAGAGGAAAGGGAACAAAAAAGCAGAACCAGAACTGACAACAGTTATAGGTGAAAACCCTTGTTTATTACGCCCCGACGCGTTTCGGCTAACCAGCCTTCTTCAGGGGGTCTTAAAAGGAGCACACCTCAAAAAGAAATGATGATGATAAATCCATAAACATGTATATAATAAATACAATTAAAACATAACTTTAATTACTACATTAAACATGTTAATCATGCAGGCAGAATACCTGCAATACTAAACACATATTAAAGATAAGATCAAACAGTTAAAAACATAAATATATAAATATATCATTAAAAAGATCATAAACTTGTAAATAATGATATGAAGACAGGAATGTATCAGTAAATATGGATAAAAGTTAAGTGATAAAAACAAATGTTAAATTAAAAGCAAAAGAAGAGACGGGGAGGACAAAAAAGGATTGAGTAAATACCTTAAATCTGTCATATGGAACGCTAAAGACTTAAATCAGACATGTAGGGCGCTAAAAGCTGACAAAGAAATAAGTAAATAAGTATAATACCATATATCTTGTTTTTAGTAGGCACTTTGTTTACCTTTTTTTGATACAATGTACCCTTTAACACTGCGGTTTTTAGCAAGGTAATCCAATTTGCAACAATACACATGCTGCATATTTTTGGCTGGTTAATAAGCTGTGCTAAAGCTGTGGTATAATTGTTGTTTTTGAACACCTCCCGATTTCATTTTTTTGAGTCGCAGCTGATATATAATACATTTACTTATCACATTGTTTTGAGCTGTTTCATTCAACACACTTTTTTTCACTAACATTCATCTGAAGTTCTAGTTATTTTTTATGAGCGCCTCTGCCTTTTAACAATGGTGAGATTTTCTCCATATCAAATTGTAATTATTTATGACGTGCTTCCACCATTTTGTTTTGACATGTTCTGTATTTGTTATTTGCTTGTTGTAAAAACACTATTACATAAGTTATTTATATTTGGTTTTAGTTTCATTTATTACTTTCTATTATGGTATTTTTATGGCAATTGCCTTTTTATATATGGTATTTATTATACAAGTTTTCAGATATATGGTATACATGTTTATGATTATTTATTATCTATTATTATCAAACCTAAGCCTTCTTTAGAAGCTCAGATGACAAGACTTCGACTTTCATACTTTGGACACATCATGCGGAGAGAGATCATTTGAGAAAGACATCATGCTTGGCAAGATAGGTCAACGCAAAAGAGGAAGGCCAGCATTGAGATGGATCGATACAATAACAGCAGCTATGGGTACCAGTCTGTTAACAATGAGCCGCCTGACTGAAGACCGAACACACTTTAGGATAGCTATCCAGAGGGTCGCCATGAGTCGACTCCGAATCAACGGCACTTAACAACAACGCATTATTATTATTTCTTTTTGAGGTGTGCTCCTTTTAAGACCCCCTGAAGAAGGCTGGTTAGCCAAAACGCGTCGGGGCTTAATAAACAAGGTTTTTCACCTATAACTGTTGTCAGTCCTGGTTCAGCTTTTTTGTTCTCTTATTGGTGTGCGGATACCTCTGCTCTTTTTGCTACTCTAGAGGAAAGGGCCATGTCCATCAACTATCTAGAGTTGAAGGCAGTGTTTTTTTGGCTCTGTTGGCGTTTAAATCCTGTCTGGAGGGAAAGGCTGTGAGTATTCAGACAGCACCATGGCGGTGGCCTACGTCAACCAACAGGGCAGCACAAACAATCTCCAATTGGAGAGCGAAGTAGATCTGTTGATGGGATGGGCGGAAAGACATCTTGTGGCAATATAGGCCATGCATGTGGCCGGAAAGGAGAATGTGGTGGCTGATCATCTCAGCAGGGTGCGCCTGGATCTTGGTGAGTGGACATTCAATGGGGATAGGCTTTGCCCAGTTGGTGAGATGTTGGGATCTACTGATCATGGATCTAATGGTGACCTTCAAGTCAGCAAAAGCAGCCTATTTTTTACAGCAGATGGCAGGAATGTGGCCCACAAACGGGTTGCTATAGGTATTCCCCCTTTGGGTGCTCATAGGTTGGGTGATACAGCGAATTGAAACGCACCAGGGACACATACTCCTGACTGCCCCGGACTGACCAAGGAGGCTGTGGTATGCCGATTTAGTCCTGATGAGTCTATCACCTGTGGCAGTTGCCAGCTCGAGCAAACCTGCTCTCGCAAGGACCCATCCTGATGCCTCAAGTGGATCAATTTTCTCTTATGTCATGGCTCTGGAAAGGTCTCAGTTGAGGCAGCGGGGCTATTCAGCCTCAGTGATTGCAAAATTGCTGAAGGCCTGCAGGCATTCAACTTCTGTAGCAGATGTTAGTATATGGAAAACTTGAGGGCTGGTGCGAGCAGCACAGTTGGTGGCCATGGTACCGAAGGTTCTTGTTGCCTTGCAGGCGAGATTTGACGAAGGGCTTGGCTTGCAGCTCCTTGCGAGTATAGGTAACGGCCATCTCTTGTTATCAGGGTAGGCTCAAGGGGATGTCCATGGCAATCACCCAGATGTTATCCATTTTCTGAGGGTGGTAAAGCAGCTGTGGCCACCGCTGCGCTCCATGGTCCTGCCTTGGGACTTCAGTTTGGTGTTCTCTGTTGTGACTGCAGCACCTTTTGAGCTCCTCTGTGCTTCCTCCCTGAAGGATCTTACTCTAAAGGCAGTGTTCTTGGTGGTATTCTTTTGGCTAGGAGGATATCTGAGCTGCAGGCACTGTTGTCTGTCTCCTTTCTGAGGCTCCCCAAGGAGAAGGTGGTGCTTAGGCCGGTAGCATCATTTCTGCCCAAGGTGCTCTTGGCATTTCATCTCAATCAGTAACGCTCCCGGTGTTTTTGGGGACAGGAGGTTTTGAGGGTGGATCCCCTACTGAATAAGTTGGATGTTCGTCGTGTCCTGTGTTATTTGAAGGAGACTGTCTTTTCGAAAGTCTGATTCTCTATTTGTGCTATTTGGAAGACTGCACAAGGGAGAGGAGGCTACCTCCTGCGGTGCAAGTCTGTGCCTTTCAGCATTGAGGGCTCATTCCACCAGGGCACAAGCCACCTCATGGAAAGCCAGATTAATATTAATAAAATACAGTCTCTAAAATGCTTGTATGCAAATGCTAGAAGTCTAAACAATAAGATGGGAGAGTTAGAATATATAGCACTAAATGAGGGGTTAGATATGATTGCAATCTCAGACATGGTGGAAGGAGGATAACCAGTGGGACACTGATACCTGGATACAAACTATATCGTAATGATAGAACTGATCAAATTGGTGGAGGGGTTGCGCTCTATGTTAGAGAGGGCATTGAGTCAGAAAGGATTGAAGTTTTGCAGGGAACAAAATTTGTTGTAGAATCTCTATGGATTGAAATTCCATGTATGAAAGGGAAGGTGATGGCAGTGGGAGTGTACTATCGACCGCCTGGCCAGAATGAACAAATGGATGATGAAATGCTCCAAGAAATCAAGGAAGCTAACTAACAAAAGTCACAGCAGAGTAGTAATAATGGGTGATTTCAATTACCCTGGTATCGACTGGGGTCAGTGTTACGGCAGGACAAGCTAGGGAGATAAAGTTTCTAGATGAAATAAATGACTCCTTCTTGAAGCAGCTGGTTCATGAACCGACCAGAGGGGAAGCCATACTGGACCTAGTCCTTAGTGGAACGCCAGATCTGGTGCAAGAAATAAGGGTGTTGGGACCACTTGGCAATAGTGATCATAGCATGATCATGTTTGATTTAATTAGCGGAGGAAGGATAGTAAAGAAATCCACAGTACTACCTTTTTAACTTTCAAAAGGGAGACTATGATAAAATGAGGAATATAGTTAAGAAAAAACTAAAAGGAGCGGTTGCAAAGGTTAAAGACTTACAGCAAGCTTGGGTGGTGTTTAAAAATACTATCCTCGAAGCCCAGACCAGCTGTATTACATGCATTAAGAAAAGTGGAAGAAAGTCCAAAAAACTGCCAGCATGGTTTAAAAGTGAGGTCAGAGAGGCTGTTGCTGCCAAAAAAGCATCCTTCAGGAAATGGAAAAAAGAGTCAAACGAAGAAAACTGGAAACAGCACAAGCACTGGCAAGTTAAATGCAAAGCATTGATAAGGCACGCAAAGCGAGAATTTGAGAAGGAACTTGCTACGGAAGCAAAAACACGAAATAAAGACTTTTTCAAGTACATTCGTAGCAAAAGGCCTGTGAGAGAGTCCGTTGGGCCATTAGATGATAGAGGGGTAAAAGGGGTAGTAAGAGGAAACAAGGCTATAGCAGAGACTGAATGAGTTCTTTGCTTCGGTCTTTACTGAGGAAGATGTAGGAATGTTACCCAAGACTGAAGTGGTATTTAAAGATGATACTGCAGAGGAATTGAGAGAAATATCGCTACACCGGGAAGATATATTACAGCTGTTAAACTGAATAGTAGCAAATCACCTGGACCGGATGGTATACATCCAAGAGTGTTGAAAGAACTGAAATATGAGATTGCGGACCTGCTATTGGTAATCTGTGAAATTTCATTAAAATCATCTGTAATACCTGAAGATTGGAGGGTCGCCAACGTAACACCAATCTTTTTAAAAAGGGTTCCAGGGGTGACTCGGGAAATTACAGACCGGTGAGTCTGACGTCAGTACCGGGGGAAAATGGTAGAAACCATCATAAAGAACAAAATTACACAGCATGTAGATAGTCATGGCCTAATGGGAGACAGCCAACATGGCTTTAGACAAGGAAGATCTTGTCTTACTAATCTGATATATTTTTTTGAAGGTGTGCATAAACAGGTAGACAAAGGTGAGTCGGTTGATACACTATATCTGGACTTTCAGAAAGCTTTTGATAAGGTCCCTTATCAGAGACTTTTGGCGAAACTAAAAAGTCATGGGATAGGAGGCAGTGTACTATTGTGGATCGGGAACTGGTTAAAAGATAGAAAGCAGAGGGTAGGGCTAAATGGCCAATATTCCCAATGGAAAAAGGTGAATAGTGGAGTACCCCAGGGATCTGTACTGGGTCCGCTACTTTTTGACATATTCATAAATGACCTGGAAAAGGGAATAACGAGTGAGGTTATCAAATTTGCAGATACAAAACTGTTTAAAGTTGTTAAAACCCAAGAGGATTGTGGAAAGCTGCAGGAGGATCTGGATAAATTGGAAGACTGGGCATCCAAATGGCAGATGAAATTTAATGTGGACAAGTGCAAAGTTTATGCACCTAGGAAAGAACAACCCACACTATAGTTACACAATGCAAGGTTCCACATTGGGAACCACCACCCAGGAAAAAGATTTAGGAGTCATCGTGGATAATATGTTAAAACCCTCTGCCCAGTGTGCAGTGGCAGCCAAGAAAGCAAATAGAATGCTAGGTATCATAAAGAAAGGGATGGAAAATAAAACAAAGGATATTATAGCACCTTGAATATTGTGTGCAGTTCTGGTCACCGTATCTTAAAAAGGACATAGCATTATTAGAAAAAGTACAGAGAAGAGCCACCAAAATGGTGAAGGGGATGGAAGGCTACTCCTATGAAGAGAGGCTACAAAGGTTGGGGCTCTTCAACCTGGAAAAGAGACGGCTGAGGGGAGATATGATAGAGGTCTATATATTAATGAATGGAGTGGAGCAGGTAAACGTGGATCAATTGTTTACGCTATCAGAATATAGAAAGACTAGGGGACATGCAATGAAGCTACAGGGTAAACTATTTAAGACAAATAAGAGAGAATATTTTTTCACTCAACATGTAATCAAACTCTGGAATTTGTTACCGGAGGATGTAGTAAGGACTGTTAGTGTAGCTGGGCTTAAAGGTTTGGACAAGTTCCTGGAGGAAAGGTCCATAAACCACTATTAAAAAGGGACCCAGGATAATCAATGCTTGACCCAGTACAAGCATTGTGTAACCTATGTCTTTTGGGGATACTGCTAGGTACATATGACCTAGATTGGCCACTGTTTGAAACAGGATACTGGGCTTGATGGACCTCGGTCTGACCCAGTATGGCATATCTTAGAGTTCAGCTTGGTGCCACCTGTGGAAATTTGTAAGGTAGCAACTTGGTCTTCCTTAAATTCCTTTGTGAAGCATTACTGTCTGAACATGCAGGTGGCAGGGGATGCATGTTTTGGCTCGGTGGTGCTTCAGGCTGGACTCGTGGGTACCTCCCAAGATTAGTACTGCTATGGTACGTGCCCAGGTAACCGAACTGGATTGGAGGAACGATCAGGAAGGGTAAATTAGGGTTTACCTGCTTAACTGTTCCTTGAGTTCCTCCATTCCAGTCCTGGACCCTCCCATGTTCAGATTTGACTGTTTGTTGTGTGTCCCCCCCCCCAGACCCGAAGAAGTTCATCTTAAGTTCTTTTGTCATCCAGGGGGTACACCTCTGCTGTTTGAGTGAAGGACTCCTTTTTAATTAAAAAAAAAAAAAAAAAAAAAAAAGCACAAGAATATTAATTATAGTGGAGATTAAGGAAAGGAGAACCTTTTATGGTCCTCATGGCTGAGGGGGCAATTTCCTTCATTGACAAAGGCTAGTTCCGTCCATAGAACTTAAGAAGCTCGCTACCTGCTTAATGCTGCTAACCTAATTTTCTTGCTTCTGTGAGTCTACTTAGGCAATAGGATACTGGTGAGTGGTGCCAGCTGTCTAACTGGGGTGATGTCATGAAGTTCATGACATGCTCAGTCTCCAAGCTGCTGTTGGGATTTGGCTACTCACAGGTGGCTGGACTGGAGGAACTTGAGGAACATCATTTAGCAGGTAAGCCCTAATTTACCCTTTTGAGATGGTCAGATTTGTATAAATGTGACACGTTGATGGTCTGATGCAGTCTGGAAGTACCTGGGACATTCAGAAGAAATTTGGTATAAGAGTTTTGTGCTGCTTTTTGCAGAGAATATGCCGCCTGTTAAAAGAGAGGCAGCTGTTGGGAAAAGAGCGCCTGCCAAAAGAAAACTAGCGGAAGT
Organism: Ichthyophis bannanicus; assembly: GCA_033557465.1. Classification (NCBI taxonomy): domain Eukaryota; kingdom Metazoa; phylum Chordata; class Amphibia; order Gymnophiona; family Ichthyophiidae; genus Ichthyophis; species Ichthyophis bannanicus. Next base: position 69,144,706 of record CM066037.1, read on the forward strand.
GTTTGATCCTGGAGAAGTACTGACTGATCTAGCCAAAAAGCAGTGGAAACTGGGAGCACCTGTAGGCCAGGGTGGCTTTGGACGATTGTACCTTGGTGAGTATTTGGGCACAGGGAATCATTAAACTTTTTGTTCAACTTTCTTACACCATATGTCACATGATATGATGGTCTTCTGTAATTGTCATTTTGTATAGTGCAATAAAAGGATTGCCTGTATGGTCTTCAAGATTTGCCCAGTATGTCAGGCTTTCCGGTTATCTAAAAAAAATAATACACATAACTAAAATAAGAATGTAGTGGGGTAGAGTGGGAGAGAATTGGTGAATTTTTTTTATTTGTCGGGGAAGTGGGGATATTGTGCAATACTGTAATTTATTTAATTCTCCTTGACCAGTGTGCTGAAGCTTGTACTCAAATGTGTTTTAAATATACATGAGCTATATTTGCATGCATTGAGTTTCCTGATCATACATATACATCTTATTTAATATTTTTGGATATTTTGGAAAGATGCCCTGTTGTGCAGACCTTAATGAGCAGGTCTTGAGATTCATTTCAGAGGAACTAAACCTAAAGCAGAGCCTGCATGCGTTTACTCCCATTTTGTGTCTGAAATGTCTATTCAGGATATCCAAAATAATGTGAGGTTTATACAGTTTGATTTAAGAAAGGAATTCTGTACAAAACGGTGACTGCAAAACTCTTTATCAATGTAGTGTTTTCAAACGGACATACCCTTATTTATTCTTGTACAGTATCTGATCAGGCTGTTGTCTTAAAATTGCTGACTCCAGGGTGTCCAGTCTAGTCCAGACACCTGGGCCATACTCACCAACCAGCAGATGGAGACAGAGAGAACTCTCTTGGATCAGTATTAAATAGCTTGTGTAGGATTGCGGAGCCTTGCTTAGGCCGCTTGTGGCCTGGGTGCAGAACCCAGAGGATCTGGATCCCTCCCCCAGTAGCCCCTCTGCCTTGCTTCCTCCTTCCCCCTTCCCAACCTTTGGGAGGGGGCCAGAGGTGGTAGCATTTGTACTTGACTCTTATTTTTCTTTCTCTTCTTTTTCCCTTGCTGCTGTCAACTGCTGGTTAGTTTTGTACTTTTTTTAGTTTTAATGGGCAAAGGGGGGAAAATGGAGAGAAGCAGCACACAACTCTTCCTGATCGGGGATCTGTTGGCAGTCTTCCGTGTCGAAGGGCACCTGGATAAATCCTGTCAGCCTGTGGTGAGTGTCACATGGTTTTTCTGCCTGGTGGTGTTTTCAGTGGCATGGCCACATGGAGAGAAGCTGGTGTGTACTGTGTGTGGCAGCCGCAGGGCATAGCTCGCTGAGATCAGGCTGTGCTGCGGCTGCCGGAAATTAGGGGAAGCAGCAGCAAATAAACTTGAGGGGACCCAGGCGCTGGTCACCTCTGATGCAGTCCATGGAGGTGCACTTCCTTTTGTCCAGAGTAACATGGAGCAGCTTGTGTTGGTGGCTGGACCTGGCAAAGTTGGAGGTGGGGATGCCCTTGGAGACTCTGGACTGAGTGGTAGTCACTACAGATGCGAGTCTTAACAGCTGGGGTGGCTACTGCCTAGCACAAGTGGTGCAGGGTCTGTTTGCCGAGGAAGGGCACTGGCCCATTAAGTGGCTCAAAATGCTGTCAGTGAGGTTGGGCGCTAGAGGCATTTCTGCCCTGGTTCACCACAAGGCAGTGCAGATCCTATTTGATAGTGCCACCACAGTGGCTTACATCAATCTCCAGGGCAGCACCTGGAGCTCGCAGATGGCAGCAGAGGCCATTCCATCCCTGCAGTGGATGAAAGCTCATCTCATGGCTGTCTCAGCGGCGCATGTGGCCAGGGTGGCAAATGTGCAAGTGGACTGAGTCACCATACGCTGGATCTGGGGGAGTGGTCCTTCTCATAAGAGGTCTTCCAGGCCTGTGGCAGAGCGCTGGGGGATGCCGATAATGGACCCGATAGCACTCTTGAATGCCATTATGTCTTGCTTCTTAAGCCGATGGCGGTCCCTGATGTCTGAAGGTCTCGATGCCCTCATTCAGCTGTGACCCTGGGTGGGGGTTGCTGTACATGTTAACACGCTGGCCTCTGATAGAGTAGGTGGTTCAGTGCATAGAGGTGCACCGGGGAAAGGTATTGCTTCTAGCACCAGACTGGCCCTGCCAGCTGTGGTACATGGATCTCATACATCTCCTGGAGGACAATCCATTTCAGTTGCCTCCAGTGTTGGACCTCCTGACCCAGGGGCTGGGGCATATGCCGGCAGTGAATCGGTTCTCGCTTACAGCCTGAGTCTTGAAAGCGCTAAGCTGAGGTGCCATGGCTACTAGGAGCAGATCATAATGACCCTTTTGCAGGCACGCACCATTTGACCTTGTTGGCTTATGTCTGGGTTTTGGAGGCGTTTTGAGGCCTGGTGTGTGAAGTATATCTGCCCCCCTGGGGACACCAATCTCTGCAGATCTCAAGGATCAAGCAGGATGTCAGTACTCGCATATGGGTAATGTCTGAACCGATGGAGCCCCCGTGGAAGCATCACCCCAGCTTTCAAAGAAAGCCAATGGAAGATGCCACCATGCATGCGTGGTCCCCTTCCCGCCTAAGGGTGCCATCTTACTGAGTCTTCCTTTTTTCCACGGATCCCAACAAACATTTGTTGTCTTTTCCCTGAAAAAGTTGATATTTTTGTGCATAAAACTGCCCGCCCTTCTCCAGTTAGCACTGGTCCCTTTCCTGCCTCCGAGCCCTGTTGCCCTGTTTATTGAGTCTCGGAACTGTTTGTTTGTTTTTCTTCCAGCACGGTTTTGTGCCCTTTTCTAACTGCTGGCTCTGCCGAGGGTCTTTGACCTCACGGTGGTCCTTTTTGCCCCAATGGCCAGTGTGTTCAAAAATTGTGATCGGTGTGCAAAAGAACATGTCTCTAACCGATATACACGACTGCTGCCTCTGGTGTCTAGGTGCTGACCATGACCCAGGGGTTTTGCACCCTGCACAAAAGGATGTCCGTGAAGGCCATTCAAAGTCATTGGCAGAAGCGAGACGCATCTTCCACAGATCAGATTCTACTCCAGTATTCCTGGTAGCCTTGTCTTCTAAGGCGCCCCACATGGATCTTTGGAGTCGCGTAAAGCCTCAGTGCCGCCCAATCGGGTCCACGGATACTCTGACAAGGGTTCCCCGGAGTGTGAATGCAAGAAGAGAAAAATCCTAGAGGACCCCATCCTGGGAATCGGGGACACATGGCAAGTCCTGTGCCAGGTCCCACAGTCTCTGAAGGGTATCTGAGGAATCGGAGAGGGAGTGGCCAGCGAAGGTGTCCAGAGCAGATGCTGAGGCCTCTGACACATCACGGATCCCCGAGGCCTGTCCTGTCGATTCCCATCTCGTCACAGACGCCGGACCAGATCATCCCAGTGTCCTCGACGAAGGCTTCAACTCCTGAGTGGGAAGCCAGGATGATGACTGCATTGGAACACAATGTCACTGCCTTCCTTGCTTCACAGCAAGCATAGATACCTGGCCCCACTGGTGCTCATGCCAAGACCGCATGGACCTCGACATCGAGGACTCCCTGGGCTGCCGAGACTATCCTCGATGGCCCAGATTTTGATCCTCAGCAAGGATCTTGATCCCACTCTCGGTCCTTGGGTGCGAGATCCTCCCCGGCAAGTGCTTGTGACTCTGGCCAAGCAGCTGCTGTGCATCATTGAAGACCCGACCTGAGCCCGGAACCTCAAGCACCGTCCAGCCTCGAGTCCTCAACTGACTACTCAGACTGGGAGTCAGAGGACAAGGCTTCCCCGGAGACGCGTAAACACCGCAATCTCCCCTAGCATCGTGGTGCTGGTCTCCACCTGAGGACACATCGTTCGTAGAGTTTGTCTGGGATATGGCGAAAGCCTTGTCTCACCATGGAGTCGGAGGAAGACCCTCGCTCAGAGGCGCTTGAAATTCTCCAGTATGAGGCTCCACCTAAGGGGAGACCCTGATTGTCCCCGTCTGTCATCCTCGGGCAGTGACTCCTTCAGATGTGGGAGCACCGGCGCCTTGACATCATGTACTGGGTCCAGCGGTGTCCTGGCTTTCAGAAAGCGCAACTCCCACACACCTTTATGGTGGTAGAATTGACCATGCACCAGCAGAAAAGCCTGAAGACTTACTCTTCTGTGCCCCCGGTCTGGGAGTCCCATGCCCTCGATGCCCTTGGATGCAAATGCTACCAGGGTTTGATGCTGGGTTGCTAAATCCAAGCCTACAAGCTGTATATCGGCATGTATCTCAAAGAACTTGCAGGTTTCTTGGCAGGTCTCGGTGGAGATCACCTCTAGCGATTACAAACCTTCATGAAGCGTGTCAGACTGCTCGAAGTACATGTCTCGAGCCACCTATGGCATCTGTGGCCAACGCCAGGCCTGGCTCCAGATATCGGACCTCGAGCAGTGGGTCCAGGAGAAACTCCTTGACGTCCTCTGTCTTGATGAAAACCTCTTCAGCAAACTGGTGGAGGAAAAGGCAGCAGAGAGAGAGAGAGAGAGAGACAGTTCATCATGAGGACTCTGCTCTCCAGGAAGACCTCCACCCTTCCCAAGAAGAAACCATTGGAGAAGAGGTCCCCTCTTCACAGAAAAGGTGAGCCGTACCGAGGCTATTCCCAATATCAGGGTCCCCAGACCACACAGCTGGGTCACCAGGGCAAAGGAGCAGTCCAAGGCCAACGCAAGCCTAAGGGCTCTAAGTGCCAAACATCAGCTCCTGCCCAGGCTGGGTTGGGGTTTTGATTCCCTGAGCATAGCCTCTCCTCCTGGGGGGGGGGGGGGGGGAAGCAGCTACCAACAAGGGGGGGCATCTGATCCACTTTGCCGATCGGTGGCTGCCCATAACCACCAACACATGGGCCCTCCAGGTCAGAGAAGGCTACCTCCTTCATTTGGACCCTACGCCTCCCCCTTTCTTTCAAGGAGAGCCCCCTGTGACTCCCCTGCACCAGGCTCTGCATCTTGAACTTCTCCCGCATCAGGAACTTGCAGGCCTCATCAGGGATGGAGCCGTACAACCAGTACTCCTCCACCTCGGGGGGGCAAGGGATTCTAGTCCCATTGCTTTCTGGTCCCAGGCGAAAACCTGTGTCTCGGGCCCACTCAACGAAGGCTAAGACAGGGAGAGTCTCTCCCCTGGACATTTGTTGAGCAGCTATGTGGTCCTCCCTTTGATCTTTTGTGTGACATTATCACCTGGATGTGCAGGTCAGGCAGAACACATGTTTTGGGAAGACTCTCTTAAGGACTAAGATTTCAGGTCCCTCCCATTGTTTATTACTGCTCTGCTATGTCCCACTTGACTGGACTGGAGAGATGCTCTGCTAATTTTCTTTCCTGTAGTCCCTCCAGTCCAGGACCCCCTTTTGGTTTTCAGTCTTTTTGGGAATTTTGGCATGTTGCTACAGAAGTACGAGATGTGATGTTGGCATACGTCATGAGTGGATTCTTGTTCGGGTAAGTGTGTGTGTGTCTGCATCATCTTGTTTAACTAAATAAATAAATAAAAACGGGGTGGGGTGGGGGGGGGAGGGAATCTCCCAAGGCTTTTAATGCCTGTCTTACCATTATTTTATTTAAAATGATTTATATACCGCTTTGTCCTGAAATCAAAGTGGTTTACACTTTAAACAATGAATGATCAGTGTCAGTAGGGGTAGGCATGCAGTGTTAACGTGTGGCTATTTGTGTGAGTGATGGGGTGTTAGTTACAGGATGGGCTATGTACAAGAGGTTATATACAGGGAGGGTAACATCATGTTAGGTAACATTTCAGTTAGGCCATCCTTGAGTGTTGGCACTGCAGCAATGGACTAAAAGTTCGTTTTGGGGTCCTGTAGCTGTGGGAATTGCAGTGGTGGAGTACGCAAGGCTTCCACATGACGGGTTCACCTGTTCTGGCCCTCTTCGGCAGAGATTCAGAAACGCTGGAGGCGTGGCCTGGCACTGTTCTCTGCTTGATGAGTAGCAAATACTGGTTCAGTTCAGTGGGCACAGGCTATTTATACTGATCTGAGCGTTTTCTCAGTCTCCGCCTGCTTGTCTGGACTGGAAAGATTACATGAGAATTTTCAGGTAAGGTGTAATTTCACCTTCCTTGTCCTACTAGACCAGCCCAGACGAGTGGGTTTTGTTCCCTTGCTAGCAGGTGGAGGCAGACCAGAGAAACTTTCAGTGATGTCGTCATGTGACATATCATCTAGTGGAGCACTGAGAGAAGCCAGTAATATCTGTCTCCAGCAGAGGGCAAGGGGTGTGCACTGTTGCAGCAGTGCAGATAGGCCTGACTCTCCTGGCCCATACTATGGTCCATTGGCCTCAGAATTGTCTGAAAGTACCCAACAGTGCTTGGAGCAAGGGTATGCCCTAGCCTAGACTGTTTAAACTGGCATCCTCTCTAGATCCAGTGCCATATCCCACAGGTCGCTAGTACTTGACAGGCCTGAGAAGGAGCAAGAGAGCCCATGGGCCCCTGAGAGAGACTGGTAAGTTCTGCCCAGGTCCCCCCTTTACTGTTGCTGTCCTTATCTACATGCCCTAGCTTTTCCTGAACCTATTTTTAACAGATTTTTTTGTATTCTACCCTCTCCCCTCCCTATATTGATTTCAATGGAAAGTCTTTAGCTCTTTTGTTTTAAAGTAGTTTCAAACATTCAACCCCTCCCCAAAAAAAGAAAACAAAAACAAAGGCTTCTTGAGTAGCTGGGTCTCCCAGGCTTGTGTGGGTGCTGGGGAGACCTGATCAGCCCAATAGGCATTGGGATTTCCTTTCCAAACTCCATTTTTGCCACTGCCGCTGCTGTTCTGCCATGCAGCCTGCTGCCCCTAGTACGTTTTTCTTTTTTTTTTTTTTTGTCCCCAATGTGACTGCAAGACTTCTGGGATGTATTTCTAATAGCATTCGGGGACCCTCACAAGCAGCCTGGGGCCTGATGCTGCTTTTATGGCCTCTGCAGCTCCTTCTTTTTTTCTTTTCATTCCATTGAGCACTGCAGCTACTTCAGGGGGCGGCTAGTGCCTGGTGGAGATGGAGCATGATGGGGATGGCTTTAGTCGCATGCCCGGTGGCTCGGGGCTCTAATGTTCAGTCAGCTTGTGCTATAGCTGCCGAAACAGCTCAGACTATATTCAAGCATACTGGATTGTATGGTAGCCCCCTTTTGTGTAGGTCCAAGGCCTGATTTTCCTATCTGGTGACCTGGAGCCCAAGAGCGCTTCTGTACAGGCAGCCGGAGAGGTCATGGACCTAGCCTTGCCCTTGCACTGTATCCATCCAGGAACTCAACCTTCCCCTTATGGGGGCTGGTTGAAAGAGCTAGGCAAAGTCTGTCTCTTATCCCTCCAGTCCTGTCCAGATGCGTGGGTTAGGCACTCCTCCCAGCAGATGGATGCTGAGAACCACTTGCTCAGTTTTGACATCATGGTACAAAGGGGTCTATGCAGCCTTGATCTCGCCAGTATTTCTCAGTTTTCAGCAGATGGAGGTGGCTTCATTGAGTGCAATCTGAACTGGATTGAAAGGAGATATGGAATGAGGCATCATTTAGTGGTTGGCTGGCAGTTTTCCCTGGGATGCAAACCTGGTGGTGCCAGGTACCCCCTCCCCCCCCTAACTAGGGAGTCTTTCTGAAGAACAGCCTGATTAAAGGTGGTTCCTTACTACTTATCCTTCATGCGCATGCTGACGGTAAGAACACTCTGGTAGAGGTGCTCCAGTTTTATTCTTCTAGTCTGTGGTGGCAGGCAGAAGTTAAAAATAAATAAATAAAACCTGCCCCGGAAACGAGAAAAGAACAATTGAATAGGGGGATATGTATGCTGACCCCCTTTCAGTGGGGAGAAGGCTTAGGAACTGGGGGTTTACCGTGCGCTCAACCACCACACAGGATAGGCTGTTCAACTCTCCTTTTGGCGCATTTTTATCCCGTGGAGCCTCGGGTCTGTTCCTTTCTTTGATTTTGGGGTATTTTTCATTCGGTGTATCTCTGTTGTTAGAGTCGACAGAGGTTATTGTGGCAGTTTAGGTTCAGCAGTAAGAGCAGTCTGTGTCTCGGTGCTTAAGAACTCTGTGCTTGCGGTTTAAAAAAAAAAGACTGAAAAGAAGAAAGCATTGGTAACTTGCATTTTCCATTTTCTTTCTGAGCAAAGCTCTTGGAGCTGCAGTGGGCCAGTTCAGCCTTTTGGTGGCGGGTGGTCACACATCTGTCTCCCAGGGTTTTTTTGGCACAAACTCTGACATTTTTTTCCCTTTGGCACTTGATATGCTGCATCTTTGTGTTATCAAGGCAGTTTACAATGCAGAATATAAATAGAGAGGCCAGAAAGGAAAGAGAACTGCATGGAGTCTGGAGGTCACTTGGCTGAAAGGCCCGGCATTCCCAAGTATTAGGAACTTTGCATTGTGGACAGACTATTTGGAGACTCATTCTGGAAAGATAAGGCTTGCATTTAATTTAGTGTCATGAGTTGTATCTCATCAGATATCATGCAAAGCATCAACATGTCCTATCACTATATTGCCAGCCTACATGCCTGGCGGGTAGGCAGTGCTGGCTGGAAGGGGTATAATTTTCCCACGTTAACTGGTCCTATGGAGCTGGGCCGATATCTGTCAGGTAACTGGAAGGTTTTAGCGCTATCGGTAGCCATTTTAGGTTCCTAATATGGTGATGCGTTTCCCTTGGTTGTTTAGCACAACATTAGGAAGCACTAAGAGTACAGGTCTCCCATTTTCTTTGTCGGTGCCAATAAACTTGAGCTAGGTAGGTTCATGTGTTTGGGGGGTGGTGGGGACACAAAACTCTTTGGCTGACAGCCTTCCTGCAGCTCTGGGTTATTGAGGTTAACCTTTACCTGTTTGTCTTTTTTTTTAATGTGATTTTATTTGTGTTTTGTGAGGCCCTAATACCTTTCAGTCTGGGCTCATTTTTAGGTCAGTTTTGGTTCAGGGACTTGGTTGATGGTGCCCAGGATTTAAGTTCAGGTTGTGGGTTTGTTTTTTTGGGGGGAGATTCTCCCTTTTAGGAGCAATATCTAGTCTGGGGCTATTCTTTTATGTATTGGCTCCAAGCTGTCCAGAAGGTCAGTCTTTGTATGTTGGTGCTTAAGAGACTGTTCTTGTTTGATGGACCTATGATTGAATAGACATCAGTACGAAACTCGGGGTTCCTAACCTAGAGAGATCTTGATAGGCTGGGCTGGTCCTTCTGCAATGGCCCAGTTCCATTGTCCACCTACAGTGGTCTCTGCCTCAAATCTTAAGGGGGGAAAAAATCAGTGCAGAGAGTGACAGCAGCTGTACTTTTTATAGACCTGGTTCCTCATTGGGCTTGGAGGTGGCCTAATGGGTAGAGGACATGAGGGGTGTGTGTGGCTATTTTTAGCAGGCTGTTTGATAGTTAAGTCGCTTATTTCTTGTTCGTCAGGCTGCTTTACGGGTCAGTAGGACATCTAGTTCGGAGTCCAGGGGTCTTTCGGAGGCAGTCGCCCACCCAAAGGCATGCCTGGCAAGCTGTCTTTCATGTGTTACCTTGCTTTGAACCCAGCTACTTGGGTTGCTAGCAGTAGTGGCGAGATTCCATGTTAACTTGCGTTGGTTGCTCATCTGGTAGCATGAGGGCCAGAAAAAGCTTATCTCTGGTAGGCCCAGGTGTGTTTTTTTTTTTCCAGGCTCTGTTCTGCCTCAGCTGACAGGTTCTCGGAGAGGTGCTGGATGCTGCTTCTCTGAGGGCTCCTATGGAGGGACAGTTGTTTCACTTGTCTTTCAAGTCCTTGTGGAACACTGGTCTCCGTAAGCTTCCTAGTGGGAGTATCTGCGGCTGCCATCTTTTGGAGTTCCTGTTGCCTTTGGATTTTGTTGGTAAGATTGTTTCATGTTTCGTTTCATGCTTGTGAGAGGGGTTGCTCTGGTTAGTTCTCTACTTAGGGTCAGCTTAGGCTGTTTGCGTTGTCGTCGATGCCTTCTGTTGAAGTCGGCTCACAGTTCGAGACTGGTTGTTTAGAAATGTGTTCTTTCATATCTGAAGGAAGGCAGGTTGCTTTGGTGGAGTTGGGCTTGGCTTTTCAGCTGACTGTTCCCATGTTGAAGGTGTTGCCTGTTTGAAAGGGAGGCATCTTTCTGCCTGGTTATAATAGGTAGAGTTATGCTGGAATGCTTTCCCAGCTCTCTTCCTGGATTTTTCTGGGGCGGAGGCTGTCAGGCACATTCTTCCTTCATTTCTCTTGGTTCCCTTTGGGATTTACGTACCAGGGATACCTTGGTGGTAATGAGTTGCTCTAGACAGCGGATTTCTTTGGAGGGTTCGTAGTAGGTGGAAAAGATCTTTGTCGCTTTCTTTGTTTTTCAAGCATAGAGTTGGTCTTAAGAGAGATGTCTCTTCTTGGTGGTAGTTCTTGACCTTCTGTGTCAAGAGTAAATAATGCTCGGCATACTGGAGGGCATAGTCATAAGGATGGAAGGCCCCTGGGGGTGCATTTCCTCATTTTCGAAGGACAGTTGTGTTTAGTAGGTGTCCTGGGCTTGCCAGAGAGCAGCATTAGACGCACATGTCAAGGAGGACTTTGGAGTGTCTTCATCAGTCTGGGGGGGGGGGGGGGTTGGGATGACATTAGAGCTATGAAGTCCTTCAGTCTCTTCCCTTCAGGAGTGGATAGTGGTGTGGCAGGAGTTCGTGGGGGAGCTCTTGTCCTTTTAAGATAGAGGCCAATAGGTTCTGGATTGTGGTTGCAGTTCAGTGCCTTTGAGATGGCTTTGTCGCACAGGTATAAGTGTCATTCTCAATGTGGTGAACATGGTGGGATTGTAATGGGCACTTGCAACCCCAATTTACTAAGACTAAGGGCTCTAGGACTTTTGTGTTTGTTTTTTTTTTTTTTAAGCAGGGAAAAGCTCTGGGGAGCTGGTTTCTGGAGATTTATAGGCAAGAGCACCTTTTATTTATTAGTTTTTACTTTTGATTGTCTTTGAAAGGAATGTCAGCTGTGGAGGGCAATGGCCTTGAGGTACGTGTGGCACTTTAGGCAGCTCCATTGGCAGGACGGCATACATCACCTGGTGAAGTTCCAAGGTACCGCTGTGTGTCTAGGCATGGATCGCTTGTTGTGGCCTTGGAGTCTACAGTCCAGCCTCAGCTGCAGTGGTAGTTACAGCTAGATATATCTCCATAGGTTTATTTGGGTTGCTTCCTCTTTGCATTTTCAGAAGGTCAAAGGTAAAGGGAGTAGAACCTATATTCTCTTCAGCTTTGGATCACTTTGGTATCGCGCACTGTCTTTGTAGGTGGTTTAAAGTGCTGTCTTTCAGCTTATTTATTGGAAGTTGCAGGTGTTTGGCCCTTGATAGTTGAGGTGAGGGGTTGGTTGTTGGCCTTAGGACTCCACTGTTGAGGAGGGAAAAAAATGTAGCTTGGTGGCTTGGACAGTGGTGAGCTCGTTTCCTCCCTCACTTGGGGAGGGGGGGGGGGCATGACTCCAACTTCATTGGTGCTGGAGGGAAGGGCTGGGGGAGTTAGATGTGAGTGATGAAAAAGTCGCCAGAATGTTATGACACGGGGTCTTAAATGCTTTAAGCCTACTTGTTCCCTCTTAATGATAGCTCACTTTAGGTGACTGCCAGGGGCAGTGGTCACTGTCCCAGTCAGCCAACTGGCCTTGACCTGGGGATATCAGCTTTCATGTCTACCATGACTGTCCTGGTTTATTCAGATTCTTGGTTGTGTTCATGGTTTCTCGTTCCGGTCGGTGGAACGAATCTTAGAGTGGTTGCCATATTTTGGAGGTGCTCACAATCTGAATTTTGTGTTCTAGTTTTTTGAAATGAGTTGTAATTCATGATTGCTGTTCAGAGTTTGGAAGCCCTCTGTCCTTGGGCAGGGGTTGTCATGGCCGGGGAAGCAGCTTTTGTCGGCAGAGCCTCTCTCTCACATATAGATTCATTTTTCTTAGCCTATTAAGGTCATTGCAGGCCTACAGTAAGGAGCTTTATACGTTTTGGGTTCAGGCCGGGTTTCTCTCTCCCTCCCCATTGTGGGGTACTGCTTTGTTACATCCCACGTGTCTGGACTGGACTGGAGGAATGATAAGGAAGGTGTAATTAAGCCTTACTTGCTAATTTTCTTTCCTTGAGTCCCTCCAGTTCAGGACTCGCTCTATATTTCTTGTTGCTCCCAGCCTTCCCTTTGTGTGCTTTTCTCTAGCAGGGGGGGAAGTCAGACAATACTCTTCTCTTTCCTCAGTTTGTTTTTGGGTGCTCTGTAGATGGCAATACTCGGGGGCTTCTAATACTCTCTCTTCCCTCATTTTGCTTTGGTGGCTCTTTTTCAACGCTGCTCTGGTGCAGGACTTGGACCATATGGTCTTTAGAGCATTGCTCTCTGACTCCTATTTGTCCCGCTTGTAGACCTCAAAGACAACAGGGAGTAGAATGTGAGGATTTGAAGGTGGTGTAGTAGCGTGTTAATAATCTTTTGAGATCTGCTTTGTTATAGAAATACTGGTGGGATTGAGGCTGCTCAGACCCCTTTGTTCCATAACATCAAAATCGAGCTAGTGGTTATCGGTCTCCGTCTGCTGGTAGGAGTGCATAACCCATGCATCTGGACTGAAGGAAAGAAAATTAGCAGGTAAGGCCTAATTTCACCTTTTGTAAGGAAAATTAGAGGAGGAGGACTGAGTAGTGTTTCACGCATGGGCTGATTCATATACCTTTGATTCAGCTTTATTCTGCCAGACACTGTTAATGTCCTTTCAAGACAGTATGGTGGCTCTGTAGGGTGCGGAGCCAGCTTTCAAGTGGAGTTAGCAGGGAATCTGGTGCCCTGTTTTTATATATTTGCTCTCTGACTCTATGAAGCAGGGCATAAGGTTTTAGGGAGAAAATTCCTGAACTGGATCCATGGGTCCTATGGACCTGTCTCTGCTATTCCCTTGGCTTGAAAGCGAACAGGATTAGCTCTTTCAGCTTCTGGACTGACTAACAAAACTGTCCTGGTGGAGGGAGGAGATGCTTGTGAGGAATCTTATTTTGGAGGGTTGAGGTCCTTAGGAAGGACTTGGCATTAGCTGCCATGGACTCTCTGATGGTGCTGGGTGCATGCCTAGAGGCTAGTCTTTGGCTGAGGATCCTGCCCTCTGCTGGTAGCCTGGGGTTATAGCCAAATGTCTCCGGTCTGGATTTCTTAAAAGTTGCAGGTGGTTCCTTGTATCATTTGGCATTCATTTGGCCAGTTGGTCATTGAGCTCAGTCTCCTGCCAATACTAGCAGGCTTTCAGCAGGCCACTTAGTTGGCTGTTGCTAGTTAAGTTTGTCAGTGTCTCTACCAGCTGCATGGCCAGTTGATAGGGCTGGCATTTTCCTTAGTCAACAGATCCTGGTTTGTCTATAGAGGAGCAGTTTCCATTAGGATATTGCGGAATTAGAAAAAGCACAGAGAAGAGCCACCAAAAAATTGATAAAGGGGATGGAAGGAGATCCCTACACGGAAAGCCTTAAAAGGTTAGGTCTCCAACTTGGAAATAAAGACTGTTGAGGAGAGAGATGAGCTCTATGAATGGAGTGGAATGGGTAAACTAATCAGTTTTCTCCGTGGACAAGCAGGAGTGAAACCCTCGCGTATGGATGACATCACAGACAGAGCCTCGTGTGGGAACACTCCTTAGTTTCTGTTGGAAGCTTTTGGGAGGCTCCACCACACCTGCATGTCTGCCTTCCTTACTGGCATGGCACCATCTTCAGATAAAATATAGGCCTGGTGAGCTCTCTGGCTCAGAAGGTTGTGGTCTGTGGTTTGCCTTTCTTTGAAATAGTCTGGTTCTCTCCCAGGATTTCGTATATCTGGAGGGTTGGTTCCATACTCTTAAGCTAGGTTGCTCATAGTGGAGTGCTCACTCAAACTTCAGCCAACTCTGAGCAGGCAGTTCTCAGTCAGCTCCATTGGCTTGGGACTTCTGAGGCCCTCTTGTCCTGATATTGATCTTTGAGCCAGTCCCTTGAATAAAGGGTATATATGTACTTGCTACAGAGGCATCTGTTAACATCTGTATTCCATGTTTCCCATAGTTCTCTGGGAACAAGCAGGCAGGCATTGTCCCCTCACATGTGGGCGACGTCTGCACCAATGGAGGTAATCTCTCCCCAGCTTTTGAAGAAAGCATTCATGGTCGCCATCCTGCCCAAGGGAGCCATTTTCCCTCAGCTTTGTTTTTCCACGGAACCCACCAGATGTACTGTATGTATCTCGTGGAAAAAAAGTTGACAGTAAACATTGGTTTTTTTTCTTGCTCTTTTCTTGGTTGCGTACTGGCACCTTCTCGCAGTTCCAGAGCTGTTGCTACCTCCTCATGGTGTTTTTCTCGAGTACTTATTTATTTATTTTTTTTCTCTTTCCGGGTGTGGGTTTTTTTCTCTCTAATCAGAACATTGGAGTTTGATCTTGCAGGGGCAGTCTTTCCCGCTATGTCCTCAATTTAGTGGTTTCAAGAAGTGCACCGATTGTGGCAGGACCATGTACATCATGGACTGCCACAATTTTTGCTTTCAGTGCCTCGGCTGATCACAACACCTCCTCTTGCCCACTCTGTCTTCAGATGACGACAAGGAATGTAAAAATCATGAAAGGCAGGAGGAGACTGTTTGGTCCCAAGTCCTCGGCCTCGACACAGTCATCTGTTTCGGAATGGGCGCCTTCAGGGATGGCCATGGAGGACTTAGACCCTGGAAGCCATCGAGCTCTCTCAGAGCCCCGATGTTGTGGAACATTGGACCAGTGACCGCCGGAGCAGAGTCCCTGGAAGGAATGGACTTCATCTAAGCCCTTATCATGGGGCAATGTTGGTGTTCTGAGGGTGATGGCCGGGAGTGGTGCAGGAAATTGTTGCCACACCCTCAGAGGATTGCCCTTAGGCTGCTGAGGTAATTACTATCGTTGGGTCCCCACTGAGGGAACTGGCACTTGGACAGATACCCTCTGTGTCCACGCCAGTAGCTGCAGTGCCTTCAGGCCTCGAAGCCAGAATGGCATCCCTGGAACGCAGCCTGGCTGTCTTTTGGTGAGCCAGAAGATCCCTGTTTGTTTTTTTGGAGCCAGCGATGGGCCCCTCCACTGAGGGCCTTGCCGGAGGAGATCCAGCCTGTCCTGGAATAGCATGTGGGCAGAGTCTGATGACCGATCCTGGTCTGAGCCTAGGGTTTCTTCACTCAGTGTGTCGGGGTCAGACTGCCAGGAACCCTGGCTGCCTTCCTCGCCCCTGATTGCACACTGCATGATTCCCGCTTGCTCTTCGCGTCTCCTTCCAATTCAGATTCGGAATGAGAGTCTGACAACGAGTCTTCCGATACCATGACATCGGGACAGTCTGTCGGACCCCTCTCCTCCTCGGGACATTGGAGGTCTCTGCCAGAGGACCTGTCCTTCCTGGACTTTACCCAGGACATGGGCAATCCCTTGCCTTCATCTGGGCCGACGGAATAGCCTCAGGCATACTTCAGTATAACTCTCCTCCCAAGGAGGCCATAATGGTGCCAGTGCCTTCTCTTGGAGCGCCTCCTTTTCAGGATGTGGAAGCGCTGGTTATGGTTCCCATTGTGAGCAAGCGGCTCGATTCCATGTATCGGGTCCACAAAAGCCCCAGCTTTGAAAAAAACCCCAACTACCACACAATGCCATGGTGGTGGAGTCGACCATGCGCTGGATCAAGAGCCAGAAGACATACTCCTTGGTGTCCCTGGGTCGGGAGGTCTGCCCCATGGATGGGTTTGGTAAGAGGTGTTTCCAGGGCTTGATGCTTGTGGCCCATATTTTATTTAACTACTCTTTTTATACCGCTCTATCCTGTGGTCAAAGCGGTTTGCATTATAAAGTAACAGTATACATTAAAACAGGGTAATCAACTTGGAGAAACCTTAACACTTGGGGCTTATGTTACATAAGGGAAGAGGATACCTTGCTAAACATTTTGAGGTAGTTATAGAAGGAGTACATCAAGGGGGAGGAGGAGTTCAACTAGGAGGAGTCTAAGGTAGGGGGAGAGGAGAAGGGGGACTGTAGGAGCTGCATATTGGCTATTTATTTATAAGAACATAAGAGATGCCATACTGGGTCAGACCAAGGTCCATCAAGCCCAGTATCCTGTTTCCAACAGTGGTCAATCTAAGTCATAAGTACCTAGCAATTTCCCCAAAAGACACAGGTTCCACAATGCTTGTATTGGGTCAAGCGGTGATATCCTGGGTCCCTTTTAATAATGGTTTATGGACATTTCCTCCAGGAACTTGTCCAAACCTCTTTAAACTCAGCTACACTAACAGCTTTTGTTACATCCTCCGGTAAGAAATTCCAGAGTTTGATTACACATTGGGTGAAAAAATATTTTCTCTTATGTTTTGTTATGATTCTTGATATACCGCACCTCCTTGTATCAGGGCGGTTTACAGTTGAACAAAAATAAAGAAAGGACAGCCCATGGCCAGGAAGAAAGGAAAATAACTCAATTTCATGACAGGACAGAGAGAGGAGAGCAGGTAGATAGAAAGGGAGAGGAAGGAGCTGAAAAAGATCTTGAAGGGAAAAGGAAGAGGGACATTGAGAGCAGGTGGAGGGTAGGTCAAAAACAGTCTGAAATAGGTTGAGTTTTCAAAAGGGTCTTAAAGTTTGTGAATGATTATTCTTGACGGAGGGTGGTAGGGAGGGAGTTCCAGAGGGAAGGACCAAGGAAGAAGGCGGCAGAATGGATTGGAGGCATGTGTGTGAGGGGAACGGAAGTACCAGACTGTTCACATGGATAGAGCGTAGACTACGAGGAGGGATGTGAAAATGCAGCAGATCAGCGAGGTATTGTGGAGTATTGGAGTAGATGACATGATGTGTTAAGGTGAGGTGCTTGTACTGGATGTGGTAGGGAACTGGAAACCAATGGAGCTCTATGTGGGTGGAGGTGATATGATCATGGTGTGAGGTATTGGCAGTGTTCAGCAAAAGTTGTACGCGCTGGAGTTGGGTCTTGGTAACGCTAGTGAGGGCAAGATTACAGAAGTCTAAGCATGACATAACTAAGGGCAGAAGAAGGGTGGTAAGAACCTGGGAGGAAAGGAAAGGACGGATAGCGCAAATTTTAGTCTTAAATAAGTTACCCTGTAGCTTCATTGCATGTCCCCTAGTCTTTCTATATTCTGATGATGTAAACCATCGATCTACGTTTACCCGTCCCACTCTATTCATTAATTTATTAGACCTTTATCATCCCCTCAGCCATCTCTTTTCCAGGTTGAAGAGCCCTAACCTTTTTAGCCTCTCTATATAGGGGTATCCTTCCATCCCCTTTACCATTTTGGTGGCTCTTCTCTGGACCTTTTCTAATAACGTTATATTCTTTTTAAGATACGGCAACCAGAATTGCGCACAATTTTCAAAGTGCGGTCGCACCATGGACCGATACAGAGGCATTATAATATCCTTTGTTTTATTTTCCATTTCTTTCCTTATGATACCTAGCATTCTATTTGCTGTCTTGGCTGCTGCTGCACAATGGGCGGAGGGCTTTAACATGTTGTTCACGATGATGCCTAAATCTCTTTCCTGGGTGGTTCCTAAAATGGGATCTTGCATCGTGTAACCATAGTTTGGGGGGTTCTTTCCTAGGTGCATGCATAACTTTGCACTTGTCCACATTAAATTTCATCTGCCATTTGGATGCCCAGTCTTCCAATTTATCAAGATCCTCTTGCATTTTTTCCACAATCTTCTTCATAGGTTTTACGTTGTAACAACTTTAAATAGTTTTGTGTCATCTGCAAATTCGATATCCTCACTCGTTGTTCCCTTTTCTAGGTCATTTATGAATATGTCAAAAAGCAGCCTACCCAGCACAGATTCCTGGAGTACTCCACTATTCACCTTTCTCCATTGGGAAAATTGGCCTTTTAGCCCTACCCTCTGCTTTCTATCTTTTAACCAGTTCCTGATCCACAAGAGTACGCTGCCCCCTATCCCATGACTTTTTAGTTTTGCCAAAGGTCTCTGAGGGACCTTGTCAGAAGCTTTCTGAAAGTCCAGATACACTATATCAACTGACTCGCCTTTTGTCTACCTGTTTGTTCACACCTTCAAAAAAACATAAGATTAGTAAGACAAGATCTTCCTTGTCTAAAGCTATGTTGGCTGTCTCCCATTAAATATGACTAGCTACATGAGTAATTTTGTTCTTTATGATGGTTTCTACCATTTTTCCCGGTACCAATGTCAGGCTCACTGGTGTGTAGTTTCCCAGATCACCCCTGGAACCCTTTTTAAAAATTGGCGTTACATTGGCCATCCTCCAGTCTTCAGGTATTACAGATGATTTTAATGATAGTTCACAGTTTACTAAATAGCAGGTTTACAATCTCATATTTTAGTTCTTTCAACACCCTTGGATGTATACCATCTGGTCCAGGTGATTTGCCACATGGCCCTGGAGAAACGTCCTCTGTGCAATAGGGTTTTACATCACCTGGAGGACATGTCCTAGTTACAGGATTACTTCCTGCCACATCAGGGTGATGCTCTGCTGTCATGTGACCTCTCTCCTCCATGGCAACAGGGATGCTGCTAGACTGGAGGTGAGACTTCAGTACTAGATCCCTTTTAGGTCTCATCTATGTACCTCTCTTCCTTATGTCTTCCAAGTCTGCTACTTTAGTCTCCAGAGATCGGACTCGTTCCCTGAGAGCAAAGAGCTCCTTGCACCTAGTGCGCACACAAGACCAACTGGGAGAAAGCCATACATGTGACAGAATGCAAAAGATTGAAAACCCCCCATCTTGCTGCGGGACTGCTGTCTGCATCTTAGTTTTAAGGTTGTATTTAGGTATTTAAGTTCTTTACCTACTAAGGGTTAGTAGGGAAAACTTCACCTAATATGTTTAATGTACTTTGTTCACCTGAAGCTGAATTAATCTCAGTCCTTAATTTATGCCTGATGAGGACAAACGGCTGCACCTGAGAGTGAATATGCCACCTCCTTTCCTTTGAGAGACTTATGCCAACTATAAAGCTACAATTATCCCGTGGGTGGGTGTTGGGGAGGGAGAGAAAAAGATTTATTAAAAGCTGGCTGCTACACAAGACCCTGTCCTATGCTTCTAAGGTAATCTGTGACCAATTTCCAGGGGGAGTCCCACAGCCCTTGGATACAGAAAGCTCTCTGCCCTGTTAAATTTAAACTGAAAGCTCTTTGCTGCTACTAGGCCCTGACTGATTTAACAAATACACTGGGTTCACAGATTGATCGGCTTCCTTTTTCCCCAAGATTTAGAAAAATTCCCAGAAGTAAATACTTACAATTACAGATCTCTCTCCAGACGTAGAAGTCCCCTTTTGTAGAATGAGGATCACAGAACATTCATATATACCGCCTTATCTGAGCTGGAGACGCCAAGGCAGGTGAGTGCAGTTGTCCTCGTGGACTCCCCTCTGGGGGAGCCGGCATGTTGGGCCCGAGCTGGAGGCTGCGGAGTCTTCTGAGCTTGGTCTCAGGATGACGGCCCTGGAGCACAGCATGTCTGCCTTCATGGAGCAGCAGCAGGCGCTGATAGCCGGTCTCACTGGTCCATCTGCCCCGACCACCGGGACCTCGACGTCCAAGTCAACCCCAGAGGCCAAGCTGATCCTCGAGACTCTTTGGACTCGAGTCAATCCTCGGCCAAGGTCTCCCTCGACCTCCCGCTCAGGACCGAGGCTGTCTACGTCGGTACTCTTGGTGTCAGGGCGGTTGGGGCCGAAGCCCTCACGGCCAGAGCACCTCGATTCCTCCTCAGAGGGATCAGAATGCGAGACGGAAGATGAGGAGTCCCCAGACACCCATCGGACCTGGTATGTCCCATCGGACTCACTGGGTTCGGAGCCCTGGAGAAGGTCCCTTCTGGAGGATACACGGTTCTCGGACTTCGTCAGGGACATGGCCAATGCTTTGGCATTCCCGGCAGATACCGAGGAGGAGCTCCGAGCTGAAGAGCTCAATGCCCTCCAGTATGACTTCCCCTGAGGGAAGCCCTTACTGTGCCGGTTCCTCCAATGCTGGAACGGCTGATGCTCCGCATGTGGGAGTCACTGGCCTCAATGCCGGTTCTCAGCAAGCGGGTTGATTCCATCTATCGAGTCTGCAAGAGCCCTGGGTTCCAAAAGGCACAACTGCCCCACAACTCCATGGTTGTGGAATCGGCCATTTATAGGCTCAAGAGCCAGAAAACGCACTCCTCAGTGCCTCCTGGCCTGGAGGCCCGGAACCTGGATGCCCTCTGCAGAAAATGCTTCCAGGACTCGATGTTTTCATGCCATGTCCAAACCTACCAGCTGTACATGGGCATGTACTTGAGGGACCTGGCAAAGGAGATTGCCGGGTTCTCAGCTGGCCTCTCCGAGGCACCCTTGCAGCACTTCAATGCCTTGTCCGCCGGGATTCGGGAGTGCTCGAAGTTCATATCTCGAGCGGCCTATGATGGCTTCGAAGCTTCGGCCCGAGTAGCTGTGGCCGGCATTGGTGCACGCCACCAGGCCTGGCTAATGTCATCTGATCTGGAGCCATGGGTTCAGGACAAGTTGGTCGATGTCCCTTGCCGAGGTGACAACCTCTTTGGCAAACCCATGATTGAGAAGGCTGCTGAGCTTGAGTCAGAGTACTTGACCCGGACAAGACTCTCAAAGAAGATTTCTGCCCCTTTTAAGAAGAAGGGCTCAGATAAAAAGCCCTTTTTCCCGAGGAAAGGTACTGCTTACTGCAACTACCCTACTTACCAGGCCACCCCAGCTCTCCAACATGGGCAGTAGGCCAAGGGACAGGGGCATGGCCCTCGTAAGCAGAAGGCCCCCAGGCCCCAGCTCCTACCCAATGCATAGTCTCTTTTCCGCCAGTGGTAAGGTCATGCACAGGGGGCAGGCTAACCCTGTATGCTCACAGGTGGCCAGCCATCACCTCGGATGTCTGGGTCCTGCAAATAGTCCAGTTCAGCCAGTTACCACCCTCCTCCTTTCCAGGGGAGCCTCTCGGACCCCCTCTTCACAGGGACCTCCTCTTGCAGGAGCTGGCAGGTCTTCTAGAGGATCAGGTGGTGGAACCGGTGCCCCACCACCTGCAGGGCAAGGGTTTCTACTCCAGGTATTTTCTCATACCAAAGAGAACAGGAGGCCTCAGAGCCATCCTCGACCTAAAACTTAAACAAGTTCCTGGTGAGGGAAAAGTTCAAGATGCTTTCCCTTAGAATGTTGCTGCCAGGGAGATTGGCTATGCTCCTTAGACCTGAAGGATGCCTATACACACATCCAGACCACAGACAATATCTGAGATTTGTAGTGGGAGGAAAACATTTCCAATACAGGGTTCTACCCTTTGGCCTAGCCTCTGCTACCAGAGTGTTTACTAAATGCCTGGCTGTAGTGGTGGTCTTCCTCAGAAGTCAAGGAATTTTTGTCTTCCCTTACCTGGACGACTGGCTCAGCAGGGGCCAGTCGGCTCAGGAGGCCCAACAGGCCACTTCCCGCACTGTCAACATGTTGCAACGTCTAGGCTTTGTCATAAACCACGCAAAGTCTACTTTGCTCCCCACTCAAAACTTAGAGTTCATAGGAGCCAGATTGGACACCATTCAGGCAAAGGCTTACCTGCCGGAGGACAGTGCACAGAGGCTGCTACCACTGACACATCAGTTCAGGCACAGGTCTTGGGTCTCAGTGAGACACTTCATATGCCTCCTGGGCCACATGGCCTCCACGGTGCATGTGACACCAAATGCCTGTCTCCACATGAGAACAGCTCAGTGGTGCCTCAGGGATCAGTGGACACAAGCCACCGGCAGCTTCAGAGACAAGATAACAGCATCCAGACTGGTGAAGTCATTGCAGTGGTGGAGTCAACCACCCAATCTGCTCAAGAGTGTGTCTTTTCAGATTCCCTTGCACACACAAGTGCTAACGACAGATGCCTCCTTGCTAGGCTGGGGAGCCTATTGCCAAGGATCATGTACTCAGGGATTATGGTGGTCTCAGGAGTCTGCACACCAAATCATCCTCTTAGAGCTGCAGGCGATTCGTCTAGCTCTTTAAGCCTTTTGTCATGTCCTCTCACATCAGTCTGTATTAATACAGACTGACAACCAGGTAGCAATGTTCTATGTGAACAAGCAGGGAGGCACGGAGTCTCGTATCCTATGTCAGGAGACACTGGACCTCTGCTCCTTTGCCATCAGGCAGGGTATGCTCTCAGTGTACCTGCCTGGTCAGGAGAACTGCCTAGCAGACAAATTAAGCAGGATTCTCCAACTTCACGAATGGCAACTGGATCTGGTGGTGACCCAGCGGATTTTCGACTGCTGGGGACAGACATCCATAGATCTATTTTCCAGTCTGCAAAATCACTACCTGCCCAGATTTTGCTCCAGACAGCCACTTCCCCTGAGGGTGGCTGCAGATGCTTTCCTGATCTCCTGGTGAGGGGGCCTCATGTATGCATTTCCTCCCACACCTCTGGTGGCCCGGACTCTTTTCAGAATCCTTCGGGACAAGGCCTTGGTCATCCTGGTAGCCCCCAGATGGCCAAGACAGCCTTGGTTTCTGCTTCGCCTCCAGATGGCAGTAGAAACCCCACTTCCACTGGGGACACAGCCCGACCTTTCACAGGAGCAGGGCTCTCTTGCACCCCAACCTCAGGGCCCTCAATGTGATGGCATGGCGGCTGAAAGGGTAGTGCTGGCTCCCCTCCTCCTACCGCGGAATGTAGAAGAGGTGTTACTGGCCTCCAGGAGGCAGTCCACTAGGAAATCCTATGCTTTCAAGTAGCATAGATTTGAGGTGTGGTGTAACCAGCACAATTGAAACCCTTTCTCTTGCCTTGTACCAGTGGTGCTGCAGTACCTGCTTCACCTCTCAGATTTAGGTCTCAAGTCTAACTCTGTCAGGGTCCACCTGAGTGCTTTGTCAGCAAACCATTTGCCCATGGAGGAGCAACCTCTTTCGGCTCACTCCCTGGTGTCCAGATTCCTCAGAGGTCTGCTTCTGCTGAAACCCCCAGTTCGTCCTCTGGCAACTGAGTGGGATTTGAATGTGGTCTTGCACAGCTTACTCGCCCACCTTTTGAGCCGATGTCCTCTTGCCATCAGCGCTTCCTCTCCCGGAAGGTGCTCTTCCTGGTGGCACTCACATCAGCCAGACGTGTGAGTGAGCTGCAAGCTCTCTTAACTGATAAACCATACACAAGGTTTTATAGGAATAGGGTGGTCCTCCGCACTCACCCGAAGTTCCTTCCAAAGTTGGTCTCTCCTTTCCACCTCAACCAGGTCGCATTCCAGCTGGACAGAGGCAGTCCTGCATACCCTGGATTGTAAGAGGGCATTGTCCGTCTACCTGGAGCATACGAAGGGACATCGAAGGGCTACTCAGCTCTTCGTCTCGTATGACCCCAGTAAGCTGGGGTTACCTGTTTCCAAGCATACGCTGTCCACCTGGGTGGCATACAGGGCGGCCGACCTCCCGTTGCAGGATCGAGTCACGGCCCACCGCGTCAGGGCTAAGGCTGCATCATTGGCTCACTTCCGCTCTGTTCCGTTGGCAGACATCTGCTGGGCCGCAACTTGGTCTTCAAGCCAGACTTTTGCAGCCCATTACTGCCTGGATAGGGAGTCCCGACGGGACAGTGCTTTCGGCCAGGCGATTCTCCGGAACCTATTTGAGGTTTAGGCAACTCCAACCCTCTGACCGTTTGATCTCAGGCTACCTGGGGGGGTGTTGCTTTTTCGGCTGAATTCCTATTGCAGCTGCTGTGGCTCTTCTAGAGGGAGCCATTTTTCAGCTATGGGTTCTCTGTAGCCTATAGCTAGGGAGTCCCATATGTGAGGACTGACTTCCTGCTTGTTCCTGGAGAAAGTGTAGTTACTCACCTGTAACAGGTGTTCTCCAGGGACAGCAGGAATCAGTCCTCATGACCCTCCCTCCTCCCCTGGAGTTGCAGTCCTATTATTGGTTTTTAGTCATTTCGCCATCTTTTTAGCTATGTCATTTGACTGAGCAAGATGGCACCCTTGGACGGGAAGGGGACCGCGCATGCGCGACGCAATCCCAAAGGCTTTCTTTGAAAGCTGGGGAATTGCTCCGCACGAAGGCTCAGTCAGCGTCGACATCACCCATATATGAGGACTGATTCCTGCTGTCCCTGGAGTACACCTGTTACAGGTGAGTAACTACGCTTTCTGTTAGGCCGTAAGGGATTCTGGTTGGGGCTGACCATAGTGCTCATTGAAAAGGAATGTCTTTAATCTTTTTCTGAAGCCGGTAAGATCTTTTATTTCTCTTATTGTAGGAGGCAGAGTGTTCCAAAGGGTTGGGGCATAATGGGAGAATGCTCTTTTGTTTGTCTTTTGGATGTCAGGTGGAATGCATAGTGAATTTTGTGAACAACTCCTTCTCAGTCTGGTATCTGGGGTTTTGAATATTAGGGCGGTGATGTGTGATGGTGCTATGTCATGTAACAGTTTTAAATATAATAACCAGATTCTTGTATTTACTTTGGCTATTGAGCCCAGTGAAGGCTGTGTAAAATTGGTGTGATTATGATCAGCATTAGATGCTGCAAGCTGGAGGTGTGTTAGCATTCTCCATGGTCTACCAAAGCAAACACTATTACAATAGTCTATATGAGGATTGACCATTGCCTGGATGACTGTTCTAAAGTTTGTTGGATCGAGTAGTGGTCTTAGTCATTGAAGCATTTTAATCTTTCTATATATAGCTTGGGTGGAGGCGTTTGTGTGTGGAGAGGTTGAGGGCTATATCTGATGATTCCCAGGTATGTTATCTCTTCTTTTACTGTGATTGATGCTCCTCCAAGTTATGTTTGGTTCTCTGAGAAAATATTTGAATGGATGAGTTTTGAGGGCTTTTCTGAATGTTATGTCCTTTGTGGCCCATAATTTGTCAGGGATAGAATTCCATAGGGAGGGTGCAAATAGGGAGAAGGCCCTCTTGGATGTAGTAGAGCTGGTATGGATAGAGTGTTCTGGGAGCCAGTTGGTCTTTGTTGTTGGGTGCCTCTTGTAATTGTGCTGATGGATTTGTATTTTATGCATTCAGTTATGGGTAGCCAGTGCAGTTGTATGAGCAAGGGAGGGGTGTGTGTGTGTGTCAGAGGGTGCAGGCTGCAGTGTTGAAAGCAAGTTTGAACAGGTGGATTGCTGCTTTTGGTAAGCTTTGGAAGATGATATTGCAGTAGTCGATGGGTGGAAAGAAATTTGCTTGGAGAACTGTGCGAAAGTTGTGGTGGGTTAGAGGTTTGAGATGCTAGACTGTTTTTGAGCTTGCAGTAGATGCTCTTTGTGATCTTGATGTGGCTTGAGGACAGGCATTGATCCAGGGTGACTTCTAAATGGCGTATTTCCTACTTGAAGCTGGGTCCCATTGAGGTTTATAGTATCTGGGCATCTGTTTTCTTGAGGTTTATGGTCATGTTGTGATTTGTGAGCCATTACATGACAGATTAAACATTTGGTTATGGGCGTGATATCTGGGTTAGATATGCTGATGGGTGCATAAATCATGACGTCAGCATATGTGGTATAAGATGTCGTATACTTCTATGATTCTGCAGATTGGCTGAAGAAAGATGTTGAAGATTAGTGAAGAGAGGGCAGAGCCTTGAGGGACTCCTTGGTATCGGGCTGATTTTGTGGGGCCTGTTTTTACTTGTAATTGTCTGTTTGATAGGTAGGACTTGAACCAGTTGAGAGGTGTGTCTGTTAGTCTAATTGCTTGCTGTTGCTGAATGATTAGGTTGTGTGGTATGGAATCAAATGCTGCTTTTATATCTAAGAAAAGTATGAATCCTGTATTCGGATTGTCGGTGCCTTTGATTAGATTGAATGATCTCCTTTGTGCACCTTTTATGTGCCCATTTTATCATTCATTCTGTTTGTTTTTTGGTTGTTTGCCTCTTTGTCTCCTTTTTCAGCTATTCCGGTCCAGTATGGCTACCGCCCTCCTCTGATTTTTAATCGGGTGAAACAGTTAAGTCATAAGAACATAAGATATGCCATACTGGGTCAGACCAAGGTCCATCAAGCTCAGTATCCTGTTCCTGATCGTGTCCCCCGTCTAGTCCCGGAACCTCTGGGTTGCCCATCTTATCCAGCAGCTTGGAGACTGAGAAACTCCCACTTTTGTGACATCATGAGTATATCTCTCCGGCAATGTTCCCTCTAATTTTCTGTAGGCTGTGTGTGCATAAAATGTCAGCTGTGCAGCTTTTGAAGAAAGGTTAAATTTTTGTGCGCCACATAACGACACTTGGAGTTAAATACTTTAAATTTGACTACACATCAGAATACAGTATGTACACCACATTGATTGCACTAGAAAATATTGTAGAACTTGTGAAAACCGTAAATACACAACAACTTTTAAATTTTAAGATGTCTGTGTTGTTTTCTATCAGAATCAGAACCGTAATATTTGTGCGCTCTGTTGTAAAGTATGTGCGCTCGCTCGGCGAGATGTGTGCGCGCGCACACGCGCACAGCTTAGAGGGAACAGTGCTCTCCGGTGTCCGCCTCCAATCATCAGTTACCTCAGTCTCCAAGCAGCTGGATACATGGGAGTCCGGGGGTCCAGGCTCACTAGAGAAACAGTTATAGAGTTGGATTTAGTTCTTTAGTCTAGTGGGAGTAGTTCAGTCCCGGGGTCTCCCTTTGCCTCAGATCTGTGGCTTTCTTTCTCAGCACAGGTCAGCTTCTTTATTTCTGGCTCTATCTGCTCCTCCCTCCCTGCCCCTCTCCTCTTCTCTGTCTCCCTGCTCATTGCTTTGGAGAGTGGGGGGTCCCCGGCCCATTCAGACACCGGCTGTGAGAGGGCAAGGTCTGTATGCAGCAGCTGCCTGGTCTCTGCTTCACGGACGGCTGCGCACGGAGTTGAGCCGACGCCACGCAGAAGTCTTGCCTGCTCGTGCGTCTAGCGGCTCTCTCCGGTGCACGCGGACGGCGGCTTGATTTTCAGCATCGGGGGTGCCTCTCGGGCCTGCGGTGTCTCGAGCGCTCCCGGTGTCGGTGGCCGCAGCCCTGTTTTCTGCACGCTTTTTCCTCGTGTTCCAAGGCCGGAGGTAAGTGTTGCATCGGGCAGCGGGCTTGCTTCCCCTCAGCGCGTTTTCGCGTGCTTTTGCTCCGATCGGCCCTGCCGCGTGGCGTCGGCGTGCCGGCCCTTCAGGCCTCCCGCACGGGCGTTTCGGGGACTACAGCAGGTGGTTAAGTGCCTCAGCGATTCTCATCGCATTAAAAAAAAAAAAAAAAGAAAATAAATACAATAAAGGAGCAGTGCAAGGTCCCAAGCTATAAAAGGGGGCTATTGTCTTTTCTCTGCTTCCCGAGTAGGTCAGCTTTCAGGGGGAGTATAAGGCGGCCTAACCTTTGGCTGCCCGTTTGGGAGGTCTCTGCCTGTCTGCCTTAGTGTTTCTGTCCTAGGCAGGTCCGGGATCAGTGCCCGTTTTATCATGCCTTCCAAGTCCCTGTGTTTAGTGTGTGGGATGAGGAAGACGTCTGCTGGAGTCTACAAGTCTTGTATGGGTGACTCCGGGGAGCCGTCGGCAGAGCAGGCGCAGCAGGAGTCAGTCCCGACCCCAGCTGCTGACATTTCCGCACCAGGGGGGCAGGACGTTTCCCAATTAGAGTCAGTTGCAGGCCCTTCCTCCGGCCCAGCCACTTCTTCCTCTTTACCGACGTTACCTATAGACCTGTCCTCTATTTTTTCTCAGCAGTTCGTAGCTCTCCTCCAACAATCCGTCTTTGGAGGCTCCCTACAGCAGCAACCACCAAAGGGCGGCGCACGTAAGCGCCCGTCTTCTCCTCGAGAGGACTGCGCTCCGGTAGAGGGTAAGAAACCTCGTGGAGAAGGAGCTGTGCGTGCAGTCGGGGGCTTCAGAGGACCCTCTTTTGGATGAGGAGTCGCACAGCCTACAGTTGGATGAGGAGCTGGAGGAAGGAGAGATCTCGGAGAGAGAGGACCAGTCCCGGATTGTGAGGGTCTTTCGGAGGGATGAGCTTCCAGCCCTCATCGTAGAGACGCTTAAGGCGCTCAATATGCCGGTCCCGGGGACCTCAGCTGATGAGTCCTTGGAGGATTCGTTGTTGCAGGTGTTTCAGAAGACTCAACGAGCGTTCCCAGTTCACAGAGTCTTCCAGGAGATGATTCAAGAGGAATGGAATCTACCAGAGGCTCCGCTGAAAGGCTCCCGAGTTATGGGGCGTTTGTATCCATTGTTAGATCAGGATAGAGAGGTGTTTAAATTGCCTAAGGTGGATGCGGCCATCTCGGCGGTTAGCAAGAAAACGACAATTCCCGAAGAGGGCAGTGCGGCCCTTAAAGATGGGCAAGATAGGAAGTTGGATGCCTTATTGCGACAGGTTTTCGAGGTCAATGCCATTTCGCTCCAGGCGGCTATTTGTGGGGCGTGGGTGGCTAGAGCCTGCCTGCGGTGGTCCCAGCGGGTGCAGGAGGGTCAGCCCGGTGCGTTGGCAGAGGAGGCTGCCCGTCTGGAGTCCGGGGCGGCCTACTTGGCGGATGTTCAGTATGATCTCATGCACGGTCTTTCCAAAAGCATGGCCGCCTCTGTTGCAGCGCGCCGCTATTTGTGGCTCCGGAATTGGTCGGCAGATATCTCCTCTAAAGCTAGATTGAGTAAGCTTCCCTTTAAGGGTCGTCTACTGTTTGGTGAGGACTTAGAGAAGCTGGTGAAGGACCTCGGTGAATCCAAAGGTGGGCGGTTACCGGAGGATTAAGCCTAAGGTGGCCCGTGGGGCGTCGGGGGCAATTGTGCGATGCTCGCCGTTTTCGCTCCCAAAGATTTTATTCGAGTCAGCAAGGCCGTTTCCCCAACAGGATGCAGGGATTTCGTGGGTTTCGAGGAGCGGGAAGGGGGTTTGGTGCCTCTTCTTCTTCCTCCTCAAATACCTTCAAGAAGCAGCAATGAAGCGAGGAGGGCCCAGACTCCCCTCATCCCTGTGGGGGGGCGTTTGCGGGAATTTTATCCCGCCAGGGCCCAAATCACTTCGGATCAGTGGGTCCTGGAGGTCATTCGAGAAGGCTATGCCCTGGAGTTCCTCCGTCCGGTGCGGGACGCTTTTGTTCAGTCTCCCGGTCGGTCCGTGGCGAAGCGCGTGGCGCTTCGGGAGACGGTACAAAAGTTACTCGACCTCCGGGCCATTGTCCCGGTACCTTCAGACCAGTGCAGATGCGGTCGATACTCCATCTATTTCGTGGTTCCAAAAAAGGACGGGGGAGTGCGTCCCATTCTGGATCTCAAAGGTGTCAACCGCTGTCTTCGAGTGTCTCATTTTCACATGGAAACTCTGCGATCCGTCATTGTGGCGGTTCAGCGCGGCGAGTTCCTGACGTCGCTGGACCTCTCGGAGGCTTATTTGCATATTCCCATCCGACCGGACCATTTCCAATTCCTCAGGTTTGCAGTTCCGTTCGGTCATTATCAATTTCAAGCATTGCCCTTCGGGCTTGCCACGGCTCCGCGGGTCTTCACCAAAGTCATGGTGGTGGTGGCGGCGGCCCTGCACAAGGAGGGCATCCTCGTACACCCTTACCTGGACGACTGGCTGATCCGGGCGAAATCCCACGCCGAGAGCAAGAAAGCGACGGCCAGGGTAGTCTCGTTCCTGGAAAGTCTAGGGTGGATAGTCAATGTGGCGAAGAGTCACTTGCATCCTTCTCAGAACCTGGAATATCTCGGAGCGCGTTTCGACACCCAGTTGGGCAGAGTGTTCCTCACGGCGCAAAGAGCTCAGCACCTGCGCGCTCTGGTGGAGAGGTTCCGGCAGCGCAGAGCTCCCTCGGCTTGGCATTATCTTCAAGTGTTGGGCACCATGGCGGCGTCCATCGAGACGGTACCGTGGGCCCGAGCTCATATGAGACCGTTGCAGCGTGCGTTGCTACATCGGTGGTCGCATCAGCGGGACCCTCTGTCCCGGAGACTAGTTTGCCCGGCGGAGGTCCTGCAGGATCTGCTCTGGTGGCTGCTTCCCGAGTCTTTGGAGCGGGGAAAGTCCCTGGTGGCCCCGGACTGGGTGGCAGTAATGACGGATGCCAGTCTGTTAGGCTGGGGCGCTCATTGTCAGGGCAGTTTCGTTCAAGGGCGGTGGAATCCCCAGGAAGCAACGTGGCCAATCAACCGCCTCGAGCTGAGGGCGGCGAGCCTGGCACTGCAGGGGTTTCACCCCTTGATTGCCGGAAAGGAGGTCCGGGTGTTGTCCGACAACGCGACAGCGGTGGCCTATATCAACAAGCAGGGCGGCACCAGCAGTGTCGCATTAGAGACCGAAGCCGCAGCCCTGTGTGTCTGGGCGGAGATGAATCTCTCCGACTTGTCGGCCGCACATATTGCAGGGGTGGACAATGTGGAAGCCGATTTCCTCAGTCGGGTGCGCGT
The DNA here is from genome assembly GCA_033557465.1 of Ichthyophis bannanicus. Classification (NCBI taxonomy): domain Eukaryota; kingdom Metazoa; phylum Chordata; class Amphibia; order Gymnophiona; family Ichthyophiidae; genus Ichthyophis; species Ichthyophis bannanicus. The sequence continues at coordinate 69,175,185 of CM066037.1, forward strand.
GGACCCGGGGGAATGGGTCCTTCATCCCGAGGTCTTCAACATGATAGCTCGACGATGGGGCTTCCCAGTCATGGATCTCATGGCGACCTTCGTGTCCGCAAGGGCAAGTCGCTTCTTCAGCAGGCGACGGGAAAGGATGTCGGAAGGACTGGATGCGCTGCTCCAGGTTTGGCCGGAGGGACAGCTGCTGTATGTCTTCCCCCCTTGGGTCTTGATCGGAAGGGTGCTCCAAAGGATAGAAAAGTTCAAAGGGTCCGTGATTTTGATAGCGCCGGACTGGCCGAGGCGTCCTTGGTATGGGGACCTGATGCGGCTGTTGGCGGCAAAGCCTTGGCGTCTCCCTTGCCGAGAGGACCTTCTCTCCCAGGGGCCTCTTCTCATGCTGTACGTGGATCGATTCTCGCTTACGGCTTGGCTCTTGAAAGGGCTCGGTTGACGTCCCGGGGGTATTCCGCGGCGGTCGTTTCTACCTTATTGAGGTCCCGGAAGCGCTCTACGTCTCTGGCGTACATTCGCGTCTGGCGAATTTTCGAGGCGTGGTGTGGGGACAGACAGTGCATGCCCTTGAAAGCATCTGTTCCACAGATTTTGGAGTTTTTGCAGGATGGTTTTGACAAGGGGCTGGCAGCGGCTTCGTTGCGGGTCCAGGCGGCGGCTTTGTCCTGTTTCAGGGGTCGAGTCAAAGGTCAGTCCATTATGTCGCAGCGGGATGTGAAGCGTTTTTTCCGGGCGGTTGCTCTGGTTCGACCGCCTTCCCAGAATGTTTTTCCTAAATGGCATCTGCCTTTCGTTCTGGATGCTTTAGAGCGGGTCCCTTTCGAGCCAGTGGCGAACGCCTCTATTAAAGATCTCACGCTGAAGACGGTGTTCTTGGTGGCCATATGTTCGGCGCGTCGGGTGTCCGAGCTACAGGCGCTCTCCTGTAGGGAGCCCTACCTTTACTTTTTTGCGGGTAAGGTGGTCTTGCGACCGGTCCCGGCTTTCCTCCCGAAAGTGGTTTCGGCATTTCATCTGAACCAGGAAATCGTTTTGCCCGTTTTTTTCTAAAGCTGGTCCTGACTCTTCCTCGAGGAACCTACATCTCTTGGATGTTCGTAGGGTCTTGCAGAAGTATCTAAGGCGCACAGAGTCTTTCCGGAAGTCAGACAGACTTTTTGTGTTTGGGGGCCCGAAGAAGGGAGAGGCAGCGTCCAAGGCTACTATTTCCCGATGGATCAAGGAGGCGATTGCCTCGGCATATGTACTGAAAGGTAGAGTAGTGCCGGAAGGGCTCCGGGCTCACTCCACTAGGGCACAGGCTGCTTCATGGGCGGAACATCGCTTGGTGGTAGACATATGTAAGGCGGCTACGTGGTCGTCTTTGAATTCCTTTGTTCAACACTATCGTCTGGATGTGCAGAGGATGGGGGAGTCCTCCTTTGGAAGGGCGATTCTTCAGGCTGGTTTGCCGGGTCCCTCCCGTGATTGATTGGTTTCTACTGCTCTGGTACTAACCCAGAGGTTCCGGGACTAGACGGGGGACACGATCAGGAAGATGAAATTAGACTTACCTGCTAATTGTGGTTCCTGGAGTGGAACCCGTCTAGTCCCGGATCCCTCCCCGGATGTGCATGCACACAGAAGCCTGAAGTGTCTCCGAGGATTACGGGTAAGACTTGTGCTTTGGTTTTCTCTTACTTCAGTTTTGTAAAAAAAAAGAAATTAAAATTTGCATGGGTACTCGCGGATGGGGGTCCGAGGCCTTTCTTTCTGGGGGTTTTCTTTCTCTCCTTTCCTTTTTTTCTGACAAGATCCTGATCTGTTCAGGGGTTTGGAGTCACAGTGATGACAGTTCCTGATTATATTGTCCATTTGGCCATAAGATGTAATAGGTATGTTTACTTGTTTCTCTGGTGAGTCTGCTTTGTCAATAGGTTACTGATGATTGGAGGCGGACACCGAAGAGATATACTCATGATGTCACAAAAGTGGGAGTTTCTCAGTCTCCAAGCTGCTGGATAAGATGGGCAACCCAGAGGTTCCGGGACTAGACGGGTTCCACTCCAGGAACCACAATTAGCAGGTAAGTCTAATTTCATCTTTTACAGCAGTGGCCAATCTAGGTCATATGTACCTAGCAGTTTCCCCAAAAGAGACAGGTTCCACAATGCTTGTATTGGGTCAAGCATTGATATCCTGGGTCCCTTTTTAATAATGGTTTATGGACCTTTCCTCTAGGAACTTGTCCAAACCTTTTTTAAACCCAGCTACACTAACAGCCTTTACTACATCCTCTGGTAACAAATTCCAGAGTTTGATTACACGTTGAGTGAAAAAATATTTTCTCTTATTTGTCTTAAATAGTTTACCCTGTAGCTTCATTGCATGTCCTCTAGTCTTTCTATATTCTGATAACGTAAACAATCGATCTACGTTTACCCGTTCCACTTCATTCATTAATTTATAGACCTCTATCATATCTCCTCTCAGCCGTCTCTTTCCAGGTTGAAAAGCCCTAACCTTTTTAGCCTCTTTTCATAGGAGTATCCTTCTATCCCCTTTACCATTTTGGTGGCTCTTCTCTACTTTTTCTAATAACGCTATATCCTTTTTAAGATAACGGCGACCAGAATTGCACACACTATTCAAGGTGCGGTCGCACCATGGAACGGTACAGAGGCATTATAATATCCTTAGTTTTATTTTCCATTCTTTTCCTTATGTTAACTTAGCATTCTATTAGCGCTCTTGGCCGCTGCTGCGGAGGGTTTTAACATGTTATCCACGATGATGCCTAAATCTTTTTCCTGGGTGGTGGTTCCCAATGTGGAACCTTGCATCGTGTAACCATAGTTTGGGGGGTTCTTTCCTAGGTGCATAACTTTGCACTTGTCCACATTAAATTTCATCTGCCATTTGGATGCCCATTCTTCCAATTTATCAAGATCCTCTTGCAGTTTTCCACAATCCTCTTGTTCAACAACTTTAATTACTGCTGCTTTTGGATCTTGACTCACCTGATCTCCTTTTCTCTCCCTTGTTCTACCCCTGCCTACACCTTCCGTGTTTTGTGTTTTGTCTTTTGTCTTGAGTTGGTTGTAAGCTCTGATGAGCAGGGATTGTCTCTTACATGTCTGTGCTGTGCAGTGCTGCGTACGACTGGTACCGCTATATAAATGTTTAGTAGATTGTCCAGTAGCACAGCCATTAGGGATTCCACACCAGTCTTACCACAGCTGTTCTTGAACATGTACCTGAGACCTAGCAAAGGAGCTTGCCAGGTTCTCAGCTGTGCTGTCCAATGACTATCTCCAACGCTTTCTGGGCCTGGTGTCAATGGTCAAGGAGTGTTCCAAGTATATGACTCGAGCGTCCTATGATGGCTTTGAGTCTGTGGCTAGAGTGGCTGTGGTGTGTATTAATGCCCACCGCCTGCATGGCTACAGTCCTCAGACCTGGAGCAATGGGTTCAGGGCAAGTTGGTCAGTGTCCTCTGCTGGGGGAGAATCTCTTCGGCAAGCCCATGACAGGCAAGGCCTCCAAGTTGTCAGCAGAGTTGATGACCAGAACCAGGCTCTCTCAGAAGACTGCTGATCCTTTTCGACAAAAGGCTTCGGGGGAAAAAGTCCTTCTACCCGAAAAAGGCCAATCAGTCCTATCAAGCTTCCCCACAGGGGCAGCCAGCCAAGGGTCAGGAGCAGGGCCTCCTGTAGGCCTAAAGCCCCCAAACCACAAACAATGCCTGTCCAGCAGCCTGGGTTTTTTGTTTTACACTCGGGGCATAACTGCTCTTCCCAGGGGAGGTTAGGAACCACAGTACATAGGGGGACTTTTCACGTTCTTTACCCAGCAGTGACCCAGCATTACTACTGACACCTGGGCACTTCAGGTGGTAAACGAGGTCTATCTCCTTCACTTTCACCAGATACCCTCTTTGTTCTTCCCAGGGGAACATCCTCTGGATCTCTCCCATCGAGACCTTCTTTAAAGGGAGCTTGCGGCTCTTCTCACTGATGGTGTGGTGGAGCTTTCCTGTTGCCTTGAAGGTGCATAGGGTTCTACTCATGCTATTTCCTGGGTCTCAAGAAGATGGGTGGCTTGCAACCCATTCTAGACGTATGGGATCTGAACTGTTTCTTAATGAAGAAGTTCAAGATGATATCCCTTGGAATGTTGCTGCCTTATCTGCACTGGGGAGACTGGCTATGCTGCTTGGATCTCAAAGATGCCTATACCCGCATCCTGATCCACCCCTTGCACTGGCAGTACTTCCGCTTTATCAGAGGGGGTGTCTACCAGTACAGGGTCCTCCAGTTCGGTCTGGCATCTGCTCCCAGGGTATTCACAAAATGCCTGGTGGTGATCGCTGCTGCCTTCCCACAGCTGCAGGGCATGTTAGTCTTCCCTTACCTGGACGACTGGCTGATAAGGAGAGGGTCCCTGGATGAGGTCTGTTAGGCCCTGCAGCTCTCTTCAATATCACTAAGGCCTGGGCCTTTCTTCTGCCCGATTAGGGCTCTTCGCCTCTTTGTCTTGGCAGAGGAAGTTTAATCCTCTGAGTGTCTCAGCTTGGGACATGCCCCACCTCCTAGGGCACATGGCCTTAACGGTCTATGTCACACCCTCAGTCCATCGGGAACACAGCAGGAGCAAAGCCCTCAGAACACAACGGGCGAAGACCAATGGAGGTTGCAGGTGCTAATCTTTATTGGTTAAAATGTAAATGTAAAGAGAATGTAAGTAAATAAAATCCCCTATGCATTTCGCCATCAAGCCTTCATCAGGGGGTACGCATCTAAAAACAATTGTAACAAATAGTTATAAAATTAAAACTACATAGTTAAAAAAAAATAAAATGAAAATAACAAAGTGTACATAATACATTCAATATCGTACAAAACTTAAATGTATAAAGCCTTGAGTATATAAACATGAGTATAAAAAGTAGATAATATGCAATACAAAACATATAAAAACAAAAGTAGCCAAATAGCTGTTTTGTTGCAGTTCTTAATTATTTAATACTATATAAGAAAAACTGCAGAGAGGGTACTTACATGGTGCACCATATAAGAATGAATGGAGGTCTTGAAAAAGACCCTTTTTCGTTAATGTCTCAAAACTAAAAAAGAATACAAAGTAATTCTGATGAAAAAAGGGGAAGAGAACACAAAACCAGGGAGGAGAGGAGCAAGAAGATAAAATCATTAAGAAATCAATAAATTATAAATTATAATGATATTTGGGCAAAACAAAAAAGAAAATGATTAATTTAATGTAATAAATACATTAAATGTTATGGTGACATTGAAGGTCCCAGAGAAACACTCATTTAAAAAGGTTATATGGTGTTAGAATGAAACCATATGTAAACGTTTATGTAATATGTCTAAAAAAGGGTAGTGCCAATCAAGAAACAAAGCTTTTCCGGGAAGATAAGATCACTAGACAAGGGGGAGCCTTATAACCAAAGCATGGCAAAAGAGAGAGAAATATTGTACATCATGAAAAACATGTGACCAAATTAAAAATGCTAAAACATAAATAAAACAAACATTAAAAACAGAGGTATGAAACAACTGGCAGTATGATGTATATGGCAGGATGAAAAATCCATTTTTAAAAATGCTTCACTTAAGCAAGGCCGGCACATAAATAATTAAGCTGCGTAACTAACGGCCATAAAAAATGTATTGTGTGCAGCAAGTTAAAAAAACAACATTGAAAAACACAGAGTACTAAAACAGGCGCCATAATAGAGTAAAAAATGGGTAAAAAAAAACTTTATAAAAGGAGCCATGTTAAAAAAACATGATATATTAGAACTACTGAGCTGAAAATATTAAATATTGTAGCTGCTATGTTACCCATACACACACACACACGTGAAGGAATAACTCACAACAGGCAATGTCAAGTATTCTGAATGAGATTTTGTGCGGGCGTCTCAAAATAAATATCCTGATTTCCGTGCCACAGGGTATGAGTGGAAGGTAAACACACATGGCAAATTAAACAGCCCAAACGGGATGTAATAGTGAACAGAGATAATGATAATATACCAATTTAATAAAGAACACCAACTTTCAAAAGAAACAGAGTGCTAAGGTGGATGTGCTAGGCTACTAAACACATTCAAGGAAGCCCACAAACGATAGATGTATTATGCTGAACAATAAGTCTCTACATGGAGCATAGTGAAACTCCTCAGAATATTGGTATATACATTGAAACAAATACATTGCCCAATGAAACGCAGAAAAGGCTCGCAACAGATAATGTCATGTATACTAAATGGGGCTGTGTGTGAGCGTCCTGGAATAAGTAACCCGATTTTGCGATAAAGTTCAATGATTGGCAGATAGACGCACATGGCAAAAGAAATGTAAGGCACTGGCGAAATACAAAAGTAAACTGCAAAGATAATGTATCAGTCTGTTTGATAACACTCAGTGGAAGCAAGCAATGGGGCGCCTGTCGGACAGGGTACTGGTCACCCCACTGCTCTCCCACTCCCTCATCTGGTGGTATGCCACACAGTCTTCTGGCGGAGCTCCCCTTTCAGGATCCTCTGCATCAGCAGGGTCCTCACCATGGTTTATTTATTGAACAGCTCTTTTATACCGCTCCTTCCAATGATCAGGGGTGGTTTAGATAGAACAATAACTTGAAGATACGTAGAACATTGAACAGCTTAATAATGTAATTGGAACTTAAGAACTAGTTAAAACAAACTATATACATACTAGATGAATCCAGAACTATGTACATCCCAGTATACTCTTATGGAAAGGTATAGTGGAAACTGTTTCTCCAGGACCAAGCAGGAAGTCAGTCCTCACATATGGGTGACATCGATGTCGATGGAGCCCCCATGCGGAGCATTTCCCCAGCTTTCTAAGAAAGCCTTTGGGAATACACCCATGCATGCGCGGTCCACTTCCCGCCCAAAGGTGCCATCTTAGTCCGTCTTTTTCCGTGGAGCCCAACGGACGTGAGTCCTTGTCACCCGGAAAGGTTTGTGTGTTTTTTCTGCGATTTTCGCTCTTTTGTCAGGTTCGACGCTGGTTCCCCTTCCCACCTGGGTTCGGTACACTGGTATCGACCCGATCTCTATTTTTCATTTTTTTGCCCTTCGTGGCACGCGTTCACGCTCTTTTTCTTTTTCCCTGGAGGGCCGGTCTTTGGACCTCACGGGGGCCCTTTTTTCCCCGATGGCCTCCAGTGGTTTTAAAAAGTGTGATCGTTGTAAGAAGCTCATGTCTCTTTCTGACACACATGACTGCTGCCTGCATTGCCTCGGGCCAGACCATGATCCCAAGGTCTGTGTCCCGTGTGGGAAGATGTCCACCAAGGCACTCAGAAGCCGGCAGCATCAGAAGGAGAGAATTTTTTCTGACTCTGCCTCCAGCCGAGCCCGGACCTCGTCAGAGGCCTCGACGTCTCAGGAGTCTGACCCCCGAGCTTCGTTGTGGTTCCTCTGAAAGGGGGTCCCCCAGTCGGGAGCATAAGAGGAAGCTCGTGAGGGTAGCGTCGGAGGATACCCCTGGTTCCTCGAGGGCCAGGTCCCGGAGCTGGAGAAGCCGCCTAAGGTGCCTCGTATAGAGCCGGAGTCCGTCGAGCATGTAAGTCCTGTTGTCCTCGAGGACTCTCCTCCCAGGGAGCTGACGTCTGGCCCGGCGCTGCCGGGGCCCGAGTCGGTGGCTGCTGAGTCTCCTGAGCTTGGACTCAGGCTGACAGCCTTGGAGTGCAGACTTTCTGCCTTCATGGATCAGCAGCGGGTGCTGATGGCCAGCTTGACTGGTGCATCTGCCCCGACCACCAGGACATTGACGTCTAAGTCGACCCCGGAGACCGAGCCGTTTCTCGAAGCCATGAAGGCCCAAGTCCGGACTCGGTCACGGTCCCCCTCGACCTCCTGTTCGGGACCGATGTCGTCGATGCTGGTGCCCCCCGGCGTCAGGGCAGGTGCTACCGGAGCCCGCACGGTCGGAGCCCCTCGACTGTTCCTTGGATGAGTCTGCGTGGGAGATGGAGGACGAGGAATCCCCTGATACCTTTCGGACTAGGTGTGTCCCTTCGGACTCGCCGCAGTCCGAGCCCCGGAGTAGGTCCCCACCGGAGGACACCCAGTTCTTGGAGTTTGTAAGGGACATGGCCAAGGCTTTGGCTGTTCCTGCGGATCCCGAGGAGGAGCCTCGAGCTGAAGAGCTCGATGCCCTACAGTATGACTCTCCTCCGAGGGAGGCCTTTACTGTGCCGGTTCCTCCGATGCTGGAACGGCTCCTCTTCCGAATGTGGGAGGCACCGGCCTCGGCGCTGGTTTTGAGCAAGCGGATCGATTCCATGTATCGAGTCCGAAAGAGCCCTGGGTTCCAGAAGGCACAGCTGCCGCACCATTCTATGGTTGTGGAATTGGCCATGCATCGTCTCAAGAGCCAGAAGATGCATTCTGCGGTGCCCCCCGGTAGGGAGGCCTAAAGCCTGGATGCATCGGCAGAAAGTGCTTCCAGGGCTCGATGCTTGCTTGCTTGCTTGCTTGCTTGCCGTGTCCAGTCCTACCAGCTGTACATGGGCATGTACTTGCAGGACCTGGCTAAGGAAATAGCCGGGTTCTCGACTGGCCTCTCCGGGGAACCTTTGCAGAGGTTCAAGACCTTGTCCTCTGGGATCCGGGAGTGCTCCAAATTCATCTCCCAGGCGACCTATGATGGCTTCGAGGCTTCGGGCCGAGTAGCGGCGCTCAACGCCAGGCATGGCTACAGTCATCGGACCTCGAGCCATGGGTACAGGACAAGTTGGTCGATGTCCCATGCCGGGGTGAAAACCTCTTCGGCAAGCCCATGGCCGAAAAGGCCACTGAACCCGAGACAGAGACTCTGACAAGGACAAGGTTAAGGTTGTCCAGAAAAACTTCTGCCCCTTCTCATAAAAAGAAGGGCTCCGGGGAAAAAGACCTTTTACCCGAGGAAGTCATCTGCCTACAAACCTTTCCCTCACTATCAGGCCTCCCCAGCAGGGTCAGCAGGCCAAGGGGCAGGGACATGGGCCCCGTAGGCAGAAAGCCCCCAAGCCTCCAGCTCCTGCTCCTGCTCAGCAGGGAGGGGTTTTTTGACTCCCACTGCATAGCCTCTCCACCTCTGCTGGCCCATCTTGGCACGGGAGGTCGGTTGGCCTTGTTTGCCCACCAGTGGCCACTCATCACAAGAGATGCTTGGGTACTGAGCATATTCCAGAAGGGCTATCTGCTCCATTTCAATCAGGTACCACCCTCCTACTTTCCAGGGGAGCCTCCAAGGCCTACTCTGCATCAGGAACTCCTTCTCCAGGAACTGCAAGGTCTTCTTCAAGACAGGGCAGTGGAGCCTGTACCTCCCCACCTGCTGGGGCAGGACTTCTACTCCAGGTACTTTCTTGTGTCAAAGAGAACTGGAGGTCTACGGCCCATTCTGGACTTGAGAAATCTCAACAAGTTCTTGGAAAAGGAAAAGTTCAAGATGCTTGCTTACTCTTCGAACACTGCTGCCTTACCTCCAGCAGGGAGATTGGCTATGCTCCTTGGATCTGAAGGATGCGTACACTCTCACATCCTCATTCATCCAGACCACAGAAAATATCTAAGGTTCGTGGTAGGAGGAAACCATTTTCAGTACAGAGTACTGCCCTTTGGCCTAACCTCCACCCCACGGGTCTTCACAAAGTGCCTGGCAGTGGTGGTGGCCTACTTGAGAAACCAGGGTATTTTTGTCTTCCCCTACCTGAACGACTGGCTCATCAGGGGTCAGACTCGCCAGGAGGCCAGGCACGCCACCCTCCGTACTGTCTCTCCTTCAGCAGCTAGGCTTTGTCATAAACTTCGCAAAGTCCACTTTGCTCCCCTCCCAGAACCTGGAGTTCATAGGGGCACGGTTAGACTCCCTGCACGCAAAAGCTTACTTGCCAGAAGACAGAGCGGGAAGGCTGATGGACTTGGCCAGCCGGTTTCTAGACAATCCACTGGTTTCCGCCAGACTTCGTTTAAGGCTCCTGGGCCACATGGCTTCAACAGTGCATGTGACCCCCAATGCCCGCCTGAATATGAGGCCTGCACAGTGGTGTCTCAGGACTCGGTGGAGGCAGGCTACAGGAAGCCTAAGAGACAAAGTAAAGGTGTCCAAACCCTTCCTGAACTCCCTGCAGTGGTGGCTACACCCCCCAACCTTCTACAGGGAATTCCTTTTCAGGTACCTGTTTCCACTGTGGTACTCACAACCGATGCCTCCTTGCAGGGCTGGGGTGAACATTGTCTGGACAAGTGCACACAGGGCCTGTGGTCTCCATGGGAGGCCACGCAACAAATCAATCTCCTGGAACTCCGGGCGATACGCTTAGCCCTCAGAGCCTTCTCTCACATCCTGGCCCACCAATCTGTCTTGGTGCAGACAGACAACCAGGTGGCGATGTTCTATGTGAACAAACAAGGGGGCACGGGGTCCAGGCTCCTGTGTCAGGAGGCACAGGCCCTTTGCTCTTTTGCATTTCGACACAATATGTTGCTCAGGGCAGTCTATCTTCCTGGCCAAGAAAATTTCCTGGCAGACAGATTGAGCAGGGTTCTACAACCTCACGAATGGCAACTGCACCCTTTGGTGGTTCAGAACCTTTTCCTGAAATGGGGACTTCCATCCATCGACCTCTTTGCCAGTCCCCAGAACCGGCAGCTGCTCCAGTTCTGCTCCAGGCAACCGCATCCCACGAGATTCGCAGCGGATGCCTTCCTGATCTCATGGTCCAAGGGCCTTCTGTATGCGTTTCCTCCCACGCCCCTGGTGGCACGAACCTTGTTCAAGATTCTAAGGGACAGGGCCTCGGTCATATTGGTAGCCCCCAGATGGCCGAGGCAGCCCTGGTTCCCGCTTCTGTTACAGCTGGCGGTGGACACCCCACTCCCTCTGGGGTGGCAACCCGATCTTCTTTCTCAGGATCAGGGTTCCCTTCTGCACCCCAATCTCAAAACTCTCAATTTGATGGCCTGGAGGCTGCAAAGGTAGTGCTGGCTCCCTGGGGCCTGCCTCAGGAAGGTTGAGGAGGTGGTCTTGGCCTCTAGGAAGCAATCCACCAGAAAGACCTATGCCCTGAAGTGGAAACGGTTCTCCTTGTGGTGTGACAAACGCCAGGAGAACCCTTTCTCCTTCCCTCTGCCAGTGGTGCTTCAGTACCTGCTGCACTTGTCTAATCAGGTTCTTAAGTCCAATTCTGTTCGGGTACACCTTTCTGCTCTGGCAGCCCACCACTCACAGGTAGAAAGGCACTCTTTATCGGTTCACCCCTTGGTGTCCCGGTTCCTCAGAGGCTTGCTCTTGCTGAAGCCTCCTCTCCGTCCACCAGCCCCTGAGTGGGAGCTGAATGTGGTCTTGCAGCAGCTTACTCGCCCTCCCTTTGAGCCGATGGCTACGTGTCCTCTCCGCTTCCTTTCTTGGAAGGCTCTTTTCCTAGTGGCACTGACCTCGGCCAGACGAGTGAGTGAACTTCAAGCCCTGGTCTGTGACAGGCCATACACTCGTTTCTATAGGAACAGGGTAGTCCTTAGGACTCATCCTAAGTTCCTCCTGAAGGTAGTCTCCTCTTTCCACCTCAATCAGGAGGTGATTCTTCCAACATTCTTCCCTAGGCCCCATGCCAGCCGGGCTGAGGAAGTCCTGCATACCCTGGACTGTAGAAGGGCCTTGTCTTTCTACATTGAGCGAACTAAGGGTCATAGAAGAGCTACTCAGCTCTTCGTCTCCTTTGACCCAAACAACTTGGGGTTGCCTGTCTCCAAGCGTACCTTGTCCATATGGGTGGTGGACTGTATCACCTGGGCTTGCAAGGCAGCAGACCTTCCCTTGCAGGGTCGCGTCACAGCCCACCGTGTCCGGGCAATGGCTGCATCAGTAGCTCATCTCCGTTCTGTACCTTTGGCAGACATTTGTAGGGCTGCAACTTGGTCCTCAAGCCAGACATTTGCAGCCCGTTACTGCCCAGAGAGGGAGTCCCGTAGGGGCAGTGCTTTTGGTCAGGCAGTACTTCGGAAACTTTGAGGTTTAGGCAACTCCTGCCCTCCAACCCTCTTGTTGGGCTACCGGTGGGATCTCTTCTCAGTAAAATTCTTTCCCTGATGCTGAGGCTTCACAGAGGGAGCTCTATTTTCAGCCTGGGTTCCTGGTAGCCCAGAGCTAGGGAGTCACCCATATGTGAGGACTGACTTCCTGCTAGGTCCTGGAGAAAGAGTAGTTACTCACCTGTAACAGGTGTTCTCCAGGAGCAGCAGGAATCAGTTCTCACAGCCCTCCCTCCTCCCCTTGGAGTTGCAGTTGTATATAGTTCTTTTGTGTTTTTTCTGCTCTTTTAGCTATGTCATCTGACTGAGTGAGATGGCACCTTTGGGCGGGAAGGGGACAGCGCATGTGTGGGTATATTCCCAAAGGCTTTCTTAGAAAGCTGGAGAAATGCTCCGCATGGGGGCTCCATCGACATTGATGTCATCCATATGTGAGGACTGATTCCTGCTGCTCCTGGAGAAAACCTGTTACAGGTGAGTAACTACTCTTTCTTAGCTATTTACAAGTGATAAATATTTCGAAGGGGAGGGATTATGATATTTGGTTGCTTCCAAGCTTGGCTGGGGAGTCCATTGGAACAGTTTTCAGTCCCAAGGTCTCTGCTTGCAGGAGGAGAGCCAGCTCCAGATCAACTTCCTTGAGCTCCAACTGTTTCCGAACGCCACATGTGGTTGATCTCCTAACAACTTTCTTTGAAAGCTGGGGAGAGTTTACCGCTCTGGCTCCATCGTTGCTGATGTCACCCATATGTGAGGACTGATTTCTGCCTTTCCCGGAGAACACCGTGCTACAGGCAAGTAACTATGCTTTTGGCCAGTCCCTTCCTTTCCTTTGGAGATAAGGGACAGTAGAGGTATTTTTGGTTGCGGTTCAGCCATCTGATGGCTGGGATAGCACTGGAAGCACCAGATGGAGTGCATGTCGGCTCCGACCTAGCCTGTGGGGCTGAGAGTGTGATGCCCAGGCTAGTTAGCCCAGGGACTCTGTGCCCCTCAGGAGGCCTCTATGGTGATCTTTCACCAGGAGGCTACAGTAAGCAGTTTGGCCCTGGAGAGGTTCAGGTCTCCTAGTGGAAAGTGGAGTGTAAGCTTGATTGCTGCAGAGCTTGAGATCATAGAGTAGTATGGTTGGGCAGAGGAGCATCTCGTTGCCCTGTCCTGCAGCACATGTCACAAACTTTGACAACCTGCTGGCCACCTGTCACCATTGGAGCAATCACTAGATAAGGTGAATGCCAATAGGTGAATTTGCTTCAGCAGTGGGAAGGATCCACAAATGGTGGGTTTGTTTGCACTGTTTCAGGTGTACCCCAGAAAAGGACATTGTATGTCTCCCTCACTGGCTTTTGGTGAATTGTCACCTGTCAGATGGCTGCCTGGGTGAGAATCTTCACACTCTTGGCAAGTGCATATTTCTATATGATTTGCAAGGTATTGTGGGCAATGTAGTTCATTCACACCAGACACAGCTGCTGACAATAATTTAGTTGTGCTCTTGGGTAAAGCCAATAAGATATTTATTTATGGGGTTATTTCTCCCAACACAGATATGCTTGGTAGCACATAAATTAGGTTACTTGCTTTCAGTGTTAACTTGAAAAAAACAAAGTCAAAATCAGGAAAACAACAAATGAAAAGCCACAAAGCAAGAAACAAACTGTTCTTTTCAGGTTAACTTCTGATTACTTCCCACATAGATACAGAAGTGATTCTCTCCTAGCTCACAAGCAATTAGGTAAGGCTTAATTGCTAGCAGTTATCCAGCTGAAACCCCTTAGCTGGCTTGCTTTCTACTGTGTGGGTCAAATCCTGCTTCAGGAGCTTTTCTGGGTAGATTAAAGAACAAATTTGTATTTCTTTGTGATGGTTGCTGTACTTTATAACAGAAAGTTACCAACGGAGTTTAGATAGAGAGCAGTCCATATAAACAGGATCCTCATCTGCTATTATTCCCCCTTGTTCAACAAGCATGGGTTCAATATCATGGATTGGCACAGATGAATCTCTCAATGGAGCATTTTCAGGAGAATACTTGTTTCCCTGCTGTCTTTCAAGGTTATAGCTAGGGCATAGATCAGTGTTCATACCTGAGCTTCCATTGCTGCTAGAGTTCCTCTCTATATAGCCTGGCCAGTATGTAGTCCAGTTCTTATGTCCAGCCTTCCAATCCAGATCCCTGGACACTGGATCTCTCTTCACATACCTTCTGGCACAGGTCTTAGGGTCCCTTCCACGTGCAGCAGCCGTCTCCCTCACAGGTAGCCTCTGGTGATTCCTAGCTCTGCAGCACCATTCCTCTGGCTTTCCCCAGTCCAATGGTATATGCTGGCCCTTGGAATACCTCCCAGTATACGTACTGCTTTGGACTCTTCTAGACCTCTCAAAGGCTTTTCTCTTCCTTCTTCCAAAGGGTCTCTTTCCCTCTCTGTCCGTCCGGTTTGGCTTCTGCTTCTGATGATCCTTCAGATGAAACTGATGATCAAACTCAAGCTGATTCTCAGGATACTGAGGACAATTCTCTGGATATCCAAGGTGATCATGAAGATGGTCATCTGTAGAATAAACTCTACTCTTATTCTGCTTAGATGAGTGTTCCTCCCTAACACAGCGCAGCTGGGCTGAATCGGGCCTTGCCCTTTGCAATGAGTGCTTGGGGATTACCTCATAGCCCTTTTGATTGAACACACGTTTTCTCACTTCAGCTCCTCTCATGGCTGTTGGAAACCTGGTGCATTCTGGGACTGGTAGTCTTTTATGGCAAAATTCTGTTTTCTCATTTCTACCAGCACTGACAGGTTGCTTGTTCAGAGAGACTTCACCTTTTCTATAGCCCCTTCCTGAGCTATGATAAGCTTCCTTATCACACACCTTAACAGGTTTTGAGCCTATCGGACATGAAGTGTCTAGGAGCCCTGGGTGCGCCTTGCAGACCATGGTACACAGATTCTTGATATAAGGGCATGGCCTCTATCTCCTTACTACTTCAAGAGATGGGTCTACTATGGTGGGAGCTCCTGGAAATGCAGTTTCCCGACCCCTGCTCGCTAATAACTTGGTTCATGTGGTATGTAGGCTTCCAAGAAGTGCTGCTCTGGAAAGTAGTAGTCTTCCTGCTTTATGGACTGGTGGGCCTCTGTTCTAAGCTTACTGGAGCCCTTTTGGCATTCTGGTCTGAACCAGGACTTGACCCTAAACTCAAGGTTTGGGGTGTGGCCCTTTTGATGCTGCAGGAGTTACATTCCAGGGATTCCTTGGCAGTACATCTCAGGGTTGCCAGTTTCCCCAGGAGTGTAGCATTCCTGTCTGGGTGTCAGGTCGTGCCTCAGTTGGTCTCTTTAAGGTTGAGGGCACTGAGAGGTCCCTTCTTTGGTCCCTTGTGTAAGGCCTCTCCAGAAGGTTAGTTCCTTATGGTGGTTTCCTGGGGAATCTAGCATCCACCAGGTGATGACCATTCTGTGACCCTTTTTTCTTGCAGAGAACCATTCTGGTCTTTGATGCTTTGAGCATCTCTCAAAGGTGTAGTCCCCTTTTTCATTGTGACCAGACTGTTGTCCGTCCGTCCCTCCTCTGAAAAAGATCTTCAAAAGGACCCCCGCTGCGTTTGCTGGACATGCAGGGGGGTGTTGTGTGGTTAAATGATATTTTGCTAGTGCCTCCCATTGGCTGGATCCTTTTCAGTTTTTGGTGGGTCAAGGAAACAGCTGACCAAGGTCTCATCCTGTTTTCTCTGCTGGCCCAAGGAAGCCATTGGGTCAGTGTGCATTCTGGCTGGTAAGTACATGCTGGTTGTGGGTTTGGAACTACATTGGATACAAGCCGCCTAGGCATAATCTGCTCTGGTATTAACAGGAGATATCTCTAAAAAGGCTTCCTAGTATTTCTTGACTGTCTTTGGAAGCCCTGCAGGGTGCTAATAGGGGTTGGTACAGATGGTGCCTTTGGCAACTAGTCTGTCCTGAGCGTTGCAGTCGAACCATCCTGGGTCCTGACTGTTTTGGGTACATCCCACTCGTCTGGACTTGTCTTGCAGGATGAGAGCATGATTTACTTTCTTTGAATTCTGCTAGACTTGTCCAGGACCCTTCTTGGAAGGACCCTCTTGGAAGGTTGGACAGCCTGCTTTTTTTGGTTGCATTGCTGATATCATTACCATGAAGATTTTATCTTCAGGTGTGGGGGGAGTGTTGGTGCTGATGCTGTTGTAAGAGGCCTAGTTATTCTTATGGTCTGAATCCAATTTCTTCATGTTAAGAGCCAAAGATTCTCACTTTTTTGTGTGGCAAAGTGGCTTTTATTAATGTGTTCTGAGATAATCTCCAGGAACAAGCAGGAATGAGTCTTCACATGTGGGTACGTCGGCGCCGACGGAGCCCGCACGGAAAATGCTCCCCAGCATCCAATCAGAAGCCTTTGGGAGCATCCCCCGTGCCTGCGCGGTGACTTCCCACCCCTCCAACAGTCTCTCCTCAGTTTTCATTTTTCCGCGGAGCCTACAGGACGTACCTCCTGTAACCGCAGAAACCTTCTTTTTTTCTTATATCCTTATATTAACTTTTTCTTGTTTTGTGCGGTCGTGGCGGTCTTCCCCGTTGATACCGGTTCCTCCGGTGCTTCACTCTCTTCCCTTGTCAAATTTTCTTTGTTTATCCTTAAGGCCTACTAGGCCCTTTTTTTCCACATGGAGCCTTCATCCCCTTTGAAGTGCCCCCACTGTGGAGACTTGGTTTTCTTTTTAGACTCCAAGGCCTGGTGTCTATCATGTTTGGGCCCTGACCCTTTTTCCCTGGGTCCACGGGGCCTTAGCTTCGGGAGAAGACCTTCCCTTTTTCGGGTATCCCTCGATACTGTTTTTCCTCCTCGGGTGAGGACCTCGGTTTATTTTTCTCTCCAGGATCAGGTAACCCACAAACAGTCTGTTAAGACTAGCCGATCCTTGAAGGGCAAGTCTCATGCCCAGCATGATGACGGCTCCGGCCTTGCCCTCAAGACCACATCGGCAATAAAACCCCGGCGGGAGTCCTCGGCCTTCAAAGCATTTACGGGGTTTCAGGTTGTTCCTGGGGTTCACTCCTCACAGAACATACCTGAGCCATGCTCAGGGGTGGTATCCGCTTCGGGCGGTACCGATTCCCCGGCATCGGCACTGGTGTCGAGTGCTCCACTCCTCACCGAGGATCGTCAGCTGGTGTCCTCGGTGCCTTCAGGGCCGATCGATTCGATCCAGACTGGCTTTCCTGCGCCCCAGCCATGCGCGGGGTTGGCACCGGCTCCCCTGGCGTCGGCGTCGAGTGTTTCACCCGCTGCCGGGGATGGTGGTCTGGCTTCGAGAGGTACCGCTCCCCTGGCATCGGCACCGAGGATTGTCGTCTGGCGCCCTCGATACCTTCGGGGCCTGCCGGTTTGACCCTGACTGGCGTGCCTGCATCCCAGCCATGCGCGGGGTTGGCACCGTCTTCGAGCTGTTCCGCTCCCCCGGCATCGGCACCGGGGTTGAGTGCTCCACTCTTTATCGGGGGTCTGCGTCTGGTGTCCTCGGTAACCCCAGGACCGGTTGACCCGGCCCGGGCTGGCTCTTCGGCCTCCCAGCCTTGCGCGGGGGTGGTGCCGCCCTCGAGCGGTGCCGGATCCTCGGCATTGCCACGAGTGTCGAGTGCTCCGCTCTCCACTAGGGATCGCCCTCTGGAACCCCCAGTACCTTCGGGCCCGATCTACGCGGACCTGGGTAGCGGGCCTGTATCCGGGCCGGCCGCGGGGCGCACGCCGGCTTCCAGCGATGCCGATGCCCTGGCATCGGTGTCGGGTGTCCCACTCTTCCCCGGGATTCGTCACCGGGTTTCCTGGTCAGAGCCAATCAATACGCCCCGGAGGGGCATCCATCTCCCTTCGTGGGGGGGTACCAGCTTCGGTCGGGGCCGGTGTCGAGTGTTCCTCCCGTCCTGGGGCATCGTCTTCGGACGTCCACGGTGCCTTCGGCACCGACTGCTCCGATCCCGGTCGTCTCTCCTGTGGGGGCATCGCCGATACCACCTCCGACGTCAGTATCTTCTCGGCATGCACCGATAGCCTCGTCCTCTTCGATGCCCAGTCTAGAATCGATCTCTAGTCTGGATGATTCGATTCCGACGCGGTGGGAAACCGGGCCAGGTCGTCTCCGACTACGCAGTACCGAGGGTATTCTTCCAAGCCCTTTGGTTAGCTCGGTGCCCTTTCGGCAACCCTCACTACCTCCTCCGCTGGCACTGACGCCGGCATCGGTATCGAAGTCGATTCCTGCTGCTCCATCGGTGCCATCGATCCTTTCGATGACTAGCTAGGAATCGATACCGGGTGCTGATGAGGCAATACTGATGGCCTCGAATCGGAGCTGTCATTACCGTCCCCCATATGGCAGAATTCTTTCTCTGCACCAGTCCCGTGGGTCTTCTGGTGTCCACGGCCCTCATTCGGCCTCGGCCGACCCGGGAATGACTTCTCTGGGAGATCCTTCATTTCAGAAATTTCTCCTTGACATGGCTACTTTTCTTGCCATTCCTATTCCTGGCCCTGCTCCTACCCAAGATTCGGCCAAACAGGGGACCGTCATGCTTCCTTTACACCATTCCTTGCAGGACCTCCTTCTGAGGATTTGGGAATCACCTTTGAAGGTCCCTGCGCCCTCTGCAGCCATGAATGTTCTGTATCAGGTGCCTCCCTCTCCGGGGTTTCAGAGCAACCAGCTTCCGCATCATTCCCTTGTAGTGGAATCAGCGATGAGGAAGGTCAGAAGTAAGAAGAAACACTCTTCTTATCCGCCAGGTCGTGCATCTAAAGCA
Source organism: Ichthyophis bannanicus (assembly GCA_033557465.1). Lineage (NCBI taxonomy): Eukaryota > Metazoa > Chordata > Amphibia > Gymnophiona > Ichthyophiidae > Ichthyophis > Ichthyophis bannanicus. The sequence goes on from CM066037.1 coordinate 69,194,055, forward strand.
CTTGATGCCTTTAGCCGTCAAACCTTCCAGACTTCTATGTTGGCTTCCAGAATCATTTCATATATATTTTATATGAGTCTTATGCTTCAGGAGGTCACAGAGAAATTATCACTTCTGTCTCCCTTCTTGTCAGAACCTAAGGCCTCTGACTATTCCTTGCTTCTTAATCATAGCAGGGACATCTCTTGGTTTCTTTCCCGTGCTTCCCTAGACTCTTTTGAGTCTGTTAGCAGATCCTCGGCTATTGCCATTGGAGCACGTCGTACTGTGTGGCTGCAAGCTTCAGGCTTGAACAGATGGGCACAACATACACTGGGTAACTCTCCTTGCACTGGAGAAAATCTTTTCAATAAGGAGGCTTTACTTCAGGTTGCTCGCTGCTCCACTGACTTCCCTGGCTATGGAGACCATCCCAAGTCTCCTTTTTCCCCGGGACGTGGGAAATATCCTACGAACCCTTCTCTCCTGAAGAGGAGGAGGGTTCACCCTTCTTCTGCCCATTCCTCCGGCGTACCCGAGCGAGGGATGTCTCCTCCTAGCCTGAAGTCTCCAGGCTCAAACCAGTCTACTCGTACCAGCGCCCATAGGTTCCGGCAGGGTGCGCCATACAGTTAACTTCTCCTCTGTAGAGGTTTCTTTCTCAAACCCTACGCTGGGGGTTTTTTCTTTTCCAGTATGCTATGCCCTGGGATGTTTTCTCCATGGGTCACTGACTCTCCCATTCTTCTACCATGAAGGGAGGTTGCAACTATCCCAGGATAGTTTCGGTCCCCACTTGGACTTTTTTCCTTCGGCGGACTTGCCACATGGTGGGTCACTTTCCTAATCCCTCTCTTCCAGGTTTCCCCTGTTTGAGTTGGTACCATATTGAAATACTACTTTTTCTTTCCAGCGTAGTCTGGTTGTCTTCCTCCAACGCATATTCTGAACGACTCATCCGGCAGGGACGGAGTCTCCGCCACCCCTGCCTGTTTTCTCTCTGTCCTTATACAGGAGAATCCCCTCTATGGTTTTGTTCAGTTGCTGTCGGTTTATCTTGTAATTCTCCCGCGCAATGCCCTCTGCATTCTTCGGAGAAGTTTTCTTATTAGCCCTTGCCACAGAGCATCGATCTTAATCTCTGTGGGGTTTTTTTCTTACGAGAGATAAGTTCCTTGGCTTGAATGTCCACGGAGCTCTCATTCTGTCCGGAATATACCCCTGCTTCACAGACAGGGAGCCTCCATATCTCTTCCGATGGGTTCACCCCTATTGTTGGACCGTCACATTCCCCATGTGAAGGTCTTCTCTGTGGCTCAGTGGCAGGTATGTCGTCTTAAGATTATTTCGTGTATGCCTTCCGTATGCATATCTACATCTATATCTATGCACATGTCAGGAGATGTCCATAGCGCCCTATGTCATGCCTCCCCCCATGACTGTCGGTGCTTAGGTTTATTTTTCTATGAGGTCCAGACAGTCACCTTGCCTGTTTTTATATGGCTCAGTGACTGGGACTGTTTTTTTCTGACCACTACTGCTGTGACGCCAACAGCTTCTCCTTTTTGTTATACATTTCCCTGTCTATGCAGCCTTCCCTCAATGTCTTCCTATCTCTGGCCAGTTAGGAAAGACAGTGTGCATCTTCCGTATTCCTGAGTTCCCTTCGGTTCTCCTTGGGAATGGGGGCTTTCTTCCATGCCCCCTCTTCCCTCCCAGACTGTGCCAAATTACCAGATTGGTCAGTTTCCTTTGTTTTTTAAGTCCTCACTGTTGATGACTCTGTGCCTGAACGAGTCCCAGCTTTCCCGTAAAAGCCTCCCTGTGGGGACCTGCCGATCTTCTCCTGCCCCGGTGGACACCTGGGTCTCCTGCCCATTCCAGTCTGGGCCTTCTCCTCACTGCTGTGGAGTTTTCTTGAAGATTCTGCTACTGCTTCTACTGTCTACTTCCAGTAGGTAAGCTCTACTTTGTGCCAGTTCATTAAATTTTTAATGCTGCTTGTCATGCCTTCTAAAGACTTTTCCCTGTAGTCTTTAGTTTCGCTGTTCCTCTACAGCTCTGTTCTTCTCAACTCCTATCCCCCATCCCTCCGGGGATGCTGGGGATCCAGGTTGGAAAATGCCGTCCTGTCCGGGATACGCATTTTATGGGATCTCCCCTGGTATCCTTAGCTAGGGAGTCCCCACATGTGAAGACTCATTCCTGCTTGTTCCTGGAGATAGCACAGTTACTTATCTGTAACAGGTGATCTCCGGAACAGCAGGAATTAGTCTTCACAACCCGAGTTGTATTTGTCTATTTCCCCTTCCTCTTCTCTCCTTATGTCTCAGCTATGAAACCCAACTGAGGAGAGACTGTTGGAGGGGCGGGAAGTCACCGCGCAGGCGCGGGGGATGCTCCCAAAGGCTTCTGATTGGATGCTGGGGAGCATTTTCCGTGCGGGCTCCGTCGGCGCCAACGTACCCACATGTGAAGACTAATTCCTGCTGTTCCGAAGATCACCTGTTACAGGTAAGTAACTGTGCTTTTTCAGTTTTCCTTATTACTTGGGAAATATGCTGTGCCAGATGATGACATCACTGAAAGTTGCTCTACTTTGCTTCCCACTTGCTGGCCAGGGAACATAACCCACTCATCTGGACTGGTTTAGTAGGGTCCAAGGAAAGTAAATGATCAGGTATGTAAAATGTATCCATGTGCTACCGTAGGCTCCTTGGGAGCATGATGGTAATAACGTATTATGTGATCTCAGTGCATTGCCATCTGAAATGGGATAAACTGCAAGTCCTAGAATGTAATGTTAGTTTGCAGGTTCAGTTTTAAACCTAATAACCTAGGGCAGTAGTTCTCAGCTCAGCCCTCCAGGCCCCTTGGTGAGTGTCTGGGGTTTTTTTTTTTTTTAATGTAAATATTTCATCTTGTGCATTTTTAGTTGTGAATAGCCTGAAAACTAGGAGTGATTTTAGGCAATTTTTTTTAATGTTCATTTGCCCTAGTAATTTTTTAGACACTCTTTATATGCCTGTAAGAACTTTAAAATTGCCCAAAATTGTTTGAATTTCTATGCACATGTTTATAAAAATGATTTGCCTGCATTTTAAATTGTTAGGCATCCAAAGGAAGCAAATGCACACCCCTATTGAAAACCAGACTGTCTAGGGGTAGGTACCCCAAGAACAGGTTTGAACACTTAGTATAGGCTGACACCCATGAAATTTTGATTATTTTATGTTAAGATACTTTAAAAGTCCATGCTGGCACTGAATTTTAAATTAATATCTAAAGGATAGAAAAGCAGCTAACGCTTTTTGACTAAATGTCAGCCTATGATGACTAAGAGCTTTCAAGATCCCTATTTCTGCCAGTCCTGATGTCAGTATGTCCTTAATGTAGTTTGGGTGACAAATTTTTTAGGTCTGTGGTTTTGATTACTTTGTAGAAGAGATTACAAATCTGAGCATGTAGAAAGAAAAATATATATATTTTTTTCTCTCTGTAACAGCTGACGAAAATTCTTCAAAGCCTGTTGGGCGTGACGCTCCCTATGTTATAAAAGTGGTAAGGGAACTTTTCTAGCCCTGAGTTAAATGTCTTCAGCTTGGGTGCAGATTATTGCTGTGAATATAGAATGCTTCTCTGGATGCACCGGGTCCCTGATTCATTGATTTAAACAGTATAGACATTCATTAGCACATTGTCTAGTTTGCATTTCTGAAGTTCCTTCTGTTCAGCCATGTGCTTGTGTGGCTGAGAGAGGGTATACTTTACGAAGTATCAAATGAAATGTTTTTTCTTTTGAACTAGAGAATACTACACAGTACACCTGAAAAGCATAGTTTAAAGCAACCAGGAGGTGTGCCTGTTTGGAAATACAGTAGTAGCAAATGCATGATACTACAAGTCTCAGCTTCTAGTGGTTAAATATAAAAGCAGTTGGTTAGAACAGATACTTTTTAAGGAGACAAACTTGAGGTCTACTTAAGATCCCTTCAGGCTGTGTTGCAGTCTTCTGTGAACTAGAAACAGATGGAGGCTACTGTCATTAAAGTAGGGGTGGAAAACATCTGGCCTGGAAAACCTCCCTTGCAGGCCATAGAGACCTAAACAGGTGGTGGTAAGACTTGCGGTGGAGCTGTGCCATGCACATTTGCCACATGGCTGCTGTTGAAGCATCTATACTGATGGTACAAACTCAGAAGTAGTAGTTCTGTTGCCGAAGAGCCATGCCATCGCAGTGGTGGTGAGAGGGAAAACTGCCACAGCATCTGCTCTGAGAGATGTGTGAAGAAACTGGGTTGGATGGAAGGAAAAACGGTGCTGTTGCTGCACCATCCTGTGCCCACCCCGTCTTGAAAGCTGTACCCATAAAGCAGCCAAAGACGAATGTTGCTGCTCGGAGAAGAGTGGGAGACACTCTAGTGCTAGCATTAGGCCTGAGAGCAATGTTACCATGAAGCTCTGTGGGAGGCCTTCACTGACACCGTTTCCAGTGGAAGGGTGGTGTTGCAGTATCAAGATGGAAAACATGACATCACAGCATTACCCATGCCTGACAGCAATGCAGGTGGAAGACTCCCACACAGCTTCTTGGGAACATTGCTGAAAGACATCTTTGGCGCAGGACATTTACTCCCTCCTTCCACTCTCCTCCCTAGTATTTTTGAATGGAAGTTGCAGTCAGGGGTGCCTCAAAGGGCTGCCAACGATTTTTGGGAGGCAGGGATGGGCACTACATATGTAGTCTTTGGGGAGCATAATGGAAACTGCCATTGTGGCCCCCAGAGACTCTGATTGCTAGTGCAGCCCTCCGGAAACATTGCTTACCCTTGCTTTAAGGAGTCTTGTGATATGTAACTGCCTTAATTAGTTCATTAGCCTACGAAGGAAAGATGGCCAGTATTGATAAACCTGGAATTTGCTGTGACTGCTAAAAGGTTTGGCTGAGAAACTCAAACTCAACTGTTGAGGTCAGGATGGAAATATTCTTGGCATGGGAAAGATCTTGATCTATAAGAGGTTTGATACTTTTGTGACATTTGCTAAACCCTTTATGTAGACAACTTCAAGTTTGAAGATCAGGTTGAAAGAGAGAGAAGGTAATGGGCGGTATAAAAGTTGAGCTGTAGGCACTTTCAAAAAGTCCAAACTATTTCTCCCGTGAAATTGGGTGGATATTTTTTTTTCACTTGGGATGACTGATTTATCTGTAAAGAAGAATGTTCTTAAGTTTTTTTTTGTCATATCGATAAATACCATACAAGTCAGACCAAGGTCCATCAAGCCCAGTATCCTGATTCCAACTGTGACCAATCCAGGTCGCAATACCTGGCAGATTCCCAAAAGGCACACAGGTTCCACAGTGTTTGTGCTGGGGCAAGCAGTGGATTATTGATGGTTTGGATGATCATGTGATTGCAAGGATCTCTCTCTCTCCCGTTCTTTCTCTGCAGGCTACCTATTTAACTTGCTGGCTGCTGTTTTCCCCAGGACAACTGTTCTTTTGCTTTGGCACCATAACTCTGAGCTCTGCAATGCCCAAGTCTCCATACTAATTGTGTGAGAGTAGTGCAGGAGTTTGAATATTGTGCAGTTTGAATGTGCTGAAAAGCATGGGCACTAGGGTAATGTAGGCCACAGCTTGACAAATTGCAGGTTTCTCATCTTTAAATACTAAGAGTTGACTGCTTGAGAGCTTTGTGTTTTTTTTTTGTTGTTTTTTTAAATAACTCTTGCCACATACATCATACATTAAACCCTATAGATGCTTAAACTTTTGAGTATTGTAAGTTCTAGTGCTCTTGGTACTTAAAAGCATTTAAAAAAGAATCCTTGAATGCTATAGAAAAGTACATTTAACTTTTTAATTTTGAATGAAGTTGAGTATCATTTTAAAAAAATCCCACTACTCTAGACTTTAAGGCTTGGAAAATAGAACTATTCTGTAAGTTCTACATGGACAAAGAAATGCCATGCTGAGTCAGACCAAGGTCCATCAAGCCTAATATCCTGTTTCGAAGTGGCCAATCCAGGTCACAAGTACCTGTCAGTTTCCCAGAAAGGTATACAGATTCCATAATGCTTATCCCAGGGTAAGTAGTGGATTTGCCTGGTCCTCTTTAATAATGGTTTATGGACTTTTCTTCCAGGAACTTGTCCAAATCCTTCTTTTTTTTTTAAACCCAGCTGCCCTAACAGCTTTTATTACATCCTCCAGTAACAAATTCCAGAGTTTGGTTACTTGGGTGAAAAAATATTTTCTCTTTAGTCCTAAATGGGCTATATTGTAGCTTCATTGTGTCCCCTGGTCTTTCTGCTTTTTGAAGGAGTAAATAACTGATCTACGTTTACCTGTTCCACTCCATTCATTAATTTAGATGTCTATCATATCTCACCTCAGCTGTCGTTTCCAAGTTGAAGAGCCCTAACCTTTCAAGCCTCTCCTCATAGGGGTATCCTTCCATCCCTTTATCATTTTGGTGGCTCTTTTGTACCTTTTCGAAATCTGTGATATCCTCTTTAAGATATGGTGATCAAAATCATACACAATATTCAAGGTGCGGTCGCACCACGGGAACAATACAGAGGCATTATAATATCCTTGGTTTTGTTCTCCATTCCTTTCCTTATGATTTCTAGCATTCTATTTACTTTCTTAGCTGCCGCTGCAGACTGGGCCGATGGTTTCAATGTATTATCCACGCAAGGATCTCTACAGGCACACAATTGGTCATTCATGATGGAGCAGACTTTGGTCTAGTTTTCCCAGGGCCCAGAGAACTTCTAAAATAGCTTTCAGAGCATGTGTAGGCATGCCTGCATTCCATCCATTCACAGGTACTGTCAGTCTTGGTTCATTTGTGATTTCAGTATAGACATGAGCTGTAGCTACGTTTTGTTAAAATTCATCTATCATCATTTCTTAAAAAAAAGTCTGAGCAATGTCAATTTCTTGAAGATACTCTGTTGAAGAAAATGTGACTTCAGAGCATCAGGCAATATCTTCACACTCCTCGTGGTGCTGCTGATTCTGCTCCTGTGATGCTACCACCATTGCATAAGAGAAGGGATGTGTCAGCCAGTCATGCCAAAGATGATTCCCCTCCCATGCAACTGGTTAGCGCAGCACAGAGCAGCAAGAAGAGGGAATCCTGTGATGAAAGCCTAACTTACTTCTTAAACAGTGCCAAAAGTGTTCATGATACTTGGCATCAAGGAATTTTAAGTCTCCAGTTGGTGTAGAGCAGAATCCTCGGGCTAAAGTTATCAGGGATATTCACAAGGGGTGCACAGAAGCTCGCTTGCTCACTCACCACCTCCACTACCTCTCATCACATTCAAGAGGTCAGTAAAATCACCCCCTCGGCCCCATCCAGTGATACCTGAAAAATTCATGACAGTTTAGTTAGCAGTATAGTATGGATAAATTCCAGATAACTCTCTCCAGTGCATCAGCAAACAAAGGAGACTTTCTCTGAATAAGAAAATATTTTGTCATTCTTCAAGACCATTGTTGAGAAGCTGTTATTCTGAACTATGGTCAGATTGGTCTTTAGCTGGGATTTAAGTGCAAGTAAAAGTCCTTCTTAATCACCTTCACATAATGGATCTACGAGGCTGCCTTTAGACCAATTGCGTTCTCAGCTAAAATATGATACACAGAGGCTACCACACATCCTAAGTTCCTTCAAAGGATTTTTAAGCAACTTTCAATAAACATTCAAGACGAGCCTGACCCATGGGCTGAGGTTTTGGGCACATTAAAATATCTGGATGTAACAAAAGATATTGTAATATTGCTGGTGTACAAAGTCCTACTAGATCAGCATGCCAAGCTATGACAAATGCGCTTCTCTATAAGACCCACTTCCATTGCAATGGGAACAAAGTATAGGGTTTGCTATGCACTGGGACAAGTTTCAGGTCATAGTAGAATCGGCCTTCAAAAGGAAGAAAGATTTTAGGTTGTATTCTAATATTCCTTCAGGTAAAGAATTCAAGCTATTGGATACCATTGAGAAAACCACTGCTTCCTTATCGTCCCTCAAGTCCAGTCCCGGACCTCTGGGGTTGTGAGCCTCCTCTCGCAGCTTGGAGACTGAGTGATGTCACTGGCATAAATAACTACAGGATCTGCCTGCTCGCTCCAGTTATCTCAGTTGCCAAGCAGCTGGAGGATTGTGAGCCTAGAGGTTCAGGGCTCACTTGAGGAGCAATTAAGGAGAGTTAAAGTAGGGATTTGGATTTGTTGAGATTTATTAAGATTTTATTGTCTTTTTTTTATTTTGTAAAAGTTGGTTAATATCCCTTTAAATTTTGTGCTGAAGTACTCCCCCCCCCCTCCCTCCCCTTTCCCCCCTCCTTACTCGGTAGTGGGGACCTGTGCTGCCTAGAAAGCAGGCGAAGCCAGGATAGCAGAGCCGGTTCCTGAGCCCACGGGTGGTTCAGGGACACCGGTAGCTTCGGCTCAGACTCACGTAGAAGCTTTTGCCTGCTAGAGTTGGAGGCCACAGGAGGAGGAGAGCTGCCGGATTGACAGCGGTTTTAGACCGCGTGGGTTCCTCTGCCAGCGCAGTTGTGATCACACGGCAGGGTATCGGCAGTCACTTTTAAAACATAACACGGAGGTAAGAAAAGGGCCGGTTCATTTCTTTTCAACATCGCGATTACTAGGCTTGATGGGGGGCCGTGGTGGAGTCGGCAGTGCTGGAGTCAGCTGCGCCATGTGGCTAGAGCGCAGGAAATGCCATTTTGAGCAGGCAGTCTTCCGGGGCTCCTGCGCAGGCCGCGAAGCTTCGTTTTAGCTTTTGTTTCTCAGGAATAGATTGGGAGCAGGTTAACTGAAGGGACCTCGTCAGTTTAAAAAAACAAACAAACAAACAAAAAAACCTCAGATTTTAAGCAGTGGCAGTCTAGGGCTAATTTCAGTCACAAATATTTAGGGCTGGCTGATACTGGGCTCAGGCAGGAATCTGCAGGGCTGTATCTGGCACATGTTTGGCTGGAATACCTTCTAGACTGCTCTGTTTAGTTTGTGGTGCTAGAAGGAGGTCAGTGTCAGAGAATGGCGTAAGGGCTGCACTCCTGAGGCAGCTTCAATGGAGAAGGCATTGGAAGCAGCTGGTGAGAGGCACACAGATGTTCCTGGGTTGCTGGCGGAGCATCTTTCTACCGAGAGGCTGCCCCTGGAGCCGGTAGCAGGGACCTCTTCCACTTCTGATCTCCCAATTTCTCAGCCATTGTTGCCAGGGGGCCTGGTGGTAATTTTTTTTTCTCCTGAATTTGTTACGCTGATTCAGAAGGCGTTCGAGGGCCCTCAGGGAAGGCTTGCAGCTACTACCGCTGCTGGGGTCCCGGGAGAAAAGAGGCTCGGCACGCCTCTGGGCTCAGCTGAGTCAGGAATTCTTCCAAAGAAGCCCAGAGGAGATAAAGATCAGTCGGAGCCTTCCGTAGCTTCGGAAGGTGTTCACTCCGAAGGAGGAGAGCCTGATTTGGAGGAAGGAGAAATAGCTGAACAGGAGGATCAGGCTAGAGTGGTACGTGTATTTCGTATGGATGAGTTAGCGCTCATATCGGAGACCCTCAAGGCTCTGAATATGCTGGCGATGGAGCCGACGGAGGATTTGACCTTGGAGGACCTGTTTACTACAGGCCGTTCGGAAGACTAAAAGCCTTTCCAGTCCACAGGGTGGTGCGTGAGATGATTCAGGAAGAGTGGGACATGCTCGAGGCGGCCCTTAAGGGAGCAAGAGTTATGTCTCGCCTTTATCTGCTGGTGGACCAGGATCAAGAGGAGTTTAAAGCTCCGTGAGTCGATGCAGCTGTCTCGGCGGTTACTAAGCAGATTTCCATTCCTGTGGAAGGAAGTGTGGCCCTCAAGGATGCTCAGGACAGGAAATGCGAAGCCTTATTGAAGCAGGTGTTTGAAGTGACTGTGCTGTCCTTACAGGCATCTATTTGTGGAGCTTGGGTGGCGAGGGCCTGTCTTCGGTGGTCGCAGAGGATTCAAGGGGAATTGATAGAAGGAGCGACTGGGGAAGCGTCCGGCTTGGAGACTGGGTCCGCTTATTTGGCCTATATTCACTATGATCTCATACGAGGTTTGGCAAAAAGCATGACCTCGGTGATTGCGGCTTGGCGTTACCTTTGGCTCCGCAATTGGGCTGCAGATGGATCGTCAAAGGCCAGGTTGAGTAAACTCCCCTTTAGAGGTAAGCTACTCTTTGGAGAAGACTTGGACAAGCTGGTAAAGGACTTGGGTGAGTCAAAAGGCAGTAGGCTGCCGGAGGACAAGCAGAAACAGGGACGGCCAACTCCGCCGCCTAAAGGGCAACAGAGGGAGTTTCGTCATTTTCGTCCCCCGAGGTTCGGCCAAGGCCAAAGAGGTTGTTTTCCCTATAGGTCCCGAGGGTTTCGGGGAGCAAGTAGAGGATTTGCAGCCTCTTCCTCCTCAAATCTTCGAAAGTCCCAATGAAGTCAGGGGGACCCAGGGGGGACTCATACCTGTAGGGGGCCAGCTACGGGACTTTTATCCTGCCTGGGTCCAGATTACATCGGATCAGTGGGTGTTGAGGTCATTCGAGAAGGTTATGCATTGGAGTTTCACCGACCGGTGACAGATTCTTTCGTACAGTCGCCGTGCAGGGCACGCCTCAAGTGCGTTGCTGTACAGCAGACGGTGCAATAGCTGCTGGCTCTCAAGGCCATAATACCTGTACCACCGGACCAATGCGGCTGCGGTCAGTACTCCATATACATCGTGGTTCCAAAGAAGGATGGGGCCTATCGACCAATTTTGGATCTCAAAAGAGTAAATCGCTGTCTTCAAGTATTTCACGTTCATATGGAGACTCTAAGGTCAGTCATAGTGGCAGTACGAGCGGGTGAGCTTCTCACTTCCCTAGATCTCTCGGAAGCGTACCTGCACATTCCAATCCATCAAGAACATCAGAAATACCTCAGGTTTGCCGTTCCGATGGGGCATTTCCAGTTTCGGGCCTTACTATTTGGTCTGGCAACAGGGCCTCGAACATTCACCAAGGTGATGATGGTCGTAGCGGCGTCGTTGCGGAAAGAAGGTGTGCTGGTGCATCTTTATCTGGAGGATTGGTTAATTAGAACAAAGTTCAGGGCAGAGAGCGAGATGGCTACAGCCAAAGTGGTAGCGTTGTTGCAGAATCTTGGTTGGGTAGTCAATAGGAAAACAGCCGGTTGGTTCCGTCACAGGGCCTGGAGTATCTGGGAGCAAACTTCGATACGAGAGTGGGACGAATCTCTTTCTGCCTCGGCATCAAGCACAAGTGTTGAGGAATTTAGTCCAAGAATTTCTCAACACACCGAATCCGATGGCATGGCATTATCTTCAGTTACTTGGGACCATGGCTGCGACTATCGAGCTAGTGCCGTGGGCACGAGCGCATATGAGACCGTTGCAACGAGCCTTGCTCAGATGGTGGTCACACCAGAAGGATCGGTTATCGCAGAAGCTGCCCTGTCGACCAGAGACGTGTTGGGCACTGCGGTGGTGGCTGCTTCCGGAGTACTTAGAAAAGGGAATGCCCTTGGAAGTCCTGGCATGGATCCCCCTGACAATGGATGCCAGTCTTTTAGGCTGGGGAGCTCACTGTCAACATCGGTTCGCTCAGGGTCAGTGGACCACATTGGAATGGAGTTGGTTGATCAACAGGTTGGAATTACACGCCGTAACATTGGCACTGCGAGAATTTCAGCCATATCTCCGAGGAAAGGCCATTCGGGTGTTTTCCAACAATGCGACAGCGGTAGCTTACATCAATCGTCAGGGAGGTACCAGCAGTGCCGCGCTGGAGGAAGAAGCTGAGGAGCTGCTCGAGTGGGCCGAGGCGCATCTGGTAGCTGTCGGCAGCACATGTAGCAGAAGTGGACAATGTGGAGGCCGATTTTTGAGTTGCATAAGAGTGGATCCAGGAGAGTGGAACCTTCATCAGGAAGTGTTCGAGATGCTGGTGCAGCGTTGTGGCACGCCAGTAATGGATCTCATGGCCATGTTTCAGTCTGCAAGGGTCGAACGTTTCTTCAGCAGAAGGCGAGAGAGAATGTCTGAAGGTCTGGATGCTCTGACACAGCCTTGGCCCGAACGCCAACTCATATACGTGTTTCCACCTTCGGTGTTGATAGGCCAGGTGTTGCAACTCATAGAAGGTCACAGAGGATTGGTGCTGTTGATCGTGCTGGACTGGCCAAGAAGGTCTTGGTATGCTGATCTGAGGAGGCTGTTAGTAGCAGAGCCATGGCGCCTGCCCTGTCAGAGACTTATTAACTCGGGGACTATTGCTCATGCCACAGGTGGATCGATTCTCTCTTACGGCTGGGCTCTTGAGAGGGCAAGACTGAAAGGAAAGGGTTATTTCGCGGCAGTCATTGGGACTGTTGAATGCGCGGCAGAGATCGACTTGGTTGGCATATGTCCGGATATGGCGAATATTCAAGGCTTGATGCGTGGACAGGGACGTGGAGGCGTTACGAGTGTCGGTGCCTCAGGTTTTGGCGTTCTTTCTGAAAGCCATCCTGCAAGGTTTGGTGGCTGCGTCCCTATGGGTACAGTTAGCTGCGTTTTTGTCCTGTTACAGGGGAAAGGTTAAAGGAGAGATGCTGGGAAGCCATCCGGATATAAAGCGTTTCTTGAGAGCAGTGGTTCTCTTGAGACCACCGTGTAGACTTAGTCCCAGCTTGGGATCTTCAGATAGTGTTGGCGGCATTGGTGCAACAGCCCTTAGCTGTTGTCTCGAGCGACTATAAAAGATCTCACTCTCAAGGTGGTGGTCTTGGTGGCTATCTGCTCGGTGCAAAGAATCTCAGAGTTGCAGGCTTTGTCTTGTAGGAAATCGTATCTGTCTTTTTATGACTCGAAAGTGCTCTTGCGACCAGTGCCAGCCTTTTTACCCAAAGTAGTCTCAGCTTTTCATGTGAATCAAATAGTTTCCTTGCCGGCTTTCAGGGACGATACGGGTGAGGCTTCGGCAGGGAGTTTGTGTTTATTAGATGTCCGTCAGGCATTGAAGTATTTAAGTAGGACAGAGAGTTTACGGAAATCGGATAGTGTTTGTCCTCTTTGGAGGATCTCAAAGGAGATATGGCGTCAAGCTTCCATAGCGAGGTGGCTCAAGGAAGCAATAGCGTCGTCATATCTGTTAAAAGGCAATTCAGTTCCAGAAGGTCTTAAAGCTCACTCGACTAGAGCGCAAGCGGCGTCTTGGGCAGAGCATAGTTTAGTACCGGTGGCGGAGATTTGTAAGGCAGCAGCCTGGTCGTCTATAAATAGTTTGTCAAGCATTACAGTCTGGATGTTCAGGCGTAGAGAGATGCCTGTTTTGGCTCAGCGGTGCTTCAGGTGGGCTTGGCTGGTCCCTCCCGTTGACTTTTTTGGTACTGATCTGTTACATCCCCAGAAGTCCGTGACTAGACTTGAGGGACGATAAGGAAGGTTAAATTAGACTTATCTGCTAATTGTTGTTCCTTGAGGAACTCAAGTCCAGTCCCGTATCCTGCCCGTTTATCCTTGGACTATGGCCTGAAGCAGGAGATCTGTCACAGGTAGTAAGCATTTGTTTCCTAGGGGTCAGGTTCATAAGGGCTGATGATCTGCAGGGGATTCCTAGTGGGGGTCAGTTTCTTCCATAATGGAGGAGGAAGGACCTCAGCGTTTATAAGGTTTTCTTAGTCTGATAAGGGAAAACAAGTAGAGAAACTTCATTGGTTTTTCCCTTTAGTTAACTACAGGTTCAGTTGGTTTAGGGTTGTTGGTAGTGTTACTACTTAATTGTTGCTCCGGTGAGTCTGCTTTGTCAATAGGTTACTGGAGCGAGGAGGCGGATCCTGTGGTTATATATGCCAGTGACATCACAAGAGTGATGTTTCTCAGTCTCCAAGCTGCTAGAGGAGGAGGATCACAACCCCAGAGGTCCGGGGCTGGTCTTGAGTTCCTCAAGGAACAACAATTAACAGGTAAGTCTAATTTAACCTTACCCCTTGGACGAGCAGCATGGAATCTGTATACCTTTTGGGAACCTGCCAGGTACTTGTGAGCTAGATTGGCTATTGTAGGAAACGGGATACTGGGCTTGATGGACCCTTGGTCTGACCCAGTATGGCAAATCTTATATTCCTATGAAATGACTTCCAAAACACCATTTTGAATGCTAGAATTGCTGCACACCAATTCCAAATTGCAGTTTCTCTGAGGCAATTTGAATGAATCCAAGAGGCCATACTATCCACGTCCAAGAAAGTATCTGATTTATATTCCACTTCACCAATTAGAGGAGCTACCATCACTATAACCATAAGAAGAATAGCATGGTTGAAAGTATCTGGCCTATGGGAAGATGTCCAATTGTATAGCGAATGTGCCTTCCTCACCGTCTCTCCTATCCAGTCTTATAGCGAATGTTCCATGTTCTGGGTAAAAACCTTTTTTGGAGAGAGTACAAAAAATGTGGGCTATGATAAAGGACAATTATTCCACTAGTCAATCTGCAGACAACATTGAACAGTCTCATCCTTTGTTTAAGAAGGCTCAATATCGCCCCTATCAAAAACCACATTTCTCTTACTGAAGTTACCATGGGACTCATTATGATTAAGGAAGGTTCTGATCAGGGCTGGTCCAGCCACTGGGTGGCCCATGCTTCTGCCTAGGGTGGCACACATTTTGGGTGAGGTGGTAGCAGGGTGATAGTGGCAGGTGAGGCAGAGTAGCATAGCAAGCCTTTACAGCAGTGGTTCTCAACCCAGTCCTCTGGGACCGCCAGGCCAGTCAGGTTTTCAGGATATCCACAATGAGTAATCATGAGAGAGTTCTGCATGCACTACTTTCGTTGTATGCAGATCTATCTCATCCATAGTCATTGTGGATATCCTGAAAACCTGACTGGCCTGGGTGTCCCAGAGGACTGGGTTGAAAACCACTGCTTTTAAGATTGGCATGCCGGTGCCCATTCTATTTGCTGCCAGGGCTGATACATTGCTATCTAAAAGCTATACAACATAGTAGTTGACCTTTTGAACACCTGTACATGCATGCTTAAGGCCTGCCATGCTTGCTGCCTCTGCTCATTGTCAGAGGGGGAGGGATGTGCAAACCTTAAGGCCCACTGCTGCGCTGTACTGTGTTGTTTTTAGGAAGCAATGAATTGGCTCCAGCCTTAAGTAGAGTGGGGAAGTCATGTCAGGAGCAGCAGCGGTGACATGTAAGGGGGGGGGGGGGAGTGGAGATGCTGGACATCTAGAGAAGGACAGAGATGGCTGGACTACATGCAGGGTAGGGTGGGGCTAGGGCACATAACCAATGGTTCACTTAAGGCATCAGATATTCATGGACCAGCCTTGATTCAGAGCCAGCCTAACACCACCCTAAGTATCAATCTAGGCAGAGGACAAGGGATGATAAATCACAGAAAACCTCTAATACAAATCAGACAAAAGCACTAAATCTTAGGCAGCCTCCTATCTGTAAATTTGGTTTTTTGATTGTAGTCACTCATTTTGTTGACACTTGGAAGGACTTTTCAACAGACAACAGGGGTTTGGTAGGAAGAGGTTATTGCATACGTTTCAGTTGCCTCCAAACAGACCACTCTTTTTTTTTTTTTTCTCCTCTCTAAACCTCCGCTTTTAGTGCTGTTGGCCTCAAGAGAGTGCTGTTCTTTTGGTAACAAATGATATAGAATGGGTACCCCAATATAAAAGAAAAGAATGCTGTTACTTGACATATTTTTTTATTCTAAAGTCGGGGAGGGGGGAGAATGATGCCAATTTTTTGGATTGGGCTGAACAAGTACATTAAGTTCAAGAGGAACTCTTAATGTCACTATTTTGCCGCCTCTTCAACAAAACAGCTGTCTGAGGTTGCTAAATCTCAAGGATACATACGCACTACAATGTTCCCAGATTACAAAACTTTAGCTACAATTCAGGTGTCTATAAAATCGCTCCCAATACAGTTACCTTTTGGTGTCTCATCGGCATGAGTCTTTACTAGATATTTTGCTGTAGTAGTGGTTTCTCCAGGAAGTCAGTCCTCACCGAAGGGTGACGTCGGCATCGACTGAGCCTGCGTGGAGCAATTCCCCAGCTTTCAAAGAGAGCCTTTGGGATTGCTACCATGTATGTGTGGTCCTCTTCCTTCTCCAGGACCAAGCAGGAAGTCAGTCCTCACTTATGGGTGACGTCGGCGCCGACGGAGCCCTCGCGGAGCAATTTTCCCCAGCTTTCAAAGAAAGCCTTTGGGAATTGCAGCGCGCATGCGCGGTCCTCTTCCCGCCCAAGGGTGCCATCTTAGCCAGTCTTCTTTTTTCCGCGGAGCCCTACAGACATCCCCATCGTGTCCCCGCGAAAAAGTTGATATTTCTTCATAATTTTATTTCTTTTTCCAATTCGACGCTGGTCTTTTTCCCGCCCGGACTCGCGACGCCGGTCACGAGTCCTCTTCCTTTTTTCGGTTTTTCTGACTTAGTCAGCTTTCGTTTTCGATTTTTCCCTGGCAGCCCGGTCCTTTGACCTCGCCGGGGCCCTTTTTCCCCCGATGGCTGCCAGTGGTTTTAAGCGGTGTGGTCAGTGTGACCGAAATATGTCACTAACTGACACACACGACTTTTGCCTCCGCTGCCTGGGCCCGGATCATGAAGAAATGATCTGTGGGCCCTGCGGCAAAATGTCCTCCAAAGCGTTGAGAAGTCGGCGGCATCAGCGGGATAGGATCTTCGCTGACTCCAGCCGTACCCGGACTTCGTCGGAGGCCTCCGCGTCCAAGGGTTCCAGCTCGGACCATCGCCGGAGTTCCTCCGACAGGGGTTCTCCCTCCGGGGACCATCGACGTCAGGTGAAACCCGCTCCTGGCTCCACGAGGGCCAGGTCGCATAGCCCCGATAGCCGCCCCGGGTCCTTG
The DNA here is from genome assembly GCA_033557465.1 of Ichthyophis bannanicus. Classification (NCBI taxonomy): domain Eukaryota; kingdom Metazoa; phylum Chordata; class Amphibia; order Gymnophiona; family Ichthyophiidae; genus Ichthyophis; species Ichthyophis bannanicus. The sequence continues at coordinate 69,210,958 of CM066037.1, forward strand.
GAGAAGGAGCACCTCACGAAGCGACCTCGCCTGGAGCCTACCCAAGGGTGCTATCTTGCTCGGTCTCCCTTTTTCCACAGAGCCCTTCAGACGCACGTCCTCGTCCCTCGGAAAAAACATTTCTATTTTGGACTCTGGCCTGCTATTTTTCTGGTAGCACCAGTCCTCTACCCATCCCTCCCCTGCTCTTTTTCTTTTTGAGCAAAGGGGATGTTTTTCGTAGCATTTTTTTCCTTTTGCGGTCTTCGCGCCCTTTGTTTTCCCCCAACCGCTGGCCGCACGGTTCTTCGACCTCACGGGGGGGCCTTTTTGCCCCGATGGCCACCGGTTTTAAAAAATGTGACAGGTGCTTCAAGAACATGTCTCTTATGGACACCCATGACTGCTGTCTGCAGTGCCTCGGGACTGACCATGATCTGAAGCTCTGCTCGCTTTGTAAGAAAATGTCCTTCAAGGCCCTGCTAAGTTGTAAGCAGAATTCCAATGACATTTTCCGTAAGGCCACCTCGGAATCCTTGGTGGCGCCCTCGGTCATCTCTCCGTGGGTGGGATCCCCCACCTCAGACCTGCGCTCAAGGCGACACTCCGACAAGGGGTCCCCTGAAGTGGAGCGGCAGAAAGGCGATGACCTCGAAGTCGCTGTCGGGGACTCAGGACAAGCACGAGTGCTCCCGTGCTCTGTCACTCAACCCCCCTCTGCGTTCCTGAGAGTTGGACAAGGAGCGGCCTCGTAAGGTACCTCATTCAGATACGGAGGCCTCCAGTGATGGCACCCGGTCTCCTGTGGGTTGTACCGGTGAGGACCCCCCTCTCTTCCTCGACACCCGACCTGGTGACCCCGGTGTCAGCATCGCTGGCACCAGAGCACAGCGTTTCTGCCTTCTTAGCTGCCCAGCAGGTGCTCACACCCAGCATGGCTGGCTCGCTTCTAGAGACAGAGGTTCCCTCGAGAGGGATGCCAAAACCTGCCCTGGAAACCTCTGTGAGCCGTGGGCCTCGTGAGGGTCTTGGGCACTGGTCTCACTCGTTTTCCTGTTCCTTGGGGGCAAGATCCTCCAGGGCCTCTGGCTCCAAGCAGACCTCTGCCTCCGGACAGGGCGACCAACCTGAGTCTGATTCCTCCTCAGTTCTCTCAGGTTGGGAGTCAGATGGAGATACTTCCCCAGAGACATGCACCCACAGGGACCTCCCTTCGGACCCGTCCCTGCCTGCCTTTCAGAGGTGTTCGCTGCCCGAAGACATCCCTTTCTTGGTGTTCATGCAGGATATGGCATGGGCCCTCAACCTGGCTACCCAGGCCAAGGAGGAGCGAAGAGTGTGATATCTTGCAGTATGAGTCCCTGCCTCGGGAGTGTCTTACTGTCCCAGTTCCTCCCATTTTATCCAGGCTGCTACTCCACATGTGGGAGACATCTGCCTCGGTGCCCATTGTGAGTAAGCGCCTTGATGTGATGTACAGGGTCCAGCGTGGCCCCGGGTTTAGGAAGAAGCAGCTTCCCCACACCTCCATGGTGGCAGAATCAGTGATGCGGAAGCAAAAGAGCCCGAAGTCGCACCCTTCGGTTCCGCCGGGTAGAGAGTAGAGAGCTCTCGACGTCTTGGGGTGCAAGGCCTACCAGGGGTCCATGCTCATATGCCTTATTCAGGCTTACCAATTGTACATGGACATGTTCCTGTGCGACCTTGCCAAGGAGCTCAGGGGTTTCTCCGAGGGCCTCGCGGGTGAACCTCTTCTTAGGTTCCAGACCCTCCTGAGGTCCGTTGCAGAGTGCTCGAAATACGTCTCCTGCGCTGCCTACAATGGATTTGAATCCTCGGCCCGTGTGGTGGCTGCCAGCATCGGGGCCCGACGCCAGGCATGGCTTCAGTCCTCGTACTTGGCGTAGTGGGTCCAGGAAAGGTTCCTGGACGTCCCCTGCCTTGGCAAGCAGCTTTTCAGTAAGCCTATGGAGGATAAGGCTGCCGAGATAGAAATGGAGTTCATAACCCGAACCCGCTTCTTGTGCAAGACCTCCCTCTCTCCCTTGGAAGAAACAACCAGCTAAGAAGCTGTTCTTCCCGAGGAAGGGCCCACCTTACCAGGGTTACCCACCCCACCCCACCCTACCCTTCCACTCCCGCGCCAGCCACATTGACGCAGGGAAAGGCACCCTACGGCCACTGCAAACCTAGAGGGCTGAAGGCCCAAACCCCGGCGCACCCTCAATCTGCTCAGGGGTTTTGACGCCAGCAGCGTAGCCTTTCGCCCTCCAGCTGCCTTTTAGCCGGTGGGGGGATGCCTGTGTCTCTTTGCCCCTTGTGTGGGTGTCCGTCCTCTGAGTGATCCGAGACAGGTATCGCCTCCACCTGGCAGGCTTCCCTCTCCTTTCTCCCCAGCGGAGCCTTCTCAACTCCCCACGCACCAGACATGTCTACAGCGGGATCTGGACAATCTCCTCGCCCAGCGTGCAGTCAAGAGGGTCCCGATGCACCTCAGGGGTCAGGGTTTCTATTCCCAGTTCTTTCTCGTCTCAAAATAGACGGGAGGTCTGCGGCCCATCTGCGACCTCAGAAAGTTAAACAAGTTCTTGGTGCAGGAGAAATTCAAAATGCTATCGCTTGGTGTCCTGCTGCCCTTCCTCCAGCAGGGCGATTGGCTGTGCTCCTTGGATCTCAGGGACGCTTACGCCCATATCTTGATTCACCCCTAGCACAGGCAATATCTGCGCTTCAGGGTGCAAGGAGACCACTACCAATACAGGGTGCTCCCCTTCAGGCTCGTGTCTGCCCTGCGAGTCCTCACAAAGTGCCTCTCTGCGGCCACCGCCTCCCTCAGGCGGCAGGGCATGCCGGTTTTCCCTCAACAACTGGCTCGTCACGGGGCTCTTGGCTGGAGAAGCTTGCTCGGCGTCATCGCGCATGATCCTCCTCGAGCGCCTAGAGTTCCTGGTCAACTACCCCAAGTCCCACCTCGAACCCGTGCAGGCCTTGGAGTTTATCAGCGCACGCCTTGACACTTAGCGGGCGACTGCCTTCCTGCTGGAAGACCGTGCAGCCCACCTCCGAGCTCTGGCGGTGCAGGCCCAGAGCAATGCTTGAGTCATGGTGCGGACTATGCTGCTGCTCTTGGGGCACATGGCCTCCACCGTCCATTAGTCCCCCACACGCACATGCGAACAGCCCAGTGGTGCCTCAGTGCTCAGTTGAGCCCGGCCTCAGGTCATCTCAGAGACCCCATTCGGATCTCCCACAACCTTCGCAGGTCACTGGACAGATAGCAGGACCGCCGCAACCTCTTCTGAGGGCTGCCCTTCCAAACCCCACAACACGAGCTTGTCCTAATGATGGATGCTTCCCTGCTGGGGTTGAGAGCCCACTGTGGTGCGCTGTGCACTCAGGGCCGATGGTCACCCGAGGAGTCCCAACAACAGATAAACATGCTCGCGCTTCGGGTGGTCCGATGGGCCCTGAAGGCCTTCGAGGACCATCTGAAAGGGAAGTCGGTACTCATGTAGACCAACAACCGAGTGGTGATGTTTCACATTAACAAGGGGGGGGGCATGGGCTCCTGCCTCCTCTGCCGAGAGGCGGTCCTCCTCTGCTCCTTTGCCTCTTTGCCTTCCATCGGGGGATGACCCTATGGGTGGTCTACCTTACGGGCCACAAGAACGTCCTCACGGACAAACTTAGCAGGATCCTCCACTCTCACGAGTGGTGGTTGGACCCAGAGGTGGCCGACCTTTTGTTCCATCAGTGGGGGACCCTGACCATGGGACCTGTTTGCCAGCCCGACAAACATGCAACTCCCCCACTTCTGCGGACTGATCCCGCACCCGAGCAGGGAGGCCCTGGATGCGTTCCTCTTGAGTTGGACCTCCAGCCTTCTTTACGTGTTCCCTCCCACTCCTCATCGCGAGGACCCTCCATAAGGTTCAGCGGGAGCAAGCGTCGGTGATCCTCGTTGCTCCCTCGTGGCCTCAACAGCTGTAGTTCCCACTCCTGCTTTGGCTCTCGTCTGAGCCTCCAGTTCCCCTGGGCTGTGCCCCAGGACTGCTAAGGCAGGAGGAGGGGTGGGTGTTCCACCCGAGCCTGGTCTCGTTGTCCCTCACAGCCTGGCAGTTGAACAGGTATCGCTAGCCTCGCTGGACATCCCGGAGGAGGTGGAGGAGGTCCTCCTCTTGTCGACGGGACAAGCCTACACCCTCAAGTGGCGGTGCTTCTTGGTCTGGTGCTCCAAGCTCCAGATTGACCCATTCTCTTGCCCTACCCGATGTGTCCTCAAGCCCTTCCTTCGAGAGATGAAGAAGGTATTGAAGTCAGACTCGGTCAGAGTGTACCTGAGCGCCATCTCGGCAAATCCATCTTCCCGTCGAGGGTAAATCCCTCTTGGAGTAGCCCTTGGTCTCCCGCTTTATGCAGGGCCTCTTGCTTTCTAAACCTCCCATCCGGCGTCTCCCAGCAGAGTCGGACCTGAATGTAGTTCTCGTGCAGCTTAGGTGTTTACCTTTTGAGCAGCTGGCGACGTGCTTGCTTCGGCACCTATCCTGGAAAGTGGTCTTCCTGATGGTTCTGACCTCAGCCCGCTGAGTCGGTGAACTCCAGGCTCTCATGGCTGATGCCCCTTACACCAGGTTCTATGGGAACAGAGTGGTGCCAAAGGTTGTCTCGGATTTCCATCTCAACCTTCTGGAGACCTCATGCTGACCATGCATCGGCAGTCTTGCATATACTTGACTGCAAGAGGGCTCTCGCCTTCTACTTGCAGCATACCCGGCCTCATCTCAAGTCTGGTCAGCTCTTCATGTCCTACGATCACAATCGCCTGGGGCAGGCAGTCACGAAATGCACGCTCTCCACCTGGATGGTGGACTGTATTGCCTTCGCTGGATCAGCAGGTCACCGCACATGGCATCTGAGCCAAAGCGGCTTTGGTAGCTTCACTGCGCTCAGTGCCTCTGACGGACATCTGCCAGGCTGCGACCTGGTCTTCAGCGAACACTTTCGCCTCGTACTACTGCCTGGAGAAGACTCCTGCCGGGACAGCGCCTTTGGCCAGGCTGTGCTCTGTAATCTGTTCGGGATATAAGCAACTCCTGCCCTCTCCTCTGGCCCTTCTCGATGGCTACCGAGGATTTTGCCTCGGGGACCCGAGGACTTGGGCTCCTTCAGGTGTAGACTTCTGCTCACAGCCTCGCAGAGGCGTTTTTGGCTTATAGGTTCGGTAGCCTGTAGCTGTGGTATCCCATAAGTGAGGACTGACTTCCTGCTTGTTCCTGGAGAAAGCGTAGTTCCTTATCGCTTCTCCGGGCCAGTCCAGGGAATGTTAGGGTTGTCAATCCCCTTTAGCAGCTGAGGACTGAAGACTTCAAGTTTTCTTGAGAGGTGAAGCCACTCCCCCTGAGGTCAACCAGCCAGTCTTTCAGTCATCAGCAGCTGAAGAGGATCGATTCTGTCTCTCTCCCTTATTTGAAAGCTAGTGCTTGTTTTTATTTTCTTTATTGGAGTACCAGTTGGCTCTAGCAGAGCTGATTTTCTTCTATAGTCCTGAGAACCCTGAATTATTTCGGGAAATTAGAGACGTCGAGTAATTGCTACTACTAAGCGGCGTAAGGTAGAGCCTGCTTTTTTGTCCGCCTCCGTCTCTCTTTAGGCAGATGGAACCTGGGAGCCCCAGCTGTTTCCTCTGTCTTGACAAGGGCCGCACTTCTGCAAGTCCCGCTAGCAGTGGGACGAAGTCTCGGCGCTCCCGCCTTCTCCTGCCCGGTCAGGGGAATTTGTTTGGGTGGGGGTGTGTAGCTGTGCGGCGTCGTTATTCAGCATCGCGCTCTAAGCGGGCGGTTGTCTGACTTCTCTGAGCCGTAGCGCGACAAGCGGGAACTTTTTTCCTCGTTCGTGGGTCGTTACGGTGAGCAAGTTCTATGGCAGAGAAGCTGGCGTTGGAGGCAGAGAGGCCGTCTTTACCCGTGGGAAAGGCGGCCATTTTATGCGCGCCGGCCATTTCACCCGTGGATCAGCACCGCCCGGCAAAAAGGAAAGCTAAGTCTGCTAAGGACGTTTCTGAACGGATTAAGCCTCCGCGGACCCTGTCTGAGTCTCTGGAGGGGATTTCGCCATTTTTTCCCCCAGAGTTTATTCTGGCTATGCACAAGGCATTTTTGATGAAATCCTCTCAGCCTCCTCCTGTGATATTGCTTCCAGACCCTGTCCCAGTGCCGCTGGTTCTTCCAGTTCCAGAGGGTCCTGGAGAGGGTACTTCTCAGCAGAGGGAGCTTTTACAGGACCCATTGGATCCCTTTGCTGCTCGGATCTCTGAACCCCTAGGTCAGGGGGAGGCAGAACTTCTTTCAGAAGCAGGCTTGGACCTAGCTCAAGAGGAGCTAGAGGAGGGTGAAATTGCGCCCGGGGAGGATCCCAATATCTTTCGGGTATTTCGCAAAGAAGAGCTTGCAGCCCTCATTTCCCAGTCCTTGTCAGCGTTGCACCTCCTTCTTCCTTCAGCATCTCAGGAACCTTTGGAGGACCCATTGTTACAGGGCTTTAAGGCAGAACAGCGCTGTTTTCTGATGCACCGTGTTATAAAGCAGATGATTGAGTCTGAGTGGGAGTGTCCGGAGGCTACTCTCCGTGGTAGCCGCGCCTTGGCTCGCCTTTACCCCGTACCGCAGGAGGAGAAGGACCTATTACGCATGCCGAAAGTTCATGCGATAGTGTCGGCAGTGACCAAAAAGACTACCATTCCTGTGGAGGGGGCGGCGGCGCTTAAAGATCTTCAGGATCGGAAATTGGAGATTCTGCTCAAGCAGGCGTTTGATTTTAGCGCCTTGGCGCTACAGGCTGCTGTTTGTGGAGCATATGTTTCTAGAGCGTTTATTCGGTGGCTGCAAGGTGACGCTTCGGTGGAAGCAGCTTCTACGAGTGGAGCGGAAGGTGCGAAGTTGGAGTCGGCCGTGGCTTATATGGCGGACGCCTTCTATGATATGCTGCGGATTGCCGCCAAGACCATGGCGTCGCTGGTTGCTGCCAGGCGTTTTCTGTGGTTGTGTAAATGGTCGGCGGATGTTTCCTCTAAGTTGCGTCTTAGTAAATTGCCCTATAAGGGGAAATTACTTTTTGGAGAGGCGTTGGAAAAGATTGTTAAGGATCTCAGACTCTAAAGGAGGGCGTTTGCCAGAGGATAGGCCAAAGCCGGTTAGGGGAGCTGGTGGTCTCCGAGGTTCCGGTCGGGACTCCCGCAGGTTCCTGGGAGCGTGCTTTGCTCCCTATCCCAGGTTCCGTACAGGCTTTCGCGGACAGTCCTTTCGAGGATCAAGAGGTTTCGGCAGGTCCTACTTCAATGCTTCTCAGCCATCGGCTAAGAAGCCACAATGAAGGTTTGCTGGTCCAGGCGCCGGTGCCTGTAGGAGGCCGCCTGCAGGACTTTCTGCCAGCCTGGACCGCAATCACCGCAGACAAATGGGTATTGGAAGTCGTATGAGAGGGGTACGCGCTGGACTTCGCTTGTCCGTTGTCCCACGCCTTCGTACGATCTCCCTGTGCGCCGGGTCTGAAGTCTCAGGCCATTTCCGACACTCTTTCTCGCCTCTTGCAGCTCCAGGCGATAGTTCCGGTACCTCGAGACCAATACAGCTGCGGTCGATACTCAATCTATTTCGTGGTTCCCAAGAAGGAAGGTTCTTTTCGACCGGTGCTGGATCTCAAGAGCGTAAACCGCGCCTTGCGGGTGCCCCATTTTCGCATGGAAACGTTGCGTACCGTGATTCGGGCGGTGCGGCCGGGAGAGTTTCTCTCGTCCATAGATCTCACGGAAGCCTATCTTCACATTCCCATAAGGCCGTCTCATCAGCAATTTTTGCGGTTTGCCCTTCCTATGGGCCATTTCCAGTTTCGAGCGTTGCCGTTCGGACTCGCAACGGCTCCAAGGACTTTCACAAAGCTGATGGTGGTGGTAGCAGTGGCGCTGCGGAAGGAAGGGATCCGTGTTCATCTGTATCTCGACGATTGGCTCATCCGAGCCGATTCTCAATGCGCCTCTGTGGCGGTGACGGCTCGCGTGGTTCAGCTTCTGGAGCAACTTGGTTGGGTCATAAATCAGGCCAAAAGTCACTTGCAACCACTAATGCAACTGACTTATCTCGGGGCCTTCTTCGACACGGCTCGAGGGGCAGTCTTTATGCCCGAAACCCGGGTCAACAAGATTTTACAGCAAGTACAAGTGTTTTTGAGGATGTCTGCTCCGTCGGCGTGGACGTATTTACAACTCTTGGGGTCCATGGCGGCGACCTTGGATCTGGTGCCGTGGGCCAAAGCTCACATGCGTCCTTTGCAGCATGCGTTGCTTTCCCGATGGTCGCCTCAGCTTCACCCCCTCTCGAAGCGTCTGATCTGTCCGGAAATAGTGCGGCGCAGTCTAGAGTGGTGGTTGGACCCGGCACATCTGAGAGCAGGAATTCCCTTACAGGAGCCGTTATGGGTATTAGTCACCACAGACGCCAGTCTGGCAGGCTGGGGAGCTCATTGTTGGTCGCAGATCACTCAGGGGTGTTGGTCCACGGAAGAGAGCGCGTGGTCGATCAACAGGCTGGAGCTCCGCGCAGCTCGCCTCGCCCTTCAGAACTTCGAGAACTTCGAGAACTTGATCAAAGGGACGGCGGTCCGGATTTTTTCCGACAACGCGGTGACGGTGGCCTATATCAATCGGCAGGGGGGGACCAAGAGTCTCTCGCTTCTCGCCGAATGTCAGCAGTTGATGTCTTGGGCTGAAAGCTGTCTCCTGGCGTTGTCGGCTGCGCACGTGGCTGGCAAAGACAACGTGCAGGCCGATTATCTGTCGCAATGTGCTCGACCCCGGGGAGTGGGAATTGAACGAAGCAGTTTTTCACAAGCTGACATTGCGTTGGGGGCAACCAATTATGGATCTCATGGCTACTCTCAGCAATGCCAAAGCGAACCGTTTTTTCAGCAGACGTAGGGAGCGCATGTCAGAGGGTCTAGATGCTCTGGTTCAGCCATGGCCGGAGGACTCTCCCTTATACGTTTTCCCTCCTTGGCCGATGTTGAATCGGATTATTCAGCAAATTGCGGGACATCGCGGGACCGTGATTCTAATTGCGCCGGATTGGCCTCGACGTCCTTGGTATGCCGATCTGATTCGACTCTTGATAGATTCGCCTTGGCGTCTTCCGGTCCGGATCAATCTGTTAAGTCAGTGACCGGTGCTCATGCCACAGGTAGATCGCTTCTTGCTTACGGCTTGGCTCTTGAGAGGGATCGCTTGAAGCACAGAGGTTACGTGAGTTCCGTCGTGGCCACATTGCTTCGGTCTAAGAGACCTGGGACTTCCCTTGCGTATGTTCGAGGATTGGTGTGGACGGCGCAACGTTCTTCCTCGGTTGTCTTCTTTACCGCAATTGCTCTTATTTCTCCAGGAGGGGTTGGATAAAGGTTTGGCTCTCAGTACCCTTAAGGTTCATTTGGCAGCGCTCGCATGTTTTCGGGGGTCTGTGCAAAATCGCCGTCTTACGGCGCACCCGGATGTGCAACGATTTTTTCGGGCGGCTAGGATACTCCGTCCCCCAGTACGTCAAATAGTGCCTCCGTGGGATTTAAATGTCGTTTTGGAGGCGTTCTCCCGTTCGCCGTTGGCGTCAGTTTCCTCGCAGTGTGTGCGAGAGTGTTCCTGGAAGACGGCGTTTCTGGTCACCTTATGTTCAGCGAGGCGAATTTCGGATTTACAGGCCTTGTCTTGTCGGGAGCCTTATCTTCAGTTTCTACCTGAACGGGTGTTGCTACGGACGGTGCCTTCTTTTTTGCCTAAGGTGCTCTCCGTTTTTCATGTTAATCAATCTGTAGCCTTGCCCATTTTTTTGGATCTGTCAGATACTCCGATAGACCGTGCTCTCCGAAAATTGGATCTTGGTCGTGTTTTAAAAGCGTACCTTAAGATATCTAAGCCTTTTCGGAAGACGGACAGATTGTTTGTCCAGTATGCCAGATCGAATAAAGGTCAGGCGGCGTCAAAGTCCACAATTGCTCGTTGAGTGCGGTGCGCTATTGAAGCGGCTTACCGGGCCAAAGGGCAATCTCCGCCAGTTGGTCTGAAAGCTCATTCCACTCGAGCTCAAGCGACTTCCTGGGTGGAGTTTGCCTTTGTTCCTCCAGTGGAGATTTGTAGAGCGGCGACGTGGTCTTTGCATACTTTTACGAAGCATTACCGATTGGATGTTCAGGCCAGAGATGATGCGAAGGTTGGAGCATCGGCTCTTATCGCGGGGCTTGCGGGTCCCTCCCGAGTTTAGGTACTGCTTTGGTACGACCCTAACATTCCCTGGACTGGCCCGGAGAAGCGATAAGGTAGGTGAAATTAGGTCTTACCTGCTAATTATCTTTCCTTGAGCTTTCTCCGGGCCAGTCCAGGGTCCCACCCTTTCGATTTCGGGTACCTCTGTCGAAGCGCAAGAATGCTATCCAGATATTAGTTTCGTGCAAATGGGGTACCTTGGGGCTTCTATGGTTCTTTCTCAGAGATGTCAGATATTCATTGCAGAAACGAAAAAAAAAAAACGCACACCATGCAGACCAGCACTATTTTTGCTTCCTCCTTCCGAGGGACTATAGAACTTTATCAGTTAACGAGTTGACCTTGTGTTTTTCAGTTCTTTACTAGTTAGCTGCTTTGTCAGGAGAAGACTGGCTGGTTGACATCAGGGGGAGTGGCTTCACCTCTCAAGAAAACTTTTAAGTCTTCAGTCCTCAGCTGCTAAAGGGGATTGACAACCCTAACATTCCCTGGACTGGCCCGGAGAAAGCTCAAGGAAAGATAATTAGCAGGTAAGACCTAATTTCACCTTACTCACCTGTAACAGGTGTTCTCCAGGGACAGCAGGAATCAGTCCTCACTACCCTCCCACTACCCCTGATGAGTTGCTGAATTTTTATTCTTCCCTTGCCATCTGCTTGGTAGGGCTCGAGCTAAGGGACCTGACTGAACAAGATGGCACCCTTGGGCCGGGAAGAGGACCACACATGCGTGGTAGCAATCCCAAAGGCTTTCTTTGAAAGCTGGGGAATTGCTCCACGCAGGCTCCGTCTGTGCCGATGTCGCCCTTAAGTGAGGACTGATTTCTGCTGTCCCTGGAGAACATGTGTTACAGGTGAGTAACTATGCTTTATCTGCGTAGTTAAGGGATATTTGTATATTCATATTTAGATAACTGGCTCATCTCAGGAGACGCTCCTTACACTCTGTCCATAGCATTGCAGAAGACAATACAGCTCCTATACAGTCCTAGTTTTCCTATAAACAAGTTAAAATTTATTAACAAACCATCATGGCACATAGTTCATAAGAGCTGTTATACCCTGTCATTGACAGCATGGTCTTGGGTGCCACAGGCGTAAGAATTTCCAAGCATCCTTGATAAATTACCCATACATGTTACATGCTACTTATGAATTCCAGAAGGAGGCTGTCTTCGGCACAGTGCAAGTACTATGCTGAGCATTAGCAGTAAATTGAGAGACAGAGATCATACTCCACATACTCTGGCTTAGAAGTGAGGTTTATGACGTTCATGATATGCACCAAACCAATTTGTAACAATATCGGTCACCTACTAATAATCTTCTAAAGTCACTTTCCTTTTCGTTCCTCCAGTTTAGTCCTCAACTCCTGGGTAGTGCACCTCCTCCTGCAGCTTGGAGACTGGACCAATCAGAAACCTCCTCTCACTGGATGTAGCTAGCTGGAACTTCCATCAGCCCCCAGTGTGTCCAATCTCCACGCAGCTGAAGGACCTTGTGAGCCTAGATTGGGCTCACTAGAGAAACCAATAAGGAGCAGGCTCTTTAATTTTACTTTTACTCTTTAATTCTGATTATTTTCTCATAGTGGATGCTGTTTCTTTAAAAAAACATATAAATAAATAAATAAGGGACGCTGAATCTGGGCGGAGGGGTTAGACTCCATAGCCTACTCTGCCTTCCTTGATCTCCCTTCTCTCCGGGCTGCCTTTGTGCTGCAGGATCTCTTACCCCTTGATTGGACGGGGTAGAGCTCCTTCCCTATGCCCTCCGGCAGTCCGCTGTATCTCTACAGTCTTCAGCGTTGACTCCGGGGCTGGTTTTCTCCAGCGGCAGCAGTGTCTTCGGCGTTCCGGCCCTTTTACTTTGATAGGGCCTCGGAACGCTGGCAGAAGAACCCTCCCGTCAGGTACAGGCCGGGGGGTGTGTGGGAGACCAGGGGCTTGCAGTGCCTTGTTGGACGGCGCTTTAGGCGCCATTGCAAAAGCGCGCCAAATCGCGGCTTGCAGCTGCGGCCATTTTATGCTCACGCGTGCAGCAGCGGCGGTTCTGTTGCTTGTGCACAGCCTGTCAGCGTTTTGGCCGCGATTAATTTTCTTTTCTGTTCTTTGTTTTCGGTGATTTCTTTTATTTGATTTCCTGCGGTGGTTTTTGTCGGCGGGACCTTTAGATTCGCGGGGGGGGGGGGGAGGCTCTCGTTTAAAACGACATCCTAAATAAATAAATATATGAATTGAATTAAATAGGGGCTTAGTTTCACTGAACAAACAGGCTGCTGTATCATTTTCGGCCCTCTCTCCTCTTAAGGGACAACTGTTATTACTCTTTCCCACTTCTTGTGGTGGGGTGTGGGGACGCTTCTCCACTGTGCTGAGGTGCCCGCTAGCCCCTTCTCCTCCTTGGGGGTCCGCTGGGTTTGTCTTTCATGCCAGCGCGGTCCCAGTGTGTGATTTGTGGCACACGCAGGAGCGCTACCCCAGGCACAGGTGTTTGTGGGTGCTGTGCTTCGGTGTCCCTCACTCTGGAGCAGCAAATGGAGGATGCTGCAGGCTCTGTCCTGCCTGAAGTGGTGGCGGAGCCTGAGGGGGAGGCTTGGACTCCTGGGCCTTCCATCCCGCCTGTTGAGGGGGTGTCTGGTTTCCCCGGGGTCTCGGGACCCGTGGAAGATTTTTCCCCAGAATTTGTTTTGCTTATGCATCAGGCGTTCTGCCGTAAGTGAGAAGGTGTTGTACCGGCGTTGGCCCCCCTCTCATCGGTGAGTATGCCTTCGGGTCTGACGGGTCCTGAGAAGCTTGTAGCCAAAGCACATAAGCAGCCTCGTCCGCCGGAGCCTTCTTCCTCCAACGTTCAGTTGTTGGATGACGAGGATCCGGAGTTTGACTTGGAGGGCGAAGTCGAGGATTTAGAAGAAGGTGAAATTGCTGAACCTGAGGATCAGGCCAGAATCATTAGGGTCTTTCGGAGGGAAGAGCTCTCAGCCCTCATTGTTGAAGCCCTGCAAACCCTTCGTCTGACCTCCGAACAGGTTGCTACCGAAGAAGATGCGGCAGATCCCATTATTCAGGCTGTGCGCCAGACTCAAGTCGTGTTTCCTGTACATAAGGTTATAGATCAGATGATCCAGAATGAGTGGGATCATCCGGAGGCAGCTTTGAAAGGGATTAGGACCGTGAATAAGCTTTATCCCTTGGCGGACGCGGACAAAGACCGCTTTCGTGTTCCTAAGATTGATGCCGCAGTGTTGGCGATCACGAAAAAGACGACAATTCCTGTGGAAGGCGGTGCGGCCTTGAAGGAGGCACAGGATAGAAAAATGGATAGCCTGTTGAAGCAGTCCTTTGAATGCGGATGCGGTTTCCTTGCAGGCCTCCATCTGTGGTGCTTGGGTGGCCAGGGCCTGCCTTCGTTGGGTCCAGCGTCTCAGTGAGTCTGCCTCTTTGGGGCAGGACGAGATGCGGGAACTCCAGCGTTTGGAGTCCGGTTCGGCTTATTTAGCTGATGTGCACTATGATCTAATTCGAGCCTTATTGAATAGTATGGCGTCTCTAGTGGCGGTGCGCAGAGCCTTGTGGTTGAAGAACTGGGCAGCTGACGGGTCTTTTAAGTCTCGTCTTGGCAAGCTTCCATTCAGAGGGAAGTTATTGTTTGGTGAGGACCTTGATAAGCTGGTCAAGGATTTAGGGGAGTCCAAGGGTGGTAGACTTCCGGAGGATAGGCCCAAGCAAGGACATTTTTCCCAGTCCTTTCGGGGGCAGACTAGAGACTTCCGCAGATTTCGCACGCCCCGTTTTGCGGGTTTCCAGCGGGGTCGTTTCCTCTCCCGGTCCCAGGGGTTCCGAGGGTTCCGGGGAGCGAGCAAAGGTTTTGCTGCCCCTGCTCCCGGTGCCGTTCGAAAGCCACAATGAAGGGCGGCGGGTCCCGGCGGATGGTCTGTCTATCGGAGGACGTCTGAGGGGTTTTCTTTCCGCCTGGACCCAGATCACGTCGGACCAGTGGGTCTTAGAAATTATCCGCGACGGCTATGCCTTGGATCTGGCGGTTCCTGTACGGGACTCGTTCGTTCAGTCCCCCTGCCGCGGTCCTCGAAAGGCCTTACAGATTCGTCAAACCTTGGATCGTCGTCTTCAACTGGGCGCCGTCGTCCCTGTTCCTCCCGAGGAGTGCGGACTGGGACGCTACTCCATTTATTTCGTGGTGCCAAAGAAGGACGGTTCGGTTCGTCCTATCCTGGAGCTCAAAGGGATGAATCGCTGTCTCCGGGTCCCTCATTTCCGGATGGAAACTCTCCGGTCCGTCATTGTCGCGGTTCGTCAGGGGGAATTTCTCTCCTCTCTCGATCTCTCCGAGGCATATCTCCATGTGCCCATCAGAGCGTCGCATCAGAAGTTTCTTCGGTTCGCCCTGCCCTGGGGTCATTTTCAATTTCAGGCGCTGCCCTTCGGCTTGGCGACGGCTCTGCGCATCTTCACGAAGATAATGGTCGTCGTGGCATCGAAGATAATGGTTGTCGTGGCAACGGCGTTACGCAAGCAAGGTATTCTGGTGCATCCATATCTCAACGATTGGCTGATAAGGGCCAAGTCCCTGGAAGAGAGCAGACAGGTCACCCACAGAGTGGTGGAGTTTCTGCAGAGCTTAGGTTGGGTAGTCAACCCTCTCAAAAGCCATTTGACTCCGACTCAAGTCCTCGAATATCTCGGAGTGCGGTTCGATACCTGGATAGGGTCCATCTTCCTCACAGTACGCAGAGCACAAGTTCTTCAAAAGTTGGTGCAGAACTTCAGGACGCTGTCGGCGCCATCGGCGTGGAATTATCTTCAGGTGTTGGGGACCATGGCGGCGTCTCTGGAGGTTGTCCCTTGGGCTCGGTTTCACATGTGAGCGTTGCAACGGGCCTTGCTTCGACGTTGGTCCAATCAGTCTGAATCCCTGCACAAGCGTCTCCCCTGCCCGCTGAGCGTTCGGCAGGCCCTGCGCTGGTGGCTGTGCCCTGCGACATTGCAAGCGGGAGTGCCACTGGAGCAGCCGGAGTGGCTCCCTCTATTTACGGATTCGAGTCTCACAGGCTGGGGGGCGCATTGCGGCACTCAGTTCGCCCAGGGGCGGTGGTCGGCGGAGGAGAGTTCTGGTCAATCAACCGTCTGGAGCTGAGAGCCGTGTTGCGGGCTCTTCAGCGGTTCGAGAGTCTAGTTTCCCGTCGGGCGGTGCGAGTGTTGTCGGACAATGCAGCCACGGTAGCATACATCAACCGGCAGGGCGGCACAGGGAGTGCAGCCATGGAGCGGGACGCCGACTTGCTGTTTGCCTGGGCGGAGATGCGCTTACAGGCCATTTCGGCGGCCCACGTTGCCGGAAGTGAAAACGTGACAGCGGATTTTCTCAGCAGAGTTCAGGTGGATGCCGGAGAGTGGGAGTTGCATCCGGACGTGTTCGATCAGGTGACTCGCTGGTGGGCTGTGCCCGTAATGGACTTGATGGCGACGTGTCATTCGGCAAAGGTGCCTCGTTTCTTCAGTCAACGACGGGAACCCATGTCGGAAGGGATCGACGCCTTGATTCAGCCGTGGCCGACGTCGGGTCTACTCTGTGTTCCCTCCGTGGGCCCTGCTCGGTCGCGTGATTCAGCGGGTCAAGGCTCATCCGGGAAGAGTATTGCTGATAGCACCGGATTGGCCTCGGCGCCCTTGGTACGCGGATCTAATCCGTCTCTTTATTTATTTATTTTATTTAACAGTATTTTTAAACCGCCTTATCTTATTAATCAAGGTGGTATCACAGCAAACAATCGGGTAAAGTGAGTGTGTTAATCATGCAGTGAGGGTGCAATTTAGTTGAGTGTGTGTTGTATCGTGTGCTAGATTGGGGTGAGCTATGTACAAGGTGTGGTGTGTTGCGTGCTAGAATGGTTTGAGCTATGTACAGTGTGGGCTATATACAGTGGTGCTGTAAAACATTATCTGTACAGACAGCAATATGTGCTGTTATACATTCTCTTAGGTTATGTGATGTGTCCATAGTGTTCTATGAACAGCATGGTTTTTAGCTGTTTTTTCTAAAGTCTTTGAGGTCTGTAGTTGTCCTCAAGTCGTCTGGTAGTTTGTTCCATATAGTTGGAGCAGCCATGGAGAGAACTCTGTCTGTTGTGTCCTTGCG
This sequence comes from Ichthyophis bannanicus, assembly GCA_033557465.1. Taxonomy (NCBI): domain Eukaryota; kingdom Metazoa; phylum Chordata; class Amphibia; order Gymnophiona; family Ichthyophiidae; genus Ichthyophis; species Ichthyophis bannanicus. The sequence continues at coordinate 69,227,389 of CM066037.1, forward strand.
TGTGTGTTTGAATTCACCTGGGGTGCTGACTCGGTTGCGTGTTTGTTTTTCTTCTAGGACGAGTGCTGTTGTCTGGTTGAATGAGGGTGTGTAGGCTGTTGGCTGATGTGTGCTGATTTATCTTAAATAGGTTTATGATAGTTTTGTATCTGATGCGTGCACCGATTGGGAGCCAGTGTAAGTCTTTTAAGGTGGGTGTGATGTGGTCCTGTCTTGCAGTACCGGATATTATTCGTGCTGCAGTGTTTTGTGCTAGCTGGAGTGGTTTGAGGGCTTGTTTCGGTAGTCCCAAGTATATCGGATTGCAGAAGTCCAGTATTGGGGTTATCAGTGCTTGGAGGACGGTACGAAAGTGTTCTGGGGCAAGGAGTGGTTTCAGTCTCCTGATGATTCGCATCTTGTAATAGACTTTTTGTATTGTTTTGTCTATGTGTGGCTTGAGGCTTAGCTTATTGTCCAGAGTAACTCCAAGGTATCTCACTTCTGATTTTACCAGGTTAAAGAGCCCCAACCTTTTTAGCCTTTCAGTAGCCTTCCATCCCCTTTACCATTTTGGTGGCTCTTCTCTGAACCTTTTCTAAAATTGCTATATCCTTTTTAAGATATGGCGACCAGAATTGCACACAATATTCAAGGTGCGGTCTCACCATGGAACGATATAGAGGCATTATAATATCTTTTGTTTTATTTTCCATTCCTTTCCTTATCATACCTAGCATTCTATTTGCTCTCTTGGCCGCCGCTGCACACTGGGCCGAGGGTTTAACATGGTATCCACAAGGACGCCTAAATCTTTTTCTTGGTGGTGGTTCCTAATGTGGAACCTTGCATCGTGTAACCATAGTTTGGGTTGTTCTTCCCTAGGTGCATAACCTTGCACTTCTCCACATTAAATTTCATCTGCCATTTTGATGCCCAGTCTTCCAATTTATCAAGATCCTCTTGCAATTTACAAGCATTTTAGAGACTGTATTTTATTCATATTAATTTGGCTATTGGTAGACATGGGTAATTTGGGATCTTTAAGTTCTGTCTGCTCCATACTCGAGGGCATTTGGGCTACTTTACTCATTGGAATAGTAGTGTTTTGTATCTTGATGTTTGGCGGGTGTATGAAGCTTTGGTTCCGAGTGATTATTAGAGCTTCAGTCTTGTTGTAGTTTATTGCGAGGTGGTTGTTTTGACACCAGCTCGTCATTTGGGTAAGGCAGTCTGTTATCTTGGAGAAATCCGGGTTGTCTATTTCTATCGGGGTGTATATCATGATGTCGTCTGCATATATTGTGTATTGAATGTTGTTCTCTTTCATGATGTCGCATATCGGTTGGATGTAGATGTTAAATAGGAGAGCTGAAAGTGCGGATCCTTGAGGTACTCCTTGACGGACATTTATGGGTCGGGAGGTGTTGTGTCCCACCTTGACCTGTAGCTGTCTTTCGGTTAGGTATGAGTGGAACCATTTCAAAGTGATACCGTGTATACCAGTGTTCTTTAGTCTTTAGTCTTTAGTCTTAGACGGCCTTCCATGGCGGCTCCCGTTATCTCCGGAGCTCCTGATTCAGGGGCCCCTTCGGATGCCGCACGTGGCTCGATTCTCGCTTACGGCTTGGCCATTGAAAGGGCGAGGCTAAGAAAGAGGCTACTCTAGAGTGGTTGTGTCGACCTTGCTTCAGGTCCGCAAGCGGTCCACTTCGCTCGCTTATGTGCGCGTTTGGCGCATCTTTGAAGATTGGTGTTCCAGACATCAGGTTCGCGCGGCCAGAGCTTCTGTGCCTGTCGTGCTGGCCTTTTTGCAGGATGGCTTCGAAAAGGGCCTAGCCGCCAGTTCTCTGCGGGTGCAGTTGGCAGCCTTGGCCTGCTATAGAGGTAAGATACAGGGTGTGTCTCTTGGTGCGCATGGCGACGTGGTGCGTTTTCTGAAAGCGGTTTCCCGGCTTCGTCCGGCGCACCGTGTTTCCGTCCCTGCGTGGGACCTCAATTTGGTCCTGAGGGCCCTGACTAAGGCCCCGTTCGAGCCCTTGTCTCAGAGTTCGCTCAAAGATTTGACCCTTAAGGTGGTCTTTCTGGTGGCCATCTGTTCAGCTAGACGGATTTCCGAGTTGCAAGCTCTTTCGTGCAGAGAGCCTTTCCTTTGCTTCTCGCGTGACAAGGTGGTGCTTAGGCCGGTGCCTTCTTTCTTGCCCAAGGTGCCTACACCTTTTCATGTCAATCAGACGGTAACGCTCCCGGTTCTGTGGGCGGATTCAGGGCAATCTTCTGATCGCAGTTTGAGTCGCTTGGATATCAAGCGCGTGTTACGCCATTATTTGTCCGTCTCGGCTTCCTTTCGTAAGTCGGATCGTCTGTTTGTGCTGTTTGGTGGCCCCCGGAAGGGGGAGGCAGCTTCAAAAGCATCCCTTTCCAGGTGGATTAAGGAGGCCATTGCATCAGCGTATTTGTTGCAGGGCCGTTTAGTTCCCATCGGTCTCCGCGCGCATTCCACGAGAGCGCAGGCGGCTTCCTGGGCGGAGCATGGTTTGGTTCCGCCGCTGGAGATTTGTAAGGCGGCTACCTGGGCGTCGCTGCATACATTTAGTAAACATTACCGGCTGGATGTGCTAGCGTCTCGGGATGCCTGTTTTGGGTCGGCGGTTTTGCGTGCCGGCTGGCAGGGTCCCCCCTGTTAGTACTGCTCTGTTACATCCCAGGAGTTGAGGACTAAACTGGAGGAACGAAAAGGAAAATGAAATTACACTTACCTGGTAATTGTAGTTCCTTGAGAGACGACAGTTTAGTCCTCCATCCCACCCGCAGTCTTTGGCGCTAGCTCGGCAAGTGTTTTCAGTCAACAAGAATTTTGACAGGTGAGTGTCTGTGGCTTCCTTACTATTCCATTGTACATTCATCCTCTCTCTCTTTTTCTGCCCTTTGTAAGGGAGTGGAGTATCGCTATGGAGTATCTCCCCTCTTCGTCTGTGACGGAGGGTTCCATTCTCTTCGTGTTTCTGGTTCAGTTTGTCGAATGAAAAAAATATATATATATATTGTTGTAGGCTACTTATTTGTTCCTCTTGTGAGTCTGCTTTGTCAATAGTTCACTGGGGGCTGATGGAAGTTCCAGCTAGCTACATCCAGTGAGAGGAGGTTTCTGATTGGTCCTGTCTCCAAGCTGCAGGAGGAGGTGCACTACCCAGCAGTTGAGGACTAAACTGTCGTCTCTCAAGGAACTACAATTACCAGGTAAGTGTAATTTCAATTTTTAACTTATAATCTTCTATATTGCAACAGTGCTGACTTCTACCATAAAAGTCAAAATAATTTATAATTAAATATGAAGGGAAAAAGACTTGTGTTCATCCTTTAGATCCTGAACTGAATCTGCCTTATAGATCAAGGGTATAAGTCCATCTCCAGGAACAAGCGGGAATGTAGTCTTCACATATGGGTAATGTCGGTACCGACAGAGTCTGCGCGGGAACACTCCCCAGCGTCCAATAGGAAAGCTTTTGGGAGCATCCCACAGCGCCTGCGTGCTGCCTTTCCAACTGTCCCTCTCCAGTTCTTCATTTTCCCCGTAGCCGACAGGTCCCATACCCTGTCACCACAGAAAAATGTCGTCTTTAATCTTTGTTTTTTATGGTCGCGTATGCCTTCCCTCGATGCTATACCGGTACCGCCGGTTCATTCTTCATTCTTCTTAAAAAAACAAAACTATAGTTTTTGAGCTATTTTACTTCAGAAACCTTTTTTCCTTGGTGCTAGGCGCCATTTTGGGCACTAGGCCCAATTTTTCTTTAAAAATGGAAAAACCAACATCTGGTTTTAAAAAATGTTCTAAGTGTGGCGGTACCATCTCCGTCACTGACACCCATGATTGGTGTCTCAAATGTTTAGGTCCTGATCACTCTACTTTGGAGTGCCTCTCCTGTGGAATGATGTCAAAAAGGGGTTGGCAGAATCGAGCTGCAAAGCTTAGCACCCTTTTTCCCTCAGATGCAGTGTCTGTTGCATCAATGTCCTCCAGGGCCTCATCTTCCTCCCATGGATCTCGGGTAACTAAACATAAATCTAGCCGGTCCTCAAAGGGTAGATCTCCTAAGTATCGAGATGCCACTGGCGTTGCCCTTGAGGAATTTTCACCGGCAAAACTACCCCGGCTGGAGGCTTCGGCTTCTAAAGCATCAACGGTGCTCCAGGATGTTCTCGAGGCGTCAACCTTGGCAGAACTACTGGCGCCATGCTCTGGGGTTCAGGCCGCTTCTACCGGTACAGACACCCAAGCATCGGCAGTATCGATAGACCAGAGATTTCTTGCTATCGAATGCAGTCTAGCGGCTCTTCTCACAGCTTCGGTACCGTTGAAACCGTTTCAGACACCTCAACCGTTACCGGTACTGGTACTGATGGCATCGACGTCAATGGGTATGCCACCCATACAGAGTCATGCGTCTGTCTCCGGCATCGACAGATTGGTACCGGATCAACCCGATACTGACTTCGATACCAGTACTGTGTGCTGCACGATCACCGGGATCGGAGTTATTTTGAATCCTCAGAGTCTGATGACTCCGAAGACTCTGCTGATACAAGAGTACTTCTCCCAGAGGATTCCTCTTCTCAGCACAGAATGTCTCCGCCAGAGGATATGTCCTTTCAAGATTTTATCTGTGATGTGGCCAGAGGCCTTTCCATCACAGTAGCTCCTGAAAAAGAGCCTAGGGCAAAGGAGTTGGAGAGTCTCTAATACCCTAAGGCTCCCAAAGAGGCAGCTACTCTGCCTATTCATGTGATCTTACATGAATGCTAAGAATGTGGGAAACGCCTCTAACCACATCTCCTCATTCTCGGAGACTCGATACTATGTATCGAGTTCCACCTTGTCCTGGCTTTCAAAAAACTCAATTACCACACCATTCAATGGTAGTGGAATCAGCCATGCGTAGGACGAAAAGTGCAGAGAGACATGCATCCAATCCTCCAGGTCGTGAATGCAGGACTCTTGATGCCTTTGGGCGTCTGCTTTCAAGTTTCCATGCTCTCAGCTAGGATCAGTTCCTATATCTTGTATATGGGAATGTTCCTTAAAGAGGTCACATGAGACTTGGAGCTTATGAGCCCCCTTCTTCCTGATGACAAAAGACAGGACTATCTTACTCTTGTCAAACATGCCCAGAATGTTTCCAAGTTTGTAAATCATATAAGCCTTTGATTTGAGTGCATAAGCAGAACCTCTGCTATTGCCATTGGTGTACGTCGGATTGCCTGGCTTCAGGCATCCGATTTGGAAATTTGGGTACAGGATAAATTAGGAAACATTCCTTGCACAGGAGAAAATCTCTTTGCCAAGAATTGGCAGGAGAAGGCTAATGAGATAGATGCAGACAATATCACTTTGGTTAGACTGTCCAAATCTACAGCCGATCCTTCAAGGAAAAGATCCTCTAAAAAACCATTCCTTAGCGTCCCTCTAGTCCAGTCCCGGAAATGTAGAGTTGTCAACCTCCACCAGCAGCTTTGGAGACTGAATGATGTCATCATTTTGATGTCACTGGTACAAATAGGCTAGATCCGCCCCCTTTCACCAGTACTTTCAGTCTCCAAGCAGCTTGGAGGTTCTGAGCCCGGGACTGGGCTCAGAGGAACAAATAAGCAGAGCTTTAATTCTTTGTTTAAATTTAGGATTTTTCCTTTGCTTTCTTGTTTTTTTAGCTGCCTGCTGCTGCTGACAGAGATTCTGTGCTGCTGGGGCTGTTTCTCTCCGTTCCTGCTCTCTTCTCCTCCCCCCCCCCCTTCCTTCTCTTTTCTTTCTTTGCCTTATTGCCCCAGCATTTAAACGAGCATTGTGAGTGCACTGGTGTGTGCCTGGCATTATCTCCCTGCTCCCGAACCCACTTGGAAGGGTGAGGAGCAGGTTGAGCACGTTTGGACTGCTGGCAGCAGGCAGGGGGAGTGTATAGCAGTCTCTCCAGGAGCTGATGCCGATTTAAGGGCTGTGCTCTTGAGGGGTTCAGCGCTGCCCTTCCTCACTCTCCTCCCGGTGTTTGGTGAGTAAATTTGCCTTAGGGTTCCTTGGGGGAGTGATCTTTGCTGGCAGCAGGGGTTTGTCAGCTCCATCAGGGTGCAGGAGGCCTGGCCGCATGATTTTTGGCGCCGCAAACGTTGCGGCGGCCATTTTGGATCCCGTTTTTTCTTCTGCCTAACAAGATCGTTTTTTCAGGGTTAGGAGCTTCGTTTTGGCAAACGGTGTTAGGGGGCAGCTAGTTAGAGCTAACTGCATCTATATGTTTAAAAAAAAAAAAAAAAAAAAAAAAAAAATCGCGTTTGTAATTTAGCTGTTCCTGGGGCTTTCAAAGGCTTCTTCTGCACTGGTACAGCGCTGTTTATTGATCATGCCTGCCAAGCCCCGCTGCCTCGTGTGTGGGGTGAGGCGCGGAGAGCTTTTGGACACTGGGGTGTGTAAGGCGTGCTCTTTAGAGGCCATGGGCATGGAAAAGTCCCTGGGGGAAGGCTCTCAAGGGCAGGGAGAGGCTTCTCTGGAAGGAGAGGGGTCTATCCCCCCTTCTCTGTCTGCTTCGGAGCCGGTTGCGGGCCCGTCCTCCGCTGGCAGCGTTCCTCTGTTGCCGGAAGGGTCTCAGGGGGCTGGGCTGCCAGGTGTCCCTTCAGAATTTTTCTCCTTGATGCAAAAAGCTTTTGCCTTACTGCAGCCTGACCGGGAGGTTCCGTCCCCGGGTCCTGCGAGGGGTACGAGGCGACGCTCATCCACTCTCCATGAAGGAGACGTGGCGTTACCAAAAAGGCGACGGGACGATTTCGATTCGGCTTCCCCGGCTCCTTTGGAGGAGGACCTGGGAATGCCAGATCTGGAAGATGAGGTGTCGGATGAGGACCTAGAAGACGGGGAATTGTTGGAGGAGGAGCAGCAGAGCAGGCTGGTCCGCGTATTTCGGCGGGAAGAACTGCCTGCTCTGATCTCCGAGACGCTAAAGGTGTTGAATATGCCCGCGGGTTCCACGTCCTCCGCGGAGGCGTTGGAGGATCCGCTGCTACAAGCCGTGCGCACTTCGCAGAGAGTGTTCCCCATCCACAGAGTCTTTCGGGATATGATTCAGGAGGAATGGGACTCGCCGGATTCGGCGTTGCGGGGGACCAGGGCTTTGGATAGGTTATACCCGATCTCTGAGCAGGATAAGCTGCTTTTTCGTTCTCCTAAGGTGGATGCCGCGGTGGCGGCGGTCACTAAAAAGACCACCATCCCGGTGGAGGGGGCGGCAGCCTTGAGAGATGGTCAGGATAGGAAGTTGGATACTTTGCTGAAGCAGGTGTTTGATATGAGTGCCCTTTCCCTGCAGGCCTCCATAGCAGGGGCCTGGGTGGCGAGGGGCTGTTTGCGCTGGTCCCAACGTATCCAGAGCTCCCTCCCAGAGGAACAATCAGCGGATGGGTCTCGGCTGGAGTCCGGCACCGCCTACCTGTCTGATGCGCACTATGATCTTCTTCGTGGTCAGGCCAAATGTATGGCTTCGGTAGTGGCGGCTCGCCGTTATCTGTGGCTCCGCAACTGGTCAGCGGATAGTTCGTCCAAGTCGCGGCTCAGTAAGCTTCCCTTCCGGGGTAAACTTCTCTTTGGAGAAGATCTGGAAAAGTTGGTCAAGGACCTCGGGGAGTCCAAAGGGGGCCGGCTCCCAGAGGATAGACCGAAACAGTCTCGGGGGGCTTCTGGGTCTCGAGGCCTCTCGAGAGATTTTCGTAAGTTTCGCACTCCTCGTTTTCAGCAATCGCAGCGGAGCAGGTTTCCGTCGCGGGGCCAGTCCTTTCGTGGATTTCGGGGAGCGGGAAGGGGTTTTGGTACCTTCCCGCCCTCCGGTGCCAAGAAGTCCCAATGAGATGAGGCGGGCCCAGGTGGGCGAAGTGCCCGTGGGAGGCAGGTTACGGGAGTTTTACCCTGCCTGGGTCCAGATTACCTCCGACCGGTGGGTATTGGAGGTCATTCGGGAAGGATATGCCCTGGAATTTCGGCGCCCCGTAGGAGATTCCTTTGTTCTTTCCCCCTGCAGGGCCCCTCGGAAGCTGAGAGCTGTGGGCGACACCATAGGGCGGCTCCAGCGGCTCCGTGCAATAGTGCCCGTTCCGGTCGACCAGTGCGGCGCCGGTCGATACTCCATTTATTTTGTGGTTCCCAAGAAAGGGGGTACGTTTCGTCCGATTCTCGACCTCAAGAGGGTAAATCGTTGCCTTCGCGTGTCCCACTTCCGCATGGAAACCTTGCGGTCCGTCCTGGCGGCGGTTCGCGCGGGAGAGTTTTTGACGTCCTTAGACCTGACGGAAGCTTATCTTCATATCCCCGTGCGCAGGGAGCATCAGCGCTTTCTGCGTTTTGCGGTGCCGATGGGACACTTTCAGTTCCGGGCGCTTCCTTTCGGTCTGGCGACCGCTCCCCGGACATTCACGAAGGTCATGGTTGTGGTGGCGGCCGCTCTTCGCAAAGAGGGGATACTGGTACACCCTTACCTAGACGATTGGTTGATACGAGCGAAGTCAAGAGAGGAAAGCGTGGTAGCCACTGCCAGGGTGGTGGAGTTCTTGGGCAGCCTCGGTTGGGTAGTCAACGGGGCGAAGAGTCGTTTGACCCCCTCTCAGGTTCTAGAGTATCTGGGGGCGCGCTTCGAGACTCGGTCGGGCCGGGTCTTCCTTCCCGACGTAAGGGCGCAGGCCTTGAGAGAACTGGTGCGTCGGTGTTTGAGGCTTCGGGCGCCGACGGCTTGGCAGTACCTGCAATTGCTCGGCACCATGGCGGCGACGATAGACTTGGTGTTGTGGGCCAGGGCTCACATGCGGCCGCTACAGAGTGCTCTTCTTCGGCGGTGGTCTCATCAGTCGGACGCGTTGTCTCACTGCCTGCCCTGTCCGGCGGTGGTGCAGGACAGTCTGCAATGGTGGCTGCTCCCCGACAGTCTGAATCAGGGCGTGCCTCTGGAGCCCCCGTGCTGGCGGCTGCTCACGACGGATGCGAGTCTAGCGGGCTGGGGGGCTCATCTAGAGGGCTCGTTTGCGCAGGGGACTTGGTCGCCGGAGGAGCAACTGTGGTCCATCAACCGGTTGGAAATGCGAGCGGTGGTTCAGGCCCTGCGGGCGTTTCGACGGGTGCTGGGGCAAGCAGCGGTCAGGGTGCTATCAGACAACGCAACCACGGTAGCGTATATCAATCGGCAAGGCGGTACGGGCAGTGTGGCCCTGGAGGAGGAGGCGAGTGTGCTGCTGACCTGGGCGGAACTGAACTTACAGGCTCTGTCAGCTCAGCATGTCGCAGGAGTCAACAACGTCGAAGCGGATTATCTCAGCCGCTGCCGCGTGGATCCGGGAGAGTGGACGCTGCATCCGGACGTCTTTGCAATGCTGGTGCGCCGGTGGGGGATCCCGGTGATGGATCTCATGGCGACATTCGCGTCGGCAAAAGTGGAGCGTTTCTTCAGCCGAAGGAAAGAGCGGATGGCAGAGGGCCTGGATGCTCTGGCGCAACGATGGCCCACGGAGGGGCTTCTGTATGTGTTCCCTCCCTGGGCACTCATCGGCAAGGTGATACAACGCATCGAGAGGCACAAGGGTCAGGTGGTGCTGGTGGCGCCAGATTGGCCAAGACGGCCGTGGTATGCGGATATGGTGCGGCTGGTGGCCGACGTCCCGTGGCGGCTCCCGCTCCGGGAGGACCTGTTGCTTCAGGGGCCCTTGCGGATGCCTCAGGTGGGTCGGTTCTCGCTTACGGCCTGGCTCTTGAGCGGGCGAGGTTGACGGCCCGCGGTTATTCGACGTCCGTGGTAGCCACTCTGTTACGATCGCGCCGGAGGTCGACTTCCCTAGCATATATACGCGTTTGGCGTGTTTTTGAGGCCTGGTGTTCCGATCGGTCTGTCATCCCCATGCGGGCTTCTGTGTCCGATGTCCTCTCCTTTTTACAAGCAGGGTTGGAGAAGGGCCTGGCGGCCAGTTCTTTACGAGTGCATTTGGCGGCTGTCTCCTGTTTTCGCGGCAAGATTCAGGGTCAGGTGATAGCGACGCATGTCGACGTTCGGCGCTTCCTGCGAGCGGTTTTGCTCTTGCGTCCGCCGAGGCGTTCGGTTATTCCTCTATGGGATCTCAATTTGGTCTTGGAAGCCCTGATCGGGCCACCTTTTGAGCCTTTGAGTGCAGCCTCGCTTAAGGATTTGACTCTCAAGACTTTGTTCCTAGTGGCGATCTGTTCCGCCAGGAGGATTTCGGAGCTACAGGCGCTGTCTTGCCGGGAGCCTTTTTTGATTTTTTCCCCGGACAAAGTGGTGCTACGGACGGTGCCAGCCTTTTTACCAAAGGTGGTGTCCGCTTTCCATGTGAATCAGGTGGTGTCGCTGCCAGTATTTTCCGCGGAGCAGAGGGCTCAGGCGGGTGGGCGCTTGCATCGGTTGGATGTGCGGAGGGCGCTCAAGAGCTATCTCCGTCGTACGGCTTCCTTCCGGAAGTCGGACAGGCTTTTTGTCGCCTTCGGAGGCCCTCGGAAGGGCGAGGCGGCAGCAAAGTCTTCCATTTCTAGATGGCTGAAAGAGGCCATTAGTTCCGCCTACATTCTGAGGGGCAGAGAAGTGCCGGTCGGCTTGCGGGCGCATTCTACGAGAGCTCAGGCAGCGTCGTGGGCGGAAGTCAGTCTCGTTCCGCCGGCAGACATTTGTAGAGCTGCAACCTGGTCCTCGTTGCATTCTTTTGCTCGGCATTATCGTTTGGACGTACAGGCGCGCGGGGATGGTCGTTTTGGGTCAGCCGTCCTTCAGGCTGCAGTTTCCGGACCCTCCCGTTGATATGTACTGCTCTGTTACATCCTCTACATTTCCGGGACTGGACTAGAGGGACGCTAAGGAAGAGTAAATTAGACTTACCTGCTAATTGTTGTTCCTTAAGGAACTCTAGTCCAGTCCCGGATCCCTCCCATTCGAGGGGTGTGGAACAGCCTGAAGTTTCTGGCCGCGCGAGATGTGAGTTTGGACAGCTGCTGAACCTTTAAAAGGAAAACATCATTATGGGGAAATCTAATTTCTTCGTGTCAGGGCGCTCGGGGAGGCGCAGGAATGAGGGGCGTCTTCAGCGGGGGTCTCTGTGGGGTTGGCAGCAGGCGACATGGGCCGGGGAGCGCCGGGGCTCTGGTGCTTCAGTTACCGGTTCTTTGGGGACATCACCCGTCCTTTCGGGGCGGCCCTGTCTTGTCTCTCACAGTCTTTTTCTTTCTGTATGGACTGTTCATTATCTTTTTTCTACCTGTATATACTGTTTCTTATAGTTTTGAGATAACTACTTATTTGTTGCTCTGCTGAGTCTGCTTTGTCAATAGGTACTGGTGAAAGGGGGCGGATCTAGCCTATTTGTACCAGTGACATCAAAATGATGACATCATTCAGTCTCCAAAGCTGCTGGTGGAGGTTGACAACTCTACATTTCCGGGACTGGACTAGAGTTCCTTAAGGAACAACAATTAGCAGGTAAGTCTAATTTACTCTTTTTCAATAAGAAAAAGAAGCTTTATCCTTCCTATACCCAAAAGGGACAACGGCAACAACCTAGACAACAAAAGAAGCCAAAAGCGGTAAAACCTCAGCCAGCTCAGCAGGCTCAGCCTCCTCAGGGGCTTTGACTCCTCTCTAGAAAACTTCGCCTTCCTGTCCCTGAAGGGTCCAGAACCCTTGGATATCCCAGGCAGGTTATGTCATTTTGCCCACAGATGGTACCAAATAACAGCAGAAAATTGGACTCTGTCCATTGTACAAGAGGGGGGTACAAGCTTAATTTTCACAGCATGCTCCCTTCTACAATGGTAAGACAGTTCAATTCTCAGAGCTTTCTGGACAATCTCTTAGGTCAAGAATCTCAACACTCCTTGCGCAAGGAGCAATAGAGGAAGTACCCATTCCGCAACAGGGTACAGGGTTCTACTCCCCCTATTTTCTTAATCCCAAGAAAACCGGAGGATACTGGCCCATTTTAGACCTCAGAGAATTGAACAAATATCTGTTCTGAGAGAAGTTCAAAATGGTCTCTCTAGGAACTCTGCTGCCATACCTTCAAAGTCAGGATTGGCTTTGTTCTCTAGATCTCAAGGATGCGTATACTCATATTCTCATCCATCCAAATCACAAAAGATTCCTCTGATTCCTGTTTCAAGGAAAGCACTTCCAGTACAGGGTTCTTCCCTTTGTCCTGGCTTCTGCACCAAGAGTATTCACAAAATGCATGGCTGTGGTAGCTGCATTTCTCCACACTCTGGGAATATTCGTCTTCCCTTACTTAGACGACTGGCTCATTCGAGCCCCTACAGTTACAGAAGCCAGCTCTGCTTTGTTTCGCACAATGTGAATCCTTCAGTATTTGGGACTAGTCATAAACCTCCCAAAATCCAATCTTGCTCCCATTCAATCCCTAGAGTTCATAGGAGCTCATCTGGATACCAGACAGACAAGGGCTTTCTTTCTGCAGCCCTGCTGTCTTCGCATAATACAGCTAGCTTCCCAAGCAGTGCTCAAACCTTATCTCACTGCTCGAGAAATGCTACAACTGCTGGGCCACATGGCATCCACCATGCATGTGATTCCTTATGCTCACCTCCACATGCAAGCAGCCCAGTGGACTTTATCCACTCAGTGGACACAGGCCTCAGGTTGCCTGTCTGGCAAAATAACAAACTCAGACCGTCTTATTTCGTCCCTCCAATGGTGGCAATCGCTCAAAATTCTTCTCGCAGGGTCTCCTTTCCAGCAACCCCTATTTCAAGCCACCCTAACAGATGCATCTCAGGCGGGATGGGGAGCCCACCTGCATGATCTTTCTACCCAGGGTACTTGGACTCCACAGGAGGCCTGTCTTCACATCAACCTCCTGGAACTCAGAGCAATCTTCCTTGCTCTTCGAGTATTTCACGCCCAGCTCAGATACAAGACAGTCCTAATTCAAACGGACAATCAGGTAGCCATGTTCTTTGTGAACAAGCAGGGCGGAACAGGCTCTCTGTCGCTATGCAACGAAGCTTTACGACTATGGGCCCTCGCCAGAGAGCATCAGATTCATCTCCTTGCGGTGTATCTTCCAGGCATTCAAAACTCTTGGGCAGACAAACTCAGTCGAGTTCTGCTACCACACGAATGGTCTCTCCATGCAGTCCAGCTTGCCCAAATATTTCCGATTTGGGGAACCCCGGACATAGACCTCTTTGCAAGTCTGCTGAATGCCAAACTTCCCCAGTTCTGTTCCAGAATCCCGGCTCGACATTGTCAGGCAAGGGACGCCTTCCTCCTTCACTGGGGTCAGGACTTCCTATATGCCTTCCCACCCATTCCCCTCATCCCCAAAACACTATTCAAGCTTCAGAGAGACAGAGGTCATATGATTCTCATAGTTCCACGTTGGCCACGGCAAACGTGGTACCCTCTGCTTCTACATCTCTCTCAAGCTCCACCTCTGGAGTTGGGATCTGCTCCAGATCTTCTCTCCCAAGAGAACGGGACGCTGTGGTATCCCAATCCCCAGTCTCTGCATCTCAGGGTCTGGTTGCTGAAGGCCTAGAGCTTCAGGATCTCAACCTTTCTCAACAGGTAAAGGATATCCTTTATGCTTCTAGGAAACCCTCCACAAGACACTCATACGCCTTTAAGTGGAAAAGGTTTACCATATGGTGCTCACAGAAGGGTCTTAATCCTCTTGCGATACCTCTGGAATATCTCCTTCATTTGTCAAATGCGGGTCTTAAGACAAATTCAGTAGGAGTCCATCTTAGTGCTATTGCAGCTTCTTACAAGCCTCTAAGTGGACAACCTATTTCCTCTCATCCTCTCATAGCGAGATTTATGAGAGGTCTTCTTTTAACAAAGCCTCCCATTAAGCCACCACCGGTGGCATGGGATTTGATTCTGGTGCTCGGGCAGCTCATGAAACCGCCATTTGAACCATTAGCCACTACAACTCTGAAATTCCTTTCCTGGAAAGTCATCTTCCTCATTGCAATCACATCAGCACGTCGCATAAGTGAATTGCAAGCATTAGTGGCTGATCCTCCTTACACAAGGTTCCACCATGATAAGGTAGTTCTTAGGACTCATCCATACTTTATGCCAAAGGTGGTTTTGCCTTTCCAGTTAAACCAAGTGGTTTACCTTCCTGTATTCTTTCTGAGGCCTCATGCCTCCACTGCAGAAAGGAACCTTCATACTTTGGACTGTAAAAGAGCTTTAGCCTTTTACTTGCAGAGGACATGGCAACATCGAAAATGTTCTCAACTCTTTGTTGCTTGGACATGGCAACATCGAAAATGTTCTCAACTCTTTGTTGCTTTTGATCCTAGTCATTTGGGACTTCAGTGTCCAAAAGAACTCTATCTAACTGGATTGCACAATGCATATCCTTTGCCTATGAGAGTAAGAACCTTCCTCTTGAAGGCCATGTCATAGCTCACAATGTGAGAGCCATGGCAGTCTCAATGGCTCATCTTCACTCTGTCTCTATCGACGACATCTATCAAGCAGCTACTTGGGCTTCGGTATATACCTTCATGGCCCACTACTGCTTAGACAAAGACGCCTGCCGGGGTTCCTTGTTTGGTCAGGCTGTTCTTCAACACCTTTTTCAGACTTAATCAACTCCTACCCACCATCCCTGGTAGGATGCCAGAGATCCATGGGGGGGAAGCATAGCCCTTTCACAAGGGCTGACAACTTCCTGGGGCCATCTCCCTGGCATCTGCAGCTAGGGAGTCCCCATATGTGAAGACTACATTCCTTGTTCCTGGAGAATAGCGTAGTTACTCACCTGTAACAGGTGATCTCCGGGAACAGCAGGAATTTAGTCTTCACAACCCGCCCACCTCCCCTAGGAGTTGTGTGTGTGTGTGTCTCTCTGGTCTCAACTATAAACTCAACTGGAGAGGGACAGTTGAAAAGGCAGGAAGGCAGCACGCAGGCGCTGTGGGATGCTCCCAAAAGCTTTCCTATTGGATGCTGGGGAGCGTTCCTGCGCAGGCTCCATCGGTACCGACGATACCCATATGTGAAGACTAAATTCCTGCTGTTCCCGGAGATCACCTGTTAGAGGTGAGTAACTACGCTTTACTGATCATAAAAAAACCTTCAAAGTTCATTATTTTTCCTTTTACTGTATTTGAAAAACCTATCTTTAACTATAGTTAAAGTGCATATTATTCAAGTGGCGTTGCTAATGGTGCAACATTGCTGATAGTACACTCAACGTGGCTGTGTTTTGCTACTGGGCTGCTTCAAGAATGTAGCCAGATAACTAAAAGATAACCATAGAAATCGTCATCTGTTCATAGTAAACATAAATAGGAGAATAGTCTTGAAAAACCTCCAAAGAACACTTAGTTTTCAATTTTTGAAAAAAAAAGAAAAGCAATATACACGTCAAATGAAACGCCATTATACTCATTTCCAACTTTACATTGTCATCAGCAAAAACTTTATACTATTGATCAATCAAAGTTTCATTACAAATGCATCACAATTTATTCTTTTAAAATCCACTTCAGTTTTTTCTACTAAAAAAAACTCATCGGCTGCCGAGCTCTATAGTTTGCAAATCCATAATAAGAAGGTACGATACAGGTTTTACTTCCAAAGTTAGTGTCAATCTATTCAGAGTTTCAACCAGTATTTTCTTTTCAATAAACCTTTATAGCAGTAGAGATCACTACAAATGGCTTGATAATTACTTGAGGCGTACAAACTGATAGCTCCCCATAATAGGTCTGCTGTTGGGCTTGACTTTTTATTTTCAACAGACAACTGAAATTCTTACCTCAGTAGGATTTCTTGGATTCATACAATTTACTGCGATGGTGTTCACCAATGACAAATGCTCCTCTGCTTGGACATAGTTGGTTCTTTCAACCAACTGCAATGGAGGAAGCTCTTTAAATCCGATGTCTATCAGAAAACAGAACTGGAACTCGCAAACCAATCAAATCCAGCTGCCAGGTAATGCGTTCCCAAATGGTAAACAATTCTATGTATTCCTGTTTGGGGGTTTTTTTGTTTTATTTTTAAGCCAACCCGATTGATTAACGCCTTCTTAATTGCCAATCATATACCAATCTTGAAATACAGTGAAGGAATGGTTAGTTCAACTAAATCAATTGTAAACAATAGAGCAAAAATTCAGTGTCTCTTTTTGATGAAATTATACAAAGTTCAGTTACTTCCAGAATAAATAAGAGTTGTTAATAACTTGATACTAAGGCCAAAATTGAACCAAAGCTTATTGTACACTAATTATGAGAATGTTTGGTTGAACTATAGACTATATCAGAATTCTGGGCATTGGAATTCTTATACAATCAAAGAAATTAAAACTAGTTGAAATAGGAGAAAAGAATCAGCCGCCGACCCAAAACAATTGGTCAGATAAAGTAATGCCTAGTCGGCAAGCAAGCTTGAGCATTACTGATTGCCTCAGATTGGAAATGATGATTAGAAACCCAATATAGTTCAGTGAATTGTATTCCATACATAATTCTTCAAATTTATCCATGAATGATTTTTTTCTTAAACTATATTCCGTGTTAACTCTCAAGAGAAACCCACCCACCCTCCCTCCCTCCCTTAATTTCTCAGACCCGTTTATAAAATCACTTTTTCAAAAATAGAGTAATCAGTAGCAGCATTGAGTCCATCAGGATAGACTGTATGTAATATTAAAAAAAAATTCATCCGTACTCGTAATAACTGTTTCTTGATTTATGGTAGAAGTCATCACTGTTGCGATATAGATTATAAGTTAAAAATTGACTTCAGGAGATTATTAGCAGGTGATTGGTATTACAATATTGGTTTATACCTGTTGCAGCCTTTATGGATGCATGCAAAACTGATCCATTTGGAGAGAGTTTCCATCAGGACAGTATCAACTCTTTGCGCCCCCTATACAGATGTATCATTTCTCGGCAAGATAGTGACAAATGTCAGTGTCCTATCATGATGTCATCTGCATGTCAGTTAAAATTTCAGTGGAATTGATGCAAGCATACTATTTCCAAACAAATGAGTCATGGATTGCCTGTAAGAAGCGCTTCAGTGGTAGACAGTACTCGGTAGCCTGTAGCTAGGGAGTCCCATATGTAAGGACTGATTTCCTGCTTGTTCCTAGATAATCGTAAGAGGTGTTCTTCAGGGACAGCAGGAATCGGTCCTCACAACCACCCTCCTCCCCTTGGAGTTGCTGTATATTTCTGCCATCTTCTTGAGGGGACTATAGCTATGGCACCTTTTGGACAGGAAGGGGGACCACGCATGCCTGGTGGCATTCCCAAAGGCTTTCTTTGAAAGCTGGGGAAATGCTCCGCGCGGGCTCTGTCGGTGCCAATGTCGCCCATATGTGAGGACTGATTCCTGCTGTTCCTGGAGAACATTCTGTTACAGGCGAGTAACTACGCTTTCTTGATAACTGGGTAATCTTGAGAACCCATCCAAAATTTCTACCAAATAAATGGGCCAACTGTTACCCGTTTTCTATGGAGTTTTTTTTTTCTCTCCATCTCCACATGTGGGAACAAGGAGCAACCTTGCACGAGCTGGACTGGTATAGAGCTCTGCAGATCTATTTTGGAGCACTGCTTGTTCTACAGTGGATGTTCGTAGTTATTAGTACTGTTTGATTCAAAAAGAATGATCCAGTTAATGAACC
This sequence comes from Ichthyophis bannanicus, assembly GCA_033557465.1. Taxonomy (NCBI): domain Eukaryota; kingdom Metazoa; phylum Chordata; class Amphibia; order Gymnophiona; family Ichthyophiidae; genus Ichthyophis; species Ichthyophis bannanicus. Next base: position 69,245,065 of record CM066037.1, read on the forward strand.
TTTTTATCCTTATGGATATCTCATATTGCTTTCAGTCCACTAATGTAGAACTTAGACGCTATTTCAGAGCAAAAGAAAGAACTGCACCTACATGTAGTCTCAGATATCTGCAAGGTTGATGGTCTAGTCATGCCTTTTTATTAAATGTTTTATGTTTGGGCCAGCCAAATAGAGCAGATAGTATTTTTGGACAAATAGCTCTTCATGGTATCTCAACGCTTTAAAAATAATCCTGTACTAATTATAAAACCTTCTAGCAAAGGTAGTGCAGTGGTGACAGCCTTTGGTCAGGAGGTTTTATAATTATTACAAGATTGCAATTTTATAAACTGCCTGGGATTCCTCCCTAGATAAATTTTAAAAATATCCTATGATATCTGATACTTCAACATATCTCCTCCATGGGTTCGCATGCCATAACATATAACTGGAAGATGTATTGTGACCCTCATCTTGAGTCACCAACTCTGTGGCCATGGAGAAAGTGTAACTGCATACTTGTAACAGGTGTTCTGGACTGTAGGATATCACAATTACATATTCCTGCCCTATCCATTATAAAGTTGAAGCTCATTATGTAAATAGCTGACAGTTGTCACTGGATGTGATACAGGCATGCCTGCATATTCTCAGAAAACCTTTCTAGATGTTTTCTGGGCTCTGGGAAGCTAGAGCAGAGTTGGCTCTGTCATGGATGGCTTCAACTCTGTTCCTGTAGGATGCTGCTGTCCACCAAGAACACCCATTAAATGTATATAGCTATGCTTTAGTGCCAGACACACTTTTCATTTTGTGGGAAGACTTCTGAATATATTTCGTTTAATATTGGGAGAATTGGGGGGGGGGGGAAGGGGGAGCATTAACTGTTCATTGCATGCTCGTGGATGAAAGGTGCTTTTTTAATGGTGTACCTTTTAGTCTTGGACATATCTAAACATTCCATAGCATCCCTCCAGTACAGTCCAAACTAATGGGTTTACATTCCCTTCCAGCAGATTGTAGACTGAGAATTCCAAGCTTTGCTAATAGCATCACATTCCCTTTATGAGAAGACATTAGCAAGCTTGTATCTTCAGTTTTCAAGCAAGAGGGGATGAGTTGCCTAGTCTGGGCAGCTCATTTGAGAATTCCAGTATTTTTAAAAAGAAAATAAGAGGAAGGCTTTATTAAAGGCAGGGGTTACCTGCAGCTGTATCCTGCTGTTAATGGCACTTAAAAGGGTTTGCCCCAGAGTTGTTTTTAAAGGACAGGCATATTAAAAATCATATAGCCCAATCCTGTTCGGTTGGGGGCAGGCTCTGCTACTGAGTTTGACAAACTAAGGTTTTCAACAAACCTTGGCAATCTGGCAGGGAGAACAGCGGTTTTTCAGTGTCCGTTGCTCAGGCCTGTCTGTTATTCTGCTGTTCTCAATGTTCATGAGGAGGCAGCTCCTCATAAAGCTGGTTTCAATTTTACTTTCACTTTTGTTTTAAGTGAAGGGAAGTTTTTGTTTTTGATACAGGTGTGTCTTATCAGGGCTGGAGGAGATAGTCTAGGAGAGGAACAGTGTAGCTTGGGGGTCTTATTACTCTATCCCTAGATGCACTTCACATTCCCACTGAATCAGAAGTTCAGGACCAGATGCTAGAGGATCCCTTATTACAGGGAATTTGTAACACAGAGACAGCCTTTCCCATCCATAGGGCAATTATGCAAATTATAGAGGCTGAATGGGAATCGCCGGAGGCTGATTTACGTGGAGGTTGGACTATGGCTTATCTTTATCCTGTACCTTTGGCAGAGAGAATTCCTACATCTTCCTAGAGTAGATGCCTTAGTCACTTCTGTGACTAAAAAGACCACTTATTCCAGTTGAAGGTGGAGCCGCTTTAAAGGATTGATCCGCAGGATAAGAGGATTGAGACTTTACTGTGCCAGGTATTTGAGGTGAATGAGTTAGCATTGCAGACGTCTGTATGTGGAGCATATGTTGCAAGGGCATGCCTTCTTTGGGTGCAAGCCTTAATAGTCTTTGGCACCAGATTTGGCACAAATGTCTGACATTGTCATGATGGTTCTCCAGGAACAAGCAGGAAGTTGGCCCTCACATATGGGTGATGTCGGTGCTAACTGAGCCCATGTGGAGCATTTCTCCAGCTTTCAAAGAAAGCCTTGGGGACATGCCACCATGCATGCATGGTCCCCTTCCCGCCTAAGGGTGCCATCTTGCTCAGTCTACTATTTTCCACGGAGCCCAACGGATATCTGTCTTGTTTCCCCAGAAAAAATCCTTGCTATATTCCTTAAAATTAGTTTTTCCCGGTCTGCATACCGGTTCCGCTTCCCACCTCAAGCCGGCGCTGGGCCTGGTGCTGTTTTCGGCTCCTTTCCCCCTTTTTTGATCGAGGCTTGCCTTGACCGGCATTTGCTCCTTTTTTCGCCTGGGTGTTGTCGACCCCAGCAAGGTGTTCCTCACCATGTGTCCTGGTGAGTTCAAGAAATGTAACCGCTGTATGTCAGTCACAGACACCCATGACTGTTGCCTATGCTGCCTGGGACCGGACCATGATAGCACCTCCTGCAACCTGTGCCAGGCCATGACGCCTAAAACAAATAGAGGTTGGAGTTACAAGAGAAACTGTTCCCCAGGTCCGACTCTGCAACAGTCTCCCAGATGCTGAGCTCCAAGCCCAGCACGTCCCGTGAGAGCCGAGTGTCCTCTTGAGTCCCACGGTTGGGGATCCTCTGGGAAGATCTCAGACCCAGAGCAGAAAGAGAGAAAAATCCTCAGTCTGTCTAGGTTCTACCGGAGAAACTCAGTAAGACCGCCCAGAGGGACTCGGGCAACTCTGAGAAATGTCCAACCAAGGTCCTCAAGAAGGATACCTCGGCCGGCGGAGACTGTGCTAGGATCCTCGAGCCCACCAAAAGGAGCACCACACCACGTCGCTCAAGAGACACCCAGTCAATGATACGTGGTTTAAAATTAGAAGGATACTTTTACTTCTAATTTTGAACCACGTATCATTGACTAGGATCCTCGAGGCCATAGTCCTCATGGAGGATGCACTCGCGAGAGTGCCGGCACCTGGTTCGAGATCCTCGGTGCTTGTGCTGAAAGTTGCGGCGCCTTCTGGCTTGGAATCCAGAATGGCAGCTATGGTGCAGAACATCACTGCTAGTGAGCTGCGAAAATATGGACCAAAGACTAGTGGCAGCCCAACAGATTTCCATCACAGGGACGGAACGCAGATTTGACACAGAAATAGCCATGACCCTGATGCGGTGCGCCGCAAACCTCTGGTGCAGTGAGATCCCTGCCTGTTCATAGGCGAGGGTAATGCAATCCACCACCCAACTGGACAGAGTTTGCTTAGTCACTTGGAGCCCCAGACGACTGGGGTCATAGGATACGAAAAGCTGAGATACTTTGCGGTGGCCCTGAGTCCATTGCAGATTAGGACAGGGCCCTTTTACAATCCAAAGTATCCTGCCAACATGAGGCCTCATAAAGAAGGTGGGGAGCACCATCTCCTGGATTGAGGTGGAATGGGGACACCACCTTCAGCAGAAACTTGGGGTGTGCGCGGAACACCACCCTGTTCTTGTAGAACCTCGTGTAGGGGGGCTCTGCCATCAGAGTCTGGAGCTCGCTGACTCTGCGAGCTGGCTGATGTGAGTGCCTTCCAGGAGAGGTACCTCAAGTGGCAGCCAGGCAGGGGCTCAAACGGCAGCTTAGTGAGTTGCGAGATCCCCACACTGAGATCCCACTCCACTCCTCTTGCCCTCGACTCTTCTGTGTTCAGGCTACTGGAGTGCTGGTTCCCTGCTGGACATGTGGGTCTTGCAAGAGTCTCTCAGTAGGGACTCAACTACTGCTGCTTACGGCTTACCCTTTGCAGTTTGCTGTGACGTTTTTACAGGTTCTTGGTAGTCTGTATCTGGGGAGTCCTATTTGTGAGGACTGACTTCCTGCTTGTTCCCAGAGAAAGCGTAGTTACTCACCTGTAACAGGTGTTCTGGGACACCAGGACTCGGTCCTTGCAACTCTCCCTCCTCCCCAAGGAGGAGTTCTTTTGTGTCATTTTTTTGCCTTTTTGAGCTATATCATCCTACTGAGGTAAGATGGTATCATTAGGCGGGAAGGGGGACCACGCATGCGTGGTGGCATCTGGCATCTCCCAAAGGCTTTCTTTGAAAGCTGGGGAGAAGCTACTGTGTGGGCTCTGTCTGCGCCGTCACCCTTATTTGAGGACTGATTGCTGCTGTCCCTAGAGAACACCTGTTATAGGTGAGTAACTATGCTCTATGTACAGTACCGTCTTTTCTGCATAAGGTCGTAACCTCGTTCTATCTAAATCAGTTGGTTGTCCTACGAAATTTCCCAGACATGGTAGATCTGCAATTGTGTACTTTGGATATACGCAGGGTGGTTAGTCATTTGACTCATACAAAGCCATTTTGTCTATTAGAACGTCTGTTTGTGCTTTATGAAGGACAGTGTAAGGGGTAAGCAGCTTCAAAAGCAACGATTGCGTGCTGGATAAAAGAAGCTTATATAGTCTTATTGCACAAGAAAACTCTACTGGAGGGTTTGAGAGCGCACTTTGAGAGCACAGGCAGCTTTGTGGGTGGAATCTAGTCTGGTGCCTGCAGCAGACATCTGCAAGGCAGCAACATGGTCAAACGTATACTTAGCATTATTGTTTGGATGTGTATTCAAGAGCAGATGCACAATTTGGAACTTGTGTGTTAGAGGCAGGGCTTGGAGGGTCTTGTCTTTTAGTAAGTAAAGCTCTTGTACATCCCATTAGTCTGGACTGGACTACTGGAGGGACACTATGGAAGGATAAATTAGATCTTCCCTGCTAATTTGCTTTCCCTTAGTTCTAGAACCCACCCATGTTCATATTATATGGAAGCCTATTTAAAGATTAGGTGTAGACGTTACGTTTGTTCTTTAGTGTTTTTAATGTTATGATTAAACACAATTGTGAATTTCTTATGTTCTCTAATAGATTTAATTAGAAGTTAGCACTTACTGCCTTGACAGTGAGTTACTAGCTTGGTAATAGCATCACATTCCCTTTATGGGATGACATCACCAAAGCTTGGAATTCTCATTCTCCAATCTGCTGGAAGGGGATATGAACCCATTAGTCTAGACTTTATGGGAGGGACTAAAGGAAAGCAAATTAGCAGGTAAGATCTAATTTATCCTTTGTAAAGAAGGCAGGGCAGTAGTATTCATGGTTTAAAGTGTCATCTAGCATTTTTTCTTGGATTGGTTCAACATTAAGTAACTCATGTTTAATGTGTTCTGGCCTCCCTTCATGCCTCAGGAACCCAGCGATAATGGACCACTCTTTACGGAACTAAAGTTCTACATGCGAGCTGCCAAACCTGATCAAAGTAAGTTTGACCCTCATTATGGAGAGCTGTGAAATAGTTGTTGCCCATGTCCATCAGTGTTGTGGCAGAAAAGTGTTTTGTGCTGCTTAATTCAGTCGTTAAGGTGAATCCTAGATGACCTTTAATTGTAGCCGATGGTCACACCACAAAGATTGGACTGAGGGAACAGCTCCAACAGAAGAATATTGCCATTGCAGAAACCATTTAAAGTCTAAACATCTGCAAATATCAGGCAGGTGGTGCCCATCATTTGGGAGGAGTTGAAGACTAGCAGCTTGCTTTTTAAAACTGCCTTCCTAAAATTTAGGATCTAAAGTGTTTCAGCTGAAAAGTCACCTAAATGTAGGACTGTTTCTTATTTGCCTACACTTAAGCTTCTAAGTGCACAAAGTCAGTGCTAAGCACCTAACTTCAACCCCCACTCCCCTGCCTACTCGTCTGTAGCCATCCATTTTTAAGGATCCTAAATTCAGGCACTCAATCCTAGTACATTTTTCAAAGGGGCCAGTTAAGATGCAACTCCCAAAGTTGGGCACCTTGACAATTGGCCTATTTCTTTTCAGCTGAGAATGCTTGTAGTAGAATTTATCCAAGTGTGCTGCTCCGCACAGTTGTCTGTCTTATCAGCTAGTTAAGTTTAGGATCTGATGTAGCAAAAAAAAATCATACCATTTTCTTCACTCAAACTCCTAATCTGAATGCCAGGTTAGGTTAGAAAGGGGTCTGAACTCTGTTTCTCATGAACTTGCAAACCAGTTGTTTTAAGAGTGTCCCTATTGAACATGTAAGAGAACTACATATGATTAGAGGCAGTGGGTATGCAAATCTCTCATACGTATTCAAGAATATCCTGTAATTTGACAGATATGTGGTCTTTCTAACCCAATGGCTTAAAAAATGAATTAGCTTTGCAACAGAATGACTTGCTTAATTTAACAATGGGGAAGCTCATATTCTCTAGGAACAAACAGGAAGTCAGTTTTCACTTATGGGTGACAGCACCAATGGAGCCCGCGCGGAGCAATTCCCCAGCTTTCAAAGAAAACCTTTGGGATTGTTACCATGCATGCATGGTCCTCTTACCGCCCAAGGGTGCCATCTTGCTCAGTCTCCCTTATTCCGCGGAGCCCTCGGGAAAACGTTTGTTTTCCTTGCCTTAACAGGCTATTTCTCTTTTTTTTCCGGTTGCACCGGTCCTCTACCTGTCCTCCCCTTGCTATGTTTTGGAGCTTGCAGGGATACCCTTCTAAATTTTTTTCTTGCCGGGCTTTGCACCCTTTTTGCTCTCCAACCGTTGGCAGTGTGGGTCTTGGACCTCACAGGGGCCATTTCCTTATCGTCTCTCCAGTTCAGTCCCTCACCTCTGGGTAGTGAACCTCCTCCTGCAGCATGGAGAACTGGGCATGTTAAAACTGGCGTCACTGGATGTATCCTGCTGGGCTCTCCCACTAGCCCCCAGTGTGTCCAGTCTCCATGCAGCAGGAGGACATAGCCTAGGTGCTGGGCTCACTAGGAAGACACATAAAGAGCATTTCATTTGTTTCGCACGAAGGATTTCGGAATTGCATGTGTTGTCTTGTCGGGAGCCGTTTCTGTCCTCTAGGGAAAAGATTGTGTTGCGTCCCGTTCTGTCGTTTCTGCCTAAAGTGGTTTCGCCATTCCATATGAATCAGTCAGTCTCTTTGCCAGTATTAAGTGTGTCGGGAGTGGATGTATCGGACCGTAGTTTGCAACTACTGGATGTCGAGGATTCTACGACGCTACTTGACGGTTTCGGAATTCTTTCGCAAATCTGAACACTTATTCGTTCTCTTTGGAGGGCTGCGTAATGGGGAGGCGGCAGCCAAAGCTTCCATTGCTAGATGGGTACTAGAGGCGATAGCTTCCGTGTATATATTGCAGGGGCGTCAGGTACCTGTAAGGTTATGAGCTCACTCTACCAGGGCGTATAGCGGCTTCATGGGCGGAACATAGTTTGGTTCCGCCAGTGGAAATTTGTAGAGCAGCGACATGGTCGTCTTTACATACGTTTAGTAAGCTAATTGTTACTCCTTGAGGATCTCCAGTTCAGTCCCGATTCCCACGCGAGGATATTTCAGCTTTCAACAGGGGCAGATTATTGGGGCGAATGGGGAAAATGTGGAGTAGTTGTAGGTCTGTCGCATTCAATGGATCTCTATATTCTTTCTGTTCTCTCTTTTCTCTACCTTGCCTTTAAAGAGAAGGCAGGAGTAGTTATCTTAGTTAATGTGGATTTAGAACAATTGTTTGTTTGGTTAAAGTACTATAGCTACTTTACTTTATTTTGTTGTTCCTTTGAGTCTGCTTTGTCAATAGGTCACTGGGGGCTGGTGGGAGAGGCCATCAGGATACATCCAGTGATGTCACAGTTTTGACATGCCCAGTCTCCATGCTGCAGGAGGAGGTCCACTACCCAGAGGTGAGGGACTGAACTGGAGATCCTCAAGGAACGACAATTAGGTAAGTCTAATTTCTCTTTTTGCCCCCATGGCCACCGGGTTTAAAAAATGCGATAGATGCTCTAGAAACATGTCGCTTACGGACACACATGACTGCTGTCTAAGGTGACTGGGAGCTGACCATGACCCAGAGCTCTGTTCGTTCTGCAAGAAAATGTCCTCTGAGGCCCTGCTAAGCTGTAAGCAGAAGTCCGAAGACATTTTTTGAAAGGCTGCTTCGGAGTCCCTGGTGGCAGCCTTGGTCGTCTCCCTTCCGGTGGGTTCTCCCCCTGCGGCTCCGTGTTCCAGACAGCATTCGGACCAGGGGTCCCCTGAGGTGGAACGGCACAGGAAGAAGGCCTTGAAGTCGCTGTCTGGGGCCTCCGACAGGCACTAGCGCTCCCGCGCCCGGTTGCTTAGCCCATTCGGCGTTCCCGATAGTTGGACAAGGAGCGGCCCCGCAAGGTACCTCACAGAGAAACGGAGGCCTCCGGCGAAGGCGCCCAGTCTCTTGAGGGCTGTCCCGGTGAGGACCTCCTCAACGCCCAATCCGGTGACTCCTGTATCGGTGTACCAGGGCCCCACACGTGCACAGCGTTTTTGCGTTCATTGCTTGCCAGCTTCTCTGACTTGTGCCCGGAGACCGCGGGTCCCTCGTGTGGGACACCCAAATCCATCCAGGAAACCCCTGAGAGTCCGTGGGCCTCATGAGGGTCCTCGACGTCTGTCTTGCTCGCCTTCCCATTCTTCGGCAGCAAGATCGGCCAGGGCTTCCGGCTCCAGGCCTCCAGCCATCGGACAGGGCGAACTGCCTGCCTCGGATCCCTCGACGGATTTCTCGGACTGGGAATCAGATGAGGACACATCCCCGGAAACCCGTACTCACCAGGATCTTCCATCAGACCCCTTGCCGCCTAACCTCCAGCGGAGTTCACCACCTGAGGACACCTCCTTTTTGGTGTTTGTTCGGGTGACGGTGCTGCCGATCCTCTCTCAGCTATTGCTCCGCATGTGGGAGGCCCCGGCCTCGGTCCCCATTGTGAGCAAGCGCCGTGAGACAATTTACAAGGTGCAGCGAGGGCCAGGCTTCCAAAAGACCCAACTTCCACACACTTCGATGGTGGTAGAATCTGCCATGAGGAAGCAGAAAAGCTCGAAGTCCCACTCATCGGTCCCGCCGGGCTGAGAATCGAGAGCCCTTGATGCCCTGGGCTGCAAGGCCTACCAAGGTTCTATGCTCTCTTGTCACATCCAGGCATACCAATTATATATGGACATGTTCCTCCGCGACTTGGCAAAAGAACTTGGAGACTTCTCCACGGGTCTCGAGGGTGTGCCCCTTGGCAGGTTCCGCACCCTGTTGAAATCGGTGGCAGATTGCTCTAAGTATATTTCTTGAGCCTCCTATGATGGCTTCGAGACATAGGCTCGGGCATCGGAGCCCGCCGCCAGGTTTGGCTTCAATCTTCAGATCTGGAGCAGTGGGTGCAGGAGAAGCTCCTGGACGTGACCTGCCTCGGCGAACAACTTTTTGGTAAGCCGATGGAGGAGAAGGCTGCGGAGATTGAGACGGTGTATGTCACTAGGACCCGTCTCTCCCGCAAGACCTCAACGCTGCTACTGAAGAAGCAGCCTGCGAAGAAGCCCTTTTTCCCCAGGAAAGACCTCCAGTACCGCGGCTACCTGCTGTACCCGGCTACCCCCACGCCGACCATTCCAGCGCAGGGGAAGTCTGGCCAGGGTCACCAAAAACCAAAGGTCCTGAAGGCCCAGACACTAGCTCCCTCACAATCCCCTCAGGGGTTTTGACGCCAGTGGCATGGTCCTTCACCCTCCGGTGGTGCAGCAGCCAGTGGGAGGATGCCTGTCTTGCTTCACCCTGGCATGGGCACTTAGCCCTCCCGGATGACCCGGAGGATCCAGGTGTCCAAGATGATATCACCTTTTACTTCGACAGGCTTCCATCCCCTTTCTTCCCGGCAGAGCCTCCTCGACTCCCCGCACACCAGCTCTTGCTGCAGTGGGAATTACACTCCCTCCTCACCCAACGGGCAGTTGAGAAGGTCCCTTCCCACCTTTGAGGTCAGGGCTTTTATTCCCGGTACTTCCTCGTCCCTAAAAAGACGGGGAGTCTGCGGCCCATACTCGACCTCCACAAGCTGAACAAGTTTCTGGTGCGGGAGAAATTCAAGATGTTCTCTTAGCATGCTGCTGCCCTTCCTCCAGGGCGACTGGCTATGCTCCTTGGATCTAAAGGACGCTTACGCCTATATCCTGATCCATTCCCGACCCAGGCAGTACCCGAAATTCAGGGTGCAGGGAGAGCACTTCCAGTACAGGGTGCTCCCCTTTGGCCTTGCGTCCGCCCCACGGGTCTTTACAAAGTGCCTCGTCATGGCCGCCGCTCACCTTTGGCACTGGGGTGTGTTGGTGTTTCCCTACCTCGACAACTGGCTTGTTACGGACTCCTCCATCGATGAGGCCCGGCAAGCAATGTTGCGCACTGTCCTCCTTTTGGAGAGTTCCTGGTCAACTACCCAAAATCTCAACTCGAGCCGGCACAGGCTCTCGAATTCATCGGGGCGCGCCTCGATACTAGGCAGGCCGTGGCCTTCCTGCCGGTGGATCGCTCCATCCACCTCTGGGCTCTGGCGGCACGCGTCCAGAGCGCCCACCAGGTCATCACTCGGTCCATGCTACGTCTCTTGGGCCACACGGCCTCGACCGTGCATGTGGTTCCTCACTGCCGCCTGCACATGCGGACGGCCCAGTGGTGCCTCAGCTCCCAATGGAGCCAATCCCTTGGGCACCTCAGGGACCTCATCAGGGTTCTTCCCGACCTTCGCTTGTCCCTGAACTGGTGGCAAAACCCCCGCAGCATCTTGCGGGGCCTGCCTGTCCACGTCCCACAGCACAATGTGGTACTGACCACAGATGCTTCCCTGTTGGGGTGGGGAGCCCATTGTGGGTCCCTCTGCACACAGGGGCAGTGGTCACCGGTAGAGGCTCAACAGCAGATAAATCTGCTCGCGCTTCGGGCCATCCGGTGGGCCTTGAAGGCCTTCGAGAATGTCCTCAGCAGGAAGTCAGTTCTGGTGCAGACCGACAACTGGGTAGCGATGTTCTATATCAACAAAGAGGGGGGGGGGGCATGGGGTTGCGCTCCCTCTGCAGGGAAGCCGTCCTCATCTGCCCTTTTTCTGCCCAGAGGAGGATGGCTCTCAAGGTGACGTACCTCCTGGGTCAGGAGAATGTCCTGGCCGACAGGCTCAGCAGAATCCTTCGCCCTCACGAGTGGCGCCTTGATCCCAGAATGGCAGGCTGGCTGTTTCTACGCTGAGGCACTCCAGCGATGGACCTCTTCACCAGCCCTCGAACGCTCAACTCCCTCGCTTCTGCTGCCTGGTGCCACACCTGAGCAGGGAGGGCCCCCGATGCATTTGTCCTGGATTAGTCCTCCAGTCTTCTCAATGCATTCCCTCCTTTCCCCCTCATTGCGAGGACTCTGTTCAAGGCTCAACGGGACGGGGCATCGCTGATTCTTGTGGCCTCCTTTATGGCCTCGGCAGCCTTGGTTTCCACTCCTGCTCTGGCTGTTGTTGGAGCCTCCGATCCCCCTGGGCTCTGCCAGGGACCTGCTGATGCAGGAGGAGGGTCTGGTACTACACCCGAATCTAGCCTCCCTATCCCTCATGGCCTGGCAGCTGAACAGATCTCTCTAGCCTCTCTGGCCCTCCTGGAGGAGGTCGAGGAAATCCTCCTTGCCTCGAGAAAGGACTCCACTAGGCGAGCTTACACCTTTAAGTGGAAATGCTTCTCTGTCTGATGCTCAGCACCAGATTGACCCCTTCTCGTGCCCGGTTCGGTGGGTTCTCCAGTACCTTCTCCACCTCTCGAGGGATGGGCTGAAGTCAAACTCTTAGAGTTCATCTGAGTGCCATATCGGCTAATCACCTCCCTATCGAGGGAAAGCCTCTCTTGGGGCAACCACTAGTCTCCCGCTTCATGTGGGACCTTCTGTTGTCCAGGCCACCCATCTGTCCCCCTCTTTCAGAATGGGACTTGAACGTGGTGCTCACGCAGCTCACTTGGCCGCCTTTCGAGCCGATGGCGATGTGTTCACTCCGGTATTTGTCCTGGAAGTTGGCCTTCCTGGTGGCACTGACCTCGGCTCGCCAAGTCGGTGAACCTCATGCACTCATGGCTGGCGCCCCTTACACCAGGTTTTATCGGAACAGGGTGGTCCTCTGGACCCCTCCTAAATTCTTACTTAAGGTCGTGTCGGCTTTTCGTCTCAGTCAGGAGATAGTGCTCCCGACCTTCTTCCTGAGGCCCCACGCCGATTAGGCGTTGGTGACTCTCCACACCCTCGACTGCAAACGGACCCTCGCCTTCTACTTGCAACATACGCAGACTCATCGCAAGTCTGACCGGCTCTTCGTGACCTACGATCCCAAGCAGTCACCAACCACACCCTCTCTGTTTGGGTAGCGGACTGCATCACGTTCACCCATGCGGAGGCGGGAGTCCCTCCCTCTGGATCGTCGAGTCACTGCACATGGGGTCCGAGCCAGAGTGGCCTTGGTGGCCTCGCTGCGCTCTGTGCCCATGATGGCATCTGCCGGGTGGCAACATGGTCTTCTATGAATACCTTCGCTGTCCACTACTGCCTGGAGAGGAAGTCCTGCCGGGACAGCGCCTTCGGCCAGGCTGTACTCTGTAACCTGTTTGGGGTATAAGAACTCCTGCCCTCCGACCCTTCTTCATGGCTAACGAGGGCTTCACCACGAGGACCCGAGGACTCGGGTTCCTTTGGGCATCTGCTTCTGCTTACGGCCTCGCGGAGGGGTGTTTTGGTTATAGGTTCGGTAGCCTGTAGCTAGGGAGTCCAATAAGTGAGGACTGACTTCCTGCTTGTTCCTGGAGAAAGTGTAGTTAGCTGTAACAGGTGTTCTCCAGGGACAGCAGGAATCAGTCCTCACTACCCTCCCGCCTCCCCTGTTGAGTTGCTGTATTTTTGTCCTTCCCTTGCCATCTGCTTGGTAGAGCTTGAGCTAAGGGACCTGACTGAGCAAGATGGCACCCTTGGGCGGGAAGAGGACCATGCATGGTGATAGCAATCCCAAAGGATTTCTTTGAAAGCTGGGGAATTGCTCCGTCGGTGCCAACATCACCTCATAAGTGAGGACTGATTCCTGCTATCCCTGGATACCACCCGTTACAGGTGAGTGAGTATGCTATCTGGCAAGATGTCACTTGCTTGATGAGCAGAGTTTGCAAGAAGGGGTTTAGGGATAGAGAAGAGTAGCAATGAGGCGCTGCAGAATGAATGCACTTGTAGGTTAGTAGAAGTATGAAGTGGAAATGGATAAGAGCCAGTGAAATGTCTTAAGAAGAGGGGTTACGTGAGCATAGTGACACTGGTGGAACATTAGAGGTGCAGTTGATTTTTTTTTTTTTGAACGGATTGAAGGAGAGAGATGATTAGGGAGAGACCCGCAAGGAGCAGGTTGCAATAGATGGAAAGTGACTTGAGTGGATGAGGGTCTTAATGTAGTGCGTTCAGCAAGTGATGAATTTTGCTGATGGTTTAGAGAGGTTTTAGCTATTTGGATATGTGTAGAGAAAGAAGTCAGATGATCCCAAGACTGCTATTTGAACAGTCAGGAAGGATAACATATCCACAGAATGGAAGGAAGGGAGGATATGAGACTAGGAAAAGAAAATAAGCTCAGTCTTAGCCATGTTCCATTTCAGATGACAGCAGGAAAGGCAGGCTGAGATACAGGCCTGGATTCCTGGAGGGATGTTAGGTGTAGAGAGGTACATCTGAGGTGAGTTAGTATAAAAATCAGGGCACCAAGGGACTGAACAGAGTGAAAAGGGGCCCTAAGACAGAGCTATTACGTACACTGACTGGGATGACACAAGAGTATTTGCCAGAATGAACGCTAAAAGTGAGATGGGAGAAATGAGAAGGAAACAGACCAGAACTGAGCTGCTAAATCCAAGCGAGAACAGGGTATAGAGGTGAAGGTGGTGTTTGGTTAGAAAGTATGTGGATGGTGTGGAAGGCTCTTATATTGGGCCGTGAACATATTACTGGAGACTTTGGCAAAGGCTGTTTCAGTAGCATATAGAGAATAAAAACCAGACCTTAGCGGATCCAGAAAGGCCTGAGAGAATGGAAAGTCAAGACAGCAATAGAGAACAGCATGTTAGAATAGTTTATACATGAAAGGGAAGAGGAAGATGGGCTGATTTAGTTGGAAGGGCAGGTAGGGCCCAGGGGAGATGTTTTTGAGGAGAGTTGTAACCATAGCATGTTTTGAAGGCAGTAAGAACAGTGGAATTGGAAGGGGATAGGTTGAGGATATGATGGATGGAAGGGGTGACAATGGGGGAGATGAAAGGCATGGGATAAGAGGAGCAGATAGTGAGTATAGAGGAGGAGAGATGATGTGCAGTTTCCTCCTCTGTGATTTTTGAAAGGTGGGGGAAGGGTTGAAGGAAGGATTTGAGTGAAGAGGGGGGGAACAGGAGACAGGTAACCCAATGGTGAACTCGAGACAATCTTGTGGACTTTGTCGTGGAAGTAGTCAGCCAAGGTTTTTGGGCACAAAGTGAAGGAGGGATGGGGCGAGGAGGCACTTTGAGGAGAGAGAGTGTTGCAAAGAAGTGAGGATCAGAGGCAGAGTTTTATCAGATGGACATAGATAGTACTCTTGCTTGGCGAGTGCTGTAGCAGACTGAAAGGATATTAGCATGAATCTGAAATGTAAGAAGTCAGTGTGGATATGACGTTTGGGCGAAAAGTATTCAGCAGAGCAGGCATAAGAATGTAGGTAGCGGGTGGTCAAGGCTGAGGTATAGTATGCCTCACAGGGTGGGGAATGGGAGGAGCAAGAGTACCAAAAGCAGAGGAGAGTATGGTATTTAAATGAAGAGACTGCCTCATCAGCAGTCTCAGACAACAAAGTGAATGAGAGAGGAGATGAGCTGGCAGAGGAGAGAGCTGAAGGATCAATAGCCTGAAGAATCCTAAGCATGTTGGAGAATATTGGATAAACCTCTGGCGGGGGTTGTTAAGAGGGAAGGTTAACAGGTTATTGGGCAGGGGAAGAACTGATGTAGATAAGTGTACAAGCAAGCAGTTGGAGAAAAACACAAGGTCCAGGCAGTGTTCATGTTGGTGAATAGGGGCAGTAGAATACAGCTGGAGGTTAAATGAGAAGGTGAAGGCAAGGAGCTTGGAGGTATAAGAGTCGAACTGTTGACGTATGTTAAAATCCCCAAGAATGAAGGAAGGGGAAGATGCTACAAGAAAGAAGGAAAGTCAGGAGTTGATCTGAGACAGGTAGAGGTGGACATGTCAGTGAAGTAAACAGGCAGATGGAATGACCTTCCAAGGAAGAAAAGGAGTGAAACTGTGTGTTGGAAGAAAAGATTTAAACTGGTAGGAAGGAGAAAGTAGCAGTGCAACACAATCACTGTGGCCTGTTGGTGAAGTGTATGGGAGAAAAGGTAGCCTTCATGATGCAGGCAGCAACTGAGGAGGAGCTGGACCTCAGTGAGATCAAGGAGAGGTGGAGTATTCGTGGTCATGAATGTAGGCAAGCTTTTATATATTGAAACCAGAAATATTTTAATACCTAAAAATGCCTTTTATGTGTGTGGATTTTTTTTTGTGGTTTTTGGCTAATGGCTATTAAGTGTTTCATACGTATAGCAAGCAGTCTACTGCTATGCAGTGCTGGGTGCAGAGAACAGCTGGCATGCTGCAGAATACAGGAGCTGCTTAGTTTCTAAATGTAGAGAGTAGCAGCCACGCTTCCTCTACCCACATGCGCATGGGGGTGCTTTTACTAATGTGTTAAATTGCTACTCTGAATTCACAAGCTTGCTTTTGTATTTGTGTTTTTCTTTATAGTCCAAAAGTGGATCAGCTCCCAGAAACTGAAGTATCTTGGAGTGCCCAGATACTGGGGTTCTGGAATATATGTCAAAAACGGAAGCAGGTAAAACAAGTCTTTTGGCATTTGAAGAAAACAGGTGGTGGTTCACATTAAATCTGAGTTATATGCTTACTTAGAGTTGGATGGCCGTGTGTGTATCCCTTCTCATTCTGCCCCATCTTGCTGAAATGCAGCTTTCAAATTAGTCATGAAGCTCACTGGATGTAAGAGCAGAGTTTTGTGCCCCCCCCCCCCAAAAAAGAAAACCCTCTTCAGAGGTTTAAATAACTATTTACAAGCCAGGTTTCATTTGTTTTGATGTGGGGGGTTTTTCCTGTTTGGGTTGTGTGTGTACAAAAATGGGGGAAACTGAGAAGCATACAAAAATCACTTTGGGGAAAGTGAATTTACAATTGTAAATGTTATTGATTGATTTATTTATTTTTAATGTTTTGAAAATGGTGCATGGCCTTCCTTGTGTTTTACCTGAACAGAAGTGACATGGGAAGGACTTGCCCTGTGACTTGGTTATTTGTAAACCCCTGTGTGTTCCAGTAAAGGAGTGGAAGAGTAGCCTTGTGGTTAGAGCAACTGCCTAGTACCCAGAATATCAAGGGTTCAATTCCCACTGGCACGCCTTGTGACCTTGGGCAGGTCACTTTGCTAGGCGCTTTCTTCGAAGCAATGGAGGATAATCTACTTCTGGTGATACAATATCAAGAAAACCGAGGCAGCTGGGTCGCCAGGAGTCAGCACTGACTTGATGGCACAAAAAGAAAGTGTTCCGCTATATCATTTCTTCCAAACCTCTGATATTTGGTGCAGGAACCATATGGCACTTGTCAGTAGTGGGTTTTTTTTTGGTTCTTTCCAGCCCATTGGAATGTTGGGAAGAAATTTATATGTAAGATGCCAAAAATGGCTGGGACAAAAAACTCTTTAACCTTACCAGAACAGGATAAAAATTGGCATTGCGATGGGAGGAAAAGGGAAGGACAGGGGAAGACATTCCACACAATGCAACAGAGTTTGCTGCCAGTAGCAGAGTGTGCACAATTTTCTGCACTGCTATGTGGACACAGAATGTAGGAAGCAATCTGAAATGGACATAATAAGCAAATGGCTGAACTACCAGTGGTGCATTTAAATGGAAGGTGATGAAGCAATTAGCAATGCAGTAAAGATGCAGAGAAATAAGTTTGGCCTTCTGGTCTTCTACACAACACCGGGATTTTAACACAAGGTCTGAGGAAATGTTAAGGGTTAGCTCATAGGTCTGTGGTCAGTGCTGGTGAGGAAATTGCTTGTTTCTTGAGTATGCAGCCTCTAACTTTTTTGTTTCCCTTCCTGGTTTTACTTAAGAGTGCTGAAAAGAAATGATAGGGAAAGTGTGCTCAGACAATTCTATGCACATGTGCTGGAGCTATCTGACACATAAACAGTAAAAGAAAGTTAGAGGCTGCATACTCAAGAAACAAGCAATTTCCTCACCAGCACTGACCACATAAACAGTAATAGCATTTTGCACAAATTTCTGTGCAGAATAAAATTGGTATGTTATGTGCTAGATGGTACTTGTGTGCATATGCTAGAACGATAAACGGAGGTTTATGTGCGCAGAATATCAGTGCTGATAACGCAGACCCCTATGTGCATGTACCTTGCTTGCTTTCCTTGTTTATCACAGACTCTTTGCACTTAGCTATCTCCAGAAACAAGCAGGAATGAGTCTTCACATATGGGTACGTCGGTACCGACGGAGCCTGCACAGGAACGCTGCCCAGCTTCCAATCAGAAAGCTTTTGGCAGCATCCCTCGCGCCTGCGCGCTGACTTCCCGCCTTCTCCAGAGCCTCTCTTCAATTTTCGTTTTTCCGCGGAGCCGGCAGGACGTCGTCCTGTCACCGCAGAAACGTTTCTTTTTACTTGCTTTAATTACTTTAGTTTTTGTTTTCTTGTGGTCGCGGCTGTATTCCCCGCTGCCACCGGTATCGCTGGTGGATTTTTGACTACATTCTGAGAAACTTTTTCTTCAGTTTTTGCTTAACTTCTTGGGCCTACCAGGCCTCTTCATTATGGAGCCTTCTTTTCCTAAGAAGTGCATTCGATGTGGAAACACCTGTTTCTTTTTAGACACCAATAGTTGGTGTCTCAACTGTGTGGGTCCTGACTCTTTTTCCCCTGACTTGTCAGGGGATAATTTTGTGAGGAAACCTTCAGTTTTTAAAGTTTCCCTCGATACTGTTTTTTTCCTTGGCAGTGAGGGTACCCGGTTTCTCCACTTCACAGGATCAGGTAACCCACAAACAGTCTATTAAGACTAGTCAATGCTTGAGTGGTATGTCCCATGCCCAGCATGGTGACGGCTCCGACCTTACCCTCAAGAATTCATTGGCATTACCCCTGCGGGAGTCTTCGGGCTCCAAAGCGTTAAAGGGGTTTCAGGTTGTTCCTGGGGCTCACCCCTCACAGAACATACCTGAGCCATGCTCGGGGGGGTATCCGCTTCGAGCGGTACCGAGCCTCCGGCATCGGCACCGGTGTTGAGTGTTCCACTCTTCACCAGGGATCGTCATCGGGCATCCTCGGTACCTTCGGGACCGATCGATACGCACCGGATTGACTTCCCTCGATCCCAGCCGTGTACGGTGCGGGTATCCGCTTCGAGCGGTACCGATACCCCAGCATCGGCTTCGGTGTCGAGTGTTCCACTCTTCACCAGGAATCGTCCTCTAGCATCCTCGGCGCCTTTGAGGCCAGTCGATACGATACCGATGGACATTTCCATATCTCAGCCATGCTCCGGGACGGTACCGGCGTCAATCGGTTCCGATACCCTGGCATCGGCATCGAGGTGGACCGCCTTGCCCTTTGCAAGGGGTGGTCATCGGGTATCCTCGGTACCATCGGTACCGATCGATGTAACCCAGGCTGCCTTAGTGGTATCGGCATCGCCGATACTGCCACCGGCGTCGGAACCCTCGCGATATGCAACGATAGCCTCGCTTTCTTCGATGCCGAGTCTTGAACCGATATCTAGTCTCGAGGACTGGGTACCGACGCGTCCCGGAACCGACTCCTGTTGTTTCCAGATAGGCAGTTCCGAAGATCCTAGCCATAACTCTCTCATGCTCTCGGTACCACTGCAGCAGTCCCCGATGGCAACTTCAACTGCTGGTCCTGTATCAGTATCGATGTCGATGCCTGTTCTTGCACCGATTCCACCGATGCCTAGTTTGGAGCCGATACCTGGCATTGATGCAGTACCCCCTGCCTCTACGTTAACATGCCAGTATCCCTGTCCATCTACTAGGGTTCTCTCTTCACACCACTGTACGTCCTCTGGTGCTCAGCCTCTTTCTTTAGCCTTACCAGGGATGGTTCCCATAGGAGATCAGTCTTTTCAGGCTTTTCTCCTGGATATGGCAACCTTTCTTAATATCTCTATCCCTGGTTGTGATGCTACTCATGTCCTCACTTGCAGTGGCAGAGGAGCGGAGGCCCCCTTTACTGCAAGGTTTCAAGTGGGCCCAGATTTGTTTCCCAGTGCAAAGAGTGATCAGAAAAATTATTGATTTGGATTGGGAGTTTCCGGAGGCTATGCTGTGAGGCAGCAGGGTGATGGGCCACTTGTACCCTATTTCACAAGATGACCAGGACCACCTCTGCCCAAGGTGGATGCCTTGGTCTCGGCAATGATCAAGAAGATCACCATACCTATGGAGGGCAGTGCTGCACTAAAGGATCTCCAGGATTGTAATCTGGAGTCTCTGCTTAAGTGTTTGAAACCAGTGCCTTGACGATGCAGGCCGCTATCTGTGCGGCCTGTGTTTCCTAGGCATCCATCCGCTAGACTCACAGATTAGCGCCACTTGACCTGGAGGGGCATACAGTTTTGGATGGTGCTAAGCTAGTCTGCTTCAGCTTATTTAGCAGATGCCTTCTATAATCTGGTCTGGGCATCCTCTGACCATGGCCTCAATTATTGCAGCATGTCACTTTTTCTGGCTCTGCAATTGGTCAGCTGTTGCTTCCCCTCAGGCCAGACTCGGCAAACTCCCTTTTAAGGGGAAGTTACTGTTTGAGGCATTGGATAAGTTGGTCAAGGACCTCAGTGATTCAAAGGAGGACAGCTGCCGGAAGGTTGCCCGAAAGTCCGAAACAGGGGGTTAGCCTAGGGATTGCTGGAGGTTCCGGGCCAACCGTTTCACTCCATACCAAAGGGGGTGCTATGGTTTTGGGGGGGTGGGGGGGGCAGCCCTTTTGGGGCTATAGGGGTTCCAGTCAGGATTCCTACTTCGCCCTGCAGATCCCTGCCAAGAAACCCCAGTGATGCAAGGGTGGCCTAGGCGGGAGAGCATAACAATCAGTGGGTATCTATAGCAGTTTTATTCAGTCTGGGCTCCTATCATCACAGACCAGTGGGTTCTGGAGATCATATAGAAGGGGTACGCACTGGAGTTTGCATGACCCCTGTCCGATGCTTTCGTAGCTTTCCCATGCAAGCCCAAGAGAAGGCAAGAGCAGACCAGGAAACACTGGAACAGTTATTGCAGCTGCAAGCGGTGGTCCCAGTGCTCCAATACCAGTGTGGGTAGGTCCAGTACTCCATGTATTTTGTGATGCCCAAGAAAAGAGGGCGCTTTTTGACCCATCCTCTTATCTCAAGCATGCGAATTGCACTCTGCAGGTGCCTCTCTTCTGGATTGAATCCTTGTGCTCAGTCATCTTGGGTGTGCGGCAGGGCGAGTTTGTCTGCCCTGGATCTCATGGAAGCCTATTTGCATATTTCTGTAAAGCCGAAGCATCAATGCTTTTTGCTATTTGTGGTATTAATGGGCCTTTTTCAGTTCCGAGCACTGCTCTTTGGCCTAGCGACCGTTCCCCTCACCTTCACCAAGATCATGGTGGTGGCGGTGGCAGCAGCCTTGTGCAAAGAGGGCATTCTGGTGCATCCCTATCTGGACAACTGGTTGATCAGGGCAAAATCTGCAGAAGGCTCCTCTGCTATGCCGAGTTTCTTCAGAGTCTGGGCTGGGTGGTCAACCTAGCCAAGGGTCAACGGCAGCCAGTCCAGAGGCTAGTTTACCTGGGGGTGGTGATCAATATGGAATCGGATCTAGTGTCGCTTCCGGAGGACAGAGTACGGAAGATTCAGGGGCAAAGTACAGAGCTTCCTGAACAGGAAGGCACCTACGGCATGGTACTGAGAGGGACATTTGTCCATTCTCCTGCTCTCTCCCGGACCTTCTCTTGTTGTTTTTGCAGCATGGCCTAGAAAAGGGGTTGGCACTAAATTCATTGAAAGTCCAGCTGGTGGCCCCCTCTTGCTTCAGATTGCCTACATTCCTTGCATAGCCTTTTAATCAGATATCGGAGTGTGCCCTCAGTTCATATAAGGTCTACTGGCCAGGGACACTTGTGATACTCGGCTACTTGGAATTGAAGTACACATTTTGATTTAGATTTGCAGAGACCTAGTCTTTTACTTAGTCTCCTGCTTAATTTTGTAGAAAGGCTATACATTTTAAGGTTACAGGGGCCTTTGCATACTGGGGCTGATTCATAGAAGACCGCTTTATAATAGTCTTATTCAGCATGTCGTGTATTCAGTGCAATAAATGTGGTGCTTTCATTCTCAGAAGAATCATTTGGAACCTAAGTGCTTGCCCTATATTCCTCAAGTTAGCTGCTATGCATAAGGAACTGACTCTACTAAGAGAAGAATTAGCTGCAATTAAACACACCTTCTCAAGGGTACAAACTACAAAATCCACCACCGCTTCCACAAAGAATCAAACAGCTCAGGAACAAATGGATCACAGTGGGCTCTGGTAGGTTGCGACCTGTAACACGGAGATGCTCTCTACATCAAGAGAGATCCTTGCATAACGCCTTCTCTGCCTTGGATAATGGCAATGTCCAGTCCCTTGTAACTGCAGTGCCCTTACATGAGAGAGACAATGCCCAACGTACTGATAATGCGCCAAATATGAAGAAGAAAAATCACAAAACAGGAAACTACTACTACTTGGAGATTCCATCATCAGAGGCACCAACTTGAGAACACAGCTCAAAGGAGAGAAGATGGTCAAATGCTTCCCAGGCTCTTCAGACAGTAGGAATATGAACCAAATTGTTGATATAGTAAGTATAGAAAGTGAGCACTCTAAAGCTGACATTGTTATCCACTTAGGTACAAATGACCTGGCTAGAAACAGTGCCTTGGTAGTCCAAAGGGACTTCAAAACTCTGGGAGAGAAACTCAAGCCCATTGTTAACACTATAGCATTCTCAGAAGTTCTACTGTTCTTGGTAAGGGGGCAGAAAGACTGCATCGCATAAACAACTTTAATATATGGCTACAAATCTGGTGAAAACAAGGATTTAGATATATATGCGACTGGAGAAACAGACCAACGAGAGACTATATTGTACTGATGGACTACATCTCCAGGAACAAGCAGGAATGAGTCTTCACATATGGGTATCGTCAGTACCGACGGAGCCTGCGCGGGAACGCTCCCCAGCGTCCAGTAGGAAAGCTTTTGGGAGCATCCCACAGCGCCTACGCGCTGCCTTCCCGCCTTTCCCAACCGCCTCTCTCCAGTTCTTCTTTTCTGCGGAGCCAGCAGGTTGTGTTTCCTGTCACCGCTGAAGAATTTCTTATTTTCTTTTATTTTTCTTTAGTCGCGTGTCTGCCCTTCTCGACTCCGGACCGGTACCACCGGTCTTTTTTCTTTCTTAAAAACAAAACAAAACAAAACAAAAAACCCTACTCTTTTCTTACTTCAGTGCATTTTTTCTTCTGGGGCCTTAGGCCTACAGATATATTTTTCCTCATGGAAAAACCCGGCTCCGGGTTTAAAAAGAGCACGAAGTGCAGTGGCACTATTTCTGTCACTGACACCCATGACTGGTGTCTAAAATGTTTAGGTCCTGACCACTCCATTGCAGATTGTGATTCCTGTTCCATGATGTCTAAAAGAGGGTTACAAAATCGGGCAGCCAAGCTCAGTACCCTGTTTCCCTCCGATGCAGCTTCTGTGGCATCGAGGTCTTCCAGGGCTGCTTCTTCATCCCATGGATCTCAGGTAACCAAACTTAAATCCGGCCGGTCCTCAAAGAGTACATCTCCCTCTAAGTATCGAGATGCCCCCGGGCTTACTCTTGAGGAATCCACACCGGCAAAATTACCCCGGCGGGAGGCTCCGGCTTCCAAAGCTCTATCTATGTGGTCACAGGTTGACATCGATGGCTCGGCCTCGACCGATCACCTGTTACAATGTTCTGGGGTACCGGCGGTTTCCACCGGTACCGACATCCAGACATTAGTGGCGTCGATGGATCAGAATATTCTGACCATGCAGCGTGCCATCACGGCATTCATACAAGCTGCAACGCCTACGGTACCGCAACAAACTCCGTTGTCGGTACCGATTCCGGTACCGGATCAGTTACCAGTACCGCTTGCATCGACATCAGCGGTACGCTATCCAGTGATGCCCATTAGTACCGACTCGGTACCGATTACTCCCGATGTCGATACCCCCTGGTACGCGTATCGGGCTCTGCGAGAGCATCCAGACAGTCGATACTTCGATTCCTCTGAAGACTCTGATACATCAGAGGCTTCTATTGAAGCATCGGGGATCCTTCCTCAGGAACCCTCTTCTCCAAAAAGGAGAATGTCTCCTCCTGAAGACTTGTCTTTTCAGGACTTCATCAGGGAGGTCGCCAGAGGCCTGTCCATATCAGTGTCTCTGAAACTGAACCTAGAGCCAAAAAATTATATATCCTACAATATCCTAAGGCTCCTAAAGAGTCAGCCACCTTACCAATACATGAGATTCTTTATGATCACATGTTGGGCATATGGGAGACTCCTCTTTCCACCTCCCCTCATTCTCGAAGGTTGGACACCATGTATCGTGTTCCTCCTTGTTCTGGTTTTCATAAGACTCAGCTTCCTCACCACTCCATTGTGGTAGAGTCTGCTATCAAAAAAATCAAGAGTACAAAAAGGCACTCCTCTTCTCCTCCAGGAAGAGAATGCAGAACCTTAGATGCCTTTGGCAGGAAAATCTTCCAGGCCAGTATGCTTGTAGCCAGAATCAACTCCTATAGTCTCTATATGGGGATGTTTCTGAAAGAAGTTACAGATCATCTGCAAACCTTATCTCCTTTTATGTCAGAAGATAAGAGAGAAGAATATATCACCTGGCTTAAACATGCACAGGTTGTATCCAAGTTTTCCAACCGTGCAGCCTTTGACTCTTTTGAGGGTGCCAGTAGAGCCTCGCCTATTGCCATAGGTGCACGCAGAGTTGCTTGGTTGCAGCCTCTGATTTGGAATCCTGGGTACAGGATGGTCTAGGTAACCTTCCCTGTACAGGGGAAAACCTGTTTGGCAAAGATTGGCAAGCAAAGGCCAACCAGATGGATGCTGAAAATTCTGCTTTAGATAGACTTTCAAAGTCTACTACTGCTCCTTTTAAAAAGAGGTTGTTCAAAAAAGGATCTTTCCCAAAAAAAGGGAAATTTTCTTCTGGTTATGGTCAGGCCTCTTCTCAAGGTCGTTTTGCTACAAAGAGACAGCAACAACCAAAACAGACCAAGCCTCAGGCTGTGAGGACTGCTACGGCCCAACAGCCTCAGCCTCCTTAGGGCCTTTGACTTTCCACTAGAGAACTTAGCCTTTCTGGCTCTAGAACATCCAGAGCCTCTCACCATCCCAGGAAGGTTAGCTCACTTTGTTCCCAGATGGGAACAAATCACAGCAGAGCAATGGACCCTCTCCATCATACGGGATGGGTACAAGCTTCATTTCTTAAACCTTCCCCCTCACACCATGGTGAAACAGTTCAATTCTCCAACATCTCTCCTCAATCTTCTAGGTCAAGAGATTGCTACCCTTCTTGCCCAAGGGGCAATAGAAGAAGTACCTCTTCTTCAACAGGGCTCAGGGTTCTACTCCCCTTATTTTCTCATCCCAAGGAAAACGGGGGGCTACAGACCCATATTAGATCTCAGAGAGTTGAACAAGTTTCTATGCAAGGAGAAATTCAAGATGACTTCTCTCGGGACTCTCCTTCCATACCTCCAGAGTCAGGACTGGCTTTGTTCTCTAGATCTCAAGGATGCGTACACCCATGTCCTCATCCAGCACACAGAAGGTTCCTTCGGTTCCTTTACCAAGGAAAGCACTACCATTACAAAGTGCTTCCTTTCGGTCTGGCCTCTGCTCCAAGAGTGTTCACAAAATGCATGGCAGTAGTAGCTGCATTTTTACGCACTCTAGGGATATTTGTATTCCCATATCTGGACGACTGGCTCATCCGAGCTCCATCCCAGTCAGAGGCCCAGACTTCCCTGGCCTGCACAAAGCGTGTTCTTCAGTATCTGGGACTGGTAATCAACATTCCAAAATCCCATCTCACCCCTACTCAGTCTCTAGAGTTCATAGGGACCTTACTGGATGCCACAACTGCAAGGGCCTATCTTCCCCAGGCCCGTTGCCTACGCTTGGTGCACTGAGCCTCCCAGATTCAGTTAAAATCCCATTTAACTGCTCGAGAGATGTTGCAACTCTTAGGCCACATGGCATCCACGGTGCATGTGGTTCCTTATGCTCGCCTTCACATGAGGGCAGCTCAGTGGACCCTATCCACCCAATGGACCCAGGCATCAGGTTGCCTGTCAGACAAAATAGCAACCTCCAGTCGCCTCTTTTGGTCCCTCCACTGGTGGAAGTCCACTCAAAATCTGTTGCTGGGGTCCCCCTTTCAACAGGTGTTACCCCAAGCAACCCTTACAACAGATGCCTCTCCAAAGGGTTGGGGAGCTCATCTACAAGATCTCTCCACCCAAGGCATCTGGTCTCCACAGGAGACATCTCTACATATCAACCTCTTAGAGCTCAGAGCAATCTTTCTGGCTCTGTCTTCCACACCCTGCTCAGCTACAAGACAGTCCTCATCCACACGGACAACCAGGTAGCCATATTCTACGTGAACATGCAGGGGGGGACTGGCTCTCTGTCGCTTTGCAACGAAGCTCTGAGATTGTGGGCCTTCGCCAGAGAGCATCAAATCCATCTCATGGCAGTGTATCTTCCAGGGGTTCAAAACTCTTGGGCAAGACAGACTGTTGAGTTCTGCTTCCACACGAATGGTCCCTCCATGGGGACCAGATAGCCAGGATTTTTCGGATTTGGGGTACCCCAGACATAGACCTGTTTGCAAGTCCGTGGAATGCCAAACTTCCCCGGTTTTGTTCCAGGATTCCGTGTCAGGGAGTTCAGGCCAGGGATGCCTTCCTCCTTCATTGGGGGCAAGACTTCCTCTATGCCTTTCCACCTATTCCCCTCATCCCCAAGACTCTGTTCAAGCTTCAGAGAGACAAGGGGTCTATGATCCTCATAGCACCACATTGGCCACGCCAAGTGTGGTA
Source organism: Ichthyophis bannanicus (assembly GCA_033557465.1). NCBI lineage: Eukaryota > Metazoa > Chordata > Amphibia > Gymnophiona > Ichthyophiidae > Ichthyophis > Ichthyophis bannanicus. The sequence continues at coordinate 69,271,324 of CM066037.1, forward strand.
CCCTCTACTTCTGCATCTCTCTCAAGCTCCCTCCCTGGACCTGGGTTCTGCTCCAGATCTCCTCTCCCAGGAGGAGGGAACTTTGTGGCACCCAAATCCTCACTCTTCCAGGGCCTGGTTGCTGAAGGCCTAGACCTTCAAGATTTACACCTTTCTCAGCAAGTGAAGGATATCCTTCATGCTTCCTGAAAGCCTTCCACCAGACGTTCCTATGCTTTTAAATGGAAAAGGTTTTCCATTTAGTGTGCAGAGAAGGGTCTTAACCCTCTTGCAATACCTTTGAATTCTTTACTAGACTATTTGCTGCATTTATCCCATGCAGGCCTTAAAACAAATTCAATCAGAGTCCATTTGAGTGCTATTGCAGCATCCCTTAAGCCTCTCAATGGACAACCTATTTCCTCTCATCCTCTTATAGCAAGATTCATGAGAGGCCTTCTTTTAACTAAACCTCCCATTAAACCACCTCCAGTGGCATGGGACTTGAATCTGGTTCTTGGCCAGCTTATGAAGCCACCCTTTGAACCCTTAGCCACTACCTCCTTGAAATTCCTATCCTGGAAGGTTATTTTTCTCATTGCAGTCACCTCAGCTCGCCATATCAGTGAGTTGCAAGCTTTAGTGGCTAATCCTCCTTATACAAGGTTCCATCATGACAAGGTAGTCCTCAGAACTAATCCACACTTTATGCCTAAAGTGGTCTCACCTTTTCATCTGAACCAGGAGGTGTATTTACCTGTCTTTTTTCCAGGACCTCATGCATCAAGTGCAGAGAGGAATCTTCATACCCTGGATTGTAAAAGAGCACTTGCTTTCTACTTACAAAGGACACAGCAACATAGAAAGTCCTCTCAACTTTTTGTTGCTTTTGATCCTTCTCATTTAGGACTTCCAGTCTCTAAGAGAACTCTGTCCAATTGGATTGCTCAGTGTATTTCCTTCGCCTACCAGAGTAAGAACCTTTCTCTGGAGGGCCATGTCACAGCTCACAATGTGAGGGCCATGGCAACCTCTATGGCTCATCTAAACTCTGTGTCCATCGACCAAATCTGTCAAGCGGCCACCTGGGCATCGGTTCATACCTTCACAGCCCATTACTTCTTAGACAAGGACTCCTGCCGGGATGCCTTGTTTGGTCAGGCTATTCTTAAACACCTGTTTCATACCTAATCAACTCCTACCCCTCCATCCCTGACTGGATGCCTGAGATTCATGGGTGGAGGTGGAGCCCTTCCCAGGGACTCACAATCTGGGTGATCTCCCAGGCATCTCTAGCTGGGGAGTCCCCATATGTGAAGACTCATTCCTACTTGTTCCTGGAGATAGCACAGTTACTTACCTGTAACAGGTGATCTCTGGGAACAGCAGGAATAAGTCTTCACAACCCACCCACCTCCCCTAGGAGTTGTATCTCTCTCTTTCCTTTCCTCCCTCTCTCTTTGTCTCAGCTTTAAAACTCAAACTGGAGAGAGGCGGTTAGGAAAGGCGGGAAGGCAGCGCGCAGGCGCTGTGGGATGCTCCCAAAAGCTTTCCTACTGGACGCTGGGGAGCGTTCCCGCGCAGGCTCCGTCGGTACCGACGATATCCATATGTGAAGACTTATTCCTGCTATTTCCAGAGATCACCTGTTACAAGTAAGTAACTGTGCTATCTTTCTGTTGTAGGGAAAAGGATCCAAAGTGAAAAATTCAGTCAATATGTGGACAGGCATTTAAACTAGGGAAAGGGGGTGACGGATGGGGAACAGTAAGTTCAGGACATCACTCCCAGCTAAAACAAAATAACATTGGAAACAGCCAAACTTTTAAACCACACATCAGTGGGAAGAGGCGTGTAGTACGAAATCCATGCAAAATACCGGCAAGCCAGTCAACAAATGCTGGAAAGCAATGAGCACAAATGCTAGAAGCCTAGCCAACAAAGTTCCTGACCTGGAAGACCTAATGGTGGCAATGGATTTGGACATTGTGGCCATTACAGAAACATGGTTTAATGAGTCACATGAATGGGTTATAGCCATAGCTGTCTATAATCTATGTAGAAGAGAGAGAGAGAGAAAGGGGGGGTAGACAAGGAGGAGTAGCAGCCCTTATATGTCAAGAGCAATATCAAAGCTGCTGAAATGCAGGAGACGTGGGGAAAAGAAGCACTGTGGATTGTGTTGGAAAGAGGAGATGGCATTGTCATCCATACTGGTGTAGTCTACAGGCCTCCAACTCATACAGAAGAAGTAGATAGAGAATTGATTGATATTGCAAAGATAGCCATGAAGGGGGAAGTGATCATATTGGGTGACATTAATTTAATTTATCTGATGTGGACTGGAGGATTCCTTCTGCAAATCTGGAAAGAAGTAAAAAAAAAAATTGTGAATACCTTCCAAGATGCATTACTTAGACCAGGGGTGGGCAATTCCGGTCCTGGAGAGCCGCAGACCAGTCAGGTTTTCATGATGTCCCTAATGAATATTAATTATCTATTTGCATCCACTGCCTTCCATTGTATGGAAATAAGTCCATGAATATTCATTAGGGACATCATGAAAGCCTGGCTGGTCTGCGGCCCTCCAGGACTGGAATTGCCCACCTCTGACTTAGACAAATGGTGATGGAACCAACCAGGGAAGGCTCGATGTTGGTTTTAGTACAACCCAATGGAGATAGTGTGGCGAATATCCGGGTGCCCATGTGAGAAGCAGCGACCATCACATGGTGTGGTTTGAGATTAAAGCCAAGGCGGAGTCCAGTCACAGCATGCTCAAAGTCCTAGACGTCAAACACTGACTTCAATAAAATGGCTAAGTACCTGGAGAAGGATTTGACAGAGTGGGAGATAAGGGAAGTGGAATTGCAATGGGCTAAACTAAATGAGGCAATAAAAGGGGCAATAGATACATATGTGAGGAAAGTAAATAAAAACAAGAGGAAAAGGAAACCTATTTGGTTCTCCAAAGAAGTGGCTGGACAAAGGCAAAAAACAGAGCTTTCACAAAATTCAGAAATTCTCAGAGGAACACAGAAAAGAATACAGGATAAAGCTAAAAGACAAAGAGAAATAAGGATAGCAAAATCAAAGGTAGAAGAAAAAAATGACAAAAGATGTGAAGTGTGGCGACAACTTTTTTTCAGGTATATTCGGGAGAGGAGGAAAATCAGAGGTGGACTTGCAGAACTCAAAAGTGATGAGAACAGATTTGTGGAAAGTGATATTGAAAAAGTGAACATGCTAAACAAACAAATACTTCTCTATTTTTACTAAAGAAAATCCTGGAGAAGGACCACCTGTGATTGACAAATACACAAATAAGAATGGAGTAGATACCACACCATTCACAGACGATATTGTTAGAACAGCTTTCAAAACTGAAGGTGGACAAGGCCATGGGACCAGATGGGATATATCCCAGGATAGTGAAAGCTCAGAAGTTCTTGCAGGACCGATAAAGAATGTTTTTAATAGATCCTTGGAGATGGGAGAAGTTCCACAGGACTGGAGAAGGGCTGATGTGGTACCTCTTCACAAAAGTGGTAATACGGAAGAGGTGACAAACTACAGGCCAATAAGCCTTACCTTGGTGGCGGGAAAAGTATTGGATGCGCTCCTGAAAGAATGAATAATGGACTTTCTCGAAACCAACAGATTGCATGACTGCATGACTCAAGATAGCATGGTTTTACCAAAGGATGATCTTGCCAAACAAATCTGATTGAGTTCTTTGACTGGGTGATCAAAGAACTAGATCAAGGGCATGCCATGGATGAGATCTACCTAGATTTTACCAAAGCCTTTCATACTGTTCCTCATAGGAGGCTTATCAATAAACTCAATGGCTTGAGGATGGGTCCCAAGGTGGTGAACTGGATCAGAAATTGGTTGACTGACAGACAGAAGTTGATGGTAAACAGAACTCACTTGGATGAAAGAAAGGTGATTAGCGGTGTGCCCCAGGGTTCGGTCCTGGGACCGGTATTTAAGTTCAGCTAGTTTCTCACGAACAGTCTTCTGAAAATTCTTCAAGATGCCCCTCACTTCTATTCCTGTTTGTGGGTGTTTTCTGAGATCCTGCTCCTGGTTCTTCAACTGTGAACACAGAACAGAAATTTGTTCAGCAATTCTGCTTTATCCTCATCAGCTTCTACATATTCCTCCCCTTCACCCTTGAGTCTGACTATACCACTTTTGCCCTTCCTCTTCTCACTAACATATCTGAAAAATGTCTTATCCCCTATTTTATTGCATTGGCTATTTCTTCCTCTTTTTGAATCTTTGCCTTCCTAACTACTTTGCTAGCTTCTCTAAGTTTTTCCAAATATAGATGCCTGTCTTCCTCTCTCTGTGATCTCTTGTATTTCATGAAGGCCTCCCTCGTCACCTTTTCAGCTACTTCTTTTGAAAGCCATAGTAGTCTCCTTTTCCTTTTATCTGGTTGTTCAAGCTGTGCAGGATGCACATTTCAGGGCTTCAGTACTCTAAACCGGACTTGTGGGTCCCTCCCATTTTTAGACACTGCTCTGGTATGTCCCATGCATACTGGATTGACTTGGAGGGAACGATTAGGAAGACAAAATTAGACCTTACCTGCTAATTGTCTTTCGTTGAGTCCCTCCAGGCTAGTCCAGGACCCACCTGTTTGATAGAAGTTCTTTGGCGTACAGCTTTCGAGTTGCGGGGTGGGTTTGGTTGGCTTAGAGTCTCTGGTACAGTAGGTACAAATACAGCACTCCGAGGGTTCCCTTTCGGGTTCTTATTGGGGTGGAATGCTGGCTATATTCCATGGTGCGTTCAACATGTAACCTTCCTCAGTACATCTGTACATAGTTGGGCGTCATTGGCCTCTCTTTTAATAAACATTCTTTTGGTTGCCTCTTAAGGCAAAGGTGGGCTTTACACAAATGTAGGGTCTGCTTTGTCAGTGGAAGACAGTTCTGGAGCTGAAGGGGGGACTCTTGTAAGGTGACATCAGAACTGTGTCATAGTCGGTCCCCAGCTGCTGGTGGGTGGAGAACACCCATTCGTACTAGACTGGCCTGGAGGGACTCAAGCAGACTATTAGCAGGTACAGTTTAGTTTCACCTTATCACATTTGGTGTCATTTTATTATTTTTTTCCAAACTAATAGAATATTTTGGAACTGCTCCACTCAAAACCATCTATTCTTATGCATCTTCATGTCAGGGGACAAGATAGATAGATACACAGATATAATCACGTGCCTGCAAAGAATAATTTCCTGAGCCATGCTCTGCTTGCTTTACTTTTAATAGCAGGCTACTTGATGTGTACTTGTAAGTATGAGCAGATAACAATTGCTTCAAGATCAGCGTGTGTACCTGGATGTTTTCTCTCATCTGTACCCTGTTTTGTAGCTTTGAAAAATGCATTTATGGGAGAAGATAGAGGGTTTTCTTTCTATTGTTTACCTAGCATGTTAATGGATTCCATTAGTGCAAAATTTCACATCAGTACAGATACTGCTGCTTGTACCTTGCATAGCTAAAGACCTCAGTAAGGCTATGTGAAGCCACCTGGTGTAAAGTGTGGCATAACCTGTACTATGAGCCTTAAGCAGAAACCTGAAAATGAATGAATGATGGATTATCTCATCTCCCCCCCCTCCAATGTCTCTTCTCACAAAATACACAAATGGCTATCCTACTTTTTAGAAAGAGATTCCATTCAGTTACATTATCACAGAAGCAGTTGGCCAAGATGGATGGTTGTACAAATCGGGAAGAGAGCAGCTTTCTGACCATAGAAAGTACACTGATCTTTCTTTATCGTGTTGGAGAAAACAATCCATCTCTTGGTCCCACAGCAGGAATGAGCACATCACTTTCACTTAAAGAAAATTTTTCAATTGTCCTGTGTAATTGCTGCTATCTTACTGAGAGCACACACCACAGAGGTTAAAGGCAGATGCACTAAGTAAAATGTGGAGTATGTGTGAATATTTTATATTCATTTTGGTTTTTGTTGTTTCTGCCCTTAACAGTTATAGGTTTATGGTAATGGATCGGTTTGGGAAAGATCTTTTTAAGATTTATGAAGAGAACGGCAAACGATTTACATACAAAACTGTCTTGCAGATCAGCTTGCGGATAGTAAGTTGATGTCTCCCTTCCTGAAAGTGTTTTTCTGTGTAGCATGTGCCTAATAAAGCACAGGATTGTAAATTCAAGCTGTTATAATTAAAAACATGTGCAGAGTTGGAAAGAGATTTAGAATAGTAGGGAGCCAGGGAAATTGTTCATGTTTTTTTTTTTGCCTGTTTTTATTCTCTTTCAGCTTATCTTTATTTTCCCCTTTCAGTCTCTCTTCTACATGGCTTGATGATGGGACAGCTACAGGCCATGGCATCTTTCCTCAGGCAGGGGCATCGCTGGTGACCGCTTCTCTTAATAGTAGCCAGGCACAAAGTTCTAGATGAGCCAGTGACTGGGAATTTTCTCTGTGTATTACTTTTTTCTAGCTGAGTTTGGAGGAAATGTCTTGCTAAAGCAATACTTTAACCCCCCTCCCCCCCCCCCAAAAAAAACCCCCAACCAAACAAACAATAAGGTCCCCCCTTCCATAGTTTGTAGCATGCCTTTATTTCAAAACCTAGTCTCATCCTAGAATGCATTTGCGAAGGTCCCTTTTTGAATTCTGGGCCCCTCTTTGCTGTTTAGAATTGGGTACTGCACTGTTACATAATTATCTATTGGATTTAGCTTGCTATTAAAACTATCTGTACATGCAATTCAGGGGAATGAGAAACAAGATGCATCTGCAGCCAATTCTGCAGTAGTGGGAATGAGGGATAACTTCTGTCCCACTCAACACAATATGCTGCTTAGTGCTTTTTCTCTAGAGTCTGGCTTTTCATCCAACACCTTGTTCAATTTACTGTGGAAACTTTAGTGCTGTAGATATGGCTCCTTCTGTCATGAAGAATGTTCTAGAAGTTCATCCTGCGGGGAATAGAGAAGCCTTTCTTTTGAAGTCAGTGAAGTCTCTTCTTGATCTTGGAGGGCTGCTTGTTTGTGGTATTGCTCCTGTGCTAAATGTTTTGTTTTTTTTCCTTTTGTTTTCTCACTCAAGCTTGACATTTTGGAGTACATCCATGAGCATGAATATGTGCATGGAGACATTAAAGCATCTAACCTGCTGTTGAGCTATAGGGACCCAAATCAGGTATGTTTTTTGAAAGGGTGTGGGTTTTACATATTAAGGGCAAAATTTACATTTTGTGCAAAATCAGCCAGTGCAGAAAAATACAAAATGTGTTCAGTCTAGTTATGTTAATTACAAATTGTGCATACAGTCATCTGCTCAAGGATTTCATGTTTACATGGAAAATATTGCGCAAGCAGAAACCTTGGATAATAATCCCTACAAGGCATACACCCACTTAATCAAAATAAACGCATAATCTGATACTAAAAGATGGTTTTCATGTAATTCAAATTTTATAAAATTAATATAAATATGTAAAAAGTTTGATTACATCCACTCAATACCACCGGATGAAATCACAGTTTGTATGTCTTTAATTATACTGTTAAATGTAAAAAGTTAAATCTGTTCCCTGTAATATGACTAGGACATGATTAACCATGTACCTTGAATTTTCCTCTGTTCACTGTAAACCGCACTTGATACTTGGGAAAGAGCGGTATATAAATGTGTGCTAAATAAATAAATAAATAAAAAGCCCCGTGAGACTCTTGCTGGATGGTTTAAATGAATTTAAGAGAGAGTCTCTCCCTGCACTTTTTACCCCTTTAGTTTACTGATCCTTTTTACTGCACAGAACACGCTTTACCCAAAGATCAATTCTCACCTAGGGGGAGAGGATGAAATCATAGTCTCCAGCCTATTATCTGTTTTGAGAGATCTGGGTTTTTCTATGCTTCATCTGGAAGAACTCCAGTCTCTTAGATGGCCTCAATCTGACTTTTCTGGGTAAATGCCCTACTGCATTGGTTCCCAAAAACCTGCTTGGGGTTGGGGGGGGGAGGAGCTCCTAGACAGTCAGGTTTTCAGGATATTTGTAATGAATATTCATGAGAGAGATATACATGCACTGCTTAAATTGGATGCCAATTTCTCATGCATATTCATTGGACATCTTTGAAATTGGTAAGGTTCTAGAAGTTGCAGGAAAGATGAATTAAACTGAGTTCTCCAGGAAAAAGCAAGAAGTCAGTCCTCACATATGGGTGATGTTGGTGCCGATGGAGCCTGCATGGATCCACTCCCCAGTTTTCACAGAAAGCCTTTGGGAGTTACACTGTGCATGCGCAGTCACCTTCCCACCCAAGGGTGCCACCTTACCTCCGTCTTTTTTCTGCACAGATGTGCAGTCTGCCCCCAGTTAGTCAAATTTTTTCACCAGTTTTTCTTTGTGCTTTTCATCAGGATTGGTTCCGATCACATTTCTGCTGCCCGAGTCCAGTGCCTCGGTGTGGTGTTTTTCTTGGGCCCCCTTTTTCTCTTGTTTGTTTGGCGTGTGGGTCTTGACCTTGCAGGTGCCAGCGCAGAGTGCCGGCACAGTGTTTGACCTAGCTGGTGCCATCTTTCCTGCTATAGCCTCGATCAGTGGTTTCAAGTAATGTGGCAAGTCCCCTCCGCACTATATCCATCACAGACCCCGTCACATTTGCTGTATTAAATGCCTCTGGGCGGAACATGTCTACCTGCCCGCTCTGCCAACAGATGTCGGCAAAGACCCGGAAGGATCGTAAAAAAACAGCAGGGGAAGCTGTTTGGCTCTGTTTGCCTCGGGACTGGTATCAGGGGTGGGATCCCTGCCCTCGTAACCAGCATCCGATGACTCATCACGCATCCGGGCTCATTTGGAGCCCCAAGGTCACGAAGCCTCAGACCAGGGATCATCCTCTGAAGACCTTTCCCGTCGGTCCAGGAAGTTATTGAAGCCAAAAGTGAGATCCAATCCAAGACCAGAAGATAAAACCTCCGGCACCCGGGCTTGGTGTCCTCAACCCAACGGCAATGGCCAGGAGTAGTGCTCCAAGCAGCCCCGGCAGGAGGAGACTCCCATGACATCAAGGGATCAGGTCGGGACCCCTGATGCCATCACCATCAGTGATTTCCTGATGAGGGACTTGGCTCCGGGCTTGACGACTTTGAGACCTGAATCAACTGCTGTGAGCCAACTGGCATCGAGGCCAGAATGGCAGCCCTGGAACTTGCTGTGCTCCTTGAGGCGCAATGTGTCCTGATGCCTGGAACCTCTGGGTCATTGGTGCCAACCTTGGGGCCATCCTCGGCGAGGATTTTCCTGGAGGAAGACTTGGCCAATCCTGGAGAAGCTGGCTCATCTGGTGCAGACTCCATCAGCGTCCGACTTGAGATGTGACTTGCCGCCAGGCACCAGCATTAGGCGTCAACGCAGAGTCGACAGGGAGATTGCTCTGCTCGCGACAATTTCTCTGACTCTGGGTCGGATTGGGAGATGGATGAGGAGTCTCCTGACACCATCTTTCATTGGGACGTTCCCTCCGATCCGTCTTGGCCTCACCATCATTGGCACTCCCCTTCCGGAGGACCTTGCCTTAACTTCATGAGAGAGATGTTCCAGGCCCTTGCCTTTGTGGCAGTGCCCAAGGACGAGCCTCGTACTGAGGATCTAGAGATCTTACAGTTTAAGGCTCCCCTGCAGGAGGCACTGTGACTGTGCCCATACCCCCCTGTCCTTTAGAGATGGCTGTTCAGGATGTGGGAGAGCCCAATGATGGTGCCGATTTGTGAACTTTTGACTCTTCTCAGTATCGAGTCGGCTAGAGCCCTGGCTTCCGAAAGACATGGCTGCCTCACAACTCCATGGTGGTGCAGTCAGCTATTTGTGTCTTACAGCCAAAAGACCCACTGCTCTATACTCTCGGGGAGGGAGGCATGCATCATGAATGCCTTTGGCAGAAAGTGCTACCAGGGCTCCATGCTCACAGCACAGATCCAGGCATTCAAGCTGTACATGCGCATACACCTGCGGGACCTGGTGAAGGAGCTCACTGGGTTCTTGGCTGGGTTGACAGATGAGCTCTTGAGCCCTTCTGGGTCCTGGTTTCCTCAGTCCAGGAATGCTCCGTTTGACTCTGGCAGCCTTCAACAACTTCGAGTCGGTGGCTCTTGTGGCTGCAGTGGGCACTAGTGCCCGCTGCCTTCCCTGGCAACAGTCCTCCGACCTGGAGCAGTGGGTTCAGGACAAGTTGGCAGATATCCCTTGCCAGGGAGAGAATCTCTTTGACAAGCCCATGAATGAGAAGGCAGCTGAGCTGGAGACAAAATTATTGACCAGAAGAAGCCTGACTAGAAAGACTGTTGACCCTTCCTGTCAGAAGGTTTCGGGGAAAAAGCCCTTCCACCCGAAGACCAAAAAGGCTTAATTGAAATACCACCAGTTTCTAGCCTATCATAAGATATGCCATACTGGGTCAGACCAAGGTCCATCAAGCCCAGTATTCTGTTTCCAACAGTGGCCAATCTAGGTCATATGTACCTAGCAGTTTCCTCAAGAGACACAAGTTCCACAATGCTTGTACTGGGTCAAGCATTGATATCTTCGGTCACTTCTTAATAATGGTTTATGGACCTTTCCTCCAGGAACTTGTCCAAACCTTTTTTAAACCCAGCTACACTAACAGCCTTTACTACATCCTCCGGTAACAAATTCCAGAGTTTGATTACACGTTGAGTGAAAAAATATTTTCTTTTATTAGTCTTAAATAGTTTAACCTGTAGCTTCATTGCATGTCCCCTAGTCTTTCTATATTCTGATAAGGTGAACAATCGATCTACGTTTACCCGTTCCACTCTGTTCATTAATTTATAGACTTCTATCATATCTCCCCTCAGCCGTCTCTTTTCCAGGTTAAAGAGCCCTAACCTTTTTAGCCTTTCTTCATAGGAGTATCCTTCCATCCCCTTTACCATTTTGGTGGCTCTTCTCTGTACCTTTTCTAAAATCGCTATATCCTTTTTAAGATACGGCGACCAGAATTGCACACAATATTCAAGGTGCGGTCTCACCATGGAACGATATAGAGGCAGTATAATATCTTTTGTTTTATTTTCCATTCCTTTCCTTATCATACCTAGCATTCTATTTGCTCTCTTGGCCGCCGCTGCACACTGGGCCGAGGGTTTTAACATGGTATCCACAATGACGCCTAAATCTTTTTCCTAGGTGGTGGTTCCTAATGTGGAACCTTGCATCGTGTAACAGTAACAGGAGAAGCGGGCCAGGGTCATGGCCCCCGTAAGCAAAAAGTCCTCAAGTCCCAAACAGCGTCCCAGCCACAGCCTGGGGGGCTTGGGCATTGCCTTTCTCCCCCAGGAGGTTACAGGCCCAAGGTTCACGGGAGGACGGCTGGTCCACTTTGCGCACCCCTGGCAGGACATCACCACAGACGCCTGGGTGCTGCAGGTGGTCTAGGAAGGGTACATCCTTCATTATCTCCAGCTGCCTCCTCTCTTCTAATCAGTGGAATTACCCATGGACTCCTTGCATAGGGAGCTCCTGCAGAGGAAACTAGACTCTCTGCTCGAGGAATGCGTGGTAGTCAGTTCCCCAGCCTCTGCAGGACCAGGGGTTCTACTCCTGTTACTTCCTTGTGCCCAAGAAGACAGGGGGCTTCTGGCCCATCCTGGATCTGCAGGACCTCAACAGCTTTCTGGTCAAGGGAAAGTTCAGTATGGTATTCCTTGGAACTTTGCTGCCTTACCTCCTGCAGGGAGTTTATCTGTGCTCTTTGGATCTCAAAGATGCCTACACCCACATCCTGATCCATCCAATGCACCGTCAGTACCTCTGATTTGTCAGCGGCAGATGCCTCTATCAATACAGGGTGCTTCTCTTCGTCTTAGCCTTGGTCCCTTAGGTATTCACAAATGCCTGGAGGTCGTTGCTGTCCGCCTCCATCTTCTAGGGGTGTTTGTCTTCCCCTTCCTGGACGACTGGCTCATTAAGGCTGCCTCACTGGAGGTGCTGCACAGTGCACCATAGGACTGCTACAGAACTTGGGTCTATGGTCAACTTCCCGAAGTCACACTTGCTACCAGCCCAACGCTTAGTTCATTGCGCTTTTCTGGGTGCCATCCAGGCATGGGCCTTCCTCCCGGAGTACTGCACTCTACACCTCTCTTCCCTGGCTAGGGAAGTTCAGGGCTGCTCAATGGTTACAGCCAGGCAGATGCTCCACCTACTGGGGCATATGGCCTCTACTGTCCACTTCACATCCTTCGCCCACCTCAGACTGCAGCAGGCCCAGTGGATGCTCAGAGCCCAGTGGACAGTCTTCAGGCCACTTGGAGGACAAAATCCAGGTTATGCCACCCCTTGTGGCGTCCTCGCCTGGTAGCAGATCCCCCACAACCTTCAAGCTGGCCTGCCCTTTCGGGAGCCAATTCAGCGCGCGTCCTAACGACTGACGTGTCCAGACTGGGCTGGAGAGCCCACTGCGATCACCTGCAGTCATCAGCGTGCTCTGCAGATCAACCTGCTAGAGCTCAGAGCAGTATACAGTGCCTTTCGTATGTTTCAGGACCACCTGAAGGGTCAGATGGTTCAAGTCCAGATGGACAACCAGGTAGCGATCTACCAACTCAACAAGCAGGGGGGCATAGGCTCGTAGCTCCTTGGCTGCAAAGCCGTTCGCCTGTGGAACTTTGCCGTAGGGCAGAACATCTCTCTCTGAGCGGTTTATCTGCCAAGTCAGGACAATGTGCTGGAAGACCATCTGAACCGAGTACTTCAATCCCACGAGTGGCAGCTCCACCCGGCAGTACTCGGAAGACTTTTGCCGCTGGGGGACCCCAGAGATAGATCTCTTTTGCCAGTCTGAAGAATGTACAACTACCATGCTTCTGTTCCTGGAGGCCTGCCCAGGGCAGGGGGGTGGCAGACACTTTCCTCCTTCCTTGGTCTCAGGGACTCCTATACAAGTTCCCTGGTTCCCTGGACGCTCCTCAAGATTCAAGCAGAGGCAGCCTCAGTCATCCTCATTGTTTGCAGGTGGCCCAGGCAACCCCTGCTTCTGCAGCTCTCTCGGAGGAACCTGCTACCACTGGGGAGCTCCTTGGATCTGCTGTTGCAGGAGAATGTGTGCTTTGCACCCTAATGTCCAGTCCCTCGCTCTGATGGCCTGGATGTAGAGAGGTTAGGCATAGCACACTTCCGCCTCTTGCGGGAGGTGGAGGATGTCCTGCTAGCTTCGCGTAAGAACGTCACATGTCGAGCGTATGACTTTAAATGGCACAGTTTCTCTGTCTGGTGCATGGATGGTTGTCTTAACACCTTCTGCTTGGTGCAAGATGTCTTGTGATATCTCTTGCATCTTTCAGGGACTGGCCTAAAGTCCACCATGGTCAGGGTGCACCTTAGTGCCATTTCAGCACACCACCATCCTGTTGACAGCTCAACTGTTTCGGTTCACCTCCCTGGTGGGCTTTTTCATGAGAGGACTCTTCCTGTCCCTCCTCCCAATCTTCCCACTGCCAGTGGCATGGAACCTAAATGTGGTGCTGAGGAAGCTCATGGCTCCTCCCTTTTGAGCCTTTGGCAACGTGCCATTTCAAGTATTTTGTCTTGGAAGGTCATTTTCCTGGTGGCGCTCACCTCAGCCCGATGTGTGAGTGAGCTGCAGGTGCTAGTGGGTCCCATTCATCAGCTCTCCTCTTGCAATTTGTGTTTGCAAATGATAAGGAAAGGCTTCAGCTCTCCTAGTGGGAACCTCTACAGCTGGTCTGTGCCCCTGACTTTATTTACATGAAGGCAGGAGGTTCCTACATCCCAACGTTTGGTCCTTGGCCTTATCTGCATGGATATTGAGAGGCTAGTCCTCTTGATGCTTAACCTGCCCGACAGAGTAACATATGTTCTGTTGGACTCAAAGAGAAGGTCTTAGCCAATCTCTTCCATTTGAATGCATATCTGGTGCGCAGAACAGATGCTAGTTCTTTTTAATTGCCCCACTGGCAGACTACCAGAGTACCTCCGTACACATCTGAGTCGGGTCTTCAGTCCAACTCTGTCAGGGTTCACCTCAGAGTGATTTGGGCATGCCATTGCGGCATGGAGGGAAGGTCCATCTTGGCTCAGCCTTTAGTGGTTTGCTTCATGTGTGGTTTGCCTTTCTTGAAGTCTCCCTTCAAGTCCTCAACCGTGGCTTGGGACCTCAATGTCATTTTTGCACAGCTCATGTTAACTCCCTTTGAGCCACTTGATTCCTGCCCTATGAAGTTCTTGACCTGGAAAGTCTTGTTACTGGTGGCAGTTATGTCAGCACACTGGGTAAGTGAGCTCCAGGCTCTAGTAGCTTGTCCGCCATATACCAGGTTTCATCATAAGTGGTCCTGCACACTCATCCTCAATTCCTTTCAAAGGTGGTATCCGCTTTCCTAATCTATCAGTCTGTCTTTCTGTTAACTTTCTTACCAAGGCCTCACGCCCACGGAGGGGAAGCAGTGCTGTGCATGTTGGACTGCAAACGAGTCTTAGCCTTCTACTTGGAGCAAACGAAGGCCCATTGAAAGTCCATCCAGCTGTTTGTTTCTTTTGACCCCAGCAAGCTAGAGGCTGCCGTTTCTAAATACACTTTCAATTTGGCTGGCAGACTGCTTGCATCTTTTTTGCTTATGCTCAGTCTGGCCTGAGCCTTGATGGTCATGTCACATCTCACAATGTCCGAGCCATGGCTGCGTCGGTAAACAACTTGCAGTCCTGCAGATCTCTTTCATGGAGACGGAGCGCAGTGTGGTCTTCCGTCCACCTATTAGCATCTCACTACTGTCTGGATGGGGATTCCCGATGTCACGACAACTTTGGCCAGTTCGTACTCTGAATCTGTTTGAGGATTAGAATCCAACTCCAATCCCACCAAGGCCATACTGTCCAGGCTACCAAAAAACGTGGAGAAGCTGAATCAAATGAATTCCTTTTTTGAACTATCACTTCTGTACGTACATTGTTTTTTGTGTTATTTAGTTCTTAGTTCAGTTTTGCCCCTGTTGAGCTTCTTGGCAGCCTCCTCTGTTTTCGGTAGCTTGGGAGTCTCATACGTGAGATCTTCCTTCCTGTTTGTCCACAGAGAAAAGGTAGTTACTTCCCTGTAGCAGGTGTTCTCTGTGGACAGCAGAGAAGTCCTCACAATCCTCCCACCTCCCAGAGTAGTTGTATTCTGCTACAGCTTTATCAGACTGGGGAAGATGATGCCGTGGCAGGCGGGAAGGTAGGTGCAGTGGAGCCTCCCAAAAACTTCTAATGGAAGCTGGGGAGCGTTTCTGCATGAGGCTCTGTCTGAGATGTCACCCATATATGAGAACTTATTCCTGCTATCCATGGAGAACACCTGCCACAGGTGGGTGAGTACCTTCTTTGCAACGGGGAACTTTAATTTCTATGCCACTAAACTTTTTATTAAACTGAGAAGCAAAGACGTTTTAGAAACATGACAGCAGAGAGACCACATGGCCTATCTAGTCTGCCAGTGCAGCAAACGCCATAAAGACCCATTTTCAGGCTTGGTCTTTGGAGTAGCCTAGTGGTTGGGGCAAGGTACTTCAGGCCGGAAGGTCGGGGGTTCAAATCCCACTAGAGGACAGCAACCTTGGGCCGGAAGGACTGGGGTTTCTAGTCCCACAGATGCTCCTTGTGGTCTTGGGCAAGCCACTTAACCCTCCATTGCCCATGTTCCCTGTAAGTATTAGTGTATGTGTCTCATATCCCCGCGTGTTAAATGTATCCCCCAAATGTGTTGTGACCGCTTTGATTGAAGGATAAGGCGGTATACAAAACTGTCTAAATAAATAAATAAAAAATAAATAAAATATTTGATCATTTCCCTCTGGGTGCCCTTTCTGATATTCGCTTGGGGCAGTAATGGGGTGAATTAAGAAATGCATTCTGGAAAGTTGCTGAACTTGTTTTACTTCCTAGTACCTTGCATCAGATAAAGACCATTTGGATTATCCAGTCTGCTCATCTATACAGGCTATTAAGTTTGTTCCTGTTCTTTTTCTGTGGGATTTTCTAGGTGTACTTGGTAGATTATGGTCTTGCCTATCGATACTGCCCAGATGGAATTCACAGAGAGTACAAAGAAGACCCCAAAAGGTGTCATGATGGCACGATTGAATATACCAGTATTGATGCCCACAATGGAGTTGGTATGACATCAAAACTTTTATTTTGCTGTTGTAGATGACATGCTTTTGTGGATTTAACCCAAAACATTGCGCAAGATTACTGGTTTGAGACATGCCAATAAAAATTCATAGAATTAGTGAAAAATCCCATTTCTTTGGAATATGGGAGTGATTAAAGTTGCTACTGGGCAAGTGATGCTAGATAATTACCTGCATTAATTATTGATGAATACACAGTGAGGTCAGAGTAGGAAGCTGGGAGGAGTGTCTTGCTGCGCTGCTTAGGTTCTGTATCCTGGGACTTCGGCATATTGAATTATTTTAACAGGCTTATCTGGAGAATAATTACAGATTGTTGCAATGCTTTCTGGTTGCTAAAGTGTGAGAGGCCTCAAGTCACTCTACTAACTGCATTTATTTGCCAGAATCCTGCGATTCTTGGCTATGTTCCCTGCCTTGAACCATATTCTAGCATTTTTTGTCTGACAGCATGGCTTTGCATAGTTAATTACTATATATCTATCTTCAGAATGTGATGTGATTCATGTGGCTAATCTGGCTAGAGTAAGTACAGTGAAAGATGAAGCTGTGCTGCTTGTTCTTCATAACACACTGCTCCTTTAGAACAGATAAATGAACTAAGCCTCTAAGAGTCAATTTGATACTTGTAGGGTTTGACTTTGTGCAAATTTTATAGTAGGGATAAGGTTTTGGTTACAATCAATGTTGGCTGTAAGGAGCCATGCTGTCTCATCCTGCTAGATCAGTCCAGACGAGTGGCTTATGCTCCCCAGCCAGTAGGTGGAGACAGTGATGCTGTCTCTGCTATATACATTAGTGCAGCACTGAGAAACTGGTATTGTCTGCCTCCAGCAGGTGGCAAGGTGTGGACTAGTGCAGCAGTGCAGATAGGCCTGCCTTCCCTGGCCCAGATCAGTCTTGTGGCCTGTGTTTTTCAGATTTGTGGCTCAACATTTGTTCAGAGATTGTCTCACTGGTTCCAGCACTGGTGAGCCAGAGAGCAAGCAGGAGTTTGGCAAGACTGGACTCAGGCCCCCCTTCTCTCTCACTGACCTGTATCTGCATGCTTTGCTCTCCTATTTTTTTTTTTTGTTAATTTTGTCTTGTTTCTTTACTAGCTCTTTACTTGTTTGAATAAAGCAGTTCCATACTTTGGGGGAATGGGGGGGGGGAGACCTTGAGTCAGCTGGATTATCCCAGGCCTGTGCTGATATCTGGGGAGGCCTTTCCTCAGGTTTCTCCAACTGGCCAGACAAGTACAGGGATTTCCTTCCTTGATCGTGGATTTTTTTTTTTAAACCACAATTTTGCTTTTCCATCTATGGGATGTGTGTGTGGTGTATGTGGGTTGTGGGGTTTTTTTTTTCCCCTGTGGATTTTTCTTTAACCACATTTTGAACTCAGCTATGATGCCGGGTACATGGAAGCATTGGGTAAGCTCCACAGATGTCTCTTTGTCCCAGGTGCAATGGAGAAGTCTTGGGACACATCTTCCCCCCCCCCCCACTCCCCCCCCCTCAAGCAAGTTCAGGACCCCCCTCCCCAATGGGAGACTGTGCCTGTTTTACTGCCCCTGCCATGTTTCTTGAAATATCTCCAGGAACAAGCAGGAATGAGTCTTCACATATGGGGTATCGTCGGTACCGACGGAGCCTGCGCGGGAACGCTCCCCAGCGTCCAGTAAGAAAGCTTTTGGGAGCATCCCACAGCGCCTGCGTGCTGCCATCCCGCCTTTCCCAACCGCCTCTCTCCAGTTCTTCTTTTCCACGGAGCCAGCAGGTCGTGTTCCTGTCACCGCAGAAGAAGTTCTTTATTTTTTTCTTTATTTTTCTGTGTGCGCGTCTGCCTTCGACGTCAGACCGGTACCGCCGGTCTTTTCTTTTCTTTCTTTCTTAAAAAAAACAACAACAAAAAAAACCCTTTTATTTCTTCAACTGTGCATTTTCAGTTTGGGCCTTAGGCCTAAATTTTTTTCTCCTCATGGAGAAGCCGCTTCCGGGTTTAAAAAGTGCACAAAATGTGGCGGTACTATTTCTGTCACCGACACCCATGATTGGTGTCTAAAATATTTGGCCTGCACCATGATGTCTAAAAGAGGTCAGCAGAACCGAGCAGCCAAGCTCAGTACCCTGTTTCCCTCTGATGCAGCCTCGGTGGCATCGACGTCTTCCAGGGCTGCTTCTTCCTCCTATGGATCTCAGGTAACCAAACATAAATCTAGCCGGTCCTCGAAGGGCAAATCTCCCTCTAAGCATCGAGATGCCTCCGGGCTTGTCCTCGAGGATTCCGCTCCGGTAAAATTACCCCAGCGGGAAGTTCCGGCTTCCAAAGCATTATCTATGGGGTTACAGGTTGACATCGATGGCTTGGCCTCGACCGATCACCTGTTGCCATGTTCTGGGGTACCGGTGGCCTCCACTGGTACCAACATCCAGACTTTGGCGTCGATGGATCAGAAAATTCTATCCATGCAGCGCACCCTTACGGTGTTCATGCAGGCTTCGACGCCTTCGGTCCCGCAACAATCCCCGTTGCCGGTACCGACCCCAGCATTGGCACCGTTCCCGGTGCCGGTACCGATTGCATCGACATCGGCTTCGGTGTCGACTGCAACAGTACCCTGTCCTATGATGCCCATCGGTACCGAACCGGTACCGCTTACTCCCGATGTCGATCCCACTCGGTACACGTATCGGGCTTTACAGGAGCATCCAGACAGGCGATACTTCGATTCCTCCGAAGACTCTGAGTCGGAGGCTTCTGTCGATGCACCGGTACTACTTCCTCAGGAGTCTGCTTCTCCCAAATGAAGAATGTCTCCTCCAGAGGACTTGTCTTTTCAAGACTTCATTAGGGAAGTGGCTAGAGGCCTCTCTATTACAGTGGCCTCTGAGTCAGAGCCTAGAGCCAAGCAATTAGATATTTTGCAATATCCTAAGGCTCCTAAGGAAGCAGCTACCTTACCTATTCATGAGATTCTTTATGATCTCATGTTTCAAGTTCTCTGGCCCCATGAGACTCCTCTCATCACCTCTCCTCATTCTCGTAGGTTGGACACCATGTACCGTGTCCCTCCCTGTCCTGGTTTTCATAAGACTCAGCTTCCTCACCACTCTATTGTGGTTGAGTCTGCTATGAAGAAAATAAAGAGTGCAAAGAGACACTCATCTAACCCTCCAGGACGTGAATGTAGGACTCTAGATGCTTTTGGCCGAAGGATTTTCCAGGCCAATATGCTTGCTGCCAGAATCAACTCCTATAGTCTCTATATGGGGATGTTTCTAAAAGAAGTCACAGATCATCTGCAGACTTTAGCTCCTTTTATTTCAGAAGATAAAAGGCAGGAATTTCTCACTTGGCTCAAACATGCCCAAGATGTTTCCAAATTCTCCAACCGTGCAGCCTTTGACTCTTGAGTGTGTAAGCAGAGCCACGTCTATTGCCATAGGTGCACGCAGAATTGCTTGGTTACAAGCCTCTGATTTGGAACTCTGGGTCCAAGATGAGTTGGGAAACCTTCCTTGTACAGGTGAAAACCTGTTTGGCAGGGATTGGCAAGCAAAGGCCACTCAGATGGATGCTGAGAACTCTGCTTTGGATCGACTTTCAAAGTCTACCTCTGCCCCTGTTAAGAAAAGATTGTTTAAAAAGACATCTTTTTCTAAAAAGGGAAGATATTATCCTGCTCATGGGCAGACATCTTCTGCAGGTCGTTTTGCTGCAAAGCGTCAGCAACCATTTAAACAGGCCAAGTCAAAGGCTGCCAGGCCTACCACAGCCCAGCAGCCTCAACCTCCTCAGGGCCTTTGACTTGCAACTAGAGAACTTAGCCTTTCTAGCTCTGGAAAAACCAGAGCCCCTCACCATTCCAGGAAGGTTGACTGACTTTGCTCCCAGATGGGAGCAAATCACAGCAGAGCAATGGACCCTCTCCATCATAAAGGAAGGGTACAAGCTTTATTTCTTGAGTCTTCCTCCTCACACCATGGTGAAACAGTTCAAATCTCCAACATCTCTCCTCAACCTTCTAGGTCAGGAGATTCCTACCCTTCTTGCCCAAGGGGCAATAGAAGAAGTTCCTCTTCTTCAACAGGGCTCAGGGTTCTACTCCCCTTATTTTCTTATCCCAAAGAAAACAGGGGGCTACAGACCCATATTAGATCTCAGAGAATTGAACAAGTTTCTATTCAAGGAGAAATTCAAAAAGATTTCTCTAAGGGCTCTGCTTCCATACCTTCAGAGTCAGGACTGGCTTTGTTCTCTAGATCTCAAGGATGCGTTACACCCATGTCCTCATCCATCCAACACACAGAAGGTTCCTTCGGTTCCTTTTTCAAGGAAAGCACTACCAATACAGGGTGCTTCCTTTCGGGCTGGCCTCTGCACCAAGGGTGTTCACGAAATGCATGGCAGTAGTAGCTGCATTTCTCCGCACTCTAGGAATATTCGTATTCCCATATCTGGACGACTGGCTCATTCGAGCCCCATCCCAGTCAGAGGCCCAGACTTGTCTAACCTGCACAATGCGTATCCTTCAGTATTTGGGATTAGTAATAAATATCCCAAAATTCAATCTCACCCCTACTCAGTCTCTGGAGTTCATAGGGGCCTTGCTGGATACTGCAAGGGCCTAACTTCCTCATGCCGGTTGCCTACGTCTGGTGCAGTTAGCCTCCCAGATTCAGATTCAGTTAAATTCCCAGTTAACTGCTCGAGAGATGTTACAACTATTAGGCCACATGGCATCCACCGTGCATGTGGTTCCATATGCTCGCCTTCACATGAGGGCAGCTCAATGGACTTTGTCCACCCAATGGACTCAGCCATCAGGTTGCCTGTCAGACAAAATAGCAAACTCCAGTCACCTTTTTTGGTCTCTCCAGTGGTGGAAGTCCTCTCAAAACCTGTTGCTGGGGTCCCCTTTTCAGCAACCGCTACCCCAAGCAACTCTCACAACATATGCTTCTCCAAGGGGTTGGGGAGCTTATCTGCAGGATCTCTCCACCCAGGGCATCTGGTCTTCACAGGAGACTTCTCTGCATATCAACCTCTTGGAACTCAGAGCAATTTTCTTAGCTCTGAGTGTTCCATTCCCTGCTCAGCTACAGGACAGTCCTCATCCATACGGACAACCAAGTAGCCATGTTCTATGTAAACAAGCAGGGAGGGACTGGCTCTCTGTCGCTTTGCAACGAAGCTTTGCGACTGTGGGCCTTCGCCAGAGAGCATCACATCCATCTTCTGGCAGTATATCTTCCAGGCGTTCAAAACTCTTGGGCGGACAGACTCAGTCGAGTTCTGCTTCCACACGAGTGGTCCCTCCACAGGACCAGGTAGCCAAGATCTTTTGAATTTGGGGAACCCCGGACATAGACCTCTTTGCAAGTCCGTGGAATGCCAAACTTCCCCGGTTCTGTTCCAGAATTCCATGTCAGGGAGTTCAGACCAAGGATGCCTTCCTCCTTCACTGGGGTCAAGACTTCCTTTATGCCTTTCCACCAATTCCCCTAATTCCCAAGACACTATTCAAGCTTCAGAGAGATCAAGGGACCATGATCCTCATAGCACCACATTGGCCACGCCAGGTGTGGTAACCTCTACTTCTGCATCTCTCTCAAGCTCCCTCCCTGGACTTGGGCTCTGCTCCAGATCTTCTATCCCAGGAAGAAGGAACGTTGTGGCACCCAAACCCCCAGTCTCTCCATCTCAGGGCTTGGTTGCTGAGGGCCTAGACCTTCAAGATTTTCATCTCTCCCAGCAAGTCAGAGATGTTATTCATGCCTCTAGAAAGCCTTCTACTAGACGTTCCTATGCTTTCAAATGGAAAAGATTTACCATTTGGTGTTCAGGGAAGGGTCTAAACCCTCTTTCAATACCTCTGAATTCTCTACTAGAGTATCTTCTGCATCTATCCCATGCAGGTCTGAAAACAAATTCAGTAAGAGTCCATTTGAGTGCTATTGCAGCGTCCCTCAAGCCTCTCAATGGACAACCTATTTCCTCTCATCCTCTTATAGCAAGATTCATGAGAGGCCTTCTTTTAACTAAACCTCCCATTAGACCACCTCCAGTGGCATGGGACTTAAACCTGGTTCTTGGCCAGCTTATGAAGCCACCCTTTGAACCTTTAGCCACCACCTCCTTGAAATTTCTTTCTTGGAAGGTTATTTTTCTCATTGTAGTCACCTCAGCACGCCGCATCAGTGAGTTGCAAGCTTTGGTGGCCAATCCACCTTATACAAGGTTTCATCATAAGGTAGTCCTCAGGACCAATCCACACTTTATGCCTAAAGTGGTCTCACCTTTTCATTTTACCTGTCTTCTTTTTTCCAGGACTTCATGCATCAAGTGCAGAGAGGAATCTTCATACCTTGGATTGTAAGAGAGCTCTCGCTTTTTACTTACAAAGAACACAGCAACATAGAAAGTCTTCTCAACTCTTTGTTGCTTTTGATCCTTCTCATTTAGGACTTCCAGTCTCTAAAAGAACACTGTCCAACTGGATTGCTCAGTGTATTTCTTTCGCCTACCAGAGTAGAAACCTTTCTCTGGAGGGCCATGTCACAGCTCACAATGTGAGAGCCATGGCAGCCTCAATGGCTCATCTAAACTCGGTGTCCATCGACCAAATCTGTCGAGCGGCCACCTGGGCCTCGGTTCATACCTTCACAGCGCATTATTGCTTGGACAAGGACTCCCACCGGGATGCCTTGTTTGGTCAGGCTGTTCTCAAACACCTGTTCCATTCCTAATCAACTCCGACCCACCTACCCTGGTTGGATGCCAGAGATCCATGGGGGGAGGTAGAGTCCTTTTCAAGGACACACAACCTGGGGTCTTCCCCTGGCATCTGCAGCTAGGGAGTCCCCATATGTGAAGACTCATTCCTGCTTGTTCCTGGAGATAGCACAGTTACTTACCTGTAACAGGTGATCTCTGGGAACAGCAGGAATAAGTCTTCACTACCCACCCACCTCCCCTAGGAGTTGTATCTCTCTATCTTTCCTTTCCTCTCTCTCTTTGTCTCAGCTTTAAAACTCGAAGCGCAGGTGCTGTGGGATGCTCCCAAAAGCTTTCTTACTGGGCACTGGGGAGCGTTCCTGCGCAGGCTCCGTCGGTACCGACGATACCCCATATGTGAAGACTTATTCCTGCTTGTTCCCAGAGATCACCTGTTACAGGTAAGTAACTGTGCTTTCTCCACCAGTGGGAATGGTGGCTATCTTGGATGGTTGCATGGTCCTGGCTGAGGCGAGAGTGTGGTGAGGAGGCTGCGGGCTCATGCTGTCAGGCTCCTGAGAATCCTCCAGGGGCACAGGACTATCAAAACCCATAAGGTGAACTTCGCGAGCGCCAGCATTTTGAGGGCTGCCCATTGCCACTCTTCTCTGGGACCTGCAGAAGCAGCAATGACCTCTTCAAACCTCAAATGCTGTAGGTGCCTTGCTTTGACCAGCTGATTCCTCCCCCTCCAACACAGACTTCCTGTTGGCATGGGGGGGGGGGTGGGGGGGTGGGCCGGAAAGGGCTAGTTTAAAGCATGGTGCCAACAGTACACAGCATCAGAGGCTTTGGTTAAGCACTGCATTGCTGTTTTAAACATCACTGCAGAGGCAGGTGGAGTTTGATGGTGGCATCGCTGGATTTTTGAGTGTGAGCAATTCCTCTGTATCCTTAAAAATTTACCTTACCTTAATGGCTTCCAATCGCAGAGGAGAGCCAAACCTTTATTGGCAAATGCTGCCTCCATTGCAGCTGGGCAGCAGAAGCTGGTTGCGCTCCTCCAGAAGGCATTGGAAAACACATCAAAGGAAGGCTCGGCAGCGCACAAAGCTGATGAGGAGCCAACCGTGCTTGAGCAGAAGATCTCAGAACCTCAGTTGCACCTGGGAGGTTGGTAGGCTCAAGACCTTTGGGCTCGAGCCCTTCAACTCTTGAGTTCCTGTCATCCTCTTTGTGTGAGGAAGCTGGTGGTTTTAATGGGGACCTCACCACTTCATTGACACCCTTGAATCCTGGTCATCTGTCTGCTGTGGGCACAGATCCTGGCCCTGGAGAAGCTGTGGCAGTGGCGAACATCAGCTCGGTGGAAGAAGGATGTAGTCATTTGGGAACTGTCCCTGTTGATGTTGGAAGTCAATCTTCATCGGAGATCACCCTTCAGTCTATTTAGGTTATGTTGGTGAAACTTGAAGGTACTGTTTCTAAATGCGCTAATGTTTCACAATTGCATCTGTGTCTTTACAACATGAATCTTTTGATAAAGAGACCTAGGAGAAATTTTCAGGATTATCAAAGGAAATGGCAGATTCTAAAGCTGCTATTGATCAACTGATTAAAGATAAGACGATTATCCATCAAAAGCTTGAACAAATGGAGAATAAAATGAGGCATTTGAATTTGAGGGTTTTAATTTTTCCTCAATTACAAAATCGTTCCCCATTAGAGATGTTTAGGAAATATCATCTTGAAGTTCTCTTGATTCCGGAGTCTGCATTGTCACTGATTAATAAAGCTGGGTGACATCTGCGCCGATGGAGCCCTCACGGGTCATCTCCCCAGCTTTCAAAGAAAGCGTTTGGCAGATGCCACCACCATGCATGGTCCCCTTCCTGCCCAAGGGTGTCATCTTGCCTCAGTCTCCTTTTTTCCATGGAGCCCATCAGACGTCTGTCTGTTTCCCCCAGAAAAAGTATCAGGGTTTTTTTTGAGGGTGTGTTTTTTTTTTTTTTTTTTTACTCTTCTCTGGTCTTGCACTGGTACTCTTCCCGCCCCCAAGTGGGCTACTTTGGCATTGCGTCTCGAATCAGTTTTAAAAATTTCTTCCAGCACGTCCTCTATATCAGTCCAGACACGCGGGTTTAGTTCCCCTACCAGCAGATGTTGGAGACAGAGAAATAGAAAAAAACTACCAGCAGCCTGATTGGCTGTTCCCTGGTAATATGTAGCTGAACCCAGTAGAGGGCGCTCCAGTATTTCTCTGTCTCCAGCAGATGAAGGAGTTTAACTTTATCTCTGATTTTTATTTTTTAACTTTGAGTACCTGTAGTCATTTTGCTGGATGCACCCAGGGTGCACTTGAGTTGACCCTCTGGGTTTCCCAGCTATGTTTTTGTGGGACAGATTGAGGTTGATCTCCTGGTCAGGAGGACCATGCGAGTTCCCTCTCTGTCGGGGAGGAAACAGGCCTCAGCTCATGAGGACCTGAGCAGCCGGAGATCGGTGCAGTCTGCAGCTTATCGGCAGCCTTGTAACAGCTCCTGGCTGCTGCCTGATTCAGGTCAGCCTTGGTTCTTCAGCAGACTGTTCCAACGCAGTGAGTAAACCTCAAAGATCTTCCTCCCTCCCGATTTTGATCGGGACGCTGTCAGGGCAACCTTTGTCCATCTGGGTTTTTTTTTTCTTCATGTCTTTAATGCCCTAGCTCGCCATTTGTTTAATTTTATGTTTTAATGCGTGTTCACAGCGTTTGGGGTGTTTTTATTTTGGCGGTTTTAATAGCAGTGGCCATTTTGTTTCAGCAGTTTTTTTTTTCTGTACAGCTCTGTTTTTGGTGGGCTTTGTGAGGAGACTTTATTTTCTTAATTTCTGTCTTCCCTGCTAGTTTTTGCCTGTCTGGTCTTGTTTCAGCACCTATATTTGACTTTTTTTGTTTTTCTGCTCGCCAGGGACCGTGGTCAGCTGCGCTTCTCCTGTGAGATGCCTTCCCTTCAGCAGTGCATGGTCTGCACAAAGAAGCATAAAGATTTGAGGGATGGCATTTGTGCTGCATGTCTTGCTCATCCCGGGGAGACTTCAGCGACACTAGCCAAGGGAGTTCAGTCCTGCTGCATGTCCTCAGCTGCTAGAGGAACCTAGATAGCTTCCCCTGACAAGAGTCTCTCTCTCTTCCTCGCTTAACTCCCCCTGCTCCAGAGTCTTTCAGGCAGCAGGAGCCGATGCATGCCTCGGATACCCAGTTTTTGACCCTCTTTAGACAAGCCTGGGATTTTTGGCAGGCTAGTTCTCTCAGTAACACAGTGGATGCCCTGACTCAGATCCCTCAGTCTTCTGTTTCACGATCCTGCAAGCGCACTAGACAAGAGGACATATCCAAGGTGGAGGCACGGCCACCAAAAGAGGTCTCCTGGGCTGCTAGAGCTTGGCCAAAAGCGCTAGAGGAAGGGCTGTCTTCGGGGGGGGGGGGGGAGAGAGGGTGTGTGTGACAGTGAGAGCATGTTGGACCGAGAGGATGGGGAATGGTCCTCTTCAGAGTTTTCTGCAGAGGGCCAAAGCGAGACA
The DNA here is from genome assembly GCA_033557465.1 of Ichthyophis bannanicus. Classification (NCBI taxonomy): domain Eukaryota; kingdom Metazoa; phylum Chordata; class Amphibia; order Gymnophiona; family Ichthyophiidae; genus Ichthyophis; species Ichthyophis bannanicus. The sequence continues at coordinate 69,297,772 of CM066037.1, forward strand.
CAGGACATACACTTGTTTTCGCAAAGAGGAATTGCCAGCCCTAATTATGCAGGTGGTCGGAGCCCTACGATTGATGGATCAGCCGGAACAGCAGAATCCACAGCCTTCTGACATTCCCCAACCAAACCTGATATTACAAGGCATTCACAAGCCATCTAGAGCTTTTCCATTTCTAGCATAGTTACAACAAATGGTATCTTGAGAATGGGACTCTCCGGATATTCCTCTCCGTACAGCCCGCCGCCTAGGTCAGCTTTACCTCAGGGCACCGCCTGACTTGGAGAAGTGGCTGACATACCCCAAAGTGGATGCCCTTGTGACCGGAGTAATGAAGCACACCACCATTCCAGTGGAGGATGGTGCAGCACTTCGTGATCAATAGGATAGGAAAGTGGAGAGCCTTCTCAAGTCTGCCTTTTCAGCTTCGTCTTTGTCTCTCCGGTTCTCTGTTTGTGCGGGTCTAGCGTCCCAAACTCTTCTGCGCTGGATTCGTCTGCCAGAGGATCCAGCCCTGACTCATCTGGAATCGGTCAGTTTTCTTGGCAGATGCTTTTTAAGATCTCTTGCGCCTCTCGGCTAGATCGGTGGTGGTGGTGGTTACAGTATCTCGCAGTTGACTCTGGCTTTGCCAATGGTCGGCTGACTCTGCATCCCTAGGCACGCCTCTCTAGACTTCCCTTCAGGGGAAAGCTTCTCTTTGGGGAGGATCTAGACAAATTGGTCAAAGACCTAGGAGAAGTTCGACCCCCCCCCCCCCAACATCTCCCGGAAGATAAGCCTAAATTTGCTAGTAGGCATTCTTCCCGTCGATATTTGCCTACCTTGTGACGCACCTCCAGGTATCACCACGCTCATCACTGCCATCCTGGGAAGCCCTTCGCCTCTTCGGCAACTGGACATTTTGGTCAGAGGGCACAGTCCTTTCAGGGTGCCCGCAAGGGACCCGAGTCCTACTCGGGGCCTTTCAAGTTCTCTGGCCCCATGAGATCTTCCTGCTGACTGGCCGGACAGTCCACCCCAGAAGCCTTTTCTGAAGGTCAGCCCGTCTGGAGAGACTCCTCCAGTAGGTGGGTGTTTGGCTCTGTTTTCTCGTCAATGGTCTCTCGTTACTTCGGATCAATGGGTCCTCAACATAGTCTCTCAAGGTTACGCCCTCGAATGTTCCCGCTGCGTTCATCGTCTCACCCGGGGGAAGATCCCTGAAGAGGAAGGCGATTCGCTCCATCGTACACTGCCTTCTAAGGGCTATTTGACCAGTCCCTCAAAGAGAGAGGCTGTGGTCATTACTCCCATTTATTTCATAGTTCCCCTTCCGCCCAATTCTGGATCTCAAAGGCGTAAATCGGTGTCTACATGTGCCACGATTCCGAGTGGAAACACTTCGCTCGGTGATCCAGGTGGTACGTGGAGGCGAGTTCCTTGCCTCTCTAGATCTTGCGGAGGCTTATTTCCACATTCCCATCAGAGACGACCAACAGCGTTTTCCTGTGGTTTGCAGTACTGGGTCAGCACTTCCAGTTTTGTGCAATGCCTTTTGGCCTGGCCTTGGCTCCGCGCACCTTTTTGAAGGTTATGGTAGTGGTCGCAGCAGCTCTGCGCAAATAAGGAATCCGAGTGCATCCTTACCTGGAGGACTGGTTGATTCGGGCGGACTCCCTGTTGGAAGCGCATCAAACAGTGGCTCAAGTAGTTTCTCTCCTTGAGAATCTTGGATGGGTGTTCAATGTGGCCAAGAGCCATCTTCATCCGTCCCAACAACTAGAGTTTCTAGGAGCCCACTTCGACACTGTGCAGGGGAAAGTTTTCTTGACACACAAGCGGCTTCACAAATTCACAGGCTTGCTTCATTTGTTTCTTCTCCAGACAGCTCCGAGGGTCTGGGATTACCTTCAAGTCCTGGGGTCCATGGTAGCCACTATCAAAGTCGTGTCTTGGGCCAGAGCGCACATGAGGGAGCTTCAGAGGTCTCTCCTTTCACGCTGGTCTCCTTTGTTGGAAGTCTATGACATTCGGCTGCCACTCCTCCCGGAAACTTGACACAGTCTTCAGTGGTAGCTGGCGCCCTGTCATCTCCTCAGGGGTGTTTCCCTAGAGAACCCTCGGTGGGTCCTAGTAACAACAGATGTGAGTCTCTACGGGTGGGGTGCTGTCTGCAAGCATCAGTTGAGGCAGGGTACTTGGTCGATTTACGAAGCGCCCTGGTCCATAAATCGACTGGAAGCGCGGGAGAGTTCGCCTCGCCCTAAGACGTTTTGCACCTCTTCTCAAACACCAGGCTGGGTTCTATACAACAATGCAACAACAGTGACATATCAACCGCCAGGGCGGTACCAAATCCCTAAGTGTAGCCAGGGAAATGTCCCTTCTCCTTCCCTGGGCAGAGGCACATCTGCAGACTCTTGGCACAGCATTTCGCCGGGGTAGACAACTTTCAGGCCGATTTCCTCAGCTGACACGCTCTCGATCCTGGAGAGTGGGAGCTAGCCCTTTGGGCATTTCAGAAGATTGTGCGAGCATGGGGGCAACCGGTAATGGATCTAATGGCGATGTCAGCGAATCCCAAGGTACCGGAATTTGTCCTCGGTGTTGGATACCCTGGCTCAACCATGCCCGCAAGGGAGTCTGCTGTACATCTTTCCCCCATGGGTGCTAATCGGCAAAGTGCTTCGGAGAGTTCTCGTACACTGGGGGAGAGTGATCCTTGTAGCTCTGGACTGGCCTTGGAGGTCCTGGTATGCAGGCCTCATCCACTTAACGCGAGCCCCACCGTTGCAGCTGGGGTCTCGCCAGGTGCTATTACGTCAGGGGCCAATTGTGATGGACGACCTGGCTCCTTACTCGCTTATGGCCTGGCTCTTGAACGCCGCTGCCTGAGCAAGAAGGGTTACTCGAGTCACGTGGTCGCGACCCTTTTGAAGGCATGCCACCCATCGACTTCGCTGGCGTATTCCTGAGTTTGGTGAGTCTTCGAGTCCTGGTGTGCGCGATACCGTATCTCTCCTTGGAAGTTGGGAATCCCGAATATCCTTACCTTTCTCTAGGACAGCCTGGATAAGGGTCTATCCTTGGGGGTCTCTTTGGGTTCAAGTAGCGGCATTAACTTGTTTCTGAGGTCCTGTTGGGGGTCGCTCTATAGCATCCCATGCAGATGTGTCCCGTTTCTTTAAAGCAGCTAAGGTAGTCCGACCACCGGTTCGCCCTCCGGTGTCAACATGGGATCTGTCCCTTGTCCTAAAAGCCTTGATGCAGGCACCTTTTGAGCCACTTAAACACATCACATTGAGAGATTTGATGCTTAAGGCAGTGTTTCTAGTAGCAATAACTTTGGCATGAATGGTATTCAAAATACAAGCACTTTCATGCAGGGATCCCTATCTTGCCTTCTCGAAAGAAGGTGTTTTCTTGCTACTGTTCCTTCATTCCTTCCAAAGGTTCTTATGCCTTTTCATATCAATGAGCCAATTTTCTTACCTTGTTGTTCTGAGGATCAGTGTGCGGGCGAGAATAAGGGACTCCGTTCTCTGATTCTCAGCAGGATCCTTCATAGGTATCTTCGGGTGACAAATCCTTTCCATATCTCTGATCACCTTTTCATGCTTTTTGCGGGACCCCGCAAGGGTCGAGCTGCTTCCAAACACACGGTCTCTCGGTGGTTGTGGTTAGCAATTGAATCTGCATACATCCTTAAGGGAAAATCTGTCCCCCTCAGTCTTCGGGTGCACTCTATGCGGACACAAGCTATATCTTGAACGGTGCGCTCTCACGTTCGTCCTCTTGATATCTGCAGGGCAGCCACCTGGTCCTCCCTGTCCACTTTTGTGCATCACTATCAGCTTGATATTCAATCTCGAAGAGGCGCAGTTCAGGGCAGAGGTTGTTTCGATGGCCGTATCTTCCCACCCAAAGAGCAGTTAGCTTGGGTACTTCCCGCTTGTCTGGACTGGTCTAGCAGGATGTGCTGGAAGGGGAAATTTTCACTTACCGTTAATTTCCTTTCCTGGAATCTTGCTAGACCAGTCCAGGACCCTTCCTATTCTGGATATCTGGTTTAGAGGTGTATTGCTGAGGAGTCAAGACTTTGCAGCGATGTGTTATCGCCTCTTGTATATAGTATGGTTTTCTGTTTTTCTTGGTTTTGGTTCCTGGTTACATCTTTTTGAGTATGGCTTTTTACAATACTGGAGCACCCTCTACTGGGTTCAGCTACATATTACCAGGGAACAGCCAATCAGGCTGCTGGTAGGTTTTTTTTCTATTTCTGTCTCCAACATCTGTTGGTAGGGGGACTAAACCCGCTTGTCTGGACTGGTCTAGCAGGATTCTAGGAAAGGAAATTAACGATAAGTGAAAACGTCCCCTTTTTTCTTCGGTGCGGTTTGCACCTTTTTTACCACTGGCAGAGCCTCGGGCCTTTGACCTAGCTGGGGCCCTTTTTCTGCCCATGGCCTCCAGTGGCTTCATGAAGTGTGATCAGTACTCGAGGGTCATGTCCTTCACCAACACACATGACGACTGCCTCCATTGCCTCGGGCCGGACCACAACCCAGCAGACTGGCCTGGTTAAAAAAAAAAAAAAAAAGTCATCCAAGGCCCTCAAAAGCCATCAGCAGCAGCATGACAAGTTCTTCCTGCAGTCTCCGGTGACAGTGTGCTCAAAGGCCCCCTTTGAGGCCTCTGACTCACAGGCCCCAAGTAATTCCATGGGTCCTCCGAGCGGGGCTGTCCGGTCATGGAACACAAGAAGAAAAAGAAACCCCTGAGGACTGCATCCGTGGGCTGATCCAGGAAGACGGGTAAGTCCTGAGCCAGATCCCACCGTCTATGCCCCTTATCCAAGGGCATGGAGCAGGAGCAGCCTACAAAGCTTGCCTGAAAAGAATCCCTCTTTGATCAGCCTCTGACCCCGAAGGCCATCCTTGTCGAGGACTTCTCTTCAGGGGGAACCAGTGCTTGGCCAGAGTCCTGTGCCCGCATCGATGACTGGAGCCTTCTGGACTGGAGATGAGAATGGTGGCCTTGGAGCACAGCTTGTCTGTCTTCATGGTCCAGCACCAGGCTCCACCAGGTCATTTGCCCACACCACTGGGCCCTCAACATCAAGGACATCCCCAGATGTCGAGCTGATCCTTGAGAACATGCAGCCTCGAGTCGATCCTTGACAGCGATCTCTATCCCGTTCCTGTTCCATGGGACAGAGGTCCTCCCTGGTGACTGCCCAAGGCTTCAACTGCAGAGCCTCCAAGTGGACCCGGACAAGGCTCGGAGCCAGATCATCTGGCCCAGCCTCCCCTTTATTCCTTCACTGATTTTACTTGTATTGGGAGACCGAGGATGAGGTGTCCCTGGACACATGTTGCCACCACGACATACCCTCGGGCCGATCCCTGCCCGAGGACTTGGCATTCCTCGACTTCATATGGGACATATCAAAGGTGTTGGCATTCGCCACGGAGTCTGAGGAGGACCCCCGCATGGAGGAACTGGAGATCGTTCAGTACGAGGCCCTGCCGAGGGAAGCACTGACAGTGCCCGTCCCGTCCATCCTGGAGTGGCTGCTTGTCTGCATTTGGGAAACACCATCATCTGTGCCCATCATTAGCCAACTACTCGACTCAATGTATCGAATCTGCCGGAGCCCAGGCTTCCAGAAAGCACAGCTGCCACATAATTCTATGGTGGTGGAGTCGGCCATGAATCGGTTCAAGAGCCAGAAGACTAGCTCCTTTTTGCCTCTGGGTAGGGGAGGCCTGCACCCTGGATGCCCTCAAAAAGTGCTACCAGGGCTTAATGTTCATCAGCCGGATCCAGGCATCCTAGCTGTACATGGGCATGTACCTGAGGGACCTGGCACAGGAACTCGCCGGGTTCTCAGCTGGTCTTTCCAAGGAGCCCCTACAGCGATTCTGGTGCCTGGCCAAAGCTGTCTGTGAGTGCTTCAAGTTTGACTCGAGCAGCCTTTGATGGCTTTGAGTCAGTGGCTAGAGTAGCCTCAGTGGGCATTGGTGGCTATGGCCTTCCGACCTGGAGCAATGGATTCAAAACAAATTGGTTGATGTCCCTTGCCAGGGAGAGAACATCTTTGGCAAACCCATGACAGATAAGACTGCCGAGTTGGAGACAGAGTTCATAAGGACCGGTCTCTCCAAGATGATTGCTAACCTCCCCCCCGATGGAAGGGCTCCAGTAAAAAGCCCTTTTACTTGAGGAAGGGAGCTGCTTACAGAAACTACCTGCAGTATCAGGCCTCCCCAATGAGTAGAGGGCGCACAGGCCCCAGCCCAGCTGGCAGGAGTTTTTGATTCCTTGGGCATAGTTTCTCCACCCCCAGGAGGTCAGCAGCCCACAGGGCAATGTCTGATTCACTTTGACCATCAGTGGCCAGCTGTTACCACCGATACTTGGGCACTCCAAGTGGTCAAGGAGGGTTACCTCCTCCACCTAATAGACGCCTCCACTTTCCCAGGAGAACCCCCCCCCCCCCCCAGGATGCCCCTTTACCAGGATCTACTACTGCAGAAACTCAAGGTGTCCTCTGACAGAGCAGTGGAAGTGGTGCCCCAGCACCTCTGGGGCAAAAGGTTCTACTCCAGATACTGCTTCGTACCAAAAGGAACAGGGGGCTTAAGGCCCATCCAAGACCTGTGAGACCTGAACAGGTTCCTGGTGAAGGAGGGGCTCAAGATGCTGTCCCTTGGAACATTGCTGCCTTACCTCCAGCAGGGAGACTGGCTATGCTCCTTGGATCTGAAGGATGTCTATACCCACATCCTCATTCATCCCCACCATAGGCAGTATCTCAGGTTCATGGTGGTGGATGGCCACTATCGGTACAGAGTATTATTCTTTGGACTGACCTCCACCCCCAGAGTCTTCACCAAATGCCTGGCGATAGTCACTGCCAACCTCAGTCTCCAGTGTGCCTTCATCTTTCCCTACCTGGACAACTGGCTCATAAAGGGAGATACGGCTGTCAAGGTGTAGCAGGCTACAGCCTGCACCATCTACATCCTACAACATCTGGGGTTCGTGATAAACTGCCCCATGTCTCACCACCTCCTGACCCAATGTCTGGAGCTCATTGAGGCAAGGCTGAACACAATTTAGGCCAGAGCCTTTCTCCCCCTGGACAGGGCTGACCGTCTCAGGACACTGGCCGCAGACATTCAGCACCGACCCTCTGTGTCTGCTCACCTCTTGCTGCACCTTCTTGGCCACAGTCCGTCACCCCAGACGCCCATGTTCATATGAGGGTGGCCCAGTGGTGTCTTCGTGCCCAGTGTACACAGGCCACAGGCCATCTGAGACAGAGTGCCTGTGACCTGCCAGCTGGCAGAGTCCCTGAACTGGTGGCAGAACATGCAGCACCTTTGAGCAGAGATGCCCTTTCATACCCCCACCCTTCAGAGTGTCCTCACTACAGACACTCCTTGCTGGACTCGGGAGCACATTGCGAGGAATTCTGCACTCAGGGCAGTTGGTCTGAGGTGGAAAGCCAGCAGCAGATCAACCTCCTGGGACTCGTGTCATACACTTGGCTCTCTGGGCTTTCTGCCACCATCTGGAGCACCAGTCAGTGTTGGTCGAAATGGACAATCAAGAGGCAATGTTCTATGTGAACAAACAAGGGGACACGAGATTCCGCACCCTCTGCTACAAAGCGGTGGTTCTTTGCTCCTGTGAGATTCACCAAGGGATACTCCTGTGGTCAGTGTATCTGCCGGGACAAGACAAAACCCTGGCAGACAGACTGAACAGGGTCCTCCAGCCACACGAGTGGTGGCTGGACCCCGGAGTGGCCCACCGGCTTTTCTGACTCTGGGGGACCCCTCTAATGGATCCCTTTGCCAGCCAGGAAAACTCCCAGTTGCCCCGCTTCTTCTCACGGCAGCCTCACCCATCTCAGGTGGCTGCGGATGCCTTCCTCATCCCGTGGTCAAGGCCTTCTGTATGTCTTCCTGTCCATGCTGTTGATTGCCAAGACTCTCTTCAGGGTTCTTCATGACAGGGCATTGCTGATTCTGGTGGCTCCACGGTGGCCCAGGCAACCGTGGTCCCTCTGCTTCTCTGCTTGGTGGTGGAGGCCCCTGTCCCCCCCCCCCCCCGGGCAGTGCCCTGGGGTGGTTGTCCCATGAGGAGGATTCCCTCCTACACCTCAATCTGGGGTCCCTGTCTCTGACAGCTTGGCTGCTCAAAGGGTAGCCTTGGCGCCTTTCAACCTCTCGGGAGGTGGAGGCGGTCTTTTTGGCCTCCTGTGAGACCTTCATCAGATGAGCTTACGCCCTCAAGTGGCGCAGGTTTTTGGTGTGATGCACGGAGTACTGGCAAACCCATTCTTGAGCTCGGTGCAGCTGGTGCTGCAACACCTACTTCATTTGTTGCAATCCAGGCTCAAATCCATTCTGTCAGGTACACCTGAATACTCCTGCGTGTACCACCACCGTATTGAGGGCAAGCTCTCTGTGTAGCCTCTTGTCACTCACTCCCTGCAGGGTCCTCTGTTGCCTGAGCCCCCCATTCGTCCACCAGCAGTGGAGTGGGACCTCAATGTGTTGCTAGCATTGGCTCAAGGACTGCCATTCAAGCAATGTTCCCTCTAATTTTCTGTAGGCTGTGTGCGCATAAAATATCAGCTGTGTGCAGCTTTTGAAAGAAGGTTAAATTTTTGTGTGCCACATAACGACACTCGGAGTTATATACTTTAAAATTTGACTGCACGTCAGAATACAGTATGCACACCACATTGATTTTAATCAAATTAAATGAAAATAGACGATTACTAAATGAAGCGGGAAATTTCTAGTAATTACAATCATAACTTTTAAATTTTAAGATGTCTGTTTTCTATCAGAATCAGAGCCGTAATTTTTGTGCGCTCTGTTGTATGTGTGCTCGCTTGGCGAGGGGTGTGCGCGTGCACACGCGCACAGCTTAGAGGGAACAGTGCATTCAAGCCCCTGGCTACCTGCCACTTGATGTATCTCTCATGGAAAGTCATCTTCCTGGTGGCGCTCACAGGATCAGTGAGCTCCAAGCCTTGGTGGCAGAGCTGCCCTTCATCAGGTTCTGCAAAAACAGGGCTGTGCTCCGCGTGCACCCCAAAGTCCTTCCGAAGGTGGTGTCCCTATTCCAACTTAATCAGGAGATGGTGCTACTCGCTTTCTTTCTGTAGTCTCACCCCAGCAGGGCAGAGGCCATCCTCCATACTCAGAATTCTAAGGGGGCCCTGTCCTTCTACCTTCAACATACCCAGGGCCACTCCAAAGCTGCTCAGCTTTTTGTTTCCTATGACCCCAGTCAGCTGGGGGAGGCCGTGACCAAGTGAACTCTGCAAACCTGAGTGGCGGACTGCATTGCCCTTGCCTATGGACAGGCTGAGCTCTTGCTGGAGTGTCGGGTCATGGTGCATAATGTCAAGGCCATGGCAGCCTCTGTGGCAAGCCTGTGTTCTGTCTTGAGACATCTGCCGAGAAGTCACCTGGTCTTCAGTCCATGCCTTTGCAGCTCATTACTGCCTGCAGAGGGAGTCCCAATGGTACAGCGCCTTTGGCCAGGCCATGCTCTGTAATCTGTTAGGGGTTTAGGCAGCTCCTGTCTGCCGACCCTTCTGTGTTAAGGCTACTGGAGTGCAGGTTCCTCACTGGACACATGGGTCCTTCTGGAGTCTGTATCCTTGGACTTAATTGCTGCTGCTCTCGGCTCCCCTTGGGAGCATCCTTTGTTTTCTACGGACTTTTGGTAGCCTATAGCTATGGAGTCCCATATGTGAGGACTGATTTTCTGCTTGTTCCCAGAGAAAGCATAGTTACTCACTTGTAACAGGTGTTCGGGAGCAGCAGGAATCTGCCCCCAAAACCCTCCCTCCTCCCTGTGGAGTTACTTTTCTATCTTTTTGCTGTCTTTAGCTATGTCCTCTGACTGAGGCAAGATGGCACACTTGGGCAGGAAGGGCATCATGCATGTGTGGCATCTCCCAAAGGCTTGCTTTGAGTTGCTTCCGTGAGGGCTCCGTCAGTGCTGTTGTCACCTATATGTGAGGACTGATTCCTGTTGTCCCCAGAGAACACCTGTTATAGGTGAGAAATTATGCTTTCTTGGTCATGAGACAGGAAACCATTTCGTTGAGCTAGTTTTCGGCTTGGGTATCCCTGCAAATGTTTTGTTACTTATTCTAATACTAAATATAATTTCAGCTTCATGCCATTTTAGACTTCAAATTCCAAGTAGCTATACAAGATCTTCAAGTACACATTTGCTTTTAGATTTGCAGAGACCTGGTCTTCTACTTAAGTCTCCTACTTAATTTTGCAGCAGAGGTATACATTTTAAGGTTACAGGGTCCTTTGCATTGCATAGTGGGCTGATACATAGAAGTATGATTTCAGTTTGAATTTTTCAGTTTCCATTGTTAGTTACAAACCTGCTTCACAGGGTGTGGTTAATTGAATCAACTCTGCAGCCTGACCAAGTTACCTGATCCAGTTCTGGCCATCACAGCTTCAAGAGACTACACAAAGCTAAACTTTGACTTTACAATTGCCTGTTTATTTAATATAAATTTTAACCTCTTGGCTATAATCTTTTAGGAATTTTGAGACTGCCTACATTCCCTGCATAGCCTTTAAATCGGATATCTGTGTGTGCACTTAGTTCATATAACGTCTACTGGCCAGGGACACTGAACTTTCTACCTATCCTACCCCCCACCCCAGTGCTGCATTGCCTATATAGTCATATACATTCATATCTGTACTTTAATTAGGTGTTACACCCACCTTTTCTCCTCCTAGGTACACTTTATAACGGTCTTAATCAGCATGTCGTGTATTCAATGCAATAACTGTGGTGCTTTCATTCTAAGAAGAATCATTTGGAGCCTAAGAGCTTGCCCTATATATAGCCTTTCAATCTTATCAAAGTGGTTTACAGTGAAACAGAACAAGTATTACATAGAACAATACGATATCAACTATTTACTTTAATATGCCTCACGTTAGCTACTATGCATAAAAATTGACTCAACTAAGGGAAGAATTAGCTGCAATTATACACCTCTTCTAGGGTACAAACTGAACAAAATCCACCACCACTCCCACAAAGAATCAAACAGCTCAAGAACAAATGAATCACAGTGGGCTCTGGTAGGTTGTGACCTGTAACAGAGACATCCTATACATCAAGAGAGATCCCTGCATAATGCCTTCTCTGCCTTGGATAACAAGGGTGCCCAGTCTGTGGAAACTGAAGTGCCCTTAAATAAGTAAACGCCCAATCTACTGATGATGCACCAAATATGAAGAAAAAAATCACAAAACAGAAAACTACTCTCAACTTTCCCCTCACCTTGATTCAACTCATTTTCTTCACCCTCGTCAGTTTGGATTTCAGCCAGAGCACAGCGTGGAGTCCATCATATCCACTGTTCTGAATGAAATACACTTTTCTCACGACTGGGGTGATATTTCAGTGGCAGTATCTCTTGACTTATCCGCAGCATTTGATCTGGTAGACCACTCACTTTTACTTTCTAGGCTATGGGATGCAGGTCTTCGGGGCCTTGTCTGCCACTGGTTTCATTCTTTCCTGCACTCCAGGACATTTGCGGTTACCTCCAGATCCTCTAATTCTACTTTAGCACCTTACCCCTCTCCCTTGTGGAGTACCACAGGGTTCCGTTCTATCACCCCTACTCTTTAATGTTTTCCTGGCCCCGCTAGCCCTCATGGTTCAGCAGTCAGGCCTATCGGCCTATTACTATGCAGACATCTTTCTTTTACACCACACTTCTTCTGTTTGTCCAGATATCTCTCTCCTTGATTCCTGTTTAACCATGATTGCTACTTGGTTCTCTACCAGTTGTCTTATTCTCAATGTCGCTAAGACAGTGGCCATCTGGTTCCCACACAGTTCATCTTGTCCTTCTTTAGTTCCTCCTTTTGCAGGTTCCCTATTGCTCTTATTCCCAAGCTTCGTTATCTGGATGTCCTACTGGACTCCAACCTGTCTTTTCACGATCACATCTCCCTTGTATCACGGCACTCTTCTATCTTCAGCAGGTTCGTGCTATCAGACCGTTTCTCTCTCCACAGGCTCTCACTACGCTTCTGCTTTCATTGGTTATCTCCAGATTGGATTTCTGCAACCTCGTTCTCACTGGTGTCCCCAAGTATCAGCGCCACCGATTGCAATTAATCCAAAATACTGCGGCCCGTCTTATCTTTCATGCTTCTCCTCGGGATCATATCACCCCCCTCCTTCACTGGCTCCCGCTGGATTTTTGGATCAGATTTAAAGTTCTCACGTTGGTGCACCTTGCCATTTATATACGTAGTCTCCAGTATTTAGCTGATTTGTTGGTTTTTCACATTCCCTCTCGTAGTCTCCGTTCGGTTCACATCAACTGCCTTCATCTACCCTCCCCGTCCCAGGCATGTCTACAATCAACCAATCTGCCGCCTTCTACCTTGGCCCATCCCTTTGGAATTCCCTTCTGACAGCCCTGCGTTTAGAGGAGTCCTAACTTAAATTTCATTCCCTCCTGAAAACTCCTCTTTGCCTCTGCCTTTAACCTTCTCCCCCCTGATTCTCCAACCCATCTACAGACCTTATTACCCTTTAGTATGTGTGTCTGACTGATTTGTTGCTTTTTCCCCTCTGTTCTATCTACGAATTGTAGTTCTTTTTCTTTTCTGTTTCCTTCCGCTTTTGGCAACACTGTAAACCGCCCCAGTGTAATGGGGGATGGTATATCAAATATCGAAATAAACATAAACATACTACTACTTGGAGATTCCATCATCAGAGGCACTAACTTGAGAACACAGTTCAAAGGAGACAAGATGGTCAAATGCCTCCCAGGCTCTTCAGCCAGCAGGAATACAAACCAAATTGTTGGTATAGTTAGTGCAGAAAGTGAGCACTCCCAAATTTGTCGTCCACTTGGATACAAATGACCTGACTAGAAACGGCTCCTCTGCAATTCAAAAGGACTTCCAGACCCTGGGAGAGAAACTCAAGCCAATTAACACTATTGCCTTCTCAGAAGTTCTACCTGTTCTTGGTAAGGGGGCAGAAAGGCTGCATCTTGTAAACAACTTTAATACATGGCTCCAAACTTGGTACAAACAAGAAGGATTTAGATATATAGGCGACTGGGAAAACAAATGGATCAAGCAAGAGACTATACTGTGTGTGATGGACTACACCTCTCTATCACAAGGAAAAGGATCCTAAGTGAAAAATTAAGGCAGTATGTGGACAGGTATTTAAACTAGGGAAAGGGGGGGGGGCGGTGTGTGTGACGGATGGAGGACACGTTCAGGATGTCACTCTCAGCAAAAGCATAATAACATTGGAAACAGCCACACTTTTAAACCACACATCAATGGCAAGTGGGAAGAGATATGTAGAACAAAATCCATGCAAAATCCAGGCAAGCCAATCAACAAATGCTGGAAAGGAATGAGCACAATTGCTCGAAGCCTAGCCAACAAAGAGTTCCTGACCTGGAAGCCCTAATGGTAGAAATGTACTAGAACATTGTGGCCATTACAGAAACATGGTTTAACAAGTCGCATGGATAGGATATAGCCATAGCTGGCTATAATCTATTTAGAAGAGAGAGAGAGTAGAAAAGGAGGAGTAGCCCTATATATCAAAAATAATATTAAAGCTGCTGAAATGCAGGGGATATGGGGAAAAGAAGCAGAACTGTGGATTGTGTTGGAAAGAGATGGCACTGTCATCCACACTGGTGTATTCTACATGCCTCCAGCTCAAATCGAAGAAATGGGGCAACAGATACATATGTAAGGAAAGTAAATAAAAACAAGAGGAAAATAAAACCTATTTGGTTCTCCAAAGAAGTAGTTGTACAAATAAAGGCAAAAAACACAGCTTTCACAAAATCCAGAAGCTTGACTCTCCTCTTTGCTATCAATCATTGTAATTTCTTTTCTTTTTCTTTTTTGTAAACATTGATTTTATTTGTAAACCGCCTCGATGTTATGGGAGGGGGTATAGTAAATGCGATGTAAACAAACAATAAACAATAAAAGAATGCAGGATAAAACTAAAAGACAAAAAGAGAAATAAGGATAGCAAAATCAAAGGCAGAAAAAAAGATGACTATATGAAGTGTGGCGACAATTTTTTTTCAGGTATATTCTGGAGAGGAGGAAAATCAGAGGTGGACTTGCAGGACTAAAAAGTGCCAGGAACGGGTTTGTGGAAAGTGACATTGAAAAGCAAAAGTGCTAAACAAACGCTTCTGTTTTTTTTTAACTAAAGAAAATTCTGCAGAAGGACTGTCTGTGATTGACGTATATACAAATGGGAATGGAATAGATACCACACCATTCACAGAAGATGTTGTGTTAGAACAGCTTGCAAAACTGAAAGTGGACAAGGCCATGGGACCAGATGGGATCTCCAGGAACAAGCGGGAATGAGTCTTCACATATGGGTACGTCGGTACCGACAGAGTCTGCGTGGGAACGCTTCCCAGCGTCCAATCAAAGAGCTTTTGGAAGCATCCCACCACGCCTGCGTGCTGCCATCCCGCCTTTCCCAACTGCCTCTCCTCAGTTTGTTTTTCCGCGGAGCCGGCAGGATGTCCTGTCACCGCAGAAAATTCTTGTTTTATTTCTCTAGTTTTCTTGTGATCACGGCTGTCTTCCCGATGCCACCGGTACCGCCGGTGTTTTCTTTTCTTGTAAAATCATCTTTTTTCAAGGAATATTTTTTTCTTCATAGCCACGGTATCGTAGGCCTTTTAGGCCTCTTCTTTTTCCTTCATGGAACCGCCAGCCACTTTTTCCAAGAAATGTTCAAACTGTGGTGGTACAACATTATTTTTAGACCCTTGAAGTCTGTGTCTAACCTGCTTGGGTCCTGACAACAGTTTAGTGAGAAGAGGTTTTCAATATCGAGGTTCCCTCGATACACGGTTTCCCTCCAGCTTCGGGGCACCATCCCCTTCTACACAGGATCAGGTAACCCACAAACAGTCTGTTAAGACTAGCCAGCCCTCGAGTGGTAGGTCTCATGCACAGCATGTAGGCGGCTCCAGCCTTGCCCTCGAGGGCCTACTGGCTTCAAAACCCCGGCGGGAGTCTTCGGTCTCAAAAGCCTTTCAGGGGTTTCAGGTTGTTCCTGGGGTTCACCCCTCACAGAACATACCTGAGCCGTGTCTGGTGGTGGCATCCGCTTCGAGCGGTACCGATACCCCGACATCGGAACTGGTGTTGGATGAAACACTCCTCACCAGGGATGGTCATCTGGCGTCCTCGGTGCCTTCGGGACCGGTGGATACACTCCAGACTGACCTTCCATTATCGGTACCAGCACCGATACTACCACCGACGTCGGTACCCTCCAGACGTGCATCGATAGCCTCGCTTCCTTCGATGCTGAGTCTGGAATCGATCTCCAGTCTGGAGGATTGGGTACCGACTCGCCTTGGTACCGGCTCTCGGCGGTACCGAAGGCTCGGTTCCGATGATTCGGATCTGCAACTCTCGGTTCCCCCGAGGCCGATTGAGTTGCCACTAGCTGACCTTCATTCACCGGTATCAGACACGGTACCGAACCTGGTACCGATGTCCTCATTACCCTTACGGTCGGTGCCTTCCATGCTTTGCTTATCGATGCCGAGTTTAGAATCGCTCTCTAGTCTGGAAGACTCGGTACCAATACTTTTTGGTACCGACACCGATCGATACCGGTGGCTCGGTACCGAAGATAGCACCCGGAGGTTTTCGGTTACCTCGGTACCGATTGAACTGTCACCGATGACTGCTCCGATGTCTTTGTCGGGCTCGACTCCGACATCGGTACCGGTATCCACGGTAGCATCGTGGCCAACTCCTACCATGCTTTTTTCAGCAGGATCGCTCCCTTCTATGCCAAGCTTGGAGTCGATACCTGGCATGGACAATGTGGTAATGACGGTCGCTGCTCCTGACAGCCAGTACCGGCGACCATCCTTTAAGCATTCCACATTGCCCTGTGCAGGATCTTCTATTCCTATATATCTGGATAGCTCTGTCGGTGCTCAGGCTAGTTCTTCAGATCTAACCTGTCCAAGGGAAATTCCTGTTGGGGAACCCTCTTTTCAGAGTTTCCTCCTGGATATAGCAAGATCTCTTGCCATTCCTATCCCAGGACATGATCCTGCACAGGGCTCTCTTTCTACCAAAACAAAGGAGAACATAATGCTTCCTTTGCTTCATTCCTTGCAGGATCTCCTTCTAGGAATGTGGGAAACACCTTTAAGGGTACCCCCACATTCCAGAGCAACTGATCTCTTATATCAGGTGCCCCCCTCTCCAGGGTTTCAAAAGACTCAACTTCCTCATCATTCCATAGTTGTGGAATCAGCAATGAGGCGGGTAAAGAGCAAGAAAAAGCACTCTTCTTATCCGCCAGGTCGTGAGTCTAAGACACTAGATGCCTTTGGACGTCAAACCTTCCAGACATCTATGCTTTCTGCAAGAATTCTCTCATATATTTTCTATATGAGTCTATCTCTTGAGGAGGTCACAAAGCAATTACATCTTTTGACTCCTTACCTTTCAGAGTCCAAGAGTGCAGACTATTCTTCACTGCTCAAGCATCTCCAGAATATCTCTTGGTTTCTTACTCGTGCTTCCCTAGACTCTTTTGAGTCTGTTAGCAGAACTTCTGCTATAACTATAGGGGCACGACGTAGAGCCTGGCTCCAAGCTTCAGACTTGGACAAATGGGCCCAGCACAGACTGGGACATACTCCTTGCACTGGAGACAATCTTTTCAACAAGGAGTTTTTACGTCAGGTTACTCAGTTCTCCACTGACTTACCTGTTCCTAGGGGCTGTTCTGCACCTTCTTCTGTCCCAGTAGGTAGGAAATGTCCTGCCAAACTTTCTTCCCATAGGAGACGAAGGTTTTATGCATCATCTGCCCATCATACAGATGTTCCCAAACAGGGGAAGCATCGTCCTGGTCTGCAGAGTTCAACCTCTCACCAGGCTCAGCAAACCCAGCAACCACAGGGTTTCTGATCAATCCATCAGATGCTTGTGACTCTTGGGATTAGAATCTGCAGTTGCTTCTTCTCAATAGAAGCAATCCACTGCTGTCATTCTAAATCCTAAACATGGATATCTTCCCGAAAGACATCCATTCTTTCTATGTTCTATGAGCTGTCAGGATGTTCATGCTTCTAGGTCACAGGGTTCTCCTCTTTTTCCTGCTAGGGAAAGATGTCTATCCACTATCAAACGATAGTTTCCTGTGCCAGCATGTCTTTCCTTTCTATAAACTTATACTTTGTAAGTTTTCTTTAGCTCCATTCTCTTTACCCTCTTACCAAGTTTTTCCTCTGTAAGAGCAGTATTGCTTCACTGGAGGGCTTTTTCTTCAGCCTCTTTAGTTTTCTTACTTTTCCAGTGCGGAGTTCTCTTCTCTGAGTTGACTCCTCTTTTTCAATCTTACTTTGAAGCACTTCATCAGACACGTCCAGAGTTTTCTACTCTTGTTTTGTCTGTTCTTTCTGTTTTTAAACAGTACCATTCTTCTGCTGTCTGGCAAGCAGCTGCCAATGCAGGAGCCTTAATGTTTGGACCACTGGTTCTTGTCCACCAGCAACCAGATTTGTCCTTCACTAACATTCTGTCTGGTCTTAGTAGTGGCTCCAAGTCAGTGCTGTCGTCTGTCTTGGAAATTTTTTCACTACAAGCTTGTTGGATTGTCTTCTCTTTCTGCCATCTCCATTCCCCTGGGTTTGGCAGCATAGTTGACATAGGTACTGGCTCTCCTGCAGCCAGTTCTATCTCCTCATTCTCCTGCATCATGCTCTCTGCAATTCTACAGAGAAGCTCTCCACTATGGGCCCTTGCTAGAGAGCATGGGGGGCTTTTTCTCCAACAGCTATACTAGATGGTTGAAAAAAGGCTTTTTCAGTCATGTCTCCCATGACTAGAAAAGTTCTCCTTTTTAATATAAAGGACATAGGCCTCCTCTTACGTGACAGCTTAAGGAGTTGCTGATTCCCTGCTTTGGTCCATAGTATTTCCAATAGGGAATATGTTTTCTCCTTCCAGCTCGTCCTCATGGTAAGAATGCATGATACCTTTTTGCCCTTAAGCAGATCAGCATGGTATCTCATTCCTATGCGTCTTCTGTTGACTTACCATGCTAGAGTTCTAAAATACTCGGGACTTGCTGGCTGCAGACTGATATCATCCTCTGCTTATCTCCAGGAACAAGCAGGAATAAGTCCTCACATATGGGTACGTCGGAACCGACGGAGCCGGCGCGGGAAAGCTCTCCAGCTTTTCAGATGAAAAGCTTTTGGGGCTTCCCACAGCGCATGCGCGCTGCCTTCCCGCCTTCCTTACCAGCTCTCTTCAGTTTCTCTCTTTCCGCGGAGCCAGCAGGTCGTGTTCCTGTCACCGCTGAAGAAATTATTTTAATTTGTTTCTTTTGACCGCGTACCTGCCTTCCCCATACCAAAACCGGTACTGCCGGTCTCTCTTTATTTCTTAAAAAAAAAAAAAAAAAATCTTTTTTTTATTTCAGCACAACGTGGTAACTTTTGCTAGGCCTTCAGGCCTACACTAATTCTCCTCATGGAGAAGCCAGCTCCTGGTTTTAAAAAGTGTACCAAGTGCAGTGCTGTTATTTCTCTCTCAGACACCCATGAATGGTGTCTTAAATGTTTGGGACCTGACCACTCCATACCGGACTGCCCATTCTGCTCCCAGATGTCTAAACGTGGTATGCAGAACCGGGCCAACAAGTTCCATGTGCTGTTTGCTTCAGATAATCCAGCATCACAGTCATCCACGTCTTCCTCTCCGGATGGATCTCGGGTAACCAATCTTTCTGTGGGCAAATCCTCTAAAAGCAAATCTCTCTTTCAAAAGATCGAGAGGCTCTCAATCTTGAGTTTGAGGATTCTGCCCACACCAAAAAACCCCGGCGGGAGGCTCCAGCCTCCAAAGCATCACCTATGGGGTTACAGGTTGACATCGATGGCACGGCCTCGACTGATCACCTGTTAGACTGCTCTGGAGTACCGGTCGATACCGGTACCGACATCCAGGCAGCAGTGGCGTCCATGGGCAATACTGTCCAGACCATGCAGCAGGCCTTTCTGGCTTTCATTAAGGCTGCGACGCCCTCGGTACCGATTCCATCGGAACCGAGACCATCGACTTCCAAGCGTCGATCGGTTCCGCTTGCTGGATTCAGGCTTTTGCCCGATACCAATCCCATGCCTGATACGCCCGATCTTGATATCGATCGGTACGCGTATCGTGCATTGCAAGCACAGAGAGAATACTCAGATTCTTCTGATGAGTTCAATTCCTCTGACTCTGCTGAGTTTGATCTTCCTGAGGAGCCCTCTTCTCTAAAGAGGGCGATGTCTCCTCCAGAGGATTTATCCTTTCAGGATTTCATTGTTGATGTAGCTAAAGGACTTCTATTGCTACATCTTCTGAAAAGAAACCCAGATCAAAAAAATTGGATATTTTAGGATACTCTAAAGCTCCTAAAGAGGCAGTTACTCTGCCTATCCATGAAATCCTTCAGGAACACTTGATGGATTTGTGGGAGACTCCTCTAACTCTGTCTCCTCATTCTCGTAGGTTGGACACCATGTACCGGGTCCCTCCTTCTCCTGGGTTTCAAAAAACTCAGCTGCCTCACCACTCCATTGTGGTGAAGTCTGCTATGAAGAAGATAAAGAGTCCCAAAAGGCACTCTTCTACCCCTCCAGGGCGAGAATGTAAGACCCTTGACTCTTTTGGTAGAAAGATCTTCCAGGCTAGTATGCTTATAGCCAGGATCAATTCTTACAGCCTTTATATGGGCATGTTTCTCAGAGAACTTGCCCTAAAGGTACGGCATTTTGCCCCTTTATCCCTGAGGATAAAAAGGAGGACTTCACTTCTGTGGTGACACAACTTTCAGAGGTCTCCAAGTTTTCCAACAGGGCAGCCTTTGATTCCTTTGAGGTTGCTGGCAGGGCTTCGGGAATTGCTATTGCAGCCCGACGTCTTGCTTGGCTCCAGGCTTCTGACCTAGAACCCTGGGTTGTGGATGGCCTAAGGAATCTGCCCTGTACAGGTGAGAACTTATTTGGTGAAGACTGGCAAATTAAAGCTGCTCAAATGGATGCAGAAAATGCCACTCTAGATAGACTTTCTAAGTCTACTTCTACTCCTGCCAAAAAGAAGTCTTTTAAAAGGCCTTACTATAAGAAGGCCAGATTTTCCACAAATACTGGCCAACAATCTTCTCAGCCTCGCTTTGCTGCTAAACGTCAGCAATTTAAGCAAGTAAAGTCAAAGTCTGCAGTGTCTGCTACACCCCAGCAGGCTCAACCCCCTCAGGGGTTTTGACTTGCCCCTAGAGAACTTACCATTTCTGGCTCTGGAACAACCAGAGCCTCTCACCAAACCTGGAAGGTTAATTCACTTTGCTCCCAGATGGGAGCAAATAACATCAGAGCAATGGACCCTCTCTATCATCAGAGAGGGCTACAAACTTCATTTCTCCAGCCTTCCTCCCCATACCATGGTGAGGCAATTCAGTTCTCCCCCATCTCTTCTGACCCTGTTGGGTCAGGAAGTCTCCTCTCTCCTTGCCCAAGGGGCAATAGAGGAGGTTCCTCTTCCTCAACAGGGGTTAGGGTTTTACTCCCCTTATTTTCTCATAACAAAGAAGACAGGGGGCTTCAGACCTATCCTAGATCTGAGAGAATTGAACAAGTTTCTATTCAAGGAGAAATTCAAAATGCTCTCTCTGGGCATTCTCCTTCCATACCTTCAGAGTCAGGATTGACTTTGTTCTCTAGATCTCAAGGATGCGTACACTCATATACTCATCCATCCATCCCACAGAAAATATCTTCGATTTCTGTTCCAGGGAAAACATTTCCAATACAGAGTACTTCCCTTCGGTCTCGCCTCTGCTCCAAAAGTATTCACAAAATGCATGGCAGTCGTAGCCGCATTTCTAAGAGGCATGGGAATCTTCGTCTTCCCATATCTGGACGACTGGCTCATCCGAGCTCCATCTCAGTCAGAAGCCCAGATTTCCTTGGACCGCACAAGGCGTATTCTTCAATATCTGGGACTTGTGGTAAACATTCCCAAGTCCCAACTCATCCCTACTCAGTCCCTGGAATTCATAGGGGCCCACTTGGACTCCACCACTGCAAGGGCCTACCTCCCTCTGGTCCGAGGCCAACGGCTAATCAGCTTGGCCTCCCAGGCTCAGTCCAGAAGTCACTTGTCAGCCAGAGAAATGCTGCAACTTCTGGGCCGCATGGCCTCCACGGTCCATGTGGTGCCCTACGCTCGTCTTCATATGAGGGCAGCTCAATGGACTTTGGCCACCCAGTGGTCTCAAGCATCGGGACTGCTCTCAGACCAAGTACTCACCTCAAAACGTCTGTTTTGGTCTCTCCAGTGGTGGACATCCTCCAAAAATCTGTTGTTGGGGACCCCCTTCCAACCTTCGTTGCCCCAAGCAACCCTCACAACAGATGCCTCCCAAACAGGGTGGGGAGCTCATCTCCAACACCTCTCCACTCAGGGCACCTGGTCTCCCCAGGAGACCACCCTTCACATCAACCTTTTGGAACTGCGAGCAATCTTCCTTGCCCTCACAGTCTTCCACACCCTCCTTGTCAACCTGACTGTCCTAGTCCAGACAGACAATCAGGTAGCCATGTTTTATGTCAACAAACAAGGAGGGACGGGCTCTCTGTCGCTTTGCAACGAAGCTCTCAGATTATGGGCCTTCGCCAGAGAGCATCAAATTCATCTTCTGGCAGTGTATCTTCCAGGAGTTCAAAACTCTCGGGCAGACAGACTCAGTCGAGTTCTGTTTCCACACGAGTGGTCCCTGCATATGGACCAAATACACTGAATCTTCCAGGAATGGGGGACCCCGGACATAGACCTCTTTGCAAGTCCGTGGAATGCCAAACTTCTCCAGTTCTGTTCCAGGATTCCGTGTCAGGGAGCTCAGGCCAACGATGCCTTTCTCCTGCATTGGGGTCAGGAATTCCTGTATGCTTTTCCACCCATTCCTTTGATTCCCAAGACTCTGTTCAAACTACAGAGGGATCACGGATCCATGATCCTCATAGCTCCACGCTGGCCACGCCAAGTGTGGTTCCCTCTACTTTTACAGCTCTCCCAGGACTCCTCCCTGGACCTGGGAGCTGCGCCAGACCTTCTGTCTCAGGAGAAGGGGACTTTGTGGCATCCAAACCCCAAGTCCCTACATCTCCAGGCTTGGTTACTGAAGGCTTAAGCCTGCATGATTATAGTCTTTCTCAACCAGTGAAAGATATACTTTATGCTTCTAGGAAACCCTCTACCAGGCGTTCCTATGCTTTTAAATGGAAACGTTTTTTCCATTTGGTGTGCTCAACAGGGTCTTGACCCTCTAGCACTTCCTTTGCATTCTCTATTAGACTATCTCCTGCATCTTTCCAATGCAGGCCTCAAGACGAATTCAGTACGAGTCCATTTAAGTGCTATTGCAGCATCTTTGAAACCTATAAATGGACAACCTGTCTCCTCTCATCCTCTTATTGCCAGATTCATGAGAGGCCTGACCCTAACTAAGCCTCCCATCCGCCCACCTCCGGTGGCATGGGACTTAAGCTGACCCAGAACTAGGTTTATGCAGCCACCTTTTGAACCTTTGGTTTCTACCTCCCTGAACTTTCTTTCCTGGAAGGTTCTTTTCCTTATTGCAGTCACTTCGGCTCGCCGCATCAGTGAACTGCAGGCTTTGGTGGCTAATCCAACTTATACCAGATTTCATCATGATAAGGTGGTCCTTAGGACGAATCCCCACTTTATGCCCAAAGTGGTCTCGCCTTTTCATCTTAATCAAGAGGTATATCTACCTGTTTTTTTCCCGGCTCCTCATGCATCCAGTGCAGAGAGGAACCTTCATACCCTTGATTGTAAAAGAGCTCTCGCCTTTTACCTCAACAGGATTGAGCCACATCGAAAGTCTTCCCAACTTTTTGTGGCTTTTGATCCTTCTCATTTGGGACTTCCAGTCTCCAAGCGTACACTTTCCAATTGGATTGCTCAGTGTATTTCTTTTGCTTACCAGAGTAAGAACATTTCTCTGGAAGGCCATGTCACAGCTCACAATGTGAGAGCCATGGCCACTTCTATGGCTCATCTTCACTCTGTATCCATAGATCAGATCTGTCGAGCCGCCACCTGGGCCTCGGTTCATACCTTCACAGCCCATTACTGTTTGGACAAGGACTCCCGCCGGGATGCCTTGTTTGGTCAGGCTGTCCTCAAACACCTGTTCCATACTTAAGCAACTCCTGCCCACCTTCCCTGAATGGATGCCTGAGATCCATACGAAGATGGTTTACCCTTGGAGGGGGATCTCCCAGGCATCTTAGCTAGGGAGTCCCCATATGTGAGGACTTGTTCCTGGAGATAGCACAGTTACTTACCTGTAACAGGTGATCTCTGGGAACAGCAGGAATTAGTCCTCACAACCCACCCACCTCCCCTAGGAGTTGTATCTTCTATCTATCTACCTTCCTTTCCTCTCTCTATTGTCTCAGCTATAAACTCGAACTGAAGAGAGCTGGTAAGGAAGGTGGGAAGGCAGTGCGCATGCGCTGTGGGAAGCCCCAAAAGCTTTTCATCTGAAAAGCTGGGGAGCTTTCCCGCGCCGGCTCCGTCGGTTCCGACGTACCCATATGTGAGGACTAATTCCTGCTGTTCCCAGAGATCACCTGTTACAGGTAAGTAACTGTGCTTTCACGTAACCATCCTGGTTATTCTCCTACCCAGCATCCCTGTAGCCATAACCAGTGGGAATTGATTCTCTATATATCTTCTCAAGTAGGTTCCACCTTCTTGTTAGGAAAATGTGAAGAGGAAAGATTCATATATGTGAATACCTTTTTGTAGGCATATCTCTGTCTGCTTCTTTGCAGATTTCCATATAGAGGCCTATATATTCATACCTATAGCACACATCTTACAGATGTCTATGTCTATCATTTGTGTGTATTTTATGCCCTTCATATCTCACTATAGATATATTCTCATTTATGTGTTAGATATACATATATGTGTATATGTATGTATATCTATATATATATCTATATCTATATGTATCTGTCGAGATATTTTACTATCGGTAGAAATGTATTCTGCTTTATCTACCTGACTGTCAAGGCTCATATAGCTATATGATTCTGACAGATGGGCTTTACCCATACTTATGCTATCCAGCATGTTTTAGGGTCCTACACTCACAACCACTTTGGTGGTAGTTAACACCTACCATAACCTTAAGGTTAGGTACCCCTGAAGCTCTCCATGTTCCACTATCTCTTCCAGCTGACCTCAGTTAGGAGAGACATTGCGGATCTTCAGCTAATCACAGGCTCTAACGCCTCCGGCGTTGTCCTTTCTTTTGGGATACAAGGGGTTCCCATACCCTTTCTCCCCACAAGGACTGGGCCTGTTTGTCCAAATCGGTTATCCTTTCTTTTTTGTTCCTAAGAGTGAGCCAGTCTGCTGCCAAAAGAGTTCGGCTTTTATCATAAAGCCTTCCGCTGAAGGCCCACCGTTTTTGTACTACCCCAGTTTTTCCTACTGGGGTTACCTGTTACCTTTCAGGATTCTGACCTCCATTGCTTTTCCTACAGGTTTTCTACCTCCACTTACAGTGAGGTCCTTCTCGAGGTTCCTCTACTGGGTTCCCCAGTAGATTCCATGAACCTCCATACTTCTCTGAAGTCCTGTTAGGGGAGGTCCATATTGCAATATTTTTTCTTTGCAATATCATTGATGACAATTATCATCCACACATGGACTTCTTGTCTGCAATCCTATGCTAGGTTAACTGTTCCACAGCACCTTTTTCTCTTCAACTCCTACCCTCCATATTCAGGATGCCTGGTGTTGTGGGGGATAGCATGTTCCAACCTATGACATGCTGGGACTCCAGGCATCTCAGCTTGGGAGTCCCTATATGTGAAGACTCATTCCTGCTTGTTCCTGGAGATAGCACAGTTACTTACCTGTAACAGGTGATCTCTGGGAACAGCAGGAATAAGTCTTCACAACCCACCCACCTCCCCAGGAGTTGTATTTCTATCTATCTTTCCTTTCCTCTCTCTCTCTCTTTGTCTCAGCTTTAAAACTTAACTGAGGAGAGGCAGTTGGGAAAGGCGGAAAGGCAGCACGCAGGCGTGGTGGGATGCTTCCAAAAGCTCTTTGATTGGACGCTGGGAAGCGTTCCTGCGCAGACTCCGTCGGTACCGACGTACCCATATGTGAAGACTTATTCCTGCTGTTCCCAGAGATCACCTGTTACAGGTAAGTAACTGCTATACATCCCAGGATACTAAGAGTTCAGAGAGGTTCTTGTAGGGCCGTTAGAGGATGTTTTTAATAGATCCTTGGAGACAGGAGAAGTTCACAGGACTGGAGAAGGGCTGATGTGGTACCTCTTCACAAAAATGGTAATAGGGAAGAAGTGAGAAACTACAGGCTAGTAAGCTTTACCTTGGTGGTGGGAAAAGTAATGGAGGCGCTCCTGAAAGAGCGAATAGTGGACTTTCTCAAAACCAACAGGTTGCATGATTCGAGGCAACATGGTTTTACCAAAAGACAATTTTGCCAAACAAAGCTGATTAAGTTCTTTGACCGGGTGATCAGAGAACTAGATCAAGGGCATGCGATCTACCTGGATTTCAGCAAAGTCTTTGATACTGTTCCTCATATCAATAAACTCAACAGCTTGGGGATGGGTCCCAAGGTTGTAAACTGGATCAGAAATTGATTGACTGACAGAAGGTGATGGTAAACTGAACTGATGAAAGGAAGGTGATTAGTGGTGTGCCCCAAGGTTCGGTCCTGGGACCGCTATTGTTCAATGTATTTGAGTGATATTGCTGAAGGACTGAATGGAAAAGTCTGTCTTTCTGCAGATGACATGAAAACTTGCAACAGAGTGGACTCCTCTGAGGGAGTGGATAACAAGAAAGATCTACAAAAGCTGGAAGAATGATTTAATGCTTGGCAGTTAAGATTTAATGTGAAGAAAGTGCAGCGTCATGCACTTGGGAAGCAGAAATCCAAGGGAATTGTATGTGATAGGGGGCGAGAGGTTGGTGTGCATAGACCAGGAGGACCTTGGAGTGATTATTGCTTAGGATCTCAAGATGGCGAAACAGTGTGACAAGGCGGTGGCAAAAGCCAGAAGGATGCTGGGTTGCATACAAAGAGGAATTACCAGCTGAAAGGAAGAGGTACTAATGCCACTGTACAAGTCACTGGTGAGGCCTCACTTGGAATGTTGTGTTCAGTTTTGGAGACCATATCTTGCAAAGGATATAAAGACTAGAAACTAGTCAGAGGAAGGCGACCAAAATGATTTGGAGCCTGCATCAGGAGACTTGAAGACCTAAATATGTACACCCTGGAGGAGAGGAGTGACAGGGGAGACTATGGTTCAGTCCTTTAAATACTTAGAGTATTAATGAACAAACCTCTTCCAAAGACTTGGTCTGACCCAGTATGGCATATCTTATGATATGAGCTTGTGAGGGTCCTTTTGGTCCCAGTGGCCACCTGTTTTAAAAAAAATATTTGATCGGTTTAAAAAAAAAAAAAAAAAAAAAAAATGTCCCTCAGACACTCATTGATGCCTTTGGTGTGTGGACACAGGCCATGACCCGGAGGACTGCCCTTTGTGCCAGAAAATGTCTGCAAACTCCATCCACAGCTGTCTGCTTAAGCAGGACAACATCTTCCACAAGGCAGACTCAACCCCAGTATCCCTGGTAGCCTCACGCTGAAGGTGCAGTACTGTGTTTCTCAGATTCACGCAAGGTTCCCATGGCACCTCAGCGGGCCTGCAGGCACTCCGAACATGGTTCCTTGGAGGGAGAGCGTAAGAAGACTACCTCGAGGGCCTCTTCTGGAGAAGTGGACAAGCACAGGAAGTCCCTGGCAAGAACCCAAGGAGTTGTAGCAGGGGTGTCCCTGAAAGGTGCCCAGGACGGATGCAGTGGCCTCTGGCGATGGACCTTGGTCTCCCGAGAGCCGTCCCGTCGAGGACCCACTCTCCTCGACACCTGACCCGGTCACCCCAGCATCAGTGTCAATGACGGCTACCCTTGAATGGGAAGCCCGCATGTTGGCCCTGAAGCATAGCGTTTCTGTGTTCATTGCTTTTCAGTGGGTGCCGCCCAAGACTGCAGGGACCTCGACCTTGAGGACTCCCTGTGCCGCCGAAGTGATTGTTGGATACCTCTGTCAGATCCTTGGCGAGGGTCTCATTCTCGCTCCCGTTCCTCGGGAGTGAGGTCTTCGTAGGCGATCACCTCTGGCTCCGGCCATGCTCTGCCTCGAAGCACCATAAACTGGAGTCCTGCCAGCTCTCCTCCAGCCGGTGGACCTCGAGTCCTTCTCCAGCCGACTGCCAAGCGCCGATCCCCACCCGAGGACACCTCCTTCAAGTTCGTCAGAGACATGGCTTGGGTGCTGTCCTTCATGACAGTACAGAGGACCTTGACATCCTCCAGTACGAGGCTCCACTGAAGGAGAACTTGACTGTCCACATTCCTTCTATCCTTACCCGGCAGCTCCTCAGAATGTGGGAGACCCTTGCGTCGGTACCCATCGTCAGCCACTGGCTGGACACAATGTACCGGGTCCAGCGTGGCCCCAGTTTCCGTAAGGCACAACTCCCCAACACTTCCATGGTGGTCAAGTTGGCCATGCATAAAAGCCCAAAGTCGCACTCTTCAGTGCCCCCTGGGCAGGGAGTCCCACACCCTTGATGCCCTCGGGTGGAAATACTACCAGGCTTGATGCTGTCATGCTGTATTTAAACTTACCAGCTCTATATCGGCATGTTCCTCTGGGACCTGGCCAAAGAGCTTGAGGGTTTTGCGACTGGCCTCAATGAAGACCACCTCCGGCGTTTTCATAATAAGAACATAAGAACATAAGAGATGCCATACTGGGTCAGACCAAGGTCCATCAAGCCCAGTATCCTGTTTCCAACAGTGGCCAATCTAGGTCATACGTACCTAGCAGTTCCCCCAAAAGAAACAGGTTCCGCAATGCTTATACTGGGTCAAGCATTGATATCCTGGGTCCCTTCTTAATAATGGTTTATGGACCTTTCCTCCAGGAACTTGTCCAAACCTTTTTTACACCCAGCTTCACTAACAGCCTTTACTACATCCTCCGGTAACAAATTCCAGAGTTTGATTACACGTTGAGTGAAAAAATATTTTCTTTTATTAGTCTTAAATAGTTTACCCTGTAGCTTCATTGTATGTCCCCTAGTCTTTCTATATTCTGATAACGTAAACAATCGATCTACGTTTACCCGTTCCACTCCATTCATTAATTTATAGACTTCTATCATATCTCCCCTCAGCCGTCTCTTTTCCAAGAGAAGGGTGTTGGGACCACTTGGCAATAGTGATCATAGCATGATCGCCTTTGATTTAATTAGTGGAGGAGGGATAGTAAGGAAATCCACAGTACTACCTTTTAACTTTCGAAAGGGAGACTATGATAAAATGAGGAAAATAGTTAAGAAAAAACTAAAAGGAGCAGTTGCAAAGGTTAAAGACTTACATCAAGCTTGGGGGTGTTGAAAAATACTATCTTGGAAGCCCAGACCAGCTGTATTCCACGCTTTAAGAAAAGTGGAAGGAAGTCCAAAAAACTGCCAGCATGGTTTAAAGGTGAGGTCAGAGAGACTGTTGCCAAAAAGCATCTTTCAGGAAATGGAAAAAAGAGCCAAACGACGAAACCTGGAAACAGCACAAGCACTGGCAGGTCAAATGCAAGGCATTGAAAGGGAGAATTTGAGAAGAAGCTTGCTGCGGAAGCAAAAACGCGAAATAAAGATTTTTTTCAAGTACATTCGTAGCAAAAAACCTGTGAGAGTCAGTTGGTCCATTAGATGATAGAGGAGTTAAAGGGGCACTAAGTGGTGACAAGGCGATAGCGGAGAGACTACTCTTTAGAAGTCTGTCTTGGAGTTCTCCAAATATGTCTCATGCACGAGGGTGGCAGCTGCTGGCATCTAGTCATCCGATCTTGAGCAGTGGGTAAAAGGAAAAACTTCTTGACTTCCCATGCCTCAGAATAACGCCTCAGCAAACCAATAGAGGACAAAGCGTCCAAAATAGAGACAGAGTACGTCACCCGACCCAGCTCTCAAAGAAAACCTCCACTCTCAGAAAAGGCCCCAGGGCGAGAAACCCTCTTTCCTCCAGAAGGGCCGCCTTACCGGGGTTATCTCCTTCTCTCCCCCCCCCCCCATACCCCCATATGTGAAGACTGTTCTCTGGGAACAAGCAGGAAGTCGGTCCTCCATATGAGCGACGACAGCACTGACGGAGCCCTTGTGGAAGCATTCCCCCAGCTTTCAAAGCCTTTGGGAGATGCTACCACACATGCTTGGTCCCCCTTCCTGCCCAAGGGTGCCATCTTGCTCAGTCTCCTGTATTCCGCAGAGCCCTTCAGACATTCATCTGGCTTGTCCCCGAAAAAAGTTGATTTTTCTTCTGAGTTTCATACTCGCCTCCGGTATCGCACCAGTACTCTTCCTGCCTGCCTTGGTGTCGAGTTGGCCTATTTTTGTAGTTTGGGTCCTCGGAAAGGGGGTCTCCCTTGAAGGAACCCAGGAAGAAACAGCCCTTGAAGACAGCTTCCCTGGACGGCTCCGGCTGCCTGGTCCTGCAGTCTGAGACGTTCGTCCAAGGCGTCAGAGAAGGAGCAGCTTGCGAAGGTTCCCCGGACTGATTCCTGCTGTCCCTGGAGAACACATGTTACAGGTGAGTAACTACGCTTTATGTGAGGTCTACTTTCTAAATCTCCGGTTAGGGTCTCGCCTGTGGCGTGGGACCTCAACATGGTTAGAGCAACTCCTCTCAACCCCTTTTGAGCCATTGGCCTCTTGTCCATTGACATTCCTAACCTGGAAAGTTGTGTTCCTAGTGGAAGTTGCCTCTGCCCACCAGGTTAGCGAACCTCAAGCCGTGGCGCATGCACCCTACACCAGATTTCATCAGAACAGAGTGGTTCTGCAGATGCATCTGCGTTTCCTGCCCAAGGTAGTCTCATCTTTCCACCTCAACCATTTGGTTTTGCACACCTTTTTTCCCAAGCCTCATGCCAATGGGGCAGAGGCCGCACTGCACATGTTGGCCTGTAAACGTGCCTTGGCTTTCTCAGGGTTTGAATGGCAGGCCTGTTCTGCCAGGGATTGCTTCTGAGGGATTCATTGAGAGAGATTTCAGTACAGCCTCCTTCAGCAGGAGTGAAGCAGCTCTGTCCACCTGAGTGTCCTATTGGGTCTCAGTAGGCTTCTGTGGTAGAGCTCCCCGGAAGGACCCTTCTTTAAGTCCATGTGCAAGGCCTTCCAGGTGGATAGGTTTCTTACGATTCATTTTGGGGGACTTTGGTCTTTGCCATATGGTGTCTGTGCTTCGAGAAAACACAAGAAGAGCAAGCCCCTCGCAGTAGAACAGAAGTGACAAACAGCGAGAGATGTGTGGTGGTCACAGTGCTTTATTGATTCAAACCCTGAAGCGTTTCAGCCAAAGCCGCCTTCAGGGGTCTGGGGACTGCAAACAAATATTAATGATTATCATAATTTAAAAAATGACAATGATTAAGACACACAAAATAAGATAATTTAAGATATAAATAATAAATAGGTTAGCTTTATTTTAATATTTAATTAGATGAAAATATGCATATAGACAAAATGCAAGGATGGAACACCAAGAGAAGGAAACATAAAATGCCAATATTATCAAGCACAGATCAAGAACAAAGAGGAGGTGAGGAGGAACAAGAAGCAAGATAAGTGGCACATGGACTAACGTTATATTACTTACAATTGTACACGTGTGTTATAGTCCAAACTATCTGTTGTATAGATGCACTCAGCATTTGATAATCCAAACTATATATCACCTGTTCAAAGAAGCAAATTTGTAAAAGCACAGTTGTGTAAGTTAAATTACTGTAGTAATTAAAATGGGATAAAAGTGTGTATGTGTGTGTGTATATGTATATGTATGTGTGTGTGTATATGTATGTGTGTGTGTATGTGTATATGTATGTGTGTGTGTATGTGTATATGTATGTGTGTGTGTATGTGTATATGTATGTATGTGTATATGTATGTATGTGTATATGTGTATATGTATGTGTGTGTGTATATGTATGTATGTGTGTATGTGTATATGTATATGTATGTGTATATGTATATATGTATGTGTATGTGTATATGTATATGTATATGTGTGTGTATATGTATGTGTATGTGTATATGTGTATGTATATGTATGTGTATGTATATGTATATGTGTGTATGTATATGTATGTATGTGTATGTATATGTATATATGTATATGTGTGTGTATATGTGTGTGTATATGTGTATGTATATATGTGTATATAAGGAGCGTAAAGACCATTATATGGCATTTAGTCTTGTTGACCACTTTGATTGAAGGATAAGGTGGTATACAAAACTGTCTTAAAAAAAAAAAAAAAAAAAAAAATTTAGTGGGGAGCTGATCATACAGTAAGTTGTGTTTATATACGAACACCAGTATAGAACCAAAGTGCAGTGGCTTAAGGGTACACATTTTTCCTTATTTCCAGGAAACAAGCAGGAATGTAGTCTTCACATATGGGTGGTGATCTTTAATGATGGAGCCTGTGCAGGAATGCTCCCCAGCTCCAATAGGAAAGCCTTTACTGTGCCTGTGCTACTGCCTTCCCAACTTCCTCTCTTCTGTTCTTCATTTTCCACAGAGCCAGCAGGTAGCAAATCCTGTCACCGCAGAAAAACTGTTTGTGGTGCTGGTGTAGAAAAGCTCTGGGGATATTGGTCTTCCCTTACTTAGATGACTGGCTCATAAAAGCAGACACCTCACAAGAGGGGCAACTTTCCTTGCATTGTACTATCATGGGTACTATAACACTTGGGATTTGTCATAAACGTCCCAAAATGCCAGCTGGCTCCAAGTCAAAAGCTGCATTTCATCAGAGCCCTGCTGGAAACCCAACTGTCCAGGGCGTTTCTGCCCCAGCTCCTCTGCACCAGTCTAATCGAACTAACGTCCCAGGCACTCCAGCGGGACTATCTGAATGCCTGCAAAATTCTGCAGCTCCTCGGACACATGGCCTCTACAGTACATGTTGTACCCTTTGGCCCAGTTACATATGAGCACAGCCCAATGGACTCTTGCCTCTCAATGGTCACAGGCCTCAGGCTGTCTCCAGGACAGGATCCAAGTCACTGCCCCTCTAACCACATCCCTTCAGTGATGGTGGTCTCCAGAAAATCTGCTCGTAGGGTCACCTTTTCAGATACCTCCACTTCAATTCATCCTGACAGTGGATGCCTCCAAACTGGGTTGGGGAGCAAACCTGGGTGACTTTGTTTACACAGGGACTCTGTAGAATGCACAAGTCAGACCTCCAAATCAATCTTCTGTAACTTTGTGCTATCTCAAATGCCCTCTGGATGTTTCAGCACCACCTCAGGGCACAACAGGTCCTAGTCAGGACAGACAATCAGGTCGCCATGTTCTATGTGAACAAGCAGAAAGGAACAGGCTCATGGCCTCTCTGTGAGAAGACTCTTCACCTGTGGTCCTTTGCCATCTCTTATCAAATACACGTCTGAGCAGTGTACTTCCCAGGGGAGCTCAATGTCTTGGCAGACAAGCTGAGTTGCATCCTTCCCCATGAATGATCTCTCCATCTGGACACACCATCTACATCTTCCAGACCTGGTGAATGCCAGATATAGATCTGTTTGCTACTCCGCAGAATTCCAAGCTTCCTCGCTTCTACACAAGGACTCCGACATCCACCAGTCAACAGGTGGGATACCTTTCACCCACACTGGGGTCAGGGTCTGCTTTATGCTTTCCCTCCCATACCCCCTCATTCCCAAGATGCTTTTCAAGCTTCAGACCAACAAGGGCTCCATAATTCTCATAGCTCTAACTGGCTGCGGTAACTGGTATCCACTGCTGCTGCGTCTGACTCAGACTCAGCCTCTGTGATTGGGATCTGCGCCTGATCTCTTCTCCCAGGACAACGGCTTACTGCTCACTATTCCAGTCCAGTCTCCACCTCACAGCTTGGCTGCTGAGAGCATAGCATTGCAGGGCATTGACCTTCCAGAAGAGGTTAAGGAGATCTGCTGGCTCCCAGAAAGCCCTCCATCAGATGTTCATATGCTTTCAAGTGGCATAGATGCTCCGTCTGGTGTTCCCAGAAAGATCTCAATCGCTTTTGTGCTCCAGTGGGGTCACTCTTCCAGTATCTTCTCCACCTGCCTTCAACAGATCTAAAGACCAACTTGGTGAGAGTCCATTTTGGTGCCATTGCGGCCTCTCGCCACCTACTGGATGGACAACCCATCTTCTCACATCCACTGATAATGCATTTCATGAGAGGTCTCTTGCTGTCCAAGCCTCCCATCAGGCCACCTCCGGTGCTTTGGGACCTCAATGTCATTCTAGCACAGCTTCTCAAGCCACCCTTTGAACCATTGGCCACAACCTCCCTGAAATGCCTGTCTTAGAAAGTAATCTTTCTCATTGCCCTCACTTCAGCTAGATGCATTAGTGAGCTTCAGGCTCTGGTGGCGGACCCCCCCCCCCCCCCATACCTGGTTCCATCATGACAGTGTCATCCTTCGGACTCACCCATGTTTAATGCCAAAGGTGGTGTCTCCTTTTCTTTTAAAGCAGTCTGTCTATCTTCCAGTCTTCTTTCCTAGATCGCATGTGTCTAGAGAGGAAGCAAGCGTGTGTTGACTTTTTATCCCCAAAGGACTTTCGTTCATCTCCTTTGACCCTAGTCACCTGGGGCTACCTTGTATCTAAGTGTATACTTTCCAGATGGATAGCGGAATGCATTTTATTTTCCTATGACAAAGCAGGACTCACCCTGGAAGGGCATGTCACTGCTTACAATTCTTGTGCCATGGCCACCTCGATGGCAAACCTACTGTCTGTAGCCATTGACGAAATTTGCAAGGCAGCAACTTGGTTTTTCATCCATACCTTCGCTGCCCATTATTGTCTGGACAAGGACGCCTGCTGGGATGCCATGTTTGGTCAAGCTGTACCCTAACACCTCTTTCAGATTTAGATGCAACTCCTACCCTCTGTCCTGGACTTTGAAGATACCAGAAATCCATGTAGGATCCATGACCTCTCGAGCCTACTTAGAGACAAACCTCCACTGCTTCTGAGGTCACTTCATTTGGCATCTTGGAGTTAGGGAGTCTCATAATTGAAGACTACATTCCTGCTTGTTCCTGTAAATGATCTCTGGGAACAGCAGGAATTTAGTCTTCACAATCTGCCCTCCTCCCCTAGGAGTTGTAGGTTTTCATTTACTCTCCTTTCTCAACTACAAACTCAGCTGAAGAGAGGGAGTTGGGAAGGCAGTCGCACAGGCGCAGTGGGATGTTCCCAAAGGCTTTGCTATTGGACGCTGGGGAGTGTTCCCACACAGGCTCAGACGGTACTGACGCACCCATATGAAGACTAAATTCCTGCTGTTCCCAGAGATCACCTGTTACAGGAGGGTAACTATGCTTTCTATGCTAGTAGAGATAAAGTCCTACTTAGTGCATTCAGGAGCGAGTTGCAGTTCACTCCATGGCATGCAGCCCTCTTGGGTAGCGTCCACTTGGGTGTCCACAGAGGACAGTTCTAAAGCTTCCTGCCTTTCGTTTGATCATTTCGTGAGGCCTTACAGGGTGCTTGTGGACATTATTCAGAGAACTGCTTTTGACAGGGTAGTCTGTCTTGAATGTCATCTTCTCCCACCTGGGTCCTGACTGCTTGGGTACATCCCACTCGTCGAAATTGGTCTAACAGGATAAGCAGTCTGCTTCAGCTCCCATATGAAATCTATAGTGTTTCACAGTGGTGCTCAGACAGCCAGGTGGGAGATATTTTAATCATACCTGATAATCTCTTTCCTTGAATCCTGCTAGACCAGTTGAGGATCTGCCCTGGAAGACTCCTTTTGCAAGTTTGAAAGTCTGTTGCATTTTGGTCACATTAGTGATGCTACTGCTTTGCGGAGACTGCAGGTTTGGGGGGCTAACGGCTGCTGTGGAAGGTCTAGTCAGCTTTGTGGACTGGCTCCAGTTTCCTCCATAGTAAGAGCTTACTTACACTCTTTGTTGTAAAACTTTTAACAATATTGGAGTCGTCCCCCCCCCACCCCCCCAGTTTGACTTACTGCTTTGGAAGTGTTGTATTGGTTTCTCTGTGCCGTACCAGAAGATATATCAAGTGATGATGTAACAGAGTTGCTCAAGCCTGCCTCCTTCTGGCAATGGAGTATAACCCACTCAACTGGACTGGTCTAGCAGGATTATAGGAAAAGAGATTGAGTATAATTAAAATATCTCCTACCTGGTTGTCTTTGAGCAACTTTGTGAAGCACTACAGGTTGCATATGGGAGCTGGAGAGGATGGTGCCTTTGGCAGAGCAGTTCTGTCTGGATTGTTGTCTTCCTCCTACCCTAGGTACATCTCACTTATCTGGACTGGTCTCGCAGGGTAAGGAGAAATTTTACATACCTGTTAATTTCCTTTTGTTGAATCCTGCGAGACCAGTCCTGGAATGCTGCTCCTACAGGTTTGGGAGCTCTATTGCTCAATATTGCATGCCTTCATGGAAGAGGGTGCACTAATGATGGAAAATGGGGAAATGACTAATTTCTTTTTCCTAGCTTTGTTCGTAATGAAAGCACATCCCTCATATAAAGCAAATGGGACAAGTAAAAATCATACGAGCCAAAGTACCCTCTTCAGTCTTAGTGACAACACATATTGCTGTGGTTCTCGATGCTTTTGACCAACTTAACCCAGGGTGCAATAGGCCTGATGAACTAAAAAAACGAAAAATAGATTGTGTCAGGACTATACCAAGATAGAAATGCTATTGTAAACTTGGCACGTCACTGCCTCCTCAGTCACATATAGGAATATGCCTTTTTCCGTGGACAAGCAGGAGTAAGTCCTCACGTATGGGTGTCATCAACTGAGCCCCATGTGGGCATGCTCCCCAGCTTCTATTGGAAGCTTTTGGGAGGCTTCACTGCACATGCACTCCTGCCTGCCACGGTGCCATCTTCTCCCGTCTTTTTTTCCGCAGAACCCCTAGGACGTGTCCTGCAGCAGTGGAAAAATGTTTTTACCCCCGTGTGGGTCCTTTTTCTTACCTTTTACCACCTGTCGTCTGCTAAGTCAATTTGAAAGCTGATACCCTCACATACTTTATTCATGCCCTGTGCTTTCCCTCTTGGAAATGACTGTCCTTTGGCTTTCTTGATACGCTGTAAAGGTTTGGAGCCTCTTGATCCCTACCCCCAGCTTCTTTCCTTCCTATGTGCCTCACTTTAATGAGAGATTTTATACAGGCTCTTCTGTACAAGTCAAACAATGAAGAAAATTCTATGTCCATGCAAAGTTGGCTTCTCAATATTTCTCAAACCTCTCCTGACCTTGCAGCCAGTTGTGTTTTCAGGATTTTCAGAGTAGTTGTGAATAAAATAAAGTTCTTCGCTGCATCTTGGTCAATCACCAGAGAGACACTATTGATTCAATGAGTGACATTACTACGGTTGATTTTTTTTTAAACGTATTTTTAAGAGACCTGTGGGCTGGTTTCTGGTGTCTTTCACAAAGTCCTGTCCATGTACAGATCAGACAAGTTACAGCTTTTTCTATGTGTCACCATTGTCTCTGTTTTGTGCTGGAAAGATTGCATCTACAGATCTTATTCTATCAGTACTGTCTTTTCACTAAAGTCCAGTATCTCTTCAAGCTAGGAAGGACTGTTACAAGTAGAATATGCTGGCTGGATAGATTTTTAACTAGCTAATGATCAAGCTTTATTTTAGTACTTTTCATAAGAATTTGTTTAGCTGTTACTTTGCTGTTTGGGTGGGGGGAGCCCAGCATTGTTCAAGAATTTAATTTGCGTTTCTGTCCAAATAACTTGTTAGACTTCCTACATATAATATGCAGATGTACTTGGCTCCTTCTGTAGCAATGACTTTTTTAAAATTAGAGGTACTCCTTGTATATCTCTGAAGTAGAGTTACTTCTTGCTTGAGAGGGCAGCTGAAAGTCCAGGAGTAAGTGTCTCAAGCCCAAAACGCAAAATAAATTACCTCCTAAAAATTTTTTTTCTTAAAGTATGTAATGCTTGTTGTAGACTGACTGTGCTGAATAGCTCCCTATTACGGGTTCCGAAAGGCTACTGGCAAGCTTCTAGCTCTCTTAAAGGTCAGTGTCCCCATATATCATTATTGCTTGAAATGTTTTATGGAGACACTGGCTGCATTCAATACATTTAATATCTAATTCAGAAATTTCTTTCTGTCCAGGGACCAAAGTCAACATTGTGGAAGGAATATGATGGCTGAAATCAAATTGTGTATGAAAGATGTATTAACAATATTTAAATGAAGGAGATATGCATAATTAGGAAGGGGACTCTCCCATGTCAAATGTTAATGTCTTGAATTTTGTGCTGCTGTGGCTTTAATCCCATTGCTTTTGATTTGGCAGCTCCCTCACGGCGAGGTGACCTTGAAATACTTGGATACTGTATGATCCATTGGCTCGGTGGTCGGCTACTCTGGGAGGATAATCTGAAAGACCCAAACTATGTCAGAGATACCAAGATACGGTAAAAGAACCTTTCTTTTTCTCAGTTCAAGTAAAAGACTGAAAACACACTCTGCTGATCTAATTAGAAAAATGAGCTGCAAATGTACAGAGAATGTTTTTAGACTTGTGTTAGCCAGTGTAAAAAAGAAAGTTGAATCAGTCATGAGTTCTAGGACATAGATGATACTTGTGAACTGTAATTACCATGAAAAACATCCAGATGAAGCCCCTGTAGAAATCCCAGATCTGTTGAAAATAGAGCAATACTCCCAAACTCTTATCCAATATGATCCCATTTTAACACTTAGTCATGAGACCCCAGATAATGATGAAAACAAAATAGCAGATCCTGACCTCTCTCTCCCCATTTATTCAACAAATGAAGGCAGCAATAGCAGTAGGAGTAAGTGTGCACACCGATCCCTCTATTTTGCATTGGCTTCCAGTCTCTCAGGAAGCCCACACAAGGAGGAGACGGGGCCAGTGAACATTTATTGACTCGCAGGTCCCATGCTGACTCGCTACAACTGAGCACAGCTCACTTGGGCAGCTCTGTTTTATCTGACTCCCTTCTATTGATGATGGAACACTGTTTGGGAACCACTGGGATAGAATAAGATAAAAAGCTACATTCTCCAGGAACAAGCAGTAAGTCAGTCCTTTCATATGGGTGACGTCAATGCAGATGGAGCCCTCACAGAAGCATCTCCCCAGCTTCTAAAGAAAGCCTTTGGGAGATGCCACCATGCGTGCAGGTCCCCTTCCTGCCCAATGGGTACCATCTTGGTCAGTCTCCCATTTTCCATGGAGCCCTACAGACATATGTCTTGTCATCGTCTCCGCACCCCCCCCCCCCACCCCCCGAAAAAGTTGTTTTTTTTTTTATACACTATTGTACACCTTTCTGGCCTTTGCCGGTCCCTTTCCTGCCTTCAAGGTATGCTGCCCCGGCGGCAGGTCTCGCAACTTAGTTTTCTATTTTGTTAGGTTCTTCCAGCACTTTCGTGCCTTTTTCAGTCTTTGGCTGTGCCCAAAGGTCTTCAACCTCGCGGGGGTCTTTTTTGCCCCAATGGCCACCGGTTTCAAGAAATGTGATCGGTGCTTCAAAAACATATCACTCAGACACTCACGATTGTTGCCTCCAGTGTCTGGGTGCCAACCATAACCCAAAGGAATGCTCCCTTTGCAAAAATAATGTCCACCAAGACACCATCCAGAGCTGCCAGCAAAAGGAAGAGGACATCTTCCACAAGGCAGATGACCCAGGTTTCACCAGTAGCCGCACGGATCCTTGGAGTCGTGTAAGGCCTCCATGGTTCCTGAGCAGGCTCTCAGACATTCCAAGCAAGGGTCGCTGGAGCCAAGAGCGCAAGAAGAGAGACTACCTCGAGGACCCCATCCTGGGAGACAGACAAGCAGGGGAAATCCTGTGCGCGGTCCCTCAGCCCCCAACAGGCCTCTGAGGAATCTGAGCGGGAGCGGTCACGGAAGGTACCCAGGACAGAAGTAGAGGCTTCTGGCAATGGACCCTCAGTCTCCTGAAGGCTGACTCACCGAGTACCCCCCTCTCCTCCACACCAGACCTAGTAACGCCAGCGTTGGTGTCTCTAATTGCTACCCCTGAGTGGGGAAAACTAATATGCTGGGGCTTAAACACAGTGTTTCTATGTTCCTCGCGTCCCAGCAGATGTCGAGACCTGGTACTACCGATGCTCTCGCTGAGACCTCAGGAATTTTGATACCAAGGACTCCCCAGGCTGCTGAAGTGATCCCCTGAGAGCCAGATGCCTCTGGTAGATCCTCGGTGAGGGCCTCTATCTCACTTCTACTCCTCGGGGTGAGGTCTTCGCAGGTGAGTGCCTCTGGCTTTGGCCATGCTTCGTCCTCGAAGCATTGAAGACCGGAGCCAATGATGCCCTTGGAGCCATTGAGCCTTGAGTCTTCCTCAAACTACTTGGCTTGGGAGTCTGACGCTGAGATGTCTCTGGAATCCTGGACCCACCAGGACCTCCCTTCGGATCCATCCCTGCCGGGGTGGCTAGGCACCAATCCCCAGCAGAGGACACCTCATTCCTTGAGTTTGTCTGGGACATGGCATGAGTCCTCTCCCTCACTACGTAGCTGGTTCATGAACCGACCAGAGGGGAAGCCATATTAGACCTAATCCTTAGTGGAACACCAGATCTAGTGCAAGAGATAAGGTTGTTGGGGCCACTTGGCAATAGTGATCATAGCATGATCGCCTTTGATTTAATTAGTGGAGGAGGGATAGTACGGAAATCCACAGTACTACCTTTTAACTTTCGAAAGGGAGACTATGATAAAATGAGGAAAACAGTCAAGAAAAAACTAAAAGGAGCAGTTGCAAAGGTTAAAGACTTACATCAAGCTTGGGGGTGTTGAAAAATACTATCTTGGAAGCCCAGACCAGCTGTATTCCACGCTTTAGGAAAAGTGGAAAGAAGTCCAAAAAACTGCCAGCATGGTTTAAAGTTGAGGTCAGAGAGGCTGTTGCCAAAAAAGCATCTTTCAGGAAATGGAAAAAAGAGCCAAACGACGAAACCTGGAAACAGCACAAGCACTGGCAAGTCAAATGCAAGGCATTGATAAGGCAGGCAAAGGGAGAATTTGAGAAGAAGCTTGCTGCAGAAGCAAAAACGCGAAGTAAAGACCTTTTCAAGTACATTCGTAGCAAAAAACCTGTGAGAGAGTCAGTTGGTCCATTAGATGATAAAGGGGTTAAAGGAGCACTAAGAGGCGACAAGGCAATAGCGGAGAGACTGAACGAATTCTTTGCTTCAGTCTTTACTGAGGAAGATGTAGGGATGTTACCCATGACTAAAGTGGTATTTAAAGGTGCAGAAGAATTGAAGGAAATATCGATACATCGAGAAGATGTATTACAACTATTAGATAAGCTGAAGAGTAGCAAATCACCTGGGCCGGATGGTATACATCCAAGGGTATTGAAAGAACTGAAATATGAGATTGCAGACCTGCTATTAGTAATCTGTGAACTATCATTAAAATCATCTCTAATACCTGAAGATTGGAGGATCGCCAATGTAACACCAATTTTTAAAAAGGGTTCCAGGGGTGATCCGGGAAACTACAGACCGGTGAGCCTGACGTCAATACCGGGAAAAATGATAGAAACCATCATAAAGAATAAAATTACTCAGCATGTAGATAGTCATGAACTAATGAGAGACAGCCAACATGGCTTTAGACAAGGAAGATCTTGTCTTACTAATCTGTTATGTTTTTTTGAAGGAGTGAATAATCAGGTGGACAAAGGTGAGTCGGTTGATATTGTGTATCTGGACTTTCAGAAAGCCTTTGACAAGGTCCCTCATGAGAGACTTTTGACAAAACTAAAGAGTCATGGGATAGGAGGCAGTGTACTATTGTGGATCAGGAACTGGTTAAAAGATAGAAAGCAGAGGGTAGGGCTAAATGGCCAATTTTCCCAATGGAGAAGGGTGAATAGTGGTGTACCCCAGGGATCTGTGCTGGGTCCGCTGCTTTTTGACATATTCATAAATGACCTGGAAAGTGGAATAACGAGTGAGGTTATCAAATTTGCAGATGACACAAAACTATTTAAAGTTGTTAAAACCCAAGAGGATTGTGGAAAATTGCAAGAGGATCTTGATAAATTGGAAGACTGGGCATCAAAATGGCAGGTGAAATTTAATGTGGACAAGTGCAAGGTTATGCACCTAGGGAAGAACAACCCAAATTCTCCAGGACCAAGCAGGAAGTCAGTCCTCACATATGGGTGACGTCGGCGCCGACGGAGCCCTCGCGGAGCAATTTTCCCCAGCTTTCAAAGAAAGCCTTTGGGAATTGCAGCGCGCATGCGCGGTCGCCTTCCCGCCCAAGGGTGCCATCTTAGCCAGTCTTCTTTTTTCCGCGGAGCCCTACAGACGTACTCGTCGTGTCCCCGCGAAAAAGTTGATTTTTTCTAATAATTCTCTCTTTTTTCCTTCGGTTCGACACCGGTCTTTTTCCCGCCCGGACTCGCGACGCCGGTCGCGAGTCCTCTTCTTCTTTTTCGGTTTTTCTGACTTAGTCAGTTTCGTTTTCGGTTTTTCCCTGGCAGCCCGGTCCTTTGACCTCGCCGGGGCCCTTTTTCCCCCGATGGCTGCCAGTGGTTTCAAGCGGTGTGGTCAGTGTGACCGAAATATGTCACTAACTGACGCACACGACAATTGCCTCCGCTGCCTGGGCCCGGATCATGAGGAAATGATCTGTGGGCCCTGTGGCAAAATGTCCTCCAAAGCGTTGAGAAGTCGGCGGCATCAGCGGGATAGGATCTTCGCTGACCCCAGCCGTACCCGGACCTCGTCGGAGGCCTCCGCGTCCAGAGGTTCCAGCTCAGACCGTCGCCGGAGTTCCTCCGACAGGGGTTCTCCCTCCAGGGACCATCGCCGGAAGGTGAAACCCGCGAGGGCGGCGTCGGTGGACGCTCCTGGCTCCGCGAGGGCCAGGTCGCATAGCCCCGATAGCCGTCCCGGGTCCTTGGAGAAGGAGCACCTCCCGAAGCGACCTCGCCTGGAGTCGGAGTTGCCTGCTCGGGTAAGTCCTGTAGTCCTCCTGGACTCGCCTCTGAGACTGCCGACGTCGGGCCCGACGCTGTCGGGGCCCGAGTCGGGGGCTGCTGGGTCACCTGAGGTCGGACTCAGGTTGACGGCCTTGGAGAGCAGACTGTCTGCCTTCATGGACCAGCAGCGGGCACTGCTCGCTGGCCTCGCTGGCGCCGCTGCCCCAACCGCCGGGACGTCGACGTCTAAGTCGACCCCGGAGACCGAGCCGATCCTCGAGTCCATGCGAACTCGAGTCGATCCTCGGTCGAGGTCACCCTCGGCCTCCCGTTCGGGACCGAGGTCGCCGACGCCGACTCCCTCGGCGTCGGGGCGGCAGGCGCCGCGCCCTGCCCGGGCCGACCCCACCGATTCCTCGTCGGAGTCGGTCTGGGAGTCTGAAGAGGAAGAGTCACCTGATTCTTTCCGGACTCGGTGTGTCCCCTCGGACTCACCTGAGTCCGAACCTCGGAAACAGTCCCCCCCGGAGGATGCCCGGTTCTCGGACTTCGTCAGGGACATGGCCAAGGCTTTGGCCTTCCCTGCGGATCCCGAGGAGCAGCCTCGAGCCGAAGAGCTCGACGCCCTCCAGTATGACTCTCCCGCTAGGGAGCACTTTACTGTACCGGTTCCTCCCATGCTGGAACGACTACTCTTCCGCATTTGGGAGAGTCCGGCCTCCTCGCCGGTC
Organism: Ichthyophis bannanicus; assembly: GCA_033557465.1. Taxonomy (NCBI): domain Eukaryota; kingdom Metazoa; phylum Chordata; class Amphibia; order Gymnophiona; family Ichthyophiidae; genus Ichthyophis; species Ichthyophis bannanicus. The sequence goes on from CM066037.1 coordinate 69,340,820, forward strand.
CTGAGCAAGCGGGTCGATTCTATCTATCGAGTCCGCAAGAGCCCTGGCTTCCAAAAAGCACAGCTGCCACACCATTCCATGGTAGTGGAATCGGCCATGCATCGTCTTAAGAGCCAGAAGATGCACTCCTCGGTGCCTCCTGGCAGGGAGGCCCGTAACCTGGATGGCCTTGGTAAGAAGTGTTTCCAGGGTTCTATGCTTGCGTGTCGTGTCCAGACCTACCAGCTATACATGGGCATGTATCTCCGGGATCTGGCTAAAGAGCTAGCCGGATTCTCCGCTGGTTTGTCCGAGGAACCCTTGCGGAGGTTCCTGGCCTTGTCCTCTGGCATTCGGGAATGCTCAAAATTCATATCCCGAGCAGCCTATGATGGCTTTGAAGCATCGGCCCGAGTGGCCGCAGCCGGCATCGGTGCCCGCCGACAGGCTTGGCTTCAGTCGTCTGACCTTGAGCCCTGGGTGCAGGACAAGTTGGTCGATGTCCCCTGCCGAGGCGAAAACCTCTTTGGCAAGCCCATGGCTGAAAAGGCTGCACAAATCGAGACGGAGACTCTCACCAGGACTAGGCTTTCTAGAAAGACCTCCGCCCCTTGCCAGAAAAAGAAGGGCTCGGGAAAGAAGTCCTTTTACCCGAGAAAGGCGGCTGCCTACAAACAATACCCCCAATATCAGGCCCCTGCAGCTCCCCAACAGGGCCAGCAGGCCAAGGGACGGGGTAACGGGTCCCGTAGGCAGCAAGCCCCCAAGCCTGCACCACCAGCCCCTGCTCAGCAGGGTGGGGGTTTTTGACTCCTTAAGCATAGCCTCTCCCCCTCCGCTGGCTCCTCCCAGCACCGGAGGCCGGCTGGTTCACTTCGCCCACAGGTGGCCCAGCATCACTTCAGATGCCTGGGTGCTTCAAGTCGTAAGAGAAGGCTATCTTCTCCACTTCCACCAGGTCCCTCCCTCCTATTTTCCGGGAGAACCTCCACGACTCCCTCTGCACAGGGAATTACTCCTTCAGGAGTTAGCAGGTCTTCTACAGGAGCAGGCGGTGGAACCGGTGCCGCACCACCTGAGAGGTCAAGGCTTTTATTCCCGGTATTTTCTGGTACCAAAAAGGACGGGAGGCCTCCGACCCATCCTGGACTTGCGCAACCTCAACAGGTTCCTCGTGCGGGAAAAGTTCAAAATGCTTACCCTTGGAATCCTTCTGCCCTACCTCCAGCAGGGAGATTGGCTATGCTCCTTGGATCTAAAGGATGCCTACACGCACATCCTCATCCACCCAAGCCACCGCCAATACCTAAGGTTTGTGGTGGCAGGAAATCATTACCAGTACAGAGTACTGCCCTTTGGCCTGTCCTCCGCACCGCGAGTCTTCACAAAATGTCTCGCGGTGGTGGCGGCCCATCTCCGGCTTCACGGCCTCTATGTCTTCCCGTACCTCGACGACTGGCTCATCAGAGCAGCGTCCGCTCCGGAGGTCACCAACGCCACACACCGCACGGTGACTCTTCTGCAGTACTTGGGCTTTGTTATAAACTTCGCAAAGTCCACTTTGCTCCCCTCACAGGATCTCGAGTTCATCGGCGCAAGGCTGCACACTCCTCAGGCACGAGCGTTCCTACCGCTCGACAGGGCTCAACGGCTCATGGACCTAGCCGACCGTTTTCGCAGCCAGCCCCTGGTCTCTGCCAGGCGCTTCCTGAGACTACTCGGCCATATGGCTTCCACCGTCCATGTGACCCCCAATGCCCGCCTGAATATGCGGCCTGCTCAATGGTGCCTTCGCCGGCAGTGGCAGCAAGCCACAGGCGGCCTAGCAGACCTAGTGCGCGTCTCCGGCCCGCTGGCCTCGTCTCTCCAGTGGTGGCTTCATCGGCCGAACCTGGTACTCGGCATGCCTTTTCAGTCACCTCAGCCGGCCCAGGTGCTGACAACAGATGCATCCCTCCTGGGCTGGGGAGCACATTGCCAAGGGGCACGTACTCAGGGCCTCTGGACCACGTGGGAGTCTGCTCAGCAGATCAACTTCCTGGAGCTCAGAGCGATCCGCCTGGCTCTCAAGGCCTTCTCCCACCTGACCTCTCACCAGTCCGTCCTTGTCCAGACGGACAATCAAGTTGCCATGTTCTACGTGAACAAGCAGGGGGGCACGGGCTCCTTTCTTCTCTGTCGGGAAGCACAGAAGCTCTGCTCTTGGGCCGTCAGTCACGGCGTTCTCCTCAAGGCCGTTTATCTCCCAGGCCAAGAAAATTGCCTGGCGGACAAACTCAGCAGGATCCTCCAGCCGCACGAGTGGCGCCTGGATCCCTTGGTAGTTCAGAAGCTCTTTCTGAAGTGGGGCCTCCCCACGATGGATCTCTTTGCCAGCCCTCTCAACCGGCAACTTCCTCGCTTCTGCTCTCGTCAGCCACATCCCCTTCGAGTTGCGGCAGACGCTTTTCTACTCTCATGGTCGGAGAGCCTTCTGTACGCTTTTCCTCCCATCCCGCTAGTCTCTCGGATTCTTTTCAAGGTCCTCCGAGACAAAGCCTTCATGATCCTGGTGGCCCCTCGCTGGCCCAGACAGCCGTGGTTTCCCCTCCTGCTGCAATTAGCGGTAGAGGATCCATTCCCTCTGGGGTTACAACCGGATCTCCTCACTCAGGATCAGGGGTCTCTGCTGCACCCCAACCTCAGATCTCTCGATCTAATGGCCTGGCTGCTGAGAGGGTAGTCCTTGCTCCCCTTCTCCTGCCGGCAGAGGTGGAAGAGGTCGTCCTAGCTTCTCGGCGACCTTCTACCCGCAAATGCTACGCCCTTAAATGGCGTCGCTTTTCCGTTTGGTGTACCCAGCAGTCTCAGGATCCCTTCTCCTGCTCGGTGTCGGTGATCCTGCAGTACTTGCTATACCTCTCTAATCTGGGACTTAAGTCCAACTCCGTCAAAGTTCACCTTAGTGCTCTTTCAGCACATCATGTGCCGGTGGACGGCAGACCTCTTTCCAGCGACCCTCTTGTAGCGAGGTTTCTCCGAGGTCTCCTTCTGCTTAAACCACCTCTGCGCCTGCCAGCGCCTGACTGGGATCTGAATGTGGTTTTACAGCGGATCACCTGTCCGCCTTTTGAACCTATGGCTACCTGTTCTTCTCTCCGTTTTCTTTCTTGGAAAACATTGTTCTTGATAGCCCTCACTTCCGCTAGACGCGTAAGTGAATTGCAGGCCCTCGTGTCTGATCCCCCTTACACTCGGTTCTACAAAAATAGGGTAGTCCTACGGACTCACCCAAAATTTCTTCCAAAAGTGGTCTCCCCTTTTCACATCAATCAGGAGGTGGTACTTCCGACCTTCTTTCCCAGACCACACTCCAGCCGAGCTGAAATGGTCCTCCATACCCTGGACTGTAGAAGGGCATTGAACTTCTACCTTGACCGTACGCGGGAGCACCGTAAAGCTGCTCAGCTTTTTGTGTCTTTTGACCCCAATAAATTGGGGCTCCCGGTCTCCAAGCGTACTCTGTCCATCTGGGTTGCGGACTGTATCACTTGGGCTTATGGGGCAGCCGGACTCTCCTTGGAAAGTCGAGTCACGGCTCATTGCGTTCGGGCAAAGGCTACGTCAGTGGCTTATCTCCGCTCTGTTCCGCTGGCAGACATCTGCCGGGCCGCTACTTGGTCTTCGAGCCAGACTTTTGCGGCCCATTACTGTCTCGAGAGGGAGTCCCGCAGGGACAGTGCTTTCGGACAGGCAGTCCTCCGTAATCTCTTTGAGGTTTGAGCAACTCCTACCCTCCATCCCAGATGTGGGCTACCGGTGGGTAATAATTCAGCGAAGATTCCTTCCTTCTGTGCTGCTGAGCTAGAGGGAGCTCATTTTTGTGCTTAGGGTCTCCGGTAGCCTTAAGCTTGGGAGTCCCATATGTGAGGACTGACTTCCTGCTTGGTCCTGGAGAAAGCGTAGTTACTCACCTGTAACAGGTGTTCTCCAGGAGCAGCAGGAATCAGTCCTCACAACCCTCCCTCCTCCCCGTGGAGTTGCAATCATCTGCTTTAGTTTTTTTGCAAATTTTTATGCTGTCTTTTGTTAGCTATGTCATCAGACTGGCTAAGATGGCACCCTTGGGCGGGAAGGCGACCGCGCATGCGCGCTGCAATTCCCAAAGGCTTTCTTTGAAAGCTGGGGAAAATTGCTCCGCGAGGGCTCCGTCGGCGCCGACGTCACCCATATGTGAGGACTGATTCCTGCTGCTCCTGGAGAACACCTGTTACAGGTGAGTAACTACGCTTTATGGTTACACGATGCAAGGTTCCACATTAGGAACCACCACTCAGGAAAAAGATTTAGGCGTCATTGTGGATACCATGTTAAAACCCTCGGCCCAGTGTGCAGCGGCGGCCAAGAGAGCAAATAGAATGCTAGGTATGATAAGGAAAGGAATGGAAAATAAAACAAAGGATATTATAATGCCTCTATATCGTTCCATGGTGAGACCGCACCTTGAATATTGTGTGCAATTCTGGTCGCCGTATCTTAAAAAGGATATAGAGTTATTAGAAAAGGTTCAGAGAAGAGACACCAAAATGGTAAAGGGGATGGAAGGATACTCCTATGAAGAAAGGCTAAAAAGGTTAGGGCTCTTTAACCTGGAAAAGAGACGGCTGAGGGGAGATATGATAGAAGTCTATAAATTAATGAGCGGAGTGGAACGGGTAAACGTAGATCGATTGTTTACCTTATCAGAATATAGAAAGACTAGGGGACATGCAATGAAGCTACAGGGTAAACTATTTAAGACTAATAAAAGAAAATATTTTTTCACTCAACGTGTAATCAAACTCTGGAATGTGTTACCGGAGGATGTAGTAAAGGCTGTTAGTGTAGCTGGGTTTAAAAAAGGTTTGGACAACTTCCTGGAGGAAAGGTCCATAAGCCATTATTAAGAAGGGACCCAGGATATCAATGCTTGAACCAATACAAGCATTGTGGAACCTGTGTCCCTTGGGGAAACTGCTAGGTACATATGACCTAGATTGGCCACTGTTGGAAACAGAATACTGGGCTTGATGGACCTTGGTCTGACCCAGTATGGCATATCTTATGTTCTTATGGTCAGAGGAGGACCCTCGTACAGAGGAATTCGACATCCTCCAGTACGAGGCGCTACTTAAGGAGACCCTGACAGTCTTGGTCCCCTCCATTCTTAACAGGCTCCTCCTTCAGATGTGAGAGGCCCCGGCCTCTATGCCGATTGTAAGCTGCCCCCTGGATACCATGTACTGGGTCCAGTGTAGCCCAGGTTTCTGAAAGACCCACACACCTCCATGGTTGTGGAGTTGGCCATGCACCGACAGAAGAACCCAAAGATGCACTCTTCGGTGCCTCCAGGTAGGGAGTCCCACGCCCTTGTGTGAAAATGCTACCAGAGCTCGATGCTTGCCTGCCTGCATCCAGATGTACCAACTTTATGTCGGTATGTTCCTCCGAGACCTGTTGAAGGAACTTGGAGGTTTTGCGGCTGGCCTTGATGGGGATCACCTCTAGCGCTTCCAGACACTGACGAAGTCCGTTGGGGAGTGTTCCAAGTACTTCTCCCAGGCCACCAATGATCGCTTCGAGTCCAGCGTGCAGGTAGCAGCCATGGGCATCGGTGCCTGACGCCAGGCTTGGCTCCAGACATCCAATCTTGAGCAATGGGTGCAGAAGAAGCTCCTTGATGTCCCATGCCTTGGAGAGCAGCTTTTCAGCAAGCCCTTGGAGGACAAGGCCGTCGAGATTGAAACAGAGTACGTGACTGACTCGACTCTCGGAAGATTTCCACGCTTCCCAGGAAGAAGCCTCCAGGAAAGAAGTCCCCTTTCCATAGAAACTGCCAACCCTACTGAGGCTACCCTCCATACTTGGCTGCCCAGACCCCTCAGCAGGGCCACCAGGGCAGGGAGCAGGTGAAGGCCCACACAAACCCAAGAGGCCCCAAGCCCCAGCCCAGCCTGGGTCAGGATGCCCCCAGAATAGCCCCTCTCCCTCTGGAGGATCAGCTACCCACAGGGGGGAGGGCATCTAGTACACTTTTCCCACAGGTGGCCTTCCATCACCACCAACTCATGGGCACTTCAGGTGGTCAGGGAGGGTTTCCTCCTCCATGTGGACCAGTTGCAGCCACTCTTCTTTCCAGGGGAGCCTCTTCAGTCTCCCCCTGCACCAGGCTCTGCTCTTGCAAGAACTTGTAGGCCTCCTCAGGGACAGGGCTGTGGAACCCATACCACACCACCTGAAAGGAAAGGGTTTTTTCTCCAGGTACTTTCTGGTCCCAAAAAGAACAGGTGGACTAAGGCCCATCCTGGACCTGAGAAACCTAAACAAATTCCTGGTGCAGGAGAAGTTCAAGATGCTCTCCCTTGGAATATTGCTGCCCTACCTCTGGCAGTGAGATTGGCAATGTTCCTTGGACCTAAAGGATGCTTATACCCACATCCTTATCCATTCCAGTATAGGCAGTACAGGGTACTTCCCTTCGGTCTGGCCTCCGCACCACGGGTCTTCACCAAATGCCTGGCTTTGTTGGTGGCCTATCTCATTCTCCAAGGGACCTTCCCTTACTTGGATGACTGGCTTTGTATAGGGGGACACAGCTTCAGAGACTCTGCAGGCCACAGGCCGCACCATCAGGGTCTTGCAGCACGTGGGTTTTGTGATAAATCAGCCAAAATCCCATCTCACTCCAACTCGGGACTTGGAGTTCATAAGGGCCTGGCTGGGCATCGTCCAGGCCATGGTTTTCTTCCCCCAAGACAGGGCGTATCGCCTTGCAGCCCTGGCGATCGAAGTGCAGCGCCGTTGCACCGTGTTGGCGTGATCAATGCTTCTCCTCCTCTGCCACTTGGCCTCCATGGGCCATGTCATTCCCAATGTCCATCTCCACATGCAGGTAGCTCAGTGGTGTCTGCTCACAGTGGGCCTAGGCCATGGGCAGGCTTTGGGACAGTGTTTAGGAGTCCCTCAGTTGGTGGCAGATTTCGCAAAACCTGCGGAGGGGCATGCCCTTACAACTCCCAAGTCCCCGGAGGGTCCTCATGACAGATGTTTCCCTACTGGGCTGGGGTGTCCATTGTAAGGAATTGCGCACCCAGGGCATCTGGTCCTTTGAGGACAGCCAGCAGCAAATCAACCTGCTGGATCTCAGGGCCATTTTCCTTGCTCTCAAGATTTTCCAGCACGGCCTGCAGCATCAGTCAGTGCTTGTTCAGACACAACCAGGTCACGATGTTTTACTGGAACAAGCAGGGGGGCACAGGCTTCTGCCGCCTTTGCCAGGAGGCAGTAGCCCTCTGTTTGTATGCGATCAGAGTATGCTCCTCTGGGTGGTGTACCTCCAGGGCCAGGACAGTGTCCTGGCAGACAGGCTTGAGCAGGGTCCTCCAACCGCATGAGTGGTGCCTGGATCCCAGGCTGGCACAGCAGCTCTTCAGGTTATGGGGCACCCCGAGTCTCAACTTCTTTGCCAGCTTGACCAATGCTCAGCTGCCAAGTTTCTGCTGCCCACAGCCGCACCCAGCCCAGGTGGCACCAGATGCCTTCCTCATCTTAGAGAGCCTATTGTATGCCTTTCTTCCCACATCTCTGATAACGCAGACCCTCTTCAATGCCTAGCAGGACAAGGCTTCCCTGATTCTGGTGACCTCGAGATGGCTCAAGCAACCTTGGTTCCCTCTCTTGCTTCATCTCGTGACGGAATCCCCAGTAACCCTTGGGAGCTCACTGGAGCTTCTCTCAGGAGGAGAGCTCAATCTTCCACCCCAACTTGGGATCCTTGTCCCTCACAGCATGGCTGCTGAACGGATCACCCTAGCACTCCTCAACCTTCCCAAGGAGATGGAGATCCTAGCCTCCCACAAGGACTCCATGAGGCGGGCATACACCTTCAGGTGGTGCCTGTTCTCCTTATTATGCACGGAGCAACAGGTGAACCCGTTCTTCTGCCCAGTACAGGTGGTACTGCAGTACTTACTCCACCTTTCTTGGTCCAGGCTCAAATCCAACTCCGTGAGAGTGCACCTGAGCATGCTCTCTGCAAACCACCACTCCATAGAGGTCAAGCCTCTTTCCATGCAGCCCCTCATCACTCGATTCATGAGGGGCTTACTGCTCTCAAAACCCCCCATCCGGCCACCCCTAGTGGAATGGGATCTGTGTGTTCCTGGCACAGGTTACTAAGCCACCTTTGAATACCTGCCACCTCAGATACCTTTCCTGGAAGGTGGCCTTCCTGGTGGCACTCACCTTTGCATGCTGAGTCAGTGAGCTCCAGGCCCTGGTAGCCGAGCCACCTTACACCAGGTTCTACAAGAACAAGGTCATGCTCTGCACCCACCCGAAGTTCCTTCCGGAGGTGGTATCTGATTTCAACCTCAATCAGGAGGTGGTGCTCCTTACCTTCTTTCCACAGCCCCATACTGACAAGGCGTCAACCGTTCTCCATCTACAGTGCACTCAGAGCCACTGCAAAGCCTTACAGCTTTGTCTCATAAGACTCCACTCATCTGGGGGAGGCTGTCACCAAGCAGACCCTGTCCATCTGGGTGGCGGACTGCATCACCTTCGCCCACAACCAGGCTGGACTGCTACTGGAGTGCCTAGTCTCGGCGCATAATGTCAAAGTTATGGCAACCTCTGTTTCCAACCTCCGCTTGGTTTCCATGGCAGACATCTGCCGGGCCGCCACCTGGTCTTTGGTCCACACATTTGCAGTTCACTACTGCCTGGAGAGGGAGTCTTGATGGGACAGTGCCTTCGGCAGGCTGTACTCTGTAATCTGATCGGAGTTTAGGCAACTCCTCCCTCCAACCATTCTTGTTCAGGCTACTGGAGCCATGGTTCTCCCTGGACACTGGGGTCCTCGGAGTGTGTCCTCGGATACCCTTGTGGCTGCTCACGGCTAGCCCATGTTTTTTTTTTCTTCCAGTCCTCAGTAGCCTGGAGCTAGGGAGTCCCATATGTGAGGACTGACTTCCTGCTTGTTCCCAGAGAAAGCATAGTTACTCACCTGTAATAGGTGTTCTCTGGGGACAGCAGGAATCTGTCCTCACAACCCTCCCTCCTCCCGTAGAGTTGTTCTCCAGGAACAAGCAGGAAGTTAGTCCTCACTTATGGGTGACATGGGCACCGACAGAGCCCGCGCGGAGCAATTCCCCAGCTTTCAAAGAAAGCCTTTGGGATTGTTGCCACGCATGTGTGGTCCTCTTCCCGCCCAAGGGTGCCATCTTGCTCGGTCTCCCTTTTTCCACGGAGCCCATCGGATGGACGTCCTCGTCCCTCGGGAAAAAGTTTTCATTTTTGGCCTAACAGGCCTTTTGTCTTCCGGTTGCACCGGTCGTCTACCCATCCTTCCCCTGCTCTACCTTTTTAGAGCTATCAGGGATAGTTTTGTCCTTTTCATTTTTTGTTACGGGCTTCCCACCATTTTCTCCTCCCTAACCGCTGGTCGTGTGGGTTTTTGACCTCGTGGGGGCCATTTTTGCCCCCATGGCCACCGGCTTCAAAAAATTGTGATAGATGCTCTAGGAGCATGTCGCTTACGGACACTCACGACTTATCTGTGGTGCCTCGGAGCTGACCATGATCCGCAGCTCTTTGCAAGAAAATGTCCTCTAAGGCCCTGCTCAGTCGTAAAAAGAAGTCCGAAGACATTTTCTGAAAGGCTGCCTCGGAATCCCCGGTGGCATCCTCAGTCCTCTCTCCCCTGGTTGGTTTTCCCCCCTGCGGCCCCACGCTCTCGGCGGCACCCCGACCAGGGATCCCCTGAGGTGGAGCGGCGTAAAAGAAGGCCTCGAAGTCGCTGTTAGAGGCTCCCAATAAGTGTGAGCACTCCTGCACCTGTTCGCTTAGCCCCCTTCGGTGTTCCTGAGAGTCGGACAAGGAACAGCCCCGCAAGGTACCCTGCATGGAAGTGGAGGCCTCTGGTGAAGGTGCCTGGTCTCCTGAGGACCGTCCTGGTGAGGACCCCCTCTCCTCCTCAACACCCAACCCAGTTACCACAGGATCAGGATCGCAGAGCCCCACACCCGTGTGGGAGTCCCGCATGCTGGCGTTGGAACGCAGTGTTTTTTCGTTTGTTGCTTCCCAGCAGGCGCTCACAGCCAGCTTTGCTGATTCACGCCCAGAGATCCATGGTCTCTCGCTTAGGACACTGAAATCCGTCCAGGAAACCCCCGAGAGATGCTGGCCTCATGAGAGTCCTTGACGTCGGTCTCGCTCACCCTCCCGTTCCCCAAAGGCAAGATCTTCCAGGGCCTCCGGTTCCAAGCGGGCACCGGCCATTGGACAGGGCGATCTGCCTTTCTCAGACTCTTCGACCGATTTCTCAGAGTGGGAGTCCAATTGGGGACACCTCCCCGGAAACCCATACCCACTGGGATCTACCGTCGGACCCCTCCCCGCCCGCGTTCCAGGAGCGCTCGCCACCCGAGGACACCTCCTTCCTGGTGTTCGTTCAGGACATGGCACAGGTTCTTAACCTGGCCACTCAGGCCGAGGAGGAGCCTCGTGCTGAAGAACTCGATATATTCTTCAGTACAAGTCCCCACCCAGGGAATCCCTCACTATGCCGGTTCCTCCTATTCTATCTCGGCTGCTGCTTCACATGTGGGGGGCCCCTGCTTCGGTCCCCATCGTGAACAAGCGCCTTGACTCTATGTACAAGGTACAACGTGGGCCGGGTTTCAGGAAGACCCAACTTCCCCACACATGGTGGATTTGGCCATGAGGAAGCAAAAGAGCCCAAAATCACACTCATCGGTACCGCCCAGCCGAGAGTCGAGAGCCCTTTATGCACTGGACCGCAAGGCCTACCAAGGCTCCATGCTCTCTTGTCACATCCAAGCATACCAACTATACATAGGTATTTTCTTGTGCGATTTAGCCAAGGAGCTCGGAGGGTTCTCTGCGGGCCTCGAGGGCAAGCTCCTCAATAGATTCGGCACTTTGTTGAAGTCCGTCGCAGACTGCTCTAAATACCTCTCCAGAGCCGCCTACAATGGGTTCGAGTCATCGGCTCGGGTGGCAGCTGCGGGCATCGGTCCCCGCCGCCAGGCATGGCTCCAATCCTCTGATTTGGAGCAGTGGGTGCAGGAGAAACTCCTGGACGTTCCCTGCCTTGGCAAGCCGATGGAGGATAGAGCCGCAGAGAGAGACTGAGTTTGTCACCAGAACCCATCTCACGCAAGACCTCCACTCTGCCCCAAAAGAAGCAACCAGCCAAGAAGCCCTTCTTTCCTCGGAAGGGCCTCCAGTACTGGGGCCACTGTTCCCTCTAAGCTGTGCGTGTGTGCGCACGCGCACACACCTCGCAGAGCGAGCGCACATACTTTACAACAGAGCGCACAAAAATTACGGTTCTGATTCTGATAGAAAACACAGACATCTTAAAATTGAAAAGTTATGTATTTATGGTTTTCACAAGTTCTACAATGTTTTCTAGTGCAATCAATGTGGTGTACATACTGTATTCTGATGTGTAGTCAAATTTTAAAGTATATAACTCTGAATGTCGTTATGTGGCGCACAAAAATTTAACCTTCCTTCAAAAGCTGCACAGCTGATGTTTTATGCGCACACAGGCTACAGAAAATTAGAGGGAACATTGACCGGGGCTATCCACCATACCCGGCTATCCCTGCGCTGACTACCCTGGCACAGGGTAAATCCGGCCAGGGGCAATGTAAGCCGAAAGTCCAAACTCTGGCTCCTCCACAACCCGCGCAGGGGTTTTGACACCGGCATAGCCCCTTGCCCTCTGGCGACACGGCAGCCAGTGGGGGGACACTTGTCTCATTTCCACCCTATCTTGGGCTTCTTCCATCACCTCAGACACCTGGGGTTCTCCAGGTCGTCAAGAGACGGCTATCACCTTCGCTTCGACAGGCTTCCACCTCCCTTCTCCCTGGCGGAGCCGCCTCGACTCCCCGTGCACCAGCTTCTACTGCAGCGGGAATTACTCTCTCTGCTTGCCCAACGGGAAGTCGAAAGGTCCCTCCGCACCTTTGAGGTCAGGGCTTCTAGTCCAGGTACTTCCTCGTCCCGAAAGACGGGGGGGGGCTCTGCGGCCCATCCTCAACCTCCGCAAGTTGAACAAGTTCTTGGTGCGGGAGAAATTCACGATGTTTGTTTATTACAATCTCTTATATACCGCACTATTTAGCATCAGCGCGGTTTACATAAAAACAAAGGACCATAACATCAAGCAGTTTGGTTTTACAGAGAACAGGAAAGGCAACTTGGATAACATAGGGAAATATGAACTGGAACTATTTACATATGTTCAGTATGCATTGTGTTGCAGATTAGGGTATTCTCTTACAAAGGTAGTCAAATATGGAGGAGGTGTAATTGAGTTGGTGTCTAACTAACTTGGTTATCCCTTGGCGTTCTACTGCCCTTCCTCTGGTAGGGCGACTGGCTATGCTCCTTGGCTCTAAAGGATGCTTATGCCCACATCTTAATCCACCCCCAGTATAGGCAGTATCTGCACTTCAGGGTGCAGGGAGAGCACTTCCAGTACAGGGTGCTCCTCTTTGGCCTTGTGGACCCATGCTACAGGACAGGGTCAGGGTTACCCACCAACTGGTGGAATTCCTCAACTGGTGGCAAAACCTCTGCCACCACCTGGCGGGAATGCCCTTCCAAGTTGCCCGCACCTCAGAGAACCCTGACCACGGCCGATCCTAGAATGCGGGGTGCATTGTGGGGACCACCGCACACAAGGCAGCTGGTCCCAGGAGGATTCCCTCCTACAGATCAACATCCTGGAGCTCAGGGCAATCTTCCTAGCCCTATGAGTGTTCTGCCACCGCCTGCGACATCGGTCTGTACTGATCCAGACGTACAATCAAGTCGCCATATTCTATATCAACAAGCAGGGGGGGCACGGGCTTGTACTCCCTTTGCCAGGAGGCGGTGGCCCCCTCTCCTTTGTAGCTTGCAAAAACATGCTCTTGCGAGCAGTCTGCCTCCGGGGTCAGGACAATTGCCTAGCTGATAGGCTGAGCAGAATCCTTTGGCTGCACGAATGGCGCTTGAACCCCAGGGTGGTCAAGATGGTCTTCTGCCTCTGGGCCAGCCTCATGATGGATCTGTTTGCCTCTCTGGACGAGATGCAGCTGGCTGGCTTCTGCTCATGCCAACCACACTCTGAGGATCTACTCTATGCATTCCCACTGACCCTCTCCTCTCTGGTCGCCAGGACCCTCTTCAAGATCCAGAGTGAGACGGTGTCAATCATACTAATTGCCCCCAAGTGGCCGAGGCAGCCCTGGTTCCCACTGCTGCTATCCCTGTCAGTGGCACTCCCAATCCCACTGGGCTGAGCCCCAGATCTGTTGTCTCAGGAGGATGCTCACTCCTGCATCCCAACCTGGGGTCCCTAATGCTAACAGCATGGTTGCTGAAAGGGTAGCACTGGTCCCTTTCAATCTTCTGAGAGAAGTCAAGGAGATCCTTCTGGCCTCCTGAAAGCCCTCCACCGGGGGGGGGGCTTATTCCTTTACGTGGAGAAGATTATCTGCCTGGTGTGTGCAATTAGTACTCCAGGTGCTACTGTGCCTGTCCCTCATCGGGCTGAAGTCTAACTCCGTGAAGGTGCATCTGAGCTCTATAGCTGCTCACCATCACCCTAAAGAGGGAAAACCCCTTTTGGGCCAGCCCCTGATCTCCAGGTTCCTCCAGGACCTCCTGTTATCCAAGCCCCCTCTCTGTCCTCCGGCAGTAGAGTAGGATCTCCAGCGTGGTGCTCTCCCAGCTCACCAGACCGCCATTCAAGCTCCTAGCCACTTGCCACCTGTGGTAACCTGTCTTGAAAAGTGGCCTTTCTGATGGCCCTCTCGGCTGCTCGAAGAGTGAACGAATTCCAGGCACTGGTGGTGGATCCACCATATACAAGGTTTTATAATAAGAGGGTAGTGCTCCAACCCCCCCTCCCAAAGGTGGTATTTCCTTTCCACCTAAATCAAGAGGGGGTCTTCCCCCACCTTCTTCCTGCAACCTCACGCCGGCAGGGAGGAACTAATACTTCATACACATGGGCCCAGACCACCTACTTACAGCAGACCCAGGCCTATCGCAAAGCTCCTCAGTTTTTCGTGTCTTATGACCCCAGTAGACTAGGGCTCCCCGTGACTAAGCAAACTCTGTCCACTTCGGTGGCAGACTGTATTGCCCTCGCCTATGAGCGAGCTGGCCTCTCCCTTGAGCACTGGATCACAGTGCGTGTGAGGGCGATGGCCACATCGGTAGTCAACCTCCACTCAGTGCCGGTGATGGAGATTTGCAAGGCTGCCACATGGTCTTCAGTTCGTACATTTGCAGCTCACTACTGCCTGGGAGTCCTGCAGGGACAGTGCCTTTGGCCAGGCAGTACTCCGTAATATTCTCAGGGTGTAGGCAACTCCTGCCCTCCAACCCTTCTGTGTTCAGGCTACTGGGGTGATAGTGTCGCTGGACGCTAGGGTCTTGCAGAGTGTCTCAGTGGAGGCTCACCACCTGCAACTCACGGCTACCCAGTTGGTTGTTGTTGGTGCAGTCGAGTTCGGTCCTTGTCAGCCTGGAGCTAGGGAGTCCTATATGTGAGTACTGACTTCTGCTTGTTCCTGGAGAAAGCATAGTTACTCACCAGTAGTAGATGTTCTCCAGGGACAGCAGGAATCGGTCCTCACAACCCTCCCTCCTCCCCCGGGACTAGCCTCTCTACCTTGTTTTGTTTTTACTATCGCTCTAGCTATGTCATCTGACTGAGCAAGATGTCAATTTTGAATGGGAAGGGGACACCACATGCGTAGTAGCATGTCCCACAGGCTTTCTTTGGAAGCTGGGGAAATGCTCTGCGTGGCTCTGTCGGCACCGACATCACTATATGTGAGGACTGATTTTTGCTGTTCCTGGAGAACACCTGTTACAGTTGAGTAATTACGTTGTATATTCAATGTTCAAAATCTCCCACCTGACATTGACATTGTCTCCGATTATAATGTTATCCTTATTTTTTATGTAACAAGTTTTGTTCATTGTAAACCTCCTTTGATCCCTGGAAAGAGCGGTATAGAAAAATTCACAAAATAAGATAGGAGACAGGTGTATTATTGTGGATTAGGAACTGGTTGAAAGAAAACAAAATAGGGCTAACTGGCCAGTTTTCTCAATGGAGAAAGGTAAATAGTGGAGTTTCCCAGGGATCTGTGCTGGGCCCACTGCTTTGCAACATATTTATAAATGACTTGGAAATGGGAATAATGAGTGAGGTGATCAAATTTGCAGATGACACCAAATTATTCAAAGTTAAGGCACAAGAAGATTGTAGCAAATTGCAAGAGAACCTTGATAATTTGGGTGACTGGGTGTCCAGAAGGCAGGTGACATTTAATGTGGACAAGTGTAAAGTTATGCACTTAAGGAAGAACAGCCCAAACTATGGTTACACTATGCAAGGTTCCAAATTAGGAACCACTATCCTGGAGAAAAGGATTTAGGCATCATTGTAGACATTGCCCATGTTCCCTGTAAGTATTAGTGTATGTGTCTCATATCCCCGCGTGTTAAATGTATCCCCCAAATGTGTTGTGACCGCTTTGATTGAAGGATAAGGCGGTATACAAAACTGTCTAAATAAATAAATAAATAAAATAATGTTGAAACCCTCTGCCCAGTGTGCAGCGGCAGCCAAGAAAGCAAATATAATGCTAGGAATCATAAAGAAAGGAATGGGAAATAGAGGATATTATAATACCTATCGTTCCATGGTGCGACCACGCCATGAATATTGTATGAAATTCTGGTGGTCATATTTTAAAAAGTATATAGCAGAATTAAAAAGTACAGAACACAGCAACAAAAATGGTAAAGGGGATAGAAGAATATCCCTATGAGGAAAGGCTTAAAGGATTAGGTCTCTTCAACTTGGAAAAGACTGCTGAGGGGAGATATGATAGAGGTCTATAAAATAATGAATTGAGTAGAACAGGTAAATGTAGATTGGTTGCTTACCCCTTCCAAAAGTAGGAAGACTAGAGGATATGCAATGAATTTAAAATGTAGCACATTTTGAGACTAATTGGAGAAAATATTTTTTCACTCAATGCATAATCAAACTCTGGAATTTATTGCCAGATGATGTAGAATAAGCTGATAGTGTAGCTGTATTTAAGAGGTTTGGGCAGCTTTCTGGAGGAAAAGTCCATAAACCATTGTTAAAGAGGACCTGGAAAATCTATTGCTTACTCATTAGACAAGCAGCATGGAATCTGTGCACCTTTTGGGAACCTGACAGGTATTTGTGATCTGGATTGGCCACTATTGGAAACAGGATACTGGGCTTGATGGCATATTTTATGTGGTAGGGTGAAACCAGGACTGACTTGGTATATCCCTAAGATATGGAACTATCTGATCATCCTATCTTTGTATAAATGAGGGACACATACAATGCACATTCTGTAAGTACATTAGGATGATCGATAACTCTCATTTCAGCTTTAGAGATGAAGTTTCTACTATGATGGACAAATGCTTTCCTGAGAATAAGCCAGGTATGAAATGATTATTTGTAAAATCTAGTGTGTATGTTCATACTTACATGTGCCATTATAAAAGGATACACAGTTATATATCTTGCTTCAGTAGAATCTCAATAATAGTTTCTCCCTTGAAATTTTTTAAAACTATTCTATCTTCAAATGCTGGCCAAATCTTCTTAAACAAAACTTTGTTAAAACAAGAAAGGGGGGGGGGGGGGGGGTGATATCAATATTTTATCATAGGCACCAGTCGGAGACCACCCAAGTGATCAAGTACACCTTTCCATATCATCTGGCCTAGACCATTCTAGACAAGTGTTCCCTCTACTAGCAGAGGTGGAGATGAGAAAAATCCAGAGGTTTCTTATGATCTCATCCTGCTATTATAGCTGATGTAGCTAATTGGACACTCCAGTATTTATACCTATGCTATGGTCAAGGACCATCTCTACTGTACTTGAGATCCTTATGAGCTTTGATAGATTTGATGGAAACTCCACATATGATGAAGGCAAACCTTCAGTGTCAGATGACCAAGATGTTTCTCTCATCCATTGGTTTCGGAGGGAAGAGTTAGTGGCACTGATAGATCAGGTGTCCTCTGCCCTGCAGCTGTCCGATCTTACAGCGGTGGAGCAGGTGCCGCAAGTGCACTTGCTCTTGCTGGGGTTTAGAAACCCTCCAGGGCGTTTCTCTTCTGGAGCAGATCTGTGCCTGATGCCAGGCTTCCAACCTGGAGCAATGGGTTCAGGACAAATTGGTCGATGTCCCATGCCAAGGAGAGAACCTCTTTGGCAAACCCATGACAGATAACTACTACTACTACTATTGAGCATTTATATAGAGCTACCAGTCGCACACAGCACTGTACAGTCCCTGCTCGTCAGAGCTTACAATCTAGTCAAAACACAAACACAGAGCAACAATCTAGTCAGGGCAAAAAACACAAACACGGCACCTACAATCTAGTCAAGACAAGATACAGAAGTCAAGTCAAGATCTGAAAGCAACAGTCAAGAGGTGAGTTTTCAACCTGGATTCGAAAAGGCATAGGGAGGGTGCCTGGCGTATAGACACAGGTAACTTGTTCCAGGCATAATGTGCAGCAAGGTGAAAGGCGTGAAGTCTGGAGTTAGCAGACATAGATAGAAGTAGTTTAATAGAAGAGCAGAGTTCCCAAGAGGGAATGTAGGGAGAGATAAGAGATGACAGGTACTGAGGAGCCGAAGAGTGAATGCATTTATAGGTCAGGAGGAGAAGTTTGAACTGGATGCGGAAACTGATAGGGAGCCAGTGAAGTGATTTGAGAAGAGGAGTAATGTGGGTATGGCGAGGCTAGCGGAAAATTAGCCGAGCAGCAGAATGTTGAATAGATTAAAGGGGAAAAAGATGATTCGCAGGGAGACCAGCAAGGAGTAGGTTGCAGTAGTCAAGATGGGAGGTGATTAAGGAGTGGATAAGCATTTTAGTAGTGTGTTCAGAAAGGAAGGTGCGGATTTTGCTAATGTTGTAGAGAAAGAAACAGCAGGTCTTAGCTACAAGCTGGATATGTGTGGAGAAAGAGTGGAGTCAAAGATAACCCCCAGATTGCAGGCCAAGGAAACAGGAAGTATTACAGAGTTATCCACAGAGACTGAGAAAGGAGGAAGAGGAGGGGAGGTGTTGGGGGGGGGGGGGAGATAAGGAGTTCAGTATTGGCCATGTTCAATTTCAAGTGGCGGTAAGACATCCAGGTAGCAATGTCAGAAAGGCAGGTAGAGATCTTGGTCTGGATTGCAGGAGATATTTCAGGCGTAGAGAGGTAGATTTGGGAGTCATCGGCATACAGATGGTACTGAAAGTCATGGGAAGAGATAAGCGCACCAAGGGATTGGGCATATAGAGAGAGAAAAGGAGCGGACCCAGGACGGATCCCTGTGGTACACCAACTGGGAGCAGGGTAGGAGAGGAGGAGGAGCCACCAGAGCATACACTGAAAGAGCGATGGGAGAGGTAGGAGGAGAACCAGGATAAGTACAGAGTCCCTAAAACCAAGTGAGGACAGGGTATCGAGGAGAAGGTTGTGGTCAGCAGTGTCAAAAGCAGCAGAGAGGTCAAGAAGGATGAGGACAGAGTAGAGGCCCTGAGATTTCGCTAGGAACAAGTCACTGGAGACTTTGGTAAGAGCCGTTTCAGTAGAGTGTAAGGGACGGAAGCCGGACTAAAGGATCCAGAAGGGCATGAGAGGAGAGGAAGTTGAGGCAGCGGTAGTGGACTGCACGTTCAAGTAGTTTAGATATGAAGGGAAGGAGAGAGATGGGTTGATAGGACAGGTGGGATTAAGTGAGGGTTTTTTGAGGAGGGGTGTGACCATAGCATGCTTGAAGTCTGCGGGGAAGATTGCAGTGGAGAGCGATAGGTTGAGAATATGATAGATGGAAGGGACAACGGTGGAGGAGATGGGGCTTAGGAGATGGGTGGGGATAGGATCAGAGGAACAGGTGGTGGGTTTGGAGGAAGAAAGGAGAGTGGTTTCCTCTTCAGAGATCACAGGGAAAGAAGAGGGTGGCAGAGGTCGCAGGGATGGGGGGGGGGAGAAATGGGAGTGAAGAGGGGGGAAGGGGGGGAGTAGCTGAAGAAGTGGGGAATTGGAGGGTGATCTTGTGGATTTTGTCATGGAAGTAGTTGGCCAGGGTTTGGGCAGGAAGGGGGGAGGGAGGGACCAGAGGCACCTTGAGGAGAGAACTGAGGGTATTAAAGAGACGGCGAGGATCAGAGGCAAGAGAGTTAGGTGGATGTAGTAGTCTTGTTTGGCAAGAGCTATGGCTGACTGGAAAGAGCCAAGCATGAATTTGAAGTGTAGGTCTTCCGGGGAGCAGGATTTGAGCCAAGCACGTTCAGCGGAACGGGCGCAGGAGCGTAGATAGCGGGTAGTGGATGAAAGCCAGGGCTGGGGTGCAGAACATCTCACAGGATGAGATGTGGGTGGGGCAAGAGCATCCAGAGCCGAGGAGAGTGCAGCATTATAGGAGGTTACTGCCTCGTCAACGGACTTGGAAGACATAGTGGAAGAAAGATGGAGAAATGGTGGAGGAGAGAGTCATGGGATCAATAGTATGAAGGTTTCTAAATAGATTGGAGGAGACAGGTAAGGTTGAGGCAGTGGGAGATGAAGATTAAAGCTTAAAAGGTGATGGTCAGATAAGAGACGAACTGAGCTATGGAAGTTCAAGGGAGAGGAATTAGAGGAGAGTATCAGGTCAAGGCAGTGGCTGTGCTGGTGGGTGGGAGCAGTGGAACAAAGTTGAAGGTCAAACGAGGAGGTAAGGGCGAGGAGCTTTAAAGCATGGGGATCAGAGGGGTTATCAACACGAATGTTAAAATCCCCAAGATTGATAGTGGGGAAGGAGGAATCCAGGAAGATGGAAAGTCAAGAGTCAAAGTCAGTAAGGAAGGTAGAAGCAGACTTGTCGGGAGGGCGATAAATAACAGCTACTCGGAGAGGAAGTGATGCGAAGAGGCAAATGGAGTGGACTTCAAATGAGAGAAAGGAATGAGACTGAGGCAGCAGGAGGGGTTGGAATTGGCAAGAGGGAGAAAGTAGAAGCCCAACACCACCACCGCGGCCAGTGGAACGAGGCGTATGGGAGAACTGATAGCCCCCTTGACAGAGAGCAACAATAGATGCGGTGGTATCTGGGAAGAGCCAGGTCTCAGGGCAAGGAGATGTAGAGCGTTAGAGAGAGAGATCATGAGTGAAGGCAAGTTTATTAGAGACTGAGTGTACGTTCCACAAGGCACATTTGAAGGGGAGAGTGGAAGGGGAAAGGAGAGGGATATGGATGAGATTAGACAAGTTACATGAGGATCTCTTTTCAGAGTGAGAGAGAAAAGGCTGCAGAGTTGGAGTCCAAGTTCCTGATGAGGACTAGGCTCTCCAAGAAGACAGCTACCCTTCTTCGACGGAAGGGAAGAGCTTATGGAAACTACCCTCGGTATCATGCCTCCCCAGCAGGGTCACAGGCCTGAGGACAGGGGCATGGCCCTTATAAACAGAAGTCTCCCAAGACCCAGGCACCGGCTCTGGCACAGTTGGGTGGGAGTTTTTGACTCCTTGGGCATAGCCTCTCCACAGTCCCATGGGGTGGGATATCTGATCATCTTTGCCCACTGGTGGCCAGCCATCACCACAGAGACATGGGCACTACAGGTGGTCAAAGGTTACCACCTCCACCTGGAGCAGACTATCCCTCTATTCTTCCTGGGAGAGCCCTACAGGACTCCCCTACACCAGACCTCACTACTGCAGGACCTTGCAGGCCTTCTCAAGGACAAGGCAGTGGAACCCATACCCCCATACCTCTGGGGCAAGGTTTACTACTCTCAGTACTTCCTTGTACCAAAAAGAACAAGGGGCTTAAGGCCCATCCTAGACCTGCAGGACCTGAACAAGGTTCCTGGTGAGGGAGAAGTTCAAGATGTTCTCCTTTGGGATATTGCTGCCATACCTCCAGCAGAGGGACTGGCTATGTTCTTTGGACTTAAAAGATACGTGTACACACATCCTCATCCATCCCAATGACAGAAAATACCTTGGATTTGTGGTGGGAGATGGCCACTGTCAATGTAGGGTGCAACCCTTCAGCCTAGCCTCCGCCCCAAGGGTATTTAACAAATGGCTAGCGGTGGTTGTGGAACATCTCTGGCTCCAAGGAGCCTTCGTCTTCCACTATCTGGACGACTAGCTCATCAGAGGATGCTCTGCTGCCAAGATGCAGCAGACCATGGCCTGCACCATCTGTGTCCTACAACACCTGGAGTTTATCATAAACCACCCCAAGTTCCATCTCTTCCTGACAGTGTCTGGAGTCATAGGAGTCCAGCTAGACACTGTTCAGGCCAGAGCGTTCCTACCCTAGAATAGGGCTGACCATCTCAGGGCGCTGGCCAGGGATGTGTAACGCAGATGCATAGTGTCTGCTCGTCTTCTGCTACACCTGCTGAGCCACATGGCATCCATGGTCCACATCACCCTGAAAGCCTGCCTCCACATGAGGGCGGCCTAATGGTGTCTCTACGCCCAGTGGACCCAGGCCACCGGACGGCCGCGGGACAGGGTGGTGATGACCCGTCAACTTGTGGACTCCCTCAGCTGATGGCATGTATTGCAGCGCCTCCAGGCAGGGATCCCCTTCCAGCCCCCTGATCCCCCAGAGGGTTCTCACTACGAACGCCTCCCTGCTGGGTTGGGGGGGGCTCATTGTGAAAATCTCTGCACCCAGAGCAGCTGGTTGAAGCCAGAGAGCAGATCAACCCGCTGGAGCTTCGGGCCATATTTCTGGCTCTGAGTCTTCCGCCACCGTCTGCAGCACCAGTCTGTGCTGGTCCAAATGGACAATCAGGTGGCAGTGTTCTACGTGAACAAGCAGGGAGGCACAGAATCCTACCCCCTCTGCCAGGAGGCAGTGGCTCTCTGCTCTTTCGTGCTCCACAATGGGATGCTCCTGCGGGCGGTGTATCTGCCAGACAAGCTCAGTGCCCTAGCAGACAAGCTGAGCAGGGTCCTCCAGACGCACGAGTGGTGGCTGGGCTGCAGCGGCTCTTCCAGCTCAGCAGAGTTCCTCTGATGGACCTCTTCACGAGCCTGACTAACTGCCTTGATTCTGTTTCCACCATCCACAACCCTCATAGGTGGCAGCGGATGCGTTCTTCATCCCATGGACTGAGGGCCTGCTCTATGCTTTCCTGCTGATAGCCAAGACTGTGTTTAAGGCTCAGCACGACAGGGTGTTGCTGATACTAATTCCCCCCCCCCCCCCAGTGGCTCAGGCAGCTGTGGTTCTAGCTGCTTGTCCGCTTGTCCATGGCAACCCTGGTCCCTATGGGGAGTGCCCTGGGGCTACTGTCGCAGGAGGAGGGCTTCCTCCTACGCCCCAATCTGGGGTCCCTGTTGCTAACTGCTTGTCAGCTGAAAGGTAGCCTTGGCTCCATTCAACCTCTCGGGAGGTAGAGGAGGTGGTCCTGGCCCTCCCGTAGGGTCTCTACAAGACCGGCCTAAGCCTTCAAATGGTGCATATTCTCAGTGTGGTGCATGGAACGGCAAGTCAAACCTTGTGCTCCATGCAGCTTGCACTGCCATATTTGCTCCATCTGTTGCAGGAAGGATTGAAGTCTAACTCGGTCAGGGTGCATTTGAGTGCTTTAGCGGCATACCACTACCTTTTTAAGGGCAAGCCCCTCTGTCCAATCTCTCGTGACCCACTTCTTGTGGGGCCTCCTATTATCTAAGCCCTCCATCCGCCCTCCTTCTGTGGAGTGGGACCTCAGTGTGGTGCTATCCAAGCTGACCGAGCCACCGTTCGAACCCCTGTCTACCTGCCACCTGCGGTACCTCTCATGGAAGGTAGTCTTACTAACATAGTGGCAATCATGTTCACTTGCAGGGTCAGCGAGCTTCAGGCACTACTGGCTGATCCGCCATACACAAGTTTCTATAAGAACAGGGTGGTGCTCTGCACGCACTCTAAATTTCTTCCTAAGGTGGTGGTGCCCCCTTCCACCTCCAGTCAAGAGGTGGTGCTCCCCGCCGCCTTTTTGCAGCCTCACTCCAGCCGGTCTGAGATCGTACTGCATATCCTGGACTGTAAGAGGGCCCTATCCTTCTACCTTCAATGTACCCAGGGCCACCGCAAAGCCTCCCAGTTTTTCATCTTCTATGAGCCCAATTGATTGAGGCAAGCTGTGACCAAGCGAACTCTGTCCACTTGGGTTGTGGACTGCATTGCCCTTGCCTATGAGCAGGCTGGACTCTCGCTGGAGTGCCGAGTTGCGGTGCACACATCAGGACCATGGTGGCATTGGTGGCAAATCTGTGTTCTGTCCCTCTCGGACACAATGTCGGGCCACCACCTGGTCTTCAGTTCACTTTCGCAGCTCATTACTGCCTGAAGAGGGAGTCCCAACAGGATAGCGCCTTTGACCAGGCCATACTGTTATTTGTTCGGGATGTAGGCAACCTCTGCCCTCCGACCCTTCTGTGTTCAGGCTACCGGAGTGCTGGTTCCCACTGGACACTTGACACTGGACATATATGAGAACTGACTTCCTGCTTGTTCCTGGAGAAAACATAATTACTTATCTTTAACAGGTGTTCTATGGGGACAGCAGAAATCACAACCCTCCCTCCTCCCCATGGAGTTGCTTTCTCGGAGCAATCCTTCTAGCTCTCAGTCTTCCACACCCTGCTCAGCTACAAGACAGTCCTCATTCACACGGACAACCAAGTAGCCATGTTCTACGTGAACAAGCAGGGCAGGACTGGCTCTCTGTCGCTTTGCAACAAAGCTTTGAGATTGTGGGCCTTCGCCAGAGAGCATCAAATTCATCTCGTGGCAGTGTATCTTCCAGGGGTTCAAAACTCTTGGGCAGACAGACTCAGTCGAGTTCTGCTTCCACACGAATGGTCCCTCCATGAGGACCAGATAGCCAGGATCTTCCGAATTTGGGGAACCCCGGACACATCCTGATCACATCCTGGAACAGCACTATCAGTACCATTGCACTGCAACCAGTCCAGGGTAACAACCCAAAGAAAAGAAAATCCTCTCCTTGGTTCTCCCCTGACCTACGAGCCTCCCTCACACACCTAAGAAGATTGGAGAAACAATGGCGTCGCTCACACTCTTCAGAAGACCAAGCAGCCTACAGAGTACATCTATCTGTGCACAGAGAGTCAGTCATGGCCAAGATGAAACAATTCCATACCGATACGCTGAAAAGATCACTAAATAAACCACGTGATCTTTTCAATTTAGTCAAAATCTTATCTAAAGAACCATCACCAGAACATCCTGAACCCATTCAACCCCAAACTTTCGCCTGCAATCCAAGCTGCTTCAAACCAACAACATTGCAACAATCCCTTCTCAAGTCACCGTATGCATATCAAACCTATCTATGTTCTCCACACCATCCAGAAAACATGTTGAGGACACCATCGCTGCTCTTAACACTACCACTGCACAAACTGACCCTTGCCCAGCCCACTGGATAAAGGAACTACGCCAAGATCTCAGCCCTATCATCACTACAATGATGAATTTATCCTTTACAACTGGTTCCTTCCCATCAGCCCTCAAGAGAACATCCATCAGACCCCTCTTGAAAAACCACAAACTCGACCCACAAAAGGTTGAATCTTATAGACCCATAGCTAGCATACCCCTGCTAGCTAAAATAATTGAAAAGGAAGCTCAAAGACAAATACAGGACCACATCGACACCGCCTCCCCTCTGGACCACTGCCAACATGGCTTCAGAGAGTTCCACGGTGTCGAAACCCTCCTTACCACTCTCTGCAACAACATCATCACAGGCATTGATAACATCCGCCAAGGCTTTGCTCTTCTTAGACATTGCTGTGGCTTTTGACTCTGTACATCATGATCTTTTAATAGGGCGACTAAAAGAAAAAGGCATCAATAACACTGCCCTGGAGTGGTGCAAGTCATACCTTGATCAGAAATGGCAGTACGTTACCTCAGGGACCGCAACATCCGCACCTTACCACCAAAAGCAAGGCGTACCACAAGGATCATCCCTATCTTCACTCTTTTTCAATATATACATACAGCCAGTTTGCAATATCATCAGGTCCTTCAAGGTTGAATGCTTGATATACGCAGATGACATCCTTCTATACATGCCTTTCTCCACAGTCCATATGGACCTTTCCCCGCTAGCCAAATGTTTTGATGCAGTATCTGAATGGCTTCAATCCCAGAACCTCCGAATTCAACACAAAAAGACTGAGGTTCTCTTCATCACTAGGGACCCACTTTTCACCCCCCCCCCATCCCATATAAAGGTGAAAGAAGCCGAACTCCAATCAAAACCTTCCATTCGTTACCTTGGGGTCACTCTGGACCAACGCATGGATTTGAAACTACATATAACCAACGTAGTCAGAGCAGTCTACCTCAAGATCCGGACACTCCGCCATCTTCGCCCCCTGCTTGATCCTGATGACTTCCGAACTATATTTCAAGCCTTAACCCTACCACACCTTGACTATGCCAATGCCATTCTCCAAGGCCTCCCACACTCCACATTAAAACCCTTTGCAACTCGCCATGAATACCGCTGCTAGAGTCCTCTATGGAGCATCAAGAAGGGACCATGTAACACCCATCCTAGAGCAACTCCACTGGCTCCCCATACATGGCAGAATATTGTTCAAAACATTATTACTAACCTTCAAAGCCACTAAAAGCATCACCTCCTCCTCTCTAATAGACCTCATTTCAGGCCGTTCCACCCAACAGATCCAGGAGAACGATATCAACAAATGTTCTAATTATCCCTAAAGCAGCGAAAAAATGCCTATTAGTGACATCTAACAGGGCCTTCAGATTCTATGCCCCTAAGTGCTGGAACGCCCTACCTCCAGAGATTCGGGCTATCACTGATCTATCCCTTTTCAGAAAGGCACTCAAATCCCACCTTTTCCCCCATTATTACTTGACCAGCTAACCAATCTCGATCACTACCCAAACTAAGAACAAATCCTGTTATGTATACTTGTAAATACTCATGTAAATAGTTGCAGTAATGACGTCCCATGTTTTATCCAAGTTCTCTGACCTTGTTCTCTGTAAAACCAAACAGTTTTGTTGTTCTGGTAAGTTGTTATATTGTGAACCGCGCTGATGCTGAATAGAGCGGTATATAAGAGCCTGTAATAAATAAATAAATAAATAAATCAATAGACCTGTTTGCAAGTCCGTGGAATGCCAAACTTCCCCGGTTCTGTTCCAGGATTCCATGTCAGGGAGTTCAGGCCAGGGATGCCTTCCTCCTTCATTGGGGGCAAGACTTCCTCTATGCCTTTCCACCCATTCCCCTAATTCCCAAGACACTGTTCAAACTTCAGAGAGACAAGGGGTCTATGATCCTCATAGCACCACATTGGCCACGCCAAATGTGGTACCCTCTACTTCTGCATCTCTCTCAAACTCCCTCCCTGAACTTGGGATGTGCTCCAGACCTCCTGTCCCAGGAGGAGGGAACGTTGTGGCACCCAAATCCCCAGTCTCTTCATCTCAGAGCCTGGTTGCTGAAGGCCTAGACCTTCAAGATTTGCATCTTTCTCAGCAGGTGAAGGATATCCTTCATGCTTCCAGAAAGCCTTCCACTAGACGTTCCTATGCTTTTAAATGGAAAAGGTTTACCATTTGGTGTGCACAGAAGGGTCTTAACCCCCTTGCAATACCTCTGAATTCTTTACTAGAGTATTTGCTGCATTTGTCCCATGCAGGCCTTAAAATGAATTCAGTAAGAGTCCATTTGAGTGCTTTTGCAGCATCCCTTAAACCTCTCAATGGACAGCCTATTTCCTCTCATCCTCTTATTGCA
Organism: Ichthyophis bannanicus; assembly: GCA_033557465.1. Lineage (NCBI taxonomy): Eukaryota > Metazoa > Chordata > Amphibia > Gymnophiona > Ichthyophiidae > Ichthyophis > Ichthyophis bannanicus. The sequence continues at coordinate 69,367,732 of CM066037.1, forward strand.
AGATTCATGAGAGGCCTTCTTTTAACTAAACCTCCCATTAGACCACCTCCAGTGGCATGGGACTTGAATTTGGTTCTTGGCCAGCTTATGAAGCCACCCTTTGAACCCCTAGCCACTACCTCCTTGAAATTTCTTTCCTGGAAGGTTACTTTTCTCATTGCAGTCACCTCAGCTCGCCGCATCGGTGAGCTGCAAGCCTTGGTGGCTAATCCTCCTTATACAAGGTTCCATCATGACAAGGTAGTCCTCAGGACTAATCCACACTTTATGCCTAAAGTGGTCTCACCTTTTCATCTGAACCAGGAGGTGTATTTACCTGTCTTTTTTCCAGGACCTCATGCATCAAGTGCAGAAAGGAATCTCCATACCCTGGATTGTAAGAGAGCCCTCGCTTTTTACTTACAAAGGACACAGCAACATAGAAAGTCCTCTCAACTCTTTGTTGCTTTTGATCCCTCTCATTTGGGACTTCCAATCTCTAAGAGAACTCTGTCCAATTGGATTGCTCAGTGTATTTCTTTCGCCTACCAGAGTAAGAACCTTTCTCTGGAGGGCCATGTCACAGTTCAGTGTGAGGGCCATGGCAGCCTCTATGGCTCATCTGAACTCTGTGTCCATCGACCAAATCTGTCGAGCGGCCACCTGGGCCTCGGTTCATACCTTTACAGCCCATTACTGTTTGGACAAGGACTCCCGCCGGGATGCCTTGTTTGGTCAGGCTGTTCTCAAACACCTGTTCCATACCTAATCAACTCCTACCCCCCCATCCCTGGTTGGATGCCCGAGATCCATGGGGCAGGTGGAGCCCTTCTCAGGGACTCGCAACCTTGGAGATCTCCCTGGCATCTCTAGCTGGGGAGTCCCCATATGTGAAGACTCATTCCTGCTTGTTCCTGGAGATAGCACAGTTACTTACCTGTAACAGGTGATCTCTGGGAACAGCAGGAATAAGTCTTCACAACCCACCCACCTCCCCTAGGAGTTGTATCTCTCTATCTATCTTTCCTTTCCTCTCTCTCTCTCTCTCTCTCTCTCTTTGTCTCAGCTTAAAACTCGAACTGGAGAGAGGCGGTTGGGAAAGGCGGGAAGGCAGCGCACAGGTGCTGTGGGATGCTCCCAAAAGCTTTCTTTCTGGACGCTGGGGAGCGTTCCTGCGCAGGCTCCGTCAGTACCGACGATACCCATATGTGAAGACTTATTCCTGCTGTTCCCAGAGATCACCTGTTACAGGTAAGTAACTGTGCTTTCATCGCAGGTGTATCTAATTTTACTACAATGGGAATGTGATTCTTCTGTTCAAAGGGTGCTGCAAATGTCCTGGCAATGTCCCAGTTTTTATTCTATTTCCTTTTTTAATTGGTCTTGTTTTGTTTGATTCTTTTGTGTGTCAAATGTGTGCACATAGTCCATAGCCATTTCACTGGCCACTTTTTTAAAGGAGATATTTGTTATTAAGGGTTTGAACTGCAAGGGTGCCAATAATGTTGACCACAACTGTAGTGCACATGAGCAAGCTTAATGCTCGCTCTTAGGAGGATTTCAATGCCTGGCTACATTTGTCCCAGTGGACATGCATGTAATTGTTGTCACTAAGTGCATTATCCAGGTGGGAGTGCTATGGAGACCTCCTGAAGAGCCTGTTTTCAGCCTCCCCTCTGATTCTTTAGACAGTGATTTGTGGATGGCTTACGGCTCGTGCCCTTCTCCAATGGATTCAGTCTCTCCTTCAGGATGACACATTGGTTCTTCTGGAGTCGTCAGCTGCTTTTTTGTTAGACTCATGAATGATCTGCTCTGCCTAGCGACCAGAGATGATATGTGTTTTTTCTGTGGTGCCATGTTGCTGGCTTTGCCTTTGCCATTGGGCAGCAGACATACCCTTCAAGTACTGGATTTCTAAGCTTTTCTTGAAGGGGAAGCTCGTGTTGGGGAAGATTTTGGAGAAACTGGTCAAGGAACTGGGTGAATCCAAACCTCATTGACTCCTGGAGGATAGGTCTAGATGGCCTTGGAAATGTTTTCACACTTTCTTCCTCTGCATTCTCAGGATGTTCTTGCTCCTGGTACCACGATTCCTGGGACTCTGTAAGTATCACCAGGGAAAGCCTTCTTTTCATTCAGACTCTTGTTCCCAGTCTCCGTCCTTTTGCAGGACTTGCAGTCCCTGAGAGACCCCCTCAGCCAGGTTTAACTTTTCCCATCAGAGACAGTGAGTGAGGGCCTATTCTGAGGTGCTTTCTGTAGGCAGCAGACTCCATCTTTTTTTGCAGGAATGGGCCCGTGTGACCTCCTGACTTCTCAGTGCTAGACTACATGGTGGAATGCAGGGATTCTATCCCAGAGGCTTTCATGTGTCCGTGGTTCTGCAACCAAGAAGACTGCCATCAAAGTGAGCCTGAAAAGACTGCTTAGTACTGGCACGATAGCCTGGAACCCATCTGCCAAAATGGGCAAGTCTTGGTATTTATCTATTTTGTGTTGCTGAAGGGAATCAGTGCGCACCTGAGGACATTTCACTTCCGCATAGACATACTGTAGTGGTGGTTCTGGGCGATTTGGTGTGGGAAATTTCTCACAACCCCTAGATCTGGCCAAAGCCTGTTTCAACATTCCCATCTGCGAATATCAGCAGAATTTTCTGTGCTTAGCATTTGTTGGCATTCACCGCTCTCCCCTGCATTATCTCCACCACCTGAGGATGTTTGCCAAGATAATTGTAGTAATGGCTGCTATTCTGCGGCATGAAGGGATTTACATTCATTGATACCTGGATGACTGGCATCTCCAGGAACAAGCAGGAATATAGTCTTCACATATGGGTATCATTGGTACCGACGGAGCCTGCGCGGGAACGCTCCCCAGCATCCAATTAGAAAGCTTTTGGGAGCATCCCACAGCGTCTACGTGCTGCCTTCCTGCCTTTCCCAACTGCCTCTCTCCAGTTCTTCGTTTTCCGCGGAGCCAGCAGGTCGTTTTCCTGTCACCGCAGAAATTATCCCATATTTTTCATTCTTTTTTGTGGTAGCATTTGCCTTCCTCGACGCTATACCGGTACCACCGGTTCTTTCTTTCAAAAAAAAAAAAAAAAATTTTGTAATCTTTTATCTGGATTTTCCAGCCTTTTTTCTCTCGGCTGCCACGCGCCATTTTGGGCACTAGGCCCGATTTTTTCCTCAACATGGAAAAACCTGCTTCGGGTTTTAAAAAGTGTTTGAAGTATGGCGGTACCATCTCCGTCACCGACACTCACGAGTGGTGCCTCAAATGTTTAGGTCCTGACCACTCCATCTCGGAGTGTGTTGCCTGTGGGATGATGTCGAAGAGGGGTTGGCAAAACCGAGCTGCTAAGCTTAGTACTCTTTTCCCTCCGATGCAGCATTTGTAGTATCGACGTCTTCCAGGGCTTCGTCTTCCTCCCATGGATCTCAGGTAACCAAACATAAATCTGGCCGGTCCTCAAAGGGTAGATCTCCTTCCAAGCATCGAGATGCCTCTGGTGTTGCCCTTGAGGGGCTTGTACTGGCAAAATTGCCCCAGCGGGAGGCTTTGTCTTCCAAAACACTATCGGGGCTCCAGGATGTTCTCGAGGCCTCAACCTCGGCAGAACTACTGGTGCCATGCTTTGGGGTACTGGCCGCTTCATCCGGTACCGACACCCAGGCATCGGCAGCGTCAATTGACCAGAGATTCCTGGCTATTGAGCACAGTCTGGTGGCTCTCCTTGCAGCATCGGTGCCTTTGGGACCGCTTCAGACAGTTCAACCAGTATCGACACCGGTTCCAGTACGACAGCATTGACATCGACGAGTGTGCTTCCAACACCGAGTCATGCTATTTCCTCTGGTGTCGATAGGCCGGTACCGACTTCGATCGGTACCGGTATCGTGCTTTACAAGAGCATCCGGACAGAAGATATTTTGAATCCTCCGATGATTCTGACAGCTCTGTCGATGCCGGAGTACTTCTCTCTGAGGAGCCGCCTTCTCCTAAACGTAGGATGTCTCCTCCAGAGGATATATCCTTTCAGGATTTCATCAGGGAGGTGGCTAGAGGTCTTTCCATCACAGTGGCTCCTGAAGCAGAGCCCAGAGCAAAGGAGTTGGAGATTTTACAATATCCTAAAGCTCCCAAGGAAGTGGCTACTTTGCCTATTCATGAGATCTTGCATGATCTCATGTTAAGAATGTGGGAGACACCTCTTACTACCTCTCCTCATTCCCGTAGGCTGGATACCATGTATTGAGTGCCTCCTTGTCCTGGATTTCAAAAAACTCAGTTGCCACACCACTCCATAGTGGTGGAGTCAGCTATGAGAAGGATCAAGAGTGCAAAGACATGCATCAAATCCTCCAGGACGTGAATGTAGGACTCTTGATGCCTTTGGGCATCACCTTCCAGGCCTCTATGCTTTCTGCCAGGATTAGTTCCTACATCTTATATATGGGAATGTTCCTTAAAAGAGGTTACAGGAGATCTTGAGCTTATGAGCCCTCTCCTTCCTGATGATAAGAGACAGGATTATCTTACACTTGTCAAACATGCCCAGGATGTTTCCAAGTTTGTTAATCGTGCAGCTTTTGACTGCTTTGAGTGCATAAGCAGAACCTCTGCCATTGCCATAGGTGCTCGTAGGATTGCCTGGCTCCAGGCATCTGACTTAGAACTCTGGGTACAGGACAAACTGGGGAATATCCCTTGTACAGGCGAAAATCTTTGGCAAAAATTGGCAAGAGAAAGCTAATGAGCTGGATGCTGATAACACCACTTTGGATAGACTATCCAAGGCTACAACTGATCCTGCAAGGAGAAAATCCTACAAGAAACCATTCTTCTCTAAAAAGAAGAGGTTTTACCCCTCCTATATCCAGCAAGTGCATTCTGCAGGTCAGTCCGCCCGAAGGGGACAGCAACCCCCAAAGCAAAGGAAATCAAAGACTGCTACGCCTCAACCAGCCCAGCAGACTCAGCCTCCACAGGGGCTTTGACTCCCATCTAGAGAACTTGGCCTTCCTGGCCCTGAGCGGGCCAGAGCCTTCCACCATCCCAGGAAGATTGTGTCATTTTGCCCCCAGATGGGGGCAAATAACAGCAGAAGAATGGACTCTTTCCATTGTAAGAGAGGGGTACAAGCTTCATATCTCCAGGAACAAGCAGGAATGAGTCTTCACATATGGGTATCGTCGGTACCGACGGAGCCTGCGCGGGAACGCTCCCAAGCGTCCAATAAGAAAGCTTTTGGGAGCATCCCACAGCGCCTGCGTGCTGCCTTCCCGCCTTTCCCAACCGCCTCTCTCCAGTTCTTCTTTTCCGCGGAGCCAGCAGGTCGTGTTCCTGTCACCGCAGAAGAAGTTCTTTATTTTTTCTTTATTCTTTTGTGTCGCGTCTGCCTTCTTCGATGTCGGACTGGTACCGCCGGTCTTTCTTTTCTTTCTTTCAAAAAAAAAAAAAAACGCTTTATTTCTACTGTGCATTTTCAGTTTTTGGGCCCTAGGCCTAAAAATATTTTCCTCATGGAGAAGCCCGCTTCTGGGTTTAAAAAATGCACAAAATGTGGCGGTACTATTTCTGTCACTGACACCCATGACTGGTGTCTAAAGTGTTTGGGACCTGACCATTCCATCACGGATTGTCCTGTATCATGATGTCTAAGAGAGGTCGGCAGAACCGAGCAGCCAAGCTCAGTACCCTGTTTCCCTCTGATGCAGCCTCGGTAGCATCGACGTCTTCCAGGGCCTCCTCTTCCTCCCATGGATCTCAGGTAACCAAGCATAAATCTGGCCGGTCCTCGAAAGGCAGATCTCCCTCCAAGCATCGAGATGCCTCCGGGCTTGCCCTCGGATTCCTCACCTGCAAAATTACCCCGGCGGGAAGCTCCGGCTTCCAAAGCATTATCTATGGGGTCACAGGTTGACATCGATGGCTCGGCCTCGACAGATCACCTGTTGCCGTGTTCTGGGGGTACCGGTGGCTCCCACTGGTACTGACATCCAGACTCTGGTGGCGTCGATGGATCAGAAGATTCTGACCATGCAGCGCACCTTAACGGCTTTCATACAGGCTGCGACGCCTCCGGTACCGCAACAATCCCCGTTGCTGGTACCGGCTCCGGTACCGGCATCGCTCCCGGTACCTGTACCGATTGCATCGACATCGGCTTCGGTGTCGACTGCAACGGTACCCTGTCCTATGATGCCCATCGGTACCGAACCGGTACCGATTACTCCCGATGTCGATCACACTCGATACGGTTATCGGGCTTTACAGGAGCATCCAGACAGGCGATACTTTGATTCCTCTGAGGACTCTGAGTCTGAGGGTTCTGTAGAAGCATCGATACTTCTTCCTCAGGAGTCTTGTTCACCTAAACGAAGAATGTCTCCTCCAGAAGACCTTGTCTTTTCAAGACTTTGTTAGGGAAGTGGCTAGGGGCCTCTCTATCACAGTGGCCCCTGAGTCAGAACCCAGAGCGAAGGAGTTGGATATTTTACAATATCCTAAAGCGCCTAAGGAGGCAGCTACTTTACCTGTTCATGAGATTCTTTATGATCTCATGTTGAGGATGTGGGAGACACCTCTCACCACCTCTCCTCATTCTCGCAGGTTAGACACCATGTATCGTGTCCCTCCTTGTCCTGGTTTCCACAAGACTCAGCTTCCTCACAACTCTATTGTGGTAGAGTCTGCCATGAAGATAGAGTGCAAAAAGACACTCATCTAATTCTCCAGGGCGTGAATGCAGGACCCTGGATGCTTTTGGCCGAAGGGTTTTCCAAGCTGCTATGCTAGCTGCTAGGATCAATTCCTATAGTCTTTATATAGGAATGTTTCTAAAAAGTCACAGATCATCTGCAGACTTTAACCCCTTTCATTTCAGAGGATAAAAAAGGAGTTTCTCACTTGGCTCAAACATTCCCAAGATGTCTCCAAAATTTCCAGCCGTGCAGCCTTTGACTCTTTTGAGTGTGTAAGCAGAGCTTCGGCTATTGCCATAGGGGCACGCAGAATTGCTTGGCTACAAGCTTCTGATTTGGAGCTCTGGGTCCAAGATCAATTGGGAAATCTCCCTTGTACAGGTGAAAACCTTTTTGGTAAGGATTGGCAAGCAAAGGCCACTCAGATGGATGCTGAAAACTCTGCTTTGGATCGACTTTCAAAGTCTACCTCTGCTCCTGTTAAGAAAAGATTGTTTAAAAAGACATCTTTTTCCAAAAAGGGAAGATACTATCCTGCTTATGGTCAGCAGGCATCTTCTGCAGGTCGTTTTGCTGCAAAGCGTCAGCAACCACCTAAACAGGCCAAGTCAAAGGCAGCTAGACCTTCCACAGCCCAGCAGCCTCAGCCTCCTCAGGGCCTTTGACTCGCTACTAGAGAACTTAGCCTTTCTAGCTCTGGAAGGACCAGAGCCCCTTACCATCCCAGGAAGGATGACTTACTTTGCTCCCAGATGGGAACAAATCACAGCAGAGCAATGGACACTCTCCATCATAAGAGAAAGGGTACAAGCTTCATTTCTTAAGCCTTCCCCCCCACACCATGGTGAAACAGTTCAATTCTCCAACATCTCTCCTCAACCTTCTAGGTCAGGAGATTGCCATCCTTCTTGCCCAAGGGGCAATAGAAGAAGTACCTCTTCTTCAACAAGGCACAGGGTTCTACTCCCCTTATTTTCTTATCCCAAAGAAAACAGGGGGCTACAGACCCATCTTAGATCTCAGAGAATTGAACAAATTTCTATTCAAGGAGAAATTCAAGATTTCTCTCGGTGCTCTGCTTCCATACCTTCAGAGTCAGGACTGGCTTTGTTCTCTAGATCTCAAGGATGCATACACCCATGTCCTCATCCATCCAACTCACAGAAGGTTCCTTCGGTTCCTTTTTCAAGGAAAGCACTACCAATACAGGGTGCTTCCTTTTGGTCTGGCCTCTGCACCAAGGGTGTTTACGAAATGCATGGCAGTAGTAGCTGCATTTCTACGCACTCTAGGAATATTCGTCTTCCCATATCTGGATGACTGGCTCATTCGAGCTCCATCTCAAGCAGAGGCCAAGACTTGTCTAACCTGCACAATGCGTGTTCTTCAGTATTTGGGACTAGTAATAAACATCCCAAAATCCAGTCTCACCCCCTACTCAGTCCCTCGAGTTTATAGGGGCTTGGTTGGATACCATAACTGCAAGGGCCTATCTTCCTCAGGCCCGTTGCCTACGCTTGGTGCAGTTAGCCTCCCAAATACAGTTAAAGCCCCTTTTAACTGCTCGAGAAATGCTACAACTCTTAGGCCACATGGCATCCACTGTGCATGTGGTTCCATATGCTCGCCTTCACATGAGGGCAGCTCAATGGACTTTGTCCACCCAATGGACTCAGGCATCAGGTTGCCTGTCAGACAAAATAGCAAACTCCAGTCGCCTTTTTTGGTCTCTCCAGTGGTGGAAGTCCTCTCAAAACCTATTGCTGGGGTCCCCTTTTCAACAGTCATTTCCCCAAGCAACCCTTACAACAGATGCCTTTCCAAGGGGTTGGGGAGCTCATCTGCAAGATCTCTCCACCCAGGGCATCTGGTCTCCACAGGAGACTTCACTACACATAAATCTCTTGGAACTCAGAGCAATTTTCTTAGCTCTGAGTGTTCCACTCCCTGCTCAGCTACAGGACAGTCCTCATCCACACGGACAATCAAGTAGCCATGTTCTATGTAAACAAGTAGGGAGGGACTGGCTCTCTGTCTCTTTGCAACGAAGCTTTGCGACTGTGGGCCTTCGCCAGAGAGCATCAGATTCATCTTATGGCAGTATATCTTCCATGTGTTCAAAACTCTTGGGCAGACAGACTCGGTCGAGTTCTACTTCCACACGAATGGTCCCTCCACAGGGACCAGGTAGCCAGGATTTTTCGAATTTGGGGAACCCCAGACATAGACCTATTTGCAAGTCCGTTAAATGCCAAACTTCCCCGGTTCTGTTCCAGGATTCCGTGTCAGGGAGTTCAGGCCAAGGATGCCTTCCTCCTTCACTGGGGTCAAGACTTCCTTTATGCCTTTCCACCCATTTGCCTAATTCCCAAAACACTGTTCAAGCTTCAGAGAGACCGAGGTTCTATGATCCTCATAGCACCACATTGGCCACGCCAAGTGTTGGTACCTTCTACTTCTGCATCTCTCTCAAGCTCCGTCCCTGGAGTTGGGCTCTGCTCCAGATCTTCTCTCCCAGGAAGACGGAACGTTGTGGCACCCAAACCCCCAGTCTCTCCATCTGAGGGCCTGGTTGCTGAAGGCCTAGACCTTCAAGTTTTCCATCTCTCTCAGCAAGTCAGAGATATTATTCATGCTTCTAGAAAGCCTTCCACTAGACGTTCCTATGCTTTCAAATGGAAAAGATTTACCATTTGGTGTTCAGAGAAGGGTCTTAACCCTCTTGCAATACCTTTGAATTCTTTACTAGAGTATCTTCTGCATCTTTCCCATGCAGGCCTCAAAACGAATTCGGTAAGAGTCCATTTGAGTGCTATTGCAGCGTCCCTCAAGCCGCTCAATGGACAGCCGGTTTCCTCTCATCTTCTTATAGCAAGATTCATGAGAGGCCTTCTTTTAACTAAACCTCCCATTAGACCACCTCCAATGGCATGGGACTTAAATCTGGTTCTTGGCCAGCTTATGAAGCCACCCTTTGAACCTTTAGCCACCACTTCCTTGAAATTTCTTTCTTGGAAGGTTATCTTTCTCATTGCAGTCACCTCAGCACGTCGCATCAGTGAGCTGCAAGCCTTGGTGGCTAATCCTCCTTATACAAGGTTCCATCATGATAAGGTAGTCCTCAGGACCAATCCACACTTTATGCCCAAAGTGGTCTCGCCTTTTCATCTGAACCAGGAGGTATACTTACCTGTCTTTTTTTCAGGACCTCATGCATCAAGTGCAGAGAGGAATCTTCATACTTTGGATTGTAAAAGAGCTCTCGCCTTTTACTTACAAAGAACACAGCAACATAGAAAGTCTTCTCAACTCTTTGTTGCTTTTGATCCTTCCCATTTAGGACTTCCAGTTTCTAAGAGAACACTGTCCAACTGGATTGCTCAGTGTATTTCTTTTGCCTACCAAAGTAGGAACCTTTCTCTGGAAGGCCATGTCACAGCTCACAATGTGAGGGCCATGGCAGCCTCAATGGCTCACCTAAACTCTGTGTCCATTGACCAAATCTGTCGAGCGGCCACCTGGGCCTTGGTTCATACCTTCACAGCTCATTACTGTTTGGACAAGGACTCCCGCTGGGATGCCTCGTTTGGTCAGGCTGTTCTCAAACACCTGTTCCATTCCTAATCAACTCCTACCCACCTACCCTGGTTGGATGCCAGAGATCCATGGGGAGAGGTGGAGCCCTTTTCAAGGACACACAACTCTGGGGTCTCTCCCTGGCATCTGCAGCTAGGGAGTCCCCATATGTGAAGACTCATTCCTGCTTGTTCCTGGAGATAGCACAGTTCCTGGAGATAGCACAGTTACTGTAACAGGTGATCTCTGGGAACAGCAGGAATAAGTCTTCACAACCCACCCACCTTCCCTAGGAGTTGTATCTCTCTATCTTTCCTTCCCTCTCTCTCTCTTTGTCTCAGCGTTAAAACTCGAACTAGAGAGAGGCGGTTGGGAAAGGCGGGAAGGCAATACGCAGGCGCTGTGGGATGCTCCCAAAAGCTTTCTTATTGGACGCTGGGGAGCGTTCCCGCGCAGTCTCCGTCGGTACCGACGATACCCATATGTGAAGACTTATTCCTGCTGTTCCCAGAGATCACCTCTTACAGGTAAGTAACTGTGCTTTCTTCAACATGCCCCCTCCTACAGTGGTAAGACAGTTCAATTCTCAGGCTTCTCTCGACACTCAGTTGAGTCAAGAGGTCAGTTTACTTCTTGCCCATGGGGCAATAGAAGACGTATCCATTTCCCAACAGGGTACGGGGTTTTACTCCCCTTATTTCCTTATTTCAAAGAAAACAGGGGGACACAGACCCATTTTAGACCTCAGAGAACTGAACAAATTCCTGTTCAAAGAGAAATTCAAGATGTCTCTGGGAACTCTGCTGCCATACCTTCAGAGTCAGGATTGGCTTTGTTCTCTAGATCTCAAGGATGCGTACACTCATGTTCTCATCCATCCAACTCACCGAAGGTTCCTTCGTTTTCTTTTTCAAGGAAAGCACTACCAATACAGGGTGCTTCCTTTTGGCCTGGCTTCAGCACCAAGGGTGTTTACGAAATGCATGGCTGTAGTGGCAGCATTTCTTTGCACTCTAGGAATATTCATCTTCCCCTACTTAGACGACTAGCTCATTCGAGCCCCATCAAAGTCAGAGGCCAGAATTTCCCTATCTTGCACAATGCGTATCCTTCAGTAATTGGGCCTGGTCATAAACATCCCAAAATCCAGCCTAACTCCCACTCAGTCTCTAGAGTTTATAGGAGCTTTGCTGGATACCAGAAAAGCAAGGGCCTATCTTCCACAGGCCTGCTGCCTTCACATTGTGCAGTTAGCCTCCCAGGCAGTGTTAAAAACTCATCTCACTGCTCAGGAAATGTTACAACTACTAGGCCACATGGCATCTACTGTGCACGTGGTTCCCTATGCTCACCTCCATATGAGAGCAGCCCAATGGACTCTATCCACTCTGTGGACTTAGGCATCAGGCTGCCTATCAGACAAATTAGCAAACACATGTCGCCTTATTTTGTCTCTACAATGGTGGCCAGTCAACCCAAAACCTGTTGGTGGGGGTCCTCTTTCCAGCAACTCCTACCCCAGGTCACTCTAACAGACGCCTCACACGTGGGTTGGGGAGCTCATCTGCAAGATCTCTCTCTACCCAAGGCACCTGGACTCCACAGGAGACCCACTTACATATCAATCTCCTAGAACTCAGAGCAATCTTCCTTGCTCTTTGAGTGTTCCATACCCAGCTCAGCTACAAGACAGTCCTAATTCAGACAGACAATCAAGTAGCTATGTTCTATCTGAACAAGCAGGGAGGAACAGGCTCTCTGTCGCTTTGCAACGAAGCTTTGCGACTATGGGCCCTCGCCAGAGAGTATCAGATTCATCTCCTTGCAGTGTATCTGCCAGGCATTCAAAACTCTTGGGCAGATAGACTCGGTCAAATTTTGCTTCCACACAAATGGTCTCTCCATTCAGACCAGGTAGCAAAGATTTTTTCAGATTTGGGGAACTCCGGACATAGACCTCTTTGCAAGTCCGTTGAATGCCAAACTTCCCCGGTTCTGTTCCAGAATTCCGGCTCAGGGTTCTCAGGCCAGGGATGCTTTCCTCCTTCATTGGGGTCAGGACTTCCTAATATGCCTTTCCACCCATTCCCCTAATTCCCAAGACCCTATTCAAGCTTCAGAGAGACAAAGGCCACATGATTCTCATAGCTCCACATTGGCCACGGCAGGTGTGGTACCCTCTGCTCCTGCATCTCTCTCAAGCTCCATCTCTGGAGTTAGGATCTGCTCCAGATCTGTCTCAGGAGGGCGGGATGTTGTGGCTTCCCAATCCCCACTCTCTGCATCTCAGGGCCTGGTTGCTGAGAGCCTAGACCTTCATGGTCTCAACCTTTCTCAACAAGTAAGGGATGTCCTTTGTGCTTCCAGGAAACCTTCCACAAGACGTTCTTATGCTTTCAAATGGAAAAGGTTTTCCATATGGTGTTCGCAAAAGGGTCTTCACCTTTCTGCGATACCTCTGGAATCATTACTGGAGTATCTCCTTCATTTATCTAATGCAGGACAAGACTAACTCAGAGTCCATTTAAGTGCTATTTCAGCTTCTTTAAAGCCTTTAAATGGACAACCTATTTCCTCTCATCCTCTCAGCGAGATTTATCAGGGGCCGCCTTCTAACTAAGCCTCCCATTAGGCCACCTCCAGTGGCATGGGATCTGAATCTGGTTCTTGGGCAGCTCATGAAGCTGCCTTTTGAACCTTTAGCTACTACCTCCTTGAAATTCCTTTCCTGGAAAGTTATCTTTCTCATTGCAATCACATCAGCATGTCGCATCAGTGAATTGCAAGCATTAGTTGCTGATCCTCCTTACATGAGGTTCCATCATGATAAGGTAGTCCTTAGGACTCATCCACACTTTATGCCAAAGGTGGTCTCACCTTTTCGTTTAAGCCAGGCGGTTTACCTGTCTGTATTTTTTCCAAGGCCTCATGCTTCAAATGCTGAAAGGAATCTTCATACTTTGGACTATAAAAGAGCACTTGCCTTTTACTTACAGAGGACACAGCAACATAGAAAGTCCTCCCAACTCTTTGTTGCTTTCAACCCTTCTCATTTGGGACTTCCAGTCTCCAAGAGAACATTGTCCAACTGGATTGCACAGTGTATTTCTTTTGTCTATCTCTGAAGAAGAACCTTTCTCTGGAAGGCCATGTCACAGCTCACAATGTGAGAGCCATGGCAGCCTTAATGGCTCATCTACACTCTGTGTCTGACATCTGTCAAGCAGCTATTGGGCCTCGGTTCATACCTTCACAGCCCATTACTGCTTAGACAAGGACTCCCGCAGGGATGCCTTGTTTGGTCAGGCTGTTCTACAGCACCTGTTCCATACTTAATCAACTCCTACCCACCTTTCCCGGTAGGATGCCAGAGATCCATGGGGGGAAGTGGAGCCCTTTCACAGGGGCACACAACTTCTGGGGTTTCTCCCTGGCATCTGTAGCTAGGGTGTCCCCATATGTGAAGACTATATTCCTGCTTGTTCCTGGAGATAGCATAGTTACTCGTAACAGGTGATCTCTGGGAACAGCAGGAATTTAGTCTTCACAACCCACCCTCTTCCCCTAGGAGTTGTATCTCTCTCTCTCCTTTTCTTTCCCTCTCCCTCTCTCTCTCTCTTTGTCTCAGCTTTAAAACTCAACTGGAGATAGGCAGTTGGGAAAGGTGGGAAGGCAGCACGCAGGCGCTGTGGGATGCTCCCAAAAGCTTTCTAATTGGACGCTGGGGAGCGTTCCCTTGCAGGCTCCGTCGGTACCGACGATATCCATATGTGAAGACTAAATTCCTGCTGTTCCTGGAGATCACCTGTTACAGGTGAGTAACTATGCTTTATCTGAGCCAGATTGCTTTCCACAGCATATCAGTTGTTGGCGGAAGTGGTGTGGTTTCTGGAGATTCTAGGTTGGGTGAATCGACTAGAGCAAGAGTCATCCAGTGTCTACCCAGTCGCTAGAGTATCTTGGGGCACAGTTCAGCACCAGCAAAGTCTTCCTGCCAGAGAAGAGAATGGAGAAGTTGCTCTCTCAGCTGACATTCTTTCGAAAGCAGTGGGCTCCTAAAATTTGGGATTACCTTCAACTCCATGGCTTGATGGCGGTAACGGTTAAGATTGTCCCTTGGGCTAGGGCTCACATGAAGCCACTGCGAAGGTCCTTATTGTGCAGGCCTTCTGGCTCTCAGGACTGCAAGATCAGGCTTCCCTTTACCCCGTCAGTGAAAGCCAGCCTGTTGTGAGGAGGCAGATAGTTCAAGGCTGCTGGAATAGTTAGAAACAGTATGGGCCATTAAGCGTCTCACGATAAGAGCCCTTCATTTGGCTCTTACGTCTCTATGCCTCTTCTTTTCATCTTTGTGTCCACATCACCTTTTCATGGGCCTACTAGTATCAACCCTTGCCCGCTGGATAAAGGAGATGATAGCCTTGGTCTATCTGTTGCAGAACTGGATGGTCCCAGAGGGTTTGTGTGCACTTTCTACCCGGGCACAGGCTTCCTCCTGGATAGAGCTTTGGTCTGTTGCTCCTATAGACATTTGTTTGGCAGCAGTATGGTCATTACATTCCACTTTGGTCAAGCATTACTGTTTGGATGTCTGTGCTCAGGTGGGAACAGCCTTGGTGCAGAGATTTTGCTGTGTCATCTTCCCACCATTAGAGTCATAGCTTTGGGTTCATTCCACTTGTCCTGATCTAGCAGGATGATCGATCTTAATGGATAATGTCCTTGTGGTCCTAGACCAGTCCAGCCAGGACCTGTTACTGTGATCTATGTTCTCTGTGGTTTGGCCTTGCCAGGCCCACAACCTCCCAGGAGATCTTTTAGAAGACTGTTCTGTACATAGTTATGGTTCCTTGTTCTGTTGATTCTTGTTACCCTCGCTAAAGTTGTGTGTGTGTGTGGTTAGGTGTCCTTGACCTAGTTTGGTTACAAATACCTGAGTGTGCCTCTAGTTGCATAGGCTATAATAGCAAGATGAGGTCATAAGCTGCTGTATTTTTCTTCTGTCTCCACCATTGCTGGCAGGGGAACAGAACCCACTTGTCTGGACTGATCTAGCAGGACTCTAGGAAAGGACATCCGGTAAGTAAAATGTCACCTTTAGTTTAACTATACCTCCTTGTGTTCCCTCACTTACCTTGCAGTATTTTAGCATATGCATCACTTACCCCAACCATGATTTGTTATTTTTATTTGTAAGTTACCTCAGGCCGGAAGGTTCAAATCCCGCTAGAGGACAGCAACCTTGGGCCTGAAGGACTGGGGTTTCTAGTCCCACATGTGCTCCTTGTAGCCTCGGGCAATCCATGTAACCCCATAACAACATAACCCCCAGTGATTTACAAACGAAACTTACCATTAGGAACATTCATAATCAGCATGACTACATTACGACTCTACTACATAATATAACTTAAATAATTCATAAACCCCTCTGTTTGAACTGTATATAGTTACCCTGTTACTTCCAAGTTACAGTCCCTGTTATAATGTAAGCAAAAGATCTTGTTCTAATGCAAAATGTTGTTACAATGTAAACCGCACTGATACTAAATAGCACGGTATATAAGAATTTGTAATAAATAAATGTAACCCTCCATTGCCACAGGTGCATTTTGGGGACAAGGGAAATATATATAAATATATATATATATCTATATATATATATATATACAGTGCCTGAATGTACACAGCTTGACTTGTTGAAAACGTGGTAGCCTACTTAAATAAATTCTTCAGTACAAAGCTTAGTTCCAAATATTATCAACATACAAGGTTAACGCTAAAATTCAAGTGTTAATTTGGACTTTGAAATTTGCATATTGAGTATTTTGGACTAAGCTTTGAATAATTGAGGGGGGTTTTTTGTTGTGTATGCTAAGTGTGTTGGATAAATAAGGGGACACAAAGTGATGTGGAGGGACTGATGAGTGTGCTTGCTCACCTTGATGGTCTGACTGGTGCCTGTGATAAAATGATTCTCCAGGAACAAGCAGGAAGTCAGTCCTCACATATGGGTGACTGGTGCTGACTGAGCCCTCGCAGAAGCATCTCTCAGCTTTCAAATAGCCTTTGGAAGATGCCACCACGCATGCGTGGTGCCCTTCTTGCCCAAGGGTGCCATCTTGCTCAGTCTCCTTTTTCCACAAAGCCTTCAGACATCTGTCTGCTTTCTCCTGGAAAAAGTTGATTTATTTATGCCTGAGTTTCATACTCTCCTCTGGTTGTGCACCGATACTCTTCCTGCTGCCCAAGCCTGCTGCCCCGGCATAGTGTCTCAGGTCCATAGATATCTTTTCCCCTCGGCGCCTTTGTGCATTTTTCCCAACAGGCAGCACCATGGGTCTTCGACCTTGCTGGCGTACATTTTTCCCCCATAGCAACCAGTGGCTTTAAGAAGTGTGATTGGTTTTCAAAAATCATGTTCCTTAGTGATACACGTTGCCTACACTGCCTAGGGTCGGACTGCGACCCACAGCCTGTGGTCTCTGTAATATGTCTACCAATGCCCTCGAGCTGCCTGTAGCAGCACAATAAGTTCTTCCCGGCGTCCCCGGTGCCTCCGAAAGCCAAGGCCTCTTCGGAAGCCATGGAATCCTGTGGCACTCTTGTGGACCCTGATCGATGCTGTGAATCTTCAGAAAGGGGGCCTCTCTTTGAGGGAACACAAGAAGAAACCCTCAAAGGCAGTATCCCTGGACAGTTCCGGTAGATTGGGTAAGCCCCGAGCCAGGTCCCGCAGTCCATGATGATTATCCGAGGGCTCAGAGTGGGAGCGGCCCACCAAGGTCGCTTGGAAGATTCGCCCAAAGATCGTCCTTGGACCCTCGAGGCCATCCTTGTTGAGGACTCCCCCTTTGGGGGAACCGACATCGGGCCAGAGTTGCTCTGTATGTGGGAAACACTGGCGGTGCCCATCATGAGCAAGCGGCTCGACTCGATGTATCGGATCCACTGGAGCCCTGGCTTCCAGAAGGCACAGCTGCCGCATAACACCATGGTGATGAGTTGGCCATGCATCAGCTGAAGAGCCAGAAGATGCATTCCTTGGTGCTGCCCCCCCTCCCCCCCCCTCCCCCCCCCAGGTAGAAGGCCTGCACCCTGGATGCCCTCGGTAGAAAGAGCTACCAGAGCTCGGTGCTCATCGGCCGGATCCAGGCCTACCAGCTGTATATGGGCATGTACCTGAGAGACCTGGCAAAGAAGCTCATCAGGTTCTCAGCTGGTCTCTCCGAGGAACCCCTGCAGCGGTTCAAGAACCTGGCCAAAGCCGTCTGTGAGTGCTCCAGATTCGTAACTCGAGCAGCCTATGACTGCTTCAAGTCAGTGACTAGAGTAGCAGCGGCAGGCATCAATGCCTGACTCCAGGTTTGGCAACAATCTTCCAACCTTGAGCAATGGGTACAGGACAAACTGGTCAATGTCCCATGCCAAAGGGAGAACCTCTTTGGCAAACCCATGACGGAAAAGGCCACCGAGTTGGAGACAGTTCGTGACAAAGACCAGGCTCTCCAAAAAGACTGCTGGCCCTCCCCAACAGAAGGGCTTGGGTAAAAAGCCCTTTTACCCGAGGAAAGGGGCTGCTTACAAAAACTACCCACATTTTTAGGCCTCCCCAGCAGGGTCAGCAGGCCAAGGGACATGGACAAGGCCCTCGTAAGTAGAAGACTCACAAGCCCCAGGTGCAGGGTCCAGCACATCCTGGGGAGAATTTTTGAGTCCTTGGGCATAGCCTCTCCACCCCAAGGAGGACAGCAGTCTGATCCTCTATGCCCACAGGTTCCTGGGCACTTCAGGTGGTCAAGGAGGGGCTACGTCCTCCACCTGGCCCCTTTCTTTCTGGGAGAGCCTCCCAGGTCTCCCCTTCACTAGGACCTTCAACTGCAGGAACTTGCTGGCCTTCTCAAGGACAAGGTGGTGGAATCAGTACCCCAACATCTCAGGGGGAAAGGGTTCTATTACAGGTAGTTCCTCTTGCCAAAAAGGACAGGGGCCCTAAGGCCCATCCTAGACCTGCAGAACCTGAACAAGTTCCTGGTGAGGGAGAAGTTCAAGATGCTCTCCCTTGGAACATTGCTGCCTTACCTCCAACAGGGAGATTGGTTATGCTCCTTGGATCTGAAGGATGCTTATACCCACATCCTCGTTCACCCCAGCCACATGCAGTACTTTACTTCATGGGTGGGGGGAGGCCACTACCAGTACTGGGTACTACCCTTTAGCCTGCCATCTGCCTCCAGTGTCTTCACCAAATGTCAGGCAGTAGTGGCTGCCTACTCTGCCTCCAGGGGGTATTTGTCTTCCCCTTCCTAGACTGGCTCATAAAAGGAGGCATGGCCACAGAGATGCAGCAAGCTACTGCATGCACCATCCATGTCCTCCAACATCTGGGGTTTGTGATAAACCACCCCAAGTCCTATCTCCCGACACAATGTCTGGAGTTCACAGGGGCAAAACTGGACACCGTTCAGGCAAAGGCCTTCCTCCCCCAGACTGGGCCGATCGTCTCAGAATCCTAGCTGCAGACACATAACACCATCCCTTGGTGTCAGCTCGGCTCCTGCTGCACCTGCTTGGGTACATGGCCTCCACGGTCCATGTTACCCCAGATGCCCGTCTGCACATGAGTGTCACTCAGTGGTGCCTTCGAGACCAGTGAACCCTGGAGTGGAGTGTAGGAGTAGCCTAGTGGTTGGGGCAAGGTGCTTCAGGCCGGAAGGTCGGGGGTTCAAATCCCACTAGAGGACAGCAACCTTGGGCCGGAAGGACTGGGGTTTCTAGTCCCACAGGTGCTCCTTGTGGTCTTGGGCAAGCCACTTAACCCTCCATAGCCCATGTTCCCTGTAAATAGTTATCTCCAAGTTATAATACCCTGTTCAATGTAATTTCAGTTTGTTCAATGTAAACCGCACTGATGCAGAATAGCGCGGTATATAAGAGAATGTAAATAAATAAATAAATAGCCCAGGCCACGGGCAGACTCCAAGACAGAATCTCAGTGATGCACCAGTCTGTGGAATCTCTGACTTGGTGGCAAAATCCGCAACACTTTCAAGCAGGGATGCCCTTCCAAACTGCAAGTCCCCGAAGGGTCCTCACAACAGACGCCTTCCTACTGGGATGTGGAGCCCACTGTGAAGAACTTTGCACCCAGGGCAGCTGGTCACAAGCCAAGGGCAACCAGAAGATCAGTCTCTTGGAGCTTTGGGCAATAATATCTAATCCTTCAAGCTTTTTTCCACTGCCTGAGGCACCAATCGGTGCTGATGCAAACGGACAATCAAATGGCATTGTTCTACATGAACAAGCAGGGGGCACACCCTCTGCTGCGAAGCAATGACATTCTGCTCCTATGCGACTTGCCAGGGAATATTCCTACAGGTTGTATACTTACCAGGCCAGGACAACACCCTGGTGGACAAACTGAGCATGGTCCTCCAACTGCACGAGTGTCAGCTGGACCCCAGAGTAGCCACCCGACTCTTCCAACTCGGGGGGGGGGGGCCCCATGGGTGGAACCGCCCCCCCCCCGATGGTGGGCCCCCCCGCCCCCATGGGTGGACCTTTTCGCCAGCCCAGACAACTACCAGTTGCCTGCTTCTGTTCCCATCAGCCCCATCCGTCCTGGGTGGTGGCAGATGGCCTCATGTATGCCTTCCCACCCATGCCGTTGATTGCCAAGACCCTCTTCAAGGCTCTTTGCGATAAAGCGTCGCTGATCCTGGTGGCTGTATGGTGGCCCCAGCAGCCGTGGTTCTTGCTGCTCCTCCACAGGTCTGCAAAAAATTTTTTTTCGAGAGCTGTTTTGGTTATTCCACGTAATCTTTGTTTTTTGGTGCGCTGAATCTGAAAATGATCTCCATTTTGTCATAGGACATCACGTTTCCTGACAATTTAGGTAACTGTTAAATAAGGCAATACCTCAAAATAAATGGAAATAGACTTATAAAGTTAAAGTTTTATTACAATATTTTCATGAAAATCCTTTTTTGAACTGAATTGAGCTCACCTACACACACTAAACTCGATTCTTCATCCTTGTGAGGCTTCTCTTGGTGCATTTACGCTTGTGAGTAGCATCTGGAGCATCCAACAGTAGTCTGCCATCATTGTAATGCTCCATTTTCCCTGGTATCTCCTTTCCATGTCTTTAATGTCTTGGTGGAATCGTTCACCTTGTTCCTCACTCACAGCTCCCAAATTTTCAGGAAAGTAGTCAAGGTGGGACTGGAGGAAATGCACTTTCAAACTCATCAGGCAACCTATAGCTTGAAATGCTTTCAGCATTTGTCCGATCTTTTTGTAGTGAGTATCTTTGTTATTGCCTAAACATTTCTGTACGACGTCTTTAAATGCAATCCACCCTTCTTTTTGAGGATCCGTCATGGTATTGACAAACTCTTGATCAACTATAAGCCTTCTAATGTCTGGTCCGACGAACACACCTTCCTTCAATTTTGCCTCCGACAGGCCTGGAACTTGGTGACCAAGTATTTGACGCATTCTCCATCTCTTGGAAGTGATTTTACGAATTGCTTCATCAATCCCAATTTTATGTGGAGAGGTGGTAGAACAACTTTATGGGAAGGTACCAGAGTTTCTCGGAGGACATTCTTTTCACCGACTGTTAGCACCCTCGGCTGCCAACTCTTCTTGGTCCAGTGATTTTTGTCGGTCTCGACTGTCCCATAGACACAGAAAACAAGGATATTTGGTATACCCAGCTTGTTTCCCGAGCAGCATGCACAAGAACTTCAAGTCCCCACACACTTGCCAACCATGGTCTTCATATTTAAGTTTACGAAGAACCAATTCCAAGTTCTCGTAGGTTTCCTTCAAGTGTCCGGAATGACCTACAGGTATGGAAGCGTAAAAACCGTTGTAGAGTAAAACTGCTTTGAGACTTCTTTTTGAAGAATCTATAAAAAGACGCCATTGCTCTGAATCATATTGGATTTTAAATTGACCCATCAGACCTTCGACGTCGATGCAATAAACCAACTTGTCTTCCTTGGCGAAGTAAGGAACGAACTCCTTTTCACGATGTCTGAACCATGAAGATGACACTCCTGGCAGCAATAAATTCCTGCTTTTCAGCCTTGATCCGAGTAACTCAGCGGCATCTTTGGGAAGATTCAAGTCTCTTACCAAATCATTCATCTCCTCCTGAGAAAACAATTTTGGTCTTGTATCATCTTCAAAGTCAGAACTTGATTCGTCATCTGGTTCAGGTATGACTTCACCTTCATTGGAGCTAGGTATCTCTTGCAAGGTAGCAGGGGGCTTGGGTACTGATATATCTGTGCCCTGGGGGATGGGACGAATTGCCGAGTGAAGATTGGGGTATGAAATGGAATGCTTCTATTTGGAATTAAACCCTTTCACATCACATGAACAAAAGTAACAGTCATCACTATGGTTCTTTTGCTCTTGCCATACCATAGGAATCCCATAATGGAAAGATTTTTTCTTACCCTTGAACTAGTTTCGGAGGTCCTCAACACACCGTTTGCACACTTTGAGGCGCCCAGACTTTATCTTGATCTCCAATTTTTAGTCCAAAGTATGCAAAGTATACTTTTTTCACAAAGTCTGTAATATTCTGCTGTTGCTTCAATACTGTATATTCACCACAGATGAAACAGAAACTGGTGAATTAATACACTTTCACGGAGCCATAACATAATGGTTGAAGAATGACGAGCTAACACAAATTGCGATGAAAAAGTGTGAACAGCCTAGAACCAAGAACCTGATGATGATTCGTGCACAAGTGTGGCATGCAGGAGAGAGCAGCTCTGTGTCTGTACACGAGACGTCACAGTGCTGGCCATGCCCCCCTGCACTGATCAGAGCTGCTGCTATCTGCCCTGTGTCTCCTCCCACTGGATTCTTCAGGAAAGATTAACCCCTTCTACCATTAGAAGCACGGACTTAAAACTTGCTTAGCTTATGTATATATTGCTGACCATCAGATTTACAGTGCTATATTTTTTTTTTTACATAACTCGGACAACCCCTTTAAGGGTTTTTTGGGCATTTTATATCTTAAATGCACTTATGTGAATTAATTAATAGTAATTTGAAGAAATTTGATAAATTTGAAGACAATTGTGCATGTGGCAAATCATGACGTCTAGGAGTTTTTTCAATATTTTATTTGTTTTCAGCACACCAAAATACATGGAAATTAGATGAAAATAATCAAACAGCTTTTTAGTCGCAGACCTGTGGGAGGCTCCAATCCCCCTGGGAAGTTTCCCGGGGCTGTTGTCTCGGTAGGAGGGCGCTCTCCTGCACCCCAACCTGGGGTCCCTATCACTAATGGCATGGCTGCTGAAAGGATAACCTTAGCCGCTTTCAATCTCTTGGGAGAAGTGAAAGAGATCATGCTGGCCTTCTGCAAGACCTCCACCACGAGGACTTATGCCTTTAAATGGCACAGGTTCTCGGTGTTGGGTCAGAGCAACGGGTAAATGCATTCTTCCTGGTGCAGATGGTGCTGCAGTACCTTCTTCATCTCTCACAGTCATGGCTCAAATTGAACTGTCAGGATATACCTCAGTGCCCTAGCGGTGCACCACCTGGTTGAGGGCAAGTCCCTCTCGGTCCAGCTTCTGGTGACCCACTTCCCGTTTGCCCTCTGGTAACAGAGTGGGACCTCAGCATAGTATTGGTGCAGCTCACCCGCCTGCCATTTGAGTGCCTGGCTACTTGCCACATGAATTACCTCCCATGAAAGGTTGTGTTCCTGGTGGTGCTCACCTCTGCTCACAGGGTCAGCGAGCTCCAAGCCCTAGTGGCAGAGTGGAATCTAGTATAGGGCGACAAGAACAGGTTCATGCTATGAACACGCCCCAAAATCCTTCCGAGGGTGGTATCTTCCTTTACCTCAAATAGGAGGTGGTGCTACCCACCTTCTTCTCAAGGTCTCACTGCAGCAGGGTGGAGACCATCCTTCACACCTTGAACTGTAAGAGGGTCCTGTCCGTCTACGTTCAGCATATGCAGGGCCACCACAAAGCTGCTCAGCTTTGTTTCCTACGACCCCAGTCGGCTGGGGGAAGCGGTAACTAAGCAAACACTCTCCACCTGGGTGGAAGACTGCATTGCCCTCGTCTGTGAGCAGGCTGGGTTCATGCTGGATGGCCAGGTCACAGCACACAACATCAGGGCTAAGGTGGCCTCTGTGGCAAACCTTTGCTCTGTCCTGATGTTGGACATCTGCCGGTCCACCATCAGGACTTCAGTCCATACCTTCGCAGCTCACTATTTCCTGGAGAGGGTGTTTAAATGGGACACGCTTTCGTCCAGGCCGTGCTCTGTAATCTCTTAATGGTCTAGGCAACTCCTATCCTCTCACCCTTCTGTGCTCAGGCTACTGGAGCATTTGTTCCATCGGACTCACGGGTTCTGTGGACTCAATTGCTGCTGTTCATGGCTCTGCTTGATGGCGTCTGTGTTTTTTCCTTATGGGCTTTAGATAGCCTGTAGCTAGCGAGTCCGATATGTGGGGACTGACTTCCTCCTTGTTCCCAGAGAAAGCGTAGTTGCTCACCTGTAACAGGTGTTTTTCGGGGACAGCAGGAATCAATCCACACAACCCTCCCTCTTTCACTTGGAGTTGCTTCTTTTGTCTTTTAGCTATGTCTTCTGAGCAAGATGGCACCCTTGGGAGGGAAGGGCACCATGCATGTGTGGTGGCATCCCCCAAAGGCTTTCTTTGAAAGCTGGGGAGATGCTTTTGCGAGGGCTCTGTCGGTGCCATCGTCACCCATATATAAGGACTGATTCCTATTGTCCCCAGAGAACACCTGTTGCAGATGAGTAACTACGCTTGCTCTCCCTCCCCCTCTTTTATGGTTTAAAAAATGTTTTAAGTAGATTTGACCAGTATTTAGAAATCGAACGGTTAAGAGTAAATTGAGGGTCTACTGGTGATACATACCATGTGCACTAGAGGAATTAACTTGACTGCATATAATCCTTTGCAGTGGAAATAACCAAGTACATGTTGGCAGTCTATGAACTGGGTTACTCAACGCGGCCTCCATACCCACATTTAAGAGAGATCCTCTTGCAAGGCCTTAAGGCTATTGGCAGCAAGGATGATGGCAAATTGGACTTCAAGCGAGTGGAGAGTAATGGTGGTTTGCCATCAAAGAGAGGACGTCCGGTTTGTATTTCTTTCTTTAAATTAGCTTTCACATCTTTGTTCCCTGAAGGTTTTGCTTGTGGTATGAGGCCAGCTTTTGATCAGCAAAAGCAAATCTTTTTGTCTTTGCAAATTATTTGCAGTATTAAATATAACATGGAGTGAGCGCTCTGGTGCTCAGCCAAAATAGCTGCTTAAACTGAATTCTCTGGATGAATAGGATACACTACAGTGACTTTCTTTATTCTAATCCACCTCTACTCGCCAGCCATGATGGCAAGATCCTATTAATGTCCAGCAACAAAATCAAAGCGCAACCCCTGCCCCTCCCCACCCCCAAAGCTTTCTTCTCTATTGAAATAACATGTTGGTTTGCCTTTCCTGAGAAAATGCTGCCAGCACAAGATGGGGCTGTATTGAAGTGCTCGATTTTGGACAAGCTTCTTGGTCTTAAAGAAATGATACAGGCTTGTTGAGAACGACAAAATCGAACAGGATTTTGAAATTTTTACATTTCAACTATTGGTAGCTCAGCATTGGATGAGAGTTGGAAGACTGTGTTAAGCTGATGCCATTAGTTGAACAAGTTCAGTACACTGGTTATAAAGTGGCTTCAATATGATGAAGAGGACTTAGCTAGCCATAATAGGGCAATTTGAAAATGTACTGGAGTTAGTAAAAAAAAAAACAACCAAAATAAGACATGGTAGATATTTTTTTTCTTTAAAAATTTATATTGTAGTTATTGAACATTCAATTACCAAAGATTTCAAAATGAAATGGAAATATTTTACCACACAGTCCAGAATGCAAAGTGCCTAGTGCATATTTTTATGTTATCAATAGACAGCATCTTGATTACTTGGGGATAAACTTAAATTTCCTATTTTACATAGTGGGTATAAAATTTTTATTATGCCTGACTTTCATAAAACTTCCACCCAGAAAGCAGGTCTTTAATATGAGAACACCACTGACCAAACCTGTGGCAAAATACAGCTTGTATCCTGCAAGAATGCATGTGACAGTAAATAACGCAGTCCTGGTGGTTGTGCAGTCATTCATAGGTGCAGAGCTGCACATTCAATGCAGATCTTGAAGTGTGTCTGGGAAGAACAGCATGTGATGTGATGTGATTGTGGTTGTAAGCATGGTTTCTGATGAAATCAGAACTAAGTACATATGCAGGTCCAGATTTACTATAAAGGGCAGCTGGACTTTTGTTCTGTGCATTAAAACAGGCCTCAACAAATTTTCTTAAGATCTAAGAGCCAGCCCAAAAAACTTGGCACCAGACTTAGAATGATTGAAATTTTATTTATGTGCAATTTATAAACGTGCATTCATAATGTGCTTAAGGTAATGTACAACAAGCTACTTATTACAGTAGCAGTTTAAATGCAAAATAAATGAAATGGTGCGAAACACTACATTCTCCAGGACCAAGCAGGAAGTCAGTCCTCACATATGGGTGACGGCGCCGACGGAGCCCCCGTGCGGAGCATTTCCCTAGCTTTCATAGAAAGCCTTTGGGAATGCAGCGCGCATGCGCGGTCCCCTTCCCGCCCAAGGGTGCCATCTTGCTCAGTCGTCTTTTTTCCGCAGAGCCCGACGGATGTATATTCGTTTCACCCGAGGAAGAAGTTGATTTTCTCTGCGTTAACCTGCATTTCTTCGATGTGATCGGTGCAAGAAACTTATCTCTCTCACCGACACACATGACTGCTGCCTCCGGTGCCTCGGATCCGATCATGACCCGATGATCTGTGGTCCGTGTGGGAAAATGTCCTCTAAGGCGTTACGGAGTCGGCAGCACCAAAAGGAAAGAATCTTCTCGGACTCTGGCCCCGAGCAGTGTCGAGGCTCCTCTGAAAGGGGGTCTCCCTCGCAGGAGCATCGTCAGAAGAAAAAACCCGCGAGGGCAGCATCGGTGGACGCACTTGGCTCCTCGAGGACCAAATCGCATAGCCCCGAGCGCTGTCCCGTGTCTTCGGAGTCGGAGAGGCCTGCAAAACAACCTTGTGTGGAGATGGAGTTCCCGGGTCACGTGAGTACTATAGTCCTCGTGGACTCACCTCCAGGGGAGCCAACGTTGGGCCCGGCACCGCCGGGGCCCGAGTCGGGGGCTGCTGAGTCTCCTGAGCTCGGACTCAGGTTGACAGCCTTGGAGAGCAGCTTGGCTGCCTTCATGGAACACAGCACTGGTCGCCGGTCTCACAGGTGCATCTGCCCCGACCACTGGGACATCGACGTTCAAGTCGACCCCGGAGGCTGAGCCGATCCTTGAGTCCATGCGAGCTCGAGTCGATCCTCGGCCAAGGTCCCCCCTCGGCCTCCCGTTCGGGACCGAGGTCGTCAATGCCGGTATCCTCGGCGTCGGGGCGGATGGCATAGATGCCTGCCCGACTGGAGCTGCTCGATTCCTACTCCAAGGAGTCCGGCTGGGAGACTGAGGATGAGGAGTCGCCCGACACCTTTCGGACTCGGTGCGTTCCTTCGGACTCGGTGCGTTCCTTCGGACTCGCCCAAGTCCGAGCCTCAGAGAAGGCCCCCCCCCCCCCAGAGGAAACCCGGTTCTCGGATTTCGTGCGGGACATGGCCAAGGCTTTGGCATTCCCCGCGGATCCCGAGGAGGAGCCTCGAGCTGAAGGAGGCCTTTACTGTTCCGGCTCCTCCGATGCTGGAACGGTTGCTCTTCCGCATGTGGGAGGCGCCGGCCTCGACGCTGGTTTTGAGCAAGCGGGTCGATTCCATCTATCGAGTCCGCAAGAGCCCCAGGTTCCAAAAGGCACAATTACCGCACCTCTCCATGGTTGTGGAATCGGCCATGCATCGTCTGAAGAGTCAGAAGATGCACTCCTTGGTGCCTCCCGGCCGGGAGGCCTGGAACCTGGATGCCCTCGGTAAGAAGTGCTTCCAGGGTCTATGCTTGCTTGCCGTGTCCAGACCTACCAGCTGTACATGGGCATGTACCTTGGAGACCTGGCAAAGGAGATTGCCGGGTTCTCTGTGGTCTCTCCGAGGAACCTTTGCAGAGGTTCAATGCTCTGTCCTCGGGTATTCGTGAGTGCTCGAAGTTTATATCTCGAGCAGCCTATGATGGCTTCGAGGCTTCGGCCTGAGTAGCCGCGGCCGGTATCGGTGCACGCCGTCAGACTTGGTTACAGTCATCGGACCTCGAGCCATGGGTGCAGGACAAGTTTGTCGATGTCCCCTGCCGAGGTGAAAACCTCTTTGGCAAGCCCATGGCTGACAAGGCTGCAGAACTCGAGACCGAGACTCACCTGGACAAGGCTGTCCAGAAAAACCTCTGCCCCTTCTCAGAAGAAGGGCTCGGGGAAAAGGACCTTTTACCCGAGGAAGTCATCTGCCTATAAACAGTACCCTCATTATCAGGCCTCTGTAGCTCCCCAACAGGGTCAGCAGGCCAAGGGGCAGGGTTATGGGCCCCGTAGGCAGAAGGCCCCCAAGCCTCCTACTCCGGCTCCTGCTCAGCAGGGAAGGGGATTTTGACTGCTTTGGCATAGCCTCTCCTCCTCAGCTGGCTCCCATCAGCACTGGAGGCAGGCTGGCCCTGTTCGCCCACAGGTGGTCAGCCGTCACAAGGGATATCTGGGTTCTAAGTATAGTCCAGAAGGGCTATCTCCTTCACTTCCACCAGGTACTCCCCCTCCTATTTTCCAGTGGAGCCTCCCAGACTCCTTCTGTACAGGGACTTACTCCTGCAGGAGTTGGCAGGCCTTCTAAAGGATCAGGCAGTGGAACCGGTGCCCCACCACCTGAAAGGTCACGGCTTCTATTCCAGGTACTTCCTGGTACCAAAGAGAACAGGAGGCCTCAGACCCATCCTAGACTTGCGAAACCTGAACAAGTTCCTGGAGAGGGAAAAGTTCAGGATGCTTACCCTTGGAATCCTGCTGCCCTACCTCCAGCAGGGAGATTGGCTATGCTCCTTAGATCTAAAGGATGCTTATACTCACATCCTTATTCATCCAGACCACAGACAATATCTCAGATTTGTAGTGAGAGGAAACCATTATCAGTACAGAGTACTGCCTTTTGGCCTTACATCGGCCCCCAGGGTATTCACCAAGTGCCTGTCGGTGGTGGCGGCCTACCTCAGGGTTCAGGGCCTCTTTGTTTTTCCATATCTGGAAGATTGGCCTCTTGCGGGGACTGACCCCTGATGAGCCAATCAAGCCACCCTTCGCACTGTCGCTCTGCTTCAGCACCTGGGGTTTGTCATAAACTTCGCAAAGTCCAGTTTGCGTCCCTCCCAGAACATGGAGTTCATAGGAGCTCGACTGGACACCTTTCAGGCAAAGGCCTTTCTACCAGTGGACAGGGCCCATAGATTGATGGCCCTAGCCAGGCTATTCCACAGCAATTCTCTAGTCTCTGCCAGACAATTCCTGGGGCTCTTAGGCCACATGGCATCCACGGTCCATGTGACGCCAAATGCCTGTCTACACATGAGACCAGCTCAGTGGGGCCTCAGTGGCACCAGGCCACAGGAAGCCTCGCGGACAAAGTGAGGGTGTCCAACCTACTACAGTCTTCTCTGCAATGGTGGCTTCATCTTCCGAATCTAGTGCAAGGGGTGCCTTTTCAGGCACCTCCACACTCTCAGGTGTTGACAACCTATGCTTCTCTACAAGGTTGGGGTGCACGTTGCCAAGGGGCATGTACTCAAGGCCTGTGGACTCCTTGGGAGGCCGCACAGCAGATCAATCTCTTAGAACTGAGAACTTCTCTCATCTCATCTCTCACCAGTCCATCTTAGTTCAGATAGACAATCAAGTGGTTATGTTCTATGTGAACAAACAAGGGGGCACAGGGTCCCGTCCTCTGTCAGGAGGCGCAGAAACTGTGCTCCTGGGCAGTCGATCATGGCATTCTTCTCAAAGCAGTCTACCTCCCAGGTCAGGAGACTTACCCGGCGGACAGATTGAGCAGGATTCTGCAGCCGCACGAATGGCAGTTGAACCCTTTAGTGGTTCAACAGATCTTCCTGAGATGGGGTCTTCCAACCATGGATCTCTTTGCCAGTCCTCAGAACCGTCAACTTCCCAGGTTCTGCTCCAGACAACCGCATCCTCTCAGAGTAGCAGCAGATGCGTTTCTCATTCCATGGTCTACAGGCCTCCTGTATGCATTTCCTCCCACGCCTCTAGTGTCCAAGACACTATTAAAGGTGATCTGGGACAAGGCCCCAGTGATTCTGGTGGCCCCCAGGTGGCCAAGGCAGCCCTGGTTCCCACTACTGTTGCAACTAGCGGTGAACACTCCTCTTCCTCTGGGGATGCAACCCGATCTCCTGTCTCAGGAGCAGGGATCTCTCTTGCACCCCAATCTCCAGTCCCTCAATTTGATGGCCTGGCTGCTGAAAGGGTAGTCCTAGCGCCTTTACTACTGCCAAGGGAAGTGGAAGACGTAGTCTTGGCCTCTAGGAGGTAGTCCACTAGAAAGTCTTATGCCCTTAAGTGGCGTAGATTTTCTGCCTGGTGTACTCAACACAATGAGAATCCCTTCTCATGCCTGGTACCAGTGGTGCTGCAGTATTTGCTTCACCTGTCCAACCTAGGCCTTAAGTCCAGTTCTGTTAAGAGTTCATCTTAGTGCTTTTTCGGCACACCACTCACAGGTGGAGGGTCAGTCTTTCTCCAGTCATCCTTTGGTGGCCCGCTTCCTCAGAGGCCTGCTTTTGCTTAAGCCTCCAGTGCGTCCACCTGCCCCTGAATGGGATTTAAATGTGGTCTTGCAACGGCTTTCTTGCCCACCATTTGAACCTATGGCTACTTGCCCTATGCGTTTTCTGTCTTGGAAAACGCTATTTCTGGTTGCCCTTACCTTAGCTAGGCAAGTGATTGAGCTTCAGGCCCTAGTTTCAGAAGCACCTTATACTAGGTTCTATAAAAACAGGGTAGTCTTGCGGACTCACCCTAAGTTCCTTCCAAAGGTTGTCTCCTCCTTCCACCTCAATCAGGAGGTGGTTCTTCCGACTTTCTTTCCCAGGCCTCATGCTAGCCGGGCTGAGATGGTCCTGCATACTCTGGACTGTAGGAGGGCGTTGTCCTTCTACCTTGACCGTACGCGGGAGCACCGGAGGGCGGTTCAGCTCTTCGTCTCTTATGACCCCAATAAGTTGGGGTTGGCTGTCTCCAAGCATACCTTGTCCATATGGGTAGCTGACTGCATCGCCTGGGCTTACAGGACAGCCGGCCTCTCGTTGCAGGGTCGAGTTACAGCTCACCGTGTCAGGGTGAAGGCTGCGTCAGTGGCTCATCTCTGCTCTGTTCCGCTGGCAGTTATCTGCCGGGCCGCTACTTGGTCTTCAAGCCATACTTTTGCGGCCCACTACTGCCTTGAGAGGGAGTCCCGCAGGGACAGCGCTTTCGGGCAAGCGGTACTCCATAATCTCTTTGAGGTCTAGGCAGCTCCTACCCTCCGGCCCTGGTGTTGGGCTACCTGTCGGGGGGCGTTATCAGAGAAGATTCTGTTCTTGCATGCTGAGGCTCTAGAGGGAGCTCATTTTTCAGTTTGGGGCCTCTGGTAGCCCTAAGCTAGGGAGTCCCATATGTGAGGACTGACTTCCTGCTTGGTTCTGGAGAAAGAGTAGTTACTCACCTGTAACAGGTGTTCTCCAGGAGCAGCAGGAATCAGTCCTCACAATCCTCCCTCCTCCCCTTGGGGTTGTGGTCATATGATTTATTTTTGCTTTTTTGCTGTCTTTTAGCTATGTCATGAGACTGAGCAAGATGGCACCCTTGGGCGGGAAGGGGACTGCGCATGCGTGCTGCATTCCCAAAGGCTTTCTATGAAAGCTGGGGAAATGCTTCGCACGGGGGCTCCGTCAGCGCCGACGTCACCCATAATGTGAGGACTGATTCCTGCTGCTCCTGGAGAACACCTGTTACAGGTGAGTAACTACTCTTTCCCAAAATTCATCCTGCAGTTTTTCCCAACTAAATCTCCAATACAAACATTCTTCTACAGCATGCATGAAAGACAAACTCAAAATACAGGTATTGCCCATTGCTTGCATTTCTTTGCAGTTCTCAAAATCTCCAAAAGGTAGATTAAAATCTATCAAAGATGTTTCTATGCCTCGAATTTCTCATGTGGATCTGTTACCATGAATATGTCTGGTAACTTTTGAACTGAAGTACCACAGGTCCAGGCTTCCTTGAATTCTGATAACGTGATGTCTCCAGCACTCCAGCATCACTGGGAGGCATTTACTTGCATCCACCACCCTTTCTGTAGGGACTTTTGATTCTGCTATTCCTGATTCTATCTCCTTTCATCCTCTCAGGAACCCTCATTTTGTAGCCTCTATTCTCCAGGAACAAGCAGGAAGTCGGTCCTCGCATATAGGTGACGTCAGTGCTGATAGAGCCCATGCGGAGCATTTCCCTAGCTTTTTCACAGAAAGCCTTTGGGAATGCTACCACACATGCGTGGTCCCCTTCCCGCCCAAGGGTGCCATTTTGCTCAGTCTTGTTTTTTCCACGGAGCCCAGTGGACTCATGTCCTGTTTCCCTGGAAAAATCCTCTTAAAAATTATCCTTAAGTTGTTGTTTCCCAGTTTGTGTACCGGTTCCTCTTTCCGCCTCGAGCTGGCACCATCCCTGATGCTGTCCTCAGCTCTTCCCTTCTTTTTTGACAAGGCTTGCCTCAACTGGCGTTCGTGTCCTTTTTCGCCCAGGGGTCATTGATCCTGACCGGGTGTCTCCACCATGTCCCCCAGTGGGATTCAAAAAGTGCGACCGTTGCGGTCAGACCATGTCTGTCGCAGACACCCATGACTGCTGCTTGCACTACATCGGCCCAGACCACGACAATGCCACCTGCGATCTGTGCCAGGCCATGACACCGAGAACCAACAGGAAATGGAATTGTAGGAGATGTTCCTGCGGTCTTACTCAGCACCGGCTTCCCCAATGCTGAGCCCCAAGCCGAGCACATCCCGTGAGGCCTGGGCATCTTCGGAGTCCCATGGTGGTGGCTCCTCTGTAAAGGTGCTGGACCCTCCAAAGAAAAAGAAGATTTTCAAAGCCAGTTGAGGTTCCATCAGTGAAACCCATTAAGCTCCCGCAGAGGGACTTTGGCGACTCTGGGCATTGCTTCCTTAAGGTTTCTAAGAGAGTCCATGGCCGTCGGTGACCGTGCGAGGCTCCCTGATGCAGTGGTCCTCATAGAGGATGCACTTGCAAGAGTGCTGGCATCAGGCTCGAGATCCTCAGTGCCCATGCCGAAAGGTACAGAGCCTTCTGGTATTGAGTTGAGGATGGCAGCCCTGGTGCAGAATTTCTCCAGTAACAAGCAGGAAGTCAGTCCTCACATATGGGTGACATCGGCGCCAACGGAGCCCGCGCGGAGCATTTCCCCAGCTTTCAAAGAAAGCCTTTGGGAATGCTACTACGCATGTGTGGTCCCTTCCCGCTCAAGGGTGCCATCTTGTTAAGTCGTGTTTTCCTGCCCAGCCCAACAGATGTGGTCTTCATCTCTCCCAGAAAAAGTGATTCTTTCCCCTTCTAAATTGTTTGCTTCGGTCTTGACCGGCATTCGTGCCTCTTTCGCCCAGTGGTCCTCGACACCGGCCACGTGTTCTCCACCATGACTCCCAGTGGATTCAAAGTATGACCGATGTGGCCAGATCATATCGGTCACCGATACACATGACCACAGCTCCTCCTGTGACCGATGCCAGGTCATGACGCCCAAGACCAACAAGAAGAGGTCGGAGTTGCAGGGGAAGCTGTTTCCCAAGCCAGACTCTGCTCTGGCGTCTCCTTCTCCCAGTCCAAAGGAGGGTTCCTCGCAGGAGGTCCAGGTGTCCTTCGAATCCTGCAGTGGCGGCTCATCTGGTAGGTCACCCAACCCCCTTAAGAAGAAAAAGGTGCGGCCTCCCAAGTTGCTGTCTAAGCCTGTGAAGGTCCCATGGTGGGACTCGGGCAGCTTGGTGCTGCGCCCTCCTAAATTCTTGAGGCAGGAGCCCTCGACCAGCAGTGACCGCGCCAGGACTCAAGAGCCTATAGTTCTCCTGGAGGACACACTCTCCGGAGTGCCGGCATCTGACTTGAGGTCTGTATGGTGGCCATGGAGCAGAGTCTCTACTCCATACTGGCCTTGCAGGTGTTGATGTCTGGACTTCCAGCATTATTGGCCTGACACCCGGCCCCGGCCTCGGGGGATCTCTAGGGCGTTGAGCCAGGCACAGAGTGCTGCTGGCCTTGGGCAAGTCCTGGGTCCTAGTTGAGGTCCTGGTCCCGATACTCGGGGCCCCAGTCCTCTCTGAGACTAAGGGCCCCTGGTTCCCAAGGGCTACCCCCGAGGCAGTGTCCTTGACTACTTCAAAATCCAAATGGGAGACAGAGGATGAGGTTTCTCCCAGCATCGGGACATCCCCTCGGAGCCCTTACCCCTGCAACCTCAATGCCACTCCTCACCCGAGGATGTGGTGGTCCATGATTTCGTTTGGGACATGGCCCAAGCTCTCTCGGTGCAGACAGTCCGAGGAGGACCTGCGCACCGAGGAGCTGGAAATTTTGCAATATGAGTTGCTGCCCAAGGAGACTCTTACAGTCCCAATCCCACCCATTCTCGAGAGGCTCCTGCTCTGGATCTGGGAGACTTTGGCCTCTGTGCTGCTGGACAGTCTGTATCTTGGCACCATTTACCGGGTCTGAAAGGGTCAGGAGTTGCATAAGTCCCAGGTGCCCCACAACTCAATGGTGGTGGAGTTGTTGATGTAGAGGCTCAAGAGTCAAAAGACCTACTCAGTCCATGCCCCTGGGAAGGGAGGCCCGTGCCCTCGATGCCCTGGACCATAAGTGCTACCAGAGCACCATGCTCGGGTGCCATATACAAGCCTACAAGCTATATATGGGTATGTACTTGTTGAAGAGCTTGGTCCAGGGGTTCTCGGTGGGCCTCGCCGGGGAAACCCTCCAGCGTGTCCTGTCCTTGACCGGGGCTGTCCGGGACTGCTCTATTTCTCTCTAGAGCTGCCTACGTTAGGTTCGAGGCCTCAGCCCGTGTGGTGGCTGCAGGCATCAGTGCTAGGCATGGCTGCAGAACTCAGACCTGGAGCTGTGGGTGCAAGAGAAGCTCCTGGATGTGCCCTGCAATGGGGAGAATCTTTTTGGAAAGCCTATGTCCAGTAAGGCTGCCGAGATCGAGGCTGAGGTAGTAACCCGGCAGAAACTTTGCATAAAGACCTCTGCTTTCCTCAGGAAGAAGCCCCCGGGGGAAAGAAGACTTTTTTCCCTGAGGAAAAAGGGTTATCCCTTGGCTAGCTATTACCAGCCTTACCAGGGTCAGCCTCACCAACCCGCACAGTCAAAGGGCCAGGGGCATGGGCCCAGGAAATCTAAGGCCTCAAAGTCCCAGGCACCAGCCCCCTCTCAGCCAGGGGGAGTTCTTGACTTGGTGGGCAGGGTCTCCCTTCCCCTAGGAGACCCACCTCAGCCCATAGGGGGTTGATTGGCCTCCTTCACCAACAGCTGGGCCACCATCATTACAGACCAGTGGGTCCTGCGGGTGGTGAGTTATTTTCTCCACTTACAGCAAAACCCTCCAGATAACTTTCCAGGGGAGTCATCCCGTCCACCCCTTCACCAGGCCTTGCTCGTCACAGAGCTTGCGAATCTCAAGGACAAGGCTGTGGAACCTGTGCCCCCACCACCTCTGGGGCAGGGGATTCTACTCAAGGTATTTTCTTGTCTCCAAAAGAACATGAGGCCTCCAGTCTATACTGGATCTGTGCAACCTCAACAGGTTCCTGGTGAGGGAGAGGTTTAAGATTCTCTCTTGGAACACTACTACCCTACCTCTTCCAGGGAGACTGGCTCTGCTCCTTGAATCTCAAGGATGCTTATGGTCCACATCCTGATTCATCCCTCCCACAGGCGATACCTGAGGTTTGTGGTGGGGGATCTGCACTTCCAGTACAGGATGCTCCCATTCAGCCTGGCCTCCTCCCCAAGGGTCTTCATAAAGTGCCTGGCCGCAGTGGCCATACATGTGCACTTTCAAGGGGCTCACGTCTTACCCTATCTAGATGACTGGCTCGTCAGGGGCTGCACACCCGGGAGGCAGACTGGGCCATAAGACTTGACCATTCACGCCCTCCACCAGTTGTTTCATCAACAACTACCCCAAATCCAGGCTCTCCCCAGTTCAAACCCTGGAATTCATAAGGGCCCAGCTGGACACCCTGCAGACCAAGGCTTTCTTCCTAGAAGAGAGAGCCCCACCACCTGATGCGGTTGGCGAGTGAGGTTCAAGCCTGCAGGTTGGTGCCAGCCCGGCAACTCCTTTGCTTGTTCGGTCACATGGCCTCAACGGTGCACTTAACACCCCTAGCCTGCCTACACATGCGGGTGGCCCAGTGGTGTCTCCGGATTCAGTGATCTCAGGCCATGGGTGGACTGTGGGACAGGGTGGGATCACTGGACGGCTAGCAGCCTCCCTGGCCTGGTGGCAGTCCCCACACCACTTCAAGGCAGTGATACCTTTCCAGGCACCAGCACCTCAGTGTGTTCTGACTACAGACACCTCCCTGGAAATCTGGGGTGCACATTGCGAGGGCCAGTGCACTCAGGGCTACTGGTCCTCCGAGGAGTCTGTTCTGCAGATCAACATCCTCGAGCTCTGGGCCATCTTTCTGGCCCTGCAGACCTTCTGCCACCTGCTCCAAGGTCTTCCGATCCTCATACAGACAGACAACCAATTGGCCATGTTCTACATGAACAAGCAGGGTGGAACAGGCTCCTAACCCCTCTGCTAGGAGGCCATAGCATTTCACTCCTTTGTGCTATGCAACTGTTTGATCCTAAGAGCTGTGTACCTACTGGGCCAGGACAATATCCTGGCGGACAAGCTCAGCAGGGTCCTTCGGCTGCACAAGTGGCTCCTGGACCCCTGGGTGTCCCAGAGACTCTTCCGGCTCTGGGGCAATCCCTGCCTGGATCTGTTCGCCTCTCCGGACAACTCGCAGCTCCTGTGGTTCTGCTCCCCTCAGCCACACCACAGGAGGGTGGCAGCAGATGTGTTTCTGATATCATGGTCGCCGGGCTTGCTTTACACATTCCCACTGACCCCCCCCCCCCCTGATACCCAAGTGTCTGTTCAAAATCCAGAGCGAGCACGCGTCGGTGATCCTGTGGCCCAGGCAACCCTGGTTCCCCTTGTGATGCTCTCTGTCAGTGACAGCCCTGGTACCCCTGGGCCAGGCCCTTGGCCTCCTCTTGCAGGAGGAGGGAGCTCCCTCCTCCACCCCAACCTGAAGGCTCTAGCACTGACAGCGTGGCTGCTGAAAAGGTAGCATTGGCCCCTTTCCACCTTACAAGGGAGATCGAGGAGATCCTCCTGGCCTCCAGGAAGCCCTCCACTAGGAGGGCTTACACCTTCAAGTGGAGGTGGTTTTCTGTCTGGTGCACAGACAGGGAAGCGAAT
Organism: Ichthyophis bannanicus; assembly: GCA_033557465.1. NCBI lineage: Eukaryota > Metazoa > Chordata > Amphibia > Gymnophiona > Ichthyophiidae > Ichthyophis > Ichthyophis bannanicus. Next base: position 69,404,614 of record CM066037.1, read on the forward strand.
CAGTTCTCCTACCAGGTACAACTCATGTTGCAGTACCTTTTGCATCTCTTACATTCAAGCTTGAAATCGAATTCAGTCAGGGTGCATCTCAGCGCTATAGCTGCGCACCACCACCCTGTAGAGGAGAAGCTCCTCTCAAACCTGCCCCTGGTCTCCAGATTCCTCAGGGGCCTTCTGTTGTTGCAGCCCCCCCAGCAGCAGAATGGGATCTCAATATGGTGCTGTCCCAGCTCACCAGATTGCCATTTGAGCCTATGGGCACCTGTTACATAAGGTACCTCTCCTGGAAAGTGGCTTCCTTGTGGCCTTGACCTCTGCCTGCAGGATGAGAGCACTGCAGGCCCTGGTGGTGGATCCTTCCTGCACCCGGTTCTACATGGAGTGATGCTTTGTACGCATCCCACGTTCCTGCCTAAGGTTGTCTGCTTTTCACCTCAACCAGGGGGTGGTTCTCCCTACCTTCTTTCCATGGCCTCATGCCAGCAAGGAAGAGTTGAGTCTTGCATACCTTGGATTACAAGAGGGCCCTATCCTATCTCCATAGGACCAGGCACCATTGCAAAGCACCCCAACTCTGTCTCCTTCGACCCCAGTAAACTGGGGCTGCCGGTAACCAAAAGGACCCTGTCGTCTTGGGTGGCGGACTGCATTGCCTTCGCTTATGAGCGGGCTGGCCTTTCCCTGGAGCATCAGATCACTGCTCATCACCTCAGGGCCAGGGTCATGTCGGTGGCCAATCTGCACTCGGTACTGGTAATGGAAGTCTGCGAAGCTGTCACATGGTCCTCTGTACATCTCTTTTGCAGTACATTATTGTCTAGAGAGTGAGTCCCGCAGTGACAGTGCTTTCGGCCAGGCGGTAATTCGTAGCATAATCTGTGTATAGACATCTCCTGCCCTCCAGCCTGTTGAGGTTCAGGCTCCCGGACTAGAGCGACAGGGATAGCTGGGCATTGTGGAGTTTCTGGGTAGGGACTCGTCTTCTGTGACTGGCGGCCTCCCCTGGTGGTCGCCGTTGGTGCTGTCGTGGTTCGGGTCCTGGTAGCCTGGAGCTAGGGAATCCCACATTTGAGGACTGGCTTCTGCTTGTTCCTGGAGAAAGTGTAGTTACTCACCTGTAACAGGTGTTCTCCGGGAAAAGCAGGAATCAGTCCTCACAACCCTCCCTCCTCCCCTGGGAGTTGCCTACTCTATCTGTTTTGTCCTTCACCTAAGCTGTCATCTGACTGAACAAGATGGCACCCTTGGACAGGAAGGGGACAATGAATGCATGGGCAGTATTCCCAAAGGCTTTCTTTGAAAGCTGGGGAAATGCTCTGCGCGGGCTCTGTCAGCACCGACATCACCCATATGCGAGGGACTGATTTCTGCTGTTCCTGGAGAACACCTGTTACAGGTGAGTAACTACGCTATCTCTGCCATCCTGGCTTGCAGCAGGCAATTATGTCGGGTTCGCCCCATCATCTGCCCCGACAACCGGGTTCCTGACTACAGGGGAGTCCCTGGGCATTGAGCCAGGCTGTGAGCGCTACCAGCCTCGGATGAGCCCTCTGCACCTATCAAGGTCCCAGTCCCAATTTTCAGGTGTCCAGTCCTCCCCGGCCAGTTTCTGTGAATCTGACCAGAGATCCACTGGGGGACTCCGGTTCCCCTGGCTAGCCTTGAGGTGTGAGAGCCCTGACGTCAAGGACTCCAAGACCTCTCCACACAGATGTCCCCTTGGAGCCATCCCCTCCGGAACTCTGGCACCACTCTCCACCCAAAGGCGTGGCTTTCCACAACTTCGCATGGGACATGGCCCTGGTCCGGTTTCAGGCCTGGTTATAAACCTCCGACCTCAAGCAATGGGGTGCAAGAAAAATTACTGGATGTCCCTTGCATCCGAGAAAGCTTGTTTGGCTAGCCCATGGTCGGCAAGGCGGCCAAGATAGAGACCGAAGTTGTAACCAGGCAAATGCTCTTGAGGTAAACCTCAACTCTTCCCTGGAAGAACCAGGGCCATGTGCTGAGAAAGCCAAAGGCCCAGAACCCTCAGAGACCAGCTCCCACCCAGACTGGGGGGAGATTTTGACTCTCCGGGCAGGGCTTCCTCTCACCCGGGAAACACTCCCCAGCCCACAGGGGACTGCCTGGTGCATTTTGCTCACAGGTGGACCGGGGTCACAAAGGAAGGCTATCTCCTCAAGTTCCAACAAGCACTTCCAGGATTCTTCCCAGGAGAGCCGGTGCAGCCTCTCCTTCACCAGACCTTGCTCCTGAACTCAAGGGTTTGCTCAGAGACAGGGTGGTAGAACCTGTACCCAAAGAACTGTGGGGAAAAGGTTTGTACTCAAGGTATTTTCTTGTCCCCAAAAAAACTAGAGGCTAAAGGTTCATACTAGACCTGCAAAACATGAACAAGTTTCTGGTGAGGGAGAAGTTCAAGATGGAACCCTGCTGCCCTACCTCCACCAGGAAGATTGACTGTGTTTCTTACACCTAAAGGATGCATATATGCACATCCTGATCCACCCCTCCTACAGGGAAGTATGTAAGGTTCGTGATGGGAGGAGAGCACTTCCAGTACAAGGTGCTCCTCACCCAGAGTCTTTATAAAGTGCCTGGCGGTCATAGCCACTTACGTGCGCCTACAAGGGACCTTCGTCGCCCCCTATCTGGACGACTGTTCATCCTGTGGCCTGTCTGGTCTCAAGGGCCATGCTGCCTCTGAGCCAATCTACCTCCTGCCGCACCTATCGTGTGTCATAAACTACCCCAAAACCTGGAGTTCATAGGTGCCCAGCTGGACATGCTACAGGTCAAGGCTTCCCTCCCAAAGGAGAGAGCACTTCGCCTCGTGCAGCTAGTGAGAGAGGTACAGACTCGCCGGTCGGTACCACTGGCTCGCCGCCTCCTCCAGTTGCTGGGCCACATGGCCTCAACAGTTCATGTCACGTGCCTAGCCCACTTGCACATGCAGGCGGCCCAGTGGTGCCTCCGCTCCCTGTGGACCCAAGCCCACAGGCAGTCTGTGATAGGGTCAGAATTGCCCACTAACTGACTTCCTCAGCTGGTGGCAGTCCCTACACCACCTCCAGGAGGGGATGCAACTGTCCTGTGCTGATCCAGACAGACAACCAGGTCGCCATGTTCTGTGTGAGCAAGGGGGCACTTGTTCGTACTCCCTCTGCCAGGAAGTGGTGGCTCTCCTCTCTTTTGCGGTAAGCCACAGAATGTTCCTGCCAGCAGTGTACCTTCCAGGCCAGAGCAATTACTTGGCGGACAAGCTCAGCAGAGTCCTCTGTCCACACGAATGGCGTCTTCACCCCAATGCGGCACAGTGACTCTTCCATCTCTGGGGCAGGCCCGTGATGGACCTGTCCGCTGGCCCCAGGCGGACCTGTCCGCTGGCCCCAGGCGGACCTGTCCGCTGGCCCCAGGCGGACCTGTCCGCTGGCCCCAGGCGGACCTGTCCGCTGGCCCCAGGCGGACCTGTCCGCTGGCCCGCTTCTGCTCACGCCAGCTGCACCTGGAGAGAGTAGCAGCAGATACCTTCCTGATCTCGCAATCTGAGGGCCACCTCTATGCCTTCCTACCAACCTCACTGGTGGCCAAGACCCTCTTCAAAATCCAGAGCAAGCGGGCATCAGTGAATCCTGATCACCCTTAGATGGGCCTGGCAACCATGGTTCCCTCTGCTGCTCTCCCTGTCCGTGGCACTCCTGGTCCCGCTGGGTCAGGATCCGAACCTCCTGTCCCAGGAGGAGGGCTTCTTCCTGCACTCCAATTCGGAGTCCCTAGGGTTGACAGCATGGCTGCTGAAAGGATAGCCTTGGCCTCCTTCAATCTCCCAGGAGAAGTTGGAGATCCTGTTGGCCTCCCGAAAGCCCTCCATCAGACGGGCATCTACATTCAAATGGAAGAGATTCTCCATCTGGTCTTGATCACTGGATCACTGCACCATCATGTGCGGGCCATGGCTGTGCTGGTGGCCAACCTCCACTCAGTGCCGGTGCTGGAAATCTGCAGAGCCACCACATGGGCTTCAGTTCACACACTTGTAACTCATCACTTCCTGGAGAGTGCATCCCACAGGGCAGTGCCTTCGGACAGGCAAGTACTGTATAATATTTTCGGTGTATAGGCATCTGCTGCTCTCCAACCCTGTTGTGTTCAGGCTACTGGAGTAATAGTGTCGCTGGACGCTAGGGTCCTGCAGAGCCCTTCAGTGGGGACTCATCTTCTTCAACTCATGGCTACCCGATGGGTCGCCGGTGATACTGTTGTGGTTTGGTCCTTGGCAGCCTGGAGCTTGGGAGTCCCATATGTGAGGACTGACTTCCTGCTTGTTCCTGGAGAAAGCATAGTTATTCACCTGTAACAGGTATTCTCCAGGGACATCAGTCCTCACAACCCTCCCTCCTCCCCTTGAAGTTGCCTCCCTGCATTGTTTTACATTTTTTTTTTGCTATGTCATCTGACTGAGCAAGATGGCACCCTTGGGCAGGAAGGGGACCACGCATGCGTGGTAGCATTCCTAAAAGTTTTCTGTGAAAACTGGGGAAATGCTCCACACGGGCTCCGGTGCTGACGTCACCCATATGTGAGGACTGATTCCTGCTGTCCCTGGAGAATACCTGTTACAGGTGAGTAACTACATTTTTCTGCCCCCCCCCCAACCAAACGCAGAAGTCTTTCCCAGTGTATTTCTAAACCCCCTAACACAGAAGCTTCTCTCAATCCCCCCCCATTATCCCCCCAGAAAAGGCCTGTTTTGAATTTCAAAAAAACATACCTAGCAGCCCCTCTGGTGTAAACCTCAGCTGCCACTGCCTCCCAGTCAGGGTTTCAGGCAAAACTAATGGCTTTTGCTGTCTCCTGATCTATTACTTTTGCCTGTAGACCTGATAGAGAGGCATTGGCAATGGCAGGATTCATTAAATATGAGTGACATCTCAGACAGCCTTTGTGCAAAAACCCTTCTCCGCTTCTACCAGAAGCTTTTAGAGGAGCTCCAGTGTATGTGTGCATCTTCCTGTCTGCCACTGTGCCATTTCCATTAGTCGTCTCTTGCTGCAGAAACCCATAGTTCTCCAGGACCAAGCAGGAAGTCAGTCCTCACTTATGGGTGACGTCGGCGCCGACGGAGCCCTCGCGGAGCAATTTTCCCCAGCTTTCAAAGAAAGCCTTTGGGAATTGCAGCGCGCATGCGCGGTCGTCTTCCCGCCCGAGGGTGCCATCTTAGCCAGTCTTCTTTTTTCCGCGGAGCCCTGCAGACGTCCCGTCTTGTCCCCGCGAAAAAGTAGATTTTAATCATAATTTTATACTTATTTCTGTCGGTTCGACGCAGATCTTTTTCCCGCCCGGACTAGAGACTCAGGACACTAGTCCTCTAGCGTTTTTTCCGTTTTTCTGACTTAGTCAGCTATCAATTTCGTTTTCCCTGGCAGCCCGGTCCTTTGACCTCGCAGGGGCCCTTTTTCCCCCGATGGCTGCCAGTGGCTTTAAGCGGTGTGGTCGGTGTGACCGAAATATGTCACTAACCGACACACACGACTTTTGCCTCCGCTGCTTGGGCCCGGATCATGAGGAACTGATCTGTGGGCCCTGCAGCAAACTGTCCTCGAAGGCGTTGAGAAGTCGGCGGCATCAGCGCGAGAGAATCTTCGCTGACCCCAGCCGTACCCGGACCTCGTCGGAGGCCTCCGTGTCAAAGGGCTCCAGCTCGGACCGTCGCCGGAGCTCCTCCGACCGGGGTTCTCCCTCCGGGGACCATCGTCGGAAGGAAAAACCCGCGAGGGCGGCGTCGGTGGACGCTCCTGGCTCCGCGAGGGCCAGGTCGCATAGCCCCGACAGCCGCCCCGGGTCCTTGGAGAAGGAACATCTCCCAAAGCGACCTCGCCTGGAGTCGGAGATGCCTGCCCGGGTAAGTCCTGTAGTCCTTCTGGACTCGCCTCCGCGACAGCCGACGTCGGGCCCGACGCTGTCGGGGCCCGAGTCGGGGGCTGCTGGGTCACCTGAGCTCGGACTCAGGTTGACGGCCTTGGAGAGCAGACTGTCTGCCTTCATGGACCAGCAGCGGGCACTGCTCGCTGGCCTCGCTGGCGCCGCTGCCCCGACCGCCGGGACGTCGACGTCCAAGTCGACCCCGGAGACCGAGCCGATCCTCGAGTCAATGAGAACTCGAGTCGATCCTCGGTCGAGGTCACCCTCGGCCTCCCGTTCGGGACCGAGGTCGCCGACGCCGACTCCCTCGACGTCGGGGCGGCTGGCGCCGCATCCTGCCCAGGCCGACCCCACCGAGTCCTCGTCGGAGTCGGTCTGGGAGTCTGAGGAGGAAGAGTCACCTGATTCTTTCCGGACTCGGTGTGTCCCATCGGACTCACCGGGGTCCGAGCCTCGGAAGCAGTCCCCCCCGGAGGATGCCCGGTTCTCGGACTTCGTTAGGGATATGGCCAAGGCTTTGGCCTTCCCTGCGGATCCCGAGGAGGAGCCTTGAGCCGAAGAGCTCGACGCCCTCCAGTATGACTCTCCTGCGAGGGAGCACTTTACTGTGCCGGTTCCTCCTATGCTGGAACGACTACTCTTCCGCATGTGGGAGAGTCCGGCCTCCTCGCCGGTCCTGAGCAAGCGGGTCGATTCTATCTATCGGGTCCGCAAGAGCCCTGGCTTTCAGAAGGCACAGCTGCCACACCATTCCATGGTAGTGGAATCGGCCATGCATCGTCTTAAGAGCCAGAAGATGCACTCCTCGGTGCCTCCTGGAAGGGAGGCCCGTAACCTGGATGGCCTTGGCAAGAAGTGCTTCCAGGGCTCTATGCTCGCATGTCGTGTCCAGACTTACCAGCTCTACATGGGCATGTATCTCCGGGATCTGGCTAAAGAGCTAGCCGGATTCTCCGCTGGTCTCTCCGAGGAGCCCTTGCGGAGGTTCCTAGCCTTGTCCACGGGCATTCGGGAATGCTCAAAGTTCATGTCCCGAGCAGCCTATGATGGCTTTGAGGCCTCGGCTAGAGTGGCCGCAGCCGGCATCGGTGCCCGCCGACAGGCTTGGCTTCAGTCGTCGGATCTTGAGCCCTGGGTACAGGACAAGTTGGTCGATGTCCCCTGCCGAGGCGAAAACCTCTTTGGCAAGCCCATGGCGGAAAAGGCTGCACAAATTGAGACTGAGACTCTCACCAGGACCAGGCTTTCTAGGAAGACCTCCGCCCCTTCCCAGAAAAAGAAGGGCTCGGGAAAAAAGTCCTTTTACCCGAGGAAGGCGGCTGCCTACAAACAGTACCCCCATTATCAGGCCCCTGCAGCTCCCCAACAGGGCCAGCAGGCCAAGGGACGGGGTAACGGGTCCCGTAGGCAGCAAGCCCCCAAGCCTGCACCACCAGCCCCTGCTCAGCAGGGTGGGGGTTTTTGACTCGCTCAGCATAGCCTCTCCCCCCCCGCTGGTTCCTCCCAGCACCGGAGGCCGGCTGGTTCACTTCGGCCACAGGTGGTCCAGCATCACCGCAGATGCCTGGGTACTTCAGGTCGTGCGAGAAGGCTACCTTCTCCACTTCCATCAGGTCCCTCCCTCCTATTTTCCGGGAGAACCTTCGCGCCCCCCTCTGCACAGGGAGTTGCTCCTTCAGGAGTTAGCAGGTCTTCTGCAGGAACAGGCGGTGGAAACCGGTGCCCCACCACCTGAGAGGTCAAGGCTTTTATTCAAGGTATTTTCTGATACCAAAGAGAACAGGGGGCCTCAGACCCATCCTGGACTTGCGCAACCTCAACAAGTTCCTTGTGCGGGAGAAGTTCAAAATGCTTACCCTTGGAATCCTTCTGCCCTACCTCCAGCAGGGAGATTGGCTATGCTCCTTGGATCTAAAGGATGCCTACACGCACATCCTCATCCACCCAAGCCACCGCCAATACCTAAGGTTTGTGGTGGCAGGAAATCATTACCAGTACAGAGTACTGCCCTTTGGCCTATCCTCCGCACCGCGAGTCTTCACAAAATGTCTCGCGGTCGTGGCGGCCCATCTCCGGCTTCACGGCCTCTATGTCTTTCCGTACCTCGACGACTGGCTCATCAGAGCAGCGTCCGCTCAGGAGGTCACCAACGCCACGTGCCGCACGGTGACTCTGCTGCAGCACTTGGGCTTTGTTATAAACTTCGCAAAGTCCACTTTGCTCCCCTCACAGGATCTCGAGTTCATCGGCGCAAGGCTGCACACTCCTCGGGCACGAGCGTACCTACCGCTCGACAGGGCTCAACGGCTCATGGACCTAGCCGGCCGCTTTCGCAGCCAGCCCCTGGTCTCCGCCAGGCGCTTCCTGAGACTGCTCGGCCATATGGCTTCCACCGTCCATGTGACCCCCAATGCCCGCCTGAATATGCGGTCTGCTCAATGGTGTCTCCGCCAGCAGTGGCGACAAGCCACAGGCGGCCTGGCAGACCTAGTGCGCGTCTCCGAGCCGCTGCTCTCGTCTCTCCGGTGGTGGCTCCGGCAGCCGAACCTGATATTCGGAATGCCTTTCCAGTCACCTCAGCCGACCCGGGTGCTGACCACCGATGCATCCCTCCTGGGCTGGGGAGCACATTGCCAAGAGGCACGTACTCAGGGCCTCTGGACCACGTGGGAGTCTGCTCAGCAGATCAACTTCCTGGAGCTCAGGGCGATCCGCCTAGCTCTCAAGGCCTTCTCCCACCTGACTTCCCAACAGTCCGTCCTTGTCCAGACGGACAATCAAGTTGCCATGTTCTACGTGAACAAGCAGGGGGGCACGGGCTCCTTCCTCCTCTGCCGGGAGGCACAGAAGCTCTGCTCTTGGGCCGTCAGTCACGGCATTCTCCTCAAGGCAGTTTATCTCCCGGGCCAAGAAAATTGCCTTGCAGACAAACTCAGCAGGGTCCTCCAGCCGCACGAGTGGCGTCTGGATCCCTTGGTAGTTCAGAAGCTCTTCCTCAAGTGGGGTCTCCCCACGGTGGATCTCATTGCAAGTCCTTACATCCGGCAGCTTCCTCGCTTCTGCTCTCGTCAGCCACACCCCCTTCGGGTGGCGGCGGACGCCTTTCTGATCTCGTGGTCGGGGAGCCTTCTGTACGCTTTCCCTCCCATCCCGCTGGTCTCTCGGACTCTTTTCAAGGTTCTCCGAGACAAAGCCTTCATGATCCTGGTGGCCCTAGCTGGCCCAGGCAGCCGTGGTTTCCGCTCCTGCTGCAAACTGGCGGTGGAGGATCCAATCCCTCTGGGGGTACAACCGGATCTCCTCACTCAGGATCAGGGGTCCCTTCTGCACCCCAACCTCAGGTCTCTCAACCTCATGGCCTGGCTGCTGAGAGGGTAGTCCTTGCTCCCCTTCTCCTGCCAGCAGAGGTGGAGGAGGTCGTCTTAGCTTCGCGACGGCCTTCTACCCGCAAATGCTACGCCCTTAAATGGCGTCGCTTTGCAGTCTGGTGTGCCCAACAGTCTCAGGATCCCTTCTCCTGCCCGGTGTCGGTGATCTTGCAGTACTTGCTGCACCTCTCTAATCTGGGACTTAAGTCCAACTCCGTCAAAGTTCACCTCAGTGCTCTTTCAGCACATCATGTGCCAGTGGACGGCAGACCTCTCTCCAATGACCCTCTCGTAGTGAGGTTTCTCCGAGGTCTCCTTCTACTTAAACCACCTCTGCGCCCGCCAGCGCCTGACTGGGACCTGAATGTGGTTTTGCAGCGGATCACCTGTCCGCCTTTTGAACCTATGGCTACCTGTTCTCTCCGTTTTCTGTCTTGGAAAACACTGTTCTTGATAGCCCTCACTTCCGCTAGGCGCGTAAGTGAATTGCAGGCCCTCGTGTCTGATCCCCCTTACACTAGGTTCTACAAAAATAGGGTAGTCCTACGGACTCACCCAAAATTTCTGCCTAAAGTGGTCTCCCCTTTTCACATCAATCAGGAGGTGGTACTTCCAACCTTCTTTCCCAGACCACACTCCAGCCGAGCTGAAACGGTCCTCCATACCCTGGACTGTAGAAGGGCATTGAACTTCTACCTTGACCGTACGCGGGAGCACCGTAAAGCTGCTCAGCTTTTTGTGTCTTTTGACCCCAATAAATTGGGGCTCCCGGTCTCCAAGCGTACTCTGTCCATCTGGGTTGCGGACTGTATCTCTTGGGCTTATGGGGCAGCCGGACTCTCCTTAGAAAGTCGAGTCACGGCTCATTGCGTTCGGGCAAAGGCCACGTCAGTGGCTTACCTCCGCTCTGTCCCGCTGGCAGACATCTGCCGGGCCGCTACTTGGTCTTCGAGCCAGACTTTTGCGGTCCATTACTGTCTCGAGAGGGAGTCCCGTAGGGACAGTGCTTTCGGACAGGCAGTCCTCCGTAATCTCTTTGAGGTCTGAGCAACTCCTACCCTCCATCCCGGATGTGGGCTACCGGTGGGTGATAATTCAGCGAAGATTCTATCCTTCTGTGCTGCTGAGCTAGAGGGAGCTCATTTTTGTGCTTAGGGTCTCCGGTAGCCTTGAGCTTGGAGTCCCATAAGTGAGGACTGACTTCCTGCTTGGTCCTGGAGAAAGCGTAGTTACTCACCTGTAACAGGTGTTCTCCAGGAGCAGCAGGAATCAGTCCTCACTACCCTCCCTCCTCCCCTTGGAGTTGCAATCGTCTGCTTATGTTGTTTTTGCAAATTTTTATGCTGTCTTTTTTAGCTATGTCATCTGACTGGCTAAGATGGCACCCTCGGGCGGGAAGACGACCGCGCATGCGCGCTGCAATTCCCAAAGGCTTTCTTTGAAAGCTGGGGAAAATTGCTCCGCGAGGGCTCCGTCGGCGCCGACGTCACCCATAAGTGAGGACTGATTCCTGCTGCTCCTGGAGAACACCTGTTACAGGTGAGTAACTACGCTATTTTGTTCTCTTTTTACACAGTAATGTTTTTCAAGTGATTATGCTTGTTAGGTTTTTTTTTTTTGGTTGTCTCCCGCCCCCCCCCCCCCCCCGATCTTGAGGTTGCATACTACTATTAGGTTTGTCCTCTTATGTTAGTTTTTAGGATATTTTCACTTTTTTTCCTTTATTTTTTCCTTGTCGCCCTTTATATTCTACTGAAACTGCTCTTGCCAAAGTCTCCAGTGACTTGTTTCTGGCAAAATCCAAAGGCCTTTACGCAGTCCTCATCCTTCATGACCTCTCTTCTGCTTTTGATACTGACTACAACCTTCTCCTTGATACCCTGTCGCTTGGTTTTCAGAGCTTTGTACTATTCTGGTTCTCTTATTTCTCCCATCGCTCTTTCGGTGTTTGTTCTGGTGGATCCTCCTTTGCTGCTATCCTACTCTGTTGGTGTACCCCAAGAATCTGTCTTGGGTCCACTCCTTTTCTTTCTCTGTACCCAGTCCTTTTGAGCCGATGGCTACCCGCCATCTCTGCTTCCTCTCTTGTAAAGCGCTTTTCTTGGTGGCACGCTCCTCGGCCAGATGAGTGAGTGAGCTGCAGGCTCTGGTCACCAATAGACCGTACACACGGTTCTATAGGAACAGGGTGGTGCTTCACACTCACCCCAAGTTCCTTCCGAAAGTAGTCTCCTCGTTCCACCTCAACCAGGAGGTGGTACTTCCGACCTTCTTTCCCAGGCCACATGCCAGTCGGGCAGAAGCAGTTCTGCACACCCTGGACTGTAAGAGGGCTTTGGCCTTCTATATGGAACAGCGGGGACATAGAAGGGCATCCCGGTTCTTTGTCTCTTATGACCCCAGTAAGCTGGGGATGCCTGTCTCCAAGCATACCTTGTCCACTTGGGTGGCGGATTGTATCGCCTGGGCATACAGGGCGGCCGACCTCCCATTGCAGGGTCGTGCCATGGCCCACCGGGTCAAGGCTAAGGCAGCATCAGTGGCTCAGGTTTAGGCAGCTCCTACCCTCCGACCCTCGGGTGTCAGGCTACCGGAGTGTTACGTTCTCAGCTGAACCTCTGTCATGGCTGCTGCGGCTCTTATAGAGGGAGCCTATTTTTCAGTTATGGGTTCTTGGTAGCCTATAGCTGGGGAGCACTGTTCCCTCTAAGCTGTGCGCGTGTGCGCGCACACACTCCTCGCCGAGTGAGCGCACATACTTTACAACAGAGTGCACAAAAATTACGGTTCTGATTCTGATAGATAACACAGACGTCTTAAAATTTAAAAGTTGTGATTGTAATTACTAGAAATTTTCCGCTTCATCTCGTAATCGTCTATTTTCATTTAATTTGATTAAAATCAATGTGGTGTACATACTGTATTCTGATGTGTAGTCAAATTTTAAAGTATATAACTCAGAGTGTCGTTATGTGGCGCACAAAAATTTAACATTCCTTCAAAAGCTGCACAGCTGATATTTTATGCGCACACAGCCTACAGAAAATTAGAGGGAACATTGCTGGGGAGTCCCATATGTGAGGACTGACTTCCTGCTTGTTCCTGGAGAAAGCGTAGTTATCTGTAGCAGGTGTTCTCCAGGGACAGCAGGAATCAGTCCTCATGACCCTCCCTCCTCCCCTTGGAGTTGCAGTCCTATTATGAATTTTTATTATTTTGCCGTCTCTTTAGCTATGTCATTTGACTGAGCAAGATGGTACCCTTGGGCGGGAAGGGGACCATGCATGCGTGATGGAATCACAAAGGCTTTCTCTGAAAGCTGGGGATTGCTCGGCGTGAGAGCTTCGTCGGCACCGACGTCACCCATATGTGAGGACTGATTCCTGCTGTCCCTGGAGAACACCTGTTGCAGGTGAGTAACTATGCTTTCACCCTGGTCTTCAGAATGTAAAGACCCGATTGTCCTATGCTTATAAACGTTGAACTGAATGATTATGGACCAGAAGCATTCAACGCTTTAAACACTGAAGTATGTCTTGATCGTTGCCCTCTGAGCGAAGGCTAACCAATGGGCCGGATGGTATACATCCAAGGGTGTTGAAAGAACTGAAATATGAGATTGCAGAACTGCTATCAGTAATCTGTGAACTATCATTAAAATCATCTCTAATACCTGAAGATTGGAGGATCGCCAGTGTAACACCAATTTTTAAAAAGGGTTCCAGGGGTGATCCGGGAAACTACAGACCGATGAGCCTGACGTCAGTACCGGGAAAAATGGTAGAAACCATCATAAAGAATAAAATTACTCAGCATGTAGATAGTCACAACCTAATGGGAGACAGCCAACATGGCTTTAGACAAGGAAGATCTTGTCTTACTAATCTGTTATGTTTTTTTGAAGGAGTGAATAAATAGGTGGACAAAGGTGAGTCGGTTGATATTGTGTATCTGGACTTTCAGAAAGCCTTTGACAAGGTCCCTCATCAGAGACTTTTGGCAAAACTAAAGAGTCATGGGATAGGAGGCAGTGTACTACTGTGGATCAGGAACTGGTTAAAAGATAGAAAGCAGAGGGTAGGGCTAAATGGCCAATTTTCCCAATGGAGAAAGGTGAATAGTGGTGTACCCCAGGGATCTGTTCTGGGTTTGCAGCTTTTTGACATATTCATAAATGACCTGGAAAGTGGAATAACGAGTGAGGTTATCAAATTTGCAGATGACACAAAATTATTTAAAGTTGTTAAAACCCAAGAGGATTGTGAAAAATTGCAAGAGGATCTTGATAAATTGGAAGACTGGGCATCAAAATGGCAGATGAAATTTAATGTGGACAAGTGCAAGGTTATGCACCTAGGGAAGAACAACCCAAACTATGGTTACACGATGCAAGGTTCCACATTAGGAACCACCACCCAGGAAAAAGATTTAGGCGTCATTGTGGATACCATGTTAAAACCCTTGGCCCAGTGTGCAGCGGCGGCCAAGAGAGCAAATAGAATGCTAGGTATGATAAGGAAAGGAATGGAAAATAAAACAAAAGAGATTATGCCTCTATATCGTTCCATGGTGAGACCACACCTTGAATATTGTGTGCAATTCTGGTCGCCGTATCTTAAAAAGGATATAGCGATTTTAGAAAAGGTACAGAGAAGAGCCACCAAAATGGTAAAGGGGATGGAAGGATACTCCTATGAAGAAAGGCTAAAAAGGTTAGGGCTCTTTAACCTGGAAAAGAGACGGCTGAGGGGAGATATGATAGAAGTCTATAAATTAATGAACAGAGTGGAACGGGTAAACGTAGATCGATTGTTTACCTTATCAGAATATAGAAAGACTAGGGGACATGCAATGAAGCTACAGGGTAAACTATTTAAGACTAATAAAAGAAAATATTTTTTCACTCAACGTGTAATCAAACTCTGGAATTTGTTACCGGAGGATGTAGTAAAGGCTGTTAGTGTAGCTGGGTTTAAAAAAGGTTTGGACAAGTTCCTGGAGGAAAGGTCCATAAACCATTATTAAGAAGTGACCGACGATATCAATGCTTGACCCAGTACAAGCATTGTGGAACTTGTCTTTTGGGGAAACTGCTAGGTACATGTGACCTAGATTGGCCACTGTTGGAAACAGAATACTGGGCTTGATGGACCTTGGTCTGGCCCAGTATGGCATATCTTATGTTCTTAATTCATTATGTATGATGTAATGTGTGTTGATTTTTGGTAACCCAGAAATCCCCTTCGCTGCAGCATTCTGAGCTCACTCACATACATCGTGAAATGCTGATGAAGAGCACATTACAGTAGTGAAACAGAGAAAACTAGCACCTGAATAACTCTTAAATCCTGTTGAGAGAAATAACCTTAGCTTGCTTAAATAAAGCTTATAAAATGCAGATTTTACTACTGCTTTAAAATGTAACCTCCAAAGAAAGCTGAGGATCTAGCACTACTACATGATGGTGATTGCTAGAACTCAAACTAAGACAGAAACACATTCCATCGTACAGTTCACGATCAGCACTTCAGTGTTCTTAAAACACGCTCACTTTATTTCAACCCATTTTCTAAAGCGCCCAACCTTTGATTTCTGGTATCATCCATAGTCATCTTAAGTGGTATAAGCACCATAATGTCATTGTGTACATTCTCTATCCTAATCCTAATTGTTTTAACAGAACATAATGGTCAGATATATAAATTGAAAAGTGCAGTAGAGAGCTAGGAAGCCTGGGGAACCCTCGTGTTAAATTTCTCTAATTTTGTTAACTGACAGTTTGATATTAACTCTGATCTGTCAGATAAGATGTAAACTATTTTAAAGGAGTCCCACCAATGTGCAGCTTTCTTCAATCTAATAAAATTGCATGACTAATATATCAAAGGCAGAAAAATGTGAAAAAGATAACCAGGGACAATTTAAGGCACACATTTTCATCTAATAGCATAAAAGTAACGTGTCTGTCCCATATTTGGACAGAAGCCATACTCAGGTGATCAAGTATTTTGCCATCCATTATTAAATCTTGCAATTGTTTTACAGTAAGTAAAGGATTTTACAGCGACCACCTTAACTGCAGCATTTTTCAAAAGTGGACAAGCTATCATGTTTACAAATCTGCAGGCAATATATACCAGGCTCTAAAGATATTTATAATCTGGGTAAGCACAGGGGTCATCAAATGATTCAAAAAATTTCACCCAAGTAGGGCAAGGGTCCAAGTGACATGTAGAAATTGATAACTAAGAAATCAAACCTAAAACATCCTCTTTCCTTCAAAATGCCCAGGGGTTCATGCTCTACGAAATCATTATAGGCAACTGTACCCTCGTCACAAACACACGCATCATTGCTAACCACTTCAGAAGATTCAGACAAAGTAGCGCATATCTTAAGCACTTTATCATGAAAATTAATTTGCCAACATGTTGGCAGACAAATTGAATGGCACTGCATCCAGCATCTTAAACGCTGTGAGTTCATGTATAGTCTCCAACAGATATAAGTCAATCTACAGTACACTATATGCGCTCACTAAAATGTCTGCTTCCCCCACTTCTGCTAGATTAGTTATTTTTATTGGTTTACACCAGGCATGTCCAAGAGGTAGATCGTGATCTACCTGTAGATCGCGGAGGGATCAGAGATAGATCGCCAGCCCCACTTGGCTCCATCTCTCCAGCAGCTCGCCCCATTGCTAGGAGAGAGCGCGTGCCGGCAGGTCGTCTGCCAAGGGCTTGCTGCCGCTGCTGATCTTTTGCCTGTCTTTTTTTCCCTGCCTGTGGGTGTATTGGGGGCGCTTGTTTTCGTGCTAATAGTTTGTGGGTACCCCTGGGGGCCGCTACCCGCGACAAGAAGCCACAGGCCCGGCATCATACCTGGTCTCCTGCCTCTCAGAATCACCCATTCCTGCCCCCGCCCCAACATCCCTTAGAAGTGTGTTATATACCGGGCGATATCCATTCGCCTGGGCTTTACCTGAATACACTTACTGTATTAGTTGTGTCGTGTGCTGGTCGTTGGTCGCTTTATAGTTGGCTTTCATTAAACATTTTCGGGCAGACACAACGAAGTGTCAAGAATTTGGTGATTCTGGCAGGTGCTTCCAATTTTATTCTTACTTGCCTATGCCTTGCCTTCGGATTGGTTCATATCACTGACTTTTGCTTGCCTCTTCAATTTTATTTCACATTGCCTTTGCGTTGATTCTACACTGTGGTGTTGTCTAATTTGTAACGCCCCAGAATCCTTGCCCAAAAAGGGTAATCTAGAACGTCGTTATAAGGCTCTGCATAGCAATAAGTTTGATGCTGATTTTCCACCCAAAAGTGAAATTCGTAAACTGAAGCTCAAAGAACTTAAATTGAAATTGGCTACTCAGCAACACCTGATGGCAAAGCCAAGGTTACATTCGGTCAGTGCAACCATAGCATCCTTCAAGGTCAGCAACCTGATCGCAAAGAAATGCAAACCTTTCTCTGAAGGGGAATTTGTGAAAGATTGTTTTCTTGAAACAGCTGACAATCTTTTTGAAGGATTTAAAAATAAGAAAGAGATCATAGCTGCTAGTCAAGATGTACAATTGTCAAGAAATACTGTCGTGCGGTGAATAGAAAAGATGTGTGGAGACACAATTGAACAATTGTTGGAGGATGTTTCAAATTGTGGTGTTTTCTCACTCCAACTGGATGAATCTACAGACATAAGAGACATAGCCCAGTTACTAGTCTTTATCCGGATGGTTTTTGAAGACTTCAGTGTTAAAGAACTACTTGGAATGATTTCTTTAAAAGGGTCAGGAACTATTCAGTTCTTTCCATTCTTTTGTGACAAAGTGTAATCTTCCATTGCATAGACTTGTTTCCATCACTACTGATGGAGCAAGAGCAATGACAGGTGAGGTTAACAGTTTCATAGCCCTCTGTTGACAGCATGACGACTTCCCAGATTTCCTTTCTTACCACTACATCATTCACCAGCAAGTTTTGGCAAGCAAGAAACTCAATACAAAGACTGTCAGACATTGTAAATTCAGTTTGTGGAAGATCACTTCAAAGACGCCTTTTCAGTCTTACTCGATGAAGGGGCAGCAGAAATCATTTTGCACACAGATGTAAGGTGGCTAAGTAGGCACAAATTTCTGCAAAGATTTTGTGATTTGCTGAATGAAATAAGTTTTTTGAAGGAGAGGGGAGATGACCAAGCAGAGTTGGAAGATGAGGAGTGGTTATGTGATCTGGCATTTCTCGCTGACTTTACAGGCGAACTAAGTGATATGAACCTTGAACTACAAGGTAAAAACAAATGCATTGGCGAGATGAATAGTACAGTTTCATCCTCCAAGAGCAAATTTGAGCTAATGATGACTGACCTTGCAGACAACACTTTTGATCATTTTCCTAATACGCAGGACCATCTGAGACGAAATCCAAATTGTTTTTCAGAACGAGAAGTATGTGACTCAAATCTGTTCTGTTATCCAGGAATTCGAAAGCAGATTCTGTGACTTCCAAAACATTGGAACAGTTGTGGAGTACTTGTCATACCCATTCAAAGTAGATGTGGACATTAAAGAAACTGCAGCTGCTATCAGTAAAAATTACTCATTGAACAAGCCATCTCTTGAAAACGAAATATTAACCCTTAAAAATGACACTTTTCTCAAGACCCGTGCTGAGCAAGAATCGTTTTGGAAGCTAGTGCCTAGAGACAAATTTCCCAACTTGAGAAGATGCAGTGAAGCTGTACACTCCTGTTTCGGTTCAACTTATTTGTGTGAATCTGCATGTTCCCATCTGAAAATGACAGAGTACACAACGTTCCAACATGACAGATGAACATCTCCAGGATTCCCTGAGACTGGCCCTCATGCAATATTCACCCAACTTCAAAAAGCTGGTGGATGAAATGCAGGCTCAGACGTCTCACTAATGAGCAAGAGCGAAATATTAGATTGCGTAAGATCAGCCTGGATCAATATTCGACCTAAATTTAACACAAATTACTCAATAAAACTTTAAGAAAAAATGTACTTTCCATTTCCCCTCGCAGTTCTTATCGGATCTTCGTTTTTGTTTTTGCTTAATTTGCTTAACAGCTGATCACATCCAAGTAAATGACAGAAGGTTCATTAAAAAAGGGAGGGGGAATCCTCCAACTTTATTGGGTTAAAATTTAATTTGAAACTTAATTTTCATGGTGGTAGATCACTGGCACTCTTGGCCGGAAAAAGTAAATTATGACCTGGTTTACACTGCCAACATTTCACAGCATTAACCAAGCTGATATCTCAAGCCAGTGTCCCAACCACGATCATATCCCCCATCCACCTCCCCTTATCCTAAATACATTTTCTGAGTCTGCACCCTGTGGCACTGCGGGGTCAAAGTTTTCAAAAATGGCTGTCAGACTACCAAAAATATTTTGCCTTTCTGCACACTGGCAGTTACTACAGACAAGGCTTCCATTTGTATTGACATTCATCTGCATTTGCTACAACATAAACCAGCCCACTTAATGCTGCTTTCTTTTTTTCCACTAAAAAGGCTTTCTGAGCAAACACAATTCCCCCACTCTACTCCCCAAAGACAAATGATCATACATATCTAAAAGACATGCTTCCTCATCCCCCTTCCATCCTTACCCCAAACACTGACCGGAATTGGTGCACACCAAAAACATGCCACCAAAGGACACTGCATCACACTATGAAGGAAGTTCCCTCAGCAGCACCACCACACTTCAGGGATACGCCTCCCTCTAACACCCTAGCTTTGTGTCCATTGGGGGTGCGTATATAAACGATACATAAACTTAAAGTACAACTCCTGCCACACCAACTCGTGCACATCAAACACACCTGCTCTAAAATCATCCACATCTCTATTTGAAGCTCCCTAGCCAGACCTCTATCACTTGCTCCAATTCTCACCTGGATATTGAGACAGTTACTGATGCAACCCCCACTTTTCAGCATCCCTGCAATTGCACCTTATCAGACAATACATTACATAGCAGCCTATGATCCTCCTGCAGACATTGTTGCACATAGTGCCTAAGCTACAAAAGCTCTTAGAACTGCTTATTCAACCTATATTCCTTCTTTAGGGCCCACCACACTAGATAGCACCAAAACACTCATTTTCTGCCCACCTGTAAACTCCAAATTCGAGCTATATAACACACAAGATGGAGATTATGGTGCCAACAACTAACCACCTAGCTCAATATCCACCATGTCTTTCGAAACCCCCAGCCAATCCCTGATATAGTGGAATAAAGTGCAAATGTAAAGATGGAAATTTGGAAGTCCAACCCCCTAGTCAAGCACCACACTCTGCATCAATCCTAACTGCATCCTAGGTTTACCACCCTTCCACAGAAAGATGCAGAGCTCACTCCTAATGATGATCATCTCTCTGAAGGAAAACCACTGGTGGGCAAAATAACCATTTTAATAAATGCACTCTCCTCCACACTGAGAGACAACCTTCTCCACTGGATCAGCATGTTCTGGTAGATTAGATTAATAGAGCCTCCCTTTAGTTGCCTTTAAAATCAGAGGAGAATGAAGACTTCCAACTCCTTTCAGCTTTCCTCACATTTGTCCTTGTACAGCGCAAGGCACATAGTTATTATGTGATGTCTTACCATCCACCACCTTAGAAGGATCTTGCAAAACTACTGTAGTGACTTCTCCCCACTCCTTTGTTCTGTAAAATCTGATAGCTAAATTTTAATCGCCACAGAACAGACACCAGGCATTTAGTCACATTCATTAATGAGCCGACAGTTGCAGAAGGAGCCCGATATAATAAACACAAACACATTCCTCTACTATGCAGGAGCAGAAGTTCATAGCCTAAATCCAGCTTCTGGTCTATGAATAACTAATTTTAACTCAAATCTATAATTAGAACCCCTCTCCCCTTACCACTAACCCATAGTTATAATTAGGGGGCATAATTTAAAATAACTGAGTTGGACTCCCATAGTTGGGATACTATTTTATATACAAGATATCCAAAATTTGATCACAAATTTATTTAAAGACATGAAGGTAACTGCTTCCTACAACTGTTAAATCCCTCTGTGACCTGCATTAAAACAGAATGCCTCGAAGGTCAAATCACCCAATGTAACTAAATGAAGAGAACATACTGATCTATGCAGATATCACAGGAATGGGCAAATTACACTCACCAGCGGACAAAATCAACACCACATTAAAGACAAATGCATGCACTCTGGTGTAAGCAAAGGGGTGTGACCTGCCTCTTTGCTGGGCCTCTTTTAACACACTGCTAACTTCAGAAAAAAGCCTTTGGTTCCTTGTGCATGCTGGCTTTTGCTAGTACAAAATCTTTCTCTTCGGCCTTCCGTCTGCCCCAGAGTCTTTCCATATCTTGGCGACTGGCTTTTGACAACTTCTTTGGAAGATCTGGCCCTCACCCTCTGAGCCAAAACTATATGCCGCCTTCAGGACATAGTATTTTATCATCAACTTAAAGATGTCAGCGTGTCAAACTACAGACATGATTTCATTCATAGGGGCTATGCTGGGCACAGATGAAGCGAGCTTTTCTGCCATAAGACCACAAAAATGAATGCATCATGAACAATTTTTCCACTGCAGAAAGGTGAATAACGGAGTACCGCAGGGATCTGTGCTGGGTCTGCTGCTTTTTAACATATATTCGTAAATGACCTGGAAATGGGAATAACGAGTGAAGTAATCAAATTTGCAGATGTCACAATTATTCAAAGTTGTTAAAACCCAAGAGGACCTTGATAAATTGGAAGACTGGACGTTCAAATGGCAGGTGAAATTTAATGTGGACAAGTGCAGTTATGTACCTAGGAAAGAACAACCCAAACT
Organism: Ichthyophis bannanicus; assembly: GCA_033557465.1. Lineage (NCBI taxonomy): Eukaryota > Metazoa > Chordata > Amphibia > Gymnophiona > Ichthyophiidae > Ichthyophis > Ichthyophis bannanicus. The sequence continues at coordinate 69,425,788 of CM066037.1, forward strand.
ACAGTTACACAATGCAAGTTACCACCTTGGAAACCAACCATCTAGGAAAAAGATTTAGGCATCATCATGGATAACACATTGAGACCCTCCGCCCAATGTGCAGCAGCAGCCAAGAAGGCATAATAAAGAAAGGAATGGAGAATAAAACAAAGGATATTATAACGACTCTTTATCATTTCATGGTACGACTGCACCTTGAATATTGTGTGCAATTCTGGTCTCTGTATCTTAAAAAGGATATAGCGGAATTAGAAAAGGTACAGAGAAGAGTCACCAAAATGGTAAAGGGGATGGAAGGATACAAGGATACTCTTATGAGGAGAGGCTTAAAAGGTTAGGGCTTTTCCATCTGGAAAAGAGACAGCTGGGGGGGGGGGGTGGAATATGATAGAGGTCTATAAATTAATGAATGGAGTGGAACAGGTAAACGTAGATCGATTTGTTTATGCCATCAAAATGTAGACTAGGGGACATGCAATGAAGCTACAATGTGACCAGTTTGACTAATAAGAGAAAATATTTTTTTACTCAGTACTTAATCAAACTCTGGAATTTGTTACCGGAGAATGTAGTAACAGCTGTTAGTGTAGCTGGGCTTAAAGGTTTGGATAAGTTCCTGATCCATAAACCATTAGAGGACCTGGGAAATCCACTGCTTTCATGACTACAAGCATTGTGGACCCTGTGTCTCTTATTGGGAAACTGCTAGATACTTCTGACCTTGATTGGCTACTGTTGGTAACAGGATACTGGGCTTTGATGGACCTTGGGTCTGATCCAGTATGGCATAGACATTATGTTCAGACATTGTGTTCCACGATTGTCACAACCAGGGTCTACTTGCAGATATTAGGTCACATGGCCACTGCAGTTCACGTTGTGCTCTGTGTGAGCTTGCAAATAAGATCACAATAGGATTTCAGATTTCAAGGAAATTAGCTGGCATGGCCTTTTTCTACTAGAATTTGTCTTTACCTCAGGTCATACTACAGGGGTGGATGTCTGAAGCCAGTCTAACAGAGGGGGGGGGGGGGGGTGCAGCTGAAGTGATGTAGCAATGGATGGGAAGATTCACACTCTGTAGTAATGTATAATGCTGACAACCCCTCTCTCATTTTGCTTTTCCATGATTATTCTAGCCCCCCCCCCCCCCAAGCTGTGATGTGCAATGTGTGTGAACATGTGCTAGGGAATTTCTATTTGTACAGTGCCACTTGGGTCTTTTTTCTGCCATAATCTACTAAATTAACATGCAATACATCTAGGAGGGAGGGGATTTGGGGCGGTGCAGTGATTGTGGGTTGAAGATTTTGATGGCCACCTTTTTCTGCATGCATCAAGGTTTGGTATTGAGAATTTATTCTCAGATCTGATTGTTTCAAGATAAAGAATGGTCTGCGTTATCCTTAAGCAAAGCTTGGACGCATTCAATGCACTGTGATGCTCTATTAGAGGTGTTGGATACTTGATTTTTTTTTCTGAATAATGTTTAAAACTCTATTCTACTTTGACTAGCTAAAATTGATCCACAATCCTTTTCCCCTTCACTCCAGTGTAGGCCTGATATATTCTTTCTTTAATTTTGTTTCAACTGAACAAATGTCTGTGTTTATTTCTGCCTAATGCATCACAAATCTGCTGACATGCTAACCTCCAAGCCTGGGCTGGTGTTAATCAGGCCTGTGCAGTGGTACAACGATGTACCTAACGCACTCCTATCAGTGCAGCCTGCATAAGGATGCTGTCACAGGGGAGATGCTGCTGTGCCGGCTGAGGGTCACCTGCCCACTGCAGTTATTGTGTGTAATTATCGAAGCAATCTGTTCAGCACAGCAGGATTTTAGATGGTAATCGTGCAGGAATGTACTGTGCTCCCTCCCCTTTCCCTCTCAGCTGCAGGCCTCTGCAACCATACTTGTAACTGCTATCGCAAAACTCCTAAACCTCCTGCAAAGGGGTTTGGTTTAATTAAAAAAAAAATGTAAGTGTTGCACCATACTAGTCTGAACCTTAGGTTGTGCGCTCTCGTATCGCTGTCTAGATTCATAGAGAAATGAAACTATATTTCACTAGGATGTTTTCACCCTTCAGTGTGGCCTGGCAGCACTGCCGCCTCCTCTCTACTTCCTGCCACTTGTTGAGCTCTGCAGGAGGGCGTTTGCCGCACTTGTTTGCTGCTTAGCATTATTTTTGGCAGCTTTTTTCTTAAGGGTAAAGAGCAGTTGTCCGTTTTGCTGCACCTGAGGATGCAGATAGAGGGAAGACAGGAAAAGTTGTTTCTGGGCGGTTTCTACCAGGATGTGAATGCTATAAAGTGCCTGTGAATTGAAAGTTAAACCATAAGGAGTGGCAGCAATATTGTTCAGCACGCACATGTCAGACTGTTCCAGGTCATTAGGTTGCCTCTGCCACATTTCCCGGAACTGTGCTAAAGGGAGATTTGGTTTCCTTCCCCTGTAGCATGCCCTATTGATGGTCTGATTCAAGAACGACCTAGTGCTTAGCAGTGTGAAAGGGACTGATTTTAAAAAGATCTCTAGATGAAATGCATACGGCTGCAGTGATGATTGTGATCTGTTTAAACTTTGTTCCCTTCTAAGGTCACTTTTATGTATTGGGAGGGAGAAAAGGAGGTAGATATCTGGTTATGAGCAAAACAAATTATACCTCTGACAGTCTTTGTGCTGTTTTAGCATACTGCATGCTTTTTTACTTCATTGTGGGTGGTGGGGGAGTGTGTGTGAGGGTGTGTTTGGTTTTTTTTTTAGTTGGGAGAAATTAGTCTAGAGCAGAAGTTCCCCATTTTAATTGCCATAAAGTTAAAGGACACCCACCTTGATGTCAAGTCTGACCCATTAGCCCTCTGTTTTTGATCTCCTTCCCTTTTCCTCCCCTCCCTGTCATGCTCTCTCCTTCCCCCTGCTGATATACACCAGCCTCTCAAATTTTTCTTTTCTGTGCGCTGTGGACCTTTCTTGTAATGGACTCTAGGGGGAAACCACAGATCCACAGTGTACTTTTGAGCAAAAGGTGGTTCTAGACTGCATCCTGTAGGCTTGGATCTGACCCTCTTGCATATGAAAATTTGTACAGTGCTACAAGACATATGCAACACTGCACAGACACATGTAAAAGACCTGTCCTTGCTCATCGGAGCTCACAATCTAAAGACAGCACAGTAGCTGTAGATATGGGATACACATAGGGAGGATGGTAGGAAACACAAAGGAGATCAGGTGAGTCAAGATCCGAAAGCAGCAGTGAAAAGGTGAGTTTTCAGCCTGGACTTGAAGGGTCAGAGAAGTTGCCTGACGTACAGACTCAGGTAGTTTATTCCAGGCATAAGGAGCAGCAAGGTGAAAGGAGCAAAGTTTGGAGTTAGTAATAGAAGCGATTTGCCGTAAGAGTTGAGTTCCCGAGGAGGGGTATAGCCACTCACATTTCTGACGTATTGCTTCCGATTGTACTTTGGTGTCTTTCTTGCTGCTCTCATCCCTGCATATTTTCTGAGCCCCTTCTCTGTTCACATTCTTATAATCTTCTGTTCCTTTTAGTATAAACAGTTTGTTTTGTTTTGCTTTAGCTTTCTGTTAAGGATGTTTACAGAAAAACTGGACTCGAGGAAATGCCTAACCTGTGATGAAAAAATGGGGCTCTCTGACGGGTGCAGAAGTTATCCTCTGTTAAGGCTTTACATATAAAAATTATTGCAATTTGTGGTAGAATGATTCCCAAGCCTCTGAAGACATGCCAGAAAATCTACAAATCCATATAAACTTAATGTAAGGCAACAAAATCCCTCATGCTAAAGACAGCAGCAGACAGTGTCTTGACCCTGGCTGGTGCAGTTGAAACCCCTAGACCGAGTGGCAAGATCTAACAAAGGAGCAAAAGGATAAAAGATGCTTTTAGCCTTGAGTCACTGATCTGCAAAATGATCCAAAGCGTTTGTACCCCAAAGTTCTGAAAGCTAGATACAGATCATCATTAGCAAAATAGACTCACCTCCACAGAAAGATGAAATGATACAGCTATGGTACTGAAGCATAGATACCCACAATCAGCGCCAAGAAAATATTTGGCACAGCAACAAAAATCATCATGGTCGAGATGAGCACGTATTTACAATGTCAGTACGTCTGTGCTGAGCAAGTATCAGCCCAAACATAGATGTTGCCATGCCACCATGGCAGGAGCTGCGATTGCTGGTCGAACCCAGAAATATATTTTCCCTGCAACTCGACCCTCTGATCGGGCTTTCCATTGCAAGAGTCGGACTGCAGGGAACCTCCTGTGCTCCCTCACCTCTTTGATTTCACCTGACTTTGCGGTCCCCCGTCTACATGGCCAACCCTGGACATACAGGGCTGACCTCAGAACCAGTCCTGTATGTCCGGGGTCGTGTTCCTGCTTGCCCTTGCACCTCCCCCGGCCCATCCCATCCTGTCCATGAACAGAGCTCCCCACAAAAGTTGGCTATACATGCAGGGAGCTCTGTGGCTGCCAGTGCAATGTCGTTTAGCAGGTCTGGATCGGACGTCCAGACCCACTAAACAAGGATCAGAATGACCCCCATAGTCTGTTTTTAAGGCAAAAGAGTTTTAATAAAGGAATTGAGCCTGTAAAATGCCTGCAGTAGCCTGCAAGAAGTTCTTTCTCTTCTCACTTTGGTCAGAAGCCAAGCGTCCAAATGGAGACTACTTTATGAATTGCACCTTTTCGATGTAGCCTTATTAGGCACACATCCTAGATACTAGGGCAACTAAATTTCTGGAGAGAAATTTTCCAGCCATTTTCAGCAAGGTGAGTAAATAGAATTTGAGAGAGTTGTCCAAAAACTCATTCTGTAGAAAAGCAGAAATGGAATTGAATATGCACATTCCTCCTGTGCTCTGATTGCTAAAGTTATTGCTAATGTGTAATATAGAATGTTGAGGAATGAAGTAAAAGTGGCTGAAAATAATTTCTACCCCAATAACATCATTTTGCACATTATCGTTCTTGTTTGGGTTTTGTTTTTGTATTTATTTTATCCCCTGTAGGGGAAACAAAAAAAAGCAGAGCTAGAGGAAAGCACTGAAATGGAATCTTCAGAGTCAGAAATGTCTGCAAAAAAAAAGGATCCTGGCTTGAGTCCAAGAAAGAGGAAAGCAGGAATGTCTACAGCCAGAAAACACCCCAGTCCGGCCAAGAAGCGAGCGGGAGTATCCAGTCAGGCCAAGACTAGTTCAAGTCCGGCAATGAAGAGAGTGGGAGCCTCAGGTATGTTAAAATTTGAAATTGGGGTTAGTTTATAACCCTCAGTATCTTATCAGTATAATTCATTTTCTATTTTCTTTCCAGTACATCTTGGCTGTACAGCTTATCTAAAAAGTAGATGACTGAGAATTGGAGATCTCCTTTAGCACTGCACATTTGAAGGCCAATCCTCTCCCCCCACGCACAAACTTTTTAATTTTTTTGCTTTAATTGAGAAAAAAATTTAAATGGTCTGCTTCTTAATCAGTGTGTGAATTTTGTTTGCTTGTAATTGAATCAAGGGAGAAATAACGGTTTACTAAGTGATCAATTTGTGATCATATGAGTTTGATCTCTTCCGGTATTAATTCTGTTTTTTTCCTTAAACCCTATAGCTCGAGGAACTGGAAGAAATTTGGCTAGCATGAGCACAGGGAAACCATCAGGGAGAGGGCGAGGGAGAGGACGAGGACGAGGGCGAGGACTCGCTAAATAGAAGATGCTCCTACCTTTCACTTCCAGCTTATATACATTTTGACTTGACTTGTTTTTACTGTTTCTTTTTCCTATACATGTTCATCGGTTTATCTGTCATACTAGCTTTTGAATACATTTTTAAATAAAATTTTCATGTTCGAATAATTTGCGTCCTAATTCCAGAAGTGTGTTCAGTGAGTGGTAAAACAAAAGCATGAAGGAGCCAGTTTACTAAGGTGTGCTAAGATTTGCATCTAATCCATATTAATACACAGAATTAAGGTACATTATGCACAAATCCTCTGCACTGTTAAGTGTTATCTCCAGGAACAAGCAGGAATGTAGTCCTCACATATGGGTATCGTCGGTACCGACGGAGCCTGCGCGGGAACGCTCCCCAGCGTCCAATAGGAACGCTTTTGGGAGCATCCCTCAGCACATGCGCGCTGCCTTCCCGCCTTTCCAACTGTCCCTCTTCAGTTCTTTGTTTTCCGTGGAGCCAACAGGACCTATTCCCTGTCACCGCAGAAAATTCTGTCTTTAAAATTCTTTCTTGTGGTCGCGTTTGCCTACCGCACAATGCCTACCGGTACTGCCGGTTCTTTTCTTTTATTTTCCTTAAAAAAAAACAAACAAACACTGAGACTTAGACTGTTTCTTTTCAGAAACTTTCCTGTTTTGGTGCTAGGTGCCATTTTGGGCACTAGGCCCCATATTCCTAAATCATGAAAAAGCCAACTAGTGGTTTTAAAAAATGTACTAAGTGTGGCGGTACCATTTCCGTCAGTGACACCCATGATTGGTGTCTAAAATGTTTAGGACCTGATCATTCTCCAACTGAATGTCTCTCCTGCATGGGGATGACCAAAAGAGGAAGACAGAACCGGGCCACAAAGCTCGGTACCCTCTTTTCTTCAGATGCCAGATCCATCACATCGACATCGTCAAGGGCCTCTTCTTCTTCCCATGGATCTCAGGTAACTAAACACAAAAGTCGGTCCTCAAAGGGTAGCTCTCCTGCTAAGCATCGAGAGGCCATTGGCATTGCCCTTGAGGGAACCACACCGGCAAAACAGCCCCGGCGGGAGGCTTCGGCTTCCAAAGCATCGATGGGGCTTCAGGATGTTCTCCAGGCCTCAACCTCGCAAGAACTACCTGTGCCATGCTCAGGGGTTCCGGCCGTTCTTACCGGTACTGACACCCAGGCATCAGCAGCATCGATAGACCAGAGGTTTCTTGCTATTGAATGCAGTATTGCAGCTCTTCTCTCAGCTGCGGTACCGGTGGTCCCAAGGGCACCGGTGCCGACATCGACATCAATGCCGGTACAGACACTGGTACCAACACCGACGATACTGGCCCCGATGGTAACTCTTCCCATTCCACCTCCGGCTGGAGTGGATAAAGTGGTACCGGGTCACCTCGGTACCGACTTCGATCGGTACTAGGATCGTGCTTTGCAGGAGCATCGGGGTCAGGAATACTCCGATTCCGAAGACTCTGACAATTCTGCTGGCACTAGAGGGTTTCTCCTAGAAGATCCCTCTTCTCCCCAATGCAGAATGTCACCTCCAGAGGACATATCATTTCAGGATTTCATCCGTGATATGGCTAAAGGTCTTTCAATCACAGTAGCTCCTGAAGAGGAACCCAGAGCAAAGGAATTGGAAATCCTCCAATATCCTAAAGCTCCTAAGGAGGCAGCTACTCTGCCTATCCATGAAATTCTGCATAGCTTGATGCTCAGAATGTGGGAGACACCTCTGACTACTTCTCCTCACTCTAGGAGACTTGATACTATGCATCGAGTCCCACCATGTCCTGGATTTCAGAAAACTCAGCTGCCACACCATTCAGTGGTAGTGGAGTCAGCCATGAATAGGATGAAAAGTGCAAAAAGACATGCATCCAATCCTCCAGGTTGTGAATGCAGGACTCTGGATGCTTTTGGACGCAGAACTTTTCAAGCTTCCATGCGTTCAGCTAGGATCAGCTCATATATCCTATATATGGGAATGTTCCTCAAAGAAATCACAGGAGACTTGGAACTTATGAGCCCATTTCTCCCAGATGATAAGAGACAAGACTTTCTTACTCTAGTTAAGCATGCTCAGGATGTCTCCAAGTTTTGTCAATCGTGCAGCCTTTGACTGCTTCAAATGCATCAGCAGAACTTCTGCTATTGCCATTGTCGCACGACAGATTGCCTGGCTACAGGCATCAGATTTGGAGACTTGGGTACATGACAAGTTAGGCAACATTCCTTGCACGGGAGAGAATCTCTTCGGCAAGAACTGGCAGGAAAAAGCTAACGAGTTAGATGCTGACAATTCTACCTTAGATAGATTGTCAAAGTCTACAGCCACTCCAGCCAAAAGGAAGCCTTATAAAAAAAACCCTGTTTTAGCAAAAAGAGGAAGTTTTATCCTTCCTATACCCAGCAGACTCAGACTCCAGATCAGGTTGCCCAAAAGGGACAAACTAGACAACAAAAGAAACCAAAAGGCCCGAGAGCCCAACCAGCTCTCCAGGTTCAGCCCCCTCAAGGGCTTTGACTCCTTCCTAGAGAGCTTTGCCTTCCTGCCTCTGAGGGGTCCTCAACCCCCCAATATTCCCAGCAGGTTATGTCACTTTGTCAACAGATGGCATCAGATAACAGCAGAAGATTGGACTTTGTCCATTGTAGGGGAGGGGTACAAACTTCATTTTCACAGCTTACCCCCTCCTACAGTTCTAAAGCAGTTCAATTCACAAACCTCTGCAGACAATCTGCTAGATCACGAGGTCTCCACACTTCTTGCCCAAGGGGCAATAGAGGAAGTACCCATTCTTCAACAGGGTGCAGGGTTCTACCCCCCCCCCCCACCCCATTTTCTTATTCCAAAGAAAACAGGACACAGACCCATTCTAGACCTCAGATAATTGAACAAATATCTGTTTCGAGAGAAATTCAAAATGATTTCTCTGGGAACTCTTCTGCCATACCTTCAAAGCCAGGACTGGCTTTGCTCTCTAGACTTAAAGGATGCATACACTCACATTCTTATCCATCCAGATCACAGGAAATTTTTACGTTTCTTTTTCAGGGGAAGACATTTCCAATACAGAGTTCTTCCTTTTGGTCTGGCTTCAGTACCAAAGGTATTCACGAAATGCTTGGCAGTAGTAGCTGCATTTCTATGAACCCTGGGGATTTTCGTCTTCCTTTACTTAGACGACTGGCTTATCCGAGCCTCCACAGTGGCAGAGGCCAGCACTGCACTCTCGTACAATGCAAATCCTCCAATACTTGATTGGTAATAAACTTCCCGAAATCTCAACTAGTTCCTTCCCAATGCCTAGAATTCATAGAAGCCTGTCTGGATACCAGACAGGCAAGGACTTTCCTTCCACAAGCCCGGTGTCTTCGCATAATGCAGCTAGCTTCCCAAGCAGCAGGCATATCCTCCCTCACTGCTCGGGAGCTACTGCAGTTACTGGGACACATGGCATCCATAGTTCATGTAGTCCCATATGCTCGCCTCCACATGCGAGCAGCTCAGTGGACCCTCTCCACACAGTGGACACAGGCCACGGGTCATTTGTCGGACAAAATAACAATCTCTCAATGACTAATTTTGTCCCTCCAATGGTGGCAATCATTAGAAAATCTGACAGTAGGGTCTCCTTTCCATCAACCCCTCTTTCAGGCCACCCTAACAGATGCATCACAGGTGGGTTGGGGAGCACACCTGAATCATCTCTCTACCCAGGGCACCTGGACTCCACAGGAGGTTGGTTTACACATAAACCTCCTGGAGTTAAGAGCAATTAATTTAGCTCTTCAAGTGTTCCACGCCCAGCTCAGCTACAAGAGTCCTAGTCCAGACGGACAATCAGGTAGCCATGTTCTATGTGAACAAGCATGGTGGGACAGGCTCTCTGTCGTTATGCAACGAAGCTTTACGACTATGGACCCTTGCCAGAGAGCATCAAATTCACCTTCTTGTGGTATATCTTCCAGGCATTCAAAACCTTTGGGCAGACAAACTGTCGAGTACTGCTACCTCTCGAGTGGTCCCTCCACCTAGACCAGGTGGCAAAGATATTTCGCCTCTGGGGCACTTCAGACATAGATCTCTTTGCAAGTCCACTGAATGCCAAACTTCCCCGGTTCTGTTCCAGGATTCCGGCACACAACTGTCAGGCAAGGGATGCCTTCCTCCTTCACTGTGGTCAGTGAAAGATACTCTGCGCCCCCCTCACCAGCAACACTGCAGGGCTCTTGGAGTAACTGAAAACCACACTCAAAGCAATGAGAAGGAAATCTATAAGACAGCAATAAAATACCACACACTTCTATATATATAGATATACCAAAGCTTTGGGAGAGAAACAAATAGAAACAAGTTCTCTTTGTTTACTCTAACTATTAGCTATGGTTTACTTTATTTATAAGGCTCTTTTGGATGATACAGCATAATTTCACTTTATTGTTCTACGTCAGGTATTACGTATTCATAACATAGGTCAATTTCTAATCAACATAGGTCAGTATGAGGAGACATACATGTATTCCAAGACATAACAGAAGATATTAAGTTTACTGCTGACTGCTTGATATCTGGTAACCCTGGGACTGAAAGACTGGAGGACAAGCTGCCCTTTTTCTTATTTCACATAGCTTACAGGACTTGTACCTCTTCTCCTACTTAGTAAGCAAATATATGAAGTTTATTTCTAAGCAAAGTTCTGAACAATTGTAACTTTCTCAGGTTTTATTAGACAGTCTGGTTGTGTACACCACCCTGTACAGACAAGCTTACTTTCAGTCCCTCCTCTGATTCTGTAAAGAATCATTCCCAAATTATGAAAACTCAGACATTGCCATTAAAGTGGAATTAAAACTAGATTCTGGGTCAATCTGTAACATCATTGTAGGGGTCAGTGATTCCACTGATTTCTTACAGCAGGCTGATATTACACAGAATTAATACTCCTAGAATGAGAATCCCTAAAAAGCCAAGTAATGATGCTAACATGCCTTGCAAAGGCCTGGATAATGAATTCCAAAATGAAGAAACAGAATCAAATAGATCTGAAAAAGAACTTACATAACTATCACTTGAAACAAAAGTACGATTTCTAACTTTATCTAATAGGCCTTTCACTATTTTTCCATTATTATCAAGCATACTACAACAAAAACCAACTATTTCTCCAGGACCAAGCAGGAAGTCAGTCCTCACATATGGGTGACGTCGGCGCCGACGGAGCCCTTGCGGAGCAATTTTCCCCAGCTTTCAAAGAAAGCCTTTGGGAATTGCAGCGCGCATGCTCGGTCTCCTTCCCGCCCAAGGGTGCCATCTTAGCCAGTCTTCTTTTTTCCGCGGAGCCCTACAGACGTACCCGTCGTGTCCCCGCTGAAAAAGTTGATTTTAGTGATTTATCTCTCTTTTTTCCTTCGGTTCGACGCCGGTCTTTTTCCTGCCCGGACTCGCGACGCCGTTGCGAGTCCTTCTCTTCTTTTTCGGTTTTTCTGATTTTTGGTCAGTTTCGTTTTTTTTTTTCGCTGGCAGCCCGGTCCTTTGACCTTGCAGGGGCCCTTTTTCCCCCGATGGCTGCCAGTGGTTTCAAGCGGTGTGTTCAGTGTGACAGAAATATGTCACTCACTGACTCACACGATAATTGCCTCCGTTGCCTGGGCCCGGATCACGAAGAACTGATCTGTGGGGCCTGTGGCAAAATGTCCTCCAAAGCGTTAAGGAGTCGGCGGCACCAGCGGGTAAGAATCTTCGCTGACCCCGGCCGTACCCGGACCTCGTCGGAGGCCTCGGCGTCCAGAAGTTCCAGCTCTGACCATCGCCGAAGCTCCTCCGACAGGGGTTCTCCCTCCGGGGACCATCGACGGAAGGAAAAACCCGCGAGGGCGGCGTCGGACGCTCCTGGCTCCGCGAGGGCCAGGTCGCATAGCCCCGATAGCCGTCCCGGGTCTTTGGAGAAGGAGCACCTCTCGAAGTGACCTCGTCTGGAATCGGAGTTGCCTGCTCGGGAAAGTCCTGTAGTCCTCCTGGACTCGCCTCCGAGAGGTCCGACGTCGGGCCCGACGCCGTCGGGGCCCGAGTCGGGGGCTGCTGGGTCACCTGAGGTCGGACTCAGGTTGACGGCCTTGGAGAGCAGACTATCTGCCTTCATGGACCAGCAGCGGGCACTGATCGCTAGCATCGCTCGCGCCACTGCCCCGACCGCCGGGACGTCGACGTCTAAGTCGACCCCGGAGACCGAGCCGATCCTCGAGTCCATGCGAACTCGAGTCGATCCTCGGTCGAGGTCACCCTCGGCCTCCCGTTCGGGACCGAGGTCGTCGACGCCGACTCCCTTGGTGTCGGGGCGGCCGACGCCTACGCCTGCCCGAGCCGACCCCACCGATTCCTCCTCGGAGTCGGTCTGGGAGTCTGAAGAGGAAGAGTCACCTGATTCGTTTCGGACTCGGTGTGTCCCCTCGGACTCACCTGAGTCCGAACCTCGGAAGCAGTCCCCTCCGGAGGATGCCCGGTTCTCGGATTTCGTCAGGGATATGGCCAAGGCTTTGGCCTTCCCTGCGGATCCCGAGGAGGAGCCTCGAGCCGAAGAGCTCGACGCCCTTCAGTATGACTCTCCCGCCAGGGAACACTTTACTGTACCGGTTCCTCCCATGCTGGAACGACTACTCTTCCGCATGTGGGAGAGTCCGGCTTCGTCGCCGGTATTAAGCAAGCGGGTCGATTCCATCTATCGAGTCCGCAAGAGTCCTGGCTTCCAAAAAGCACAGCTGCCGCACCATTCCATGGTAGTGGAATCGGCCATGCATAGGCTTAAGAGCCAAAAGATGCACTCCTCGGTGCCTCCTGGCAGGGAGGCCCGTAACCTGGATGGCCTTGGTAAGAAGTGTTTCCAGGGCTCTATGCTTGCTTGTCGTGTCCAGACCTACCAGCTCTACATGGGCATGTATCTCCGAGACCTGGCTAAGGAGCTAGCCGGATTCTCTGCTAGATTGTCCGAGGAACCTTTGCGGAGGTTCCTGGCCTTGACATCTGGTATTCGGGAATGCTCCAAATTCATGTCCCGAGCAGCCTATGATGGCTTTGAAACATCGGCTCGAGTGGCCGCAGCCGGCATCGGTGCCCGCCGACAGGCTTGGCTTCAGTCGTCTGACCTTGAACCCTGGGTGCAGGACAAGTTGGTCGATGTCCCCTGCCGAGGTGAGAACCTCTTTGGCAAGCCCATGGCGGAAAAGGCTGCACAGATCGAGACGGAGACTCTCACCAGGACTAGGCTTTCTAGAAAGACCTCCGCCCCTTCCCAGAAAAAGAAGGGCTCGGGAAAGAAGTCCTTTTACCCGAGAAAGGCGGCTGCCTATAAACACTACCCTCAATATCAGGCCTCCGCAGCTCCCCAACAGGGCCAGCAGGCCAAGGGACGGGGTAACGGGTCCCGTAGGCAGCAAGCCCCCAAGCCTGCACCACCAGCCCCTGCTCAGCAGGGTGGGGGTTTTTGACTTCATCAGCATAGCCTCTCCCCCTCAGCTGGCTCCTCCCAGCACCGGAGGCCGGCTGGTTCACTTCGCCCACAGGTGGTCCAACATCACTTCAGATGCCTGGGTGCTTCAAGTCGTAAGAGAAGGCTATCTTCTCCACTTCCACCAGGTCCCTCCCTCTTATTTCCCGGGAGAACCTCCACGACTCTGCACAGGGACTTACTCCTTCAGGAGTTAGCAAGTCTTCTTCAGGAACAGGCTGTGGAACCGGTGCCCCACCACCTGAGAGGTCAAGGCTTTTATTCCAGGTATTTTCTAATACCAAAAAGGACAGGAGGCCTCAGACCCATCCTGGACTTGCGCAACCTCAACAAGTTCCTCGTGCGGGAAAAGTTCAAAATGCTTACCCTTGGAATCCTTCTGCCCTACCTCCAGCAGGGAGATTGGCTATGCTCTTTGGATCTAAAGGATGCCTACACGCACATCCTCATCCACCCAAGCCACCGCCAATATCTAAGGTTTGTGGTGGCAGGAAATCATTACCAGTACAGAGTACTGCCCTTTGGCCTATCCTCCGCACCGCGAGTCTTCACAAAATGTCTCGCAGTGGTGGCGGCCTATCTCCGGCTTCACGGCCTCTATGTCTTTCCGTACCTCGACGACTGGCTCATCAGAGCATCGTCCTCTCCGGAAGTCACCAACGCCACACACCGCACGGTGACTCTTCTGCAGTACTTGGGCTTTGTCATAAACTTCGCAAAGTCCACTTTGCTCCCCTCACAGGATCTCGAGTTCATCGGCGCAAGACTGCACACTCCTCAGGCGCGAGCTTTCCTGCCTCTCGACAGGGCTCAACGGCTCATGGACATAGCCGGCCGTTTTCGCAGCCAGTCCCTGGTCTCCGCCAGGCGCTTCCTGAGACTGCTCGGTCATATGGCTTCCACCGTCCACGTGACCCCCAATGCCCGCCTGAATATGCGGCCTGCTCAATGGTGCCTTCGCAAGCAGTGGCAACAAGCCACCGGCGGCCTAGCCGACTTAGTGCGCATCTCCGGGCCGCTGGCCTCTTCTCTACAGTGGTGGCTTCATCGGCCGAACCTGGTACTCGGCATGCCTTTTCAGTCACCTCAGCCGGCTCAAGTGCTGACGACCGATGCTTCCCTCCTGGGTTAGGGAGCACATTGCCAAGGGGCATGTACTCAGGGTCTCTGGACCGCGTGGGAGTCTGCTCAGCAGATCAACTTCCTGGAGCTCAGAGCAATCCGTCTGGCGCTCAAGGCTTTCTCCCACCTGACTTCTCACCAGTCCGTCCTTGTCCAGACAGACAATCAAGTTGCCATGTTCTACGTGAACAAACAGGGGGGCACGGGCTCCTTCCTTCTCTGCCGAGAAGCTCAGAAGCTCTGCTCTTGGGCCGTCAGTCACGGCATTCTTCTCAAGGCAGTTTATCTCCCAGGCCAAGAAAATTGCCTGGCGGACAAACTCAGCAGGATCCTCCAGCCGCACGAGTGGCGCCTGGATCCCTTGGTAGTGCAGAAACTTTTTCTGAAGTGGGGCCTCCCCACGATGGATCTCTTTGCCAGTCCTCTCAACCGGCAACTTCCTCGCTTCTGCTCTCGTCAGCCACATCCCCTTCGAGTAGCGGCAGATGCTTTTCTACTCTCATGGTCGGAGAGCCTTCTGTATGCTTTTCCTCCCATCCCGCTAGTCTCTCGAACTCTTTTCAAGGTTCTCCGAGACAAAGCTTCCATGATCCTGGTGGCCCCTCGCTGGCCCAGACAGCCGTGGTTTCCACTCCTGCTGCAATTAGCGGTAGAGGATCCGTTCCCTCTGGGGTTTCAACCGGATCTCCTAACACAGGATCAGGGGTCCCTGCTACACCCCAACCTCAGATCTCTCAATCTAATGGCCTGGCTGCTGAAAGGGTAGTCCTTGCTCCCCTTCTCCTGCCGGCAGAGGTGGAAGAGGTCGTCCTAGCTTCTCGGCGACCTTCTACCCGCAAATGCTACGCCCTTAAATGGCGTCGCTTTTCCGTTTGGTGTACCCAACAGTCTCAGGATCCCTTCTCCTGCTCGGTGTCGGTGATCTTGCAGTACTTGCTCTACCTCTCTAATCTAGGACTTAAGTCCAACTCCGTCAAAGTTCACCTCAGTGCTCTTTCAGCACATCATGTGCTGGTGGACGGCAGACCTCTTTCCAGCGACCCTCTAGTAGCGAGGTTTCTCCGAGGTCTCCTGCTACTTAAACCACCTCTGCGCCCGCCAGCTCCTGACTGGGATCTGAATGTGGTTTTACAGCGGATCACCTGTCCGCCTTTTGAACCAATGGCTACCTGTTCTCTCCGTTTTCTTTCTTGGAAAACGTTATTCCTGATTGCCCTCACTTCCGCTAGACGCGTAAGTGAATTGCAGGCCCTCGTGTGTGATCCCCCTTACACTCGGTTCTACAAAAATAGGGTAGTCCTACGGACTCACCCAAAATTTCTTCCAAAAGTGGTCTCCCCTTTTCACATCAATCAGGAGGTGGTACTTCCGACCTTCTTTCCCAGGCCACACTCCAGCCGAGCTGAAATGGTCCTACATACCCTGGACTGTAGAAGGGCATTGAACTTCTACCTTGACCGTACGCGGGAGCAACGTAAAGCTGCTCAGCTTTTTGTGTCTTTTGACCCCAATAAATTGGGGCTCCCGGTCTCCAAGCGTACTCTGTCCATCTGGGTTGCTGACTGTATCGCTTGGGCTTATGGGGCAGCCGGACTCTCGTTAGAAAGTCGAGTCACGGCTCATTGTGTTCGGGCGAAGGCTACGTCAGTGGCTTACCTCCGCTCTGTTCCGCTGGCAGACATCTGCCGGGCCGCTACTTGGTCTTCGAGCCAGACTTTTGCGGTCCGTTACTGTCTCGAGAGGGAGTCCCGCAGGGACAGTGCTTTCGGACAGGCAGTCCTCTGAAATCTCTTCGAGGTTTGAGCAACTCCTACCCTCCATCCCGGATGTGGGCTACCGGTGGGTAATAATTCAGTGAAGATTCCTTCCTTCTGTGCCGCTGAGCTAGAGGGAGCTCATTTTTGTGCTTAGGGTCTCCGGTAGCCTTAAGCTTGGGAGTCCCATATGTGAGGACTGACTTCCTGCTTGGTCCTGGAGAAAGCGTAGTTACTCACCTGTAACAGGTGTTCTCCAGGAGCAGCAGGAATCAGTCCTCACAACCCTCCCTCCTCCCCTTGGAGATGCAATCATCTGCTTAAGTTTTTTTGCAAATTTTTATGCTATCTTTTAGCTATGTCATCAGACTGGCTAAGATGGCACCCTTGGGCGGGAAGGAGACCGCGCATGCGTGCTGCAATTCCCAAAGGCTTTCTTTGAAAGCTGGGGAAAATTGCTCCGTGAGGGCTCCGTCGGCACCCATATGTGAGGACTGATTCCTGCTGCTCCTGGAGAACACCTGTTACAGGTGAGTAACTACGCTTACTCCGCACACACCATTTTCCTTTGCTAGAAGATAGTCTAAAGCCATTCGGTTCTGGGCTGCATAAGCTGACACTTTGTTCACTGTACCTTGCAATACACGAATTGCCTCAGTGAGATCCAGGGCTGTAAGTTCAACAACTGCCTGTAGTCGCATAATCTGGGTACCATATTCTCTGGTGGGTGCTATAGCTCCAAAGGTTGAAAGCCACACAGTACCTGTGAATGCATCTATTTGAGATTTAGTTAAAGGTTTTGTAGTGTCTACCAGTTGTTGAGCAGCCTCAATGGCCTTATCCTGAGGAGAAACATCCCTTTTTCTTCTAAAAGAATTGTTCAGGGTTGATAATAAAGTAATGTTTTGGTAAGGTACAAATTGACGGGGTATCTAATTGGGCTATATAACAAGTACCTGACCAACCTCTGGAAAGCTCTGTATACGCAAACGTACCACACACACAAAATCTCCTTCTAAAGCCACTAAGCCATCTTCCCAGATTGTCAAATTCTGGGGACAAGATATATTCTGGATACAATTATTCAAAGTCCACTGAGTCATATCCATTTCTTTAAGCCCTCCAGACAAATTACGTTTCCAGGTATGATAATACGCTAGTAAAGGGAGACTCCAGTTAGGTATGTTTAGGTCTCAACTAGAGTCATTCAAAGGGTAGCCAGAACTATTATATTGTAGTAATTCATAATCATGCACCTGGTTCCCTTGAACTGACATTAATTGTACTACTGAAATATAAGAGTTTTATACCAGATAGAAGAATTATGCAGCATTACTATTCTACAAACGTTCCATGGAGTATCCCCTATCTTTCTTCCCTTACCCTGAGCCATAAAACATATTGGAGGATTTTGTAGAGGCATAGAACTAACTATTCTAGGTTCTGGGTTTGTATGAGACCATTGTACAGTAGTTTAAAAGCTATGTCACGAAACTCTTCGAAGGTCTTAGGCCTATAACCCTAGGTAGAAATCCATGCTGAGTAGCTGTCACAGATGGAAGACACACTGCACAATCTGATAAATTAAAATGTTTTGTCACTGAGTGTACTTGTGACTTGAAAATATTTGAATATTCCTCATAATATTCCCAAGGTTCTAACTGCAGCACTGCTTTGCTACCACTAATATGCCTCAGCACAACTAAGATTAGATATTTAAAAGTTTTGCTAAGAATGTTTTTATATCTAAAGTATAATTACTTAAAAATATGCTAAATCAAAACTGAAAATATACCTACTCTTCTTAATACTCGCCTTTATATAATGAAGATATATGCTATAGCTATAATTAGCCTCTAAGTCTCAATAAGTTTATGAAGTAGAGGTTAAGTACCTAAAGGTCATTACATATATATCAGGAAAATACTAATCTAAGCTGACCTCATCCCTCTAAGCAATACTATAAATGCCGAACAAAAGCATTTTGCATGAATAGTCCATTCAGAATTTACTTAATACAATAATCTTTTTCTGTGATGTCACCATTGTTCTCTCTGAAAGTACTTTAAATCATAAAAATCTTTTTCTGCAATATCACTGTTGTCCGAGGAGTCTGCGTTTTATTTCTTGAATCATGGATGTGGAGAACCACCTTCCGGATCTTGTGAGGGAGCCTTCTTACACTGCGTGAGATGTATCCAACGAGAATGTCCTTCCACTTTACAGGCTGAATATCCCACCAGAAGTACACTGAATGGACCTAGGAATTTCGGAGCCAGAAGCATCTTTGGATGCAAATTCTTAATCAGGACCCAATCCCCTGGTTTCATGTCTGGATGTGATGACTCCGGAGGAGCATCTTGTTGAGGATTCACCTTCAATAAAGGGGAAACAGACAGGACTGAGTGCAATCGTGCACAATAAGTTAAGATATCGCTGCGCAACAACTGGGGGTCTGGGATAACTGCCAAGGCATGTGGAGAAGTAGCTGGACGTCCAGTAACTATTTCATATGGTGTCAGACCACCTCGAGTGCGCTGGGGGGCGTTACGCACCACCATAAGGGCAAAAGGAAGGGCTTCTGTCCAATCTGTAGCCCAATCCTGTGTCATAGTGTGCAAGAAACCTTTGAGAGTCCTATTCATCCGCTCCACTTGGCCAGAGCTTTGCGGATGATAGGGTGTGTGCAGTGCAAATCAGTAAAATCAAGCTGCAAAATCAGAAATGGTCCAGAAGGTCTGGGAAGAGCAGCAGCAATCTTCAGAAGGGGCCCTACCCTGCCAGCCTGCAAACAATCCAAGCAAGCAGCATACACAGCCTGTGCCACAGAAATAAACTTCGGGTGATACCACAAAACCGCAAAGGCATGAGTCATGGCTGCAGCGGATAAGTGAAGTTTATGATGCAGGAACAGAGCAAGCGGAAACAAAAGAGAGTCAGGGCAAATGAGTAGGTGCTCCTTCTTCCAGTAGCCCTGAGTATCACAGGATGCACCCCATGAAGTCCATAGATTTTTGGTTTCAAGGGAAGTGTCTTGATACTGCTGTAAAAGAGAGGACAAGGAGAACAAAGTCATGTTAGAAGGCTTTAAATACAGCAGCGTTGGTGACACTAATGCCTGAAGAGCAGCCTTCCGTGCTTCTTGGTCTGCAAAACGATTGCCCTTTGAAACTAAATCACCAGCAGAGGAATGTCCTTTACATTTTAAAACTGCAACTTGTGCTGGCAAGAGAACGGCTTGTAACAAACGGTAAATGTGTTTAGCATGTTTAATTGGTTTATTAGCAGAAGTTAAAAATCCTCGTTGCAACCAAATATTGCCAAAATCCCATAGAACACTCATTGCATAGGAGCTATCTGAATATATATTTGCTAGAAGATATCTAGAGAGTTCAAGAGCACGTGTCAATGCAAAAACCTCTGCTCACTGGGCACTAGAAAATGGCAGAGAAGCTGATTCAACCACGTCAATTGTGGTTACTGCATAGCCTACACAAAGTTTTCCCATTTCATCTCTGAAAGCCGAACCATCCACAAATAAGGTTATATTTGGGGCTGGCAGGGGCACAGGTGAGAGATCAGGTCTAGCACGGGAAGATGTCAGAATACTTTGAAAACAATCATGGGACCCATCCTCCTCCACCAGATCTGCCAAAGGAGCCAGGAGCGTAGATGGATTGCATATGGACGTAGTACATATTTTTATATGAGACTGAGAAATTACACAGGTACACTAAAAAATTTTTTTTTAAACTGCCTCTAATGTATCGATTGATTTTTACGTTTTTTGGTGCGCTGAATCCAAATCTGGTAACCAATTTGCTCCATCACGTACAGATTTTTTGCTACATTGGGTTAGCAGTTTGAGGTGAACGTTTCAGATTGAGTGCGATCGAGATAAAAGTTTCTTGGATGAATTCTTTATACTAATTGTTTAGTAGTTATTCAAATAAGAATAAAGAAAATTGTAACAAGGCAGCACATAAGAATAGAGTAATGTCAACAAAACACACTGTGATGGTAGCAAAATTGTCTGCACTTAAAACAGCCACATACATGTGCACAAACATTGAGCATATAAGAGCGAGGTTAGACACAAAGCAAAGCAAAGAAATGTGCAAAAAATGTTGTACAGGTATGTATGTAAGAATAGAAAACGCAAACCGCACCATTGCAATACATGAAGACAAACACCCGATGGTGTGAAAATAAAATTCTAATAAATGAGATCCGACACTGTGGTAATAACTAGCAAATTTTTATTTCAAAGTTTAGTAAAAACACGATATTTGTCAACACAGTTTAGATTTTAGTCATTCTTGGGTCAATCAATCTCCTGGTGGGCCCGTTTCTTCTTCCCCGAATGCTTCTCTTGGTGCGCTGCTTGGCGTATTTTTCATCTAGGGTTTCCCGCAGCAGCAACCAGCAGAAATCAGCCATCATAGTGGTGTTCCATCTTCCTTGGTACCTTCTCTCTGCGTCCTTGATGTCCTGGTGAAACCTTTCACCTTGTTCTTCACTGTACGCCCCCAAGTTTTCGGGAAAGTAGTTCACATGGGAGTGCAAGAAATGGACTTTCAGGCTCATGTTACAGCCTTGTTCTTTGAAGGCATTGAGCATCCTGGCAACAATATCCTTATAGTTCTCATCCCGCCTGTTCCCCAAGAATTTGAGAACAACATCCTTGAAGGAATCCCAGGCTTCTTTTTCCTTCTCAGACATCGTTTCAGCGAATGCTCCATCTGAAATGAGTTTCCTTATATCAGGGCCAACAAACACTCCTTCCTTTAGCTTTGCTTCAGAAAGTCGGGGGAACTTTGAGCAAAGGTACCGAAAGCACTCACCATCTTTTGGAAGGGACTTGATGAATTGCTTAATGAGACCCAACTTAATGTGGAGAGGTGGTAATAGAATTTTATCACGAGGTACCAAGCTCTCATGAAGAACATTTTTCTCACCGGGTCTCAAATACTCCCGAATTGGCCAGTCTTTTTTCCCCCAGTGTAGGTCACGGGCCCGGCTATCCCACAAGCAAAGGAAGCAGGGATATTTGGTGAAACCGGATTGCTGCCCTAATAGCATGGATAGAATTTTAAAGTCTCCACAAATCATCCACTTATGCTCATCAAAACGAATCTTCTGAAGAATCAGGGCCAAATTCTCGTATTTTTCTTGGAGAATAACAGAGTGAGCAATAGGAACTGAAGCGAATGTGTTGCCATTATGAAGAAGAACACCTTTTATGCTGTCTTTTGACGAATCAATGAACAGCCGCCATTCAGCAGGATCATACTTGAGTTTAAACTTTTCCATCACTCCGTATATATCGTTGCAAAATACCAAATCTTCCTCTTTGCTGAAATACTTCAAAAATTGTGTCT
The DNA here is from genome assembly GCA_033557465.1 of Ichthyophis bannanicus. Lineage (NCBI taxonomy): Eukaryota > Metazoa > Chordata > Amphibia > Gymnophiona > Ichthyophiidae > Ichthyophis > Ichthyophis bannanicus. The sequence continues at coordinate 69,447,296 of CM066037.1, forward strand.
CGCGGTTGCGGTACCAATAAAAAGTTGTTCCTGGTGACAATAGATTTTTCTGTTTAAGCCGAGAACCTAGCAGTTGGGCAGCATCTTTTGGGAGTCCTAAATCCCGGACTAAATCATTCAATTCAGCTTGAGAGAAAAGTTCAGGTTTCGGATCTGGTTCAGTTTCAAACTCGGAAGTACTGGACTCACCGGGAAAAGCCATCTGATGAGTCTCATCATGATCAGAACCGTCCACACAAATATGATCCAAAGATTTTGGTGTTTCAGGCACAGGTGTTTCAGGCACTTCGTTGCTATGAGGCATAGGCCTAATTACTGAGGGAAGGTTGGGGTAACTTATTACGTTCTTATTTTTTAAGTTGTATCCCTTCACAATGCAAGAGCAAAAATAGCAGTCACTGCTGTGTTCTCTTTGTTCACGCCACATCATAGGTATTCCGAAACGAAATGCTTGTTTTTTACCTTTCATCCATAAGCGTAGATCTTCCTCACATGTCTTGCACACTTTGTGAGGAGCCCACGGTTTGTCTTGATCGCCTAACTTCAAACCGAAATAGGCGAAATATACTTTTTTAATAAATGCAGAAATGTTCCTCTGCCACTTTTTCACGGTATATTCCCCACAAATAAAACAAAAACTGTCCGGAGAGTTGACGCAACCTCTGGCTCTGTGAGCCATCACAAATACACAGCACTGCAAACTACAACTGTAGTGAACCACTTCGGAATAAAGCTGGATTACGACTGAGCAAACAAAAGGTAATAATGAACTTGCAAGAAACTGAAATTTGACAGGAACGTTCATGTCGCAACCACCGTGTTTGAGCGAGCGAACGAGGCGAGGCGAACAGGAAAGAACATGCGCCAGCGCGAGTACTGGATTTAGCCCCCCGCCTCCCAATTGTCCTGTTAATGTATAAAATGAATACAAAACACTCTAAAATATCATGAGGGAGTGTTTCTAGTTAGTTAACCATTACAACCTCTATTTTGGGCCAAGAAAATAAACTGCAGTCGGCTAAAAAGAAATTATGTGAACATTCCTTATATGGGTAAGAAATCTAATTTTGCAAGAAAACGTGACGTGATGGAACATTTTGGCTATTTTTCCTGGATTCAGCACCCCAAAATCTATAGGAATCAGTTGCAAAACCGGAGGCAGTTTTTTGGTAGTGTACCTGTGTTATCAATTCCAGAGTCAACAAACGTGTGGAAGACAAAGGCCGAGTTTTAGTTAAATGGAGCAACCTAGAAACGGAATGTGCCACATATACCTCAAGAGGGTGCTGTAACACTAAAAAATCAGTAATTTCAATTGCAAATGCCACCGATACTAAACTGCGCAAGCATGGAGGGAAGTCCCAAAGTCACTGAATCAAACCGCTTTGAAAAATATCCTATCGGTTTGCGACCAGTTGGAAATGCTTGCAAAAGCACACATGTGGCAGATATGGCTGAACGAGCCACATACAATTTGAATGTTAAAGAATAGTCTGGAAAAGACAAACACGGTGTAGTGCGTAGTGCTTAGTGCAGTCTTTAAATTTACAAAAGCTTCCCACTGTGATAACGTAGGTACAATGAGACCCTGTGGGCCCTCTTTCCCAATCAACGCATAAAGCGGAGCTGTGAGGTCTGAAAAATTAGCTATCCACTGTTTACAGAAAATCAATAATCCCAGGAATCTACGTAACAACGCTGGGAAAGACAATGATAGAATAGGTTCCAATCTGGCAGAAGTAATTTCACGACCAGCTGGAGTTAGAACAACACCCAGAAAAATAACATTTTGAGATACAAATTGCAGTTTAGACAAATTAACTTTTAGTCCTAATTTGGCAATATGAGTTAATAAAGACAAAGAGTCTGATAGACAAATCTCATAACTTGGTGAACACAAACGCAAATCATCCACATATTGAATTAAAGAGGATTGGTCAAGCTTCACATCTAATAATGCAGTTCTTAGGGCCTGCGAGAAGTAAGCAGGACTGTCAGTAGCCCTGGCACAGCGTAGTCCATGTATACTGCTGATTGTCAAAATGAAAAGCAAATAAAAATTGGTTTTCTTTGCTAATTCTCACTGAAAAATAAGCAGAACTCAAATCTACAACAGAAAACCAAGTAGTCTCTGAAGGTACCTGTGTCCAGATATCATGTGGATTAGGTACCAAGGGAAAGATTGGCAAAATTACCTTAACAGCTCGCAGATCTTGCACAAATCAATAAGTCTTGCTGTCAGCTTTCAGTAAAGGAAGAATTGGAGTATTACATGGCGACGTAGTAAGATAGATGACACCTTGCATCTGTAAATCTTCAATTGCTGGACAAATTCCATCTATAGCAGCTGCTGATAGTGGATACTGTTTGAGTCTAGGAAGTTGTACTCCAGGTTTTAAGGTAATCTTCACAGGAGGAATCGAGAGGCATCCGACATTGGATCCTGGAACTGCCCACAGAGTAGATGGAAGTCTTCCGAGAGCAGGGTGAATAACTTTGACATCCGCAGGGGGCTGCACTTCAGAGAGAGAATACAACTGAAAATGTAACTTTCCACTCATCCAGGATAAAGTTGCATGATGAGAAGCCAGGAAATCGCGACCCAAAGGATTCACTGGTAAAGTGTCTCCTACCAGAAAGTTAGTAGGGTACACAGTCTCTCCAATCTGCAAAGGCAAAGCTTCAAGTTTACGATGAGGAATTATCTTACCTTCAATGCCTTCACAATGCACTGTTGGAGCTTGTGCTAGCTGAGTATGATAAACTTCAGGCAAATCCTGTAGACGCAGCGCAGATGTAGTAGCTCCCGAATCAAGGATGAATTTCACAATAGAGCCTCCCAGTTTAGCTTCTAACTCACCCTGAGAAGTTACATTCAGATTCAATAATAGTCATGCATCCCAAGAATCACAATCTTCTGGGTTAGAAAAACATTGATATACAGGAGTGAACTCAGCAGGTGGGGGAGGAAGGTACTCATCTCTCTGGCCATCCAGATTTCGATTCTGTGGACATTCTCGCTGTAAATGGCCACACTCACCACATGTATAACAAGCATGCATTCCTCTGGCTTGTCCACGCCCTCGCTGAGAATTGCCTCGCTGAGAATTCCCATAGCTTCCCCTGAACCTGCCTCTCCCCGCCCCCTTCCCAGGGCTGGATGCATAGAAGCAATTTGTAAATTGAGCAGTTTAGTTTTCTTTACATTTAATCTGGTTTGTTGCTCCTGCAATTCCTTGAGATATTTCAACTCACTGTACCGTGCACCCTCCAAAATTGCATCAGCTGATCTAGCAGGCCAATCTATTATTGAAGTTTCCAAAATTTCTTTTATTCTTGGAATCAAACCATTTACAAACATATTAGTAAATCCTGAAGGGTGTATCTTCCGGCTCGCCAGAATAATCCTTAAAAGCTAGCATACACCTAGTGTGAAAAGCTGTAACTTTTTCACCCCTTTCCTGTGTTAAAGAAGTGAGTTTTGACCAGTCCTTCACAGGCTTACATACTGTTTTAAGAGATTCTAACAATTTTTCTCTACATAGAACACAATTTTCTCTTTGTGTCTGTTCTTGAAGATCTGTCACAGGGTCTGTCTGTGGCCATACCCAATTATCATCTCTAATTGGATGGGTTACCTTATGAAAATCAGCTGGATTAATGAAAACAGATCTGAGCAGATTATCTAGATCTGCCCAAGTAGGATTATAACTATTAATTATTTGAGACCACAAGGACACAAATCTACCTGAATTTTCCCTGTAATCAGGAAAGGTTTTAGCCAAATCAAATACTTCTTTAGGACTCCAATTTGCAGATACAGTCATTGCACCTGTAGATCCTGTTGGATATACACGAAAAGGATATGCAGGTACTATATCTTCTACAGTTTTTGCAGTTACAGAACATGGGTCATTATGTCGGCGTAAAACAGTCTGAAGAAAGCTTATATCACCATATAATTGATCACATTTTTCCTTATAGGTTATAAAATGCTTATCCAGATCTTTCTCAATATTATCAATAAGTTTACTAGAAATTCCCAATTCCTTTGTAGCAGAAATATTATTCCTTACTATTCCCTTTAAGGTTTCTATCATATGTACAATACTTTCTATCTCACGGCTATAAAGTGCACTCACTTCTCTAAGCTGAGAAACATTACCATTACTGAAATCTTCGAACTTTGCATCCCCCAATATCTTCTGTTTATTCCTTATCTCTTCTCTTAGTTCTGCTGCACGAGTGACCCTCCCCCTTCCAGAAGTTACATGACTCTCAGATGAAACAGGGGGGAGACGATGGGGATGCACTTGGGACTATTCCAGCTCCAACTACCAATGCAGCCACATCTGCATCATATTCTGGAGAAAGAACTGCTGGGAATTTCCCTGCCTGTTCACTATCATTCTCCTGTGATTCACTCGCTTTACCAGCTCCAGCATTCTTTTAACACAAATCATTTTTCGTATCATGTGCCATTCGTTGCCACCAATTAAACACTAGCCCTTCACGGGCATCACATAGTTTATGTTTAGCCTGCAAGGCACATTTCAGATAACGAAGTTTATCTATAGAAAAAGTTCCCTCCAAAGGAAACTGTAGAAGCATATTATCCTTAGTCACAGCATGCCAGTGTACAATATAATTAGTAGACATATCCCCATACTTCTCACGCATACAATAAGAAGGGCTACCTTTCTGAACAGCTAAAACCTTACCTTAACAGCTCGCAACTGAGACAAATCCCGTCTACCTAACAGATTACCCATTGCTGTCACCAGATAATACTCACAAACACCTTCTGCCCTTGCCAGGAATGTAAAAATCTGTTATCCAAGTCACGGCACAAACTGAAAGATATTCTGCGCCCCCCTCACCAGCAACACTGCAGGACTCTTGGAGTAACGGAAAACCACACTCAAAGCAATGAGAAGGAAATCTATAAGACAGCAATAAAATACCACACATTTCTATAGATATAGATATACCAAAGCTTTGGGAGATAAACAAATAGAAACAAGTTCTCTTTGTTTACTCTAACTATTAGCTATGGTTTACTTTATTTATAAGGCTCTTTTGGATGATACAGCATAATTTCACTTTATTGTTCTACGTCAGGTATTACGTATTCATAACATCATAGGTCAATTTCTAATCAACATAGGTCAGTATGAGGAGACATACATGTATTCCAAGACATAACAGAAGATATTAAGTTTACTGCTGACTGCTTGATATCTGGTAACTCTGGGACTGAAAGACTGGAGGACAAGCTGCCCTTTTTCTTATTTCACATAGCTTACAGGACTTGTACCTCTTCTCCTACTTAGTAAGCAAATATATGAAGTTTATTTCTAAGCAAAGTTCTGAACAATTGTAACTCTTTCTCAGTACTTTATTAGACAGTCTGGTTGTGTACACCGCCCTGTACAGACAAGCTTACTTTCAGTCAGGACTTCCTTTATGCCTTCCCACCTATGCCCCTCATCCCCAAGACACTCTTCAAGCTTCAGAGAGACAGGGGTCGCATGATTCTCATAGCACCACGATGGCCACGCCAAACGTGGTATTCCCTGCTTCTGCATCTCTCTCAAGTGGCACCTCTGGAGTTAGGGCATGCTCCAGATCTCTTTTCCCAGGAGAACGGGGCGCTATGGCACCCGAATCCCCAGTCCCTGCGCCTCACGGCCTGGTTGTTGAAGGCTTAGACCTCCAGGGTTTCAACCTGCCCTAGCATGTAAAAGATATCCTTCAGGCTTCTAGAAAACTTTCCACAAGAAGATCTTATGCCTTCAAGTGGAAACGTTTTACTATATGGTGCTCCAAGAAGGGATTAAATCCCCTGGTCATACCCTTAGAATCGATACTAGAGTATCTCTTTCACTTATCGAATTCTGGGTTAAAGACCAATTCGGTAAGAGTCCATCTTAGTGCAATTGCAGCTTCTTATAAGCCTCTAAATGGACAGCCAATTTCCTCTCATCCACTCCTATCAAGATTTATGAGAGGCCTTTTATTAACTAAACTTCCCATCAAACCACCACCGGTAGCATGGGATCTAAATCTAGTTCTCGGGCAGCTCATGAAGCTGCCTTTTGAACCTTTGGCCACTACAGCCCTTAGGTTTTTGACTTGGAAGGTCATCTTCCTAATTGCAATCACCTCTGCCCGTCGCATTAGTGAATTGCAAGCTTTAGTAGCTGACCCTCCTTATACTAGATTTCATCACGATAAGGTTGTTCTTCAAACTCACCCACACTTTATGCCAAAGGTGGTTTCGCCTTTTCATTTAAACCAATCAATTTATCTTCCTGTATTTTTTCCGAGGCCTCACACCTCTAATGCAGAAAGAAACCTTCATACTTTAGATTGTAAAAGGGCCTTAGCCTTTTACATTCAAAGAACACAGCAACATAGAAAGTCCTCACAACATTTTGTAGCTTTTGACCCTAGTCATTTGGGACTTCCGGTTTCCAAAAGAACTTTATCTAAATGGATTGCCCAATGCATATCCCTTGCTTATGAGAGTAAGGGTCTTCCTCTCCATGACCATGTCACAGCTCATAATGTGACAGCCATGGAAGCTTCTATGGCTAATCTCCATTCTGTGTCTATCGATGACATTTGTCAAGCAGCCACCTGGGCTTTGGTACACACCTTCACAGCCCACTACTGCCTAGATAAAGCCTCCTGTCGGGATGCCTTCTTTGGCCAAGCTGTAATTCAAAATCTCTTTCAAACCTAAACCAACTCCTACCCACCAACCCTGGTGGGATGCCAGAGATCCATAGGAGGAAGGATTCTCACCTTCGATGGTGGCACCTTCCTGGGGCCATCTCCCTGGCATCTTCAGCTAGGGAGTCCCCATATGTGAGGACTACATTCCTGCTTGTTCCTGGAGATAGCGTAGTTACTCACCTGTAACAGGTGATCTCCGGGAACAGCAGGAATTTATTCCTCACAGCCCACCCACCTCCCCTAGGAGTTGTCTCTCTCTCTCTTTGTCTCTTTCCTCTCTCCCTCTATCCTTTCACTCAGCTACAAACTTAACTGAAGAGGGACAGTTGGAAAGGCGGGAAGGCAGCGCTCATGTGCTGAGGGATGCTCCCAAAAGCGTTCCTATTGGACGTTGGGGAGCGTTCCCGCTCAGGCTCCGTTGGTACCGACGATACCCATATGTGAGGACTAAATTCCTGCTGTTCCCGGAGATCACCTGTTACAGGTGAGTAACTACACTTTCACCACTTTGGGGAAGGCAGTCATGACAATGCAGAAAAAATTGCTAACACGTATGATAGGCATGGCTAGTGTTGTGGAGATTTAGCTAACTGTACTTTGTGATCTGTGCCTTACTATTGCTGCTTATTTTGTATAGTGCTGCACAGCATATATAGTGTTGTACAGACACATGTAAGAGGCAATCCCTGCTTATCAAAGCTTAGTCTACTCTAGACGGACGACAACCACCACTGGGGACTAGGATATGTCGAGGGGAATCATAAGGAAACACATAGAAGGTGAACAAGAGGCTGAAGGGATCAGGATCTGAAAGCAGTCAGGTGAGTTTTTAGCCTTGATTTGAGCAGGGCCAGAGATTGTAGTTTGATGTACGAACTCGGATAATTTGCTCCAGGCAAAGATGGAAAAATAGAAGTCTGGAATTGGCAGTGGAAAAGAAGGGCACAAATAGAAGAGATCTGCCAGAAAAACAGAGCTCCAGAGGAGTGTGTAGGGAGAGATGAGAGGAAAGGAGTGAGGAGCAACTGAATGAAGGCACTTGTAGATCAGTAGTAGAAGTTTGGACAGGATGCAGTAACTGATAGGAAGCTAATGAAGGGACATGAGAAGGGGGGGGGGGGGCAGATTAGTATAGGAACACTGGTGGAAGATTAGCCATGCAGCTGAGTTTTGAACAGATTGAAGAGGGGAGAGTTCATTCTGAGGAAGACCAGCAAGGAGGAGGTTGCAGTAATCTTGAAGGGAGGTGACTAGAGAATGGAGAAGGGTCTTAGTAGTTCAGAAAGGAAGGAGAAACTTTTTGCTGCTGATATAGAGAAAGCTAAAACCTGTTTCTATCTGATAGGTTTGTGTGGAGGACAAGAGAGAGGAGTCAGATGGACCCCAAGGTTGCCAGCCAAGAAAACGGTGTTATCCACAGAAATAGAGAAAGACGTAAGAGGGGAGATGGGTTTAGGGGGAAAGAGAAGAAAGGTAGTTTTGGCCATGTTCAATTTCAGACTCTGGTGGGACATCCAAGCACCAAGGTCAGATAAGCAGGTAGAGATCAGGCCCTGGATTCCCAGAGACATCAGGTGTAGAGAGGTAGATCTGAGAGCCATCAGTATAGAGATGGCACTAAAAAACCATGGGAGGAGATGTATATATCAAGGGACTGTGTGTAGAGAGAGAAAAGGAGAGGTCCCAAGACAGAGCATTGGGGTATGCCAACTGGGAGCAGGATAACAGAGAATCATTCACTAGAGCACACGCTAAAAGTTTGGTGGGTGAGAAGAAGAAAACCAAGACTGAATAGAGTCCCTAAATCCAAGTGAGCACAGAGTATCAAGGAGAAAGTGAAGATCAACAGTGCCAAAAGCAGCAGATAGGTCAAGATAGATGAGGAGTTGACTAAAGGTTCTTGGATTTCATGAGGAGCAAGTCATTGGAGACTTTGGCAAGAACCATTTCAGTAGAATGTAGCGGGTGAAAACCAAGTTGCAAAGGATCCAGAAGGGCTTGAAAGAAGAGGGAATCGAGACAGCAGTGGTGAACTGCATGTTCAAGTAATTTAGAAATAAATGCGAGGAGAGAGATGGGTTATCCGCGAAGAAAGGGTGACGGATTGAGGGAAGGATTTGGGAGTGAAGAGGGGGAAGGGGAGGGGAGTTGACCCCAGGGGGAACTCGAGAGTAATCTTGTTTATTTATTTTATTTATTTAGCTGTATTTATATCCTGCTTTTCACCGGGTCAAAGCGGTGTAACATTAGAGGGGGGGGGGGGGCGACAATCGAGTAATCAAACTCAGGGGTAGGGGCCATCACCAGGGGGCCAACATTAATGATTTCAGCAAATAATTGGGATATAGACATTGTATTACAGGCTCTTTAGAACATATTTTCCAGAGGGTGAGTTGGGGGGGGGGGGTAGTCAGTGGCTGATGGTTGTTTCAGTTCCGAGGTGTTCCTGGAATCTTGTGGACTTTGTCATTGAAATAGCCAAAGTCTGATGGGCCCACAGATGAAGGGCCAGGAGCAGGACCTCGGAAAACACCTACAAATAGGAACAGAATTGACGGGGATCTTGAACGATTTTCAGAAGACTGTTCATAAGGAACTGTTGTTGTTGTTAAGTGCCGTCGAGTCGGAGTCGACTCATGGCGACCCTCTGGATAGCTATCCTAAATTGTGTTCGGTCTTCAGTCAGGCGGCTCATTGTTGACAGACTGGTACCCATAGCTCCTGTTGTTGTATCGATCCATCTCATTGCTGGCCTTCCTCTTTTGCGTTGACCTTCTATCTTGCCAAGCATGATGTCTTTCTCTAATGATCTCTCTCTTCGCATGATAGGGAGGAGTAGCCTAGTGGTTGGGGCAAGGTACTTCAGGCCGGAAGGTCGGGGGTTCAAATACCACTAGAGGACAGCAACCTTGGGCCGGAAGGACTGGGGTTTCTAGTCCCACAGATGCTCCTTGTGGTCTTGGGCAAGCCACTTAACCCTCCATTGCCCATGTTCCCTGTAAGTATTAGTGTATGTGTCTCATATCCCCGCATGTTAAATGTATCCCCAATTGTGTTGTGACCGCTTTGATTGAAGGATAAGGCGGTATACAAAACTGTCTAAATAAATAAATGATGTGTCCAAAGTATGAAAGTCGAAGTCTTGTCATCTGAGCTTCTAAAGAAAGCTTAGGTTTGATCTCCTCTAGTACTGACTGGTTTGTTCTTCGGGCAGTCCATGGTATACACAGTATTCGCCGCCAGCACCATAAGGAACTAGCTAAACTAAAAGTAGACAAAATGATGGGACCAGATGGGATACATTCGAGAATATTGAAGGAACTTGGGGATGTTTTAGTGGCTCAACTGTCTGACCTTTTCAGTGCCTCTTTGGAGTCAGGAGTGGTGCCAGAGGACTGGAGAAAGCACATGTGGTCCCTTTACAAAAAAGCAGACTTAAGGATGACATTGAGAACTACAGGCCGGTTAGTCTAACCTCTATAGTTAGTAAATTATTGGAAAGGCTACTATGAGAGAATAGTAGGTTTCTGGAGTCTGGATTGCAGGATCCAAAGCAGCATAGATTCACCAGAGGCAGTTCTTGTCAGACAAATTGGATTGATTTTTTCGACTGGGTGACCAGGGAGTTGCACCGAGGGAGAGCCCTAGATGTGGTGCATTTTAGATTTTAGTAAATCCTTTGACACCGTTCCACACAGGTGACTTATAAAAAAAAAACTGAGCACCCTAGGGATCGACCCCAAAGTTACTGATTGGGTTAGAAATTGGTTGAGTGGGAGGCGACAGAGGGTACAGGTAAATGGAGCTCACTCTGAGGAGAAGGTGGTTACCTGTGGTGTGCCATAGGGATCTGTCCTTGGTCTGGTTCTTTTCAACATCTTTGTAGTGATATTGTGAAAGGGCTGTTGAGTTAGGTTTGCCTATTCGCAGATGATACCAAGATCTGCAATAGGGTAGACGCACAGGAAGGAGTAGATAACATAAGGAGGGATCTAGCTAAGCTTGAAGAATGGTCAAGAATTTGGTAGCTGAGATCTAATCCTAGAAAATACAAGATCATGCATTTGGGCTGCAGACATCCAAAGGGAGCGGTACAGCATAGGATAGGGGGTGAAGTACTTCTGTCCACAAAAGAAGAGCGGAACCCTGGGTATGCTTGTTTCTGATGATTTTAAGGTGGCTGGACAGGTAGAAAAGGCGATGGCAAAAGCCAGAAGGATGTTTGGGTGCATAGGGAGAGGAATGGACAGCAGAAAAAAGGCGGTGGATAGTGCCTCTGTATAAGTCTCTGGTGTGACCTCATTTGGAGTATTGTGTGCAATTCTGGAGACCACACCTTCAAAAGGACATAAATAGGATGGAGTCGGTGCAGAGGGTAGCTACTAAAATAGTTAGTGGTCTTCGTTATAAACCATATGAGGACAGACAAAGATCTTAATATGTATACATAAGAGGAAAGGCAGGATAGAAGAGATATGATGGAGATCTTTCAATACCCCGGTGGCATAAATGCACAAGAGGAGAGCCTTTTTTGATTGAAAGCAAGCTCTGCTATGAGGGGACATAAGATGAGGGTGAAAGGGGATACACTCATAAGTAATATATGGAAATATTTCTTTACTGAAAGAGTGGTAGATGCAGGGAATAGTCTCCCAGTAGAGGTAGAGACGAGGACACTATCTGAATTCCAAAAAAGCATGGGACAAGCACAGAAGATCTCTAAAGGAAAAAGAAGGGAATTTAGTATTTGATATTTATTTTATTTATTTGACATTATTTATATACCGCCTTTCATGTTTATCAAGGCAGTTTACATTGAACTCAAGGTTTTACAAGTTCTCCAGGACCAAGCAGAAAGTCAGTCCTCACATATGGGCGCCGACGGAGCCCCCGTGCGGAGCATTTCCCCAGCTTTCAAGGAAAGCCTTTGGGAATGCAGCGTGCATGCGCGGTCCCCTTCCTGCCCAAGGGTGCCATCTTGCTCAGTCTTTCTTTTTCCGCGGAGCCCAACGGATGTGAGTTCGTGTCACCTGGGAAAAGTAGATTTTTGTTTTGCTATTTTGGCTTTTTCTGATCCGGTTCGACACCGATTCCCCTTCCCGCCTGGGCTCGATACACCGGTATCGAGTCCGGTGTTTCGATTTTCGTTTTTTGTCCTTCGTGACTAGCATTCGCGCTCTTTGTGTTTTCACTGGCAGCCCGGTCTTTTGACCTTGCAGGGGCCCTTTTTCCCCCCCATGGCTGCCAGCGGCTTCAAAAAGTGATCGGTGCAAGAAACTTATGTCTCTCACCAATCGGTGCAAGAAACTTATGTCTCTCACACATGACTGCTGCCTCCGTTACCTCGGGCCCGACCATGACCCGCTGGCCTGTGGCCCGTGCGGCAAAATGTCTTCGAAGGCACTTCGGAGCCATCGGCATCAACGTGAGAGAATTTTTTCAGAGTCCGCGTCTGGCCAGGCCCGGACTTCGTCAGAGGTCTCGACATTTCGGGAGTCGGACCCCAAGCGCTGTCGGGGTTCCTCTGAGAGGGAGCCTCCCATCCGGGAGCACAGAAGGAAGAAGAAGCTCGCGAGGGCGGCATCGGTGGAGGCTCCTGGATCCTCAAGGGCCAGGTCACGTAGCCCTGACCGCCGCCCCAGGCTCTCGGAATCGGAGAGGCCGTCCAAGTTAACTCGCGTGGAGCTGGAGTCCCCGAGTCACGTAAGTGCTGTAGTCCTCATGGACTCTCCTCCGGGGGAGCCGATGTCTGCTTTCATTGAACAGCAGCGGGTGCTGATCACCGGTCTGACCGGTGCATCTGCCCCGACCACCGGGACCTTGACGTCCAAGTCGACCCCGGAGACCGAGCCGATCCTCGAGTCAATTCTTGGTCAAGGTCCCCCTCGACCTCCCGTGCAGGGCCGAGGTCGTCGGTGCCGATACCCTCGGCGTCGGGGTGGGTGTCACTGAGGCCCACACGGCCGGAGCCGCTCGATTCCTCCTCAGAGGAATCGCCGTGGGAGACGGAGGACAAGGAGTCCCCGGACACTTTCTGGACCTGGTGCGTCCCTTCGGACTCACTGGATTCTGAGCCTTGGAGCGTTGTCTTTTTACATAGAACGTATGAGGGGGCATCGAAGGGCCACTCAGCTCTTCGTCTCCTTTGACCCTAATAAACTGGGGTTGCCTGTCTCCAAGCGTACGTTGTCCACTTGGGTAGCAGATTGTATCGCCTGGGCGTACAAGGCAGCCGACCTCCCCTTGCAGGGTCGAGTCACGGCCCACTGTGTCAGGGCGAAAGGCGCGTCAGTAGCTCATCTCCGCTCTGTTCCGTTGGCTGGCATCTGCCAGGCTGCTACTTGGTCTTCAAGCCAGACTTTTGCAGCCCACTACTGCCTCGAGAGAGAGTCCCGAAGGGACAGTGCTTTCGGACAGGTGGTACTCAGTAATCTCTTTGAGGTTTAGGCAACTCCTACCCTCCGGCCCTTGTGTTGGGCTACTGTACCCTCCGGCTCTTGTGTTGGGCTACTGTTCTGGGGCGTTCTCAGAGGATATTCTTCTCACAAATGCTGAGGTTCTAGAGAACGAGCCATTTTTCAGCTTAGGGTTCCCGGTAGCCTAGAGATGAGGAGTCCTATATGTGAGGACTGACTTCCTGCTTGGTCCTGGAGAAAGAGTAGTTACTCACCTGTAACAGGTGTTCTCCAGGAGCAGCAGGAATCAGTCCTCATGACCCTCCCTCTTCCCATGGAGTTGTAGTCATATACTTCATTTTGTTTTTTGCTGTCTTTTAGCTATGTCATCAGACTGAGCAAGATGGCATCCTTGGGCGGAAGGGGACCGCTGCATTCCCAAAGGCTTTCCTTGAAAGCTGGGGAAATGCTCCGCATGTGGGCTCCGTTGGTGCCAACGTCACCCATATGTGAGGACTGATTCCTGCTGCTCCTGGAGAACACCTGTTACAGGTGAGTAACTACTCTGAACAGGTTCTTCAGAACTATTTACAATAAACAGTAACATCACAAGACTTGCTAGTTAACTGTGTAACGTATAATTATTTACAAGGTAGCGATATGCTCTAGGTTTGTGGTTGTTGGAATGGTGTGGTTGAAAGTCATTCATTACCTTTAATAATATGGAAGGGCAGACTAGACAGGCCATGTGCTTTTTCTGCTGTCATGTTTGTTTCTAAGTTTTGGTGGAAACAGGAGGAGTTGGAGGCACTTTGAGGAGTTGAGTTATAAAGATATGGTGAGGATTGGAAGCAAGAGAGTTAGTAAGGTGGTCATAGTTGTCTTGCTTGGCGAGTGCTATGGCTGACTGGAAAGAGGCCAGCATGAATTTGAAATGTAGAAAGTCCGCAAGGGGGTGGAATTTGAGCTAAATGAACTCAACTGAGCAGGCACAGGAATATAGGTAGCAGGTTTTAGAGGACAGCCAGGGCTGAGGTAAAGTATACCTCACAGGACATGCAATAGAAGGAACAAAGAGCATTCAGGGCAGAGGTGAGTACAGTGTTGTAGGAAGATACTGCCTCATCAACAGACTCTGACGTTATAGAGGAAAGAGATAAGAGGCCACACAATGTCTTGCTGATTTGGGGGGCCAAGCTCAACCCTAAGTCTGCCCCTAGCCCCCTGTAGTCTTCCCCTCCTGCCCACAGGGATACAAACTCCTGCGGACAGGGTGAAAGGCCGCCATGATTGTGGCAGCCTTTCTCTCGTGCCTGTGGGTGATCGGATCCCCATGGGCAGAAGGGGAAGGCTGCTACAATTGCAGCAGAGACTTGTCTGCCCACGAGCAGGCAGAAGTAGGCTTTGCCTCAATTGTGGTGACCGCCTACCCTGTCCACGGGGATCCCATCTCCTGCGGGCAGAGAGAGGAGGAGTCTGACGCAATCTTGGCTGCTCTCTACAGATGGCGGGCAAAACTTTGGTGGGGCCAGGGCTTTTGTGACCCACCCTTTTCTGATGTCTATAGGTGATGAAACATCAGTGGAGAGAGCAGATGGATCGATAACGTGAAGATTCCTAAACATGTTGGAGGAGATTGGGTGAGACTGCGGAGAGGGGTGATGAAGCGTAAAGCTTAGCAGATAATAGTCAGATAAGGGAAGAACTGAGGGACGGAAGTTTGAGGTCAAAGCAGTTAAAAAGACAAGGTTGAGGCAGTGGCCTTGCTGGTGAATAGGGGCAGTAGAGCACAGCTGGAGGTTGAATGAGGAGGTAATGGAAACAAGATTTAAAGCACAAGTCGGGGATTATCAACATGAATGTTAAAATCCCCAAGAATAAGGGAGGGGGGAAAATGTATCCAGAAAGAGAGCCACAAGTCTGTCAGTGAGAAAGATAGAGATGGACTTATCAGGGGGTTGATAAATAACAGCTATCTGGTGAGGTAGTGGAATATTCTCTGGGAACAAGCAGGAAGTCGGCACTCACATGTGAGTGACATCTGCGTAGATGGAGCCCCTGCGGAAGCATCTTACCAGCTTTCAAAGAAAGCCTTTGGGAGATGCCCCACACTTGCATGGTCCCCTTCCTGCCCAAGGATGCCATCTTGTCTGTCTCCTTTTTTCCATGGAGACCTCTGGACATCTGTGCACTTCCTTCCTCCCCCCCCCCCCAAAAAAAATATGGTAGGGGGGGGTTGGTAATTTGTCCAGTTTGCGTACCGGTTCCTTCCAGCCCCCGAGCCAGCTCGCCCCGGGGCGTTGCTTCTCGGGTTTGTTCCTTGTTGATCCCCCCCCTTTTTTTTTTTTATCTCTAAGTGTCCCTTAACCGATGTTCGTGCCCTTTTTCAGCTGAAGGCTTCGGACCCCTGCCGGGCAGCGGGGACCCCTTTTTCTGATGGCCTCCAGCAGCTTCAAGAAGTGATTGGTGCAGCAAAATGATGTCCCTCACCGATCCTCATGACTGCTCCCTCTGGTGCCTAACCTAAGGCATAACAACTTGGACTGCGAACTTTGCAGAACTATGACCTCAAAGTCCCTAAAGAGCTATCACCAGCAACAGGAAGAATTCTTCAAGAGGTTCCACTTTGTGCCGGAGTCTCCGGTGATACCATGCTCTAGGGCCCCCTCCGATACCTTGGTGCTTTGCAAAACCCGAGCCTCCTCGGAGTCCTGCGGCTACGGTTCCTCAGAGATGAAATCCCTGGAGGTGGAATGCAAGAAGTTGAAACCCTCGAAGACGGGCTTCGAGAATGGGTCCAGGAAGAAGGAGAAATCCCACTCCAGGCCCCGTAGTCCTCGGTGTGAGTCTAAGGAGCTGGAGCGGCCTCTTAAGCTACCCTGCAAGGGGCTGTCAGCACCCAAGGCCATCCTTGTCAAGGACACCCCCTTGACTGGACTGACTCCAGGCCCGAAATCTGTGCCCACATCAAAGGCTGTGGAGCCATCTGCCATGGAAACCAGGATGGCAGCCTTAGATAGTAGTATCTCTGCCCTTGTGGTCATGTAGTGGGTGTTTGTCTGATTCATCTGCCCTGATGATGGGACCCTCGACATAGAGGGCTTCCCCGGTCATTGTGATGATCTTTGAGCACTATCCGCCTCGAGAGACCCAACAGCTCCAGACGAAGTCCTGGTCCTGTTCTTTGGAACACTGGTCCTCTCTGGTAAGTGCCTACGGCTTGGACCGCAGACCATCAGGAGGTCGTGGACCACCCAGCGCAGACCTCGACTGTGGTGATCACGGAGCCTTGGACTCATACTGGGACTTAGTCTGACTGGGAGACCAAGGATGAGGAGTCCCCAGACACTCGGTAACTCAGAGACGTGCCTTAGGACCTGTCTCCTCTGGTGTTTCAACCCCGTTCGCCACCAGAGGATGTCTTTCATCGACTTTGTGCATGACATGGCTAAGGCTCTCAACCATCGAGACAGATGCCGAGGAAGACCTGCACATGGAGGAACTGGAGATACTCCATTATGAGGCCCCCTATAAGGAAACCCTTATGGTATCAGTGCCTCCTATCCTTGAGCGTCACCTCCTCTGGATGTAGGAAATACCGACGTCTGTACCCGTTGTCAGCAGGTGACTTGACTCAATGTACCAAGCGCACTGAAGCCCTGTGTTCCAGAAGACCCAACTTCCCCACAGCTTGATGGTCATTGAGTCAGCCATGTGCAGGCTCAAGAGCCAAAAGATTGATTCCTCTGTGCCACCCGGCAGGGTGTCCTGAACCCTTGATGCCCTTTGCTGAAAGGCCTTTCAGGACTCGATGCTGACTTGCCAGATCCAATCATTGTTCTAGGTCAAACAACTGCAGCCATGCTTGGGGTCGTGCCCTGATGCCTGTGCCGGCCACCCTTGCCGAAGACTCAAAGCCATCGTAGGCTGCTCGAGACACAAACTTCATGCACTCTTTGACCACCGAGGCCAGAGACTTAAATCTCTGCAGGGGTTCCCTGTTGAGGCCTGCCAGGAACCCACAGAGCTGCCTCAACAGCTCCTTAAGGTACATGCTGATATAGGGCTGGTATGACTGGATCCGGCGGGCTATCAAATGTTTAAATAAACATAAAGGGAGGTACAGCTGCAGAGGTGCAATGCGCCACTGGGCGCAACATCAATGCTCTACAGCATCTGTGGTTTGTCATCAAATACCCCAAGTCCCACCTTGCTTCGGCTCAACACCTGGAGTTTATAGGGGCGCAAATAGACACCCACCAGGCCAAGGCCTTTTCCTTCAAGAGGTAAAATCACCTCTGGAGCTAGCATCAGAGGTGCACCGATGCTGCACACTACCTGCCCAGCTTCTCTACCTGCTGGGCCATATGGCCTCCACGGTTCATGTTGCTCCATATGCCAGACTGCACATGAGAGTGGCCCAGTGGTGTCTGCTCTGTGGGAACATGCCACAGGTAGGCTCTGGGACAGTGTTTGCCTGACAGCTGGCAGACTCCCTCAGATGGTGGCAGATCCCTTGTCACCTTCAGGCTGGGATACCCTTCCAGGCACCTACCTCACCACGGACGCCACCTAACTGGGCTGGGGAGCACATTGTGAAGGCCTCTAGATGCAAGGCAACTGGTCTCAGATCGAATCCCAGATGCAAATCAATCTGCTGGAGCTCCGGGTAATATTTCTGGCTTTCTGAGCCTTTTGCCACTGGCTGTAGCGCAGTCAGTGCTGGTCCAGACCGACAACCAAGTCAGTGTTCTCTGTGAACAAACAAGAGGGCACGGGGTTGTACTCACTCTGCCAGGAGGCAGTAGCCCTCTACTCCTATGCGACATGCAGAAGGATGCTCCTAAGAGTGGTCTACCTCCCGGGCCAAGACGGTGTCCTGGCGGATGAACTGAGCAGAGTCCTCCAGCTGCATGAGTGGTGCCTGGATCCCGAAGTGGCCTCCTGGCTGTTCTGACTCTAGGGCATTCCACTGGTGGATCTGTTCACCAGCCCAGACAGTGTGTAGTTGCCCTGCTTCTGCTCCTGCCAGCCATACCCCATCCCAGGTGGTAGCGGACGCTTTCCTCATTCCATGGATGGCAGACCTCCTGTATGCCTTCCTGCTGATGCCTCTAGTCACCAAGACTCTCTTCAAGGTCCAGCATGGCAAGGCATCACTAATACTGATAGCCTGCAGGTGGTCCAGGCAACCCTGGTTCCCGATGCTCCTCTTCCTGTCAGCGATGTTGCTGATTTTCCCTGGGCAGAGCCCCAGGACTACTCTCATAGGAGCAGGGCTCTCTCCTATACCCCATCCTGGTGTCTCTGTCATGGCTTGACTGCTGAAAGGGAAGTATTAGCTCCCTTCAACCTCCCACGGGCTGTGGAAGAGGTGGTTCTGGCCTCTTGTAAGGCTTCCACAAGAAGGTTGTATGCCTTCAATTGGTGCCGATTCTTATTGTGGTGCACCAAAAGGCAGGCGAGCGAGCCCATTCTCCTGTTGAGTGGTACTCTAGTACCTGCTTCATCTGTTGCAGGAGAGACTAAAATCCAACTTGGTCAGAGTACACATGAGCACTATCACAGTACATCGCCATTTCGTCGAGGGCAAGCCACTCTTGGCTCAGCTCCCTTGTGTCTGGGTTCTTGTGGGGCCTCATGATATCCAAATCCCCCGTCTGCCCTCCAGTGGCGGAGTGGAATCTCAATGTAATGCTTTCACAGTTCACTAAGCTGCCGTTCTGAGCCTATGGCTACCTGCCATTTGAGGTACCTCTCCTGAAAGATTGTTTTCCTTGTAGCATTCACATTAGTTTGCAGAATCAGTAAGCCTCCAGGCTCTGGCAGAGCCCCCCCCCCCTCCTCCCCAACATGAGGTTCTACAAGAACAAGGTGGTGGTCTGCACACACCCCAAGTTTTTGCTGAAGGTGGTGTCCCCATTCCACCTCAAGCAGGAGGTGGTGCTTCCCACCTTCTTTCCAAGGCCTCATGACAGCAGGGTGGAGATCATTCGTCATACTCGGGATTGTAGAAGGGCCTGTCCTTCTATCTGCAATGGACTCGGGTCATTGCAAAGCATCTCAGCTTTTCGTATCCTATGATCCTAGTCGGCTGGGGCTCCCAGTGACTAAGCGAACTCTGTCCATTTGAGTGATGTATTGCATTACCCTTGCCTGTGAGTAGGCTGGGATCTCACTGGACCAGAACATCATGGTGCACTGCATCAGGGCCATGGTTACTTCCTTGGCAAATCTGCGTTCCGTCCCTGTGATGAAGATCTGTCAGGCTGCCACCTGGTCTTCGGTTCATACCTTTGCAGCTCACTACTGCCTGGAGCACGAGTCCCGAGGGGACAGTGCCTTCAGCCAGGCCGTACTGCGTAATCTCCTCAGGGTGCAGGAAACTCCTGCCCTCCAACTCTTCTGCGTTCAGTCTACCCGAGTGCTCGTTCTCCGCCAGACACTTGGGTCTTACGAGAGTCCTTTAGTAGGGACTTAACTGCTGCTGATCACAGCTCACGTTTTGCTGGTTGCCGTGGAGTTTTTACAGGTTCTCGGTAGCCTGTAGCTGGGCAGACCCATATGTGAGGACTGAGTTCCTGCTTGTTCCTGCTCCCAGTTTTCCCATATGCCTCAGCCTATTCGCTATGATTGTGGTATTTGATTTCCACTCTCTCATTTTTGCCAATTTCAACTCCACTTTCTGCCTCAGTTTCACTTCTTCCTTTTTCCTCTGAAGTTTACTCTATTTGTTTTTAAGCATAGCTAAAACCCTGTAATAGATGGTCTCTGGGGGCATCAGGAATAAGTCCTCCCACCTCCCTTGGAGTTGCATCTTTACCATGTTTTAAGTTTTGCTGTCTTAGCTATGTCATTAGACTGAGGTAAGGTGGCACCCTTAGGTGCAAAGGGGGCCATGCATGTGTAGTGCATCTCCTAAAATGTTTCTTTGAAAGCCAGGGAGATGCTTCTGTGGGGCCTCTGTTGGTGCTGACATCTCCCATATGTGAGGACTGATTACTGCTATCCCTGGAAGAACACCTGTTACAGGTGCATAACTATGCTTAAAAGCAGAGTGAGTGGCCTTCAGAAGAAAGGAAGAAGTGAAACAGGCAGAAAAAGGGGTTGAAATTGGCAGAAATGGGAGTGTGGAAATCAACAACCCCAACCATGGCTAATGCGTTGAGGTATATGGAAAATTGGTAGTCCCCATGACAAAGGGCATGAAGAAAGGCTAAAAAGGTTAGGGCTCTTTAACCTGGAAAGGAGACGGCTGAGGGGAGACATGATAGAAGTCTATAAATTAATGAACGGAGTGGAACGGGTAAACGTAGATCGATTGTTTACGTTATCAGAATATAGAAAGACTAGGGGACATGCAATGAAGCTACAGGGTAAATTATTTAAGACTAATAAAATATTTTTTCACTCAACATGTAATCAAACTCTGGAATTTGTTACCGGAGGATGTAGTAAAGGCTGTTAGTGTAGCTGGGTTAAAAAAGGTTTGGACAAGTTCCTGGAGGAAAAGTCCATAAACTATTATTAAGAAGGGACGCAGGATATCAATGCTTGACCCGGTACAAGCATTGTGGAACCTGTGTCTTTTGGGGAAACTGCTAGGTACGTGTGACCTAGATTGGCCACTGTTGGAAACAGGATACTGGGCTTGATGGACCTTGGTCAGACCCAGTATGGCATATCTTATGATCTTAAGGGCAACAGCTGAACCAGAGTCGACTAGGTAAGGACTGGTCCCTAACTGTTAATTGCAAGACCTTGTCTATTCTACATTCCTTAATGTTAATTTTTACATTAAAGAGTTAATGCATCATTACACAGGGGCCAACAGTTCATCTCCATTAAAATACACATTACTCACTTAATATGGTTTTATAAATAGGCCAAAAAATGGAAAGTAGTTAGGAATTAATAAAATATTTACAAAAAACAAATGTTAAAAATCTAAAATTATACCTGCACTAATGTAGTTCCTGTAATAATTAGAGAAAGTTTGTGAGCTTAGCTCAAGGAATTCTATCCAGCCTCTGTTTAAAGTGGGTGCATATGGCTGAGCGGAGGGGTGGTCTGAATGGTGGGTTTCTAAATATTGCATTGGTTTGGAAAGAATAAGCAAACCAGTGCAGCTTCCACGTACATGTATGATGGTTCTTTTTAAAGTAAGGTCCGATTGGTTGTAGCTTTGTAAATTTTTTCTCCCCCCTCCCCCCCCTGTAGAAACAAGCATGCATGCTGGCTCGCCTTATGCAAAAGCAGATGCCATTTGCAGTCATAGTGTCACTTTGTACAGTTTATACTGAGATGTTAAAATGTTTAAGACAATTGAGCGGCCCTCCGCCTGTGAAATATGGTCTGTGATTCTGTTTTTGAAAGCAAGGACTGTGTCATCAGCGGAGTGGCCTAGTGGTTGGGGCAAGGTACTTCAGGTCGGAAGGTCGGGGGTTCAAATCTCACTAGAGGACAGCAACCTTGGGCTGGAAGGACTGGGGTTTCTAGTCCCACAGGTGCTCCTTGTGGTCTTGGGCAAGCCACTTAACCCTCCATAGCCCATGTTCCCTGTAAAATAGTTATCTCCAAGTTATAATGCCCTGTTCAATGTAATTTCAGTTTGTTCAATGTAAACCGCACTGATGCAGAATAGCGCGGTATATAAGAGAATGTAAATAAATAAAATTCATCGCCAGATATGTGAGGTGTATGGCCCCAATGCGATGAGTGACAGCAAAGTGTGTAAATGGGTGAGATTGTTCAAGGACGGGCGGGACAATGTCCATGATGAACCACGATAGGGTCAACCTTCAGTAATCAGAGAAGATTTGGTGCACACAGTTGACGCAAAAATTCATGAAGAACGATGATTCACAATTTCCACTTTGTCACTGAAATTTCCACAAGTTTCTAGGTCAGTGCTATACAAAATCGTTTCTGAAAAATTGCAGTTCAGAACACTGCACGCGATGGGATCCCAGGCTGCTTTCCGAGGAACACAGTTGCCATAATCTTGCGTGTTGAGATTTGTCTGTTTGGCTTTCACTTTGACTGGAGATGACGTGTGTCTCCATTCCATCGACTGCTGCTTTGATTCTGGAGTCATGTGAGAAACCCATGTCTCGTCCCCTGTGACAATGTGGTCCAAAGGTTCATCTCCTTCCTCATTGAAAATGCATAAGTGTTCCTCGGAAAGCAGCCTGGGAACCCATCATGAACACAGTTTGTCCCGCCCATCCTTGAACAATCTCACCCTTCTATGCACTTTGCTGTCACTCATTGCATTGGGGCCGGACACTTCACATATCTGGTGATGAATGTCCGCTGATGACACGGTCCTTGCTGTCTAAAACCGAATCACAGACTGTATTTCACAGTCGGAGGGCCACTCAATTGTCTTAAACATTTTAATGTCTCAGTATAAACCGTGCAAAGTGACGCTATGACTGCAAATGGCATCTGCTTTTGCACAAGGCATGCCGGGAGCCGGCACACATGCTTGTTTCTACAGGGGGAAAAAATTTACAAAGCTACAGCCCATTGGACCTTACTTTAAAAATAACCCTCATGCCTACTCTAAAGTACTTTAATTTATGTGCATATTTGTGACTTTTACGTGTGTGTATAGAGCAAGTGTAAATGCCATTTCTGAATTTAAGGACAAAAACACAACAAGGTGAGTGATGGATGGAGGTCACAGATGCTTTGTTAGATAAAAACTCCTGTGTGTGTTGGCAAACGCCTTCCTCGGGGGGTACATATCCTCAAAAAAAAAAAATACAAAAACAAATAATAATATGGAGTAAAACTCAGCAGATATAAAAAATCAGCTGAAATACACATCAATAGATATTTAAATATAAACATATAAAAGTCAAAATAAAAATGCATATTGAAAGAAAGCCCTAAGGCACAGTACTTGGTAAATTACCTAATAACACCTCAATAAGCAAAGAACATATACTAACCTCACCCTGGGACAGAAAAGAGAAAGAGAGAGAAGGACCACCTACGACGTGTGCCATCTTAGTGCATAGTAAATCAGTACTTACATGGCACACTGTGGGAACTATATCTTTGGAGGATCCAATAGCCTATAAAGTAAAACGCAATCTGCAATAATAAAGCAAAAAGCACATTACAGCATTATACCATTACCATGGAGAGTGTGTACCATGCTACCTGTCAGCACATGTCATTAAAAATGCTCATTGACCAAGGAGACAAAAACAAAACCAGTTGCAATTTTTAAAAAATGGGGGAAACAGTGTATATTATGGTTCCTGTCTGTCATCAACAGCATACAGGACATCAGAGCCAGATCTAGCAGGCCAGAAGCTCGCACTAAAATGAATGTAAACAGAAACATTGAAAAACGTGCTCCTTACCCTACATGGTTTTCTTTTGATATGGGTTTTTATTTTCTTTGACTTTTATATTCTCCAGGACCAAGCAGGAAGTCAGTCCTCACATATGGGTGACGTCGGCGCCGACGGAGCCCTCGCGGAGCAATTTTCCCCAGCTTTCAAAGAAAGCCTTTGGGAATTGCAGCGCGCATGCGCGGTCCCCTTCCCGCCCAAGGGTGCCATCTTAGCCAGTCTTCTTTTTTCCGCGGAGCCCTACAGACGTGGTCTTCTTGTCCCCGCTGAAAAAGTTGATTTTCGTGATTTATTTATCTTTTTTCTTCGGTTCGACGTCTTTCCTGCCCGGACTCGCGACGCCGTTGCGAGTCCTTCTCTTATTTTTCGGTTTTTCTGATTTTTCTGTCAGTTTCATTTTCGGTTTTCGCTGGCAGCCCGGTCCTTTGACCTTGCAGGGGCCCTTTTTCCCCCGATGGCTGCCAGTGGTTTCAAGAGGTGTGTTCAGTGTGACAGAAATATGTCACTCACTGACACACACGATAATTGCCTCCGCTGCCTTGGCCCAGATCATGAGGAACTGATCTGTGGGGCCTGCAGCAAAATGTCCTCCAAAGCGTTACGGAGTCGGCGGCATCAGCGGGAAAGAATCTTCGCAGATCCCGCCCGTACCCGGACCTCGTCGGAGGCCTCGGCGTCCAGAGGCTCCAGCTCTGAGCATCGCCGGAGTTCCTCCGACAGAGGTTCTCCCTCCGGGGATCATCGACGGAAGGCGAAACCCGCGAGGGCGGCGTCGGTGGACGCACCTGGTTCCGCGAGGGCCAGGTCGCATAGCCCCGATAGCCGTCCCGGGTCTTTGGAGAAGGAACATCTCCCGAAGCGACCTCGTATGGAAATCGGAGATGCCTGCTCGGGTAAGTCCTGTAGTCCTCCTGGACTCGCCTCCGAGGGGTCCGCCGTCGGGGCCCGAGTCGGGGGCTGCTGGGTCACCTGAGGTCGGACTCAGGTTGACGGCCTTGGAGAGCAGACTATCTGCCTTCATGGACCAGCAGCGGGCACTGATCGCTAGCCTCGCTGGCGCCTCTGCCCCGACCGCCGGGACGTCGACCTCTAAGTCGACCCCGGAGACCGAGCCGATCCTCGAGTCCATGCGGGCTCGAGTCGATCCTTGGTCGAGGTCACCCTCGGCCTCCCGTTCGGGACCGAGGTCGTCGACGCCGACTCCCTCGCCGTCGGGGCGGCCGACGCCTCTGCCCGCCCGAGCTGACCCCACCGATTCCTCCTCGGAGTCGGCCTGGGAGTCTGAAGTGGAAGAGTCACCTGATTCTTTTCAGACTCGGTGTGTCCCCTCGGACTCACCTGAGTCCGAACCTCGGAAACAGTCCCCCCCGGAGGATGCCCGGTTCTCGGACTTCGTCAGGGATATGGCCAAGGCTTTGGCCTTCCCTGCGGATCCCGAGGAGGAGCCTCGAGCCGAAGAGCTCGACGCCCTTCAGTACGACTCTCCCGCCAGGGAGCACTTTACTGTACCTGTTCCTCCCATGCTGGAACGACTACTCTTCCGCATGTGGGAGAGTCCGGCATCGTCGCCGGTATTAAGCAAGCGGGACGATTCCATCTATCGAGTCCGCAAGAGCCCTGGCTTCCAAAAAGCACAGCTACCGCACCATTCCATGGTGGTGGAATCGGCCATGCATAGGCTTAAGAGCCAGAAGATGCACTCCTCGGTGCCTCCTGGCAGGGAGGCCCGCAACCTGGATGGCCTCGGTAAGAAGTGTTTCCAGGGCTCTATGCTTGCTTGTCGGGTCCAGACCTACCAGCTCTACATGGGCATGTACCTTAGAGACCTGGCTAAAGAGATAGCCGGATTCTCTGCTGGACTGTCCGAGGAACCTTTGCGGAGGTTCCTAGCCTTGTCCACTAGTATTCGGGAATGCTCCAAATTCATTTCTCGAGCAGCCTATGATGGCTTTGAAGCATCGGCTCGTGTGGCCGCAGCCGGCATCGCTGCCCGCCGACAGGCTTGGCTTCAGTCGTCTGACCTTGAACCCTGGGTACAGGACAAGTTGGTCGATGTCCCCTGCCGAGGTGAGAACCTCTTTGGCAAGCCCATGGCTGAGAAGGCTGCACAACTCGAGACGGAGACTCTCACCAGAACTAGGCTTTCTAGGAAGACCTCTGCCCCTTCCCAGAAGAAGAAGGGCTCGGGAAAGAAGTCCTTTTACCCGAGAAAGGCGGCTGCCTATAAACACTACCCTCAATATCAGGCCTCCGCAGCTCCCCAACAGGGTCAGCAGGCCAAGGGACGGGGTAACGGGTCCCGTAGGCAGCAAGCCCTCAAGCCTGCACCACCGGCCCCTGCTCAGCAGGGTGGGGGTTTTTGACTTCCTCAGCATAGCCTCTCCCCCTCAGCTGGTTCCTCCTAGCACAGGAGGCCGGCTGGTCCACTTTGCCCACAGGTGGTCCAACATCACATCAGATGCCTGGGTGCTTCAGGTTGTGAGAGAAGGCTATCTTCTCCACTTCCACCAGGTCCCTCCCTCCTATTTTCCGGGAGAGCCTCCACGACTCCCTCTGCACAGGGACTTACTCCTTCAGGAGTTAGCAAGTCTTCTTCAGGAACAGGCTGTGGAACCGGTGCCCCACCACCTGAGAGGTCAAGGCTTTTATTCCAGGTATTTCCTAATACCAAAAAGAACAGGAGGCCTCAGACCCATCCTGGACTTGCGCAACCTCAACAAGTTCCTCGTGAGGGAGAAGTTCAAGATGCTTACCCTTGGAATCCTTCTGCCCTACCTCCAGCAGGGAGATTGGCTATGCTCCTTGGATCTAAAGGATGCCTACACGCACATCCTCATCCACCCAAGCCACCGCCAATACCTAAGGTTTGTGGTGGCAGGAAATCATTACCAGTACAGAGTACTGCCCTTTGGCCTATCGTCCGCACCACGAGTCTTCACAAAATGTCTCGCGATGGTGGCTGCTTATCTCCGGCTTCAGGGCCTCTATGTCTTTCCTTACCTAGACGACTGGCTCATCAGAGCATCGTCATCTCAAGAGGTCACACAAGCCACGCGCCGCACTGTGACTCTCCTCCAGTACTTGGGCTTTGTCGTAAACTTCGCAAAGTCCACTTTGCTCCCCTCGCAAGATCTCGAGTTCATCGGCGCAAGATTGCACACTCTTCAGGCGCGAGCTTTCCTGCCTCTCGACAGAGCTCAACAGCTCATGGAACTAGCCGGCCGTTTTCGCAGCCAGTCCCTGGTCTCGGCCAGGCGCTTCCTGAGACTACTCGGCCACATGGCTTCCACCGTCCACGTGACCCCCAATGCCCGCCTGAATATGCGGCCTGCTCAGTGGTGCCTTCGCAAGCAGTGGCAACAGGCCACGGGCAGCCTAGCCGACTTAGTGCGGATCTCAAACCCGCTGGCCTCTTCTCTACAGTGGTGGCTTCATCGGCCGAACCTCATACTCGGAATGCCTTTTCAGTCTCCTCCGCCGGCTCAGGTGCTGACGACCGATGCTTCTCTCCTGGGATGGGGAGCGCATTGCCAAGAGGCATGTACTCAAGGTCTCTGGACCACGTGGGAGTCTGCGCAGCAGATCAACTTCCTGGAGCTCAGAGCGATCCGTCTGGCTCTCAAGGCTTTCTCCCACCTGACTTCTCACCGGTCCGTCCTTGTCCAGACGGACAATCAAGTTGCCATGTTCTACGTGAACAAACAGGGGGGCACGGGCTCCTTCCTTCTCTGTCGAGAAGCACAGAGACTCTGCTCTTGGGCCGTAAGCCACGGCATTCTTCTCAAGGCAGTCTATCTCCCAGGCCAAGAAAATTGCCTGGCGGACAAACTCAGCAGAATCCTCCAGCCGCACGAGTGGCGACTGGATCCTTTCGTAGTTCAGAAACGTTTTCTGAAGTGGGGCCTCCCCACGATGTATCTCTTTGCCAGTCCTCTCAACCGGCAACTTCCTCGCTTCTGCTCTCGACAGCCGCATCCCCTTCGAGTAGCGGCGGATGCTTTTCTGCTCTCATGGTCGAAAGGCCTTCTCTATGCCTTTCCTCCCTTACCGCTAGTCTCTCGAACTCTTTTCAAGGTTCTCCGAGACAAAGCTTCCATGATCCTGATAGCTCCTCGGTGGCCCAGACAACCGTGGTTTCCACTCCTGCTGCAACTAGCGGTGGAGGATCCGTTCCCTCTGGGGTTTCAACCAGATCTCCTAACACAGGATCAGGGGTCCCTGCTGCACCCCAACCTCAGATCTCTACATCTGATGGCCTGGCTGCTGAAAGGGTAGTCCTTGCTCCCCTTCTACTGCCGGCAGAGGTGGAAGAGGTCGTCCTAGCTTCCCGGCGACCTTCTACCCGCAAATGCTACGCCCTTAAATGGCGTCGCTTTTCCGCTTGGTGTGCCCAGCAGTCTCAGGATCCCTTCTCCTGCTCGGTGTCGGTGATCTTGCAGTACTTGCTCTACCTCTCTAATCTGGGACTTAAGTCCAACTCCGTTAAAGTTCACCTCAGTGCTCTTTCCGCACATCATGTGCCGGTGAACGGCAGACCTCTTTCCAGCGACCCTCTCGTGGCAAGGTTTCTCCGAGGTCTCCTTCTACTTAAACCACCTCTGCGCCCGCCAGCACCTGACTGGGATCTGAATGTGGTTTTGCAGCGGATCACCTGTCCGCCTTTTGAACCTATGGCTACCTGTTCTCTCCGTTTTCTTTCTTGGAAAACCATATTCCTGATAGCCCTCACTTCCGCTAGACGCGTAAGTGAATTGCAGGCCCTCGTGTCTGATCCCCCTTACACTCGGTTCTACAAAAATAGGGTAGTCCTACGGACTCACCCTAAATTTCTTCCAAAAGTGGTCTCCCCTTTTCACATCAATCAGGAGGTGGTACTTCCGACCTTCTTTCCCAGGACTCACTCCAGCCGAGCTGAAATGGTCCTGCATACCCTGGACTGTAGAAGGGCATTGAACTTCTACCTTGACCGTACGCGGGAGCACCGTAAAGCTGCTCAGCTTTTTGTGTCTTTTGACCCCAATAAATTGGGGCTCCCGGTCTCCAAGCGTACTCTGTCCATCTGGGTTGCTGACTGTATCGCTTGGGCTTATGGGGCAGCCGGACTCTCGTTAGAAACTCGGGTCACGGCTCATTGTGTTCGGGCGAAGGCTACGTCAGTGGCTTACCTCCGCTCTGTTCCATTGGCAGACATCTGCCGGGCCGCTACTTGGTCTTCGAGCCAGACTTTTGCGGTCCATTACTGCCTCGAGAGGGAGTCCCGCAGGGACAGTGCTTTTGGACAGGCAGTCCTCCGAAATCTCTTCGAGGTTTGAGCAACTCCTACCCTCCATCCCGGATGGGGGCTACCGGTGGGTAATAATTCAGCGAAGATTCCTTCCTTCTGTACTGCTGAGCTAGAGGGAGCTCATTTTTGTGCTTAGGGTCTCCGGTAGCCTTAAGCTTGGGAGTCCCATATGTGAGGACTGACTTCCTGCTTGGTCCTGGAGAAAGCGTAGTTACTCACCTGTAACAGGTGTTCTCCAGGAGCAGCAGGAATCAGTCCTCACAACCCTCCCTCCTCCCCTTGGAGTTGCAATTATCTGCTTTAGTTTTTTTGCAAATTTTTATGCTGTCTTTTAGCTATGTCATCTGACTGGCTAAGATGGCACCCTTGGGCGGGAAGGGGACCGCGCATGCGCGCTGCAATTCCCAAAGGCTTTCTTTGAAAGCTGGGGAAAATTGCTCCGCGAGGGCTCCGTCGGCGCCGACGTCACCCATATGTGAGGACTGATTCCTGCTGCTCCTGGAGAACACCTGTTACAGGTGAGTAACTACGCTTTTTTGCCTTTTATTGTATTTAAATATTTATGTATTTATTTGTATTTCAGCTGATTTTTATATCTGTTGAGTATTAGTCCAGATCATTATTTTTCTGTTTTTAATTGTGTTTGTGTTTATTTTTTTTGAGGATGTGTACCCCCTGAGGAAGATGTTTGCCGAAACGCATAGGGATTTTTATCTAATAAAGCACCTGTGCCCTCTGTACACCACTCACCTTGTTGTGTCTTTGCTACGTACTGTGATGGTGTTTGCTCTCCTTGTGGTTTTTCACTCCTGAATTTAAGACATGATTTCTGCCACTTAGGCTAGAATTTTATAATCAAATAGGT
Organism: Ichthyophis bannanicus; assembly: GCA_033557465.1. NCBI lineage: Eukaryota > Metazoa > Chordata > Amphibia > Gymnophiona > Ichthyophiidae > Ichthyophis > Ichthyophis bannanicus. Next base: position 69,476,951 of record CM066037.1, read on the forward strand.
GTTTACTTACCTTTGGTAAATAGGTTTAAAACAGGTGTATGTTAGCTGCTTTACCCTAAGTGCCCTGTTATAAAATTACCTTCCACATGGTTAGCTATATTGTCAACAGATTTCAAAGGATGGATTTTACAGTTTAATCAAAGGGTGCCCCAATATTGAGGCAATAAATCACAAGTGTGTCAAATTACACCTCAACAAGTTGAGCTCAATAATACCATAAACAAAGCTCAATTGTCTTGTGGACCATCAAAATAGAGTGCATATATAAAAAAATGCCATAGCACAGAATACTATTAATGCTTAGATCTTATCATTGGTCTGTTTCACAATAAATTAACTTCATTCCTACTTGTCTTGACTCCATATGTGCATTCCAATATTTTCTTCATTCAAAAATCATTTTCTTAAACATTCCTGACATAAAATTTTGTTTCAGCTTTCGAAACATACAGTAGTACTATTATTCTATTTCAGGTGCTCGTATCTCCAATCTTTTGGCATAGATGATCTGATCCAGTAGGTAAAGCTATATTTCTATGTTGCTCATTGTATCTGAAAAAACACTGACACCATCTTTGGTTTTTTTTTATCAGAATCATGCCACATGATTAATTATATCATTCTCTAAAATTCAAGTTCATGTCTGCCTTTCAGTTTCTAAATTCAATCCAGCTGGGGCCACAGTATTAAGATGAAAAATCCATTTGCTGTTCTTTATAGTTCAACCAATAGTTCTGATCGCCCCCAAGCTAATGATTAGTGACCGGTTCCAAAACTCGCTACTATGTGTCATTGGTAGAATGATTCTTATAAAGCCGGTATTGAACTAAAGGGGCATGCGAGTTCTTGGTCATTATTCTATTCTTGTGTTCATTTAGACGCAAGTTAACCTTTTGCCTCTTTCTCCCCAGTAATGGACAAGAACAAAAAAAATAGCACAAACTACAGGGTCGGAAGCATAGTCTGTATCCGCAAATTCGGTAAGCTCAGCATTCATTGGATTAATCCAATCTGTTTTGGGAATCATCAGATCACATGAGGAACAATTTCAACATGCTCCATGCTATCCCCCATATAAAGTCCTCAATAAAGTATCTAGATCAGGAGAGTTATTAACCAATATTTTGCTCCTTGATAGTAAGCAATCATTGTTGATCTTGCAGATATCTTGTGTAGACTTAGAAAAGTCAAAAATAGAAGAAACAAATTTGGAGACAGAGGGGAAAGGATGGTAAAGAACATATTAAATGGGCTTCATAATCCAAGTAGTGGTATTTCTGACTCATCAATAGATGTTCTCTATAGGCACATCTAGCTCTTTTGAAAGCCCTATTAATAATCTTAAAAGGGTAGCCCAACTCTCTATAATGATTCTTAAGATTAACAGCTGCTATCAAAAATCCTTAGTAGTAGAGAAATTGTGTTTGATCTGCAGGAATTGGCTCTGTGCATAAGCTATTCCTCACCTTCAGAGAATGACGATACAATGTGTGCCTTTTGAGTCAGTGCTGATCCCTGACCACCCAGCACCTTCTGGGTTTTCTTGGCAGTGTGACCAAAAGTAGATTGCCAGACCTTTCTTCCTAGGCAATGCAGGGTTAAGTGATTTGTGCAAGGCCACAAGGAGTACTAGTGGGAATCAAATCCTGGTCTCTTGGTTACCAAACCAGTGCTCTAACCACCAGGCTACTCCTCCACTCCAAGAGGATGACAGCTGTGATAAAACTAAGAAAAATAAGGGGAGACCACGTGATGTGGTGAGCTTGGACGGACGTGTCTGGTCTGAGCTCTGGGCCCCCTGCCCCTTACACCGGGGAAATCCACCGTAAAAACTGACCATTGCCGCCCCTGAGTGAGGGGTGACGTGCACACTCCCGGACGACGGATCTTGCCTCGATACCGCCATGGCATCCGCAGTCAAACTCGGTCGCAGAGAAAAGGATCGTGGCGCCGGGGCACCCAAGATGGTGGACTCTCCCCCGAAAAGGACCGGGTCCCCTCCACCTGCGGCCTTGACAGTGGAGGCGGTGACCACGGCGTTGTCCGGCCAATTCGATGCCCTACACGCAAAAATGGATGCGATCCATAACATCTTGGGAGGACTGGGGTCCCGCGTGCAGGAGGCTGAGACCCGTATCACAAAGACTGAGGATGACCTGGCATTGCTCCGGCAGGAGCTACAGACGGTGAAAAAATTGGCCGTGGACCAGGCATCCAAGTTGGACGAGTTGGAAAATAGATCCCGGCGAAACAATTTAAGATTTTTAGGGGTCGCTGATACAATCCCAGACAAAGATCTACCGAGGTTTGTGGAGGATCTGGCAACCTCGCTATGCTCGAATACCGGAGCACAGGGTCCGATAACTGTGGAGCGTGCTCACAGGATCGGGCCCAAGCAGTCAGCGACAGATCGCCGCCCTCGAGTGGTCTTGGCACGCTTTCTCAGCTTCCCGCAAAAGGAAGAGCTGCTCAAAACTGTGCGACAAAAGGGCGCGGTGGAGTGGGACAACATGCGCATCAGAGTCACCCAAGATTACTCAGCCGCGCTGAGTCAGCGCCGGAAAGCCTACGCCTCCCCCTGCCAGAAACTACTTACTGCCAACATTCGATTCCAGGTCCAATACCCGGCACGCCTGGTGATTTGGCACGAGGGGACCCGCCGAAGCTTTGGAACGGCGGACGAAGCTGCGGCATATGTTGACCGGCTTACATCACCAGTGACGGACCGGACTGGCTTGCCCAACGAGTGAGGCCGGTGAGGCCGGCTGCCGGCGATCTATCCCACGAACCTCTCCCTTCCACAGGCAGCGGATTTGAGGCGAGAGGCATAGGACAGTGTTTTGTACTGCAGAGCTCAGACAACTGTGTTACCATCTGCATGCTAAAAGTTACATTGTTTGTATCCTTCCTGAGGTAACAGTTACTGTATATATATGCTGCTTTGTGTCCGATTGGTAGGAGGTTTACTTGGGCCCTTGAAACCTTTAAATTGCTGGGTTGGGTGGGACATTCGCCACCGGAGGGGGGTCTCCGAGGGAGTCTTTACCTAAGGGGTATAGGGGAGTAGGGCGGATACCGTGCCTATAAGGGCCGCTGCTATCACCCCCTTCCTGTGATGATCGGGGCCCCCCTGGCTCGTGCGGATTGAGCCTTCTTCCTCAATGGGTAGGGGGGGGAGATCGCTGGCCCCGGGGCCGCTTCCCGGACTTCCCACCTAGGGCCCCGGCGAGAAGGCCCTGACTAGGCCCCGTCGTGAGAGGCATGGGGGGGGGGAGCGTTCCACATTGGGCATGGTGGATTGATCGTGGCAATGGCTGGGACCTGCCTTCACGGACTGAGTGGAGGAGGGTCCTAGCTCTAGAGGTAACCTGGGATCCCTGGCTAGTTCGCCATGGGCTGTGGAGCGAAGCCCCCCTCTTGTATGTTCCTAAAGTTGCAGGGGGGTATATAGCGTTCAGATCTGGGAGGTTTTTCTATCTTGCTCCCCCCTCCTTGTTTGTTTTCCTTCTTTAAAGGGTGGTTGATCGTGGTATTGTTGGGGTGCTAGGGGAGAGTGCAGCGCGGCTGGGGTTGGGTGGCCAATGCCGAGGTGGGGAGTGGGTTCCTTCGCTGGGGTAGGCAATTGGGGAGTGTTTAGTGTATAGCTGGGAGGGGGGCCCTGTTCACATCCTAGGATCTCTTATGGGTTGGGAGAGGAATATGTTGGGTTGGGGGAAGGAGGGGAGGGGGCGGGGATTGGAGGGAGCGGGGAGGAAAGGGGGGGGTAAGGAAAAGAGGAGGGGGGTTTGGCACATAAGGTCTACCAGAAGCATCCTCCTACTCAGGAGAGGATCTCAGGCTGGGGAGGTTCGTCTCTATTATACTAACGGGTTAATGATTTACTTGCTGCGGGTCTACTATCCAGCCTGAGAATAATCTCCTGGAATGTCTGCGGGATAGGCAACCCTATTAAACGGTCCAAAGTATTACAAGTCCTTGCACGATTGAAATGTGATGTCGCCATGTTGCAGGAGACCCACCAGACAGCCGACGAGCATGTAAAATTACAAAGGGCCTGGGTGGGGCAAAGTAGAGGAGCCCCGGCCAAAGGCAGAAAGGGTGGAGTGGTCACGCTACTCAGTAAATCAACCCGCTTTGACCAACTTCAAGAAATCGCAGACCCTGATGGCCGTTACTTGTTACTCTATGGCCACTTGGATGGTAAGCCAGTGGTTTTAGGGAACCTTTATGGCCCTAATGTGTTGGATCGCGCATTCTATGCTCGCTTGGCGTCCCAGGTGGAACAATTACCGGATGTCCCTCTGATAATGGCTGGGGACCTGAATGGGGTCCTGGATATAGACATGGATACTGCCGCCGGGGGTGGTGAGCGGGGGCGGGCCCCTACTTCGATGGCCCTTCGGGAGTTTTGCCGGCGTTTAGGTGTCGTGGATCCATGGCGTTTGTTACACCCCCTTGAGAGGGATTTTACTCATCAATCGAGGGCTCATGGGACTCATGCCCGCATAGATTATATACTGGTCTCGGAAAGGACTTTTTCACAGGTGGATGAAGCGCAGATAGGCCCCACTGCAGTGTCAGATCATGCCCCGATTTGGGTAGACTTAGCGTGGGGGGTAGTAGCGGATACATCACGTATCTGGCGGTTCCCCACCGGCCTGGACCGCGATCCGGAATTTCAAGCTCATCTGCGGGGCTGCTGGGATGACTTTATGCACCACCATGCGGTTCATGCTGCTGACCCAGAACTGTTATGGGAGACCGCCAAGGTGGTTCTTCGGGGCAACATCATTGAATATGTGGTGCGTAAACGCCGGCGTTTAGCACGGCAAATAGTGTCTCTGGAAAAGCAGGTGGTCAGAGCACGCCGTCGCTGTGCCGGTGATCCCTCGGTGGGAAACCGTAAACGCTTTTGGGAATTGCAAACATCACTGAATGAGCTTATACATCAGCGGACGAAAAAATCCCACTTTTACTATCGCTATTGTTTGTATCAATTTGGAGATAAACCCGGCCGTCTCTTAGCTCGCTGCCTTCGAGGCAGTCGGGGTGTCCGATCCGTAGCTGCCTTGCGAGATGAGGCTGGTCATCTGCACCGGGACAATCGGGCGATTGTGGGGCACTTCCGTTCCTTTTTCCAAGGGCTCTACGCACGGCGGGAGGGGTGTATGTCCACGATGCAGGACTATTTGTGAAAGTTGTCATTACCGAAGCTGACCCCCACACAATGAGCCGTTTTGGATGCCCCGATCACTGCGGAGGACGTGTGTGCAGTCATTCAAAGCGCACAGTGTTATAAGGCACCCGGGCCCGATGGTTTTGGGGCCGAGTTTTACAAGGTGCTCCGGGATATGGTCTCGCCGGTTCTTGTGGGCCTGTACAGTCGCAGGGCGCAAACTGGACGTTATACCTGGGGATCTAATCTCGCGCATATTACCCTCATACCTAAACCCGGGAAGGACCCTACCCGGGCGGCTTCCTATCGCCCTATTTCACTATTGAATTTTGATATGAAAATTTTGGCGAAAATATTGGCGAATAGACTGGCTTCGGTGCTGGGTGAGTTGATACATGAGTCCCAAGTGGGGTTTGTTAAAGGGCGTTATGCGGTCCGTAATTTACGGAAGATTTTGGCATCCTTGGAGTGGGTGAGGGACCGGGATTTACCATCTTTACTGATCAGCTTTGATGCAGAGAAAGCCTTTGATCAGGTGCACTGGGACTACTTGAAAGATCTGTTGCCGTATTATGGACTGGGGGATACATTTTGTAGCTATGTGACCTTGCTATATGCTGACCCGATGGCGTGCATCCTTTGCAATGGTTTGCTTTCTGATCCTTTTCGCATAGAGAGGGGCACCCGTCAGGGATGCCTGCTGTCCCCTTTACTCTTTGTTCTCTCATTGGATCCCTTGATACGGACTGTAGAGGAATCCGCCTCTATTCCAGGGGTCCGGATTGGAACAGTGGGGTTTAAAGTGGCCGCCTTTGCGGACGATGTACTGGTTCACCTCACATCGCCCCAACGTTCACTGTCACGTCTGTTAGAAGCCTTTTCCCAATATGGGAGCTTTGCCGGTCTATGCATTAATACAGAGAAATCGGAGGCCTTGGACGTGGGGGGTGCGTTGCGAGCTCAATGGCCGGGCCTGTTCCCTCTTCGATGGGCCGATGAGGCCTTTGCTTACCTCGGTATAGTGCTGACGAGGCGGCCGGAGTCGTTGTATAAAATAAATTTTGATCGAGTGTTTCTTCAACTTCAGACACAGTTGCGGGCCTGGACGCCGCTACCTTTGTCTCTGCTTGGTCGGGTGGCGGCCTTGCAAATGGTCATTCTCCCTCGAGTCCTTTACTGGCTTCAAACTCTTCCAGTGTGGTTGTTGCGCTGTGATGTGCTCCGTATGGAGCGTGAAATTCGGCGGTTCCTGTGGAAAGGAGCCCGAGCGCGCATACCGTTATCCCGGCTGCGGGGGGGTTGGCGTAAGGGAGGGGTGGGAATTCCGGATTTTCGGAAATATGCGCTGGCATGCCAAGCGCGACACTTGAGTGATTGGTTAGGGGACACTTCGGTGTACACCCCTAGGGAGTTAGAGCAAGCCCTTCTGGCACCGTCGGCCCTGGAAGCGGCACTACAACTCCCAGGGGCACAGTTGCCGGTTCGGCTGACCAATAGTGTTCTACTGCAGGCGATGCGGCGCACTTGGCAGCAGCTTAATAAACTCTGGAACAGCAACCCCATGGTATCATCGTGGTTGCCTATACAGGGTAACGTTCAGTTTTCCCCCGGCTCCAACTCGCCTGTTTTTCGGCACTGGGAAAGAGCCGGGATCACACGCCTGGGGAATGTGGTCGATGCGACCGGGAAATGTAAGCCGTTGATGGAACTGACCGCGGAATATGATTTGAGCCACCCGGCTTCTAGCTTTGCTCACGCCCAACTGTCCCACTATGTGAGCTCGTTGCCCCAAGCAGAACTCCAATTGGAACGCTCCGCTCAAATCCTGGAGTTTTTGAGCTTGGGGGCGGAAGACCCTCCCACCATTGCCGCGCTGAAAAAGCGCTTCGATTGCCTTGAACGCTCCACGGATTTCTCAGCAGTGGAGTCGGCGTGGGCACGGGACTTGGGCCGAGCGGCGGTCGACCCGGGCTCTGTATTGGCAGCCCTATCACAGATTCGACGATTAGTGGAAGGGACCAGATGGCGTGAGGTGCAATATAAGTCCATCCTTCGAGCTCACTTTTCCCCAAGGAGAGCGTTTCGGAGCCACCTTGCTGAGTCGGGCGGCTGCCCTAAATGCTCGTGCCCCCTAGCGGACTTAGGTCATATGTGGTGGGCCTGCCCCAGGATACAGTCCTACTGGAAGCGCATCAGCAGTTATCTAGGTGGGCTTTTACGACAGCGGGTCACTTGGACGGGGTTAAGCGTGGTGCTAGATTGCTTGGGACCACTCCACCCGAAGGGGCGTTGGGAACGCTTGCTGGTGCGTAAGGCTTGTCTGGTGGGGAAGGGACCTATCCTCCGTAGATGGCGAGAGGCATCAGCTCCCACATTTTGTGAATGGCGCAATTGCTTTCATCAGCTTATGCTTTTTGAGAGACGCCGAGCACTAGGGTCCCCCAAACACTGGGCCTCCTTTTTATTGATCTGGATGCCTTACGTCCAGGCCTTGGGTCCTGTCGCCCGCAGCGAGGTGCTTAAAATTGGATAGAGATGCTTCTGGGTTAGTAGTTGTGCGAGGTACTGGTTGGGGGGTGGGGGGGGGAGGAAGGGGGGGGGAGGGGGATAAATGGAGGTAGTCTGCACCGTATTGCTTTGCCTGAGTGCGACTCCTGGCCTCCGGCGGTGGATCAGACACAACCACACCCGGAGGGGTCTTGTAATGATTAACAAAATATCAAAAATTTTATGCTGCAGTTTTGTGAACCTGTTGGTTATCTTGTATCGTCGTTTTATTCAATAAACAGATTATACAAAAAAAAAAACTAAGAAAAATAAGAAAATTGCTACACGCAAACAGTTTTCGATATAGCATAGTGAAAAGCTTAAAATCTGATTTCTTAATCTTGACGGCCAAGAATGCAATCTCACAATGATCGTAGTTCATCATGGATTTCATGGATTTCAAATTTGGGTTCATGGAATTAAGCCAAAGATTGAATTGATAAAGTTCTTCCAACAAAGCAGTTAATGCTGTGTATCTCCACTACTAGAGCCTAGTACACATTCTCTGTGGACAATCAGGAATTAAGTTGTCATGTATGGGTGCCGTCCCCAGTGGAGCCCCGCATGGGAATGCTCCCCAGCTTCTATTGGAAGATTTTGAGAGGCTCTACCACACATGTGCTCCTGCCTTCTGTGGTGCCATGTTATCTCCAGTCTTCTTTTTCTGCGGAGCCCCTAGGATGTGTTCCCGCTATCGGCGGAAAAAGGTTGTTTTCTTTGATCCCCAGTGGGTTGCATCTGGAGAATGGCTCATGGAATTCTTTCCAATACGACTGCCTGTGCATGCACACACGTGTGTACACATATCTGTCTTTCTGACCCAAGAAGAGAGTTTGAACACAGAAATTCTGTTAGTTTGAAAATAATAAAATGAAACCAAATGAGATAGCAACTAATGCTTAAATATATTATCATCAACATATTTTGATGGATGGATTTCAAGTTAACTTGAAATCCATCAAGCAGATTGGAGGAGTGGAGAGTGGAGGAGTGGCCTAGTGGTTGGGGCAAGGTGCTTCAGGCCAGAAGGTCAGAGGTTCAAATCCCACTAGAGGACAGCAACTTTGGGCCGGAAGGACTGGGGTTTCTAGTCCCACAGGTGCTCCTTGTGGTCTTGGGCAAGCCACTTAACCCTCCTTAGCCCATGTTCCCTGTAAAATAGTTATCTCCAAGTTATAATACCCTGTTCAATGTAATTTCAGTTTGTTCAATGTAAACCACACTGATGCAGAATAGCACAGTATATAAGAGAATGTAAATAAATAAAATAAACTTCAGAGTTCTGCTTCCCCAGACATTGATATTTTCTACCACTAGGTGTCACCGTACATAGCACCCATTAAAGCTATACTGTTCAGTCACTAGGTGATTAGTATGGAAAGCTTGTTGAGCATGGTTCAAGAATTCCTCCTAATATATGTCTGCACGTGTGTGCCCTAGAGGGGGAGGGAAGGGTAGTTTGAATGGAGCAGTAACCAAACTTTCCCTTAGTTTGGAAAAAAAAATAAAGCCAACTGTGATCTTATTAAACTATTAGATGACATTGTAAGATTTCAAAGGACTGATTTTACAGTTTAACCATGGGGTACCACTGTCCCAAGGCAACCGTTACTGCCATGTTTCACCATCAGTAGGTGGTGCACATAGCAACCAATGGCAAAATACACTGTTCAGTAACTAAATGTCACCATCACTGAATTTCACATTAGGAAATGAAACATCTAAATCACTTGCAGCACAGCAAGGATATGGGGGTGGTGAGGAAAACATGCAGAGTGTGCCTCATGGAATTAGCTCCTACTGCTGTGTCTGTGACCAGGAAAGGTAGGTGGAAATTTGGAAGGCGAAATTCTCTAACTGCATGTTTCAATCTATCCATATTTCTATGCTCCATTTGCTGGAACTGCCTCTCTCATTGAAAAATATTGGGCCATTCTTTGTGGACATGATTTCTCTGGAAATCCCAGACCAATCTGACTCTTTTTTTTTTTACCTTCTTCCATGATTTTTTCCTATACCAAATCTGGCACCATGCGATTCAGTTTTTGGATAATTATATTGCCTCCAGACAAACAGATATTCCTGACCCCTTAAGTATAATTTCTTTCCAACATGTTGCTCGAAGAAACCCTGGGCTATAACACGGGGTTTTCTAACAAGTTTAATGCAGATGTTTTGCTCACTGATGCTGTAAGCAAACAGCATCCAAATCAGCTATGCACACAATATCTGCAGTAAACAGGGAGAACAAGATAGAAGCATGTACATAGGCATCTGCGTTAGCAACCCCTGTATTTTGCACAAGTTTAGCATGCCGTCCCAACAAAAAATATAAAATTCATCTCAGATGACTCAGACACAGATCCCAATCTGTCAATCCCAACTCCTGACAAAGGATAGGGAGCCCTAGTGCCCCCCAACTGATACAAAAATCATTAGTGGCCCTAGTGGTCGCTAAATCCCGAACTCTCATTACAAGCCCCCCTCCATCCCAGAACCTTAAAAAAAAAATTTAGTTGGTGGCTTCATAGGCCCCCAACTCTACCACCATCCCCCTGAACCACACACACAAAAAAAAAGTTGTTGGTGGCCTCTCCATACCCTAGACCAGTGGTTCCAAAACTTGGGGTCAGGACCCCAAATGAGGTCACATCATCGGTGGATGGGGTCACAGAAACATGACCATTTCCCCACCTGTTTGGACTTTCACTGTGACCTATACCAAGTAGTGGCAATCATCAGTCAGCATGTGGCCTGTGAGGCCCTTGCCCCCTCCTGTAACCTGGGGCCTTTTCTAAGTTCAAATGCAGAACACTCAATCAAGCCAGGGGGTTCAAATTTAAGGAAAATAAAAAATATGTTTATAATTACAATTTTAATTTTTTAATTTTAACCCAAAATTTTATTCAGTAGGCTACTTGACTACTTGTACTTCTCTACAGTGTGAATTTTCTTGAAAATAGCAACATTTCCACTAAAAATTAAAAGCTTCTGGGCAACTCAACTCAAAATTGTATTTTACAATCATTAGATATTTGAGAGTCTCTCCATGCAGGTGTTTTTTTTCTGTAGACCCCACGTGTTTCATGATTGAAAAGCACCTTTCTGTTGGAGCATTGGAACCTAGCAAACAAAAAATATTAAATCAGTTTGCATAACTTTTTATATGGTACCTCATTACTTTTGAGGTGTCCAAACACCTACTTCCATTTTTCATCAGCCGTGGTGTCTGGTTTTTTCCATTCTTGAACTTTTTCTTCAGAAACAAATGGTTTAAGACAAGAGAATTCATCAAACTGTTCAGTATCATTTATTACTGACTCTAGGCTGGGTCTTGTAGATAAAACATATTCTAAAGACAACTCTAGCTCATACTACTCTGGTTGTTTTTGAAGGAGAGTCCACTGTTGTTTCCCAATCTCTCGGAAGAGATGGTCCACTGATCCAAGTAATCAATGCAAGTGGTATAGAAAGATGACACAGATTGTTTGTATGCATGTGTGTGTGACTGAAGTACAACGGAGTGCGTGTATGTGTATATGCTTCTGTGTCTCTGAAGGAAATAGTCTCATATAAATAGAGTTTCCCTTTGAAAATTTCAGCTGGAGTGGAGAAGTCTGTTGGTACAAATGTGTAGGAGTGGGACACATGTTTTAAAATAGGGGACATTTAGGCGTCCTGACCAAAGTAATATGATTCCAGGGACAAATCCTTAAAATATGGGACTGTCCCTTATAAAACCTCCTGGGTAAGCTTCCTGGTAGATTGGAAACCTATTACTGGCATCTGTAAGCATACACTACACACTGACACAAGGGACTCTGTGCTGACTGCTGCTTCTGTTGCCACCACGGTTGTGGTTGCTTTCTGCTTTAGAGGAGTGGAGGGAGGGGAAGAAGGCTGGAGACATGCTATTTGGATTTCATCATCATCTGGGGCCATGTGAATTTTCAGTTGTTAAAATGGGGTCATAAGGGATACAAGTTTAAAAAGCACTGCTCTAGACTCCCTGCACCCCTGCAGTACTTTCAAAGTCGGGAGGCAGGAGGGTGCCTACATGCTACTGCCCCCATCTTTCAAAATGATGTAACTTGACCTCACTTGTTGTATCCTAGGATGCAATGTCTAGGGGGAGGGAAATCAATCTGTCAAGTAAGGCAAAACTTGCCTGAAGCTGGCGTGAAGATCCAGCATTAAAAGAGTTTCAGCGCAAGGTTTTGGGGTTTGTATTTTTTTACTCACATCAGGGAGTGATTTGTATTTCTTTGAATGCAATTATGGTTTATGGTTTATGATTATGATTTATTGAATGTTTGATATACCGCCTCTTGCAAGCATTCAAGGCTGTTTACAATAAAATCCCACAAAGATTACAATAAAACATCATAAAACATAAAATGTAATTAAAACACAATAACATCCAGGTTAAAACGCAAGATAAAACTAAAGGGGCAAACGGTACTTTCACGAGCAGCAGACACAGCACATTAACTTCTATCCCTGAAGACAGACACAGCTAATCGCCTAATGCATGCTGTTCAAGGTGGAGGGTCCAGGCCAAAATCTTGGTGAAATAAATGAGTTTTTAAAAGACGCTTAAAGTGGAAGGAGGGTTCAAGATGAAGAAGTGAGAGAAGAAAGTTCCATAATGTCGTTGCCAAAAATACGAAAGCAGACTGTCGTGTTGCTTTGTATTTAAACTGTGCTGGCGAGGGAATAACAAGACAGTCATCCCATAAAGAACGGAGGCAGCGTTATGGTATATATGGAATAATAAAAGATGAAAGATATGAAGGGGCATTATTATGAAGAGCTTTGTGAGTAAGAGATAGTAATTTGAATTGTATTCTCGTGCGACTGGCAACCAATGAAATTGAATCAGACGTGGTGAGACATCATATTTTCTGTCCTGGATGAGTATACGGATGAAGGTGTTTTGTATTGTTTATAACTGTTTCAATTGAAGCTGAGGAAGACCTGCAAAGCAGGCGTTACAATAGTCAATGTGCGAGATCACCATAGTCATGATTTAAAAATGGGCGAAGAGCCTTGATTCTGCAGAGTGCAACAAAAGTCAAGTGCAAAAGATGGGCAATATGGGATGAAAAGGAAAGATCTGAATCTAAGTAGCATTCCCACTACATTATGCTTTAGCACGGTGGTTTCGCTCAGAATTTTCCTGCACTAACTTGTTTTCTGCAACAGGGAGCAAGACTAGTGTGGGAAAATCTCAAACAAATGCAGTGTTAGCAAGCATAGCGCAATTTGCTGCATCAAGCCAATTATTGGGTTAGAAAGGATAAAAGTTATATATAAGGCTAAGAAGTATCTGTCCCCTCTGTCTGGGGAAAAAGTAACTCACCAAAAGCCGAACAGTGCCAAATTTGACATGAAAAAAGAAAAAGGTAGAAATGCACAGAGTTCAAAAATGGGCTGGATCATACGAGGAGTTCAGGAAAGTGTTCTCAAAAAATGGCTCAATCCATTTCTATGGGAGAGGTAGATTCAGCCACTGCAGTATAGAAACACTGTACTAAATGAACAATATAATCTATTAAATTTTTCCTTTCAAACCATCCCTCCTTTCCCCATCAGATACATGCATGCAAGAAAGAGAAGGTGAAAATAATTTTATGGAGGTGTGCGCTGCATACCTTCTACACCAAACACTTCCACCCCTACTGGGCTGTCTCTTAATGTTTCAGGTGCCTTTCTTTCATTTTCTTTATGGCTGCTATATATGGTGACACTTAGTGACTGAATAGTTGAGTTTGTAACCTGCTATTAAGATTTGGGGGCTTGTTTACAAAGCTGCGGTAGCGGTTCGCGATCGTTATCGGAGCCGCGACCCCATTGATTTCAATGGGGCCGCGGCTCCGATAACGACCGCGACCCGCTACCGCGGCTTTGTAAACAAGCCCCTAAGTGTAGTTACTGACCTGTAGCAGGTGTTCTCCGTGGACAGCAGAATAAGTCCTCAGGTATGGGTGATGTCCCAGATGGAGCCCTGCACGGGAACGTGTCCCAGCTTCCATTGGAAGCTTTTGGGAGGTTCCACCACACATGCACATCTGCCTTCCCACCTGCTGCAGTGCCATCATCTCCAGTACAATAACATCGCTAGTACCCAAAAAAACAACTCAGGGAGGTGGAAGGGTTGTGAGGACTTATTCCTGCTGCCCACAGAGAACACCTGCTACAGGTGATTAACTATGCTTTATCTGTGAACATGCAGGAAGTAAGTCTTCATGTATGGGACTCCCAAGTTACAGGCTACCAAAAACCAAGGAGGTCAAGCCTAATAGTGACAACAAAACTGAAGAACCAGAAGAAACAGCGTGGGTAGTCCCCCAGGGGACTTGACTGATTCAGCATCCTGGGTGCACATCAATGCTGACACAACTCTTTTTGGTAGACTGGATGGGCAGAAGGGCTGATGGGAAGGAGTTGATCCTAAATCCCAAAGAGATGCTGGAGTACAGCTTGGCCAAAGCTGCTGTTCCATCAGGAGCCCCATCCAGACAGTAATATGCTGTAAAGATATGGACCGAAAACCACGTAGCAGCGCTGCAAATCTCTATGAAGACCAAGTGCAAGTTGGCCACCAATATGGCAATGGCTCGGATATTGTGAACCGTGAAATGACTCAAGACTCAGGCCTGCTTAGAAATAAGTGAAAGAGATGCAGTCCGCCGACACCCAGCTTGCTGGGGTGAAAGGAGATAAACAGCTGGGATGAACACCAGTGTGCCTTCACCCTCTCCAGATAGAAAGCAAGGGCATGCTTGCAGTCAAGCATGTGCAGCGCCACCTCCCCATGATTGGTATGAGTCCTGGGAAAGAAGGTGAGCAGAGTGACTGATCAATTGAGGTGGAAAGCAAAAAACATGGATGTGTTCGCAAAACCACTCAATTATGGGGAAAGCAGGTATATGGTAGGTGAGCCACCAATGCCTGGAACTCATTGACATGGCGGGTCAAAATGACTGCAGCCAGGAAGAAGACCTTCCATGTCAGGAACTTCAGAGTGCAGGAAGTGAGCAACTCAAAGGGAGTTGAGAAGAGCTGAGCCAGAACTATGTTAAGATCCCAAACCACTGGCAGGGGCTTAACCGGAGGTTTTGAGAGGAGTAAGCCCCACATGAAGTGAACCACTAGAAGCTGGATCGAGATGGACTTTCCTTCAGAGTCATGATGTTAGGCTCCAATCACACTTAGATGGACTCTGACCGAATTGGACTTGAGACCGGAGTTCGAGAGGTGCAGAAGATACTCCAGCAACTTGTCCACAGCGCAGGAGAAGGGGTCCAGAGCCCTGTCAGCACACCAGATGGAAAACCTCCACCATTTAAAAGTGTAGTATCTGTGTGTAGAGTCTCTGTGGGAGGCCAGGACAATGTTCATTACAACCCCAAGTAGATTAAGTTCTGAGAGAACTACCCACTCAGCATCAGGGCCATGAGGGCCAAGGACTGGACGTTGGGGTGCAGCAGGTCCCCTGTCATCCTGAGAGATGAGGTATGGAGCAGAGTCTAGATGGAGAGGCTCCAGCCGAGAGAGCTGGAGCCACAGCTGCCTGGGCCAATACAGGGTGATGAGAATCATGATACCCTTGTCGGTCTGAAGCTTCAGCAAGGTCTTTGGCACATGCAGGATCAGAGGGTTTATGTACAGCAAACCCAGCCCCCAGTGGAAGAGAAAGACATCCGGAACCAGCTGGCCGCTGGCAGCCATCTTGCAGCAGAACCGTCCCACTTGGGCATTGTGCAGAGAGGCAAGAGTGCCCACTCCCAGAAGATCTGCTCTACCCCTTCCCTATTGAGGTCCCACTAGTGTGGCTGGAGGACCTGGCCCAGGTGATCCGCCAGAACATTGAGCTCTCCAGGCAGATGAGTCACCCGTAGCTCCATTTCGTGGGTGGCAGTGAACTTCCACAAGCGAACCGCTTCCCAACACAAGAAGTACGATCCCTTGCCACCGTGCTTGTTGATGCAGAACATCGCCACCTGATTGTCTGTCTGGATCAGAACAACCTGGTTGGCTAGGTGCATCTGGAAAGCACAAAGGGCGTGCGTAATGACGCAGAGCTCAATATAGTTGATCTGGTGCAGGCTCTCCTGCTCGGACCACAGGCCCTGTGTGCGCAGGCCATCCAGATGAGCCCCTCAGCCCAGCTTAGAGACATCCATGGTCAGCTTCCTCTGGGGTGTCGACCTCTGAAAAGGAAGGCCCCCTGAGCAGGTTCTGCAGCTCTCGCCACCAATGAAGGGATTGCAGCAGGGGTGCAGCAACCACCATCTGGTCCCCGAGTCGGCCTGTTTCCACTGCATGCTCAATGTCCATATCATATAGAGATGTGTATATATATATATTGTAATGGGGAAGAGACATCCTGTGATATGGAAACAGAGGAACCTAAGTGCAGTAGGGCTGTTTCTAGCAGGAAGGATAAGCTCAGGACTCCCAGTTGCCAGGAGCAACACAAACAATCCCAACCACGAGGGCAGGAACCCCGCCCAGCTAACAAACAATCCCCATCTCCTGGTCCTGATAGCTTTCACCTGGGAGGGGGAAGGGCTAGATTAGCTCCCAAGCAAATGTATAAGAAACGTTCATTAGAGTTTAGCTACAGCAAGGGGAAGAGCAACGGCAAGGAGAGGACAAGGATTGAGAGAGAGAACAGGGAAGACGGAGGAGAACAGAACCAGCTGGAAAGTTTGTGCAAGCTGAGGTCTGGCTCTTGGAAGCAGCGTCTGTCCCAGTCTGAAAGGAAAACGTATGTAAGTGATTCAGTGGATTCTGATTCTGAATGTGAGAGAGAGAGACAGAAAGCAGCTGACAGGAATAACTGGAGGAGCAGGGCACAAAAACCATTTGACCAAAACTCCAGGTATTTATTCTATGGTGAAGGCAACCAAAGGGAGAAGTTACCAGTGAGGATAGCTGGGAAGCACTTACAAGCTCCAAGGAGTGAAAGATATACAGTGCAAGACATTTGTATGTCAGAAGAAGAGGGTGAGCAGCCAGAACACAGAGAAAAACCTCTGAGGTTTAAACCCCATCCTGAGAGAGCTGTGCACAGACTTTCTCCTGCCTCAAAGCCAGAAGGTAGGCTGTATAATCCTGGTAAAAGTAGTTATAAGAATTTCTCTCATAGAAACTATAAAGAATATGATTCTCCTCTAAGCTATGCCAAGAGATATAGTAAAGCTGATCCTTACCCCATAGAGGCAATAATAGAGAAGCCTCTGGAACAGACAGCAGAGAATAATCTGGAAACGTTGGATACAAGGCAGAAGTTGTATTCAGCTGATAGCCAGCCTGAGTCAATGCTAATTGATCCTCCAGATGAAGAGTTGTCTGATACTCAAATGGATTGTACGTTAACAGTTACAAATGATAGGATTTCACTGTGCTGAGCCAGATATCTTGAAGAAGCTGGTCAACTGGCAGTTGAGAAGCAAAGGACTTTATTTCCTAATACCAAGGGACTGTATGCAATGAATACCGTACTATTTGTGATTTAAGTTGGAAGCTGTTATAAGTTATTTTTCCTACCTTGTGCCAGAGTGTATGGCTTTCTGTTCTTATGTTACTTTGTGTTTGAATCCACCCCGGGAGGGGAATTAAAAGCCTGTCTTTGCCTGAACCACTCGATTCACGACTACAACTTATTGAAAAGGTCCACAACTACACCCTTAACCTTTCAATAAAAGGTCTCCAGGCTACCTACCCCGTATGCTGAAGCTACGGGCGGACTACTGGTGACAATATATATATATATTGCGACACCCACCGGCTGGGCCAAGAGGCTGACAGCTGATGGGCGGCCTTACTGTCCCTTAGAAGAAAAGTTCTTTACTCTAGGAATGAATTGTAGTTGAGGCAGGTGGTAAGGCTTTGCAAGATTATTATTTATACAATGGGGATTTTCAAAGGCACGCGGAGGTTCAAAACACAACAAATGCACTAGGATAACTTCTCCAAATGAAAGGATGAACACAGGAAAAACCAGGAGAAATGAAAAACAAAACTTTTCTTCTCGGCTGTTCTCTGCACTGCTCTGTGTGGTCACACACTATACTGCAGCAGAATTAAACACAGCTGGTTTCACTTTCACCAAACAACGTCTTCCCAAACTCCGTTACTCTCAACACTGAATACAGCACAGCACTGTTTTCTTCTGAGTCACAGGTAAAAGCTACCTTATTAAAAGGCTTTTAAAACTCTCTCCTGTTTCACTTTCTTACTGCGGTATTCTTGTGAGTAAAACAACAGTCCATTGGTATAGGAAAATCATCACATTCAGGCACAGTGGTTTCTATCTGCATTTCCTCAATGCCATTAGAATTACCAAAGTCTTTCTCATATGTGGGGACTTCTTTTAGCTTTTCTCTTTAGAAACTGGTGGAAGTGATCCTACAGCAAGTCAGCCTTTTCAGGTGTTTTGGTACTAGGGGTTTGAATCCTCTCACTAGAGAATAGTCTCTGCAGTGCCCCTAATTTAGAAGCTTCACAAACGTCAGAGTTATCTGGTCTGGAGTTTGCAGCAGGTACTAAGCTTTCAATCCAGCGTTTCACAGTAGAGGGGGAGGGTTCCAGCTCCTGCTCAATAAAACTAGCCTTTATCTCTTTTGCCAATTTATCAGATATAAAATGGTCAGTTTTACCTTGAGGCTGTTTCTCTGTGTCAGCACTGGTGCTCTTTCCACCTCTCCAATCCTCCCAGCTGTAGCAACTGTTTGACTGGCCTGCACGGCTTCTCCAATTGTCTGTGCTTTTACCTTTGAATGCTGGCTTTGTCTGAGAGCATGCCTTTCCCTTGGCACCTTCTCTCACCCAGGCTGTTCTGCCTGGACTCTCTGGTTTCAGACTCTGGTCTTGGCTTTCTCTTGCCTTCCAACTGGCTCTCTGGATATTTCCCTGACCAACATCTTTGTGGGTTCTCCAATCGGTTCCCCAATCGGTTCTGTCTCCAGGTCTCTCTTCGGGTCCCTCCTCAGGTCTCCCTTCGGATCTCCCCCCAGATCTCTCTTCCTTCCTTCTGCACGTGGTTTTTAACCCTGGCTTCCTGCTTCCTTGTGACCAATCAGAACGGGGGTTAGTCTCCACCCTTGCACTAGGGCGTGGTTTGCTTCCTACAGGGAACTGCCTTTTTCTCTGACATAGGCTGAGTTTTCCTTGTAGCAGTGCATTATCATTGCCTTCAGTGGGGACTTCAGGATTTTCATCCCCTTTCAGGCTTTCCATAGGGCTTTCACCATCACAATATATATATATATATATATATATATCCTGTATCATATAGAGATGGGTTAGCAGAGTAACATGGACCATCGAAGCCTTGTGGTCAAGCATCTTCAGTATGCACCACACCATTGTGTGGTGCTTCCTCTAGATGTTGCCCACAACCTCTGTCAACTGCTGCATGTAGTCCACCGGGAGAAAGGCCTGAGCTCGAGTGGTATCAAGAAGGGCCCTGATGAACTCCAACTGTTGAGAGGGCTGGAGGTGGGACTTGGGGTAATTGATCACGAATCTCAGTTGCTCAAGCACCTGAATAGTGAGGTTAACCATTCACCGGATGCCCTCTATGGTAGAACCCTTTATGAGCCAGTTGTTCAAATAAGGGAAGATGGAGATCCCCAGTGTTCGGAGATACGCAGCCACCATTGCGAGGCATTTTGTGAAGATTCTGGAAGCCAATGCGAGACCAAATGGAAGCACTCAGTACTAATAGTGCTGACCCCCCAGAACAAACTGGAGGTATTTTCTGTGAACAGGGTAGATTGGAATGTGTGTATATGCATCCTTCAGATTCGAGGAGCATAGCCAATTGTCTTTGAGAAGGGAGCAGTGTCCCCAGCAAGACCATCTTGAACCTTTCCCACACTAACAAGCGGTTGAGGTTCCTGAGGTCCAGAATGGGCCGGAACCCCCATCTTTTTGTGCACCAAAATAAAAGCCCCTCCCAACCTGAGCTGGGGATACCAGCTGTATGGCGAGCTTGGGCAGAAGGGTGGAGACCTCTCCTGTAGCAAGCTGCGATGCAGCCCAGGGGTACTCCCCAGGGGAAAAGGGAGGCAGCAACTGGGTAAAGTGCAACATGTATCTGCTTTTGACTATCTGCAGGACCCTAGCATCCGAGGTAATGAGCTGCCCCCCCCCCCCCACTTGAGGAGGTACCCCTTTGGGCACCGGCAGATTAACTACACTTCTGAGGAACCCGCCAAAATCCTGCTCACGGCTTTGGCTGGGGGGCCGGCTGAGTCTTTTGGGGCATCTCTCATTGCTGCTGGCGAAGGGCCTGCACCTTACTTAGGCTGCACACTCTGAGGGCTCTGGTAGTACGGCGCTTGTGCTGGTAAATGGATTTCTTGCCCTGGTATTTCTTGTGCAAGGGGTCAACGCTGTTCTGTGAGAGTCTGGAGAGGGTCACATGCTCTTTCTCGATCTCACCTGCTGTCTCTTCCAGGGGTTTTCCAAAGAGGTTGTCCCCTCAGCAAGGCACATCTGCCAGCTTGTCCTGGACCCACTGTTCCAGGTGTGATGACTAAAGCCAAGCGAGTCAGCGTGCTCCTATGCCCACAGCTGCAACCCGGCCAGTGGACTCAAAGGCATCATAGGTGGCTTGCACCATGTATTTTGAGAAGTCCTTACCATAGCCCACTAGGGCACAGAAGGAACCAAGGCGCTCCAAGGGAATGAGGGAGCTGAACTCAGCCAGATCACTCATAATGTCCTTAAGGAATATGCTCATGTAAAGCTGGTACGAGAGAATACAGACCAGCAGCATAGAGCCCTGGAAACATCTCCTACTAAATCCACTTCATGGCCGATTCCACCACCAAGGAGTTGTGGAGCAGCTGTGGCTTCTCAAAGCCTAGAGCCTTCTGGACCTAGTACATATAGTCCAGCTAATGGCTGGCACCGTGAGATGAGTCTCCCACATTCGTACAGGCACTGTAACTGCCTCCTTGGGAGCCGAGGGGTACTGGAGGATCTCCAACCCCTCTGCCCTCTGCTCATCCTTAGACTTGAGGGAGAAGGGTATGGCCTTGGCCATGTCCCTGACAAAGTCCTGGAAGGACATGTCCTCCAGGGGCAGCTTCTGCTCTTCATACAGAGGGGAGGGGTCTGATGGCAGGTTTGGGGACCCGGGATCCTTCACTACTGATTCCTCCTCAGTCTGCCATCCCTTGGAGACTGATTCCGAGAGGAAATCAAATTCCTAATTGTTCCTCCAGGCCAGTCCAGTACGTATGAATTTTCTGCACCCACCAGCAACTGAGGACTGACTATGACAGAATTCTGACATCACCTTACAAGAGCCCCCCTTCAGCTCCAGAATGCAGTCTTTCAGTCCTCAACAGCTGGGGCAAGACCTTTGTGTAGTGAACTCCACTGAATGGTCAATGTCTTCAATCAAAAGAAGCTCTCCTCTTGTGCATTTATGCCACGGAGGTATTTAAACGTCTCAGTCATATCACCTCTGTCCTGTCTTTCCTCTAAAGTATACATATTAAGGTCCCTAAGTCTGTCCTCATATGCTTTGTAACGAAGACCACTAACCATTTTAGTAGCCATTCTCTGCACCATCTCCAACCTGTTTATATCCTTTTGAAGGTGCGGTCTCCAGAATTGCACACTACTCCAAATGAGGTCGCACCAAAGACTTATACAGAGGCATTATCACCTCCTTTTTTCTGCTGGCCATTCCTCTCCCTATATACTCAAGCATCCTTCTAGCTTTTGCCGTCGTCATTTCTACCTGTTTAGCTACTTTGAGATCATCAGACACAATCACGTACAGGTCCTGTTCTTCTTTCGTGGACAGAAGTACATCACCCCCCTGTATACTCCTCCCTTGGATTGATGCAGCCCAAATGCATGACCCTAAATTTTTTAGCATTAAATCTCAGCTGCCAAATTCTAAACCATTCTTTAAGCTTAGCTAGATCGCTCCTTGTGTTATCTTCACCTTTCTGGGTGTCTACTGTGTTGCAGATTTTGGAATCATCTGCAAAGAGGCAAACCTTACCCATCAGCTCTTCCGCAATATCACCAACAAAGATGTTAAAAAGAATTGGACCAAGGACAGATCCCTGCGGCACTCCACTTGCAGCCTTCTTCTCCTCAGATTGAATTTTATTTACCTCTACCCTTTGTCGCCTCTCACTCAACCAATTTCTAATCCAAGCAATAACTTTAGGGTCCATCCCTAGGGTGCTCAGTTTGTTTGTAAGTCGCCTGTGTGGAACAGTGTCAAAGGCTTTACTGAAATCTAAATACACCACATCTAGGGCTCTCCCTCAGTCCTACTCTCTGGTCATCCAGTCAAAGGAATCAATCAGATTTTTCCTGACAAGACCTTTCCCTGGTGAATCCATGCTGCCTCAGATACAGTACTCCATTGGACTCCAGAAACCTCACTATTTTCTCTTTCAGCAGTGTTTCCAATAATTTACTCACCACAGAGGTTAACCTAACCAGCCTGTAGTTTTCAACCACATCCTTACTTCTGCTTTTGTGTAAAGGGACCAAATGTGCCTCTCCAGTCCTCTGGCACCACCCCTGACTTCAAAGAGGCATTGGAAAGGTCAATTGGTGGAGTTGCTAGAACATCTCCAAGTTCCTTCAGTATTCTCTGATGTATCCCATCTGGTCCTATTGCTTTGTCCACTTTTAGTTTAGCTAGTTCCTCACGAGCACAGTCTTCTGAAAATTGTTTGAGATGCCCCTTGCTTTTGTTCCTGTTTGTGGGTGTTGTCTGAGGTCCTGTTTCCGGCCCTTCACCTGTGACACAGAATAGAAGTATTTATTAAGCGATTCCGCTTTATCCTCATCAGCTTCTACATATTTCTCTCCTTCATCCTTGAGTCTGACAATATCACTTTTGCCCTTCCTCCTCTCACTAACATATCTGAAAAATGTCTTATCCCCCCATTTTATTGTATTGGCTATTTCCTCTTCTTTTTGTATCTTTGCTTTCTTGACTACTTTGCTAGCTTCTCTAAGTTTTTCCAAATATAGATGCCCGTCTTCCTCTCTCTGTGATCTCTTGTATTTCACCTTTTCAGCTACTTCTTTTGAAAACCATAGCAGTCTCCTTTTCCTTTTACCTTTACCATTCTAACAAAAAGGTTGGTTGCCCTTAAAATATCCCCTTTCAGTTTTGCCCACTGTTTTTCTACATCACCCAGCTGTTCCCATCCCGCTGATGACTCCTTGAGGTATTGACCCATCTTGGCAAAGTTAGTTGTCCTAAAGTCTAAGATCCTCGCTTTTGAATAGATTTTATCAGCCCTAGTCCTAATACTGAACCACACCATCTGGTGATCATTGGATGCAAGATTATCTCCCATTATAATATCAGAAACACTTTCCCCATTGGTAAGCACCAAGTCCAGTATGGCCCCTTCACGTGTGGGTTCTGTTACACGTTGCCTGAATAGTTCTTCCTGTAAAGAATCCAGGATCTCCTTGTTCTTGATGACACAGCAGCAGGGATGCGCCAATCAAAATTTGACATATTGAAATCCCCTATCAGGAGCACTTCCCCTTTCCTGCCAATGCTGCATATGTCTTCTATTAAATCTCCATCCACGTCTTCTCCCTCTGATGGAGGTCTGTATATCACGCCAATGCAAATGTTTTTCTCTTTCCCTCTTTCTAACTTAACTGCCTCCTCTGTATTTCCATAGCTTTCATATTATATTTTACATATAGTGCCACTCCTCCTCCCCTTCTTCCTACCCTGTCCTTTCTGAATAACGTATAGCCTGGTATAGTTATATCACAGTCATAGTTTTCCGTGAACCATGTCTCTGTAACTGCCACTAAATCCAAGTCATTAAAGCCTCAACATGCTACGGTCATTTATAGACACTGCTTTCCAAATGTTGCCTCTTTTACTTATTTCTATAAAGGTATTTAATGTTTCACTTACCTGGGGGCTTTCTTCACCCATCCCCAATGAATCTAGTTTAAAGCCCTCTTCAATAGGTTAGCCAGTCTGCTACTGAAGACATGTCAACCCTTCTTGGACAGATGGATGCCATCTCTGCTCTTCAGCCCTTGGAACATCATCCCATTCCTATACGGCTTGAGCATCAGTGTTTCCTGCGCTTTGCCGTACTGATGGGGCATATTCAGTTCCGGGCTCTGCCCTTTGGTCTGGCAATAGCACCACGCACCTTTACCAATGTCATGGTGGTGGTGGCAGTGGCCCTGCACCAAGAGGGCATTCTAGTGAATCCCTATCTGGACGATTGGCACATCAGGGCAAAGTCTACAGCTGAGAGTCTCTCTGTCATGCAGTGGGTGGTGGAGTTCTTACAGGAGCTGCGGGTGTCAACCCTGCCAAAAGGCATATTATCTTAAACACAAATAAACAGCAGCTGGGATCAAGATATCTCCGATCTCAGACTTGGAAGCCCTGCAGGAGGGTGACCCTGAAAATAGGACACCTCCAGTCATGCGAGCTAGAGAGGATCCTGATACCTGGCAGGGTCAAGACTCTGCAGTCCCAGGCATCTGAGGAACTTGGGGATCTCTGGGGTGACCTGGGGGACACAGTTTTGGAAGAGGGAGAACTACCTGTGGGAGGGGATTCAAATGTGGGTAGAGTGTTTCACAGAGAGGAATTGTCGGCCCTCATTAAGCTGCAAGTAGCTGCACGTCCCTGTGCTCCCTTGCTGAAGGGAACACAGGTCAGCTTGCTGGATTCCTGAATGGCTGCAAGTGAGTAATAAAGTAAAAAAAAAAATGAAGAGGCTAACTGGAGCATTGGAGCAGCAGCAAGGTATTCTTGGGAGTCCTGAAGTCTCCGGCGATGAGTTTTTGGTGTGCAATTTGTTGGTCGCGGCTTCCTCCCTCCATCTGGATTCTCTGGCCTTGCTCGTCCCGCACTTTCCTAGGCGCACGCTACTTTCAGGCAGCATTCCCTGCCTCTCTCTGCTCTTCCGCTTTTCAGTCTTGGGTCTGGCGGGCAGGCTTCATCGAGCATAGCTCGGGAGCCTCGGTTTCAACTTCGCGATCATGTCCAAGGATGGGGAGAGGTGAGCGGTCAATTCTGTGGAGTTTGGGGATGCAATTTTTGTGGGAACCACGACCATTTCCAATCCGGCAGCCATTTCACTGTCTCACATAGAGAAACATGCTAAGACCATGGTCTCGATTATTGGCAGTACGCGTTTTCAGTAGCTGCGCAATTGGTCAGCAGATGCTTCCTC
Source organism: Ichthyophis bannanicus (assembly GCA_033557465.1). Taxonomy (NCBI): domain Eukaryota; kingdom Metazoa; phylum Chordata; class Amphibia; order Gymnophiona; family Ichthyophiidae; genus Ichthyophis; species Ichthyophis bannanicus. The sequence goes on from CM066037.1 coordinate 69,501,908, forward strand.
CAAGTCCAGACTCAGCAAGCTCCCCTTCAAGGGGAAGTTGCTGTTTGGTGAGGTGCTCGATAAGTTGGTCAAAGACCTAGGTGATTCAAAGGAATGCCGCTTGTTCGAGGATCGTCAGAAGGGCCCGAAGCAGGGGGCTTCTCCTCGGAGTCAGCCTAGAGATTTCCGGAGATTTTGGGCCACCCAATTCACCCCATACCAAAGAGGGCATTATGGCATCCAGGAGCAGCCCTTTTGGGGCTACCGGGGTTCCAGTCGGGTTCATACTCAGCCTTGTCGGTCCCTGCCAAGAGGCCTCAATGATGTCAGGACGGCCCAGGTGGAAATGGTGACAATCGGCGGTCAGTTACAGCAGTTTTATTCCATCTGGGCCACTATCACCACTGATCAGTGGGTGCTGGAGATCATACAGGAGGGGTAAGCCCTGGAGTTTGCTCAGGCCCTTTCCGACACCTTTGTACAGTCATCCTGTAAGGCCTCGGAGAAGACACAGGTGGTCCAAGAGACATTAGAGTGATTGTTGTGCTTCAAGGCAATGGTCTCAGTACCCCAGGACCAGTATGGATCAGGTAGATACTCCATCTATTTTGTGGACCCAAGAAGGAGGGAGCCCTTCATCCTATCCTCAATCTAAAACATGTCAACTGTACCCTGTGGGTCCCACATTTTCGAATGGAAACCTTGTGTTCGGTTATCTTAACCATGCGTCAAGGTGAATTTCTGTCCACACTGGATCTGAAAGAGGCCTATCTCCATATTCCTATACGGCTGGAGGATCAGCATTTCCTGTGCTTTTCCGTACTGATGGGATATTTTCAGTTCCGGGCCCTCCCCTTTGGTCTGTTAATGGCACCCTGCATCTTTAACAAGGTTATGATGGTGGTGGCAACAGCCCTGTGACAAGAGGGCATTCTAGAGAATCCCTATCTGGACAACTGTCTCATCAAGGTAAAGTCCACAGCTGAGAGTCTCTCCGCAATGCAGCGAGTGGTGGAGTTCTTACAGGAGCTGGGCTGGGTAGTCAACCCTGCCAAAAGTCAGCTACAGCCAGTCCAGAGTCTGGTCTATCTTGGGGCTCTATTCGACACATGCACCAGCGTGGTTTCACTCTTGGGAGACAGAGTACAAAAGATTCAGGGACACGTGCAGAGGTTTCTGGATATGAAGGTGCCAACTTCATGGTACTATCTCCAGCTGCTGGGGTCAATGGCGGTGGCCCTAGACATCGTGCTATGGGCCAGGGCTCATATGGAGGGCCTCCTATATGCCTATCCACCGTGGGTGCTCATCGGATGGACCTTGCAGAGAATGGAGGCTTACAACAGTCCAGTGATTTTCATAGCTCCAGACTGTCCATGGAGGTCCTGGTATGCAGACCTAATTTGTCTTCTGATCGAGAAGCTGTGGCAGCTGCCCGACAGAATGAACATGCTGTCACAGGGGCCGATACTGATGCCACAGGTGGATCAATTCTCGCTTACGGCTTGGCTCTTGAGCCGGCATACTTGACAAGACCTTGGCAGTCATTTTTACCATGTTGAGGGCCAGGAAGAGGTTGACATCTTTGGCTTATGTGAGAGTCTCATGCGTATCTGAGGATTGGTGTGCATCAAAGGGTGTTCACCCTTTCTCGAGCTCTCTTCCAGACATTTTGTTGTTTTTACAGCATGGCCTTGAGAAGGGATTAGCTCTTAATTCCTTGAAAGTACCGATAGTAGCCTTTTCTTGTTCCAGAGGTAGGCTGCGGGGGCAGTCCCTAGCAGTTCATCCAGATGTGGTTCGGTTTCTTAGGGCAGTGAAGCAGGTCCGGCCTCCCTTTCAGAGGGTAGTGCCTCCATGGGACATTAATTTAGTGTTGTCTGCTTTGATGGTTGTGCCGTTCGAGCCACTCTCGCAAGGTTCGCTCAAGGATTTTATATTGAAAGCAGTGTTTATGGTAGCAAATTGTTTGGCCAGGAAAATTGCGGAGCGGCAAACTCTCTTGCAGGGAACTCTTTTTGGTCTTATCAGTGGAGAAAGTCATGTTGTGGCCAGTGCCATCCTTTCTGCCAAAGGTGGTTTTGTGTTTTCATTTAAATCAAGCAGTTTTCCTGCCAGTGTTTTCCAGCATGAATGAGTCGGTAGAAGACAGTCAACTGCGGCTCCTGGATCTGCGGAGAGTGTTGAGGCATTATTTCAATTGAACAGAGTCCTTCCGCAAGTCAGACTACTTGTTTCTGCTGCTTGGTGGCCCTCGTAGAGGAGAGGCAGCATCTAAGGCCTCCATTATGCGCTAGGTCAGACAGACCATCACAGTAGTCTATAGGAGTCAAGGACAGGTGGTTCCAGTGGGACTTAGAGCTCATTCTACCAGATCACAGGTGACTTTGTGGGCGGAGTACAGTCTCGTCCCACCAGTGGAGATTTGCAGGGCGGTTACTTGGTCGTCACTCCATAAGTTTACTTGACATTATCGACTGGATGTGCAAGCCACTCCCAATGCTCGTTTCGGGGCCTCGGTGCTTCAAGCTGGATTTGCGGGTCCCTCCCATTCTTCTGTACTGCTCTGGTACATCCCATACGTACTGGACTGGCCTGAAGGGACGATTAGGAAGGAGAAATGAGACATTACCTGCTAATTGTCTTTCCTTGAGTCCCTTCAGGCTAGTCCAGGACCCGCCCGGATGATTGAGTTTTGGTTGGTTGCTCTGCTCAGGTGCTGGAGGTGAGTCCGTTTACCTTGATGCAGTTTCTGGTATCAGTTATTTCCAGTATTCAGAGTTATTAAGAGATCTGACAGTATACAGGAATTTGGCGGCCTTGGGGTTTGTTTGTTTGTTTGTGTGTTTGAGCCTCTCCTCGGGGGGGGGGGGCAGGGTGACATGTCTATAGTTTTCGTCAGCACGTGGGATTCCTATGCAGTTGAGGTGTGGGTCCTCAGTATTCCTAAGCATGCCTTCACTGAGTTTTTCATGACCTGTTTATGCTTCAGTATGGCAAAAGTGTTTCTAGGAGTCTGTTTTGTCAATGGGAGACTGGATTCTGGAGCTGAAGGGGGGGCTCTTGTAAGGTGAAATCAGAGTTCTGTCATGATCAGTCCTCAGTTGCTGGTGGGTGGAGAAAACCCATACGTACTGGACTGCCCTGGAGGGACTCAAGGAAAGACAATTATCAGGTAAGATCTAATCTCCATAGCGCTGCAGTTCCTCTCGACACCGTCTCTGGTCAGGCTGAGAAGCCGAGCATTGATGGAACCAATGGGGCACCAAGCAGGGGCGCTCAGGCACCAGGACATTGGAGCCCAAAACGCTGGATTGTGAAATGGCCATTGGAACCAATGTCAATTCCGATCACCGATCCAATGCCCCTGCCTTGGCAAAGAGAACATGGGTCTCCAGGATGGACTGGATGGAGTGCGGTGACGATGCTGATGGCATCGAGGGGCCAGCTTGCCATATGGCCATCACCGTTGCCATGTGGATTTCGAGGGCTCGAAGGCGTTCCTCCAGCGCTGCCATTTTCTAAGGTGTCGGGGCTGGGATAACAACCTCGGCCGCTGACGTCAGCACCCGTGACAGGATCTCCATGATGACTGATTCATTGGGAGACAGCCAGCAGCCCTTCAGGGCCCTGGGAGTTGACTCCTCCCACTGGGGCAGGTTAGCGGGATGCTCCTGACCATTGCTCTTGATGTCCCATTGAGAAGGTCTCCAGTGCCGACACACATGGTTCTTGGCCTGGTGCTCAGATGTCCCCTTCAATGTAGATGGAGTAAATGACAGATCCTTTGGGGGCTTTAACTGGAGGTCGATAGAGTGTCTCCACTCGATGGCACCACGGCTCCGAGTGCGCTCGAGTACCACATGATGATGACACCTCAGCGATCCCAGTGAGGCCGTGAGGGCACCAAGGGACTGGGTATAGAGAGAGAAAAGGAGTGGATCAAGAACAGATCCTGTTATGACGAGACACAGGTATATGCAGCAAATGGATTGGACGTGCCCACACTCACCGTATTCTGTAAAGATGGACGTTTCCGAGCCTGCCCGTCTCCGCCATATACCTATGGATGTCTTCAACAGCCAGGTCTCCTCTGTTAAAATGCACATCTCCTTAGCTGCTCCTCTCACTGACTATGTTGTGTTGATGCAAACTACACATATATACTGATGATACATAAATGTTGATGCAAATTAGACTAGATATTCTGGTCTGTTGCATGCCCAGAACAGTGCAAGGTAATCTCAATGCACTCAAAGATATAATAGCAGCAAGTAGAAAGTGATATGTTTGCCATGATATACCTTGCATCAAGACACACATGTCAGTAGAAGAAATTTGCAGTTATTCTTTCACTAGTCATCTCTAAAAACAGTCTTTACAATACCTTACCCACCTCACACAAAATGGTGCATTTGGGCATGTTTCAGTGCTGTTTGCACTGTTTAATGCTTTTATTCTGAGGTTCTCTTATTATTGAAAGAGATATGTTTTGACATTTGTGATAAATATTTAAATCTATTTGTATTTAAACAAAGAGTTGAAGATATATATGTTGGCATTGATTACAGATGAATGTTTTTATGTAAATATGTGATTTTTTAATGTTTTTAAATAGTTGATGGCTCATTGAGGGAGGATACCACAATGAATATGCATCATAAAGATTTGCATGCAATGGAAGCATTGCATGCAAATCCATCTCATGCATATTCATTGTGGTTATCCTGAAACTGAATGGCTAGGTGTGTCACGAGCACTGGGTTGAGAACTCCTGGTTTAAAGAGATGTTAGCTTTAAAAATGCTGAAGTTAGGATTCAAATTGACATTACTTTCCCCTTGGGAATTTTATCAGCCTCCTTTGTCTACATTCAACTGGAGGTAGACAGTTGCTGTGTCCTCTCCTTGTTGGAATTCATGGGATACATAATGAATAGGATGCTTTCATTTATTACACTGCAGGAATTGAACCATCTTCCTTGTGACCTCTGTTGGAAGATACTACACTAGATTTCCACAAGAAACGTGAAGGTTTTTTCTATTTTGGTCATCACAATGTCTAATGGTAGGGTACAATTGATTTTACTTGGTACTGTTTTATGTACTGGCTGAACATAAATATTGTCATCCTACAACACCTATCCCTTCCTGATTCTTGTCCTGTCTCTCAATCAAGTTTCAGAATTTGTGTTGACATCTAACTGGTTCCCCAATCTGCTACTACTACTGAACATTTGTATAGCCCTACAAAATGTAAGCAGCATTGCACAGACACATGTAAAAGATAGTCCCTGCTCATCAGAGCTTACAATCTAGTCAAGACAGACAACACAGTAGCTGTAGACATAGGATACATCTAGGGGGAATGGTAAGGAAACACAAAGGAAATCAGGTGAGTCGATCCAAAAGCGGCAGTGAAGAGGTGAGTTTTCAGCCTGGATTTGAAAAGGGCCAGAGAAGGTGCCTGATGTACAAACTCAGGTAGTTTGTTGCAGGCAAAAGGAGAAGCAAGGTGAAAGGAGCGAAGTCTGGAGTTAGCAATAGAAGAGAAGGGCACAGAAGCGATTTGCCAGAAGAGTGGAGTTCCCGAGAGGGGGTGTATGGAGAGATAAGAGAGGAAAGATTGTAAGTTGCCGCACAGTGAATGAACTTATAGGTCAGCAGGAGAAGTTTGAACTTGATGTGGAAATGGATAGGGAGCCAATGAAGTGACTTGAGAAGAGGGGTACTATGAGCATGACGAGGCTGGTGGAAGATTAGCCACGCAGCAGAGTGTTGAATAGATTGAAGGGGAGAGATATGATTCAGCGGGAGACCAGCAAGGAGTAGGTTACAATAGTCAAGATGGGAGGTGATTAAGGAACGGATAAGCGTCTTAGTAGTGTGTTCAGAAAGGAATGGGTGAATTTTATTGATGTTGTAGAGAAAGAAATGGCAGGTTTTAGCTATCAGTTGGATTTGTGTGGAGAAGGAGAGAGAGGAGTCAAAGACGATCCCAAGGTTGTGAGCTGAGGAGACAGGGAGGAGTAGGGAGTTATTCACAGAGACTGAGAAAGGAGGAAGGGGAGAGGAGGTTTTAGGGGGAAAAATAAGAAGCTTAGTTTTGGCCATGTTCAATTTCAAGTGGTGGTGAGCCACCCAAGCAGCAATTTCAGAAAGGCTGGACTGTAAACCGCTCTGATGTTTTTATGCCATTAGTGGTAAAAAATATGCTGCAAATAAATAATGTAAAATAAAGCAACCACCACTTCTTGCCTGTTTTGCAGAAGCCCTAGTAGCAGACTTGTTCATTAATAGGACTAAAATAACATGCCATGACATTAGGAAGTTGAGTTGGCCATGGTGGTAAGCTGTGAAGACGTGAGAAGCAGAGATATGTTAGCCTCTAAAACTGGAAGGAAATAATTTGATATTTTTACTTTTGGATGAAGCCATTTTTAAATGCTGGATGCTGAAAAAATACACTTTCTGGGGGAGGCCAAGATGGCGGATGCATGCTAGCCATGTTCTAAGCAATTCCAGACTTCACTTTTTCTAATTTAATGACCTGATGCATAATGCCTCAGAAGTGGAAGGTGAAGTGGCAAGAACTACAGAGGGGTGCACAAGTGGCTAAGAGTTCGCTCAGTGCTTTCATGTGGTCTGCTGGCGCAGTTGGAGATACTCCTCTGGAGGAAGGCTCACTTGGGACAGCGGGAGCGGAAGGGGGCTCCTTGTGTCTCCTTGAGTCTGACGTCACCTTGAGCCCGGAGGAATGGTCTACTCCAACTCAGTACTCATCTCATGGCATGGATCCATCATTGGCAGACCTCCCCAGTATTGGGCAGGTCTTGGCTGAGACACCGACAGTAAGGGAGGCAATCTTCTGCCATGCCAGGACAAGCACAGATGGTTGCAGCTTCAGTTGGAACTCTGGTGTTCTCAAGAACTGTGGCTTTAGAACCCTAACTTTCCTTGGGTTCAGAAGAGGTGGTTTCTTCAGTACGACAGCTGACTCCTACTGGTGTTTTGGAATCCAAGCCCTTGCTGGTGAAACTCACAACTTTTAACTTTGAGACTCTTTAGGACAGCTTGCAGACACTGGAATCTTCTTTCTCCTCCTCATTTGCCTCGCTTCAAGGTGTTCTTTCTGGGGTAGTACAAGCTGTTCATCAACAGAAGCAAGAGGTGGCCCAACTGACTTTAAGGGCAACACAGTTAGAGGCTAAATCGGAAGACTCAACTACTTTTACAGGTACTTTTGTAAAAGATATATCCCATATCCATTTAAAGATCAAAACCCTAGAGAACTCTGAAAGGAAGAGAAATTTGCACCTATTGAACTTTCCTCGGGTGCCTTCTGTTTTGCCAAAAGAGTTGTTTAACTCATATGCTACTTCTGTATTAAAGATTCCTTTAGAATCTGTTCCTCCTTTGGCTAGGATATTATCTCCCCACAGCCAAGCACAAGGAGCCTGGATCTTCTTCACCTGCCCAATTGCCTACATTTGATTCTATGGATCTAACTGGGTTCCTGGAGATCTCGGACCCTGAAGCAATTCTGCATGCCACTCTGTTGCTCATGTTGGCCCTTGAGCCTGATCAAGACTGGCTGTTAAAACTGTATTTTAAAGACAGGAATGAATGATTTATGGGAGCTTCCATCTGTATGTTTCCTAATGTCTCCAAAGTGACCCAGAAGTTGGCAGTTTCTATTGCTGCACCCTAAAGTCTTGCAGTTAGGGGGCTTGTTCTTCTTGCAATATCTGTGCAAGTGTTTGGTAAAACTTCAGCGGGTTAATTATACCTTTTTTTATCCCACTCACTTAACTTAGTTTGTTGCTGGAAAAAGTGTGGGTTTATCTCTGCAGCCCTTGGATTCACGGGGGCCCGCATCCTGAGAGGGGGACAATTGACCAATTATAGTAGATATCTGCACTGGTATGAGTCTTATTAGGTTTGGGGGTTATTCTGAGACACAAATCCATCCCCACTATTCATGCTGGCGGCAGCCCCAGACTAACTTCCCCATCAGTTGTGCGGGGAAATTAGTCGGGTGTGGGAAAGAGGCGGCCCATGGGCAGAGAGTGGGCGGGCAGTGGGCAGTCACCGGCCCTGGGCGTACAGGGCCGATTCTAATGTCGGCCCTGTACGTCCAGGGCTGGTGAAATGGCCGGGGAAGTTATTCCACTTCTGAGGTGGAATAACTTTTCTGGCCGTGTTTTTTTCCAGTGGCCTGGGGTGCAGAAGGGGCTGAGGGGGCCAGGGTTTATTCCCCGCAGCCTGACCCTGACTTTAGGAGGCCAGATCGGGGGTTGGGCTGCGGGGAATAAACTTTAGTTTTCAGCAGCTGGCATTGTGGCATTTAAATGGAGCTGCAGTGCCATGGCAACATGATGCCATGGCGCCACGGCTCCATTTAAATGCCTGACTGAGCTATCTGGGCAATGCCTGTACATGCAGGCTGGGACTGAATCGCAGTCCCGGCCTGCATGTAAGGCCTGTTTGTGATTCTGATCCCAAGGGGCTAGACGTGCCCTGCGGGATCAGAATCGTGATCCCCTTTGTACGTCCGGTTCACATGTGTATTGTGGTGAAGACTCCCCTCCAGAGGAAATGGAGATAGGGGAAAATCCTGATAGAAGGGATGACACACACAGGATTTCCAAAAGTGGCTTGGAAAAAACACAGTTATCGGCTGAGCTGAAGACAAGCCCCAGCCCAGGGGAGGAGTTAGGCTTCAGCACTGATTGGGCACGCCCAGGGGAACGACAGGGAGTGCCGGGAAATGAAGCCCTTTTTAAATCCTCAGACAGGATTGACAGAGGAGGCAGCAAGGCTGATGGAGGAGGCAGCAAGAAACGAAGCCGACGAGAAGCAGCTTCCAGTGCACGTTGGTCTTCAGGAGGAACTTGGAATCAAAGGGGAAAAACGCTAGAACCCTGAGAGAAGGCAGAACCCTGGAACAGTAAGCCTTGGAGCACAATATACTCACAAGGAGATCCTTACTACACGGTAGAGCCTAAACGTGGGAAGGCTAGCAAACCCAGCTCTTGGAGAAAAGGTATTTTGTCTGGTGGAGAGCAGTGCTATAAAAGCCAGGAACCAAAACAGGAAAGAAGTTTTTCTGAGAGAAATTCCCCTAGCAGAAGAACTAGCCATAAGGCTCCTGAGTTTCTAGAGAGGAGAGAGTCCTGGAAGAAAGGTGCCTGTTGTTATGCCAACGTCTCTGATAAAGGTAAAGCTGAATTTCCTAATTTTAATGCCTTGCTGGAGAAACCCTTTTATTGTGCTGACCTCCCTAAGCCAGACTCTGCAACAGGAGCAGATAGTGAGTGGCTGAATTGCTTCTAAAAGAGTTTCAGCAATTTCTGGAGCTAAAGTCAGGGAAACATAAGAAACCTGATGAAGAGAACAATTGCCTTAGCCCAGATGAATGTATGCAGATAGATAATGTTGTGCCTACCTTGAATTATGATCCTTGTGCAATGGATTGCTCTTTATGTTTTAGAGAGTAACAGTGTAAAGAAGCATCTGGAGTTTGTATGAGAAGAATACAAAACGTTTGCTATATCTGTTGCCTAGCCGTGAAAGTTCACAAATTGTTTTCACCTGTTTCTGTAAAGCCACGCTGTGAGGAGAACAGCTGTTACTGTGAGGCTGCAATAATCCCAAGCAACCACACGAGGCAAAGCTGAGTAGAAGCTACCGTGACTGTGTAAAGCTGAGTTAAAGCTATTTGATTTCAGTTGTTTTCCTGACCTCCTGATTTCACCTTTATGTTGAAAGTTGCACCTTTACGTTATGCACATTTGAATTGTAATGCGTTGAAAATATCCCCACAACAAATACATTTCTTGCAAGCCTTATCACTCGAGTCACAACTACAACTTTCATCCCTAAAGAAAAAAAAACAAGTGTACTACGAATCCCAGCATTCATAGGGATCAGTACCAGCTTTATTCATAAGGGACATTATATAAGGCCACTCCTGCCTGTAAGCTCTAGGGCCCAGGCAGGAGCGTCGCAGTATGCGGGACAGAATTGGGCCCTTTGTATTTACCTTTCATAATGGTTTTGGCTTCTCTTTTTTAGTGGTAGGCTAGTGAATATTTTTCTGTACTTATTTCTGTTCTCGGTGTTATGAGGCTTGGTATTGTTTCTTTTTTCTTTTATAACATGGTTCTTTACTGTAAATAAAAAAAACCCTGGATGCTAAACATTTTCACATAGCTTTGGTTTTTCATATTTATTTTCAATTTTATAGTCTACCTCTTCCAAAAATTACACTACAAAGTGGCTCATAGTGAAGTATCAACTGATGAACAATAAAATCAAATTAAAATGATCATAAAACATAATACGATAAACTGAAACATAAACTCATCAAACAATAAAACCATAATAACATAAGTAATATAGCTCTAATATAGTCAATATTATTTGGTCAGCTATTCAGTGCTGGAATGTTGGCTTTACTAGTTGTTGTACATCCTTTGCAGACAATGACTTTTGTTCCGAGAGAAAGAGAGCTTGGCATAGAGAGATCTGTATAACATCCTGCAAAACTGCTATAGAAATTAGAGGTGCTCCGGTCTTGCTTTGAAATGAATCTCTCAGGCCCTTCCTGCCCTTGTAAGGGTCACAGAAAAAAACGCCACAGACTAGAAACAACAATCCAAGAAAGCAATCAGGAACCACAAATTCCTATAGCTTCCAATAGGCAGTGTGATAACAGAAGTGGGAAAAGGGGTGAGGAAAGGAAGAGGAGTCAAGGGTATGCTCAGGATTATAATCAGATGCTGCAGCTGGTCTTGTGTCTCTTCTAAGGATGACGCTTGTGCTTTGAGGGTTTAGAGTTCAGCACCATTTGTACAAAAAGCCTTTACCAAAGGAAGCAAGCAGCTTTTAGACTGCATTTACGCCTTTCAACAACTCCAGTTGTGTGTAAATATTAGAAAACAGCGGGGTCCTGCATTCCAAGAATCACTTGAATAGTACCACGAAGACAAGTGTCCTGACTGCTATTGTAGTTGTGCTCCTGAGCTCTCCTGCTGTTTCTAATCTGTGCACACAGCCATGAAAGGACCGGACTGACATTTACAGGCACAGCAGGGAAGGCTACTTGACTAGGGAATGTTAGACTCTGCTACCTGCGTTGGAAAGTGGCCACTCTACATACTAAATCTTCACAAGGAAGCTAGCGCACAGTTCAGCTGATGCTGTAATGGACATATCGATAATGCAGCAACAGCCCTTTTCTTTCACATTAATGATGTGTTGGGGGGGGGGGGGAGGTCCAAAGGAAATATTTCTTTAGAGAGTGGGTGGTACAGCAGAGGCAGAGTGTTAGCTACAAGCATAACAGAATTTAAGCATGTCTGGGGCAAGCGAAGGGCAGGAGTACTAAGGTAAGGTGGAAGAAATGGGATTTGGCGGAAAGATGACTAGATGACGTAATAATTGAAATGGGTCAAAAAGAGGAACTTTCACAGAGTGGTGGTATGGCTATGTTAAAACTGCAAGAGGAGGAGGAGCCAGTGTTAAACTGTACGTAGCAATGGCAAAGCTTTGGTGTGTCCTCTGCTTTAGCTGACTAAATGTGGTAGGTTTCTTAGCACTGGGTAGTAAACTGAGGTAGCTATAATTAGGAGTTGCAAGTTGGCTCCAGATTTTCAGGACAGGCTGATCCAGTCCTGGTTTTAGTCCACGGCCTGTGTGAATTGGAGTTTGACTTTTCTTAGGGATAAGAGAAAGAAAGGCAATGAGCACGTGTTCATGCTTGTACAACTGACCACCGACAAGATGCCCATGACTGCAATGCTCTAACTGGGGGTAATGCACAGACCGGGTGGGCAAATGGTTCTTGTATGCAAATATCTACTATTTTGCTTTTGTAGCAGGGTTCCAAAGTGTCCCTCTAATTTGCAGTCAAGAAATTTCTGGAACCTCTGTGCTGAGTAATAATGTGATGAAATTGCAGGTTCCTGATCGTCCCTCCAGTCTAGTCCCGGAATCTGTGGGTTGTCAACCTCCTCCAGCAGCTTTGGAGACTGAGAAACTTCACACCTATGATGTCACTGGTATATAAGCACTGCAACCGCCTCCTCACACCAGTTATCATCCAAAGCAGCTGGAGGGGTGGTGAGCCCAGGGGTTTCGGGGCTCACTAGAGGAACGATTAAGCAGACTTTAAATTAAATTTATCTTTCCTTTAAACCTGATTACAAAAAAACCAAACAAACCCAGAAGGCTGTGAGCAGCAATTTGAGAGGGGAGCTATTTTAAGGGCTCCCTTTGGACTTGGTGTGGCTGTTCTGGCCTCCGGTGTCCTGAGGTCCTCCTTTCTTTGTTGGTTATTTTTTAGTTTCATTCTTTACCTTACTGGGTCCAGTCGGGGGCCTGCTGCTTAGCGGCAGCGCGTTGAGGGGAGGATCGGCAGCTGATTACCGAGCTGAGAGGGAAAGGCTCAGGTATCACTGCGGGGCTGAGCTCGGCGTGTGCAGAAGACTTGCCTGCCAGCGCCTCGAGCCGTCCTATACAGTTGGAGCTGCTTCGGGGGAGTTTTTCCACCCTGACGATTAAGCCTTCAGCCGTCTGTCTTGCAGGAGAGACACGAGCCTGGCAGTTACCGGCAGTCCGCCTGAGGCGCAGAAGGTAGGAAGCCACGCTTAGGCGGGAACAGCGGGCTCTTTCATTTGCAGGCCAGGCCGCGTGGTAACCGCGTGGGAAATCGCCGTTGCGATCTCGGGGCTTCAACTGTGCATATTTCGGTTAAGAAGCTTCGTTTTTGGCCCAGGTCTTCAGATTCTAGCTGGGGGGTCGAGCCTGACGATACAGCTAGTAAAAAAAAAAAAAGATTTTTCTTTGCGACGGGGTTTGGCTGAGGCAAGGGGTAATAGAGTACCATGCCAGCCAAGCAGCTCTGTCTCATGTGTGGGACCAGGAGGAGTTCCCTAACACAAGAAGGTGTCTGCAGGGGTTGCAGTCTGGAGTCTGGGGCTGGGGACCTAGCTCCCGAGCCAGAGGCAGGGGGGCAAGAGATTTTGAAGGAGGTGGTGGAGCCCGCCATTGCTTCTCTGCCTGCTCCTGAGCCGGGGCCCAGTACCTCTGCAGCGCAGGATTCCCTGGTTTCGCAGCCACCTGCCGCGGGGACTTTGGCGGCAATTTTTACCTCAGATTTCATGGCTCTGCTTCATAAGGCCTTAGGCAGCCCTCCGGGGGTACCTTTAGCTTGTACTGCAGGGGCGGCGCTCCGGGGAAAGAGGCCAACTTCTCCGCTGACAGCAGACGTGTCTGGCGTCAGCGCTAAAAGGGCCAGAGGGGATACGGATCAGTTAGAGCTGTCAGAGGACCTCCGCTCAGAAGACACGGATATAGAAGAGGGTCTGGAGGAGGACTTAGAGGAAGGTGAGATAAAGGACCAGGAAGACCAGGCAAGAGTGGTGCGGGTCTTCCGTAGGGAGGAATTACCGGCGCTCATAGCGGAGTCCCTCAAGACCCTTAATATGCCTACCGGAGGTCCGGTGGAGGATTCGGCCCTGGAAGATCCCTTGTTGCAAGCCGTTCGGAAAACGCAGAGGGCATTCCCAGTGCATAGAGTGTTTAAGGAAATGATTCAAGAAGAGTGGGATATGCCAGAAGCCGCGCTTAAGGGGTCTAGAGTTATGGCGAGGCTTTACCCTCTGGTAGATCAGGATAGGGAGTTGTTCAAGGCTCCGAGAGTGGATGCCGCAGTGGCAGCGGTGACCAAAAAAACTACCATTCCCGTGGAAGGATCAGCGGCGCTCAAGGATGCGCAGGATCGTAAATTGGAGACTTTACTAAAGCAAGTCTTTGAAGCAAATGCGCTATCCTTGCAGGCATCTATTTGCGGGGCCTGGGTAGCCAGAGCCTGCTTACGGTGGGCGCAGAGGATTCAAGGGGACCGCTCGGGGGAAGAGGCCGAGGACGCGTCCAGGTTGGAATCCGGCGCAGCGTATTTGGCGGATATTCATTATGATCTTATCCGGGGATTGGCGAAGAGTATGGCTTCGGTGGTCGCGGGACGGAGATGTCTTTGGCTGCGGAATTGGGCAGCGGATGGTTCATCCAAAACGAGGTTGAGTAGGCTTCCTTTCCGCGGTAAGTTACTTTTTTGGGGAAGAGTTGGATAAGTTAGTAAAGGATTTGGGAGAATCCAAGGTGGGTAGGTTACCTGAGGACAAGCAACGGCAAGGGCATCCCGGTCCCGGAGCTAAGGGGCAGCAACGGGAGTTCCGCCGTTTTCGCCCTTCAAGGTTTGGTCAGGAGCAGCGGGGGCGTTTCCCTGGACGAAACCAAGGGTTTCGAGGATTTCGAGGAGCGAACAGGGGATTTGCGGCTGCCTCCACTTCCTCCTCTTTCAGAAAATCACAATGAAGCCAGGGGGGTTCAGGCAGGGCTAGTTCCCGTGGGAGGGCGTCTGCGGGAGTTCTACCCTGCCTGGGCCCACCTCACGTCCGATCAGTGGGTGTTAGAGGTCATTCGAGAAGGTTACGCGTTGGAGTTGCAGCGGCTGGTGACCAATTCTTTCGTTCGGTCGCCGTGCAAGGCAAGCGCAAAGTGCGAGGCAGTGCGGGAGATGGTGCAAAGGCTGTTATTTCTCAAGGCAATTGTGCCAGTTCCTGCAGACCAGTTCGGTTGCGGTCAGTACTCCATCTATTTTGTAGTGCCAAAGAAGGAAGGCACGTGGCGACCTATTCTGGATCTAAAAAGGGTGAATCGCTGTCTCCGCGTTTCTCATTTTCGGATGGAGACTCTCAAGTCAGTCATCGTGGCGGTGAGAAAAGGGGAATTTCTGACGTCCTTGGATCTATCGGAGGCGTATCTGCACATTCCGATTCGGGAAGAACATCAAAAATTCCTCCGCTTTGCGGTGCCTATGGGCCATTTTCAGTTTCAGGCCCTTCCTTTTGGCCTGGCTACCGCTCCGTGCACCTTCACCAAGGTGATGGTGGTGGTGGCGGCGGCTTTACGGAAGGAAGGAGTGTTAGTGCACCCGTATCTGGACGATTGGTTGATCTGGGCAAAGTCTTGGGAAAAGAGTGTTTCGGCTACGTCCAAAGTGGTGGCTCTGCTGCAGAGTCTAGGTTGGGTAGTCAACATGTCCAAGAGCAAGTTGGACCCGTCTCAAAACCAGGAGTATCTGGGAGCGCGTTTCGACACGGAGGACGGTTGAGTATTTCTACCCAGAAAGCGGGCGCTCGGCCTCCGGCTCTTGATTCGTCAGTTTCTCAGCAAGCAGTGTCCCACTGCCTGGGACTACCTACGAGTATTGGGAACCATGGCGGCAACGCTGGAATTGGTGCCGTGGGCGCGGGCTCACATGCGGCCTTTGTAGAGAGCGCTGTTACGAAGGTGGTCGCATCAACGGGATTCTCTGTCCCAGTGGTTGCCGTGCCCGCCACAGACTTGCCAAGCTCTCCAATGGTGGTTGGCTCCAGGCAGCCTGGAGAGAGGAATGTCATTAGAGATTCCAGCGTGGATATCCCTGACAACAGATGCCTGTCTGCAGGGCTGGGGAGCCCATTGTCAGGGTCGCCTGGCTCAGGGACAGTGGTCCGCCCTAGAACGGACCTGGTCGATCAACAGATTAGAGTTGAGGGCGGTAACATTGGCTCTGCACGAGTTTCGCCCGTATCTTCGGCAGGCGGCCGTGCGAGTGTTCTCGGACAACGTGACTGCGGTGGCTTACATAAACCGACAGGGCGGCACCAGCAGCGTGGCGCTAGATGCCGAGGCAGAAGGTTTGTTCGACTGGGCAGAGAAGAATCTAGTGGCTTTGTCGGCAGCGCATGTCACGGGAGTGGACAATGTAGAGGCCGATTTCTTGAGTCGGGTGAAGGTAGACCCAGGAGAGTGGGTTCTGCATCCAGAGGTGTTCGAAATGCTGGTTCGGCGCTGGGGGGAGCCGGTGATGGACCTCATGGCGACCTTTCAGTCGGCAAAAGCCGGACGCTTCTTCAGCAGACGCAGGGAGAGAATGGCGGAAGGTCTGGACGCTCTTGTGCAGGCTTGGCCGGAAGGGCAACTCCTGTATGTGTTCCCTCCGTGGGTGTTAATCGGTCGGGTGTTGCAGCGGATAGAGCATCACAAGGGACAAGTGATTCTAATTGCTCCGGATTGGCTGAGAAAGCCATGGTACGCAGACTTAGTAAGATGTTTGGTGGGGGAGCCTTGGAAGCTTCCTCTTCGCAAGGACCTTCTAACGCAGGGACCTCTTTGCATGCCTCAGGTGGATCGATTCTCGCTTATGGCCTGGCTATTGAGCGGGCTAGATTGACGGCGAGGGGTTATTCGAGGGCGGTGATTTCTACCTTGCTGAAAGCGAGATGGAGGTCTACGTCGCTGGCGTATGTGAGAGTATGGCGTATTTTTGAAGCCTGGTGTGCGGGTCAGGAGGTCATGCCCTTGAAGGCGTCAGTGCCGCAAGTGCTAGCGTTCTTACAGGATGGTTTTCAAAAAGGCCTAGCGTCGTCGTCGTTGAGAGTCCAGTTGGCAGCGTTGTCCTGTTATAGGGGTAAGGTGCAGGGCAACTCGCTGGGGAGTCACGCAGATGTGAGGCGTTTTTTGAGAGCGGTGACTCTACTGCGGCTGCCGCGTAAACATTTCGTTCCGGCCTGGGATCTTCCGTTAGTCTTAGAGGCGTTGAGTAAGGCGCCGTTTGAACCATTAGCGCAGACCTCGTTGAAGGATCTGACTCTTAAAGTGGTTTTCTTAGTGGCGATTGCTTCCGTGAGAAGGGTTTCTGAGTTGCAGGCCTTGTCTTATAGGAAGCCGTTTCTCTCTTTCTTGGATTCGAAGGTGGTTTTACGGACGGTACCGTCCTTCTTGCCGAAGGTAGTATCGGCTTTTCATATGAATCAAGTTTTCGCGACGAGCTGTAAGGGGCGAGTCATGGAACGGCTCCATTGTTTAGATATTCGGCGAGCTTTAAAGAAGTATGTAGCTCCAACGGTTAGTTTCCGTAAGTCTGACCGACTGTTTGTTCTGTTTGCGGGCGCAAGGCAAGGTGAGGCAGCCTCTAAAGGGTCGATTGCCCGGCGGTTGAGAGAAGCGATAGCGTCAGCTTATCTTTTACGTGGTCGAGTAGTTCCGGAAGGGCTAACAGCTCATTCCACTAGAGCAGTGTTTCCCAACCCAGTCCTACGGGGCACACCGGCCAGTCAGGTTTTCAGGATATCCCTAATGACTATGCATGAGATATATATGCATTAGAGATATCCTGCCAACCTGACTGGTTTGTG
Source organism: Ichthyophis bannanicus (assembly GCA_033557465.1). Lineage (NCBI taxonomy): Eukaryota > Metazoa > Chordata > Amphibia > Gymnophiona > Ichthyophiidae > Ichthyophis > Ichthyophis bannanicus. The sequence continues at coordinate 69,519,134 of CM066037.1, forward strand.
GCCCTCCAGGGCTGGATTTGGAGACCCCTGCCTTACACCTCTGTCATTTAAGATTGTGAGTGGGCAAGGTGCAGATATCCTAGACATCGAAAGGGTATATAGAATGTGACACATTCCTCCTCAATTCTCACCACCACCAAAATATTGTCTATTAGACAACTTTTTGGTGGTGGTGAGAATCGAGGAGGAATGTGTCACATTCTATATACCCTTTCGATGTCTAGGACATCTGCACCTTGCCCACTCACAATCTTAAATGACAGAGGTATAAGGCAGGGGTCTCCAAATCCAGCCCTGGAGGGCCACAAACCAGTCAGGTTGGCAGGATATCTCTAATGCATATATATCTCATGCATAGTCATTAGGGATATCCCGAAAACCTGACTGGCCGGTGTGCCCCGTAGGACTGGGTTGGGAAACACTGCACTAGAGCACAGGCGGCGTCTTGGGCAGAGTGTGGTTTGGTACCGCCGGCCGACATCTGTAAAGCAGCGACATGGTCGTCATTGCATTCTTTCGTGAAGCATTAACGTCTTGATGTGCAAGCTGAAAGGGATTCCTGTTTCGGAGCGGCTGTGCTTCAGGCTGGCTTAGCAGGTCCCTTCCGTTAGGTATTTCACTGCTCTGTTACATCCCACAGATTCCGGGACTAGACTGGAGGGACGATCAGGAAGGTTAAATTAGACTTACCTGCTAATTGTAGTTCCTGGAGTAACTCCAGTCTACTCCCGTGCCCCACCCTAGTTTGCTGATGCTTGGTGGCCTGAAGCACGCCTTCTTTTCCAGGTAAGCAATTTGTTTCATGTGTTTCATTTTAGGTCATGGTAGGGCTGGGGTGCTTCGGGGGATTTGCTGTGCAGGACGTCTTTGATTTTAGCTCATGGAGGAAATGGGGACCTCATGGTATAGGCAGTAGCTGCAGCTAGTGTAAATAGTTGGACCTCAGGACCTGTAAAGTTACCTGGTTATTTGTTTTTTCTGTCTGCAATTCTACTTACTTGTTGCTCTGGTGAGTCTGCTTTGTCAATAGGTTAACTGGTGTAAGGAGGCGGTTCCAGTGCTTATATACCAGTGACATCACAGGTGTGAAGTTTCTCAGTCTCCAAAGCTGCTGGAGGAGGTTGACAACCCACAGATTCCGGGACTAGACTGGAGTTACTCCAGGAACTACAATTAGCAGGTAAGTCTAATTTAACCTTGGCTAAGGTGTCTGTTCCTGATAACAGGAGTTCCCATTCTTCTCTTTTTGGAGAGAAATATACAAGGTCCTATTGATCTGTATCATGGGGATTTTGTCAACTCTGGGCTCAAGTGAGCTATTTAACTCCCTGGCAGCTTTCTCTCTTCATGGTCAGCTGAACCTTGAACAAAGAGAGGAGGTCTCCGAGACTGGTTAGGCCTACTTTATTCATTCTTGATATATCACCTTTTACACAAGTACAACAAAGCAGCCTAACCTGTAAAGAAGGAACTGAGAAGATTACAGACCTTGGAAAGATTTTTGTGAGGTGTATACAGCAGTTAAGGGAAACTTTATGCAGAATGTTAGCTGGAGGAGACCATCCTGGGTCTGTCTGAAGACACCAAGCGATCTCCATTGATATCCCTGAGAGGGTTTGAGTGACCTGCTTTTAAACTACTTTGGAAGCTTCATCTTACACTGAGAGGAACCAATGTTTGAAATGAGATCTAACATACAGAAACGGCCAAGTATTGCTAGGGGATTTTTTAAAGTATTGTAGCATCTGTATTTTGAGTATCTTCCAGGAGATATGGAGAAGACAGGAAACCACCTTGGATCCAGAAGAAGAAACCTGGAGGAGTCCTACAGATGAAGAATATTCCAGTTGGAAGTATGGCTGGCAAAGGAGCCAGAAGATATTTCTCTCTTACAGCCGAGCAGACTATTAGATAATTACTGCCGTGAAAGTGAAGTATTACAGGACTGTAATAATTCACTTGATTCTGTTTTTTCCATTTACTATTGTGTATTACTTTTTCTTGTGATGACTTCTTTTGCTGTAAGCCCTTTAATTTTCTGGGGAAGCACCACATAAGGGTGATCTTTATTTAAAAATAAACAAACCCTCAAATAGTCTGTGGATTTGACTTTAGAGTGGTGCAGTGCAAAATTCTGATTTGATGGTCAGGCAGAGAGGGCCTTGGAACAGTCCTCCTCCCGCAACCTCCTTACCCTGATCAACCAGGATACATCTTTTTCCTAACCCCTGAGGAGTGAAGAAAAAACCATCCACAGGATTATTTCCATCCTGTATTTCATAGTCAGACTAGTCTACATTGTCATAATTTTATTAAACTAACTTGACAGACTACTTGAAACCTGTAGAAACAGGTCAAGCAAGATACCTGAAGGAATGCAGCAGTGGTGGAGAACTTGGGCCTGCTTTTGAAGTGCTTAAAGAAAAACCTGCTCTGGGTCATGTACAGTATTTCAGAAGACCGAGAAACTGGTCTGACTTTCATTATTAATACCTTTTTATGCTCATATAGGCATTTTGTATCTTGTGAGATTTCTTATCAACATTTCAGCTATTTAACTCCTCTTTTCATTGAACTCTGTCTTTAAGACATCAATCGATAGGACTTCTGACATAAGATATTTTTTGCCACAATGTCTGTCTCAAGAAGACCTAAAGCTGTTCTTTGATTGTGTTCTGACTCAGCAGAATTACACTTTTCTTTTTCTTGTGGTTTTCCAAAAATTAGTCCAAAATGTGTACTATGAAATGTTGTATTCCTCTGCGAGTAGCAGTTACTTTTCCCTGCAGAGCTTGCAGATACACAGATAGGAAGATTTCAGTCACCAGTACCCATGAATTGCATTTAGCTGTCCTACCTGTTCTAAGATTTTATTTACTTATATTTTTTTATTTGAATCATGCCTTTTCATTAGTATTCAAGGCATGGCAAATTCAGGTATGCTAGGTATTTTCTTATCCCCAAAAAGCTAGCAATCTAAGTTTATACCTGAGGCAGTGAAGATTTAAGTGAATTGTCCAAAGTCACAAGGAGCATGTGGGTTGATACCTAGCGTTCCTTATGACCATCAAAAGTAGAAGGAAAGAAGCTATTTGGTTCAATCAAGTCTCACCCAAGTGAGTGGAGTGGAGGAGTGGCCTAGTGGTTGGGGCAAGGTACTTCAGGCTGGAAGGTCAGTGGCTCAAATCCCACTAGAGGACAGCAACCTTGGGCCGGAAGGACTGGGGTTTCTAGTCCCACAGGTGCTCCTTGTGGTCTTGGGCAAGCCACTTAACCCTCCATAGCCCATGTTCCCTGTAAAATAGTTATCTCCAAGTTATAATGCCCTGTTCAATGTAATTTCAGTTTGTTCAATGTAAACCGCACTGATGCAGAATAGCACAGTATATAAGAGAATATAAATAAATAAAATCTACTTTGGATGCATTGACCACCACAGGCTCTGGGACTGCACCAGATGTTGGGGATACATTAAGGGGACATTTGTTCCCGTTGACAGCAAGCTTTGATAGAACCCATTGGGACAGATCATCATCAAAGTCCTGCCTGATGCATGAAAGGATTCCATTGCAACAGCATCAAGGGATCCCAGTGTGAAACAAATGTGTAGGAGCATCAGTCCTCATCAGTACATGATGCTGGGAGCTAGGTGATGCTGTGAAGCAGCTGCCACCCGTTCTCCAAAATATCTCTGTAGAGAGGAACCTTTTATCCTCTATATCTGAGGGCATGCAACAGCCTTTCAGGGCCTGGTGTCCAGCCACTGGCATACTTCAGGTGATCTAAAAGGCTGTTACCTCTCCTACAGCCAAATTATCATTGGAATCTGTGCTGTCCAATGAGGACCTGGAAAGGAAGGTTTGAGATGCTAAATCACCATCCGGCAAGGATCAATGTATCAGCATTGTCTGCTTTGACACTGATGCTGAAGGAGGTTCATGGTAATGATGCCAAGGCATTGATATCAGCTACCCCAATGTCCATCTCCAATGAATTGAGGGAGGGAGAGGAATCTGCCTGCAATCAGAGTCTAGACCCTTGCAGACAAAAGAAACCTTTACAGAGGCCTTGTCTGCTAGTCAGGCATATACTCAGACCTCTCCTCTAGACATTTTTCTGATGCAGAGCTTGAACAGCCCCAGGAATATTCTTACATATCTGAAGACTTCTCTGATCAAGAGTCTACGGATCACCTCTCAGATTCCTCCACCCAAAAGGACACGGTCTCCACCAGAGGATCTTTCTTCACTGCTTTAATCAGAAAAATGGCTGAGTTCATTCCATTTAAGTTAGAAAGGGAAGTAGAATTTGGGGCAGAATGCAGGGCATCCTCCAGTTTCTTGAGTCTCCAAGGCAGTTATGATTTTGGGAAAACCTCCCGCCTTCTATGTAGCCAGTAGACAAAAGGCTGACTGTATGTAGAGAGTCCAGAAGGTTCCTCAGTTTGAGAAGCAGCAGCTATCACATGATTTTATTGTAATATTGTCTTAATTGTTTTTATTTGTTGTAATTGTATGAACTGGATTATTTACATAAGTTAAGTGCTGTTTTAGATTTTTAGATAGTGTGGAGTAGAATATTTTTAAATAATTAATCCATTTAGTGGTAGTCAAATCTGCTAGGATAAAAGCCAAGAGAGAGAGAACTTGTCCTTTTGTAATCTCTGGGACAGATGCTCATACCCTGGGTCATCTTGGGATGAAGATTTATCAGAATTCTATGCTCGCCTCCTGCTTAGATTTTTTTTACCAGCTCTTTACAAACTAATAAATGCAAAACATTCTGGACAAGGAAGAAGGTCTGCTAGTGTTTCTTCCTCAACGGAAACATGATGATGCTACTTTACTTTGTTAACTTGATATATGACTTTTCATTGATACATAACAAAGTGATTTCCAATAAATTTAGGAGAAGCGGAGGTAGAGGGAGAGAGTACAATTCCACTTGAAATCAGAGGGGAGATTAGGAAAAAGAGAGCTGCAGTGGGCCAATCTACATCCAAGTACTTGCTACAGAAGGCCTGAGTTATAAGCTGGAGCAGGCAGTACCTCTTGGCGTTGCTGACAGGAGACCCAAAGTGAAAAGACAGGAGAAAGCAACTATATGCCCCAAACTGTGGGTAGTGAGGTGCACAGTCTAGGCTGTGCCTGCATAGGGTTTGCAAGATTGGCAAGCAGTATGATATGAAGAAAGTGAGCAGACTGTGGCTTTTGGCCCTTTGTCCTACTAGGGACCTAAGATGTGGAGAGGGCCTGAATCTGATCATTGCCAACCAGGAAAGTAATGGCAGCTCTGATCCAGAGGGAATCAAAAGTGCAGGTGGAGCAGTCAGAACTGAGCTGAACTGAGAGCAAATGAGGGCAGGAGATGCAGTGAGACTGAGAAGCAGCTGCATGGTAAGCAACACTGGGAATGTCTGGTAAGTAAAAAGAAAAAGCAGGGAGACAAAATTAAAGCCAAAAGAAAGCAAAATGGTGGTTGTAGAGAACCAGCATGTTTTAATTATGTCGGAAGAAATGGCAAAGCATCTCATTAAGTGTGTTCCAACCATTTTAGAGGACAAGCTGGAGAAGATGAAGGAAACTTCAGTGGTGCACAGTGCAAGAATTGCAGAAAATGTCCAGCACCTATCAGCAAAAGAGATTAGTGCAGAAAATGTAACTTCTCAAATAATACAACTACAGAAGATAAATGCAATACTACAAGAAAGATCAATTTCTACGACCCCTGCTCTCCTGGTCATCATCAGTTGTGGGACTGCCAGAAACACTGTAGGAAAAGGATCTTATCTGGGCCATGTTTTCTATGGTGGTTATTTTAGAAATCCTAATTGTGAGTTGAATGTCTAAAAATGGGTATGTAGATGTGTAAATCCAGAAGACGCCACTGGAACCATTTAACAAAGCCGGCTATGTCAACATCTAAGGGACAAAAACATCCATGGGGCATGGAGGAGGTATGTCCAGGGTGTTCCTGAAAAAATATACGTGCATGCCAGATTTCTGAATTGGCAAGCAGATCTAAACTCACCAGCAGTAACATCCATGTCTATTCCTGCTCCGGGTCATGAATAGGTAGCAGGAAAGCTCCCGTTCTGCTAACATTTACGATTGTTTATGTTTATAAACATAACTGAGCTATCAATGCAATTTAGGTGTGATTGCTGTAGGATTTATATTAGGTGTCTGTAAGCCTTAATAAAATGCTATGTGCCTTTATAAAATATGCTAATACAAGGTGCCTTCCTGCCCTGTAAACCTTTTTTTTTAAGTGCCGTCAAGTCAATGCTGACTCCTGGTAACCCAGCAGCCCCTAGGTTTTCTTAGCAAGGTATGGTCAGAAGTAGATTGCCAGGCCTTTTCTTCTGAGGCAATGGAGGGTAAAGTGACTTGCCCAAGGTCACAAGGAGTGCCAGTGGGATTTAAACCCTAATATCTTGGGTACTAAGCTACTTCTCCACTCTTAAGTGTCCTGTTATAAAATTACCCCCATTGTGTCCCCATTTATTTCCCTATGTGACAATCTGGACTTGCCTCGAGAATAGGAAAGACAGTATTTCAGCTTTGTAAGGACAGGGGCTCTAAAATTATAGGACATCTGATAAAAGTAAATCAGGGGTAATTCCCTCCTTTTGAACAAATGAAGCAGTGAGGGGATGTACATAATGCCCATTTGCTCCATACCTCCAAATTAGACATTACTACACAGTCTTAATAAAAAGAGTTTCAAAGAATCTAATTATGCAAAACTTGTGTCTTGCTCCCCAAAGTTTAATACATTGGTGAAGTGATGGACTTATAGGGAGATCAAGGAAATGATAGACAACTGGTGTCCTTGATGGCTACGTGAACAGCGGTTTGACAACTTTAATCTGCTTGGATCAATAATCAATAAAGAAACAACAAGTGCTCAAGAAATCCGATGATGCATTGCTCTTGGCAGAATGGCAGTGAAGGACCTAGACAAGATTCTTAAGTGCAGAGATATGCTTCTGCATACAAAGATTCAATTTGTCCAAGCCAAGGTATTTTCAATAATCTTATATGGATGCAAAAGTTGGACAGTGAAAAAGAAAGAGAGGAAGAAAATCGATGCCTTTGAATTACGGTGCTAGTGAAGAATACTGTGTATACCATGGATTGCCCAAAGAACAAATCAGTCGATACTATTAGAAGCTCAAATGACAAGGCTTTGACTTTCATACTTTGGACACATCAGGCAAAGAGAGAGGTCATTAGAGAAAGACATCATGCTTGGAAAGGTTGAAGGCCAGCAATGAGATGGATCATTACAATAACAGCAGCTATGGATGCCACCCTATCAACAATTAGCTGCCTGGCTGAAGACCGAACACAGTTTAGGACAATTATCCACACAGTTGCCATTTGCCAACATTGACTCAATAGCACTTAGCAACAACAACAGCAGATTATGATCAACTGTATCAAAAGCTGCAGAAACATCAAGTAAAACCAAAAGAAAGATTTCCTCTGGTCAAAGCCTTGAAGAAAATAATCCATGAAAGATCTTAAGTTCTATAATCACTTTCTCTCCCTTAGAAATCCTTTATGTTTGTCCCATGCTTGCTTAAATTCAGATGCAGTCCTCATTTCTGCTACCTCTGCTGGGAGGCTATTCCACACATCCACCATCCTTTCAGTAAAGAAATATTTCCCTAGATTACTCCTAAATCTGTCCCCTTTCACCTTCATCCTATGCCCTCTCGTTCCAGAACTTTCTGTCAATTGAATCAGGCTGGCCTCCTATGCATTTATGCCAAGGAGATATTTAGATGCCTCTATCATATCTTTTCTCTTCTGCCTTTCTTTCAAAATATGTGGAGGCCAATTCCATAGGTGCATCTCCAGGCCATCCAGATGTCTAGAAATTTGGACGGCCTGGAGATGCACCTGATTCTGCTCCCGCGGGGGGCTAGACAGCCCCAGCGGGAGCAGAATCGCAGCATTGGGCCTGGACATCCAGGACGTGCCCCGATTCTCACACTCCGGATGTCTAGATTCCTGCCCGATTAGCTCAGCCTGGCTCCTGCATGGAGCCGCGATGCCATGGTGCCCAGTTGCTATGGCACCGCGGCTCCATGCTGGAGCCCCGATCACCAGCGGTGCATTAAATCACCTGTTCCCCACCACCCGACCCCTGATTGGGCCTTTCAAGGCCAGGATTGGGCTGTGGGGAACACCCTGTCCCTGCTCACCTTCTCTGCCGGTCCTACTGTTGTCTGCCACGAACCCCAGGGGAACTTATTCCACTTCTGAGGTGGAAGAAGTTCCCCGTGTAGATGGCTGACCCCGGACATACAGGGCTGACACTGGAATCTGCCTTGTACGTCTGGGGTCAGGGTCCTGCCTACTCCCTGCCCTTGCTCCTCCTCCCGCCTGCCCCCTCCCACCCCCCGTCCAGAGCTTCCCGCACATCTCTGCAGTACATGTGGGGAGCTCTTAGGTGGGAATACGAGCCCAACATTTAGTGGGGATTATATGTCCTCCCTGGATGTATATCCCTGCTAAATGTGGGTCAGAATCTACCCCAAACTGTATATTGAAATCTTTAAATATGTCCCCATATGCTTGATGGCAAAGATCATGGACCATTTTAGTAGCCACCCTCTTCACCATCTCTATTCTGTTTATATCTTTATATCTATTCTGTTTATATCTCCAGATTTGTGCACAGTGCTCCAAAATGAAGTCTCACTAGAGACATATAGGGGCATTTTTTTTAAGTGCCGTCAAATCAGTGCTGACTCCTGCTGGCCATTCTTTTTCCTATGCACCCAAGTATCCTTCTGCCTTTTGCCATCACCTTTTTTTATCTGTTTTGTTGTCATAAGATCATCTGATACATTCACTCCTGGGTCCCGCTCTTTTTGTACTTCACCTTCTATATTGTACTGGTTCCTTGGATTTTTGCAGCCCAAAGGCATGCTTGCATTTTTTTAGCATTAAGTTTCAGCTTCCAAATGCTTGACCATTCTTTAAGTTTTGCGAGATTCCTCTTCATGTTATCTACACTTTCTAGGGTGTCTACCACATTGCAGATTTTGATATCATCTATAAAGAGGCAATTCTTATTGTATAGCCCTTCTGTAATACAACTTACAAAAATTTAAAAAGGACCAGAATGGCACACCACTGGCAATGTTCTTATTCTCAGAGTGAACTCCATTTACCTTCCCATTCAACCAGCTTCTGAGTCAGTCTCTTTAGGACCTATCCCAAGGGTGTTTGTATGTCGCTTAATGGAACCATACCAGAAGGTTTTGTTGAAGTATACCACATCTAGTGCTCTTCCTCGTTCCCAGTCAGATTTTTGGACAAGCTCTACCTCTATTAAAACCATGCTGCCTTGGATCCTGCAAACTGTACTATCCTTTGTTTTAAAAGCATTTCCATGAATTTGTTCACCACAGAGGTTAGACTAACTGGCCTATACAGTTGTGGTCAGCATTATAGGTACCTTTGCAGTTCAATTCCTTAATGTCCAATATCTTCTAAAAACAAAAGTGGTCAGTGAAATGGCTTTGGACCATATATGCACATATATTTGACACATACAAGAATCAAATAAAACAAGACCAATTAAAAAAGGAAATAGTATAAAAACTGGGACATTGCCAGGATATGATTACATGATTTATTGACGACGGAGTGGCGGTTTGGTGAACTTTGGCCTGAAGCAGCATTTTTGAAATTCACAACCTGAAACATGATACTCTGTCGTTGACTCACCCTGACATTTTGGCTCCGTTTTTGCTGTGGACTAACTTCAGATAAGTACATATTTTATAAGTATTGTCTGACCTGACTTGTTTTTACAGCAAATACGATGAAAAGGATTAGACTTTCAGTAGTGGCTAGCCCCACCTGTAGTCATTTTCTGACAAAAATGTTTTTTTTGAAGAGTTTTGGGTACAAGGGAGACATCTGTTTTGGGACAGATCAATAGGTGTTTGGATATATATGGGGCAGGCTGTGTCTTGTTAGCTCCTTTGGGGTTATACTTTGTTTGGATTTATCCAGGATATGATTACTGGCACCCTTATAAACAATTCAAATAAATTTGAACAGAAGAACCACATTCCCATTGCAATAAAATTAGACACACCTGTGATGATCAATTGTCAGTACTCATATGACTTGAATCAACCAATGAATGATGGCTCTAATGTTTAAAATGGCCACATTCACTCTCTGTACCATTTTCACAATAGTGAAGACAAGAGAGCTGCCTGAGACCATCAGAAAAGCCATTATCACCAAACATCACACTTCAAAGGGGTACAAGGCCATCTCCAAAGACCTTGGGGTTCCTGTGTCTACAGTTCACAATGTTATTAAGAAATTTTATGCTCATGGAACTGTCAAGAACCTCCCAGAATATGGTGGGAAGAGGAAAATGAATCCAAGAAGTCTTCAAAGGTTAGTGTGATCTGTTGGAAAAACACAACACGTACAACATCAAAGAGCTTAAGGCTGACCTGGAGCAATCTGGAGTTGTGGTTTCAACCCTCACCATATGCCTTGCACTAAACAAAGAAGGACTTCATGGATGAAGACCAAGGAGGACCCCGCTGCTTAAAGACAGGCATAAACAAACACGCCTGATCTTTGCCCAAACCCATCTTGAGAAACCACAGTCCTTCTGGGAAGATGTTCTGTGGACAGATGAAACCAAATCTGAACTCTAGCAATGCAGACTAGCGATACATTTTCAGGCAAAGAAATGAAGCTTATAAGGAAAAAGCACCCTTCCTACCATTAAATATGGTGGAGGTTCCATAATGTTGTGGTATTGTTTTTCTGCTTCAGGAACTGGAGGCCTGGAATGTATTAAAGGAATCATGAAGTTAGAGGACTACCAAGATATTTTAGAGCAAAATGTGCTACCTACTATCAGAAAGCTAGGTCTGGATTGAAGGTCATTGGTCCTTCAGTAGGGCAATGACCCAAAACATACATTGAAAAGTACAAAAGAATTGTTAAAAAGGAACAAATGGACTGTTTTACACTGTCCAGCAATGAGTCCTGATCTCAATTTAATTGACAACCCTTGGAAACAGCTTAAATCTGCCATTGGTAAAAGGAATCCTGGAAACATTCATGAGATGGAACAAATCACAGCTGAAGAGTGGGAGAAACTACCAGCAGACAGATGTATGAAACTTAAAGATGGCTACAAGAAACATTTGGAGGCTTCTATCACTGCCAAGGATTGTGCAATCAAATATTAGTGAATGATGCCATTAATCCTGTCCAGGTCATATTTAGTTTTTTTTTTCTCAGAAATTACTACATATAAGTTGCACAGACATCTTTTTTTGTTGTTGTATACCTTTTAAACATGCTATTAAAATACAATGATAACATACAGCTGGAATATTTTCAATTACTTCTCAAGATATTTATTGTACACAATATCTAAAATGCAGGGGTGTCAATAATGTTGACCACATCTGTAGATCCCAACCTCCTCCTTACTTCTGCTATTGTGGAGTGGTCCAATCCAGCCCTCTGGGACCATTCCCAACTCTAAATAAGCATTGAAAATGTCAGACAGTGGAGCCAGCAGACCTTTCTTAAGTTCTTTCAGTACCCAGGGATACATGCCATCCAGCTCCATTGCTTTGTCCTCACAAAACAGTCTTCTGAAAATCATTCAAGATCTGCCTCACTTCCATTCTTATTTGTGTGTGTTTCTGAGATCCCACTCCTGGCCCTTCCTCTGTGAACACAAGACATAAGTATTTATTAAGAAATTCTGCTGTATTCTCATCAGCTTCTCTATATTCCTCCCCTTCACCCCTGAGTCTGAGAATACCACTTTTGCATTTCCTCCTCTCAATAATATATCTAAAAAAGAATAAGTCTAATCCTCCCATTTTACTGTATTGGATATTTTTTCTTCCATTTGCATTGATGCTTTCCTGTCTCTTGCCTTTTCCAAAGGCTTCTCTTGCCTTTTCCAAATATTGTTGCTTTCCTTGATCTCTTGTTCTTTATGGAAGCTTTCCTTACCTTTCCAGCTACTTATTTTGAGATCCATAGCAGCCTCCTTTTCCTCTTACTTTTTTTTTTTTTTTAAACTTTTATTTTCATTTTGCAACAAACAAAAGAAACAACACACCAAAGGAGACAAAACAAATATACAATAAAGAAAAGTAAACCCAATTACCCCCCACCCCCACGCTTCTTCTCTAGCTGATTATGTCAGCATGTGAGCGCTTCCAAACAACAGTGATTATACATCAAAACAATCAAAAGAGTATCTGCGATACAGAATAATCATGGGACAAAGATATATACAAATTTAGACAGTCAGATGAGAGCATTGAGCAGAATGTACATAGTCATTGAGCATCTTCCATTTAGACCGATGATGAGGAGTCTGAATGGGGGAAGCAAACATACGAGGTATTTGTTCATATTTACTGTAGAGACAGACATGATTCCACCATTCATTGGGGCTCAGATGGGAGCTATTTTTCCAGTATTTCGTAATTAGGGAAATAGCAATGCCAAGCATAAAGTCCAAAAGGAAGTAAGCCGTTTTTGGAAGAGAGGGGATCCCCGCAGCTGAGCGAAGTCCCACTATCCTCCAAGAAAGGGGCTCTTGAAAGTGCAAGATAGACTGGATACGACCCCAGACCCGACGCCAGTAATACTGTAGTGCGGGACATTCATACATAACATGAGGTAGTGAACCAATGGCCGCATGACATGTCCAACAACTATTGCCCTGAGTAGTGTTCCATTTGGCTAATCTGTCAGGAGTGTAAAAACACCGGTGGGCTAGAAAGAAGAGTGTCTGAGTGAGTGAGGCGGATCGGGAGACCCGTGTCACTCTACTCCAGACAAGGCTCCATTGCTCCGGGGTCAAAGTCACATGCAATTCTCTCTCCCATGCTTTCTGCGCTATAGGGGTATCTCTAGTTATAGCATTACATAAGGTTTTGTAAAAATTGGATGCTACACCCGGTGAACTACCGATAGATCGGATAGTCTCCAACCAACCTTGTGTAGGGGAGGCCGATGGCGGGAGCACCTTAGCACTCCGAAGGCAATGCTGAAGTTGCACCAACTGAAAGTAGTGTTTCGCTGGGAGACCAAATTCAATTTGCAATTCACTAAAAGTTTTCCAGCGACCTTCATGGAACAACTGACTAGGAATCCAAATGCCCCTAGTGTACCAGGGGCTCCACGCCATCGGCTTATTTTGTATTCGAAATCGAGTATTGTACCAAAGTGGGAGCTTGTCTAACGGACAGAGTCGGGAGTCTAAAGATTGCATAAGATTATTAAAGGCACCTAAGGTGTCTAAAAGCATTGGTGGAAAGTGGGAGTCTGATGGGAGAGTCATACCAGGAAGAAAAGTAAGAGGAATCGGTTTGCAAAGGTCCTCTTCTATGTCTAGCCACACAGGTCTACTCGGTACTGGATCTTCCAGCCAACGAGCGCCTTGTTTGAGAAGAAAAGATTGATGATACTTCAGGAAATCAGGGAATCTGACACCCCCATTTTCCTTATCTGCTTGCAGCTTGTGTTTCGCTATCCTAGGTGTCTTGTTTTGCCACAAGTATCTAGTCAGAAGGCCCTCTATATCTTTATATATACGTCGAGGTAAGAGACAGGGCAACATTTCTAAGATATAATTCACTTTCGGAACAATCATCATTTTTATGGTTTCTAGTCGACCCCACCAGGTAAGTGTTAAAGGAGTCCAGCGGTGAGTAAGCGCCCGGACTTTAGAGGTTAAGTCTTTGGCATTGAAGGAGATAGTGTCTTCCAAAGGAGAACAATAGTGAACCCCAAGGTATTTGACCATGCGAGGTTGCCATAAAAAGGGGAAGGGTTGCATATCTGCCTGATGAAGCAAAGGATTTAGTGGAAAGGCTACCGACTTGGTCCAATTTATCTTATAACCGGACAGTTGTGAGTATTTACCAATTTGCTCTAGGACAGCCGGTACTGAGTCTATAGAGACAAAAAGCATAAGGTCATCAGCATACGCTGAAATTTTGATTTCCCTATGGGTGAAGGGGACTCCATGAATCTCCTCCGATTGCCGGATTAGTAAAGCCAAGGGTTCGAGTGCAAGATCGAAGAGAAGTGGAGACAGTGGGCATCCCTGGCGAGTGCCGCGTTGAAGGGGAAAAGGCTGAGACTTTAAAGCATTGGCACATATACTGGCTGTAGGCTGTGCGTACATGGTGCGAAGACAACGGAGAAAACCTTCCCCGAATCCGTACCAGCGGAGGACTGCAAATAGAAAGGGCCACTCTAAGCGATCAAAGGCCTTCTCAGCATCAAGTGAGAGGCCAACAAATGGGCGATCAAGATTAACTGCGGTAGTCAGTACATGGCATAGAGTCCGAGCATTGTCAGCAGTTGATCTACCAGGAATGAAACCGCATTGATCTGGGTGTATTAAGGTAGGCATCCTATCAGAGAGCCGGGTAGAGAGAATGGTGGCAAATATTTTATAGTCCGCGTTTAGGAGGGAAATTGGACGATAATTAGCTGTTAGTTGCGGGTCTCTCCCCTCTTTCTCAAAAACTACTACATTTGCCATTGAAAAGGACCCAGAAGGAGAACCCTCCTCGGCCAGAGCAGAAAAATAAAGTTTCAAAACTGGAGCTAAGTCAGCGTGAAAGGTTTTGTAGAATTCAGCAGGGAGACCGTCTGGGCCTGCGGCTCGACCTGAGGCACATTTCTTGATAGCAGAATGAATTTCTGAGATAGCAAATGGTGTGTCCAAGGCCACTCTATCTTCGTCAGATAGGGTCGGTCTTTGTACCCCTGAAAGTAAGCGTTCAAATACATCTGGCTCAAAATCACATTCAGATTGATAAAGCCGAGTATAAAAATCACGAAAGAGTTCTAAGATTTCGGTATCTTTAGTGACCAAGCCCCCCCCCGACGGATTACGGAGGGCGGTAACACGCTTGGCTTCTTTTTGACCTTTTAGGGCATTTGCTAATAATTTGCCAGCACGATTATTTTCCCGATAATATAGCCCTTGTTGTGATTCAATATTTTTAACAGCAGCAGTGTACAAAAGCTGATTGTATTGAAAACGCAAGCGTTGTAAACGGAGTAAAATACATGGGTCAGTACGGGACGTGAGGAGACGCTCCCCAGCTTGTATCTGCTGCTCTAGAATCAGTAAATGCTGCTTTCTTTGTTTCCCCTGCCGAATTTGATAGCTAGTTATAGTTGCGCGGATAGATGCTTTGAAACCCTCCCACCAAGCCCAGCTCGCTGTGTCATGGGGTGAGTTAAAATGAAAATAATCTTGGATAGCGGCCTTTATATCAACCTGAAAGTCTTTTTGACCCAGTAGGGATCTATCAAAAAACCAAGCTCGGGGAGAATCGTCCCGCGCAGTGACATGTAATGATAAAGATATGGCAGCATGATCTGAAATATGGAGAGGATGAGTCCTAGTCGTGTCTACTTGAGAAATCAGTGCTTTGGAAATGAGAAAGAAATCTATTCTAGATTGGGAGTGATGGGGGGCAGAAAAGAAAGTGAACTCTAAGTCGGAGGGGTGAAGCAGCCTCCATATATCTACCAGCGCAAGATCTTGCATCAGAGCTGTAAGGGTAGCAAGACTCTTGGGTGGACTACTCGTTCTAGGCGGCTGTCTATCTATCAGAGGGTCTAACACTTGATTAAAATCACCACCAAGTATTAATGGAGTATTGGCAGAGGCCTGTGCCAACTGCGCAATACTTGCATAGTAAGCAGGGTTGTCCACATTCGGGGCATAAATGCAAATACATGTAAATTCACTATCTCCAACCTTAAGATGTACTCGGGCCCATCTACCCTCCTTGTCAGCGCTAGTATCAATTACAGTAGCTTGCAAAGATTTCTTAACCAGAATGGCTACCCCGCACCGTTTGGAAACGGCGGGAGAATAGGCAGCCACCATGTAAGGCTTAACATTGAGTTTCAGTGTTTCAGCAGAGTTTAAGTGCGTTTCCTGAAGAAACGCTAAATCAGCATGCTCATGGCTAAGATAGCTAAGGATTTTCTTTCTTTTGATTGGACTATTAATGCCCTTTACGTTGAGTGATAAGATTTTACATAAGGCCATTCAGACAAGTTAAAAATTCTGAGCATGATAGCGCACATAATTTCACAATGTCCCTCATATTGACTGTATCTGGCTGTACATATGGCATAAAAGAAAATAAGCTTAGATAATACAATGAAGCGCCCCACATTAAAAAAGAAAAACCGCAGCGCGGTAGAGAAGAAGCAGAACCCCAAAAATTACTGGCGACCATGTGTCTGCGGGGAGAAGCCCCAGAGAAGGCCGAAATTGAAAAAACACATAACCTGTAGGACTGTGCGTGCTCCGAATCCGACCGAGGCACACATCATGGAGGGATAGGAGACCAAAAAACAAAAGTCAGAGAAAGAAAGAAAGAAAGTCCAGGTAGTCTCTGTGCTTGACTATGACCGCCGCATCGGGCCCTCCAAAATGGCGGACAGAGCCGGCAAATAAAAGTCCAAGTCGTTGGATTAGCGCATCTGCTCTGCTTCTTTGGAGTCTAAAAATGTTGATAGTAGATCAGGATCTTCGAATGTCCTGGTTTGGTTGTGGAGAGTCACTCGGAGCTTCGCGGGATACAACAGGCCAAAGCGAGCCTGTAGCTGTTGAAGTCGAGGGCGAAAAGCAAGGAGTTTCTTCCGTCGGTCAACGGTAGGCTTTGCCAAATCAGGGAAGAAGGAGACTTTGTGACCTTCAAATTCCAAATGATGATTCGCCCGGGCAG
Source organism: Ichthyophis bannanicus (assembly GCA_033557465.1). Lineage (NCBI taxonomy): Eukaryota > Metazoa > Chordata > Amphibia > Gymnophiona > Ichthyophiidae > Ichthyophis > Ichthyophis bannanicus. The sequence goes on from CM066037.1 coordinate 69,535,938, forward strand.
CATTTAAAATTTGTTCCACTTGTTGATATCGTAGCAAGCGAAAGATAATAGGCCGGGGGGTCGTTCGGTTGAGCGCCATGTGGGTAGGAACACGGTGTGCACGATCGATTTCCAGTTCTTTATGAAAGGTGATCTTCAGCAAGGAGGGAAGAGTTTTGAGCAGGAATTCTCTCATATCTCCCGCTTCCACCCCCTCCGGTATTCCAATGAGCCTCACATTGTTGCGACGGGCTCGATTATTGCTATCTTCTAACTCCTTTTGAAGATTCTGTATCTGGCGCTCAGCCTTGTCTAGTGTGCCCAAGCGCACCGCGTGCGAGTCGAGGACCCCCGCCATATTGTCCTGCCGTAATGAGAGACTTTCAAGTCGGTCCTGGAGCACTCCAAAGTCTTCTCGCATGGCTCTAAGCGCTTCTCCATTGGACTGCACCAATTCCTTCACGCCGCGTATTTCCTCTAAAATCTCCAGGTGCATTTCGGGGTTTTCCCGAAATGGAGCCATCTTCTGTGGGGAGGACACCTCTGTTTTGGAGCGTTTTCCGTGAGAAGAAGAAGGAGACCCGAAGTCCAAGCGCGCTGGTTTATGGGCCGCCAGCCCCCCCGAGGTACCCCGGTCAGCCCGGAGCGAAATAGTAAGTTTGTATAGGTATTAAGTCAGGATTCTAAGTAGGCCTCTCGGGAGCTTCAGCGCGAAGCGTCTTACCCGCTGGACATCAGGCTCCGCCCCCCCTTTTCCTCTTACTTTTATTTACTTTCCTAACAAAAGGTTTGTTGTCTTTAAAATATCCTCTTTCAGTTTTACCCACTGCTTTTCTATATCCCTAAGATGTTCCCATCTTGCTAGCTCCTTGAGATATTAGCCCATCTTGATAAAATTAATTTTGCCGAAGTCTTGGAACCTCACTTTTGAATGAGCCATCTCCACCCATGCCCTAATACTGAACCACACAATTACACACTACAATGCCAGAAACACACCATTTGTAAGCATCAGGTCCAGTATGGACACCCCCCCCCCCCCCCGCCTGGGTTCCATTATCAGTTGCCAGAATAATTCTCCCTGTAGAGAATCCAGGACCTCCCTTCTTCTAGCTGGCACTGAAGCTGGAATGTCCCAATAAACATCTCATGTATTGAAATCACCTATCAGTTATATTGTGAAATGCCTTCAATTAAATCTCTGTCCACGTCTGCCTGTGAAGAAGGTCTGTATACCACAGCAATGGAAACAGAAGTTCCATTCCCTCTTTCCAAATTACCCCACAGTGCCTCCTTCTTACTTCATAAGCCCTGCATTTCCCTTCCTTTATATATTTTTTTACAGATAGGGTCACTTACTGTATTCTTCATTTCTTCCTACCATGTCTTTTGTGAATAGATTATAGCCTGGTATAATTATATCTCAGTCTTGATTCTCCATGAACCAAGTTTTTGTGATCCCACCAAATCCATGTCAGCCCTTCCCATGATAATCTCTAAATCCAGAATCGTATTTCCCATATTAAGGGCATTAGTATATATAGCTTTCTAGATGTTGTCCCTTTATCCCATTTCTATGCAGATGTTTATTGTTTTACTTTGTTCACCCATCCCCGATGAGCCTAGTTTAAAGCCTTCTTCAGTAGGTCAGCCAGTCTGCTATAGAAGACACTTTGCCAATGTTTTCTGTCCTCTGTGGCAAACGGTTGTTTTCTGCATCAGTTCCCACTCTCCAGTGTCTACCACTAGATTTACAACTGATCAACATGAAACTGCAGTGGCAACTGGGAAAATACATGAGTAAAACACTCCAAAGCACAAGACCCCTACCCTTATAGTTTTGCCTGTACTATGAAGTCACAGACAGACATACCCATAAAGTGTTCTTCTGCAAGAATGCCTAAACAAGCAACGAAAAGGGGTTCCTTGTGTTGTGTTCCAAAACTCTGCTGAAGGTTGCAGTAGCAACAGAAGTGGGAAGAGAAGAGAGGCAGTGTTTTTCCCTCTAACTACTGGATCGGTGGTATAGGTGTATGAAACAGCGTGTGTAGAGACCTGAAGAAGCCTCGGCTGGCATGTTGGTTCCCACCCCTCACCTGCTCTTGATGAAAGTGTACCACCATAGTCTGTGTGCCCCATCTACCACACAGTATGTCAGCATATCCTGTTTTCCTCCTTATGCTATCTTTGTTCACATAAGTTTGCACATGTGCAAACAAGCCGGTGTTAATGGATGGACAGATGGACGGACTCTAGACAATAGGCAAAAATGGCCTGATGCAAAACATGCCTAAATGCAACAAACGTTGAGTACAGCATAAATGGCACATCTAAGGCCAAGAAGGACTGGAATCACTCCACTTATCCCTAGGTAGGAGAGAGTTGCAGTTCTGCAGTGGGAAGGAATGTACTTCAATAATAGGGCTTCTAGTCACTATATAGGTCATGAATACAGTGACTGTGTGTAGTCTTGTCAACCTATGGCATACATAGTGCCCTATAGTAAAGTCATAAGGAACCTTGGATGAATGCAGTACAGTAATAAGTCCTGATTCTCATCCCTTCTGTCCTGTAGACCCACCATGAAAAAAAACACTTAATTCTAACAGCTCAGTGCACTGAGTAAAACATCTCCCCACCAGAAACGTTTGAGATAACAGAGATGATTGATTATTTGCTCTATTTGATATATAAGAAACAAACATAAAAAAAAAATCCAATGCCAACTGGCTTTTTGATAGATTTTAGTCACTGTTCTGTCCCAGTGAGCTGCCAGATTTGGGATGCCATAATACCAGTAATACAATTAGGTTCTCTGTTACATTGTCTGGTTGACTTCTCAGTAAGAGTTTCCCTTTGGGAATAAGACAAGACAGACTGTCATTTGCTATTACTACTTCTGCTTAGCATTACCACTGGTGCTTTTTTTCTTTTTGTAATTAGCTATCTTAGTTGGCTCTTAAATTTTAATAGCCAATTGAAGCTCCGTTTTAGCCAAGTTCCATATCTAAATTGCATTCAGTCCATTAACAAAGTTGGTTAAAAGGCTATTAAAACAAAAGCCAATATATAGCGGTTACCACTTCTATGTTTGCAGCCAGCCTTTGCTTATTTCTTTAAAGAACCCCATACTTGATTCCACGGAAGGAAATTTCCAAAGATTGGACAAACTTTTCATTATGAGTGTGAAAAAATACCGAATTAAAGAAGCTTTAAAAAAAAAAAAAAAAAAAAAACACCACTAGCACAGATGAGCTGTTTTGGGTTGGGGAGAAAAGGGCCATAGGGTGAGCGAGAGATTTTGGTCATGCTTTTATTTGACAGATTTTAAAAGCAACTAAACAAAATGATGTTTTTCTCCATTTCAGCTGATCAAAATTATTAGCAAAACCATCTGAGGTGCCTTCTGGTGGAATTGCAATCTTGCTTAGTTGAGTTTCTAAAACACCCTGCCAGACATTAAAAAAAGCTGTAGGCATGCCAGCATGAAGCTCTCCAACCAAGAGCTAGATTTCTAATTTGTTGGACTCTGTTCTTTTGTGTTTTCTGAAGTTCGCTGCATGGATGCTTCCCTATCCCATGCAGATTTATTGAACACGTTTCTGGATTCCTACCCATTGTAAATTGTTTGTTTTCGGAATTCAGAAGATTTACAGTTTGATTATAGCGGCGTGGAAAAATGTAACAGTGTTTGATTCCATGATGGAAGTGTTTTTGGTATATTCAGCCAATAAGAAGTATTGGAAGAAAGTCACATTATAACCTTCAAGACTGTTTTTTATTAATGTTACAGACTATTAGCAAAGATCCTACATTCTTATGATGTCACCACTTTGGTCAGATAAGGTGCTAACCTTTACTGGGTGCTGAAAGACATGCTAAATAGTTAGTGCAGGACTGCAGTAGTTAGTACCGTGCACTAAAGTAACCAGTGAGGTGAAAATCCTGCACTGCTTCGCATGCGATGGGGCAGGGACTGTGTGGGTTAAAGCAGGGGTGGACAGTAGGCGCTGACTACATATTGCAGTGAACACAGGGATGATTAGCATCTGCTGTCAGTGTTACAGAAGGCGCTTGCGCACTTGGCACCACTTTGAGGGGTGACACTAAATGCACCTGTGTTAACTGCAATTGCAGTTTTAGCATGGTAAGACGCTTCTCATTACCATGGTAAGATGCTTCTCTTAAGCCAAGACTTTTATGTCAGATCATGCAGTGATCTTGTAATATGGATGAACTGAGGTTGATACTCTCCATTTCACTTCATTTGTGATGTTTGCATGGAGGAGTAGCCTAATGGTTAGAGCACTGGCTTGGGAACCTAGAGACCAGGGTTCAATTCCCACCAGCACTCCTTGTGGCCTTGGGCAAGTCACTTAATCCTCCATTGCTTCAGAAAAATCCAAGTTATCAATGTCCCTGTTTGATGTGCATTACCAAGTTTGAGTTTCAATGTAAACCACTTTGATTGAAATGCTAAAGCAGTGTATAAATCCTGTTAAATAAATAAATGCTGATGTGCTCCAGGAAGAAATGATTGGATGGCAAGATCACAGGCCTTTCATAAAGATGCCCTGTGCCAAGAGTTTAAGAAATGTAAATAAAATAAATAATGTTTCTACTATAGTAAGTAAACCGCGCTGATCACAAATAGTGCGGTATATAAGAAATGTAAATAAAATAAATAATGTTTCTACTATAGTAAGTGATGGCAAAGACCAAATTGGCCCATTTATTCTGCTCAGTTACAATTTATACACTTAGGGGGTTATTCTGAGCCATGAATAGCAGGGATGGACGGCCCAACAGGACATCCATTCCCGCGATCCATGGCTTCTCCTGCCCTGAATAACTTCCCCGCTAGTTGTGCGGGGAAGTTAGATGGGGGCAGGGAATGGGTGGGCAGTTGCCAGCCCTGGACGTACAGGGCTGATTCTAATGTCGACCCTGTAAGTCTGGGGCCGGCAAAATATCCAGGGAAGTTATTCCACCTCCAAGGTGGAATAACTTCCCTGGATGTTTGTTTTTTAAGGTGCTGGGGCATGGATGGGGCGGGAGGGGTCAAGGGTTTATTCCCTGCAGCCTGACCCTGGCCTTAGGCGGCTGGATCGGGGGTTGGGTTGCGGGGAATAAACACTTTAACTGGGCGTCTGGCATTGCGGCTTTTAATGGAGCCATGGTACCATGGCTTCATTTAAAAGCCCTGACTGCGTTAGTTGGGCTACTAATGTATATGCAGGCTGGGACTGAATCGCAGTCCCAACCTGCACGTACATGCTTGTTCACGATTCTGATCCTGCACAGAGGGGATCTATGTCCGGGACAGACTCGGGCCCTTAGTGACGTATGAAACCCAGTACCATAGCCCCCTGAAGTCCCTCGCCTAAACTATTAGTGTAGCACTATTGCTTTTTAGGATGGTGACTACCACTCTGTGAAGGTTTCCATCATGCTATCTTGTGGTCTTGAGCTGTAGCTTCCACTTTATGCAGGGTACCCTGGTTTCATTTCCATTCTCTTGATGCTAACAATCCTCGCTTCTACATTTTTTAAAAATTCTACTACTATTTTTGCCTCTGCCACCCTGTCGAAGGTCATTCCAGGGATCCACCTCTCTTTCCATGAGAAATATTTTCTGATGTCCCAGAGTCTACCCCCTTGAAGTTTTAGAATGTGAATTTCCAGGGCCAGTGCAAGGGCCAAACTTTCAGCCTTATACCCCTCAAGATTTTGATAATTAAACTCAAGCATCATGATCATCGCAATTTTACCCTTTCCACAACAATCCTGTAAAAATGCTTAACTGGATATCATGGGGAGCAGTGGTGTACCAAGGGCGGGGCAGTGGGTGCGGCCCACTCCGGGTGCTGGCCAGGAGGGGGTGCACCCCCGCCAGCTCCACGGTGGCAGCATGGCAAACTTACAGTTAAGCTGGTTTGCTGTGGTGCTTCGCGCTCCTGGCGCCAGCAGCTCTACTCTCCCGGCTGAAGTCTTGTGAATTGCGAGACTTTGGCCGTGAGAGCAGAGGGATCGGCCCCTGGAGTGCAAGGCACTGTGGTGTTGGAGTGTACATAGTGGCACAGGGGGGCTAGGAATGCCACTGTTGGGGGGCATATTCAAAATGATTAACGTGGTTAGCAGATTTGCTGACTGCATTAATCGCTGTGAGAGAGATATTCAATAGCATATAGCTGCTGAATATGTCCTCGTAACCCCATTAAATGCCCTGGTGCTAACCGTGTAACAGTGGGATATTCCGGGGATGGCACTCAAGATAACCAGTCTCTGGCCGGTTATCTCAAAGCAACTAAAGTTAGGCACTTTAGAGGTGGCCTAGGTTTACCCAGGTAGACCAAATATTCAGTGCTGGTGGCAGGATATGACTATCCGGGTCAGCCACTCTGAACGCACTGGCTGCCTTCTCTGAATATCGGCATCTGTACTTTTCAGTATTAAACTTTACTTTGTAAGTACGCGTGTCCCCACTCTCCCAGCAGGTAAAAAGAATGCGCTGATGGTGCTTTGAGTTTGTGCTGCTGTCAAGATCTACTATTTTGATTTGACTCCTGCTGCTCTTTGCCTCCCCTAAGAAGCTGCCAATCTAGGCAATGACCTGTTCTTGCCTAATGACTGAGGTGGTCCTGAGAATTTCCTTTCCTTTGGGAAAAAGCTTGCCTCTCAGTCATTATTAGCACCTTTCATGCATTTCATGGTGCGTCACATCCTCCCTTCTCTCCTTTCCACACATTTAGAGTCCTCATGTGACTTCTGAGCTATAGATCTAGCACCATTTTGGTTGCCTTTCTCTGCACTACTTGTAATCTTTCTCTGTTTTTTTTTCTTTTTTTAGATTCAGAACTCAACATACAGTAGTATTCAAGGTGAGGGCTTACCAATGATCCGTGTAGAGACATGATCTTTTCATTTTCCTCTTCTGGCTATGCCTCATCCTATTCATCCCCTAGGCACATTAGTTCTTCCCCTCTTGTGCCATTCCTTTCGATTTCTAGATCCCAAATGCATAATTCAACACTTTAGTTAAGAACATGTAGGGGTGCTGTAAAGCGCAATTGTGCTGTCGGCAGCAGATAGTTTGGCAACAGATCCCCCTTTCTCCCAAAAAAACGGCAACTGTCGTACCATCCCAACCTCCACCAGTCACACTCCCAACCCTCTCCCCGATGACACCACACTCCCCACCACCCTGCTAATGACATCCCCCCAGTATTTCCTGGGGTATCTCTCATTGACTAGTGGATGGGGCAGGAGCAATCCCCTCATGCTCCTGCACGTTTGCCACCCAGGTTCAAAAAGACAGCTCTGACTCCTAGTGGTAGTCTTGCAGTATTACTAGTAAGAGTCAAGCTGCCAAATAGAGAACTGCCTGGATAGTTCTTTTTAGTTTTACTCAATGTATTTCACATCACCTATCTCCTCTCATCTTAAGGTTCTTGACCATTTTATCAAAATCAGTATTTTTGAAGTTGAAGATCTGAGCTTTATGTGACCTTCTCCTTAGCTGTTATATATCAAAACATACCTCCGATGATCACTAGTGCTGAGGCGGTCACTATCTCTGCTTGAAAATACAGTAACCATTCTTTCCCTAGTAGATTCTTCCACCCTTTGAGCATAGCCCTTCAAAGGGCATCCACAGTCTCTCTACTCACCGTCATGCAGATTGGATGTTCCAATCCACATCCTGCAGGATAAAGTCTCTTATCAACAGCACTTTTCCATCCCTTCCTTCCTTTTGTGTTTTATTCATGAGATTTTAAATGTAAACATTACACTTAATACAAGAAAAACTCCCAAATAAAGGAAAGATAAAAAAATACTTATATGAGTATATACTAAATAAGAAAAGAAGGGGTTCAAACCCACATCACAGGGAGAAGTTCATGCTTTGTTCCGTACACAAGAAGAAACCTTCATGAAGAAAATAGGACACCACAACAATGATGCCCAAATAGGAGGAGTATTACATTGATATTTGACAACCACAACAAACCCCTTGCTTATGCCTATCAACTAAAAATTTCTCCAAATGTGAAACATCCAAGAAAATATAAGATTGACCTTGCCATGTAATGGTGCATTTTCAGGGAAATCTTAAATAAAAGGTTGCACCCAGGGAAATAGCCCACTGCCTTAGTGCCAAAAATTGCTTCCTGTGGGTCTGCGTTGATCGATTGACATCAGGAAATACATTAATTTTCCCCACAAAATGGAACATCCTTATATTTAAAAGAAAACTTCAATATTTTGACCTTCACAGCCAGAGCAGGGAAGGTCACTAACAGGGTGCTCTGCTTCAAAATAGTATCTATGGAATCTTCCAAAAAAATGTCCCCTTCTCTGGATCCTGCACTCGAACTTTATTAGAAACAAATACATCTGAACAACATCAACAGGAGATGATATTTTCAAAACCTCACTAAAATATTTAGTGAGGAGAATCTTTGGTGTCACCGGAAAATTCAAGAACCTTAAATTATACACCTGGGATGCATTTTCTCATGCCTCCAGCCAGGCATGAACCACCATTGAGTCCTTTAAAGAAACCACATTTGCCACAGAAACTGATTGCAGCTGAGTTGCAATCTGCTTTATAGACATCAATATATTTAGTATCTAATTCAAACAATTTTTCCACAGTGCTATGAGTAAAATTACACAAAGAGGTAGCAGTCATTGAAAGCTTACAGTCAATTGATCGAAAAGCCCCCCCATAGGTCCTTAAGTGTGATCTTCCCATCAGAGGAAGACACAGATAGGTCCGGTATATCAGGAAGAATCATAGGTTTAGGTATCTGTACCTGAGTGTCAGCCATCCTAACATCTGAGAGTTCACCATCCAAAATCATTGAAGATAGCATAGGCAAAGGGGGTAAAGGCGGTGTTGGACCCCCAGAGCTAAAGGAAGCTCCCTCGGGGCATAACTGGTCTCCCTGCAGTGGAACCAGGTACTTATACAGAGGTCCTATGATCTTCCCTGACATATTAGGCAAAATGTTGGCTCTTAAGGTCGTCTTCGTCTTCCGCTTACCCATGGTAATGGAGTGACCACCAAACTGGCTCTCAAATGACATGGTGCTCCGAAAGGGCACCAAAGGGGCGTGTCCTGCCCTTCAGAGCATGACCCATGGACCACAACCCGACATCCGCTGTTCTTATGCCGGAAGGGACCTCCCGCAATGTGGGCTGACCTCCCTGTGCCTGATCCAAACATAGCAACAGGAAGGATAGCCCCAAATGGGCAGGAAATGCTGGTATTGCATCTGGCAAGCCTAATCCTCCAACTCACGCAAGAAGTCACATCTCTCCCATTCCTTCCTTTTGGATGTATTGGCCAGATGTCTATCCAGTTCCTCCGTTTGACTCTGCCACTCCAATACAGATGGAAATGCCTTTTCCAAGATAGCCTACAGAGCATCCTCATTTTCCCATTATCCCTGCTTTTCAGTCACTGATATTTTTACATAAAGAGCTATTCCTCCCCCTTTGTGTCATCTCCATCCATCCTTAGCAGATGATATCCCACATCGCCTTGATAGCAACAATATCCAGGTCTGTCTCCACTATTAGGACTTACAGATCGGGAATTGAATTGCCTAGACCAGGGGGCATGTTTCCTAAAGGTTAACTCATGTTAACATTTAATAACGGGGCTAAATGTTGCTGCAACAGCTCTCAGCGCATATTAATGGTCATTAACATATGTTATCCTTCAGTAAACATCCCTTATGAGCGTTTGTACTCATAGCTTCCCAGCTATTTCTCCTTTGCTTTCTTATACTTTGTATATCCTCATCTGTTCTTCTTCTAACCTGTTGCTGAAGAGTAGTCGAATGAAACCATTGTTTTCATGGTTTCCCCTCAGAATTCCTTTGCTTTTAGGACGGACATCCTAAATCAGTGGTCTTCCATCTACTACTCTCTTACTTTAGTTCAAACGCAGGTGAATTTATGATCTAAATGGCCCACATAAGATCCTTTTTTGTCATTGCGGTATGGCCTTTTATCATTCCCTATATGGCCCTAGCTTTCAATATACTTATATCCTTCTCTACGCTGCATTTGGGCATAGCCGTTCCTCCTCCTTGCCATAAATTAACCTTGATATGACTTTGGGAAGTCTCCTCATCTCTTTGCACTTCCAGGACTCTTTTAAAAACCAAGGGCCGGATATTCAAAGGGGCTTCTGCACTTAGCAGTTGGCTGCTAAAGGAATAAGTTCCATGCCTGTGAATTTCCAGCAGCAATGAAAATTTCTTCTGTGTGCTTGCGCACCATCTATATAGTTCCAGGGTAGAGCAAGGGTATTTCACCTAGTTACATAGATAGCAGTGATATTCAGCTGTCAGCTGCATACTTAAGAGGTTTATGTGAGGGCAGAAAAAATGCCTCACGTGCCTTACTTTATAAAATAGGCCGTCTGTGCAGGTGTGGGATGTGTGTGTGTGGGGAGGGGTGAGGTTCTAAAATTACGCTCCAGTGAGTGCTTTCTACATATGTTCAGGGAAATCTTATAGCGGTGTTGGATATATGTAAAAAATGCTTACTGCTGCTGAATATTGACTCACAGGTGTTTTTGTATTTTACTAAGGTGTCACACATGCCAATGGAGTTAGCACACGCCATCTGCCGCAATGGTCCATTTAATTCGGGCATGGCGGCAATGCACGCTAATTCTCAATAGTGCTTGCTAAGCATTAGTAGAAGGGGCCCTGAGCCTAACTTTCCCATTTATCATTGCAGGCTACCAGAGCTTTATATGCAGCAGGGATTAGTGCATGCACTACCTGCCCCTCAAAAACAACTCCCCCCCCCAACACACTGCACTTTTACTAGAGGCTGAATTTTCTGGTAAAATTGAAAATTCATTAACCCATGAGAGGCAAGCCGGTTGCCAGAGAGGTAACGTGACTGTTGGGAGACATCTTTAAAAAGCAATATACGAGGGGGTACCCAAAAAAAACAGGAATAACATTGCTGTGGGCGGAGCTTGTGTAGTACGCACTTCTGCCGCTAGGCGTGTATAGTGCAACTCATTGTCAGTTCAGTGCCACCTGTGTTGTCGACCTGGCTTGTTCTGTTCATCTGCAGTGATTGTTTTTGCTAGCGCTGTTTTGTTCTTGTTTCTTTTTTTATGATGACAAGTTTAAGTGAACAACGTGCAGCTGTGAAATTTTGTTTTCTACTCGGTAAAAATGCTGCTGAAACTGTTTTAATGTTGAAAACAGCTTATCAAGATGACGCTATGGGAAAAAGTCAAGTGTACCAGTGGTTTGCTCGGTTTAAAAAATGGCGACATGTCGATTGATGACAAACCTCGTTCTGGGCGTCCATCAACTGCCCGAATCGACGAAAATATTGAAAAAATTAGAGAGCTTGTGCTCACAGACCGTCGACAGACAATTGATCAACTGTCAGAGATTAGTGGGTTATCTTGGAGCTCGGTTCAGCAAATTTTAACGGAAGATTTGGGAATGAAAAGGGTTGCTGCCAAGTTTGTTCCTCGGGTTCTGACTGACAATCAAAAGGAACATCGAGTTGAAACATGTCGTGTTTTGAAACAACAGCTTGAAACTGATTCAGATTTTCTGTCAAAGGTCATTACAGGTGCAGGTGATGAGTCATGGTGCTATGGTTACGACCCAGAAACAAAGCAACAGTCAAGCCAATGGAAGACGTCATCGTCACCCCGTCCAAAAAAATGTCGTCAAGTCAAATCAAACATCAAAACAATGCTGATTTGCTTTTTTGATGCCAAGGGGGTAGTTCATTCAGAGTTTGTTCCCCCAGGTCAGACCGTCAATCAAACCTTTTATTTGGAAGTTTTAAGAAGATTGCGCAACAGTGTTCGACAAAAAAGACCCGATTTGTGGCAGCCAGGAGACTGGTTCTTCCACCACGACAACGCACCTGCACACACAGCCATCTCTGTTAGACAGTTTTTGGCTAAAAATGGCATGGTTCCGCTGCCCCACGCACCTTACTCGCCTGACCTGGCTCCGTGTGACTTTTTCTTATTTCCATGCATGAAAAGGGGCATGAAAGCACACCGATTTGACAACATTGAAGAAGTCAAGAAAAAAAAGAGGGAGGAGCTGTCAGCCGTTTCTAAAGATGACTACAAAAAATGTTTCGAACAGTGGAAGCACTGGTGGGACAAATGTATCAGTTGTAATGGAGAGTATTTTGAAGGGGATAAGGTTGTTTTGTAAAGAATTTGAAATAAATAGCTTTTAAAAAATAATTCCTGTTTTTTTTGGGTACCCCCTCGTAGCTTTCTTCCAGTTTACATTCTTGATCCTTAAGCACCCTTTCAGTGCTACCGATAAGTTATTTCCTTAAAACTTAGTTAAGACTTTCCACGACTGCTCTTAGAGGTTTGATCAGTTCTACATCGCTGTTTCAAGTCCCCTGAGCTTTAAGTAATGCATTTTTTAAAATTATTTTCCTTTGGGGGTAAGTTAATACAATATTTTACACTATGCATTTGTTTTGACATATTATTTATGTTACAATGTATCACGCCTAGAGTGTCTTTGAGACAAATAAGCATGTGTTAAATTTACCCAAATAAATTCAGTGCAAAGCTGTGTTCCTGTACGACATAATAGCTGGGTAGCTCTCTATCTGTGAGGCTCTCTCTAGTTATAATGTATGTAGAGGGAGAGAGATGTGTGTGTGTGTACACAGGTCCATGAATCACTTATGTGCTTTTGTGAGTATCCTCTCCATATTTGTAGGGTTGAGAATGCCAGTAAGTGTTTTCCTTTCTTTGTTCTTCCTTGGCAAAGCTTCCACCTCCTGCCGGGTCTTATCAGCAACAGCAATTTTCTTGCTCCGTTTCCTGATAGCAGTAAACTGGGGCAGGGTGTTGGGGGTGGGAGAGGAATTATAGAGCAACTGGGAATATAGCACTTGGAACTAGGTTTGCAAATACAAAGGAGAGAGACTGTCAATTGAAAAAAACATTTTTTCCACTCTCTGAAGGGTGTATTGCGTACAGTTAAAAATAATGTTATGTTTCAACTTCTGCTCCTTGGACTGGTCAGAGCTGGGGCTGCTGCAGAAGTAACATTCATATATTGCTTGCCCAAGACCCCCCTCCTCCGTGAAGTGGGGGGGGGGGGGGAGAGGGATTCCCAGCTATTACAGAATAGTCTGATGGCCAGACTTGGGGTGCAAGGGATCCCCCTATGGCTAATTGTCAATGCAATGGCTCAGCTAAACAGAAGGAAAAAGAGTGTTAATAATTGGGGGGAGGGGGGGGGCCTCTAGCTAGTTGTGAGTGTAGGCCAATGGTGCCATAACTCCAGTGGGGCCAGTTCCGATTAAGCTGGAGGAAGGAATAGGAGGAAGCAGCAGTTCCAGAAAAGAAAAAAAAAGTAACCAAGTAAGCATTCTGGCCTATAAGTCAGCATCTCATCCTAGCTGACCATGAGATTCTACCTTAAACTTTCCTTAATTCCTGTAACTCTACGTAATTAGAACTAGATTGGTTCACCCCTCTAAATATAGCATGTTGGAATGACCCCTTACCCTACAATGTAATCTTTGTTGAAGCACTTCAGTCTTTCCTGCAAAGGGCAAGGTACTTCAGGCCAGAAGGTCAGGGGTTCAAATCCCACTAGAGGACAGCAACCTTGGGCCGGAAGGACTGGGGTTTCTAGTCACACAGGTGCTCCTTGTGGTCTTGGGCAAGCCACTTAACCCTCCATAGCCCATGTTCCCTGTAAAATAATTATCTCCAAGTTATAATACCCTGTTCAATGTAATTTCAGTTTGTTCAATGTAAACCGCACTGATGCAGAATAGCGCGGTATATAAGAGAATGTAAATAAATAAATTAAATAAATAAATCAACATTTCCGTACTTAATTTCAGCACAGGTTGAATGACCGTGTCTCTCGCCCCCTAGATGCATGTTTTCATCCTGCCTTCAGCATATGCAACAGCAGCTGCTTCTGCAGCTACTGTACTCCCCATAAATTGGATTTCCAAAATGTGCTGTGATTTACATTTACCGTTCTCTCAAAAAACGATTGCCCAGTGTCACCTACCTGAGGCTTCATTCAAACCGATTTTGCTAAATTGTGTTCACCTCCCACTGTCATGTTATTCAAACAGCTATTTTGGTTGGTGATGGAGGAAAAATGTAGAAGTTATCATTTTATTTGGATGCATTTTAGATTCCGTGGTTCTCTAGAAAGCTGTAATAAAAATGCTAATTTAATTAAATATATCTTGGGACTGTGCAAATTTAAAGGGTGAAAAGCTTCTAAGCTTTACCCTGGTTCCTAGCAGAAACGAAGGGGTTCTTTTCCTAAAGTGAGGGAAGCAGTTAGTGCACAGCCTGGTATCACAGTTACTGTGGAATGAAGTGGGCAATGGGCAGGTTATGGCCATGGGCTGCTCCTTGCAGTTAGTGGAGAAACTCACTGCATATTTTACCGCTGCAAATACTGCGGAGGAAGTACGTGCTTCTGCATTATTTGCCAATGCACAATGCCTGGTCAAGGTTTTTCCTCTACAGTAACAATATAAGAAGATACTAGCGATGTCCCTAATAGTTACCAGAAGGTTTGCAATTACTGGGGGGTAATTGTAGTAAAAAGACCACCTTACTGTCATATTTTAGGTCCTAGGGCCTGATTAATCAAGGTTGTTGTTTTTTCTGACAGATACGGAATGGGAGAAAAGTCTTACTTTAGGTTGAAAAAACAAAAATTATCATCATTCAAAATGACGTTTGCTATGAGTAGGAGGACTTAAAAGATGAAAAGAACAAGCAAGGCTTTCTTTTAGTGCCATCTCATTTAAAATTAGACAAAACAATCCCTACAGCTGACAATGTTAAGGATTAAATGGGAAGGGAATATGGGCTTGGGAAACTTGTTTGTATGTATGGTAAATTATAACTCGGAAGATATCAAGAAAAGGTTTCAACAAGGTGGAGCGACAATATCGGAGCAACTGTGAATACACCTCTGGGCAGCCTTCAGCTGCAAACAGAAGACAGAATATTTTGGAGACGGTCTATCCATATGCTTGCCAAGAGTTGACTTCAACTTGACGGCAATTCATCAACATCATTGACCTATAAACCACCTGGAGCCTTGTGTTTGGACAGGATAAATATTGAAATAAATAAAAAATGAAATATCTAAGAAAATAAGGGGTGGAAGCCTCTGGAGTTTCAGACATTTTCATTGTTTTCCTACGAGGCAGCCTGGCAGTGACAGATGGGGAGTAAGAGTTGTACTTTTTCTCTTGAAAATGAAAAAACCCCCCAACAGTTCCTTAAATTTGTTCTTTGTTTTAAAATAAATCATTAGCAGCTCACCCTGAGACCTCTCTCCCTCCACTGAAAAAAATCAACACAGCAAAAAAAACATGTTAAAAAATGAATCGTTACCCATCTATGAGTTCCCCCTTCACTCGGTCTTTCTGGTCAGAAGCGACCCCCAGTCACTCCAACCCTATGTGTGCTCTATTTCACTGAGCTGGTGGATGGGGAAAACCCTTACGAAGGTATCTTTGGCCACAGAGATTAATTCAGGCTCTGCTGGCCATAAATGTCAAATGTTGATTCAAAGGTTCTTCTACCCCTGCTAGCCTTGAATGCAAAGAGGAAGGGTTTATGTAAAACGTATTCTTCTCTAACTCGTATAAGGGGGTGGAGGTAATCCAATGTGACCGTGATTCAAAGAGCATTTTTCTGGACTCAGAGGAGTCCACAGTCCAAGGTGGTGTACAGGAAAAGGAAAAGAAGTCCTTTTTCCATGAGAGCCGCCTGACCTTGTGGAGTGAGCAAAGAGGTGAACAGACTTGATAGCATGTGTCTTCAGCTCCGGCTTTCTGCAGTGGCCTGGTATTTTTTATTCCACATCTCTTGGATCCCCAAGTGACTCAGCGAATCAAAGAGGAGGTGAGAATGAGGTTTCTGGGAGAGTTATCTTTTGCAGGCCTCAGGAGGGTTTACAAGCCTAAGACATATTGGGCCCGATATTCAATAGGCATTTACATGGTTTACAGCCCAGTAAACCATGTAAATGCCTCTAATCAGCATATTCAATAGCACTTACACGATTAGTGCCATTGAATATTTATTTTTATTTATTTTTATTTAACCAGTTTTCTATACCGCCATATTCTTCAATCAAAGCGGTTTACTGAGAGGCAGCTGAGGGTTAAGTAGCTTGCCCAAGGCCACAATCCCCTTCTAACCCCACTACATGCCCCAATGCTATGCGGTGAGCATCGGGGTGTGTTGGGGGCATTCTGGGGCAGAGCGGAGGCGGAGACTGTCGCTAACCGGGCAGCGGCAATATTACATGCTGCCCAGTTAGTGACCTGCACCTAAAAGATAGGTGAGGAAACCCTTGCCTATCTTTAAGGCGCAGGGGCTAACCGGGAAGCATGCAATATCGCCGCTGCCCTGTTAGCTACTGCGGCTTCTGGCATATTCAATGCCGGGGCCTGCCCAACTGAATATCAGGCCCATTGGGATTATTTTAGTCTTCTTCGCAAGCTAATGGGGTTCTTTACTAAAGGTTAATGTGCATGCATTAAGTGCCTTTGTACCATAGAAATGAAAGCGCTGTGGGCAGTTAATGTGCATTAAGTTTATTAAAGTGTGTTAAAACCTTTAGTAAATGAGTCCCCAAGAATGTAGCCCACCTAGAGGGCAGGCTGACCCTGGTACTTGGACATCCCGGCTGGGGTATTTCAGAAGAGGGGCAACTCTGTCCTCAGACAAGCATATCCTGACCTGCCACTTCAGATACTGAGACACGCACTGGCAGGCCTGCATTATGTTTGGAGAATGGATTTATGGCTAGGTTTCGGGTAGGAAATAATAATTTCGGCATTTTGTGCTTTCTCCTGGAAGCATTGCATCCATAGAACACTTTTTTCACCTTATTTGTAGTCGGGAGCAGGTGTGGGCAGGGACGTCTCAATAACCAGGGCCAGATGTGCTTGTGTCGTCCTGAAACTGTCCTGAAATGTGCATCTTCATTGTTCCACCACTTCTCCAGCAGGCCCCCGTGGAACCACAAAGACTGGAATTGCCGTGGGCTAGAGGAGGCGATAAAAGGGCCAACAGATACATATGTAAGGAAAGTAAATTAAAGCAAGAGGAAAAGGAAATCTATTTGGTTCTCCAAAGAAGTGGCTGCACAAATAGAGGCAAAAAACCTCAGCTTTCACCAAATTCAGAAGTTTGCAAACAGAGAAACACAGAAAAGAATACAGGATAAAGCTAAAAGAGGCAAAAAGAGAACTAAGGATAGCAAAATCCAAGGAAAGAAAAGATGGCTAAACATGTGAAGTGTGGCGACAAAACCTTTTTCAGGTATATTCGGGAGAGGAGGAAAATCAGAGGTTGAATTACAGGACTCAGAAGTGCTGGGGACAGATTTGTGGAAAGTGACATTCAAAAAACCAAAATGCTAAACAAATACTTCTGTTTTTACTAAAGAAAATCCTGGAGAAGGACTACCTCTGACTGACAGATATACAAATGGGAATGGAATAGATACCACACCATTCACAGAAGATGATGTGTTAGAACAACATGCAAAACTGAAAGTGGACAAAGCCATGGGATCAGATGGGATACATCCCAGAATTCTGAAAAAGCTCAGAGAGGTTCTTGCAGGGCCGTTAAAGGATGTTTTTAATAGATCTTTGGAGAAAGGAGAAGTTCCACAGGACTGGAGAAGGGCTGATGTGGTACTTTTTCATGAAAGTGGTAATAGGGAAGAAGTGACAAACTACAGGCTAGTAAGCCTTACCTCGGTGGTGGGAAAAGTAATGGAGGTGCTCCTGAAAGAGCAAATAGTGTACTTTCTCAAAATCAACAGGTTGCATGATCCGAGGCAACATGGTTTTACCAAAAGACGATCTTGCCAATCAAGTCTGATTGAGTTCTTTGATTGGGTGACCAGAGAACTAGATCAAGGATGTGCGATGGATGTGATCTACCTATATTTCAACAAAGCCTTTGATACTGTTCCTCATAGGAGGCTTATCAATAAATTAAGCAGCTTGGGGATGGGTCCCAAGATGGTGAACTGGATCAGAAATTGGTTGACTGACAGATGACAGAAGGTGATGGTAAACTGAACTCACTCAGATGAAAGGAAGGTGATTAGTGGTGTGCCCCAGGGTTCGGTCCTGGGACTAGTACTGCTCAATGTATTTGTGAGTGATATTGCTGAAGGACTGAATAGATAAGTTCGTCTTTTTGCAGATGACATGAAAATTTGCAACAGAGTGGACTCCCCTGAGGGAGTGGATAATATAAGGAGAAATCTAAAAAACCTGGAAGAATGGTCTAATGCTTGGCAGTTAAGATTTAATGTGAAGAAGTGCACTTGGGAAGCAGAAATCCAAGGGAATTGTATGCGATAGGGGGCAAGAGGTTGGTGTGCATGGGCCAGGAGAAGGACCTTGGAGTGATTGTTTTTGAGGATCTCAAGGTGGCAAAACAGTGTGACAGGGCAGTGGCAAAAGCGAGAAGGATGCTGGGTTGCATAGAGAGAAGAATTACCAACAGAAAGGAGGAGGTACTAATGCCACTGTACAAGTCACTGGTGAGGCCTCACTTGGAATATTGTGTTCAGTTTTGGAGACCATATCTCGCAAAGGACATAAAAAGAATGGAAACGGTTCAGAGGAAGGCAACCAAAATGATTTGGAGCCTATGCTAGAAGACTTATGAGAAGAGTCTTGAAGACCTAAATGTGTATACACTAGAGGAGAGGAGAGACGGTGGAGATATGATTCAGACCTTTAAATACTTAAAGAGTATTAATGAACAAACAAACCTCTTCCAAAGATGGGGAAGCTGTAAAACTAGAGGGCATAACATGAAGCTGCAAGGGGGTAAACTGAAAGGCAATGTCAGAAAATACTTTTTCACTGAAAGGGTGGTGGATACTTGGAATGCCCTCCCGATGGAAGTGGTGGGGGCAAATACAGTGACAGAATTCAAAATGACATGGGACAGACAAAGAGAATCCCTTTAAAGCAGCAGGATAAAATCAAAACAAACATAACTATCTCTTATTTCTCAACAAATAGGGGTGACCTACACTAAGCTTTGGGTACACCCCTAGACAAAGGCATATGGAGAGATGACCTGCATGGAGCAGCAGGTACAACCACTCTAGCCACCTTGCTGGGCAGACTAGATGGACCATACGGTATTTATCTGCCGTCATATATTTCTGATTTCTAAAATGGATCCTTGTGATTTTGACATCTGAGTGTCCGTTTTCAGACATCCAAAGCATGATTGGTGCCTCTAAAATAATCCCAATAGTGTATCTGGATTTTCAGAAAGCCTTTGGCAAGGTCTCTCATGAGATACTTTGAAGGAAATAAAAAAGTTATGGGATAGGAGGCAGTGTCTTATTGTGGACTGGGAGCCAGATAAAGATAAAGAACAAAGAGTAGAGCTCAACGGTCAATGTTCTCAGTGGAGAAAAGAAAATATTAGGGTACACCAGGGATCTGTACTGGGTCCGCTGCTTTTTAATATATTTTTAAATGAGCTGGAAATGGGAACAAGTGAGGTGATCAAGTTTGCAGATGACAAAGAATTATTCAAAGCTCTTAAATCACAGAAGTATAAAAAATTGCAAGCGGACTTTGAGAAACTGGAGGACTGTGTTTCCAAATGGCAGATAAAATATAATGTGGATTAGTGCAAAGTTATGCACTTAGGGAAGAACAACCTGAACTATATGAACATGATGCAAAGTTCCACATTAGGAATCACCATCCAGGAAAAGGATCTAAGCTTCATTGTGGATAATACATTGAAATCTTCTGCTCAGTATACAGCGGTGGCTAAGAAAGCAAACAGAATGCTAGGAACTATGAGGAAAGGCATGGCATATAAAACAAAGGATAGCATAATGTCTCTGCATTGCTCCATGGTGCGACTGCACCTTGAGTATTGTGAACAGTTCTGGTCACCGCATCTGAAAAGAAAGATATAATGGAATTAGAAAAGGTACAGAAAAGGCTTAAATGGTTAGGACTGTTCAGCTTGGAAAAGAGTCGGTGTAGGAGAGATATGATAGAGATTTATAAAATAATGAGTGGCATAGAATAAGTAAACATGAATTGGTTTTTCATTCATTCAGAAAGTACAAAGAGTAGGGGACATGCAATAAAGCTACAAAGTAGTGCGTTTAAGACTAATCGGAGAAAATATTTTTTCACTCAATGCGTAATTATGCTCTGGAATTCATTTCCAGAGGATGTAGTAAAAACTGTTAGTGTAGCTAAATTTAAAAAAGGTTTGGACAAGTTCCTGGAGGAATAGACCATCAACCATTATTAAAGGGGATTGGAGAAATCCACTGCTTACCCCTGGAATAAGCAGCATGGAATCTGTTGACCTGTTGGGAACCTGACAGACACTTGTGCCCTGTATTGGCCACTGTTGGGAATGGAATACCTGGCTCGATGGACTTTTGGTAATGTTCTTATCTTCAGAGTGAACTCCTTTATCTGGTTCCCTTTGTTGATTCCCGCTCGACCAGTTTCTAACCCAGACTGTCACAATAGGGCCCATCCCTAGGTATTCAATGTATTTATTATTCGCCAATGTGGAAGAGTGTCAAAGGCTTTGCTGAAATCTAAGTACACTGTATCTAGCACTCTCTATCTTTCCACTCTCCAAATTCCAACTTTGCAAATTCCAGTATGCAATCCAAAACTAATTCTTCCCACTGCATAGAAACATAGAAATATTACCTAGTTTGTCCTTCCATATCAACTACTATAGTCCCTGCAGCCCAAATGTATGATCCTACATTTTTTAGCATTAAATCTCAGCTGCTAAATTCTCGACCATTCTTCAAGCATAGCTAGATCTCTCTTCAAGTTATCTACTCCTTCCGGTGTGTCTACTCTATTGCAGATTTTGGTGTCATCCACAAAGAGGCAAACCTTACCCGACAGCCCTTACGCAATATCACTAACAAAAATGTTATAAAGAATCGGACTAAGGACAGATCCCTGCAGCATACCACTAGTAACATCCTTCTCCTTAGAGTGAGCTCCATTTACCTGTAACCTTTGTTGCCTCCCATTCAACCAATTTCTAACCCAGTCAGTCACTTTAGGGTCCATCCCTAGGGTGCTTAATTTACTTAAAAGTCGACTGTGCAGAATGGTGTCAAAGGCTTTACAGAAAGCTAAGTACACCACATCTAGGGCTCTCCCTTGGTCCAACTTTCTGATCACCCTGTCAAAGAAATCAATAAGATTTGTCTGACAAGACATACCTCTAGTAAATCAATGCTGCCTCGGATCCTGCAATCCAGAGTCTAGACTCCAGAAACCTCATCCTCTGTTTTAGCAGCATTTCCATTAATTTACTTACCACAGAGGTCAGACTAACCTGCCTGTAGTTCTCAACCTCATCCTTACTTCCGCTTTTGTGTAAAGGGAACACATGTGCCTTTCTCCAATCCTATGGGACCACTCCTGACTCTAAAGAAGCATTGAAAAGGTCAGACAGCGGAGCCGCTAGAACTTCCCCAAGTTCCTTCAACACTCTCAAATATATCCCATGTAGCCTAGTGAAGAGCAGTGGGCTGGGAGCCAGAAAAGCCAGGATGCAAATCCACCTGACACTCCTTGTACGCTTTGTGCCCTTGGGCATGTCATTTAATTTTCCATTGCCTCAGCTACAAATGTAGATTGTAAGCCCTTGAAGGACAGGAAAATACTTACCGTAACTGAATATAACACACTCTGAGCTACTGGAAAGATGTGAGCAAAACACTAAAAAATATTGGGGGGGGGGGGGGGGGATATTCAAAGGCATTAACATGATTAACAAGGCAGGGGCTGCAGACCCAGGGCTGAGCAGGCACCCCCTCATGGCTCATCAGGGACTCCGATGATCACATCCCCCATGATCACTCCCTGCAATGCTTTTTCCCCGGGTAACCTTAGTCCCCCTTGATATTTCTCCCCTTCCATTGGTGCCCCTTTTCAAGGCCACCATGGCCAGAAAGCTTTCTGGTCATGGAGGCCCTGCAAAAGGACCCACCAATGCCAGGGTCAACAAGCCCCCCCCCCCCCACAACATACTCGCATCCCCCCCAAAGCTTACTCGGCATCCAACCCGGTCATCCCTGGTGGTCTAGGGGGATTGGGGCAAGAGCAAACCCACTCCACTCCTGCCCCTGCTCCAGCTGTCTCCAAAATTACACAACCCCTAGTGGTGGTGTCATGAGACTAATACAGGATGATCCTAGTGCCATTTTAAGACTGATGGAGCTAGGGCAGGAGTGGAGGGGTACTGCTGCTATCCTGATCACCCCTAGACCACTAGGGATGACCCGGTTGGATGCTGTGTAAATTCTGAGGAGGAGGGGAGGGTGCAGGTGTGTTGTGGGGGAATTTTTAGACCCTGATATTGGTGGGCCCCTTTGCAGGGCCTTCAGGACTAGAAATGGTGGTCCGAGAACATGGTACTGATGGGGGGCATGGGAAATATTTGGGGGGGGGAAGGTGGAAAACCATGGGGATGGATGATTGCAGGGGGGGGTGTGATCATCTGGTGGGCCCATTTGGCAGTAGAGCCATCTCCCGCCACCTCTTTGGGTAATGGTGACTGCAGCCATGCTATTGGTAGTCATGACAGCTGGCATGCAGCGTTGTGGAGCACACTAGCTGCCACCGGCTGCCATCCCCCCTTTGTGCTCCGATACTGCCCCCATCCTGCCCACTTTTGGCGAGTGTAGACAGCGCAGTTTAGTAATTATCGTGGGGGTTTCATATGTGCTAACCCTGTGGTAAATGCTTACTGCAGCTTAGCAAAAGATCCTGTAGGTCTTCTTACCAAATTTTTCAATAACTCCCATAGTCACCACAATTAGTGAATCTAGTGTAAAAATCTAGTGTTCTCATGCTACTGGAATTGTAATTTTTTTCAATGATGCTTCGATGCAGGTCAGCTCAACTTGTTGCAATTGCCCCACTGCTGCTCATGGTTGCCATTACTGCCCCCTACAGGTTACCACAATGCATCCTTAGATGCCTCATGTGATAATACCACCGCTTGCAGACAGAAATAGAAATCCCTAGTCTACATTTCACAAGACATTTTTTCAATATTTAAAATATAACTATGCTGTTAGAACATAAGAACTGCCATACTGGATCAGAACAAAAGTCCAAGCCCAGTGTCCTGTTTCCAACAGTGGCCACTCTAGGTCACAAGCATCTGACATATCCCAAAAGTAGCCAGTTCCATGCTACTTACTATAGCTCCAGGGATAAACAGTGTTTTTTTCTTGGACTACCTTAATAACAGTTTATAGTCTTTCCCTCCAGGAATTGGTCCAAAGCTTTCTTCAACCCATCTACATTACCTGCTTTTATCACACATCCTCCGCAATAAGGTCCAAAGCTTATACTTAGAGAGAAAAATATTTTCTCCTATCTCTTTTAAATAAACTACTTTGTAGCTTCATGACATGTCCTAGTCCTTGTACCTTTTGAAAGAGTAAACAATCAATATGCATGTACCCATTCTGCTTCACTCAGGGTTTTGTAGACCTCTATCATATCTCCCTCTCAGATGTCTCTTCTCCGAGCAGAGGAACCCTAAATGCTTTCATCTTTTCTCCTAGGAGAGAGGTTCCATCCCCTTTATCATTTTGGCTACCCTTCTCTGTACCTTTTCTAGAAGGGGTAGGGCAGTTTGCAGGAGGGGTTTGAAGTGTGGACAATTTGCGGAGTGGTAGGGACTAGGGGACACACCTTGAAGCTACAAAGTAGTATAATTAAAGCATATAGGAGAAAGTATTTTTTCTCTCAATATTTTATTAACCTTTGGAACTCATTGCAAGAGGATGTAGTAAATGCAGGTATAGCTGGGTTTAAAAAATATTTGGACAAATTCCTGGTGGAAATTTAATGGAATGAGGTGAAGCTTGACATATGGGAAAAACAGGTAAAAAGGCATATTGAGTTCAAATGTGGGCCAAATTGGACTGGGGGCTTCAAAGAAATAAGATCCCCCCCCCAAAAAAAAATTTGCCCAATGCATTTCTATGAGAGAGCTTCTGTAGCATAGAAGTTTACATTCAGTGAAACGCAGCAGTTAGGAAATAGGTCTTTTCAAATTCCCTCTCCCATTATTCTCCCAATCCCCCAAAAAGTGCCTCTTCCCACAATTTCCCACCACCCTGAACACTGCCCCACCCTCAAAAAAGACTTCTTTACAGCTATCCTACCAACCCACAAAATATCACCACCATAAAAAAGTTCTCCACACAACTATCTCTCCACTCTGCAAACTACCTCCTGAAAAACCACATTCCCACAACTACCCTACTGCACTGCAAAATGTCCCATCCCACCACAAGCTGCTCCACCCCAATAAACAGCTTCCTGCAACTGCCCCACCACCTTACAAATGTCCCGTAGTAACATGGTATATGACAGCAGATAACGACCAGTATGTCCATATAGTCTGCCCCGTAAGGTGGCTAGAGTAGGTGTACCCGCTGCTCCGTGCAGGTCACCCCCCCCCCTCTGTTTGTTGAAGTATAAAAAATAGTTACGTTTATTTTGAGTTTATCCTCCCAAAAACTATCACACTGCAACTACCTTACCTCTTCACAAATTGCACACCCACAAAAACTGCCCCATGCAACTGCCTCATCGATCCACACATTGCCCCATTCCTGAAATATACCCCTCGCAACTGCCCTATACCTCGCAAACTGCCCTACCCCTAAAAACCTATCCTGACAACTGCCCTGCCACCCTGCAAACTGCCCCACTCCCAAATCCTATCCCCCACAACTGTCACACCACCTTGCCAATTGCCCCTGCATTTGCCCCACTACCCCATAAACTGCAGCTACTCCAAAAACTTACTGCCCCACAATTGCCCCACCTCCAAATACTACCTCCCTGAAACTACTTCTACTAATGTGTGTAGTTGTACACGTGCATGTAAGTCCTGGCTCCCCAATACATGTACAATGGTCAATTTTATTTACAGATCTTTGGCATTGCTATAAGTGCCACGGTGGCATCATTGCCATCATTTATATGACCATGTTTGAGGAGACACACATTTACTCTTCAGATGAATTTAAATTTATTCCTTTTTGGAGAAGATTCCTTGACAATATTTACTTTTTATGGACAGGTTCTTTATTTGATTTACAATTATTTTTGGATTGGTTGAATACTGTTAAAACAAACATTAAATTTACATCTCAAATTGAAACCCATTTAATAGAATTTTTGGATGTTCGGATTTATTCCATTTCTGAGGGTTTGCAAATTACACTTTTCCCCAAACCGGTACAACAAAATACTTTACTGTGATACCCATACAGAAGCTGGATGATGGCTATGATAATTTCTGCATCTCAGACGCATATGTTCCATACTTGTTGAGTTTCAACGACATGCTAGTAACTTGTGGCATCACCTAATTGCCCATAGCTATCCTCGGCAAGTTGTCTCTCAAGCTTGCAAACGTGCACTCTATTCCCATACGGAATGGCTTTTTTTAAGCGCTTCCTCATGTCAGGCATCTGCTGATGAATGGGTCACTGGGGTTTTGCCTTTCATGCAGAACATACAGGGTATTGCATCTTAATTGTGTAAACATTGGTCTGTGTTACAGCTTCACCTGTGTTTCTGTAAGTGCCTCATGGTGGCATATTCTTGTCGCTCTAATCTCCGTGATCGAGTGTTTCATTCTGCAGCTGAGGTTGATCGGCTGCTTTCTTCCCATGAAAATCCAGGACATTATGCCTGTGGCAGTTGCCAGTATTGCTATTCTACTCTACAAGGAGATGTTTGGTATCATGAGCAGCGCAGTTTTACATTACGTTCCAGGTGGCTAACTTCTTGTTCCTCTAATTTTGTGGTATATCTTATCATATGCCCGTGTGATCTGTTTTACATAGGCTGGATCACTAGGCAGATGAAGATCTGTCTTAGCGAGGATGCATCACATCTACATACTGCCACTGTATCGGTGCCTTTGGTAGAACATTGTTTTCAGCAGGACATCAATTCCAGCATCTGCACTGGTGCATCATAGATCACATTCCGTTATTTATTTATTTATTTATTTACATTCTCTTATATACCATGCTATTCTGCATCAGTGCAGTTTACATTGAACAAACTGAAATTACATTGAACAGGGCATTATAACTTGGAGATAACTATTTTACAGGGAACAAGGGCTATGGAGGGTTAAGTGGCTTGCCCAAGACCACAAGGAGCGCCTGTGGGACTAGAAACCCCAGTCCTTCCGGCCCAAGGTTGCTGTCCTCTAGTGGGATTTGAACCACCAACCTTCCGGCCTGAAGTACCTTGCCCCAACCACTAGGCTACTCCTCCACTCCGTTAACCCTCAGGATGAGGATCGTATGCTTAAACTACAGTGGATTGAACAACAGTGGATATTTAGATTACAGACGGTGTTCCCATTGGGTTTAAATCTGGAAATTGATTGGTCTAGTCTCTTTTGAGGTGAACCAATGGAGGGAGTTCCCTTTTAATGGAATTGCCCTTGAGTTGATTGGTTGGTTTTGTGCTCCATGTCCTACTGATGTTGGATACTGTCCTTTAAATTTCAGACAGGTTTCGTCATTTTTTACAAGCACTGTTTGCTGTTGGTTGGACCTGGGAATCTTCATAACAACTAAAGCAGGGCCGTATTCATTTGGCCCGAAATGTGGCATATCATGAGAAGATTCTCTTATGACCTTTTGTCCTGAAACGCTTTTTATCAAGTTAAGTACAAAAAAAGTACAAAAAATCGATTGTTTGACAAATAAAAATGATTAAAAGGAGACACCTTTCCTGAGAGAGCGAATCTTCACTCTCTTAATGGACTCTCTGATATTTGTGAGATATATATACATATATTTATGCTCCTGTCCATTTTTGGGGATCTTTTGTGAATGGTCATATTTAGCAGAGTCAATTCTAAGCTATCATCAGAATTCTAAACGTGGTATCCTCCGCATCTCAATTCCGACTCATATGTTTTTTTTATAAAATGGGTCTTCACATCAATAGGGCATTTCATGACCTGTGTCACATATATATGTGCATGTGTGTTTGGGAGAAGGAATGTATGGTGAAGAGGGGAATAGAAAAGAAAAAAGTGATTTGTACCCTTCTTCCCACACCAATCTACACTGAATCTCCGGGCGACCACAACTCATAAGTTCTCAGGTATGATGGGGGGAGGGGGGGGTACAGATTTAATAGTGGGGGTGCCTGCACACTCATGGAACTAGAGCCTACATTGTATAGCAGTCAGGGAAATAAAAGGGAGGCTTGTACTGCCATTGTCTGTGATTTACTTGTGCTATGGAGAGCTGATGGAGGGATTTCAGTTTTCTCCACTGTTGTTAAGCCATTTTATTTTACAAGCACTAAATCCAATAGGAAGAAGCAAAACAAAACAAAAGCATCCCTTTTATAATCCATTTGCACGTCTCTGTCCCAGAGAGCAGGAGGACAAAAGCCATCGCAAAACCTAGATCTCCCTTTCAATGTCACAATACCACGCTCAGACCTTCTAACTTGGCTCTCTTTATTTTCTCCTTTAATTGTGCAGCAAAGTGCAAACCATTTGGAAAGAGAGACAGATGTAAGAGTATTTTCATTCTGCGCACCATTATTGTCTCTGTTTTCCCAGACAGTGGACATCAATATTTAATAAACCCATGAAAGCTGATAAAGACTACAGTGACCACCTAAAAATAAAATAAAATAAAAACCCTCTGTAATCATGGATTCGTCCAACTATATAGCTATAGCAAAATTCTGAGAAACCTTATTTACCAAGGGATTTTGCGATAGGAACAATATAAGAGAAATTCTCTAAAACATCTTGCTCTACGTGATTAACCAGTGTAATAGTAGCTGAAAGATAGGGAGGGCACTGCAATAGGTCTATACAGCTTCGGTCATATAAACAGGGAAGGCTTCCAGCCCAAATGACACATCTCATCCCATGCCAGTCATTACAGGCTGGAAAAAGTGCAATTTCTAGCAGTACACTCTAAACCATATAGTATTCTTGCTGCCTTGAGGAATTGGAAATGTTAAAGACATGGGCTGATCTTTGACATTTATGGTACAGTAAAATAAACAAAAAACCTTGAAAGAATAGTATTAAAAAGACCGAGAATCTTCTGCGGGAAGTTTTTTTATTTCGGTTAACATGTTTATCTAATTACTTTACAGGAGCGGCATTAAATAACTCCTGATTTCTGAATAATTAAACACATCCCTCATACACAGCAGGTCCAGGGCACTGTGCTGGTTCACTCGACTTTAGTTTTGGCCCTGCAGTTTTTCACCCTGATATCCTACCATAACTTTGGTAAGACACAGTGCCACTAGGAGGTTCTCTCCATGTAGAAGGAGACCGATCCTCTCACAGCTCCAAATGAACCTGTACAGCCCAGTTTTGTACATGAAGCATCGATCTCCTTGCCCAGTCTGCGTACTGGAATGAATTAAAATGCAGAAATCTCAAATTCCAACCACAAAGATCTTTATATTTAGGATGGTTCTAATTAAAAAAAAATCTACATGCAGCTGATGATAGAGTAACAAATGGTTTAGCACATGGACAGCTGCCGTGTACAAGCATCTGAGCAGTGAGAGTATCTCCGCTTCACGTTTGTCCCAAAACGTTAGTGCTAACAAAAAATATTTGCACTACATAGCCAGGAAGTGAAGATTGCAAGAAGTTCTACATGATCTTTTAATAGCGGTTTGCTTATGTTCACATATGCAAAAGGCTAAAATCTCTTTTGCACTGGGCAGTAGGAGCTGCTAGGGGGACGGGGAAGTGGTTGACTTTTGCTTTATGGGCACGTCACTGAGCTTGATGTTTGTCATCCTCTTGTAAGCACTAATAGGTAGCTCCTATGCATTTTGTTTCACTCTTGCAGAGATAATAGATTCCCGGGCAGCTAGATGGCTTCTATCATTTCAAGCTTCTCTCTTCCGCTGTGCCGTACCCAGAATGCCGTTGTGCCATTTTCCATTCTTGTGGGTTTACTCCTGCTGGAATTTTGCACACAATATTTCAAAATTTTTCATTTTTTTGTGGTATTTGCTTTCTCTATTTTAAATTAAGTCTCACCCTAAAAACAATACGCTTTGTTATTTTGACAGCGCACATGGAATTTTGCATAATGCAGAGCTTTTTGCACAAATGTTTGAATTTTGTTTGCAAAATTCCAGCAGGAGTATGCAGGGGGGCCTTGCACATTCCTGACAGAGATGGGACCAAGACAAAAATCTAGATTACAGATTGTTGTCATAAGACCTGGGTCTTTCCTGGAAGGTAGGGGGCTGAGTAAATCTAGAAAAATGCAGTGCCACATGGAAAGCGTGGATTAAATTTAAAAAAAAGACCCCGGTATGATGCATGACTTTATCTTATCTAGTGTCTGATTTTTGCAGTCTGGGATCACAGTTGGCAGAATCCTCACTCGGAGACAAGTGCCCAGATTTTCAGCTGGGGAGTTTATGATTCCGACCTATAGTTATCATTTTCTGGCCCATCTAGGTTAAGAAAAGAATTATGATTCTAGATTTGATTAAACCATTTTATACCCCAAATCAATTAATAAGGATTTGACTAAGGGGTATGTTTACTAAAGCATCTTGATGTGACTGGTGCTAGTTGCAGCGTTAATGTGCAGAATGCCATATAAGGTAGTGGACGGTCCGGAGGTAAGATTGCAAGGAAACAGTATCGTGCGATAGTGGGCGCCATGGCACTTTAACGCTCGTTAA
Organism: Ichthyophis bannanicus; assembly: GCA_033557465.1. Taxonomy (NCBI): domain Eukaryota; kingdom Metazoa; phylum Chordata; class Amphibia; order Gymnophiona; family Ichthyophiidae; genus Ichthyophis; species Ichthyophis bannanicus. Next base: position 69,565,779 of record CM066037.1, read on the forward strand.
CCCTAAGTTCATGCCAGCGCAGTGTTAGAAGCTATAAAGATGTAGCCCACTGGTTACTGCAATGACTGCAGAGGCAGAGGTCATGGGTTTGATCCTGCAGTGTTGTTATGTAAGAAGGCTGTCTGAGGCATTTCCTTTTTTAATTTAAATCAGTGCTGCCAGCAAAAACACCCTCACAGTGCCGTAACCTAAGGTGCTGCATAAGGCGCCCTACTCCATAGGGCACATTATAAAGTGCCCTGTCTGCCAAGGCACCTTATACTGTGCCCTATAAGGGGCTTTATAGGGCACTCTATAGGGTGCCTTATGAGGCACCTTAGGCTACGGCACTGTAAGGGTGTTTCTGCTGGCAGCACTGATTTAAATTAAAAGGAAACGCCTCAAACAGCCTTATTAAATAACACCACTGTGGGATCAAACCCATGACCTCTGCCTCCACAGCCATTGAAGTAACCAGTGGGCTACATCTCTATAGTGTCTAACCCAATGCTGGCTGGCTACAGAAAAACTGCAGGTCACCACACAAACTGTTTGCTGTGGTTACCAGGATAGGGTAAGCCCACCCATACCCATGATGCACTGCACATGCAGATCAGCAGCCTACATCTGATCACAAGATGGGGTATGTGCCTCTATAGCACCCCGGCCTGGTAGGGGGAACTGATCGTGTGTGTTACTGGCACAGAGTAGCTACAGACCGTGACATTGTGAGGTTCCTGTGCTCACCTTGAGGGTGAGGTGGGGCGCCCAGCACCAGGTCCACAGCACATGGCATGCCTGAGATAGGCAGGTCCCCATCAGTGCTGGTGTGTGATAGGTAGTCCTTACAGACACACCTAGGATACACCTGTGTCCATCTGTATTTCCCAGTCATGTTTAGCCCTTGTAGACTATGATGCACCCAGAATAGTGCATGTCCTGTGTGGTTGCCATGGTCACATCTTATAAGTGAAGGGTGGTGTTTGGACCCAAAAGCGGATTATGTAGCACCACCCAACCAGCCCTCTGTGGGTCAGGGTGGGGGGGGGGGGTCAGGGTGGGGGGGGGGGTCAGGGTGGGGGGGGGGTCAGGGGGGGGTCAGGGTGGGGGGGGGGGGTCAGGGGGGGGTCGGGGGGGGTCAGGGGGGGACAGGATCTCCCACCAACAGATCCACATTCTACATCTCTGCAATGGTGGCAGTAGAGGGGACCATTAACCCCAGTCCTGCTGGGGAATAGGCACCCTACAGGGCAGTCAGTGCAGATCTGTATGCATCACATAGGGCAATTGCAGTAGGCCTGGAAAAGTTCAGCTGCCCCCCCACCCCCCAAGACTATCTGACATTCACCAGCAGAGAGCACAGTCAGTCTCCACCCTGCAAGGTGTTCCAGCCATATACATGCTAACTGCAGACAGTCTGCTAGCTAGTACATAGTGCATGATCCTGGAGGAACTGTGTGCACCCCAAAAGGGGATGTGAGCACACACACCAAACGGGTATGTCAGTGATTGGGCCCCAGAAAAGGGAACTCATAGATATCACTTGAGGGAAATACTGTATAGCACTATGGGGGAACCTAGCCATGCCATGGTCACTATGGGGGAACCTAGCCATGCCATGGTCACTGCTCAGTCAGGGTGAGAGTGACCCCCCCCTCCCCCAGCATGACATGCTATGGCCACCCTGTCCATGCAGGTGGTAGTCAGGCAGTACAATGTCCCAGTCATTGCCCTATGCCCTGTGCAGATGCATCCTGCCCAGGCCGCCCTGTCTGGGCCATCCCCACATTACCTTGCTTCATTATGCACATTGGCAGGCTAACACTGGAGACAGTGCAAGCAGTATGGGCTCAGTAAGGTGTAGGCAGCCACAAAACACTGGATAGACATACACACACTTCCACACCTATGCCAGCATTGTGCAATTATAGAGGTTTTTGGCAGTCCTGGCCGCCACACCAGTCCTGGGCACAGTGCAGGCATTGCTATGGTACGCAATACTGTTGGGGTCACTCCCCGGGGTGGTAAACACTGTCAGAAACAAAAACTGAAACACACTCCACCGACATCAGAAAGGTTGCTATGATGAATCTCTGTCAACAAATTGTGTTTAACTTAGGATTTGTTATCTGACATTAATCATAGCAACCTTTTGATATATGTGTAAAGTGTTCCCACATTTAGAACGACATTGCTAAGGTATGCAGGTGCTAGTATTGGGAGATGCTGCTCTGCGCAAGGCCCAACAGCCTGACTCTTCATGAGGCTTTGGATAATGGAGCCTGTGGGTGTGGGTGTTTATACCCCTGTTGGCCGCTGCTCTAGGGCTGAGTTTCCCAAATCTGGTTCTGATGGGCCAAACACGGTTCAGGTTTTCATGCTGTCCCTAATGAATATGCATGAGATACATTTGCATACAATGGGGCGGTGCATACAAATACAGCACAGGCATATTTGCTGCATTTGTATGCACCACCCCCATTGGTGCAAATGTATCTCATGCATATTCATGAGGGACAGCATGAAAACCTGAACCGTGTTTGGCCCACCAGGACCGGATTTGGGAAACTCAGCCCTAGAGCAGTGGCCAACAGGGGCATAAACACCCCGGGTGCTCCTTGTGGTCTTGGGCAAGCCACTTAACCCTCCATAGCCCATGTTCCCTGTAAAATAGTTATCTCCAAGTTATAATGCCCTGTTCAATTTATTTATTTACATTCTCTTATATACCATGCTATTCTGCATCAGTGTGGTTTACATTGAACAAACTGAAATTACATTGAACAGGGCATTATAACTTGGAGATAACTATTTTACAGGGAACATGGGCTATGGAGGGTTAAGTGGCTTGCCCAAGACCACAAGGTACACCTGTGGGACTAGAAACCCCCAGTCCTTCCGGCCCAAGGTTGCTGTCTTCTAGTGGGATTTGAACCCCTGACCTTCTGGCCTGAAGTACCTTGCCCCAACCACTAGGCCACTCCTCCACTTCTCCACTCCACTGACATTCAATGTAATTTCAGTTTGTTCAATGTAAACCGCACTGATGCAGAATAGCGTGGTATATAAGAGAATGTAAATAAATAAAATAAATTAATTTATTAGGGACAGCATGAAACCTGAATGGTGCTTGGCCCTCCAGGACTGCAGTTGGGAAACTCTGCTCTAGGGATTGCACATGTTTATGGTGTCTGTGCTCTGTAGGGTAAAATATAGGCGGTTATGGCATGTTTATTTTATCTGCAATAAAGGTTCCATCTTTATTACCATGGTTTAGTACCGGGTAAAATATAAGGACATGGTTTGCAGGAACCACAGCTGGGACTTGAACCTGTGGCCTTCTGTCCCTGAACATACTGGCTGTGTGTACTACACCACACAGGCAGATCATTCCCTGGGGGTAACATGACTGTTCGTCATACAGACCTTGTCTGTTGCAGGGCATAGCACCCACCTAAATGGGGCTTGGCCGTGGTCTGCTGTGGGCAGATGCCACTGCCCCCTCTGCCACCAGCACCCCTCCGCCACCATGCTGACATGCCCTTGTGCCGGTGGTGCTGGTGGTGCGCAGTCCCAGGCCATCCATTGTGCCGGTAGGCGGCTGCCTATGGTGCGTGATATGGGGTAGCAGTGCTTGCATAGACATCCATGCTTCCCCCTGGCACTGCCTGCCAATGTTATGTGCCCTTTGGGGTACTTGCTGGGTACTGTCCCCTGGGACACTGTGGGAGATACACTCGTGGACATGTTTGCCCTTGGTCAGTTGCTGTCTTGCTGGTTTTCTGCTTCTACATTCCTATGTGTCAGCTAGGCATCTGCCTAGTCCACCCTGTGCCCCAGCTGCCCCACTGCATGTCCTGCCTGCAGCCCCCTGTACCCCATTTGCAGCCTCACCGTAGTGTCCTCTCGTACTTGGGCACTATGATGTTGCTGCACATGTATCACTACTATCACTTTTCTTGGTTTCCCTGCCTTTGCTGCACATTGCTGACTGAAATGTTCTGTCTCCCCTGCAAATGTGCTTCTAGCGCGAGGTTTTCACTGACGTTAATTTTCAGACCTTCATTTCATGGCACTAGTGTGCCTGGAGCCTCTCCCCGCCCACTCTCCGCCCATTGACCCCTTATCTCCGCCCCTCAGGAGCCTTACTCCACCCTCTGCGCACCTTAATGCCGCTGGAGACATTATCGTGCGATACGTGACGTTCTTGCACGGTAATGCGCCATTATCACGCGATAATGTCACGTATCGCGTGATAACGTTGCAGCTGCGCCGTTAGCGCCGTTTAGTAAACATACCCCTAAGTAAATCAAGTTGATGCAGCCAGGAACATATACTCCTGTTTTCAGACAGCCACCTGGGTTTGACCATTACTTGCAGTTTTTCATTTGGTATCTTTTCTAAAATCGGCATTCTCTGTGGATCCTTTCCGATTTTGCCCTGTCAGCCTTTTTCTTAGAGCTGCGTCTTACTGCACTCTCTTCTTACTGTTGGCGTATGTAGCATCTATCACGCCGAGCAGTGCTGCGACTGGGGCTCTTTTCTGTTTCATTTGCAGGATATTCACTCTTTTATTAAACCAAAGGGAACCACAATAGCACACAAATGCCATCTTGAATGTCTCGGCAATACACACAGACTGTGAGCTGGTGATGACACTGAAGGGAGGAAAGGACAGGGGAAACCAAAGTTAAATTAGAAGCTAGGACAACTGAATGGGGAAAATTAGGAGAGTAGTTAGAAGTGGAATTGATTTTTGAGCTTGTCACATTCCGGCATTCTGTTGGAACTAAAACTAAACTACATCCAGAAGGCATTTAAACTTTCTGTTTTGAAGTTCTTGGTGGGAACAGAAAGAGAACGACGGCATCTCTCATTCATGTAGCATGACAGATTATTACTACCATAACATCCTAAAATTTTAAGAATGCAATTTTATTCAAGACACAATGACATTCTTTTCTTTGTCAGCATACACGAGATGGGGTGAAAGGTATGGAGCAAAGATAGTGTGATTCAGCTACCTTCTTGCATGGGAGTCAAAATGTCCCTGTATCTTACTAATGGGAAATGTGTCTTTATAGATGTATAGCCATGATGTCAGAAAGGAGGATGGAGCGATTTTTCAGGCAATCCCCATTGGGGATTCTGTCTTCTGTTCCTTCCACCTTTCCTTCTGGATGGAGACAGTCCAGGACTTGAGGTCAGGGTCAGTGTAGCTGCTGCAGTAGTCACGAGAAACTCTGAATAGGAATTTTAAGTTGATTCCTTGTGAAAGAAATAAGCACCATAATCCTTATTCCAGTGGACATTCAGAACGTCCAAGATGCCCCATTCAAGTAGTGATATCGTAGGTCAGTCCTGGCTTTCTGACAACCCTATTCTGATGCATCATGGGACTTAGCATTATGGCCATGCTGTATCAAGTGTGCCTGATCTTGATTGATTTTGGAAGCTAAGCAGGGTTTATGTTTATGTTTATGTTTATTAAAACTTTTTATACCGCCCAACACCAAAGGCACCTGAGCGGTTTACAATATACCTAAAACCAAAATTAAAATATGGCTGTGGGAAAAAGAAAAGGAACGCCAATAAAATGATAGGATAGGAAAGGTAAGAAAGAGATAAAAGAACAATGGATTACAACATAAAGTTACAACATCAAGGGACGGGGGGGAGCGGCGCTTGCGGCGGGGGACGGGGAAACCAAGGGCGGGAGGTCAAACGCTAGACTGAAGAGATGGGTCTTGAGTTGTGATTTAAAGGATTGGTAAGATTCTTCTGCACGGAGCGAGGGGGGGAGCGAGTTCCAGAGGCTTGGGGCCAAGAAATAGAAAGCAGAGGAACGAGTAGAGACAAGATGGGCCTGAGAGGGGGAGGGGAGAAACATACGATTTGTGTGAATGGCGTGAAGCAGGCGGTGGGGGGGGGCGGAAGTGTATCTGATCGTCCATCCCCGCTATTCATGCCCTTTCCCATCCCCATCTTCCGTCCCGCTCGTTGTACGGTTAAGTTAGATGGGGGTGGGGAAGGGGAAGATCGGGAGTGGCATTAGGGGAGGTGGTGGGCGGTTTTCAGCTCCGGACATACATGGCTGATTCCAGTGTTAGCTCTGTAAGACCGGGGCCGACGGCTTAGACGGGGAATTTATTCCACCTTTGAGGTGAAATAAGTTCCCCGATCAGGCAGAGGACGGTGGCCCAGGGCATGGCAGCAGCGGGAGGGGGTGGAGAACATTCCTCGCAGCCCAACCTTGGCCTTGGGAGGCCAGATCGGGGATCAGGCTGCAGGGAAAGCATTGTAGAAGCTGGCGGCCGGGAATCGCAGCTTTACAGTGGAGCTGTGGTGCCATGGCAACCGGACGCCATGGCGCCGCAGCTCCATTGTAAAGCCCAGACTAAGTTAGTTGGGCATGGCCTGTACATGCAGGCTGGGCTGAATCATGGTCCTGGCCTGCACGTACAGGCCTGTTCATGATTCCGATCCCACAGGGCTAAACTTGCTCCACGGGATCAGAATTGCGATTCCCACTGTGCATCCAAATCTGGCCCCATATGTCCTTATTAACCCCACAAATGCTTTTATATGAAGCATCTATTTATATTTTAAAAATCATGTTTTTATCCGTTTTTATTCCTTCGATGTGCCCCTTGTTTACTCGGTCTCCATGGCAACTGTTTCAGCGATGTTTCCACGGTTAAATAATTTGATATAATAATTAGATATATTTATTTACATACATCCCCCCTTTTTCTTATACTACAGTTTTTTGATATTTTACAGACTCCTTTACCATTTTCTTTGTTGGGTTTCACTTTTATCCATCTATTTTATGATGTTCAGAATCACAACTTCTCTTTTAAATGCACCGTTTTATACCGCATGTTTTAGATTGTACTCCCCTTTAAACCTTAACTATTAGAAGTGCTCTTGAAAGTTCTTTTATTTTAAGTCTTTTTGGTTGGATACCTTTAACCTTGTATGTTTACCATGTCACTATGGATACCCCTTGAGCTGTTTTGGCGCCAAAATCCTTTTAAAAGCTGTTCTTTTTTGGCCTTCTCCTCCGTTCATTGTGCTGTTCACTTTGATGTAATGTTTTTTCAGGTAATACATTTTTATGGGTCACTTTCCCTTCTCTTCATGCCTCTTTGCACTCATACATAGGCACACCATATTTTTTTTTTTATATACCATGTTTGTCAATGTATTCTCCTTAGCGTCTCTATGATACTAACGAGTAGTGAATCATAGAACTCTTAAATATGCATGTTTCATGTTCCAGATGGTCCTTGTTTACAGTGTAGTTTCCATAATCAGTTAATATTATATATTGGCTTTAATTATACCACGGTGTTTTCCTTGCTCCGGATATATTATAGATAGCCTCGGTTTCCTACATAGTCTTTTTCTCTCACCCACCCTTCTCATTACTTTCTATCTTACATAATTCTGAATGTTTCTATTTGCAGTTCACCTGAGAATATTACCGTGAACTGTCTTTCAGCAATTATATGTCCTGTGACATGTCATAGTGTGAGTTTTAGCTTTATCACAATACTGCATTTGTTGTCTCATAACACTACATGTGCCTTTTTTATACTCACATTTCGAATTGGTTCCATTATTCTTTACTTTTTAATGCTTGCCCAGTTTTATATTTTTACATGCTATATGGTTTTTACTGCTCTTATTTTTATATTATATGGTTTTTTTAAATGAATGTATTCATTACTCATTGTTCTGTTAAGTTCTTACAGTGTTTTAAATTTACTTCATATTTGATGACTTTATTCATGTTTTTGTAACTTACACTACAGTTTGTTCAATGTCCATTTCTGATGCTTTTCTACCTCACACTTGTATTACTATATGTAACATCCTTATTTATTATAGTTGTTTTTAAGTTAATTTTTATGTACTATTTTTCTAAATGTTTTGTTGTATTATGGTTCTTTCAGAGGCTATTAGCCCTGATGAAGGTATAGCCGAAACATGGGCGAGTCGGGTCTTCTGCTTTTAGTGTTCATCCAACAAAATAGTTTTTCATTTTACCATCTTACTCTGTTCTGGTTTTCTTGGTTCCAGCATGCTAGGGTACAGTTCTGTGTGCTAACTGCTGGGACATACTGCCCCCCTCCCCCCGAGAGCACATAATTGTTACACTTAACTGTATTTGCTTTTTGCTCTCAACATGCAGTATTGCCAGCACCTTAATAAAAGGGCCCCTTTCTTGTTGTCAACTAACCACCACTTGCCAAATGTTTCAGAGCAATATTAATTGATGAGGACAGTGGATTTGTTTCCCATATGGTGTCTTCCTCATTACCTTGTGGTTCCTGATGATAGTGCTTTTCTCCACTGAAGTTGAGAAAGAGCCTAATGATTATGGCACTAGGCTGAGAACCAGAGAAGGCAACATTCACTTGTGGTGAACTTGGACAAGCCACTTGACCCTCCATTGCCTCAGGTACCAATGCAGACTGCAAGCCCTCCATGGACAAGAATATACCTATTATACCTGAAGGAAATTCATCTTGAGCTACTCCTGAAAAAGGCATGAGCTCAATACAAAATCCATTCCCTTCCAGCAGATGCAGCCAATACACCAAAACACCCAAATGAACTCCTTCATAGTGCCAAAGAGGACAAGGGTGCTATATGTATAGTTACAGGCAGGTGAAGCATGAGCTGAAAAGTCTTTGTAACCTATATGAGTTGCTAATAATTATTTGATTTTATGCAGTAAAGATATTTTACAGCTTAATAGCTGTTTGAGGAGGGTAAAAGAATGGTTGTTGGATACTGGACTGGTATTGAATGTAGAGGGAATTGGATTAGTCTTGTTGAAATTGAGAAGTCTGAATTAAATTTAAATACAATGACTGTGGATACTGTAAGACTGGAATGAGGAGGTGAGGTCTTTAGGGGTGTTGCTGGAGATATGAGGTGTGAGGGGGGAGCAGATATCTAGTGTGAAGCAGAGCGTGTATTTGAAATTGCGCATGATACAATAAGTCAGGCCATATTAAGAACAGGGGGCATTGCGGATGGTGGTCCATTCACTTGTCCATGGTACGTTAGACTACTGTAAGGGAGGAGTGGTCTAGTGGTTAGGACAACATACTTCAGGCTGGAGGGCCCGGGGGTTCAAGTCCCACCTGGGGACAGCAATCTCAGGCCAGAGGAACTGGGATTTCTAGTCCTACAGGCACTCCTTGTGGTCTTGGGAAAGCCACTTAACCCTCCATTGCCCATGTTCCCTGTAAGTATTAGCGTATGTGTCTCATATCCCCTCATGTTAAATGTATCCCCCAATTGACCGCTTTGACCCGGTGAAAAGCAGGATATAAATACAGCTAAATAAATAAATAAATGTGCTGTATGTTGGGTTACCCAAAGGCATATCCAAAAACTGCAAATTCTTCCAAATACAGCAGCAAGGCTACTGATGAGGGTATGTTGGTGGGTCAGTGCAAGGCCATTATTGATGCAATTGCACTGGCTCCCAATTGAGAAAATGTGCATTTTTAAGTTGATGGTAATAGTTTTTAAACTTTGAACAGATCGGTGTCCAGAATATTGGAGTACCTTACAATGTATGTCCAACTGGAGATTTGCAGTCTATACAAGAGCATTTACTCAGGGTACCAGAGATGTGAAGAGCTACATGGTGTGTCTGGGCTTTTGGGATAATTACTCCTGAGACATGGAATGGGTTACCAGAAGAGCTGTGTACGATGGTTAGTTTATCAGGTTTTAGGAAGGTGTTAAAGACCTTTTTGTTTCCTGAGGGATAGTTGGGGACATGGGCCTCTTGGTCTTGGGTTGATTAATATGATGTCTTGATAGTGTGGTGATTTTTATTTAGGTCATGGAAGGGTGTGGGTTTTATTTTATGTGTTCTTATATACTTTTTTGTATTTTTGTGCACCATTTTGAATGAGTTTATTCAGTAAAGTGGTATAAATGTTTTATAAATATTTTCTTTAGAGAAGGCCAGGTTTTGCATCTTATCTTCTATCATATTATATCACGTCTATTCAATGTGTAACTAAAGAGATATCTAATTGCTGAGTGAGTTGTTAATCAGGGTGTGGTGAGTTAGAGAGAACTGGAGTGGAGAAAAGTCTAGAGAGCACACGCTGGTTGTAGCCAGTTTGTATTAGTGCTGATTTCTAGCAAATCCATCTGAGTAGCTTTCTATTAGTAAAGTTTAGCTTTAGAAGATGTTAGAGGAACACAGATGGCTGTCAGAGAATGCTGTTATGCGAATGTTTCTCTGCATTCAGCTGTCTCATCCATAGGGATGTATATGCAAAAATATTTTTGGTTCTCTTCATTTTCAGATTCCAAATTATTCATATCATTTGTTTCCTTTCAAGTCAACGGACAAGCAATTTTGCGTTCTAACAGTGGCATCTACCATGGAGGTAACAGCATTCTGAAGCATCTAAAATGCCACGAAAATCCCACACCACCAAAAGAAGGGCAAAGGGGAGTAGCAGTAGCATGGAGACAAAAAGCCACTGCAAGAGGGCCAAAGTGGTACCAGCATTGGTATGAAGAGCTCTAAGCACCAGGGTAGAGGTTAAGCAGCATCAGCATTTGTTCCTTTCCCCAGTGTAGCGTTGAGCCACATCGGCAGAAAGACCCCATAGAATCAGTAGGGGGCACAGTTACATCAATATTGGTATGAAGACCCCCAAATCCTCTGAGTATTGGTCAAAGTAGCACCAATAGGACTAGGTTAGGGTCAGAGTTTTGTGGGGAAGTGAGGCCGTTAAAAGGATGGATGGAGGAATATCTGAACATCTCCACAGACAGGTTTGCCTGGGGGAGCTTGACAGCAAAAGTGGCGGCGTAGCCTTGAGGTTAGAGCAATGGAACCAAGGGTTCAAATCCCACCCAGTTCCTTGTGACTTTGGGCAAGTCACTTAAGCCTCTATCGCCTCAGTTACAAAAATAGACACTAAGCTTTCCAGGGACAAGGAAATAGCAACATGTCCAAATGTAACTTATAAGCATTAAGAATATGGACCATGATGAAAATAAATTAAGCTACTCTATATATCTTAAAGTGCCAAGAATATGAAATAAAGAAGACATTATAAATGAAAATTTAAAACGTACATCATAGTAAAAAACTTGTTTGAAGAACTCACCTTGTAACCTTTGCCATCCACTTTTACCCTGCGCTATAGTTTTCTGTTTGATATGTGTGTAATTTATTTCAGAAGCCAGTTTGGATCTGGCCACTGCAGTTCCTTGGGGCAGGCTGGAAGGAGTTTCATTCCCCAGAAAGCATGGCGGGGCGTCACTCTTCTGTAGGAACCCTCTCTGGAACTCAGTGTGAACTCTGCTCTTTTGATGTCCTCGTTCCACTTTCTCTCCGAGTCTCATTTGACCTTCCAGATGGGGTTGAGAGCATGGAATGAGACACCAGCCCTCCATCTGCTAAAGAGGAATCTAATAAAAGCTTTTATTGTTCTTTAATTAAGAACAGATACAGTCTGCATGCCAAGGTCAAGTGCGTGCTACTAAATCTACCCTTTGAAGTCCTTCAATGGGCTGACCGGGGACAGATGGCAAACTGTTATTATATGATATGGGATTAGGTCAAGCCAAAGTTCTAGTTTAACGGTAACAGTTAAAGAGTCCTGATCAGCAGTCAAATGTATTGGTTTACATAATGAGTATCTTTGCTGTCAGTCCGTGCTGCCCCTAGCCAGAGAAAATGGATTCTTGACATGTTTAAAGGACTAGTACGGCCTGATGATCCAGTCTTTCATTCATAGCTAGAGAAGAATTTATGTACTTTTTGTATGCTTAGTCCCCCCTCCAACGCCCTTGCAATCATATTCTAATTTTGAAGATAAAGCAGGCACCGTGAACCTCAGTTCTCCAAACAGGAACAAACTGTTATATATATTTATGACACAGTTGTTTGGTTTAAATGCATATAAACGAGTGCAGAAAATGAAATGTCATCAGCTTTACAAACATTTGTTCTGTTATTTGGTACTGGGGTGTTTTAAAGATGTGACCGATGTAATCACAACATGAACTAGCAAGTGCTAACCAGTTTGCACTAGGGGTCTTAAAAATACTGGCATGCGATTGTGAGGTTCCTACTCCCACCCTAGAGAAGTACAGCCTCTTCTTCGACCGGGGATGACAGGATGTGAGCTTACAGCTTTCTGGTACCACAACAGGTACTCGATCACTGACCTAAAAGAGCTGCTCCTCTATGTAAGCTTGTTGAACACCCTCCTCTCCTTTAGTCTAGTCGCTCAGCTCTCTCCTTTTATTATTAGTATCTGCATTAATATAGCACTACCAGACATATGCAGCATTTTACAGATGAATATGAAGCTCCAATTCACATAGGGATTTTAGGTCAAAATGGAACCTCCAAGTTGGGGCATTCAACGTTTGCAAACTATTTTACAAAGGCGTGCTGCTTGCAGAGCCTTTTATAAACTATGTATAAGGCCGTGCGGAAGGACACAAGTATTTGCCAACACATAAATTGGGATCACCCATTTTACAGGAAAGCACGCTCAAAAAAAAGATCTGCCTCACTTAGTAGCTGGTACGTGCGAGCACTAGTGTTTACAGGTGTAAATGCCGACAGAGCCATAATTGGGGGAGGGGGTGCAACAAGGGCACTTGTCCTGGGCCCACAGGCCACAGTGGACCCCAAGCTGAAGGACGCACAGCCTGCTCGCAGGTTCTGGAGATTCTCCCAAATTCCTGCCCTGGGTCACAGCATATTTAATAACGACCAATTTTCACAACCTACACATCTAAGTGCCAGAATTTATTGCAGGGTTTCACAAAACTAGCAGTCGCTAATTAAGGATCCAAATTCCTAAAGTCCAACTTTTACATTTTTGAGTCATTTTAAAAACCAGGGGCCTGATTTTCGAAGGCATTTGCATGGGTAACTGCCCTAGTTACATATCCTGGATTTTCAAAGGGCAACTACATAGGAAGTGCCCTTCAAAAATCCCGGATATGTTCCTAATGTGCCCAGATGCTATATGGTTAGCATCGGGGCGTGTTAGGGGAGTTCCTGGATGGAGGGGGGTGGAGGAAAGGGCTAACCAGGTAGCAGTGATTTGCAATGCTACTCGCTTAGCTTTCTGAGGTTTTTCCACGCCTATCTTTCAGGTGCAGGGGCTAAGTGGGTAGCATCGAAAATCGGTGCTATCCGGCTAGCTCCTGTGGCTTCCGGGGTGTGCGGCAAGACCCGGATTTTCAATACCAGGGCCACATATGACCCCAGCATTGAAAATCCGGGTTAGGCAGAAGGGAGCGGGCGATGTGCCAACATGGTGCATAGTACTGCCCAGCAGAAAATCGAGCCCCAGAAAATGAAATACTATTGCCCCTCAATCATTTCCATATAGTCATGGCCAAAACATGCAGTTTGGTGACACTTGTGCCTGCCTCAGAGGAAGTACAAGAGCAAATGTGGACATTGCTTAAAATATACAATATGAGGCCGATTCCAAAAGGGGCATGGCCAGGCCGTCGGGATGCCAAAATATGGATGGGCTTGACTTTTACCCAATTTTGCAACCACGGGAGCTGTACGTTCCCATGGTTGTGGAATCGGGTACTTAGATGGCCTGGCATGCACCCGATTCCATTGTGGGGGCCTTTTAGCAACTTGCCTGTCCAGCCTGCACGATGCACCAGCCGGGGTGCAGTGCAGTGGCATCCCATTGCCATGGCACCAACATGTCCAACCGGCGTTGTTGAATGGCCTGTGCTGGAATGACCTCGACACACCACTGCCCAACCCTGTGCAGGGGCCCCCAAGCCCTGAATCGGGCAGCGGGTGCTATCCTACAGCAGCGGCCTGGGGCATGGGGGGGCTGTATTCTGCAAATGGCACAGTGCCCGGGACTTATTCCACCATCGGGGTGGAATAAGCTTGGCGTGTAACTTACCGGCGGGGCACATACAGAGGTCTGACCTGAATGGCCTCGGTACATCCCAGCGCCTTGCCCCGCCCATGCCCCGCCCCCTCCTGCCCACATCCAGCGCTCCTTGCACAGATGCTGTGTATGTGCAGGGAGTGCTGGGACCGGAATAGTGTCCTGGGGCTAACTGTGGGTTGGACATCCAACCCGGATGTCCAATCCCACCATTCGCGGGACAGAATGCGGCCTATGTGTATTTCTGCACAAAATTTGGAATACACAAATATTCAGTTGTGGTGGCTACACTTTTTAAAGTGCCAAGCTGCATCTGCTTTAACTCCCACCAAATATTCAGCATCAGAACTTATCCAGCATCTGGTTTCGCCAGCCAGTGCATCACGATCTGGTCAACAGCGATATGCAGCCGCTAATCAGATAATGATAATGGTTAATGTTAGGACAGCCATTGAACTGTCCCACTTTAACTGGTTAAGCTATCTGGTTAGTGACGGAATATCACTCCTCGCTGGTAGCGACTGGCACCATCCCCGGTCCTCCCACAGACTGCCCTGCTTTTAACCAGACATTTTTTCAATGGTTTGTAGGGATATTCAGAGACACTTTCCAGATAGTGCTGCTGAATCTCGAGATCGCTGCGCTTTAGCCGGCTAGCAGTTCTGCTAACAGGTAAAACACTCTGAATACGCTCCCTGTAATTTTTGTGGATTGCCCAAACCGCACGCCGAACATGCTGCTTTTGAATCTGCGCATCTCGCTCCATCTACGTGCAGAACCAGTGATATATGCACATGCAAATTCAACATGAGGCATGGCTGTTTTATAGGGACCTTCACACCGAATACTTCTTCCGCTCACCACAGTAGCATTGTGCTAACTGGTGCATGCACATTTTATGATGTGAAGTACTAATTCATTAATTAGTGAATTTATAAAAGGTTTATGCTATCTTCTTGAGAAAAATCATTCCAGATGGTTGAGAACAGATAATAAATACATGGAAAAACAGAAGCTGCAAAGTGTAAGCTAGAAGCGTGGCTTGATGGTGCTTTTCCAGTTCCTCCCATTCCTCCCATTTTGAGTCTGCCCATCGCAAAGGATCGCAGCTATGAAACATACTTGCAGGGCCGGCACAGATGGGGAACAGCAGTGCCAGCATGGGTTACCGCAGTCCTTCCCACTCCCCGCTTTCACTTTTAAACATACTTGCAGGGTGAGCACCATTGAGGGAGCATGGACATCTGCTGCTCCTTCCGGATCATGCGCGCTCTTATGTGCGGCAAACATAATGTCTGCATGAAACCCGCATGACCGCACACACACATCCTGCACTAAAGGGTGGCTCCAAGATGTGTAGAAACAGGCAGATGGATGAAAGCACTCTCTGCTATAGGTGCTGTGGCTCTAGGGGAATGTCTCTAAAAAGAATGGGCCCGATATTCGAAGGCCCTTACATAGGATATTCGAAGGGCATTAAACGGGTAGTGCCCTTCGAATATCCCGGCTAAGTTCCTAATGCGCCCAGATGCTATCTGGGGAATGTTAGGGCTGTTCCGGGGCAGAGCGGGGGTGGAGGAAGGGGCTACACGGGTAGCAGAGATTTTCATTGCTACCCGCATAGCCCTCAGTGCCTTAAAGAAAGGCGAGAAAAAACCTTGCCTATCTTTAAGATGCAGGGGCTATATGGGTAGCAATGAAAATCGCTAGTACCCGTGGAGCCTCTGTGGCTACCGGGGCGTCCGGGCTAACCCAGATATTCACTTCTGCTGGCGCAGAAGTGAATATGCAGGTTAGAGGGGTCAGCGGGCAGGCTATGCGCCGCAATATCAGGCCCAACGAATGTGCACTGCTTTGTGCTATTAAAGAAAGCTTGGTTTAATCCTAAAAATATCTTCTGAAGATTTTGTTAATAGTCAATTTTTCTTGCTTCGGCTGTTTCCTCTTTGGCTCTTATTCAGAAATCTCATTTTTGTGACTGGGCACTCTACTTCGGCTTCTTGTACTTCCACTTCCATTGGCATCAGGGCTGATCCTTTTTATGACTGTGTATATAGTGCAACTGGGGAAGAGCAGAGTTTCGGAGGAGTCTGAAAGCATGCTATTTCAGGCCAGCTTTTGATGGGAAGGGGTCCGTAGGGTAATGCTTTATCATCATATTGCAGTAGAAAGTTTTTTATTATTTTGGAAATAGGTCTTTGTTTTGGGAATAGGTCTTTGTTTTAATTTGCTGTATTGTTTTCAATATATGGTTTGTTATAGTTTTGAATGTATTGTGTTTTAATGCTTAATGTTATTATTTGTGTTATTTCCTATGTTTTCTGTAAACTATGAAGAATGAATAAGATCTGTGGTATACAAGATTTCAAAAATAAAAAAAATATACATCCAGACATGTGCATATTGGTTCTGCTAGCTTTTGGTTAAGTTTTTTTGTTCTTTTGTAAATTTTGCATTGGCGCAGTATATTGTGTTATTTTTATTTTTTGAAAGATAGCAATCCCAATGATTGAAGGAAGGATCTTGATCCAAAAAATATAGAATATAATCACCTGAGTCACACAGAACACCAAAAACCATAGATCATAATTTTTTTTTTTGGACCTAGTGTTATGGGGTCAATACCTCCAATCACAATCAGGTCCATTTTATTCTTTTTAAACCTATCTTGTAAAATCGCCAGCACACACAAATCGATTGTGTGTACCCCAAACCAAAGAACACTTAGCTGCATTCATGTGGAGGAGAGTCCATTCATCAAGCTGATCGACACAGTACCAGGTTTCAAGCCAACTAAATTCTTTTAGGTTTTGCGACAGGATCCAACTTCTTCTAAATCTGCAACTCTTCAATTCTTCCTGCGGAAAAGTGTTATAGTACTGTTTAAATCATGATATAAACATGATATAAGAAGTGCACCATGCTTATACTATGATTTAAACAGCACAACAACATTAAACTACAAGACTGGGAGAAATTCTGTTTCTTTTCCTCTTGCGTTTTGCCTGTCCATTTAAAGATATCCTGGGAAGTCAGCCCCAGAGTTTAATAAAGTACTTTTGAGTTTCTGATTCTGCAATACGGCAGGTAATGCTTGGAACGATATCACCAAAGAACTATTGGATTTGAAGCAAGACGTAAAAGGAATCCCATTCCTGTTGTTCTGGAGACAGTCCAGATTTTTCTTCTTCTAAGCTCAGACTCTCATGATACACTTTACAGTATCTTTTGTGTTATTTAGAGTCTGCTAGCTTATGCTGCAGGAGACTTGGACTAATATAACCCATTACAATTCTTACTGATTTTGTTTTGTTTCTTTCTGTTGTATGCTTGGCATTGTTGAATAAAGGTTTACACTTACAGTCTGACCCTAGGAGCTCTTTGCTTGTTTGTTAGCCAAGGGTGAGGTATCAGACCCTCTCAGGTTGGTTTGCCCCAATAAGTTATTTCTACATCTCTTTGCCCCAAGCTCATAGCACCCCCTACCTGTGACACAATCTTATTCATTTTACAGTTCTTAGTTTGCATACCCATCCTTAATTAGAATCTCTCTGGTTTCCTCAGCATTTCCGGTGTTCATAATGGGTTGAACCAACTTAGGTCTCTCAGATGTGATGGGTTACCTTTTGTTATTAAAGGATTCTTCAGTCAGTCAAACTGCAACTAATACACAGTGAAACATTTCCTCCAGTGACAGTTTTACATATTTTAATGTACTGTGATGTTTCGTGGGGGGTGTGTAGCAGGAAGAGAGGTGTGTCTGAGTTAATCAGAATATAGCAATGGAACTGATAAAGGATGTGATTCTTTCTGCATTGTAGCGGCCATTTCGCCAAAGAAACTGGTTTCAGAAGGGCTGCCGGATCACCACCTGCTTTGCTGTGTTTATTTAAAAAAATTATTTCATGACATGTAAATTACATCAATAAGGTAACAAATATTTACCCGGTAAAGATCTCCTGAAAGCAATATAACTTAACATAATGACTAGACCAAATTATACTAAATGTTCTTTATGCAAACTTCTTCGGTACAGTCGCTTCAGAAACACGACACAGCATAGGACCGTCCAATTTATCTCCTTGTGCCTTGGGGACTCAAGTTAAAAACAAGGCATTTGATTGACTCTGACTTTCCCAGTCAAGATATTAAAAATAAATAAATAAAAGGAAACCACACCTTCTGGCAAGAGTTGAGCAGTTGCTGAATTAAAGCAGCAGCCCAGAAGTTGTGTCCTGCTATAGTGTGAATTCCATGCCTAGGATGTTGGTTTCCATCCTTCCAAGGGATTCTAGTTCCTTCATTGGGCTCATGAATGCATGCAGTACGTCGGTTATTAGTCATGCACGAATTGTCCTGCAATTTGGTGACCAACAGGATTATAACACACTTCTCCTAGCAGAGTTTTCTTCCCTGACAGTAAAGGAGCAAGTCTGTACCTGGAACCAGGTGCTGGGCGCTGCCCTTGATGTGGTTGCTCTTTTATATCCCTGTTCTTCCCCCCATTCCCATAGGAACAATTCTTAGTTCTACCCTGGTCTGCGCCTACTTCACTCTCAATTACAGAGGGTTGAGCATTGTTGGTTCTGTTCCCACTCTACCAGCTGCATTAGGTCATTTTCATGAACATTTGGCTTACCATCGTAGCAGCAAAGAAAGATTTCTCCAGTCAGTCTAAGCAGCTTTATGCTATTGTCTCTGATCTTCTTTGTCCTCTTCGCTCCTTTGATGCATCTTTCGCCTGAATGGCAGACCAACTTGCCCAACATTTCAGCACAAAAGTTATTTATCTCCAGCTTGATCTAATATCCAACTGGCCCACTCCTCGTGTGTTTCCCAGTTATGGATCTGCTCACTGATCCTCATTTTCTCCTTACTTCGCCTGATGTCCCCAGTTCCCTTACACACTACTTTCACCCCCATTTCTTTACCTGACTTTACTAAAGCAGTTATGTCTTCTCGGAAGACCACCTCTCCTCTTGAGCCACTGCCCTCCTCCTGGTTATTTTCTCCTGCTCTGCACTACAGATTAGCTTCTGGTATAGTCCCATCTCCCTGGAAGATGACCATCATCAGACCTATCCTGAAGAAACATTCCTTGGATCAGACTTCAGTTCTTAACTATCACTTGGTTTCTAACCTTCCCTTTCTTTCTAAGATTCTTGAAAAGCTTGTCTTTCTCAACTATCCGATTGTCTTTCTAAAACTAATTTGCTTCATCCATATCAATTTGGTTTTTGGTCCTCTCATAGCACTGAACCCATTTTAGCTTCTGTCCTGAATGACATATATCACTCCCTCAACCAAGTTAATATTACTCTAGCCATCTCTCTCGATTTCTCTTCAGCTTTTGACTTAGTGGATCATGATCTTCTTTGCACTCGTCTTTATGATGTTGATCTTCATGGTTTGGTCTTACATAGGTTTCATTCTTTTCTTTCTAACTATTCCTTTCACGTTTCCTTCTCCTTTTCTCTGTCAGACTCTTGCTCTCTCACTTATGGTGTTTCACAGGTCTCTGTCCTTGCCCCATTGCTGTTTAACGTTTTTCTTGCTCCACTGATCCAGGACGCCAATGTCACTGCTCATTACTACGCGGATGATATCCTTCTTCTCTGGCACACACATCCTTCCCATCCAGATCTCTCCCCCATCAATGGCTGTTTGACTTGTATAGCTTGTTGGTTAAATGACCATTTCCTTATGCTTAATCCTCAGAAAACGGAAGTTATTTGGTTCACTGGTTCTCTTTCACCTCCTTCCTGTGTTCCAACTTTACATTCAACCCCTCTTACCGTATCTGCCTCTCTCAAATACCTGGGAGTGATTCTGGATTCTAATTTCGTCTTTCATGACCAGATCAGCTCTGTAGTCAAGAAATCATTTTATGCGCTTTGTCAAATCCATTCCATCCACTCAATTTTTACGCCTTCGGCTCTAACCACTTTAATCCTGACCTTAGTTATCAGCCACCTCAATTATTGTAATATTTATTCTGGCCTCCCTGAGTATGAGATCTGTCGATTACAAACTGTACAGAATACTGCTCTTCATATGCTGTCTCACATTTCAAAATTTGACCACATCTCCCCCCTCTTCTTACAGCATCACTGGTTGCCCGTTTCTTCTCATATTACAATTTAAAGTCCTAACTTTGGTTGACAAAACTTTGCTCTCTGGTTTGCCTTTCTGTCTCTTCTCCTACTTTCCGATTCCTCTTACCCTGACTCAATCTCTTCGTTCTATTCACATTAATCGTCTTTACCGCTTCTCCATAACTTGTGCAAGATATTATTCAACTCGGTCATCTGCTTTCTACTTCTACACCCCTTATCTCTGGAACAATCTGCCCCATGACCTCCGTCTGGAACCCACGTATTCTCTTTTCAAGTCTGCCTTGAAAACTCATTTCTTTTGGCGGGCCTTTAACCTTTCCAGCTAGTGAGCTCAGATAGCTCTGCTTGTATCCTCCTCACTCCCACTCTTTTCTTTGCCTTGTGTTTATATCCTTTTACTTTACTGTTATTGCTGGATTTCCTTTCTAAATTTTAATTATTTTAAAATTTATTTTGTAAACCGCTTTAATTAGTTTTGAAAGGCAGTATAACAAATTTTAAATAAACCATAAACCATATAATACCTGCTGGCAAGCGAATTGCCCAAATGCCATACAAAAGAGTGGTGCTAGACCTCAGAAGTGAGCCTCTTGATACCCTGGACCCATTATTTACAATACCCAGGCTGACGCTACCACTAAGTGAACCAGGAGCTGTTTTGGCTTTGAGTGACTTGGAAGGAGAAATAACTGAGGTAATATGAGAAGAGGAGCCCCTGGGAGATGCCACCTAGTCGAGCCAGATGTTTCCGAGTAACAGCGTGGCCTTGTTGGTGAGGACTCCAGCTTAAGACCCACCTTGGACCTCCTTGCCCAGGTTATATTAGATCCTATTTGGACTTTGCTGGTTTCATTAGAAAACTAAGGGGCATGGTTACAAAGGGGTGCATCATAAGAGTGTGGTGAGGAAATGAAATCGGTGCAGAGGCCTGCATCAACTTCAGGGGGCATGTGGAGCACTGTAGAAACCTGCACATGGGTGCATGTAACGCCATCCATTGAGGTTGCATTAAGTGCACTTGCACTAACGGCAATAATCACAATTAAGACGTGCCCATAACGACTGTGCTAATTGCAATGTGTTGTCAATACCCATCTTCCACCTGTAAACTACTTTGTCTCCACCCAATCGCACACTAACCTGTTAGCATGAGATTTTTAGCGCTGAGCCCTGCACTAGCTTTTAGCCCAACACGCTTACTGTTTACGAAACCCCACGCTAGCGGTTAGCTCGGTTTAGTAAACCAATATTCCGAAACCAACATTCCTAAGTTTTCTCAGAGACTTAAAGAGGGCTGAGGTCTCCAATAATGACATAGGGGACTGTAAGGGCCAAATACAGGTTTTCGTCATCTGTGCAAGCAGAACTGATCCAAGATAAGCTGTTTGTCCATAGGAAACTTGAAAATGTGGAAAACTGGCTGCAGGCATTAAATCTACACATTCTTAATTCCCCTGAACACTGCTTTCTCCTTTGCAAAGTTCTTGAGATTTATGAAAGAGGGAGCAGAGGATGTGGGTAAATCATACCTCCACCTACACTCTGCCTAAACCTAGCTCCAGAGCACACCTACATTTGTTTAAAAGTACTCTCCTTCTTGTCACCATGGATAACTCTGGGAGTAATTTTATAAAACCCCTCGCTCTATGCTCTATGCCTCTGTGCTTGATAAATCCTTCCCGTGCGTGTAGCCTTGTATTTTATATAATTACAATGCAACTATGACTCTGCTCTGCCCAACTGCACCTAACCACAGATCACATAGAAGAAGGCACACATTTTCCGTGTGTGCACTTTTAATGCGTGTATCCGGTCATGCAATTTCATAAAAGCCCTTTTCCGCATGTAAAAGAGGCTTTACCCGCAAAAAAGCTTTAGAAAAATTGCTCCTTAAAGAGCCAAGTTTATCCATTCAAGTGGTTTGAATTTCAATAAAAGCGCTTACGTGGTCAGCACTGCTGCCGACCTCATACCTGCTTTTGGATATCAACCAGAATACGCATACTTCTTTCTTTTGCCGTTTGACTGTTTATTGAAAGTTCAACACAAAAAACATGCAAATAAAATAAATGCATAAAATATTTAGAAACAGAAGGAAGGCAATGCTACCCTTAGGAAAATTGCATGATTTGACTTATTTAAAACACAGAGGAAATGTAAACAATTTCATACTATTTATTTGCTAATAATATGCCCCAGACGATATAAGAACAAACATAATCAAGTACACAAAATAACTCAGTAAAACCACTAACAACATTAATAAAGCAAACATTAACACAAAAGCCTCCTTGACTTAACAACTTTGGCTAAGTCAACAAAAGCTCCTTGGCCTAACAGCATTTTTCTAATCAATAAAAGCCATCTGCAACAGCCATAAAAAGCGACAGAACTATGCTCTGTTCTTAGCTCCTTAGGAATGTTTCCATAGCTCTGGGGCATATCTAGAAAATGCCTTCATGCCTCATCCAGGTTTCAGAAACTTCAACTCAAACAAGCGCAGTGGCTTCAGAAGAAAATATTGAAAAGAAATTGAAACTCTCAAAGGTTCATATCTTACCAATTTCTCCTTCAAAGCAGTAGGCACGGCCAGAAAGAAAGCCTTACATATAACAATTAATGCTTCAAGGGGCGTGCTTACTAAAGTGCGCCAATGGTTAGCGCATGGTTTTCCATACACCAAGTGCTCCATGCTAAAAGTTAGCCTGGGGCCCTGTCACCAAAATCCCATGATAATTGGTTAGTGCACAACTGGGCAGGAAGTGGGTAGACTACAGGTGGAATGTGGGCACTGATGGTAAAACGTGGTGAGCGCAGGCATCTTCATTACCCGCTAAATGAGGCTGTTTCAGTTAGCGTGGGTGCACTTCATGCAACCTCAATGGGTAGCGTTGTGCATCTGTAATACCAGTGCAGTAACAGCAGGGGGGGACAGATGAACATGCACTCTGAGGTTAGCAAAGGCGTATGCACTAGAATCACTGCTCATCCGTGCTTAGTCTACTTTAATAAACATATCCCTAAATGTTATTCTATATATAACGAGAAGCCAGCAAAGCTCATCCAAGGCCAATAAAAGTGGGTCAGATAATTAAGACTTGGAAAAATTCTTGATGCTGTTGGGTCAATTGCCTCTTAATAGGGATGTGCACTATCATTTTGCTCAGTTTCTTTGTCGTTTGCAGATTATTTTCCTTTAGCTTCATTCTAGTTTCATAAATTTTGGTTTGTTTCATTTTTGTTTCTATACATTTTCATTTCAGGGCAATTTTGTTAATTAAGAAGTGGTTGTGGCTGCTGCCCACGCACAAAAAAAAAAAAACAGCTGAAAGGTTTCTAGGTAAAAAAAAGAAACCCCCACCTGTTTTTTCTTACTTTTGTTAATAGTTGTCATGACTTGACCTCAAGTCTGTGATCGCTGAGTTAGAGGGCAGTCATCTTTTACGATGAGTTATTGCATCTTCTAGGATTCCAGATCTAGCCAGCATATGTGAATGGGGATTTCTCGTGCTCTCTACCACTTTGAATAGCCAGGATGAATTGGTTTCTAGAGAGTGGGGGCCCAAATCAGAGATGTGCTCTACTTATGGAGGTGTGGGGCTACTGAGGCAACTTTCACTACTTATATTTTATGCTGCATTAGGGCTGTTGTTGTTGTTAAGCGCCGTCGAGTTGGTGTCGACTCATGGCAACCCTCTGGATAAACTGTGTTCAGTCTTCAGTCAGGCAGCTCATTGCTGAGAGAGTGGCACCAATAGCTGATGTTATTGTATTGATCCATCGCATTGCTGCCTTCCTCTTTTTTCTTTGACCTTCTACCTTGCCAAGCATGATGGCTTTCTCTTCGCATGATGTGTCCAAAGTATGAAAGTCAAAGTCTTGTCAACTTAGCTTCTAAGGAAAGCTTAGGTTTAATCTCCTCTAGTACCGACTGGTTTGTTCTTTGGGCAGTCCATGAGATACACAGTATTCGTTGCCAGCACCATAATTCAAAGGCATCAACTTTCTTCCTGTCTATCTTTTTCACTGTCCAATTTTCACATCCATATGACATTATTGAAAATACCATGACTTGAGCAAGTCAAATCTTTGTATGGAGAGAGACATCTCTGCTCTTGAGAATCTTGTCTAGGTTCTTCATAGCCATTAAGCCAAAAGCAATGTGTCTTCTGATTTCTTGACTGTTTATTGTTTCTTTATTGATAGTTGATCTAAGTAGGTTAAAGCTGTTCACTATTTCAATTTCTTCTCTATCAATGATGAACTTATTGATTTACGAATTATCAGGATCTTTGTCTTCTTTACATTAAGGTGCAGGCCCATTTTAATACTATGTTCCTTAAAATTGAGAAGCAAATGTTTCAGATCGTCTTCACTTTCAGCCAGGAATGTGGTATTATCAGCATAGTGAAGGTTGTTGATGAGTCTTCCACCAATCTTCACACCTCGGTTATCTTCATACAGTCCTGCTTCTCTGATGATTTGTTCTGAATATAAATTAAACAGATAGGGGGAAGTATGCAGCCTTGCCATACACTATTGCTGATTTTCAACCATTCAGTTTCTCCTTGTTCCGTACGAACTGTTGCTTCTTGATCAATGTAAAGGTTGTGCAAGAGAATGATCAGGTGTTCTGGAACATCCATGTTTCTTAATGTGGCCTAGAGTTTCTCATGGCTTTCACAATCAAAAGCCTTGCTGTAGTTGATAAAACACATGTAAATATCCTTTTGATATTCTTTTGTCTTTTCAAGGATCCATTTCACATCCACAATGATGTCTCTCGTTCCTCGCCCTTTCCTGAACCCTGCTTACACTTCAGGCATTTCTTGTTCCAGGTAGTTGTAGTCTCTGCTGAATGATCTTGAGTAGAATCTTGCTGGCACATGGGATCAGAGCGATTGTGCGATAATTTCCACAGTCAGTTGGATCACCTTTCTTCAGTATTGGTATAAATACAGATCTTTTCCAGTCAGCTGGCCATGATGTTGTCTTCCAACCTTGTAAGTAAGGTAATAGCTGCATCCGATTGCTGTAATACTTCAATGGGAATACCATCAGTGCCCGGTGCTTTGTTCTTTGATAAGGCTTTCATTGCTGCTTGGACTTCTTCTTTCATCACCAATGGTTCTTGATCATAAGGTACAGGTTGAAACAGCTGTTGGTCCACTTTATTTTTATTGTATAATGACTCTGTATATTATTTCCACCTTTTCTTGACCTTCTCAGCATTATTCAACATGGATCCTTGAGCATCTTGTAATATCCCAGTTCGAGGCTGGAATTTTTTCTTCAACTCTCGTAGCTTTAGGAAAGCTGATCTTGTTCTTCCTCTAATAGTTTCTGCTTCTATTTCCTTGCATGTGTCATTGTAGTACTTGTCTTGTCTTGCTGCACATTGGAAATCTTTGTTGAGTTCTGTGATTGCCTCTTTCTCCTCTGGTTTTAGCTTCCCTGCATTTCTGAGCAATTTTCAGAGTTTCTTCAGTCATCCATTTTGGCTTTTTTTGCTTGTTTAACTTTTGTAGAGACTTCTCACTTTCTTCCAACGCAACCTTTTTGATGTCATCCCATAACTCTTCTGGAGCACTGTTATTTGTATCTAAAGCAGCAAATCGATTTTGCAGGCAGTCTTTAAATTCTGGTGGTATATTCTCAAGGTCATATTTTGCTACATACATGAGTGGCTTGCTCTTTTTCAACTTTAGCTTGAGTTTGCATACTAGTAGTTGGTGATCTGTATCACAGTGAGCTCCAAGTTTTGTCTTTGTTGGTGTTATAGAGCTTTTCCATTGTTGACTTCCACAGATGTAGTCAATTTGATTTTAGAGTAATCCATTGGGTGAAGTGCATGTGTACAGCTGCCGCTTGTGCTGCTGGAAGAAGATTATTTGAGATTAATAGATTGCTGGTCTTGCAGAATTCTATCAGTCTTTCTCCAGCTTCATTTCTATTGTCAAGTCCATATATTCCAACCAGTTTGCCACCTTCTTTGTTGCCAACTTTTGCTTTCCAGTCACCCATGATTATCAGGATATTTGCATGTTCTGTCAATTTCAGCTTGTACCTGTTCATAGAACTCATCAACTTCATCCTCTTCTGCAGCTGTTGTTGGGGCATATACTTGAATTATAGTTGTGTTGATGAGTATTCCTTGTAGACGAATAGAAATTTGGAGCCCGATTCATGGAGGGGGACGGCCAAGCCGTCAGGATGTCCCTGATGAAGATGGAGCTGTGTGGACCAGATTCTGGTCTGCAGGAACAAAACGTTCACGTGGTAGCCAGAATTGGGCCTGAAGACGGCCCGGCGTGCCCCCTCTACTTGCAGGGATGTCTTTCCTGCAGGCGCCCCAACATCTGCAGCTCTGGCCCCCTCATTTCCCCACTGCCCAACCCACGGCTGGCCTGCCATGGCCTGGATTAGGTCAAGGAGACATCCCCCACCCAGCCCCGGCCCCAGGTGGGATCCTCGGGCCCGATCCAGCCAAAACTGGTGGTATAAGCAGCATGTCCCCACGGACCTGGCAGCACGTACAGGGCCATGACCAGAACAAGAACACAGGAAAAATTACCAGAGATTCTATTGACCTGCAATACTCAGGGTTAGATATCGTAAGTTAGTAAATACAGTACCTAAGAATTCCATGCTAATTTTACTCACACCAAAGATGCTTTGTTTTTGCACACTTCAATAACTTTCAGTGCCAAAGCCATCAAGATATCGAGCAAGCTTCTTTTTTTGCCTTGATTTTAGAGTTTAGCACAACCACTATCTATATCATAATATCTAATTCCGTACTATCATTTAATCCCAAAATCTTTCTAATCTTTTTCTATATAGATATCCAGTATGATGTAATTTGTACACGTTCGGATATGAAGTGAAGGCCCATTTTACACAGAACATCGAGATGGGAATTGGGATGTCCACAGTTCCCCCAGTATTTTACAAAAGACTCTACCACACATGGAGCCTTTCGTAAAATGCTATAAGGACAGGCAGGACTGCATGCGTATTTGCCGGCGTGTCCAGCAGGAGCAGCAATTTTCAAAAGGTGCACATGGGAAAAAAGAGCATCCTGTTCTCCCCAAATTTCCCTGTCCACAGCTTTTTAAAGTAGCTGCCCCTGACAGCATCAGTCACCCCAATCCTGCACCCCTCCAACATCATTAGTATGGTTGAATTTTGCTTTATTTACTGCCTTAACTATTTACAAGGCGGTTTACAATATATTAAAATCACACAAGAAAGAACAGATGAACTACAGAGTGGGAAGGCTAAGGCTCAGCGGGATTAGATACTATTTAGCTTGTTGAACTGTTGACGTTCTGCTAGTTGCTTGTGCATATACATACCTCTGAATTTATGCACATGCTAGCTATTGATATGCACTTGCACAAGCAATTTTTACAAACGCTTAATTTTCAGTCACACAAATGAATGGCCAAACGAGCCGGCAATGCAGAAGCCTAGATGCTATTGTGATCTGACTTAACTAGCTTAGGGGTTACTTTAGAAGACTTATTTGCAATTTCCACATGTAAAATCAGGCAATTACATATGTAAATAGAATTCAGATGGAAATGCTGATTTTAGAAGAGGCCGAACTTACACATGAATGTCATTACTATGTAGAAATGTCAAGGGGGCATGTTGGGAGGTGGTTAGAAAGTGGTCTGGGGGTTTTCAAAATCTATAGGCCCGATACTGGGTTGGGCAGGCTATGTGCCCCTACGGCACATAGCCCTGCCTGCCGACCCTTAACCCTGGACATTCATACAAGGATCATATGTGGGCCCCAGCACTGAATATCCGGGGATCGCCGCACACGCCAGAATCTGCAGTAGCTAACCGGGCAGCAGTGATATTGCATGCTGCCTTAGCTCCTGTGCCTTAAAGATAGGCCAAGGTTTTCCTCACCTATCTCTTAGGCGTAGGTTGCTAACTGGGCAGCCTGCAATATCGCTGCTGCCCGGTTAGCGACAGTTTTGGTCTCCACTCCACCCCAGAACGCCCCCAACATGCCTCGATGCTAATTTGATAACATTGCGACATGTAGGGGAGTTAGAAGGGGATATTCAACGGCACTAGCCGTGTAAGTGCCGTTGAATATCCCCATTGAAGGTATTTACATGGTTTACTGGGCTGTAAACCGTGTAAATGCGTTCCGAAAATTGGGCCCTATATATTTATTCCCCATTTCATACAGGGAATATACATGTATAATTGTAACAATGTGCTGCTACCTGCCTGTGAAATGTTGATTAAACATTTGCCTCGTGGTTGTCAAATGTACTTCAAGCACATATCATACGTGGATTTAACAGGAGCCTTATTCAGTTTGTGGTCAACAGGTATACCAGCAAAAGGTTCCTCTCTGTTTCTCTTGTTCCTGCTGCCTCCCATCAAGACCCAGCTATTGCTTCAGGTTACATTATCTACCGGGAACTTCTCTTAGTCAACCCTCTCTCCCGTGGATAAAGTCAGGAAGTGCCGTAGGAAAACACTATGGTCAGGTTAAATGGAGTCCACCTCTCACCAGAGACTTGTGGAGGCTCCTTGACCTCCCATATCTTCAGTGACAGTGTTAAGAGTGTGCTCTCTGTTGAACCCACATCTCCAGGGCTTGATTTGAGGGGCAATAAAAAGGAAGGCAGTTCCGCTTGTTAGCAGAAAGTAAAACGTGTTCTCCTTATTAAAGGGAATGAGAATGAAACTTCTGCTGTAGCAATAATTATTAAGGTGGGCTCAGTTCTACTGTTTTCAAAGCACAGATGCACTGAAGACCCTGCGGAGAGGAGAGTCCACATGGTATCTGATGTCTATCTCTCACCTTTGATCTCTGCACTTCAAAATTTTAACACAGCAGTCTGTCTTTCTACCTCCTCAAAATAGTTTCTTGCAAAATGCATCATATTGCACAGACAGCGGGAAGACCAATGAAGAGCCCTATTTGTGGGTATGGGAAAAATGCTTAGCAAATAGGGGCCTAAGTTTGTACCTGAGACAATAGAGGTTAAAGTGATTTTCCCACGGTCATCAGAAGCTTTGTGCTTTGCACCGTATTGACTACTGCTCTATTTTTATCTCGTTTTTGACTAATGCTCTGTATTGTCTCGACTAGATTGTAAGCTCCGACGAGCATGACTCTGACGAGCAGGGACTGTCTCTTGTATGTTTATCTGTACAGCGCTGCGTGCGTGGCGCTATATAAGTGCTCAATAGTAGTAGTAGAAGAAACAGGAGTTGAACGCTGGCTTCCCCAGTTATCAACTGGCTCCAGGGTGATGCAGTTCTAGTTTTGTCCTATTGCAGGCAGGGACTTGTAGTTTTGCTTTTCTTAGGGAACGTAATAACAAAATCAGAACTGGAAGCCCCTTCGAGCAGTGGAGTATTGCAAGGACCGGATTAACCCGTCCTGAAAAAACAGAGCCGGCTTGCAAACTTGTTCTCGGCTCTGCTGCTATAACTCCTCAGCTGCTCCTTTGCTTTCACTGATATTTATTTCGGCAGTCCAATGCATTGTGATACGGCGCTCTTGCGCCGCACATAACAACGTAAGAAGATGAGCTGAAATTGTATCACTAAGAATAATGGAATCGCTTCAATGTGATATCAGTTGCAACCCTTCACTAATGTGTTATTGTGATTATAAAATGTTTACCAAAAATATAGTTGTTACTGAACCAAGCAAAGAACATTTTTTGGCTAAACCACAGGCAACCTGGTTTCCTCTAGCTGAAACAAATGACTTATTTGTTGCTGTTAGAATCCAATATGCAAAACTGTGCTATATTTTGATAATTTTATTTGTCTAGAATCAAAGAGCCCAATATGCACTTATCTGGATAGCAGACAACGTTATACGGATAAGGGCCAGTGTTATCTGCATAGTGCTACTGATATGTCTCCTGATCGTCTTGGCGCTATCCGGATTGTGCTGGGGCAGTTCACAGGCAGAGCGGGGGTGGAAAGAGGTATTATCTGAATAGAGTGATTATCGGTACCACTAGCTGAATATTTATTTATCAAGATTTGATAATACTGCTATTCTATTTTTATATCCGTGGTGATTCGAACAAGTCTACATCAAAATCAGAAATATAAAATAACATGATCTAACCTCATAGACATAGATGGCACAAAAACAAAATAAATATGCATAACTTAGGAAAGCAAAAAAAGCTGTCTTAAGTGCTGTGCGGATGGGTTCTATGCATAGTAGCTGAATATAACTGCTGTCTCGATGGTGCTGCATTGACCAGATAATCAGTGCTGGCCACTATCCAGATACCAGCACTAAATATCCACATTTTATCAAACTGTGGTGGTTAAATATTGGTCCAAAGATTTTTAAATTCATCAAAGTATACTATAGATAGTGCGATCACCTGCTGACAGGGGCAGGCTTACTAACTTGTTAATAGGTTACTGTGCATTAAGCCCCAAAAGCAGGGCTGGCTCAACCATTAGGTAAACTAGGCAGTCACCAAGGGCGGCAAATTCAGGGAGTGGCAAAGAGCAGCAACAATCAAAGCAGCCAAGGTTTAAGGTCTGACTAGGTCGCCAAAACCTTGAACCAACTCTGGGGCTGCCCAAAAGTTAGCATGGGAGGTGGCATACATCTACACTGTTGGGAGCGTGCCCAGCAGGTACCCCTGCAGTTACCGCAGGAAGACAAACCTCACTGCGCTAACTGCGGAGCACACCTAATATGGGTGCACTTACTGACATCCATTGGGAAGGTAGTAAGTACCGTGATGTACCGTCAATGCCCACATTCTGCCCCTAACCTGCCCAGTCACTGCCCCAGCTCATGCTGAGCGGTTAGCGTGGGACTTTTACTGCATGACCCCATACCCATAGTGTGCAGTAAACCCCTCACTAACCATTAGCAAACATGCCACGAAATGCTGCAGTATGGTCTCATACAGAGTGTTAATGTACCAGAAGATACTGATTAATTAGCAATCAGATCAAAGGATCAAAAAGCCTGAGAAAATTTAGCCTTATTTTTATTTAATGCTGGAAATGTGCATAAAGTCAACCTGCAAAAATCAAAGCTGGAATAAAATAGATGAATAACATTAATCATACATGCACAAAAGATAGACGCTATATACTTAGGCGGATGTGATCTGCTTACAGGAGCCGGGAATGTGATGAAGCAAAGGTTGGGGAATGAGGACTGTAACCTGGCGAGCGCCATACAGAAAGATGCTGTTATTTAAAATGACATGGAGTAAACAGATGTTTTCTGATTTGTTTCATGCCCTTTGTAATTTGAAACAATGGAAACAGCAACACATTTTGGTTCCTTTTTATGTTTAGCATGCAGTAAAAAGATCGAGCAGCACTAAATGGTGTTGGCATGTGCTAAAATGCATAGACAACGAAAAACAAAACGAAATGAAAATATTTCTCGTGCAGACTCCAGGTAGTAGCTGGGGAGAAAATCACGGGCGAAGCTGTAGTAAATGGCCAAAGAAATGCACATTCAGCCTGGACTGGAAGGTGCAGAGAAAGGGAGGACCAAAGTATTGTCTCTTTAAAAAGAAAAGTGCCTTATTGCTGCAGAGCTGCTAGACTACATTGGGTCATGGGAATGCAGCTTCCAGGCCATGCCGCCCATTCCCTTGCCTTCCCCTCCTCCACCTCTTTCTCTTCTGGCATGAAAACAGCCATGCCAAGGGGCTGCCAACATAAATTCATAAAGCTTTGATTGCTAGATGTATGTACAGTTGGTCTCTCTTAATTAGAAATATTTTGTTTCAGGTCCAGATAGCCCAGATAATGTCAAGCCATCTCTTGTTATTCATCTAATAAACACATTTTAGTATATCTCACAGTGATGATTGAAACTGAATGTTATTCCTTCTATTTTTCTTAATTGCAGAGTGGCCAGTGACTAATTAAGCTTAAGCTTTCTTAGAAAGGGCTGTAACATTTTCTTGCTTGACACTTATTTTACCTGTTCGGGTGGGGGTGGGTGGGAGTGGGGGGGGGGGGGAGTGAAGACTGCAAGACCAAAATTACCTACTCTTCACTTTTGTTTCTGATCCTATCTTCTGTGCCCACTGCCTCCCCTCCCCCTTACCAAACCTTGCTTTTTTTGCCAGAAGTCATTGTAATTTACTGACAATTTGTCTCTGTCACCCACTGCATGTCACTCCAGTCCTGCAGGATTCAACTTTATAGTGATGCACGACAAGCAGATGAGAAGAATCTGTAATCTGAATTGAAATAAGGCACCGAAAGAGGCTAATTTCATTCTAACATAATTCTCACAGAACATAAAGGGAGAAATGCTACATTTACAGAAACAGGTTTTTTTTGTTATTATAGCTGTAGAAAGCTTTTTTTCAGTTTGTTCAGGGAGCCTTCAGTTATTCTTTCAGATAAAGCTTTTATTTTTGAAGGATTAAGCCTTGCATTTTAATAACATGCATTTTCAATTAAGTGCACTAAGATTCATGGATGTAACTACTGCTTAAACTCTAAGTAATAGTTGCAAGTAAAAATCAGATGACAAATTAGGCTTTTGGTAAATTACATTCAAATTAATTCCTATAAATGGGTTAGAAATGGGTTTTTAGTTCTGATTGGCGACAGAGTCACTGTTTGTGTCCACTGCATTTGTTAAAGTATATTTCAGGTCAGATTGTGATCCATATTGCTCAATATTAATTGAGCCCATGCGCTTCAGGTTTCACAGACCACTAATGAGTGAGTTTTGCTTTTTCATGGACATCTTTTTAAAATACATCATTGCTCTCATGCTAAATATTTGTCCAGGCACTAAGTCACTGTCCAGCTGTAGCTGCCATAGTTTTTAACCTACAAAATATGGTTTATCTTCTCTCTTTTATATAAGGAAATATTTTTAAATGGCTGTTTTGGATAAAGCAGTGGAATTAAGTGAAAAGAGCCTGGAGAAAGAGCTCCCTTCTTAAAGCTGCAGAGCTGGCCTGATTATTTTCGGAACCACATCTTTCAATTCTTCACTCTGCGCCACTCACTTGGCATCCTATTTCTAGGGTTCCATTCTTCTGCTTGAAAATATCCTATTTTTCATGTACTTTTACCAGAAGAAGTACACACTAGGGGCGTGCAGGCAGGCCCGTACCTAGCCCTGTGCGAGCGGTGCGGCCGCACAGGGCGCAAAGGCCTTAGGGGCACATTTTAGCTGTCTTCTGTTGCCTGCCGCCGCCACTTTTTCTTCTCTCAGCGGCGGCAGGCAAATGGCAGGACAGCTAAAATGCGCCCCGTAAGCGTTCCGCCGGCATTCTAAGGAGGGAAAGATCTGCTTAGCATGCCGGCAACTTGCACATCAGGCACGCCTCTTCTCTCCCACCGTGGGGGGGGGGGGGGGGAGGGGGGGGTGAGTGCCTGATGTGCAAGTCGCACAGGGCGCGATCTTCCCTCGGTACGGCCCTGCATGCAGGCCAAATATTTTTGTTTTGTGCCATTTATGGGATTTTTGGGTCCCTTTAACTGAAGTACAGCAAGCAGTTAATGCGCATTTCACACGCAATAACTACCTGCTAGGGCCCACGATAACTGTTACTGCAGGGGCACGACAATTTCCCCATGCTGATTTGAATGCTAACTGCCGCTCTTGAGTTCAAGTGCTGAATAGGTGGGGTAGGGGTGAAGAATGGGTGTGGTGAGCCCATTGCAGTTAGAGCAGGGGGCCGGGGGCATATGAATTTCAAATATGGGCAGATGATATCTTGATTTATGAGCGGTTCTCAGTTCTCATGGTCACAATCTCACTGAGGACTATAGATTGTTTTGCCATCATTGTGCAATGGATGGCTGACAATGGGTTGGTAAAGTGGTCTCAGGGGGTGGTGGTTATTACGCTGTGCTCTAAAGTTATACCAGTCAGAAAGAAGGTCCGATACCTTGGTGTTTTGCTTGATGCAAAATGTTCTTTTCGTGATCAAAGTTCAAAAGTAGTATGTGATGTATTTTTTAAATTGCTCTCTGTGCGAGCTTCATTTGTATTGAGAACCTGCCAATTTTCAGACTTTGGTGTGCCACCATCTTGACTACTGTAACATGGTCTATTTGGGTTTGCCCCAGTTTTTTCTGAAGCCTTTCCAGTTGGCAAAGAATGCGACGGCGCGAGCGATGAGCCATGTTGGAAGTATGACCACATCACCCTAGTCCTTTACGAACTTCATTGGCAACTCATTGTCTATTGATTACAATTCTAGTGTCTCTGTTATGTTTTCAAGACGATGCTTAACGTTGTGGCATCTGAACGATGCTCCCTTATAGCCCCTTATGTCCCTGGTCGATCTTTGCTCTCTGGTTCATAATATGCTGCCAATTGTCGTAGTTCGAAATGAGAGCACACGATTCAGGGTCTTTTCAATTGTTGGTCCTAAATGATGGAATTCTTTGCAAATTGTTCTATGTAGTCCTGGTCAGAGCTGCACTAAGGGCTATGCAAGTATAGAAAGAGCACTGATATTATCACTGGCTCCTAGGAAGCTGTGAAAGAGTGCGTTATTGCATGTGTCGGGGGGGGGGGGGAGGCAGTGGATTTGTTAGATGCACAGGGTGCATTTCTAGTTTGGCATAGTCCTGGTTTTGGTGACTTTTTAGACTTTCAAAAGAGCTTAAAGGTCCATTTCTTTCGACTTCTTTATACCTGAGAAGTATTGCTTTAATCTGTTTTTATAAGATACATTTTATTTGCTTTGTTTATAATTATGTTGCTCAGTAATATATTGATGGGCGGGTGCTAAGTGCAATAACTAAAATAAGTAAATAAATATTGCATACCGACTGACAATGCTGCCAGAAGCGAGGGTTTGGATTTAGGAGCCAGGTCAAAATCTTACAAGCCAGTGGCTGTGACTTCCTTGCACCTCATGCCCTCGGTTGTCTCTGTTCTCTACTGAAGTCAAAGTAGTGCGTGAGGGGCGTGGTTACTCATGGTAAACATCCGTTGGTGTACCTCAGGTGCCATGAGGCCCATTCTTTGCCTTGGCTGTGATGGCATTTAACATTGCCACATGTTAACCCGTTAAACATGCCCCTGACTTACTTTCCTCTAATATCAGCCTATTAGTAGTCAGCTGCTCTAACTCCTCGAGGGATTGGGCATTTTTGATTGGGGTTCCTGATTATGGAATACCTTGCTATCTGATATCTCTTTGATTTCGGAGTTCACTTAGGCCAAAATGAGCCAGTACTTCGTAATAAGTTTGTTTATTTATTTATTCAGATTTAGCTCACACCCTTTTAATACTAGCAGAAGGCATGTTATATTCAGGTGCAGAAGGTATTTCCCTAACTGCAAAAGGCTCACAATCTAGGTTTGTTCCTGAAGCAATGAAGAGTGGAGCGACTTGCCTAAGGTCACAAGGGACATCAGTAGGATCTAAACACTGGCTTCACTGGTTCTCAACCCACTGCTCTAACCTCTAGGTTATTCTACACAAGGTGGCCCCAGATTATCAGGGATCGACTGAGTCGGTCTTGATTTTGCATCAGAGCATCCAGAAGTACAAATCCACAGCTGTAATGGGGTTTGTTCCTGACAATCTATAGCGACCTGGTGACCTTTTTTATTATTTATTTTATTAGAGTCTCTTTTATACCATGCTATTCAGCATCAGTGCAGTTTACAATGAACAATAAAATACACATTTCCGATGGTACTTTGTGTTTACAGTTAAACAGGTAATGCAACTTGGATAACAGGGTAACTATTTACAATTTAAGACATAATTGGGAACTCTTTTGACTTCAGTCAACGGGGTTCTGAGAGGCTTGTGAGGATGGTGCAGCGTCCTCATTGGCTTCTGGGTAAAACTGGAGGAAGAGGTGAAGTTTTAAGTACTTTCTGAACTGAAATAAGTCCTGGATTGATCGGATGCCATGAGGGAGGCTGTTCCAGTACCTTGGTGCGCAGAAATTGTAGGCCCTGCCTACTGTTGCCTTGGTGCATTGTGTTATTAATTTTGGGACTACCAGGGTGTTAAGTGTTACTGACCTTCTGTCCCTATTGAGAGGAGTTGTCTGGATTAGTTCAGTCAATGATGCCGACGAAAGCCCTTTAATAACCTTGAAGGTAAGTAGTAAGATCTTGTAAGTGATTCTACCTTGTATCGGGAGCCAGTGGAGATGTTTTAGGATGGGTGTGACATGGTCTTTCCTAGAAGCGCCATGTAGAACTCTTGCTGCGGCATTCATTGCAAGTTGGAGTGGATTTAAGGTGGCTTGAGGGAGACCTTGCAGGATTGAATTTCCATAATCAAAATGCGGTATGATTAGTGCCTGATAGATGGTTCTGAAATCGTCAGGTGCAAGCAGGGATCTTAGATGTCTAAGGGATCGGATTTTATGGTATACCGCTCTTACAATGTTTCCTATGTGCGCCTTCATATCCAAGTGCTGGTCTAAGGTCACGCCAAGGTATCTGATAGTGGGTTTGGTCTGGAGATCTGCATCCTTCACTTTTATGAAAGACGGAGCAGTGAAGTTTCAATTCCTTGTAATAAATAAAACCTCCGTTTTCTTGTGTTGGATCCTAAGGTTTTGGGATTGCAGCCAGTTAGAAACTTCATTTATGCAGTTTGTTATAGGTGTGAGGTTGGGTTTCTCTGTTGCAAAAGGCATGTATAACAGCACGTCATCAGCGTAAATAAGGCAGTTAACACTGAAGGACCGGATCAGGTTGCAGATAGGCTGCATGTATATATTGAACATCAGGGCAGAGAGGGAGGACCCTTGTGGAACACCTTGCTTTTGGTGGAACGGATCAGATGATGTATCGCTGGATCGTACCTGCTGCCATCTATCAGAAAGGTAGGACATACACCACTCAAGTGCTTTATCAGTGATTCCCTTCTCCTTGAGTCGTTCAAGGAGGCACTCATGGCTAACGGAGTCAAACGCTGCTGCAATGTCTAGGAAGACAAGGACGAACCCTTGGCTGATGTTGTCAATGCCTGTTATTATGCTACTGAAGAGTGTGGTGAGAAGTGTTTCAACACCATGGGCTTCTCTAAAACCGTGCTGGCATGGGTCCAGTGGTGCATTGGTATCAACATGATCTTGGATTTGTCTTTGAACTTCCCTTTCCATTATTTTTGCCAGAAATGGTATACTTGATATCGGTCTATATGATTCAGGCTTCTGAGGGTTGAGCTTGTTGTTTTTTAGTAAGGGTCTTACAGATGTGCGCTTGAAGATACGTGGGAAAGCTCCTGTAGTGAAAGATTGTTCCATGAGTCTAGATATGAAGGGACTGAAGTCGGTCCGAAGTTCTTTAATCCAGAACGCTGGGCATGGATCAGTTTGGGCGGTAGTCATGTTGATGCCACCAATGGTGTCCTCAATGCGTTGTTTGGATGGTATTGAGAAGATGGTGAGTGGTGTTTGGTCGTATGGTTCAGGGATAGTGCTAGGTGATGAGTTGTTATTGATCTTGCAGAGTTTGGATTGCAGATAGTCGGCGAATGTTTGAGGGCGGATATCGCTTATTTGCTCTGAGGCAGGTTCCTTTGTCAAACGCTTGACGAGAGCAAACAGGTCGTGTGGTTTGTTCAGAGATCTTTTTAGTATGTCTGTGTGATAACGCCTCATGGTTTCTGTCACTGAGGTGCGATGTGCTGCGAGATGTGAGTTATATGCATTCCGGTCTTCATCTGAGCGTGAGCGACGCCATCGTCTCTCGAGTTTCCTTAGTGTTGTGCGTGAGGTTTTTAGCTCAGCTGAATACCAGGTTGTAGAGTGACGCTTCCCTTGGAGTTTGTTAGTTGATGGACATACTGCGATTGAACTGAGTGTTTTATTCCAATCGGAGACTAAATTGTCCAGGTTGAGTGCCAATGAGGTAGTTAGTGGGAGTGTTGTTTTTAGGATTAGGTATTTGTCAAATGGTTGGAACCTTCTCGGAGGGGAGCTGGGATGGCCGCTCACTCTTCTTTCTTCATTTTGGCCACAACTAGGAAGGGGAACTTGGAATAAGATTAGCTTGTGATCTGACCATGGAACTGAGGTGATTGATAGATCAGGGATAGATGGTGCATTGAGGGATGTCTCAGTTGTGAATATTAAATCTAGAATGCCTCCTTTGACATGGGTTGAATCTTCGATTAATTGGCTGTATCCTAAATCCTGCATGGCTCCATGAAAAGCTGATGCATGGGAGACCTGCAGTGAGGGTAGATTGAAATCTCCTAGCACCCAACTTGATGAATGTGGGTTCTGGGTTTTGGAGGCCAAGTCAATTATCGTTGATAGGGCGTCTGGGACGGCTGATGGAGCTCTGTATAGTAGATTAAAAGAGCAGCACTTATTTGCTATAGAGATTGAGTCCAGGAGTGGTGAGCTGGTTGCGTCTCTTAGATTAAACTGAAGGTCAGATTTGATAATGGCGAGAACACCTCCTCCTCTTTTGTCATTTCTTTGACATGTATGGATTGAGAAATTGAATGGTAGGAGTTGGTTGAGTAGCACGTTGTCATCACAAGAAAGCCATGTCTCAGTGATCAGTAATAGGTCGAGGTTGTGTAGTGAAATCATGTCTGAGATGACCGGCCATTTCTTGCGAACCGATCGGGCATTTATCAGTGCGCATCTCAGATGTTGGGGAAGTGGGTTTACTTCCTGTTTCTTTTTCTTGTTATGTTGTAATGAGATGAGTAGAAGATGGTGGTGGGGAGTTCGGCTAGTTTCTCTTGTGCTGTAGAAGGGGGCGTCTTGCCACCTTATCTTGTAGAAGTGTGGGTGGAGCAAATGACAAATATTTTAAATAAATAAAACAGAAGCATCACAAGTTTAGCCTGCTGTTGAGTCACCTGGGGTTTCGGACTGATGCTCTTTGTGTTTTTTAGTCTGTTTGGTCTGTGGTATGTTCTCTCACTGGAATAAAGGTATGATTTTTCAGAGTAGTGTTTATATTTGATTTGATTTTGCCATTATGTTAACAGCTAACAGCCTACAACCACTCATTAAAACCGACCGCAGCATAAGACCAAGAAGAAAAGGAACCTTGGATACCATCAGCCC
This sequence comes from Ichthyophis bannanicus, assembly GCA_033557465.1. Taxonomy (NCBI): domain Eukaryota; kingdom Metazoa; phylum Chordata; class Amphibia; order Gymnophiona; family Ichthyophiidae; genus Ichthyophis; species Ichthyophis bannanicus. The sequence continues at coordinate 69,604,861 of CM066037.1, forward strand.
ACCAAAGGACTTCACCAAAACAAAACAGGTCACATCAAGAAGGGCACTTTCCCTGGCAGCGCCTGCCCTATGAAACTCTCTCCCCGACCATCTAAGATCAACCAAAGACCTCAAGGACTTTAGAAAGCTGCTTAAAACAACTCTATTTACAGAACACTTACAAGGACTTCACCTGAACTGATTCCTATGTGCAGTACCTACAACTCTCTGTAGGTCTTGATCTTAGATCACCTTTGTAAATGGCTCTAATCTTGTATATTGCTCACTATGTATTTAGCTCACCGGAAAAATCTAGCACTCTGCACTCCACATCACTCTTCTTAATCTCCCACTGCATGTTACTGACCACACACTTATCTCGATTGTTTGATGTGCTAAACCGCTTTGATTTAATGATAAAGCGGTATACTAAATCCGTCTAAATAAATAAATGTTAAATGTTGTACAACATTCTAGTTATTGTATTTATGTGGTTTTTATCAGCTTTGATATTGAGGATCTTGAAGGTGATTTTTGAATCAGCGTAAATGTATGTGCTTTGATATGATAGTGCATATTTTGCAGGTAGGCGCAGTAGAGGACATGTGGAGGCAGAGCGTGGGTGGAGTCTTCAAATATGAACATATATTATAATAAATTATTAATTCATGTACTCTGCACCTGCTTTCAAGGCCTGATCTCTGCCACTTAGTATTTTTATAAAGACACATAGGACCTTATGGGCTCGATATTGAAGTAGTCAGGCTATGCACTCCTATGGCACCTAGCCCTGCCTGCTCACTCTTAACCCCGGATATTCAATGCCTCTGCGACAGCGTTGACTATCTGGGTTCAGCACCAAATGGAATCCTCCGCAGAGCCTAACCGTGTAGCGGCAATATTGAACCGCTATACGGTTGGCGAGCCAAAAGCTGGCCTAGTTTTAGCCATGGATTGCTAACCGTGTAGCGGTCCAATATCGCCGCTCCATGGTTAGCGGCAGTCATCGTCTCTGTTCCGCCCCAGAAAGCCCCCAACATGCCCCGATGCTAAACGGATAGCATCGGGATGTGTTGGGGACTTAGTGGAAGATATTCAACAACACTAACCATGTGGGTGCCATTGAATATCCCTGTTTAAAGCATTTACACGGTTTACTTGACTATAAACTGTGTAAATGCCTTTCAAATATCGGGCCCGACGTGTCTTTGTAAAATAGGCTTAAAATATACGCCTGCTTACCCTCTTGTTGTAGACATCCAATTATAACATAACATAAAACATAACATAACTTAACTTAAGAACTGCCAGACTGGGTTAGATCAAAGGTTCATCAAGCCTAGTATCCTGTTTTCAACAATGACCAATCCAGGCCAGAAGTACCTGGCATATCCCAAAAGTAACCAGATTCCATGCTACTTACTGTATCCCTGGGAATTAGCAGTGTTTTTTTCACAGTCTACCTTAATAGCGGTTTATGGATGTTCTTCCAGGAATTTATCCAAACTTTTGTTTGAACCAAGCTACTGTAACTGCTTTTACCACATCCTCTGCCAATGAGCCCCAAAGCTTAATTATGCATTGAGAGAAAGCGTAATCCTCTTAATGTACTACTTTGTAACTTCATAGTGTGTCCCCTAGGCTTTGTACTTTTTGAAAGATCGAACAATTAAATCACGTTTACCTATTCTGTTCCACTCAGGATTCTATAGACGTCTATCACATCTCCTCTCAACCATCTGTTCTCCAATTTGAAAAGCCCCAACCTCTTTAGCCTTTCCTTATAGGGGAGTCATTCCATCCTCGTTATCATTTTGGCCACCCTTCTCTGTACCTCTTCTAATCCCGCTGTATCTTTTTTGAGATGCGGCGACCAGAACTGCACACTGTACTCAAGGTGTGGTCACACCATGGAGAGATAAAGAGACATTATGATATTCTCTGTTTTATTCACCATTATTTCCATATAATTCCTGGTATTCTGTTTGCTTTCTTGGCTGCTGCTCTATACTGAGCAGAAGATTTCAACGTATTATCCACAATGACGCCTACGGTCCTTTTCCTGGGTGGTAACTCCCATTGTGCAACCTGCATTCTTACTGAGATGCATCACTTTGTATTTGTCCACACTACACTTCATCTGCCATTGGGATGCCCAGTTTTCCATTTTCTCAAGGTCCTCTTGTGATATAACAACGTTGAATCATTTTGTGTCATCTACAAGTTTGCACGTGCTGTTCCCATTTCCAAGTCATTTATAAATATGATAAAATGAAGTGGCCCCTGTACAGATCCCTGGAGTACTCCACTATTCATCTTCCTCCACTGAGAAAATTGGCTATTTAACCCTAGTCTCTGTTTTCTTTCTTAACCAGTTCCCAATCCACAATAGGACATCGTCTCCTTTCACACGACTTTTTTTTTTTTTTAATTCTTTATTTTCATTTTACAACAACAAAGGAAAGGAAGACATACAGCTAAAAGACAAATACATACATGGAATATGATACATACACCAAAGTAAACCCCTGCCACCCCCCTCCCCCCTGCTTCTTCTCTAGGAAACTGAATCATACTCGAAGCGGGCGTGTACTGACATTATTGTGTTACAAAACCTAACAGCGATCTGAAACATGATGAGTGTACATTAAACAGACATGTCGAAGCAATGAGCAGATTGTACATGATCTTTGAGCATCTGCCATTTAGACAAGCGAGAATAAATTTGGGTATGGAAAATAGCTCTCCGAGATATCTGCTCATATTTACTATATAAGCAGACAAGGTTCCTCTATTCATTGACAGTAAGTCGAGAGCTATCCTTCCAAGTCCTCGTGATTAAACATATGGCTATACCCAGCATGAAATCAGGAGAAAGCGACCCTTCTTAGGAAGAGAGGGGACCGCCGTCACTGAGCGGAGTCCCACAGTCTTCCAAGAAAGAGGCTCGTGAAGGTGTAAGATAAATGGAATACGACCCCAGACCCGCCCCCAGTAAACCTGTAGTTAAGGACATTCATAAAGAACATGAGCGAGGGTCCTACATCAGTATGGCAAGACCTACACTGATCCCTGGCAGTTGTGTTCCATTGGGCTATTTTCCTAGAATATAAGAACATCTATGTGCAAAAAGGAAGAGAGTTTGGGTAACTGAGGCAGACCGGGAAACCCGCACTATTTTGCTCCAGAAAACGCTCTAATGCACAGGGGTTAAAGTGGTTTGCGGTTAGCGATCCCAGGCTTGTTGGACTCTACAAGTGACAGTATCCGTACCCTGACATAATAGTTATAAAAGTTAGAGGCTACCCCATGTGTACTACTAATAGAGTGAATTAGTTCTAATAGCCCGTCCTTAGTAGGGACAGAGGGCGGCATGATTGGAGCACTTTTGAGGCAGCATGGAAGCTGCATCAATTGAAAGTAATGTTTCGCAGGTAACGCAAATTCCCTGTATAAATCAGAAAAGGTTTTCCAACGAGCTGCAGAGAAGAGCTGTTGGGGTGTCCAGATCCCCCTGGAGTACCAGGGTCTGGAAGTAATCATACATGGCTGCTCGAATTTCTAACCGGAACTCTGGCTGAGTTAATAGGGCTCTATCAAAGAACCAGGCCCCCGGATTCCCTTGGAGTGCAGTAGTATGTTATTGAAAAGAAATAGCAGCATGATCTGAAATATGCTGAGAGTGAATCTTTGCAGCGTCCACCTGAGGAACCAGCAGTTTTGATATCAGAAAGAAATCGATGCGAAACTGGGATTTGTGAGGGGAAGTGAAGAAGGTAAAGTCAATCTCATTGGGGTGTAGTAACCTCCATAGATCGACTAGAACAATATCTGTGTTCACAGAGATTAGCGCGATGTGACTCTTGGGGGGACCACTTGTCCTAGGCGGCTATTTGTCAATCAGGGGATCAAGAACTAAATTGAAATCCCCCCCAATATCAATGAAGTATTAGCAGAGGCCTGCGCAACCTGAGCAATAGTAGCAAAAGAGCAGGGTCATCTACATTAGGAGCATAAAGGCATATACATGTAACTTTAAAGTTACCTATCTTGAGGTGAACTCGGGACCATCTACCCGCTGTATCTGAGCAAGTCGCAATAATAGTAGCATGCAGAGAGTTCCTATCCAATATGGCAACCCCACATTCCCTAGAAACGGCTGGGGAATAGGCGGCCACCATGTAAGGTTTAATATTGAGTTTGAGAGTTTCCTTCGAATTGAAATGTGTTTCTTGGAGGAAAATCAGGTCCGCAGCGTCATGACTTAAATAACTTAGGATTTTCCTCCGTTTTATCGGATTATTGATTCATTGTACGTTCAATGAGAAAATCTTACATGGTGCCATCAATCGATAACAGACATTTTAGGTAAGAGCACTTGAAAACTTACAACATAATCAGAAGCTGTACAATAATGACATAAGCACCAAGTATGCTGGCCAATACACCCAAATTGAAAAGTATGTACCAAAGTAACCTAGAGAAGAAGCAAAACCCCCAATGAATATGGCGACCAGATGTCTGCGGGAGGAGGCCCTAGAGAGGAAGATAGAGACATAGTAAAAGAAAAGAAACACCAGAGTCCATAAGTAACACTGTCTCTGATACTCGTCGAGGCTACTATGGGTAGATGGAGTCGGGTCCCAGATATCTTCAAAATAAGGCAACAAACCGCCCTCGACAGACTCTTCGCTGAGCCGCGGTAAATCCAATATGGCAGGCACAGCGGATATGAGAGTACTGGTAGGAATATTCTGGAAGTCAGTGCATCAAGTCGGCTTCTTTAGAGTCCAAAAACTCCGCTAGTAGATCAGGATCCTCAAATGTTCTTGTCTGATTGTGAAGCGTGACTCGGAGCTTGGCCGGGTACATCAGGCCATAGCGTGCTTGTAGTTGTTGAAGCCTCGGCCGAAATTCCAGAAAGCGCTTTCGGCGGTCGACCGTAGGTTTAGCCAAGTCAGGATAGAAGGAGACCTTGTGGCTCTCAAACTCCATATGGCCCTTTGCCCGGGGAGGCACTGAGAATTTGTTCCACATGTTGATATCTCAAAAGTCGAAAGATGATAGGCCGCGGGGTCTTCCTGTTGAGCGTTATGTTTGTGGGTACACGATGAGCGCGATCGATCTCCAATTCTTTGGTAAAGGTGATTTGGAGCAGGGAAGGGAGGATTTTACCTAAAAACTCCTTCATGTCTCCCAATTCCGCTCCCTCCGGTATGCCCACGAGTCGTAGATTGTTGCGGCGCGCTCTATTATTGCCATCTTCCACTTCTTTCTGCAAGGCCCGCACCTGACGTTCAACTTTGTCGAGTTTGGACAGCCGGACCGCATGGGAGTCTAATATACTCTCCATTTTGTCCTGACGCGAAGAGAGCCCCTCCAGCCTACCTTGCAGTACACCAAGATCTTCCCTCAGCGCTCGAAGTGCTTCACCGTTTGACTGCACGAGGTCCTTAACCCCTCTAATTTCTGCGAGGATTTCCTGCTGCATTTCGGGGCCCTCGCGCAAAGCCAGCCCCTTCTGCGGGGACGGGGGTTCAGTTTTGGAGCGTTTACCGTGAGAAGCCGCTGGAGATCCGAATTCCAGGCGCGTGGGTTTGGTCCCCGCCATCTCACCAATGTGCCCCGGCAAGATCAGAGCAGAAATTCAAGTATGTCCGGTGTTAATTCAGGATTCTGAGTAGGCCTCTCGGGAGCCTCAGCGTTATGCGACCATCCCGCTGGACATCGGGCTCCGCCCCCACCTTTCACACGACTTTTTAATTTCCTCAAGAATCTCTCATAAGGGGCTTTGTCAAATACTTTCTGAAAATCCAGATACACTATATCACGTCCAGGGCAGCAGCAGCAGTCACAGCAAAACACTAGATCCTGAGAGTGACACAAACTCAAAGAACCATCATTTACCTGAAGGGAGAGCGGGCACACGCGTACAAAGCAAAGGTTACTATGAAAAAGTAAGATGTTCAATAATTCACTTTTAAAGGATTGCTGTAGGAGACGTGGTGCTGGGGTGATCATGACTGTTGAATGGGTGGAGGCGTAAAAGGCTGCATGTTCATCAATGGATGACCAATATTCTTGCAACTAGCTGTTCTTTATTCACAGTTTCAAAGCAGATTGGTGAGGCAAATCTTCCCTGGGCTAAATTCATGTCCCATTAAACTATGACTATCTATATGATCGGTAATTTTGTTCCTAATAATGATTTCTACCATTTTGCCCGGCAGTGATGTCAGGCTTAGGGGTATGTTTACTAAGCAGTGCTAGCGGCTTCCATGCGATACTGGGGGCCGCGGCTCCGATATCGCATTGGAAGCCGCTACCGCCGCTTAGTAAACACACCTCTTACAGTCTTTGGGTGCCATTTTTATAGTCATTAATAAAAAAAATTCTACTTATTTGAACACCTTTGTGTTCCGGGCCCTTATTGGATAAAAGATCAGGATGATTCTTAGTTCTTCCAAATCTAAAAGCAATTCAGGATAGAGGATACATTTCCCACCAGGTTTTCTCTCAAAAAACTCTAAAATACATACGGTGACGTATGGAATGAATGTCAACTTCATTTGTAGGAAAGTTAAAAATGAACAGGACTGTGGTAGCCGTTGAACCCTGGAGATGGATCCATGCCCCTCATCGCCAGAGCACTCCCTCATTTTTATGGGCTGTGCCATGCTTCAAATTCCCTGCAAATACTATTAATATCTCAAAACCAATCAGTGACATAACAGTCTGCAAGGGTTTTTCCCGAGGGGCTCTGAGTGAAGGAAAGCAAGAGCTTGAGAGAGAGAGAGAGAGAGAGAGAGAGAGAGAGAATGATGCGAGAGGACACCTGGAAACTCTTGTTCTTTCTGCTAGAGCAGTGATTGACTTATTTCTGGGCTGTTACCACCATAAAGAGAAATATGAGAACCCAACGCTTGGACAGTCCTCCCGGGCTACCTAATACCGGGGATATATTGGAAATGTGCATTTTCTTAAGGCAGTTTGACAGTCTACTGCTTGGTTTCACTGTGTCCCAGAGGGATTGTGAGCGCTCAGCGATTTTGGTTGCTACAGCACAAATAAAAATAAAAATATATATATATTGCCGGGAGCAGAATTGGAAAGAACCTTCTTTTGATATCTTCCGAGCAACCCTTTCTTTAGTCCCTGCTCTGGTAAACAGATTATACTGTCTGTTTAGTTTTGCTTCTTGCTAGTAAAACATAGAAGGAATCGAAAGGATATAGCAGCAGGCAAAGCAGAACATGAAAACATGAAGTATATTCATCCGGTGTCCACTTTCATTATTTCACCCAACTGCAGGCGTGAGGAGGTCAGAGCTGCAGTAGTATGAAACGGCTGCTCTCTCCAGAATCAAAGGAGAAGAGAGAGCAGCACGGATGTTGGACTTTGTCAAGAAAAAGTGAAAGTGGGTGTGCCATTGAGCCTCTTCGGAATTCTGGAAACCCGGCCCCTGGGTGTTCTTGGCACGGTGTGACTAGAAGTAGATTGCCATGCAGTGAAACCCTCTTACAAAGCAATTCTCTTCCATAAACTTTGGACGAGCCTTAGTCTTTTCAGAACATAGCCTGTTTTTGTCTGCTTATATACTGTAGTAACTGAGACACATTTGACTGTGAGCGTGATCTCGTAAGCATGGACCCTTGTGTCCCCTAGAACCCAGAGCAAGTACCCCCTTAGTTAGCAGGTAGATGTCAATGTTGCACAGTGGCAAAAGACTCCTCTCTCTAAGAGTGTTCACTGCCCCCAAAATGACCCCCGTCTCAGCTGGATCAAGGAGTAGATGCCAGGTCAAGAACCACCAACCCAGCAATTCACGACACGGAATTGCCTATTAATGTCTTAGTAGGGCTTGAGGCAGAAACCCAGTGCTCAAACTCTAGCACAGGGTTTTCTAACACAAGTTTAGCAAGGAAGTTTTGATCAGCAATGCTTTAAGCAAACAACATGCAAATGAGCTGTGCACAAAAAGGCTGCTCTAAACAAGGACAGCACACCAGACACATACTCACAGGGGTCTGCTTCACTCGGGGCTTTAGGTGTGTACACGACAGCAACTACACACGAAGGTACCAATCTTATAATATGCAAGCATATTTTCTGGAGTGTACACTGTGTGCCAAGGATTTTACAAATCTGCATGTACAGACATTAGTTTAATTGCCCCCTCAGTCCCTGGTAAAGACCCCCAGGTCCAAGCAAGCATGTAGATGGTATTTGTCCTGTAGCAGGTGCAACAGCTGATTGAGAAATTTTACAAATATGCATGTAAAATAGAAACTACAAGTCCAATTTTTGGCCTGTCCAAACCATGCCCCCTTGAACTCTTTGCCTCTCAGAGCCTATGCAATAGGCATGGGTAAATGTTGCTATGTCCACATATACCTGCTTCTAAAATGACCTCCAAAACCTTTAGCTAATCATTATGCCTTATTTTAATGTGTATAAATAAACTTTTTTTTTTTTTTATATTTCAATATTTTTATTGGTTTCATCAAAACACAAAACAGCAACAACCAACACCAGTAAATACCCCACAACCAACCCGCCCCCCTACCCCCCCAAAAGAACCCCCACCTCCCACCTCCTACTGATGCTCCTCCTTCCTTTCCTTCCCACCCCCCCGCTAGCAATCCCCCCCTCCCGTCCCCCCCTTCCCCTCCCCAGGACACTCCATAAGTCTCCCCAATTAGCCATAAATTTCGCCACTCGTTCCCTCCTAACCGCTGTCAATTGTTCCATGAGGACAACATGTCGAAGTCTACCTTCCCACTCCTCCACTGTAGGTACCCCCACCCTCTTCCACGCTGCTGCCAATGCACACCTTGCCGCACTCAAGCACGCTCGTATCATGGGCCCCCCATCCGCTGGCCCCCCTCCCCACCAAGACCATAAGCAAACCCCGGGATCTCGCCGGACCACCTCTCCAAGATGCTGATGGATCCACTGTATCACCTGCCCCCAAAAGCTTTGTACTTTAGGACACCCCCACCAGATATGCCAGAAAGTACCCACCCCCCCGCACTCCCGCCAGCATCCCTCCGCCACCCCCGGAAATATCCGATGTAATCGCTCCGGAGTATAATACCACCGGAATAAAATCTTTATACCAATTTTCCCTGATACTACTAGCCCAGGGCAGCCACCTAACCCTATCCCATATCTGTTTCCAATCTACCGCTGATAAGGGCCTCCCCAGATCCCGCTCCCACTCTAGCATATAAGGGAACCGCCCCACCCCCCCTTCCCGAACTGCCTGATACAACCCAGAGATCATCCCTCTTGACCCGAACTTCCCATACCAGAGCGCCTCAAACGCCGACACGTCCTCCCCCAGCCCCCCCCACCCCCTACCCCCTTTTAGGAAGGAGCTCACCTGAACATAGGTATAGCGATCCCACTCTTCCAATCCATAGTCCACCTGAACTGCCTCAAAAGACCGCACCTCCCCCTCCTCCAAAAGTTGGTAAAAGCACACCAGCCCCTTCTCCGTCCATTTATCAAACCTTCCCCCTTCCCATCCTGGCGTGAAAGGCTTCCATCCACGCCACGGCATCATCACAGAAAACTGGTCCCCTTTCCCCCTCCCCCCACCTCCACACCGCACCCCGTCCCACACCCGGGCCACCTGCTGCATAGCCGGCGACCCCGCGCCTAACTCCTTGCGAGTCTTCCTCCCCGCCCACAGCCAAGCCTCTAGATTACCGCCCTTCACGACGGTACGCTCCAGGTGAACCCAAGGCTTCATGTCCTCCCTCTTCCGCCAGTCCATAACATGCCTTAGTTGCGCCGCTCGATAATAATCAAGGATATTAGGCACCCCAAGCCCCCCCGCCGTCCGCGGGGCATATAACACCTCCCGTGCCAGCCGCGGCGGCCGTTTGTTCCAAATATACTGAAAGACTTTCCGTTGCACTCGCCTTAACACGGCATCCGGCACCTGCACAGGCAAGGCCTGAAATAGGTACAATAGCCTGGGTAGCACATTCATCTTAACCCCGGCCATCCGTCCTAACCACGAAACGTCCTGTCTCATCCAACCCTCCAGATCCCTCTCCAGTGCCTGCACTACCCCCGGGTAATTAATCCGGTACAGATCCCCATACTTAGCTCCCAAGTGCACCCCCAAATATTTCAAAGTCTGGTTGACCCACCTCAGGGGGTACATACCCTGCAACCGCCCCTCCACCCTCGGGGAGACCCTAACCCGCAATACCTCCGTCTTATCTATATTCATTTTGAACCCTGAGACTGCCCCAAACGCCTGCATCACCTCCATAGCCTCCGGCAGAGACTCCTCCGGCTGCTCCAAATACAGCAGGATATCATCCGCATAAAGGGATATTTTATGAGCCACCCCCCCTCCATCCAAACCCCGAATCCGCTCATTTGATCTAATGGCCGCCGCCAGAGGCTCCACACTCATTGCAAAAAGCAGCGGTGAGAGGGGGCACCCCTGCCTCGTCCCCCGTCCCAAACTGAAATCCCGCGAGTAACAACCATTGACCTTCACCCGAGCCCTCGGCCCATTGTAGAGCCCTCGGATCCACCGCTCCATATTCTCCCCCACCCCCAGTCGCTCCAACACCTTCATCAAAAAGGCCCAGTTCACCCTGTCAAATGCCTTTTCGGCATCTACAGACATTAACAAAAACTCCTCTGTCCCGCGCCGCGCTTCCCAGAGCACCCCCACCGCCCGCTTGATGTTATCAGCCGCCTGGCGACCCGGGATAAACCCCGTCTGGTCCTGCTTGATCACTGTAGGTAGCCATGGCCCCAGACGACCCGCCAAAATCTTGGCTAACACCTTAACATCCACATTCAGGAGTGAAATGGGTCTAAAAGAACCACACTCCAGCGGGTCCCTCCCCCCCTTCGGCAACACCGTAATCCCAGCGGTCAACATCCCCACCGGTAGTTCCCCCCCTTCCTCCAACATCCCGTTAAACACGCGACATAGGACCTCGCCTATCTCCGCCTGGAATACCCGGTAAAACGTACTCGGCAGCCCGTCTAACCCCGGGGCCTTCCCCCTGGGCATCCCCTGAATAGCACGCTCCACCTCTGCCAGACCTATCCGGGCCTCCAATTCTTCCCGGGCTTCCCCCGACAAACTTGGCAACCGGACCCCCTCCAGGTACCGGTCGATACCCTCCCCCTCCACCCCCTCCTCCGCCGTATATAGTTCCTGATAAAACTGCCGAAAGCGTTCCTGGATTTCCCCTTCCCGAAACAGCACCACCCCCCTTTCCCCTTAATCTGATAGATCCGAGAGGCCACCCTACGGCTCCGCAGCCGCTGGGCCAGCATCCGCCCGGCTCTATTTCCAAACTCATAAAACCGCTGTTGCACCCAGGCCAACTCCATCGCTACCCTCTCCACTTGCAGTCCCTGCAGTTCCCCCCGGAGCGCTTCCATCACACCCCGGGCCCCTGCCCTCCCAGATCTCCTATACGCCTCCTCCGCCTCCTGCAACCTCCGCCCTAAGTCCCGCTCCTTTTCATACCGCTCCCGTTTCCTTCGTGCCCCCCATTGAATGAACTTCCCCCTAATAACCGCCTTGAGCCCCTCCCACACCATCGCCACCCGAACCTCCCCCAAGTCATTCACCGCCAAGTATTCCTTGATCCCCTCCCGAATATCTCTCACCACCGCTGGGCACTTCAGCAACCCCTCATTCAGGCGCCAAAACCGCAACCCATCCCTATCCCTCCCCTTAAACCCCACTTCGACCGCTTTATGATCGGACCAAGCAATGGGTACAATCCCCCCCCCCTCCCACCCCCAGCATCCATTCCTGATTCACCAGCATCATATCTATCCTGCTCCAGCTATTATGAGGGATGGAGTAGTGTGTGAATTCACGCTTCTGAGGGTGCAGCACTCGCCAGGCGTCCACCAGATTCAACCGTTTCATCAATCGCTGCAATGCCCTCCTATTCCTCCCCCGACCCTCCCCCCTCCCCGACTCCCTATCCATCAAGTGCTCCAGCACAACATTAAAGTCTCCCCCACCACTCTTTCCCCCCCCCCATGCTGCCCCAACAACTTACACATCCTCTGCCAGAACCCCCCTTGCACTCCATTCGGCCCATACACCGACACTATCACTATGTCCTCGCCCCCCCAGCGGCCCACCACCCCCACCACCTGCCCCTCCCCATCCTCAAAGCTCCTTGCCACCTGGATCCCACTACCCCCCCGTAGGAGCACCGCTACCCCCCCCTTCTTGCCCCCCTCCCGACTACAAGAATAATATTGTTCTCCATACCGGGGGTGCCTCATCAACCCCACATCCCGTCGACGCAAATGCGTCTCCTGTACTAGAATCACGTCCCAGTCGTTCTTCTCAGCCTCCCGGAACAGTAAGCGCCGCTTGGTGGGCGAGTTTAGACCCCGCACATTAAGCGTGCCCACCCGCAACATCGTGTACCTTACTCCTATGGACCCCCCCTACCTCTAACAGGCGTCCTTTCCTATACCCCCCCTCCCCACCCCCCTCCCCCCCCTCGCCACTGCTCCTCCACTTGACCTATCTTCCGATTGTGACGGTCCTGCATCTCCCCCCATCAACCCCCCGCCTTCCTCCCTCTCCTCTTACCCACCAACACAGCCCCTCTACCACCCCGCTCCCTCCCCCTCCCCCCCATCCCGGCATCGCACCCCCACTCACCCTTACCCCCCCAGCCCCCCAAACCTTTCCCCCCCAAAGTCCAGAGGGCTGACCCCTTCACAGATCTCAGTCCAGCACCAGAGTCAGCCGACCACTCTCACTCCACCGGAGGCGTTGTCTGCCCCGCGTCTCCGTCCGCTCCCTTCCGCTGCAACCGACGTCCTTTCTCTGCCACGCGCTGCCACCTGGGGTTCGCTGCGCCGCCCGTCTGTTTTGCCCCCACACTTCCTACTCTCTTCGGGAGCTGCTCGCAGCCCAGCTCCCCCAACACAGTCCAGGCTTCCTCGGCCTCCTTCACCTTCCGCGTCATGCCATTCACTGTCACTAAGAGGCCGAAAGGGAACAGCCACCGGTAACGCAGGCTTTTCCCCCTCAGGTAGGCAGTGACTTCCCGCAGTCCTCTCCGGCGGTCCAGAGTCCCTTTGGATAAATCATTAAAAATGTCCACCTCCGCACCTTCCCACGCGATCCGCCCATATTTCCGGGCGATCTGCAGGATTTTTTCTTTTAGCGGGAAACTGCTCATACAAGCGATGATGTCTCTGGGTTGCTTGTCACGCCGCGGGCCCAGACTGCGGTGCGTCCGCTCTACCCCAATCTCCCGCTCCACTGGCGCCGTACCGCCCTCCAGGGCCAGGATATGAGCGCATAGACGCCGGATCACCTGCTCACAGTTCTGGTGCCCCTCCGACTCGGCAATGCCTTTCACCCGCAGATTATTCCGGCGGGCCCTATCCTCTATCTCCTCCAACTTCTCCACTATCGCCTCCTGCTGCCTCTCCAGCTTGCTCTGCGCCTCCGCCATCGCCTGGAGCTCACCACTGCAGGCCTCCGCGTGATCTTCGAGAGCCACCACGCGGTCGCCCAGACCGCTCAGATCCCGTTGTATAGTCGTCAACGAGTCTTTAATGTCCTTTCTCATCTCCGCCAAATCGGCACGCAAGCCTCTTTTAAACGCCCGCAGCCACTCACGGAGAGGCATTGCCATCTCCTGGATCTCCTCGCTCTCCTCATCCTCCTCCGAGCTCGCCATGCTGCCAGGCCTTGCCGTGTCGGCAGCCGTCCGCTCCTCATCCTCCTTCCGTTTCACATATGGCGATCTGAAGCCCGCCAGCTTCTTTTTCGCGGCTTGGGCCATCGTCCTGCCCCGTTCTCCTCTCACTCAGGCGTCGGGCTCACACTTTTTTTCCCCCTAATAATGCAGGACTCCACAGGAGCTCAGCTAGCACACAGCCATTCGCTCCGTGACGTCACCGGAAGTCGTGTATAAATAAACTTTTGATGCCTAATGTGGGCTGCTTTACTATGCTGATAGTTATCAGGGTTTTATTGTGCTGTTATTGATCCCTATTATGCATTGGGCCAGAATGGTGTGTTACTGTCTCACGTCAGCCCTAATTCTAGAACAGCATTTTAAGAAGAAACAGCACTTATTCAGACTGCAACCATGCATATTGTGGAAGGCAATCTAACTTTGCAATTATAGTAAAATATTTTATTTACCACAATTTTAAGTAATGCCTTAAGGTACAGTCCAGTTTATATGGGGGGAGAGAGAGAGATTTTGGGACATGTGGATTAAAGCATGGTTAGCACTGGGTTTACTGCACACTAATCTTGCCGTGGTAACTGCTACCACAAACTGAAAAAGCGACTGTGCTAAAAATCCCACACTAACTGCTTTGTGTGGTTGGGAAGGAGACTGGACAGATTAGGGGTGGAGTGTGGATGGTGACTGTGCGTTGCACTTAGTGCAGGTGTCAGCATGTGCTCACCGTCAGTTTGGTAGTTAGTGCAGATGCACTTTCTGCCACCTCGGTGGGTGGTGGTAACTGTGCCCATGGTAATTCTGCAAACTTAGCACAGAGGTGGTATTGGTCATATGCTAACTGCATGGGGACATGCTGTGCATACACCCATTTATTAGTGTGGATCTGGTGCTAGCCCAATGCTAAGTTCTGGGGCTGAACACGTGGCAAACTACTGCATTTTAATAAACATACCACTTTGTACACTAGAAGGTCATTTCTTTCCCTGTCCCCCTCCCCCATCCTCTGCCCCTCAGTTCCTTCCCTCTCTCCCTCTTCTCCCAACAATGAATATGTTACTGCAATGGTGTGCTAGATGATGTCTCACTATTCGCTGAGGAGCTTTTGGAGATATCATCCAGCCTACCAGAGCTTTGGAAGTCCTCCTGTAAAGAGGGAAACCAAAGCGACTCCTCCCTTCTAGGAATAGAGGTCCCAAAATGTGGGAAGAGGGTGGTGTTTCTTGGACAGGCAGCTGTTCTGATGCACCGGAACTTGTGATGGTATAGGTGGAGAGTAGAGATGCTCTCCTCTTTTTGTCACATGTGTAGGTTGAGAGGCTGGGGGCACAGATGGGACTGCAGCAGTTTGCAGAGCTGATGAGGGGGGAGTGCATGGTGCATTGTTCTATGATCTCATCTGTGAAGGTCTTTGGTGTCTCCAGCTGTCTCCCTTCCAGGTAGAAGTAGTGTTCCTTGATGGTCAGCAATTTTCTCAGCAGCTCTATTTTTCTGCTCACTATATCTGGATCTATTGATGCTGTTGCAGCAGTAGATGACTCTGCTGATCAATGCTAGGTAAGTCTGGGCTTACTGATTCTGGTGTGCCCTCCCCAGACTCATGACTATCATCAAAGGGAGTTGGAAGTAGAAGCTATGTGTCACCCCTCTCAACATTTTCTTTGCCTTCCACCTGGACATCGGCATGGTCTTCATCCTCCACATCCTGATGTTTCTCCTGTCTAGACACCTCATCCCTTATCTTGGCCACCTTCTTCTCTGGCTGCCACATAATTTGTTGGGGGCCTATCTCCAGAGGGGTCTATCCTCTGATATCAGCACTGCTGTCTTTCTGTGGATCTCCAACTGTGGCCTCTCCCCTAGGTAGAGTCCAGACACAAAAGGACTACACACTTGCAAAAGTCAAATGCACAAATCCAGAGTGAGGTGGTAAAACCAGAATTTATTGAAGAACACAAAGGAAAACCAATCACCCGACATGACTGTGTTTCAGCAAAGCTTTTGCCAGGGGTAAAAGCAAATGCTTTTGAATGCTTATGCCGATATGCTGACCGTGATCAGCGTTATACATTGAAATCCTTCTCTACAATCACGGTCTTTGCATTAAGATTGACTATTTTGCATAGTGGCACCCCATTTCTACTAACCATTTCTTTTACCCCAGATGAAGGCTTTGCTGAAACACAACCGTGTCGGGTGATTGGTATTCCTTTGTGTTCTTCAATAAATTCTGGACTTGTGCACTCTCCTGTAGGTAGGACATAACTACCCATTATGAAATCATCCACGCATGCCCATTGCCAGAAAGATATCCTTTCTGGTCCAGATGTGTACAGTATGTGACTGAGGATGGCATTCTTATGATGCCCAGGGCCCCTATAGCATCAGCACCATACAAGTGATAAGGCTAGGGTTGTATGAAGACACATTATGGGAAGGATCCAAGAGCTTTGCCCTCCAATGCCACACACACTGCAGTCCATAGCAAGCCACATGGGAGTGGGCACTGCTGGGGGAAGGGTGGGGGGTGTCCCATTACCTGCTACTCTGCCTCCTCCTCACTGTCATCTTCATTCTCCTCCTCCTCCTCTCCCCAGTGAGTTGCTGAAGTGGCAGCTGTGTGAAAGTAAACATTCACTATCCTGTGAGCAGTCTGCGGGGGGCAGGTTGTGGCCAACATTACCGCCAGCCTTTGAGTATTGCTGCTTTCAGCATGCATGTCTTGTTTCCAGAAATGGGAAGCCACTACAGTGCCTTTAAAGTGGGAGGGGAAAAGGAGAGGACCCATATAGAGGGGCACATGGGGCTGTGGTTAATCCCTGCGGGCCCCATTTTGTGGGGTTAGAGGGGTTGGGTATGGATAGAGTGCACGCCTCAGTAGTGCAGCAGGTACTCTAGAGGTGTGTGTGATGGCACACCCAAAGGTGGAGTAAGATGGTACCCTCTTTAACCTGCAACAAGTAGTGCAGTGGCTGTGGGAATGATATAGGTGATCAACTGTATTCCCCCTTTCTCCACATCATCCATAGCTGTGGTGCAAGGGCCTTCCAGAGGCTTCCACAGGTCAGAAACTGCTGGGCTGTGTTTGTCCATGTCAGTGGGTGCAGGTTGGATTTAGTGTTAGTGTGGCGAGGTGCCATAGGTAACCACTGAGCCACAAAAAACATAATTACTCCACCATTATGAGAACTCTTCACAATTAGTCTTGAATTCCATAGATAGCTATACACATATACTGTTTTTCAAAAACGATTTTACTATTTTATAAAAAAGCCGGGTCTCAGACTATCAGGAGCTACGGTAATAGCTTTTCAACCAAATGCTCCAATTTGCATCAATGACCCTTATTATTATTCATTTTTCTTTTACTCAAAAGCTTCAAAATTTTCAAATCTTCAAAGAAAAAAGTCAGGCTTATCTTAATTCGAGAGGCCCAACGCCAGACTCAGCGTTGCTACGTTTCACGATACCTTTGTTTCTTCAGGGGCTTACAAGCCGACTTAAAAAAAAATTTTTTTTTTCAAACTGATACAAGCATGTTCTTCATAAGCGATACTCCCCCTTAATGTGAAAAAACGCCGTGCATAATGGTGGAGTAATTATGTTTTTTGTGGCTCAACTGTATTATTACTCTGAATAACATAGACCGTTTAGGATTGATAGGTAACCACTGTACTGTGGCAACTTCATGGTTGTGTTTGTGTTTGAGCCTCTACATGTTTCCAGGTGCATAAATTTGGGAGGTGATTTGTCATCATTGCTGTCTGGAACCCTAACATGAAGAGGGGAAGATCAACAATTGTTGCTGGTGTCTGATGGATGGATGTGCTGAGTCACATTGCCCATTCTCTTCCCTCCACATGTGTGCAGGTCAAGATAGAAGGTGTGTGCACATCATCAAAACAGGGCTAGTAAAAGGGCATTTGTCATCCTACAGATACCTTTAGCCTTTTGGCTCTCTCTAGGTGACCTCCTGCATGCTTCCAACCATGATCGTCACCCACCACTGTCATGCCCCACACATCCCTTGTCTAACCATTGCACTGCTGTACTTGGATCACTGACATATATCCCTTCCTTAGCTGTGGGGGCCTACTTTATCCCCCTTCCAAACGGTGAAGGATTGGATAGTGTGTTTCTATAATTTGTCACATGAATACCTTACATAATTAGACTACAGTTGCCTTGTATACTCGGCTAGAGGCTGTCATTTTGCCCTATTACCACTCTGGGATTATAGTTCCTCTGGGCAAGTTCCATGGGGTTTAGTCCCTCCTCCTGCTTTTGTAACCTGTGAGCAGCTCATAATTGTTGTATGAGGTGATCTGCACCTCTGTTAATGATTTTGACTGCATCTCTTTCATTGTACCCTATAGGGGGTTAGAATGGACATCAGGCAGCTTGCAGAGCACAGTGTGACCACATGAGCTATACCACTGTGATTAGTGTTGCATGTCTACTGGGGGAAATGAGGTGGTAGGACCTAACCTGCCTGCCGGTCTTACTTGCTTCCCTGTAATAGCATGGGTGATGTCTGGATCTGCCAACTACAAGCGAGCAAGACCTCAGAAATCTTGCTGTCTGGCCATATGCTTGCTCTGTGCAGCATCACAAGCTGCTGGATTTGCAGATCTTGACATGGCATTGAGAAACTATGGAGTTTTTGTGTATGTGTGTGTGTGTGCACATGCATGCTCTCTGGAAGGCTGCAGGGGTGCTCTTGCAATCATAGTGTGTTGCTGTCTACCTCATTGGTGCCATCCCTGAGCTAGATGGCAGTTTAACAGATGATGGGGTAGCTGGGAGGGACAAGGTTTACACTTACTTGGCCAGGGTCATCAGATCTTGTCCCATGTCCTCCATGCAGCAGCATGAGACACTCTGAACTATGGGCTAGTATAGCTTGTGCTCTTTAGAGAGCACCAGATGCACCAGGAAGTCTCTGTGCTGCATCTGAGAAGTTTCACTCCCTCTTGGCCCCAATGTTGATACTCTCTAATATGTGAACCTTTAGTGGTCACTGCAGTGTGTGGGGACCGGAAACACATCACCATTGTTCTGCATGGGAAGATGTGCCATGCAGATGTGATGTAGTTAGGCATGTGCATTTTGCCCCCAAACTGCATATGCATGTGTATGATGCATGTGCAGCAGCCAAAATTACACCACATGAACCTGCACATTTTCTGTTAGTACTGTTATATGTTCCACATTTACCGCTCCTTTAGGCATAACCCCACACCACTTGTCAAAAGATATATAATACAAAATTACCAAAGTCACCAAAGGGGCACAAATGGGGGCCCCCCCTTTAGTCATGTGCCCTTTCGGTCCACGCACCCACGGGACCTCGTCCGCAGTCGCAAAATGTTTCACTAACTTTATACATGTTAATGGAGTTGTTCTCTGATGACGTAGGGGACAATAGGTCTTGTGGGCACACCCTGATGACTTGGGGAAGGGGATGGTCTCACCTCCGGCGTGCTCCTCCACTCAACTCATCACACCGAAGCTCCGTAGCAACCCAAACCCCTCGGGCACCACTTGCACTCCAGTAAACTTTCAGGGTTCTCCTCCCCACAGTCTTTTAAGGCACAGTAATGAATCAAATATACACTAAAGAGATTCCATCCCTAGTACAAACCCATTGAAACTGCTGGTGTTTTTGAAGTTCTAACTCTTGGGCCCTTGAGTTTCACATTTAGAGCTTGATGGAAGCAACAGGAGCAGAATGATAAAATGTATATCATTGGTGACACCACCAGTGAATAAAATGTTAGCTGGATTATGTATTAACATAAAGCCTGCCTACTTAGAAGTCAATCGAATCCAGGCGCGAGGTATCAAGTGGACATGCTCGAACAATAAATGCTAATAAATACCTGCCGTATGAGAATGCAACCTGACTCAAGCTATCAATAAAAAAGGTGTGAGTAAATAGAAAAAAACCTATGAAACTGTTCTTTGACAACGCTTTGCTAAAATTGATGTCCATATCTTTCCTGAATTTACAGAATGATAGAACTGCGTGTGTCTTTCTTATCCCAGCCACCGCATTCCTTTTTCTCCTCTCTGCTACAAAGGACCAGCCAGGGGCCTGAGAGTTTGAATGCACTTACTCATAACCTTAAGTCTTAGCAGCTGGGTGTGTTTCATGACTCTAATATGCAGACTCAACATATGTCCAGAATCATTGTTCGGACTCTAAAATTCACAAGCTAGGCAATGGGAGTGATAGCATCAGGGTCAATTACAAGCATCCTAATGTCTTGAAACTGATACTTAAAGGCATAAAACCCGATGGAAGTCGACCTGCCTATTTACAGCAGTACATAAAGAGAGTAATAACATGTCAGGCATGTTCATTTTTCCATAAAGATATATCTGCATTTGGAAGCAATTAACTCTTATCTGCTCGGATTGAAGGACTGAACAGGAAGAGGACCTGAAAACCCCTCATGCCCCTGTGTTTTTAAACATCAGGTTAATTGAGGACTGTTCTATGTTTAATAAGGGGACCTTTGGGACAAGAGTACAAGGGCACAACGATCCTTTATTGTATGATAGTCCATTAGGCAGCAAAACAACTGCAATCTTGAAATGGTCATAGACATCCCAAGAGACCCAATCATTGATGGGACACTAAGCTCCAATTAAGGGAATGGCCCAAAAGACCAAGGTGAAAAACATGGTCCTTAGCAGCACTCCCCACGGTACATTATTATCATCCAGCTGCTTCAATTTTGCTTTCTCCCTCCCCTACCACACTTATAAACAACACAGTATTTGAAATATGTGAGGTCTGTGTGTGCATTTATGAGTTTGTGCATATCTGTGTAAGTATATGTTACGCATTAATAATATAAATAAGACAAAAGGCAGGACAAAAAAACAATAAGAAATAACAACCTTTTATTTTCTCTCAAACCAAAATATTTTTCTCAAAAAAATCATTCAATGGGAAAGAGTTTTAGCAAAAGGATTTCTCTGTCTGCTTGAGCATGCTTTAACTACTTTTAAGTGCAATACTCAGGCAAAAGGATACATCCTCAGGAAGTTTTTGTTTTTATTAATTATATAAAGAACGTAGTAAAAACTGTTAGTGTAGCTGGGTTTAAAAGAGGTTTGAACAAGTTCTTGGAGGAAAAGTCCATAGGCCATTATTAAAGTGGACCAGGGAAATCCACTGCTTAACCCTGGGACAAGCAGCATGGAACCTGGCTACCTTTTGGGATATGCCAGGAACTTGTGGCCTGAATTGGTCATTCTTGGAAACAGGATACTGAGCTTGATGGACCTTTGGTCTCAGCCAGTATGGCATAACCTCTGTTCCATATCGTCCTACTAGACCAGTCCAGACAAGTGGGTTGTGATCCCCTACCAGCAAATTGATGGAGAGAAAGAACCAATGAAAAGCCCAGGTTTCAATGACATCACTCCTATGCCTCTATTTGCCTCAGCTACCAGAGGTCTTTTCAGTATTTCTTTGTCTCCAGCAAATGGTGGATGGATTGTCTCCTCTCTGAAGAAAATCTGAGGAATTCGGAGAAAACGATTGCTAAAAATGCTCATGACAAACCACTTTGAAGGTGATTCTCTTATTTGAGCGTGACATGGGAGCCTCCACTAGGCTACAGTCTTTTCAGTAGCCATAGGAGAAGGGAAAATTGGTTCAGTTCCATGCTCTTACCCTGGATAAGAGCCTGTTGAGCAGCCAGAAAATTGGAAGGATCTGGAAGGATGGAAGAGTGCAGCAGCCTCATACAACTTCATCATCTCCTCCCTCCTCCTCTGTCCCCCTTGCTCACTCCTGAAGAATGCCGAAGCCTCTCAGAGGCATATGCCGGCTACCCACCTTAAAAAATGCAGTGCTGCCAAGTCAGAGAAACATTTTCAGGAGAGTAGAGCTGAACCCAGCATGGATCCTCGGCTTGGGGCTCTCAGGGGGTGAATACCAAGGCTTGACCTCATCATTGTCCTTGTTGGGGGCTCCCAATTCCATCTGTGTGGACTGCTGGTGACCATTGGCACTGTGTGGGGGTTTCTCGCCATTTTCTGCATGCATTAGTAGCATTTTTAATATTATGCACCTGGCGGTCATGTGATCCTTGAGCGTGTTCTGCCCGAGAGGCTCTAACACGCGTTCCTACCCTAGCACCCACTATTGTGATACTTGCCTTAACTCTCTATGTCTTCTTCTAGGAAATGTTGTTTGGCCTGTGGCAAGTGAGGCACCTCATCTTCAGCTTCTGGATACTACCCTTCTTGCATGGCTGCTTCTGAGTCATCCCTCGAAGACCTATTCCCCTCTTTCAGCTAGTCTGACCTTGCCTGCCTCAGGGCAGGAGGTGGCGGAGTGCATTAAGGGTAAGGATATTCAACTGGCTGGAGTTTCCAGTGACTGTACTGTGAGCCTCTCCCCATCCTCTGGGGAATTGATGGCAACTATGCCACCTAGTGTAGGGGGTCATTTCTGCAAGGAGAGCTTCTGGAGTCCAGATTGTCCTCCCCAGGATTCTTTTCCTTTTACAGCAGGCCTGGTCATTCTGGTTTGACAATTCATTGCCTGCAGCCTCTGGTTTCCCCCAAGCACAGTCTCTTGAGGGGCAGGCTGAGGGTGGAAGCCCTGTTCGATTGATGGCTAGGAATCTCCAGCAAAAGGCACCTTTCTGGAGATGGGGATCAGCTGGGATCTGTCTGAGATTTGGACTATGGTTTGGATTTAGATGTTTGATGTGGATGAAGAAGTACTCTCACTTTCAAAGGATTGTGAGGAGACCGATGTTGTCTGCCTGTTCTGTGAGATAGGAACTGGAGGCGTTGATCCCAGGGTCTTATCTACCTTCAGCTTGGCAGATGCTCCAGGCATGGAGCAGTAACTGAAGAGGCATCCACTCCTGTAAGGGGTGTGGAAATCCACTACTGTCTTCCGTTCCCAGAGGTGCTTTAGAGCCTGTTCCACTCAGGGGTTCCCCCAACTCCTCGCCTAAGGGGTTAAGGGTATATAAGAAGATGCATGTTTTCCCAAGAAGGAGTGCATTGTGTGGTTTGATATTTCCAAGGTAGATGCACAGGTCATAGCGATTACAAGTCAGACGACCATTCCTATGGACAGCGGATTGGCCTTAAAGGATATTCTGGACCAAAAGGTGGATTTGTGTTGAAGAGCCAATTCACTGTGGCAGCTGCTATTCTTCTGTTGGCAGTATGTGCAGACTTGATGTTCCAAGCCTGACTCAGCTAGCCGGGGAAGTGGTTGGACCTCTGGGGCACCTGAAATCGAGGCACCTCCCAGATGTCCAGCCACTGTGATGCGATTCTGCTCCTGTGGGGACATCTAGTGCCACGGGAGCAGAATCGGGTGCATCTCCTGGCTGTCCGGATGTCTGGACATCCAGGCGGCCCAGGGATGCACAAACCTGAATTGGCCTCCACATGTTTCTTAGTCCCAATTCAAGATGTTGGCCTGGAGGATCAGAGTACTTGGGATTTGTGGAACAAACAGGGGGACAGTGGAGATGGGGTAGGGAGAGGTGGGAAATTTAGGATATGTATAGTTCCTTTTGGAGTCATTTGAATTGTGATACCTTCAGATATGTTCAAAGGGGATTGGGGTTGAGATGGTTATGGAAAATGATAGCAACTATGATGTTTAATGTCATATGGATGCAAAAGTTGGACAGGAAGAAAATCGATGCCTTTGAATTATGGTGTTGGCGAAGAATACTGTGTATATGACGGACTGCCTGAAGAACAAACCAGTCAGTACTAGAAGAGATCAAACCTAAGCTTTCTTTAGAATCTCGGATGATAAGACTTCGACTTTCATACGTTGGACACATTATGCGAAGAAAGAGATAATTAGAGAAAGACATCATGCTTGGCAAGGTTGAATGTCAACGTAAAAGAGGAAGGCCAGCAATGAGATAGATTGATACAAAAACAGAAGCTATGGTTGCCATTCTATCAACTATAAGTCACCCGACTGAAGACCAAACACAGTTTAGGACAACTATCCAGAGAGTCACCATGAGGTGACACCGACTCGATGGCACTTAAGAACAACATGATGTTTAACTGGGTATATGTAAGAAACTCCCTGTTTCCGCATCCAGTTTAAACTTCTACTATAGCTTTCATTTGGCTGCTCCTCACTACCTTTCCTCTCTTATCTCCCTACACTCCTCCTAAAGAACTCTGCTCTTCTGGCAGATCCCTTCTATCCGTGCCCTTCTATTCCACTGCTAACCCCAGACCTCGAACTTTCTACCTTGCTGCTCCTTATGCCTGGAACAAACTTCCTGAATTGGTATGTCAGGCTCCATCTGTGGCCCTGTTCAAATCCAGGCTAAAAACTCACCTCTTTTTTTTTTTTTTTAATTTACTCTATCATTTTAACAAAATGGTTCCCAACATATGGAAACGGAAATCAACAGAGTATATTGAAATTACATATAAAGAAAAAACTGATCAAAGAAAATATACACATATATCTGTATCATTATTAGACCATAAAAAGATACGGAGAGCAAGAAATAAGAAATAAATCTTGTTACCATAGGTAAGGAAAATATGCAGCACCCGAACACCCAGCCAGCAACATGTGGCACCCGAACACCCATGCCACAACTGAACCCTCCCGCCCCTGCAAAAATATTGACAGTTGCTTGGGGTCAAAGAAAATAAATTGTCTACCATCCAGGAAAATCATAAAATGACAGGGAAATTTTAACAAAAAAGACCCACCCAAAGCAAGGACCCTTGGTTTTAAATCCAAGAAGTCCCTCCGTCTCTTTTGGGTTGTCCTGGAAAAATCAGGAAAAATCTGAATTTTAGACCCCCAAAACAATGCATGCATATGATGAAAATATAAACGCAGAACGGAATTTCGGTCCATCTCAAGGGTGAAGGTGACAACCATAGTGGAGCGACCCGTCACCACTTCTAGAGAGCTCTCTAGAAACCCAGTCAAGTCTGAAAAACCTTGTTGTACTTGAACTTGTCCATACAGACAATCTTCTTCCTTCACTGCTGACACTGGGTTTACAGACAAATACTGGACTCTAGTAATAGGTGGTACATTTTCTCCAGACATCCCAAGTACTTCCTGAAGATATTTCTTCACCATTTCCACTGGTGCAATCAGAGGGGACTTGGGAAAGTTAACAAAATGTAGGTTATTTTGTCTGGCCACATTCTCCAAATACTCCAATTTACATGAAGTTATAGAGAGATCTTTCACCTGCAGCTCTACAAGTTCACATAGCTCCCCATGTTGGGTTTCCAAGAGATCCAGTCTGGCAGCAAACTTCCCCTGTTCTTGAGAGCACCTGTCCAACAGTTTTAACACTTGCTAACTCGTGGGAAAAAACACCTACTATTGCTTGGAGCGATGAGTCACTGCAGCCACCACTTCCCACAACAAATCCATCGTCACAACTGTAGGTCTTTATAACACAGCTGGCACCAAAAGTGCAAGATCTTCTCTCTCCATGGGACCCGACTCCTTCACCACAGCAGCATCAGCTGACACACCCTTAACAGTAGCTGGGGATGATGCCGCTGCTGGAGCACCCTCCAAGATCTCCAACAGCCCCCTTCCATTCAGAGAGGCCGTCAGCTCAGTCAAGGACTCATGGACAAAACTTCACGACTGTGCTGGAACAGTTCTCTGGACAGGGCTCAACGAAGTCCCGCTATCCACCGACGCCGATAACAATGCTGGGGCAGCCAAGGGGTTGTTCTGCAGTGCCACAGAGTCCACACCAAACTCCAAGAGGGTCCGCTGTACTCCTGGAGCTGCAAATCCATCACCAGAGGGCAAAGACTTAGGCTTGCGCTTCCTGCCCATTTCAGGAACACCAGTACTCAAACCTCTCAGGAGCGGCAGGCATGATAGGTCAGTCAGATGCCATCTTGCTCTCAAAACTCACCTCTTTGAGACTACTTTTGGATTCTGAACCCCATAGAGGCTGATTTCTGGTTCCCACATGTCTGGCAGCATTGGCCATAAAATAACCGGAAGTGCGGGAATTGGTTCCAATTCTGCTGCAGCGGGGCACGAATTTACTCGCTACGGCAGAATTAGGGACTTGGATGTCCAGGTGTTCCTCATATGCTGATGAAATCGGCATACGGGGGACTGCTTGTCCAGATGCCTGAACGGCACGGCTGGGGCACGGGGCTATGGCATCCTGGCACCATGGCAATGAGCTGTCCACAGGATGGCTCGGAATGCCATGGCATGCATCTGCCCCTGCAGCCCTCTGTCTGGCCAACACTGGTGGCATCTGTGGGCCGGATCATGGCTGTTGGGGCATGGCATGGCAGGCTGACAATTTGGCGGGGATGTAGGGTGCCCCTGACTCTTATTCCACCTTCAGGGTAGAATAAGTCAGGCATATAGGTTGGTGCCAGGGGACGTATAGAAGCATGATTGGAATTGTCTTTGTACGTCCCGGCTGCTTGCTCCTCCCCTGCACTGCTCCTGCACCACCCCCTCTCGTCCCCATCTAGCAGTCCCCACACAAACCCTCTGTATGTGCGGGGAGCGCAGGGAGCTGAATAGCATTCAAAGGCTAAATGTGGGTTGGATGTCCAAACCGGACATCCAACCCCACTATTTGTGGTTGGGAATGACCACCTTAGTCTCTTGTTCACCTCCTAAGTGTTTCCTTACCATTCCCTTAGATATATCCTTGTTTGTCTTGTCTATCTTGACTGTTATGTTATTGTTGTGTTGTCTGTCTTGACTGTTGTGTTGTCTGTCTTGACTGTTATGTCATCTGTTTTGACTAGACTGTAAGCTCTTATGTGCAGGGAGTGTTATATATCTCTGTACAGTGCTACACACAGAGACATGTAAGAACACTATACAAATAATAAGTAGTAGTAGTAATGTCTAGGATTATATTATATATTGTTTTCTGGTTCTTGTTGGTATAATAAAAATTATTTTCACTAAAATTGCCTTCTAAAAGTGAATTGACCCTCAAGGGCTAATATTCTCATCTTGCTGTTCAAAATATGGTAGTTGTGTGGCTCTGGTGAAACGCTCAAGGATTGATTCCATTGTGTTGACTCCTTTTTCTACAAGAAATGGAGCTATGCAAACGAGTCACTCTTCTGGGCCCTGAAGGACCATGGTGGCTTCTGAACCTTAGGCAAAGGGTTTTGAATTTATATCGATGTGGCATAGAAGAGTGTGGCAAGAGCGCTGGTGGGATCTGTAGTGATCTATGGCCAGTCTCGCATGGTTCATACTGGCAGAACTAGGTAAAAGCTTTATGGCCTCTAGCCATTATCCCAGTGTATGCAGCAGCCTTGGCATGGAGAAATACTTCGTTGCATTATTCAGAAGTCTCATCTTCACTGGCAACAATGCTTTTCAGGACAATCAGATATTACAATGCATGCCCTGCGACGTTTTGCAGTGCAGGAAGTTGCACCGTGATGTTTTGCATCACTAGAAAACTTGATGAATTAGACTCACCAGTGGGGATAAAAATAGCGGAACATCTGAGAATATGTAACTACAGCCGTTTCTCCTGTTTACATGAGCATTGCTTTGCAACATCAGTGATGGACACCCCAGCTGGGGGGACTGCACACTTCCACAACCTTGCCATGCCCGGCCCTTGAATTTCACTGCCATAGATATTTGAAATCTTAGCCAAACTGCAGCTTCCCAGACCGTTCTGTAACATCCCTTATCAAGCAACTTTATGAAAAGTGCCTAACCATTTAAACACTCTTGCTTTCTGTTTGTTAGTGGTGATGTTCCACCAGTGAGTCATGAAAAGGAATAAAAGCCAGCAAGCCTTTAGAACAAGCTGAAAACTTGGCTCCTTAACTTGGCAAATGCAAAGGAAGAAGGAAGGTAAACTAAGCCACCCTTAAAAAGTTAGACTAACAAATTACCAGCATAACTATGAAGTCGTCATTAACTCTACACTAACCTTCACCTTCAATCTTGAGATGCCAGACTGCTAAAGAATGTGCATTAAAAATATATGTGAAATGGGCAAAAGTTCACGCATCGTCCAACTTTATAATTCCTTTTCAGGAAGGAGAGGCTAGCCACACTACAGCTACTTCTCCAGCAAAAGAGGTAGGTCAGCTATAACATTGAGGCCCTTTTACTGAGATGCATTTCTCGAGCTTGTTGCGTAAAAATCTATATATAGTATATGCAAAAGCCATGTGCCGTTGGGGGGGGGGGGGGGGGGCATGGCCATCGCGTTTCCGGCAGTTGCTGCACAGAAATGTATCCTAATGTGCGGCAGCAGCTTTTACAATTAATGTGGGTGCACTTAGGTGAGATTAAGTGCACCTGCACTAATCACAGCATTGACAGCATGCAACATGTATCCCTGCGCTAACCCTGATGTATTCTCTATGCCCACTGTCCGCTCCTAGCCTGTGCATTTCCTGCTCCATCGCATGATTTGCAGTTACTGGGGGAATTAACGCACGGTAACTATTATGCCCACACAGTAAAAGTTACCATGGCCCCATGCTACCAGTTACCACACACTAATTACCCCAGTAACTGCATAGGGTATCCTAATTAAAGGGTCCCATTGCTAATCTTGCTAAAAATTGATGCATTAAAGAAAGACTGCACAGATAGTATGACCTGAACTGCCCAGTCCGAGAGCAAGAGAAGGGAGGGAGGAAGTAGGAGCAAAATATACAGTAGTGAAAATATTTGTTCCAACACGTATTTAGGACTTCTACTACTACTACTACTGATCATTTGTATACTGCTTCAAGGCGTACACAGCACTGTACAAGCACATGTAAAAGACAGACAACACAACAGCTGAGGATACATGGGGAATGATAAGGAAACACATAGGAGACTAAGCGGATCAGGATCCAAAAGCGGCCTTGAAGAGGTGAGTTTTCAGCCTGCATTTGAAAAGGGCCAGAGATGAAGCCTGACGCACAGACTCAGGTTTGTTCCAGGCATAAGGAGCAGTAAGGTGAAAGGATCGAAGTCTGGAGTTGGAAGTAGAAGAGAAGGGCACAGATAGAAAGGATCTGCCAGAAGAGCAGAGTTCCTAAGGAGGAGTGTAGGGAGAGATAAGAGAGGAAAGGTAGTGAGGAGCTGTAGAATGAGTGCACTTATAGGGCAGTAGGATAAGTTTGAACTGGATACGGAAATGGATAGGGAGCCAATGAAGCGACTTGAGAAGAAGAGTTATATGAGTATATTGGGGCTGGTGGAAGATTAGCCATGCAGCTGAGCTTTGAACAGATTGAAGGGGAAACAGATGATTCATACGGAGACCAGCAAGGAGGAAGTTGCAATAGTCTAGACAGGAGGTGACTAAAGAGTGGATAAGTGTCTTAGTAGTGTGTTCAGAAAGGAAGGGGTGGGAGAGTGCAGAGCAGCTGGAGCTGGTGCCCCGAGCAGCGGAGGAGGAGCGCTGTTACCCCGCCCCCCCTGGGACCTTTAAGTTCATTAGGTCCACCGCGGCCGGTTGAGAGTGTGCAGAGCAGCTGGAGCTGGTGCCCCGAGCAGCGGAGGAGGAGCGCTGTTACCCCGCCCCCCCCGGGACCTTTAAGTTCATTTGGTCCACCGCGGCCGGTTGAGAGTGTGCAGAGCAGCTGGAGCTGGTGCCCCGATCAGCGGAGGAGGAGCGCTGTTACCCCGCCCCCCCCGGGACCTTTAAGTTCCTTTGGTCCACTGCGGCTGGTTGAGAGTGTGCAAAGCAGCTGGAGCTGGTGCCCTGAGCAGCAGAGGAGGAGCGCTGTTACCCCGCCCCCCCGGGACCTTTAAGTTCATTTGGTCCACCGCGGCTGGTTGAGAGTGTGCAGAGCAGCTGGAGCTGGTGCCCCGAGCAGCAGAGGAGGAGCGCTGTTACCCCGCCCCCCTGGGACCTTTAAGTTCATTTGGTCCACCGCGGACGTGCGCCCGTGGTCGCGTGCCCGAAGGGGCGTGACCAAAGGGGCAGGTCACGCCCCTTTGGAGCCCCTTCGGAGTCACAAGGAGGAACAAGGGGACTCTCTGGCCCATGGGTAAGCGACGGAAGAAGGTTTTCGCCACGATGAGTACTCAAAAGGCCCCTAAGATTGTGGGCCCGATAGACGCCCACCTACTGAAAGTTCAGGTGGAATGTGAGCCGCCGGACTTGACTCATGGGTCTGTGAGTACTTCTTCTGACTTGTCTCCTGTCACGCAGGGTTGTACCCTACCCAGTCAGGAAGTTATGATTGAGGGGGTGATCCCCCCAAGAGTGTTGGCTTGGGGTGGAGCCCTCGTTAGTATTGGATGATTCCTTGCATGGGAAAGATGTTGATTGTAAAGATTCTCTTCCGACTGTTTTGGATTTCCCTGTTACTGCTTCATCCGTTGTTTCCCCTGTTGAGGTTTCTTTAAGGGATGTCTGGGAGGTAGTGGCCCACATGGAAGTTTCCCTGCATTCCTCTCTTTCCCAGGTCTCTAATTTTTCCAAGGATGTTGTGCAGAAATTGGGTGTCCATCAGGAAGCTATAGCTAGGCATAATACCGCTTTGAATAAAGTGGCTGGGCAGGTTTCTGTAATGCAGGCAGCTGTTTCCTCTTCGATTAGGGATAATCTTACTATGCATCACCAAATGGAGTCCCTTGAGAATGCTGTGCATGCAAAAAATTTGAGATTTTTAAATTTTCCACAAACGCATTATTTGTCACCCTCTATTTTGTTGTATAAGTATTTCAAAGAGGTTCTATTAATTGATGATGTGAACTCTATAAAATTTTCTTCTGTTTATTATGTTCCTGTACTTGCCTCTCCAGAAACTTCCTCTCCCATTGCTAAAGGTGCGGAGAAGGGTTTAGTATCTCAGTCCTTGGATGTATCCGCTTTTTTAGAGTCCTTGACTGATGAAATTACTAAACGTGCTACATTAATTGTTTCTTTTATTTCTTTAGCTGATAAGAATTTGGTCTTGCGCCTATATTTTTCTAAGAAAGATCAGTTGTTTTGTGGCTCAACAGTTCAGGTTTTTCCTGATGTCTGTAGACTCACTCAAGTTCGACGTAAGGCCTTTTTGGCACTAAGTCCTCGCACCCTCGCAATTGGGGCCTCTTTCTTTTTAAAATATCCATGTAAGTGTGTTGTGATATACAAACAGAAAAAAATTGTTTTTATGGAATCTGATCAATTGAATTTATTTTTGCTTGGAAAAGAGAATGATTAGATGGTTATGTTATTAACTTCCTTTCTATGTCTTAGGGTTAGTATTATTTAGCTTAGGGGACCAGCATTTCTTATTTAGTCTTTTCCTTAGTTTTCTTTGCTTTGTCTTTGTATTATTCACTCTCCTTGATGTGGACTTGATTGTAATTCCTTTTTCATTTTGAAATAAAGATTGTTGAAACTTAAAAAAAAAAAAAAAAAGAAAGGAAGGGGTGAATTTTGCTGATGTTGTACAGAAAGAAATGACAGGTTTTAGCTATCAGTTGAATGTGTGTGGAGAAGGAGTCAAAGATGACCCCCAAGTTTGCTAGTCAAAGAAACAGGGAGTAATAGAGGGTAATCTACAGAGATTGAGAAAGAAGGAAGGGGGGAAGTGGGTTAGGGGGAAAAATAAGAAGCTAGTTTTGTTCAAACGGCAGTAAGACATCCAGGCAGCAATGTCAGATAGGCAGGCAGAAATTTGGGCTTGGATTGCTGGAGAGATTTCAGATGCAGAGAGGTAGATATGAAAGTTATCAGTATAAAGATGGTACTGAAAACCATGGGAGGAGATGAGTGCACCAAGGGACTGGGTATAGAGAGAGAAAAGGAGTGGGCCCAAAACAGAACCCCAACTGAAAGCGGGATAGCAGTAGAGGAGGATCCACCAGAACAAACACTGAAAGTACAATGGGAGAGATAAGAAGAGAACCAGTATAGCACAGAGCCCTTAAAACCAAGCGAGAACAAGGTATCAAGGAGAAGGTGGTGGTCAACAGTGTCAAAAGCAACAGAAAGGTCAAGAAGGATGAGGGCTGAGTAAAGGCCCTTGGATTTTGCCAGGAAGAGGTCACTGAAGAGTTTGGCAAGAGATATTTCAGTAGAATGTAAAGGATGAAAGCCAAATTGCAATGGATCCAGATGAGCTTGAGAGTAGAGCAACAGTGGTGAACTGCACATTGAAGTAGTTTAGAAATGAAAGGGAAGAGGGAGATAAGTCAATAATTAAAAGGACAGATAGGGTCTAGTGAGGGTTTCTTGAGAAGAGGTATGACCACAGCATGCTTGAAGGCTGCAGGAATAATTGCAGTGGAGAGCAATAGGTTTAGAATATGAGAGGTGGAAGGGATGACAGTGGAGGAAATGGAGTTAGGAGATGGTGGGAATAGGATCAGAGGAGCAGATATTTTGGAAGAGGAAAGAAGGTATGTGGTTTCTTCCTCAGAGATCTTAGAAAAGGAATAAAAGGTGGCAGAGATTGAGGGGAAGAGTTGAGAGTGAAGAGGGGGATGAGGGGATAGAGCTGACCTTGTGGGGAATCAGAGTGTAATAAGGAAGAAGAGGAGCAAGAAACAGCTGAAAATAGGAGGAAGCTGAAGAATATTACAAAAAAAATACAGGAATTTAAGTTAATGCAAAATTTCAGCAAAAGTTATTTTAAAATAAGCATATCCAAATCTCCATGGGGAGTCGTAATGATCTGGATGTAGTCCTGGATGATCCGAGACTTTTGAGCTGGACAAAGTGGGTGGAATAGCAGAGAAAGATAATGTGGAATGTCCATTGGACATTTATGCTCAGGAGTTAAGGTGATCGTTACTTGGTCGAAAGAAGATCTATCTAGTTGGACAATAAGATCTAGGACCAGATGGGGCCTCAACAAGTTACCTTGAAGGGCTGCTCTTGCTACAGCTGGGAGTATCCATTTTCTGGTGATAACAGCTGACCAGACAGCGATATCAGCTTGTCCTATCAGTTTTCACAATGTGGACAGGATATGTTGATATAATTGTTTTATAAAATACTAGCCTAAATTAACCCACAGACACTTACACCATCCCTAGAGCTATATAAATGTGGTGCCTACTTGCATGCTTCACCCATGTGCACATCCATTGGCAAAGTACACAATGTCAAATCAAGGCATGTACTTTACTCTGGGCACTATTTTATGCACATGTGGCTATATACCCATGGAAAGGACTAAAACAGACCCATCTAGATGCCTTCTTTCATTCCTAGAACACCAAGATTACTCTAGCAATTGCTAAACAAAGGTCTCAGAAATCCCTGGTATCTCACTATTTGGCTTTCTTTAGGTGAAAAAAATAGATTGACAATACCATAGCGCAGGAACTTCAAACAAAAAAGCTAATGTCAGAGGAGATATTTTATTGCAGAGTACTTGCACCAGACAGTACTCGTAGATATGTTGCTTTTCTAGTATAAACTGTGAGAGCTTGGGAATGTTCATGTAAACATGGAAGATGTAATATTTCTATTGATTAATGAGGGTGTGTATTTATCAAAGAAATTTACCTTGCAGCCCATGAGCAAGTCAGAGTTCTAGAATCAGATTTATGTGATTAAGCCACGGGTTGCCTTTCCTGGTAAAGTGGACAACGTTGGTTCTGAGGAGAGATGTTTACAGTAACTCTGTTTCCAAGAGAGACGTGCTTCTTTTAACATTATCGAACACCAGAGGGACTCTTCCATTGCTTGTTTTAAAGTACAGTAAATGGATACCCTTGAATTTTTTTTGGTCATGCTTCATGTAGGTTTTGCAGGAACCTTCATGGGCAGCTGACCAGCTCATAGATAACATGAGCAGTGTGTGACCTGTGTAACAGAGCCATCAAAACCATGGCCATGTGCTGTACTGGACCTTTACACATTTCTTCTACAAAGCAGATGCACTTTACCAATAGTCGTAGCCTGATAAGTACTAGGTATCAAGCTAATCTTCTTGAAAATGTTTCCTTGTAATACTCAGCCTACATGACAAAGAGTACATCAAATCATGCATCTATATTAAAGGTCAAGCTTGTGATTCATTCTTTCTAAAATTTCTGGAACCTTTTCATTCCCTAAAAGGAATATTGCGCTGTTTATTTTAGTTGATCATACAGAGCGTAGGATAAAAAATGAGATCTCTATCGTTTAATTATGACTATAGAAAAAAAAAGAGGAAAAAAATAAAAAGTCAAATCTTCATCATTAGTGCAATTTGTTTGAAATCTGGCATGTCGTTCTGTTAAGTAACTAACATTTAAAAGAATGTTACTTTTACTTGTGTGCTGTTTCTAAGTCCAAATCTTATACTGCTGAAAGCTTATAATGTCTGCCATCTGGCAGTAAAGTGCAACCTTTAGATGGAGTAAAGTGACTGTGAATTTTAATGTATGAGATAAATAGCAGCATTTGGAGACATTTCTGTTGAAATTTTCCATACTCTTAGACACAAGGCTCATAGTGTCATATTAGACCTTGTAAGACAAAGGCAGATATGGACAGCTCAGAAATCAACTGTTAAGTCGATGTTATCGTTAAAGCAAACAAAAGAATGAATCCAATGAGGCCTTATGGAGACCTATCAGAACAATATAAGACAATGCTGCAGCCCAGGAAAGATGAGAGCATCTCCCCCCGCATCTTCTGGAACAGCAGTGTCCTTTGGTAGAACTAAATATCAAAGACAATGTAAATAGTTCTTTGTGGGTATCTTGGCTTATTGGCTTAGAGGCTTCCCTTGTCTGATTTAGATCTTCGCTTCAGCAGTTTCAGGCCCTGAAAACACCGGTCCAGGACCCTGCTCACCAACATAAACGGAAAAGGAAACTCATACTTCCCGCTGCTCTTCATGGTGAACAGACCTGCTCTTGTTCCTCTGTTTTACTTTGCCCCTCATCTTTGAAATCACCTTCCTGCAGATATTCAAAATGCCTTTTAGGGACAATGTCTCCAAAGGACTTAGTTTGGCACACACCATGACTGCAACGAACCTCACTCCTTAGCCAAGGTATGTGAAGCAAGGGTTTAGTCTCACAAATTTACTGCTTCTGCTTGCCATAGTACTTGCACCATGCCAAGGAGATCTCTTTTCTGGAGCTCCTAGGATGTAATACTGTAGGTACAGGCAACCTAGCAAGGTGTGCTGGAAGATGCTTTTCATGAAGCCTGTGGCACACAGCATGATGGGAAATACCTCCGTGTCTTTCTGCCACAGTTTCTTGGTTTCTGACTGCACTTCTTGGTAGCTGAGAATTTTCTCTCTCCACATGATTGGCTCAACATGGACAACTCTTATCAGTCTGTTTTTGTTTTTCTCCTTCACCACTATCTCTGGTTTTCTCACACAACCCTTTTATTGTTTGGAATGGGAATTCTTACGTGTGTGTTTGCGTGTGTGTGTATGTGTGCCTTCATGTATAAACTAAAACCTCACTCCCATAACCTGCCTATTAAGTTAATTACCATCTATTTGTTCATCACTGCCTGTCATGCAGCCACATTTTACACCCTTTGGATAAAAGCATCTTATACAGTAACTGCCTGAAAACAATCAAGTACTGTATCATAAATACTTGTTAAAAACATCAGCTTCAGGGTAATAAAGACACTGTATCAGGTATTGATCCTCAATATTTGGTGACAAAAGCTTCTACAGAACTCTTGTACTGATCTGTAAGCACTAAAGGCTGCTCTTTGCCTATGGTAAAAGTGATCCAAGAAGGTGAAACTCGAGAGCAGATAAGACATCATTTCTGTATAGATTCCAGCGTACTTTCCACTAACAGCATTCTGCCATTCATTTTATGTTCTAAAGTTATAAGGGGCAACTTTAAAAAATGCATCTAAATGTAAATCTGTTAAATATAAGGAAATGCCTTTGAAAACCATCCTCAGGGTTTTTTTTTCATTCTATAGCCAGGACAAAAGCGCTGAGCAAATGAGGTCCTTGGAGGTTTTCCTGGTCTTAATTACAAACATATTAAAAGAGCAAAACTCGACCAGTCCTGATGCTGAACGTACACCTGGCTCAAGGCTGTCTCGAAGGGTCTTCACTAAGTCTGCACTTTGGAACCAAGCAATGAACTCCCAGCCTGCCAACAAAAAGAAAGCAAGACGCAGAGGGCAGCAGAAGGCTCCCCCAAGAACAGGCCACTTTTATTTGTCTTAACGAGCTTGCCAGGAATATCTCCTACAATTTACACAGAGAGAGAAAAACACAAAAGGGTGATCATCAATAAAAGAAAATGAGCCTCATGAGAAAGGGAGAGGAGAGGACAGGAGGGAGGCTACTTTCACCACTCAGTAACTGAGAGACTACAGAAGCTGTCTCCAAAATGACAATTGGATACCCCTCTCAACTAGTAAACCGAACCCAGGGACCCATTCCCAACACAAAGGTATAGAGAGAGATTTTATTATTTATTATTTATTTATTTTTATTTACAGTCTCTTTTATACCGCGCTATTCAACATCAGTGCAGTTTACATGAAACAGAATGACTAGCACAGTGCAGCAAGCTGATCTGTGTTTACAAAGAACAGGTACTACAACTTGGATAAAACTGGGGTAACTATTTACATCTAGGCAACACGTTATGTCGTGTCAAAAGTAATTGTAGTCATGGATGGCTTGCGGGGAATGTTGCTGTGGCTGTACTAGATGGGGGAGGGGACTATTGGAGCGCTGTCTTCTGGGCAGTATTTGAGGAAGAGGTGGTGCTTCAATGCCTTCCTAAACTGGGTTAGGTCAGGGATTGCCCGGATGCTGGGTGGTAGGGTGTTCCAGCATCTGGGTGCACAGAATCTGAAAGCCCTTTTTGCTATTGCATGGGTGCATTGGGTTATTTCCTTCGGGATTACCAGTGTGTTGACTGCTGCAGATCTTCTGGACCTATTGGGGGACATGGTTTGGATAAGCTCTGCTAGTGATGTGGAGGAGAGCCCATTGATGGCCTTGAAAGTCAGCAGTAGGGTTTTGAAAGTGAGTCTGCCATTATAGGGAGCCAGTGGAGGTGCTTCAGGATGGGTGTGACATGATCGCTCCTAGAAGCCCCGTCTAGAACTCTCGCCGTGGCATTCATCGCGAGTTGGAGCGGGTTCAGGGTAGATTGTGGGAGCCCTTGTAGGATTGCATTAGTGTAATCAAAGTGCGGTATAATCAACGCTTGATAGATTGACCGGAAGTCGTCCGGCTCTAGTAGGAAGCATAAGTGCCTGAGTGTTCGGATTTTGTGGTAAATTGCTCTTGCTATGTTGTTTATGTGCACTTTCATGTCCAGACGTTGGTCTAACGTGACTCCAAGGTATCGGATTGTGGATTTGGTTTGTAGCTCTGCTTCCTTAACCTTTAAGTGTGGTGGCGGGGTGAAGTTTTGGTTCCTCGTAATGAAAAGAACCTCTGTTTTCTTGTGCTGTATTCGGAGGTTTTGAGATTTGAGCCAGTTGGATACTGCGTCAAAGCAGTCTGTCAGTGGGGAGAGGTCCAGCTGCTCAGTTGAGAATGGCATGTAGAGCAGTACATCGTTTGCATATATCAAGCAGTTGACATTGAATGATCGGATGAGGTTACAGATGGGCTGCATGTATATGTTGAACATCAGGGCGGAGAGGGAGGATCCGTATAACACGCCTTGCCTCTGGTGGAAAGGTTTTGATGTTGAGGCCCTGGATCGTATGTGCTGCCATCTGTCAGACAAGTATGACTTGCACCATTCTAGTGCTGTGTTACAGATACCCTTCTCCTTGAGGTGTCCCAGGAGAAGCTCGTGGCTTACTGAGTCAAAAGCAGCAGCTATATCCATGAAGATGAGGACAAACCCTTGACGGATTTTAAAGATGGATGTATTTCTACAGCTCTTCGAGGATGCTTTTGGATCTTAAGAACATAAGAACATAAGATATGCCATACTGGGTCAGACCAAGGTCCATCAAGCCCAGTATTCTGTTTCCAACAGTGGCCAATCTAGGTCATACGTACCTAGCAGTTTCCCCAAGGGACACAGGTTCCACAATGCTTGTATTGGTTCAAGCATTGATATCCTGGGTCCCTTCTTAATAATGGTTTATGGACCTTTCCTCCAGGAACTTGTCCAAACCTTTTTTAAACCCAGCTACACTAACAGCCTTTACTACATCCTCCGGTAACAAATTCCAGAGTTTGATTACACGTTGAGTGAAAAAATATTTTCTTTTATTAGTCTTAAATAGTTTACCCTGTAGCTTCATTGCATGTCCCCTAGTCTTTCTATATTCTGATAAGGTAAACAATCGATCTACGTTTACCCGTTCCACTCCGTTCATTAATTTATAGACTTCTATCATATCTCCCCTCAGCCGTCTCTTTTCCAGGTTAAAGAGCCCCAACCTTTTTAGCCTTTCTTCATAGGAGTAGCCTTCCATCCCCTTTACCATTTTGGTGGCTCTTCTCTGAACCTTTTCTAAAATTGCTATATCCTTTTTAAGATATGGCGACCAGAATTGCACACAATATTCAAGGTGCGGTCTCACCATGGAACGATATAGAGGCATTATAATATCTTTTGTTTTATTTTCCATTCCTTTCCTTATCATACCTAGCATTCTATTTGCTCTCTTGGCCGCCGCTGCACACTGGGCCGAGGGTTTTAACATGGTATCCACAAGGACGCCTAAATCTTTTTCTTGGGTGGTGGTTCCTAATGTGGAACCTTGCATCGTGTAACCATAGTTTGGGTTGTTCTTCCCTAGGTGCATAACCTTGCACTTCTCCACATTAAATTTCATCTGCCATTTTGATGCCCAGTCTTCCAATTTATCAAGATCCTCTTGCAATTTTCCACAATCCTCCTGGGTTTTAACAACTTTAAATAGTTTTGTGTCATCAGCAAATTTGATAACCTCACTCGTTATTCCACTTTCCAGGTCATTTATGAATATGTCAAAAAGCAACGGACCCAGCACAGATCCCTGGGGTACACCACTATTCACCTTTCTCCATTGGGAAAATTGGCCATTTAGTCCTACCCTCTGCTTTCTATCTTTTAACCAGTTCCTGATCCACAGTAGTACACTGCCTCCTATCCCATGACTCTTTAGTTTTGCCAAAAGTCTCTCATGAGGGACCTTGTCAAAGGCTTTCTGAAAGTCCAGATACACAATATCAACCGACTCACCTTTGTCCACCTGTTTATTCACTCCTTCAAAAAAACATAACAGATTAGTAAGACAAGATCTTCCTTGTCTAAAGCCATGTTGGCTGTCTCCCATTAGGTCATGACTATCTATATGCTGAGTAATTTTATTCTTTATGATGGTTTCTACCATTTTTCCCGGTACTGATGTCAGGCTCACCGGTCTGTAGTTTCCCGGATCACCCCTCGAACCCTTTTTAAAAATTGGTGTTACATTGGCGATCCTCCAATCCTCAGGTATTAGAGATGATTTTAATGATAGTTCACAGATTACTGATAGCAGGTCTGCAATCTCAAATTTCAGTTCTTTCAACACCCTTGGATGTATACCATCCGGCCCAGGTGATTTGCTACTCTTCAGTTTATCTAATAGTTGTAGGACATCTTCCCGATGTATCGATATTTCCTTCAATTCTTCCACACCTTTAAATACCACTTCAGTCGTGGGTAACATCCCTACATCTTCCTCAGTAAAGACCGAAGCAAAGAATTCATTCAGTCTCTCCGCTATCGCCTTGTCGCCTCTTAGTGCTCCTTTAACCCCTTTATCATCTAATGGACCAACTGACTCTCTCACGGGTTTTTTGCTACGAATGTACTTGAAAAGGTCTTTATTTCGCGTTTTTGCTTCCGCAGCAAGCTTCTTCTCAAATTCTCTCTTTGCCTGCCTTATCAATGCCTTGCATTTGACTTGCCAGTGCTTGTGCTGTTTCCAGGTTTCATCATTTGGCTCTTTTTTCCATTTCTTGAAAGATGCTTTTTTGGCAACAACAGCCTCTCTGACCTCAGCTTTAAACCATGCTGGCAATTTTTTGGACTTCCTTCCACTTTTCTTAAAGCGTGGAATACAGCTGGTCTGGGCTTCCAAGATAGTATTTTTCAACAACACCCAAGCTTGATGTACGTCTTTAACCTTTGCAACTGCTCCTTTTAGTTTTTTCTTAACTGTTTTCCTCATTCTATCATAGTCTCCCTTTCGAAAGTTAAAGGGTAGTACTGTGGATTTCCTTACTATCCCTCCTCCACTAATTAAATCAAAGGCGATCATGCTATGATCACTATTGCCAAGTGGCCCCAACACCCTTATCTCTTGCACTACATCTGGTGTTCCACTAAGGACTAGGTCTAATATTGCTTCCCCTCTGGTCGGTTCATGAACCAGCTGCTCCAAGAAGCAGTCATTTATTTCATCTAGGAACTTTATCTCCCTAGCATGTCCTGTTGTGACACTGACCCAGTCGATGCCGGGGTAATTGAAATCACCCATTATTATTACTGCACTGTAACTTTTGCTAGCTTCCTTGATTTCTTTGAGCATTTCATCATCCATTTGTTCATTCTGGCCAGGCGGACGATAGTACACCCCCACTGCCATCGCCTTCCCCTTTTTACATGGAATTTCAATCCATAGAGATTCTACAGCAAATTTTGTTTCTTGCAAAACTTTAATCCTTTCTGACTCAATGCCCTCTCTAACATAGAGCGCAACCCCTCCACCAATTTGATCAGCTCTATCATTTCGATATAGTTTGTACCCAGGTATCACAGTGTCCCACTGGTTGTCCTCCTTCCACCATGTCTCTGATATTCCAATCATATCTAACCTCTCGTTTAGTGCTATATATTCTAACTCTCCCATCTTGTTTTGTAGACTTCTAGCATTTGCATACAAGCATTTTAGAGACTGTATTTTATTCATATTAATTTGGCTATTGGTAGACATGGGTAATTTGGGATCTTTAAGTTCTGTCTGCTCCATACTCGAGGGCATTTGGGCTACTTTACTCTTTTTTGGAACCTCTCTGCTTTTTGTAGTATCCTTCAAGGATACATTCTTCCGAACCATGCGCTCTTGGACGACTGTCGGCTTTCCCCTATTATCTAGTTTAAAAGCTGCTCTATCTCCTTTTTAAAGGTTAATGCCAGCAGCCTGGTTCCATCCCGGTTAAGGTGAAGCCCATCCCTTCGGAAGAGCCCCTCCTTTCCCCAGAA
This sequence comes from Ichthyophis bannanicus, assembly GCA_033557465.1. Taxonomy (NCBI): domain Eukaryota; kingdom Metazoa; phylum Chordata; class Amphibia; order Gymnophiona; family Ichthyophiidae; genus Ichthyophis; species Ichthyophis bannanicus. The sequence goes on from CM066037.1 coordinate 69,645,691, forward strand.
TGTTCCCCAGTTCCTAACAAATCCGAACCCCTTAGTCTCCTGTTCACCTCCCATTTATCTTCTTATCATTCCCCTAGATATATCCTAGTCCCAAATTGTTGTGTTGCCTGTTTTGTCTAACCTGTAAGCTCTGATGAGCAGGAACTGTCTCTTGTCTCTATACAGTGCTGTCTACACCTTGTAGTGCTATAGATATGATAAGGAGTGAAGTAGTAGCTACATTTAATTGCTTCATAGAAACAAAAATGCAATGTGTGCCCTCAAGTCAATGCTGACTTCTGGTGACCCAGCAGCTCCTGGGTTTTCATGGCAGTGTGACTTCAAGTAAGAACATAAGAAATGCCTTACTGGGTCAGACCAAGGTCTATCAAGCCCAGTATCCTGTTTCCAACAGTGGACAATCCAGGTCACAAGTACCTGGCAGGTTCCCAAAAAGACACACAGGTTCCACAATGCTTGTCCCAGGGCAAGCATTGGATTTCCTCTTTAATAATAGCTTATGGAACTTTCCTCAAGGAACTTGTCCAAACCTTTTTTAAACCGAGCTACATTAATAGCTTTTACTATATCCTCTGGTAACGAATTCCAGAGTTTGATTATGCATTGAGTAAAAAAAAAACATTGTCTCTTATTAGTCTTAAATGAGTTGCATTGTAGCTTCATTACGTGTCCTTTAGTCTTTCTACTTTTTGATGGTGTAAACAACCGATCTACATTTATCTGTTCCACGCCATTCATTAATTTATAGACCTCTATTATAACCCCCTTCAGCCATCTCTTTTCCAAGTTGAAGAGCCCCAATCTTTTAAGCCTTTCCTCGTAGGGGTATCCTTCCATCCCCTTTACCATTTTTGTTGCTCTTCTTTGTACCTTTTCTAATTCCGCGATATCCTTTTTACGATATAGCGACCAGAACTGCACACAATATTCAAGGTGCAGTTACACCATGGAGTGATACAGAGGCATTATGATGTCATCCTTTGTTTTATTCTCCATTCCTTTCCTTATGATTCCCAGCATTCTATTTGTTTTCTTGGCCGCCACTGCACACTGGGTGGAGAGTTTTAATGTATTATCCATGATGACACCTAAATCTTTTTCCTGGATGGTGCTTTCTAAGGTGGTACCTTGCATCATATAACCATAGTTTGGGTTGTTCTTTCCTAGGTGCATAACTTTGCACTTGTCCACATTAAATTTCATCTGCCATTTGGATGTCCACAATCCTCTTGCGTTCTAACAACTTTGAATAATTTTGTGTCTTCCGCAAATTTGATCACCTCACTCATTATTCCTATTTCCAGGTCATTTATGAATATGTTAAAAAGCAGCGAACCCAGCACTGATCCCTGGAGTACTCCATTATTCACCTTTCTCCATTGAGAAAATTGGCCATTTAGCCCTTCCCTCTGCTTTCTATCTTTTAGCCAGTTCCTGATCCACAATAGTATACTGCCTACAATCCAATGACATTTTAATTTTGCCAAAAGTCTCTCATTAGGGACCTTATCAAAGACTTTCTGAAAATCCAGATACACTATGGCCCCAATTCAGGAAGGAGACTAGCCATCCTGCCCAAATTCCAAGTCACAGTCTCCCCGCATGCACAGAGGTTCTGTGCAGGGAGATGGAGGGGGCGGGGGAAGGGCGACACGAGGCAGAGCATGGGTGGGCCAGTCACCCAGACACACAGAGCCGATTCCGGTCATGGTTCTGTATGTCCAGGGAGAACCATGAGAACGCATTGCTTATTCCATCAGGTGGTGGGGAAACTGGATGGGGATCATCGGGCCCTCCACGCACAGGTGTGATCGGGAGGCCTGGCCATGCTGACTGGAGGACATCCCCAAGGCAGTGGAAGGGGCACGCTGGGTCATCTCCAGGCCCGATCCTGCATTCCACGGGAATGTTTGGACCCAATTCTGCACTGCGGGAATCAAACAGGCCTGTCCTGTTTGGGGACGTCCAGATGGCCTGGAAATGCCCCTTCCTGAATTGGGCTCTTTATCAACCAGCTCATCTTTGTCTACCTGTTTATTCACATCTTCAAAAAAATATAACAAATTAGTAAGACAAGTAGATTGCCAGGCCTTTCTTCTGAGGCAATGGATGGTTAAGTGACATGCCCAAGGCCACAAGGAGTGCTACTGGGAATCAAACCTTGGTCTCTTGGTTACCAAGCCAGTGATCTAATATTAGGCTGCTCCTCTACTCTTTCATAGAAGCATAGGACCCAATAATCCGGAACAGTTGAGCTCTTAAAGTTAGGCTCCTAATTTGGTATCCTATTTTCAGCCAAATTTAGGAGTTTAAGGGCTCGATATTCACTTGGGCAGACTATGCGCCGCTATGGCGCATAGTCATACCCACCGACTCTTAACCCCGGATATTCATATTCAGTCGTCACACATGCTGGAAACCACAGTAGCTCAGTGAGCAGCAGCGATATTGCATGCTGCCCGGGTTAGCTCCTGTGCCACTAGGGATAGGTCGTTAACCAGGCAGCATGTAGTATCGCTGCTGCTCAGTTATCAATCATCCCCACCTCTGCTTCTCCCCAGAATGCTCCTGACATGTCCCGATGTTAAGCGATTAGCATCGGGGTGTGTAAGGGCCATAATCGGGGATATTCAGTGGCACTATGGGGGCGAGAGGTTGGTGTGCACGGACCAGGAGAAGGACCTTGGTGTGATTATTTCTGTGGATTTTAAGGTGGCAAAACAGTGCAACAAGGCAGTGGCAAAAGCCAGGAGGATGTTGGGTTGCATACAAAGAGGAATTACCAGCAGAAAGGAAGAGGTACTAATGCCACTGTATAAGTCACTGGTGAGGCCTCACTTGGAATACTGTGTTCAGTTTTGGAGACCGTATCTTGCAAAGGATATAAAAAGACTGGAGCCTGTGTCAGAAGCCTTATGAGAAGAGACTTGAAGATCTAAATATGTACACTCTGGAGGAGAGGAGGGACAGGGGAGATATAATTCAGACCTTTAAATACTTAAAGAGAAATAATGAACAAACAAACCTCTTCCAAAGACGGGGAAGCGTAAAACTAGAAGGCATAACATGAAGCTGCAAGGGGGTAAATTGAAAGGCAATGTCAGGAAATACTTTTTCACAGAAATGGTGATGGATGCTTGGAATGCCCTCCCGATGGAAGTGGTGGGGGAAAACACAGTGATGGAATTCAAAATGGCATGGGACAGACACAGTGGATCCCTTTACAGCAACAGTATAAAATCAAAATAAACTTAACTCATTTCTCAGCATACAGGGGTGTCCTACACAGAGCGGTGGGTTCACCCCTAAAACAAAGACATGGGGAGGGTTCACCCCTAAAACAAAGACATGGGGAGGGGTGGCCTGCACATAGCAGCATGTGCAGCTACTCTTGCCATCTTACTGGGCAGACTAGATGGACCACACTGGTCTTTATCTGCCGTCATTTACTATGTTACTATGTTACTAACCATGTTAGTGCCATTGAATATCCCTCTCAGCGGCAGTTACACAGTTTACAGGGCTGTAAACTGTGTAACTGCCCTTCAAATATTGGGCCCTAAGTTTTCATCTAAAAATTCATCTTAATTTAGGAGCTTAAAGTTGCACTTATAAATTTAATCCTGCCATAAGTTTACCTAGATTTGTGAGCCTAATGTATGAGCCAAGTGCTGAAATTGGTGTTAAGCTTCTAACATTTTTCCCTGCCCTCGATCTGCCCCTTGTTATGCACCTAAATTTAGGAGCTTCGTGAAATTTTGAGTATTAATTGAGGCACTCTGCCTTGGTAAATTTTCAAAGAATCCAGTTCAGAAGCATAACTCTCAGAGTTAGGAGCATAGATCCTTTGCATAGTGATTTCCTAGACTATGACTACAGAAAAGGACTGTGTAGCCCTGGCTCACTCATTAGCATGAGATGGACTCAGGGAATTCTTGTCTGTTAAATGTTCTGAATAATTTCCAAGATGCACTTATGGAGGAGCAATATATTTCAAATCACACTCTTTCTCAATTAAATTAAACATACCTGTTGTTCCCAAGGAATATCCTTTCACTTGGAGGTAGAGAGCTGCAAGTTCCGAGCAAGGTAAACAGTCTGTCAGGATTTAACAGGGGTGCCTCACTTCCTCATAATATAAAAGCAGTTTCTTCACACAGATTTAATCTAGGCTGGGTACAATCTAAAGCCGGAGGGTTAGCATTCCCCCAATGGATCAGACGCATCATTTCTGTGTCTTGCTGATCTGGGAATTGGAGGAAATTAGTCCACTGCTTGGCTTGTAGAGTATCCAAGGCCAACCTAATAGATGTCTAGTGGAAGAAGAGCCCCAACCCACCCCAGACTCCTTGATTATTCTTACCATTTCCCTGTTTTCTCCTGAGAAAGAACTCACTCATAGGAATGTATTTCCAATTCATATTTGGTTCAGTTTCATGTTGTAAACAAAATGAAAGAAATAGGAACAATATTTTGGTTGTTTATCATTTCGTTTCCAAAATGGAACTCTGCCCCCGCCAAACTAATGAAAGACCTTGGGCCCTTTCCCCTCACACACATCTTGTCCCATCCATGGATCCAAAGGGGGCAGGGAGTGATCTCCAATTATTCCTGTCCTACTGGAGCCATAGTCCAAATTGGAGCTTGTCAACCTGAGGCTTGTAGCAGTAAGGCAGAAACAACTAGGAATCCTTTCTGCCAATCTTGGAGCCCTGGATAGGGAAGTTGCAAGGGGTGGGAGGATTGGGGAGAGATCTGGAGGGCTTTAGGGATGCCGAGGGGCTTTAAAAAAAAACATTTAACATTTTTTTTAAGAAAGCACAAAAAATACATAAAAATTAAAAAAACTCCTACCAAGAAAGCAAAACAAAAAATGAAATTTGGCGTGCTCCTATTCTCTTCTCTTTCTTCTCAGTCCTGGAACAAGTCTCTGCATGTTCTCTAGAGCTGGAAACTGCCTCGGCATGAATGTGCCACTCTTTGACTCCTATTTGATAAAGTGCAGCAAGGTTTTGCAGTTACCAAGGGTTAATTTCCAAAATTAATGCACAGTCACTGCAAAGCCTCTAGCTATTGGGATGTGCCCAACGTTTTTATTTATTTATTTACATTCTCTTATATACCGCGCTATTCTGCATCAGTGCGGTTTACATTGAACAAACTGAAATTACATTGAACAGGGCATTATAACTTGGAGATAACTATTTTTACAGGGAACATGTTTTGCCATTCAATTAATAGCTGCACTTCTTGAAAGGGCATTACCCGCAATGTTATAGGTAACATACAGCAACTGTCCATTTGTTAATTGTACGGTCCATGCCCCATCCCTTCTGCATTATGGGGGGAATTTTATAATGAGCCATCTAGATTTATGTGCAAACAACTGTAAATTCCAGCATTATAGTCATGCATAATTTGCCATTTATGTGTGTAAATGACCTCTTATAAAACAACGACTAGTGTGAAAGTATGTTGTGCGTAGTTTGTATTGTGAGTGCTTTCATCATGGGCGTGCACATGGGTGGAACTTGGATGGAGCATAGGTGGTATGAGTAATTATGTACGTAGAATGTAAAATTCCTTAATTCAGGCAGACTTGCAAAATGTAGGCACAATCGCTAGGGCTGGTGGAAGTGATCGCGCCTGAACATGTGTGTACTTTCATACTTATACTCTAGTCTAGAGAGTCAATATGCATGTATTTGACTTTATGAAATAGCCGTAACGTTACCTCTATGTGGCTAATGTGGGAATTAGCATATGCTGTGGTCCTGCGTTAACTGTTATTGTGCATTAATTGCTGTGCGAACAGCTAACTCCCCTTAGTAAATACAAGCCTTGCTAAAGAATGTATTCACACTTTGGTAATGCAATGGACCCTGTGGCTTAAATTCTGCCCAAACAGCCTCCACATTGCAGGGGAGCCCGGGCAAGAAGGGGGCCCACACAGCGGCACGGTAGCTTATCTTAATTTGTTTGCTGCACTGCCTCCAGGCGAATAAGCTGTTATCTCCCGGGCTGAAGTCTCGTGATAACAGCCGCCTTGCAGGACTTCAGCCCGGGAGAAACACACACCAGGCCTGGAGCGTAGACAGTGCAGCAAAGAAATCAAAGTAATTTTGTCACATGGGGGGCACTAAAATAAGGGATTGCCAAGGGGGGCGGCAATGGGGGCCCCTCATTAGAACTTTTGCCACTGCATGGACCCTTACAATCTTAATGCTCTGGTAGTCCTTATGACAGCTTCCATTTCATGGTTCCTTGTTATAGAAAATAGATTAATAGGGTCTTGATTTCATCATATTGCAAATATGAGTTGTAACTCTGATGTCCCATTGATTTTCCTAAGAACATGGAGACCACATATCCCTACATGCACTGGGATAAAGCCCAGGCTGGATAAGACTGTTCCTTAAGACATGGAGTAAGGTGGCATTCTTACTTCCATTTATTGTTTCCTACAAGATGCTTGTTTACAAAGTAAATGAAATGTTGAAGGCTGCAATAGAAACAGAAGAAAAATTCTACCAGGACATCCTGACTTACCATGTTGAGTGTGGCCGTCACAGAGTTACTTCCTTGTTGATAAAATGCCTTACCCAGGGCCGGCCCGTCCACTAGGCGAGCTAGGTGGCCACCAAGGACAGCTGGCCCAGGTGGTGGCGGCAGCGGCACACATGACTAGTCGCGCCACTCTCCCCAGCTGTCGCTGATTCTGTCTCGGGAGGAAGAGGCGGGCAGCAGCAGTATTTCCAAAAGCGATGGCTTCTTACCACTGCTTTCTTGCCTGTGGCTGCCGCGAGCAAGAAAGCGACAGTAAAAAGATGCTGCTTTTAGAAATACTGTCATTGCCTCTGCCTGCCTCTCCTTTCTGAGATGGAATCAGTGGCAGCTGAGGGGGAGGAGGGCGGTGGTGGTGGCGGCAGCTGTGGGGGGGAGGATGGTGATAGCTGGGGGGGGGGGGGAGGTGGCAGAAATCCTTAGGCAGGCCCTGGCCTTACTCAGTTGATCTGAATCACAAGAAACACAAATGAACCCCTATGTTAAAATAGAAAAATTCAGGGGTAAAGATCAAAGGCTGTTAGTGTGCCTGGTTTAAAAAAGGTTTGGACAAGTTCATGGAGGAAAAGTCCAGAAACAGATATAGGTAAATCCACCACTAATCCCTGGAATAAGCAACATGGAATGTCTACCTTTCGGGGTCCTGTCAGACCTTTGTGACCTGGATTGGCTACTTTTTCAAACAGGATACTGCGTTTGATAGACAGTTGGTCTGACCCAGAATGGCAAATCTTATGTTCTTAGAATACAAGTACTTTTTTAAATTTTAAATATAAACTCAAAGCGGTTGCACTAGAAAGAGTAAAGATATTTGGTATTCATTTACTGTCATCCTCTAGGCAGAAGAGCGCTATAGCACTTTAAGTAAATTAAAAAAAGTTTTTTGTTTTTGAATAATCTTCATTACATCAAGATTATAATAACTGTCATTTCAATTATGGCCGATTCTGAGCTTTAAAGGGGATATAATAGCTTTTGCCATCAAAGATTGAATTACTGTCATTATGTGAAAGGTGCACTTTATCACTTAGCTCGCCTCCATTATAAATGCTCAAAGATGCATATTGTTTCAGCCATTGCGAACTAGGCTTTTGTTGAAGTTTTTTTTTAAAGTTTCAGACTATTAGCGCTATTATTGAAGATACGTTGTGGGCTGTCAAAAAGTCTATATTTCGACTCCAAACTTCTAACAAGTAAAAACTCTGTACAGTTATCCAGAATAGAGTGTTGGTGTTTTAACAGTAATGCCATTTGCTTTCAGCATCACAACTGACATCACTACCAAATGTATTGATTTAGGGTTGCCCTAGAGCTACAAGATTAAAAGGGGCTGCTCACTATGCTGCATTTTACCAGAGCTTAATTTACCGCGGGAGTCATTCGCCTGAGGTAACTCTATACCTCAGATTAGCAACTTGCATGTAAAAGAATAACATAGTTTGCAATGAATTCGCAAGCTGCTCTCGTATTCGACAAGCTGTGTCATTCTATTTGAATAATAATGAGGTGCTTAGCATACATTTTCATGCTTTGCATCTCATTATTACTCAATCTGTTTTGGGGTAAATTACTGTGTGTGAAGGGGCAAATATTTTGCATTATTTCTATAACACACTTTAGTAACTTCCCCCCTAAGGGTAGTGACTTGGACTTAGTACAGACAATGGTAAATATTGCACTGCATTGATTTTACTTGTTAGTAGGCTGTCAGACCTTTCAGATATTAGAGCATTTAAAATTCAGACTCAACGTCATTTCAGACTAGCACAGGCTCATAGGATTCTTCCGTTTGATAATATGGTGATGATCTGCATATGTCAAAAGCTGTAGAAGAGATTGTACTTTATGTTATTGGGGGGAAAAGGGAGTTGGCAAATATCATCATAAGCAAATCCTTTTATCTCAATATTGAATCCCTCGTTTCAGATTGATATTAGTGTTATTCCGTTTCCTCTTTCCTAGTTGATTGTAGCAGCATTGCCCGCCACTCTCTCATTCTCCTTCCACTAACTAGATATTTATTTTTTTATTTTATTTTTATTTAGCTGCATTTATATCCCGCTTTTCACTGGGTCAAAGCGGTTGGGGGATACATTTAACATGAGGGGAACATTTAATACTTACATTTAATAGACCAGCCAATGTTTTCACTCCATTCCTCTGCATCCTTCCCCCCACCATGTGATTATCAGAATTCATAGAAAATTACTTTTAATAGCAGTTTTTTAGGATCTAATTTCAACATGGCTGCAAGTGCACTGCTTGGATTTTGTCCTTTGTTGCCCTGCTTGACCTTCAGCATTATAGAATGTGAGTCCCTACTAGCCGAACAGTGAGGACGACCTCATCAGACATTAGGGATGTGAGTTATTTGGATTTCTTTACATAGTCAGGACCAGCATGGGAATGCACACTGTGGATTTGCATGGAGCAGAAACCGCAGGATGTGAATGGGGTGGGGAAGGAGAGGTTGCATTGGCCTTCTGGGCTGGTGAAGCAAAGGCGCAATAGCATGTGCGGGTCCGTCAACCCACTGCTGCACCGCAAAATATACAGGCTGACTAAGGAACCAGGGCTTCAGGAGACCGCTGCATGCTGGCATGGAAGAACGGGTTGAAACCCAACTTGCGGTTTAGATGGCAGGCAAAGCAACCAGAAGGTTGAAACATCCCAGAGAGAGGATAGGTAATCTGCTCCATCAACTTCTCTCTTCTACTGGAGCTCCCCGTGCATTCTGCTGCTGCAGCGTGAAGCCCCATAAATCCTACGCAGTTCTCGGGAGGCCTGCTGTAGACCCTAGAGCATTGCATTAGAGGGGTGAGTCTGAAACAGGAGAGGGAGGAAGTGGAGGAAGAAGAGGGAATCAAAGGCAGAAGAACAGAGGAGAACAGAGGATGGACATAGGAAATATGGGAGTGGGGAAGGGGACAGGGAAGTAGGGAATAAGCAAAGATGAATGGGTCACAAAAGGCAAGGGGGGAGGAGGGGTATGAGAAGGGAGGAGAGACAATAAGTGTGGCTACAAAGGAGACAAATGGTAAACCGGGAGGAGTTAAAGCAAAGAGAAATACAACAATTCATCTAGTGTGGGTGCCAAAAAAATGGCTACTTTGGACTGAGAGAGAGAGAGAGAGAGTAAAGGGAGGGCTGGAATAGTATTAAGGAGGAATGAGGATAGAGGAGTAAGAGGCGAACTAATGAAAGGTGCAAAGTGGTGATAGATGGAAAAAAAACAAAGAACTGGTGTGTGGAGAAGTGACATAGAAGGGGAAAGCAAGTGCTTGAGAAAGGAGGAGCAACATATTAAAAATAACACGGAAAGAAAACCAGGAAAAAACAGAAAATGAAAAGACAGAGAATTTTGTATGATGGAGGGAAATGGCACAAGGATAAAAATACTTTCTTTTCAGTTTTAACATCTGATCATATTACTTCACAATGCTTATAAGCATCTTAGATCTCTAAATATATCTATAGTACCTGACTCCGACTGTGTTTTAATCTTATTTCCTTTATGTCCTGTAATTTTGTGGTCTTGGGCAAGCCACTTAACCCTCCATTGCCCATGTTCCCTGTAAGTATTAGTGTATGTGTCTCATATCCCCGCGTGTTAAATGTATCCCCCAATTGTGTTGTGACCACTTTGATTGAAGGATAAGGTGGTCTACAAAACTGTCTAAATAAATAAATAAATACATACATTTTGCATAGAGGGTCTTTCCTCAGTTGCTTCCACCCCTGTCTCCCTGAAGTCTGTATCTAAACTTGGGCTGATGGAACTTCTTCTCAGGACTGTATGACTTGAGTGGCAAGTTTTAAGGGACCGTAGCCTCTGCTTCCTGCTGCTGCTGCTGCCCTCCCCAGCAACAATTCTTAGAAGCTGCAGCACCTTACTGATGCTACCCTCCATTCCTCACTGCTGTCTTCGGCAGTCATGCTCCCAGTCTCTCTGATGCCATAGTCTCTCTTCCTGAACTTGCTTCCAAAGGAAGCGGACAAGATAGGGACACATTGCCATGGGAACTATTAATATGCAGTAGCTCATAGCCCTCTTATTCAGGCATCTGTATGACCACCCAGTGGACATTTCATTGGTTGAGCAGATGTGTTAGCAATGATGGAGGCTTGGCAAGAGGCATCGGTGGGAGCAGCAGCAGGGGTTGGAGGAGAAGTTGAGCACCGTCACATTTTGAATCTGTCCATGGCAGCCGAAAACCATGCACCAAAGTTGTATATGGCATTTTTCAACCAACAGGAGCCCTGTGTTATTTATAATATTCCCTACTTTGGATACACACATGCTGCCATGTATGAGGTTACTACTGGCAACAGCTTTTAGGCACTTCTTATGTTTGGTTGTGAATAGACAAGTGGAAATCTATGGGTCAAAGTTCAGCGAGAAAAAGCAAGGTGGAAAGGGTCCCGGCTTTTCAGACTTTTGCCTCAAGGCCCTGATAATTTCTGTTTCCATTTTATTTGCCACATTAATTGCACTAGGATGTAAATAAAATATGCACAATTTGGGGAATAGCCTAATTTACAGAATAAAAGAGTTCTTTGCAAAATGACAAAAGATTCTCCTGTGACCTGCACTGACAAACTTTCAACCCAAATCAATAATTGTCCTCACAGCTGGGACCCTTTCAAATAAACTCAACAGATCATGAGTTAGCCAATTCTTCCTTGCTTCAAAGAATGAAATAATCATAAGAAAACTTCTAGAGTGGATCACATATATATCTTTGTGATTCCATTTTCCTAACAAGCCAATTCTGCCAGATCCATTTTTCATGGTTAATTAATAGTACAAGAATCCTACAAAGATCCATGGATTCTCTAACTCTGCTGTTTGTGAAATGGATCCAACCCTACCGGTGACTGATTCTATAAAACAGAAGTCCTCCTCAAAATTTAGGATCTATATTTAATAGGAAAGCTACGAGAGTGTGAAAGCACATCTGGTAATTGAAAAGATGAAAAAAGTCATAATAAAGCATTCATTTTGGACGCCACAATGATGAAGATAATGGATGATAGCCAAGCCAGCCATATGCACTCGGCTAACCAAATTAATCACGTACGATGCAAAACAGGGAAGACAAGTACAATAAAACATTTAAAGACAAGTTTGAATTTTAATTTTAGGAGTAGTGTAAAACAATATGATAATGATGGTAGTCAAGTCTGCCCTTTTTGCATGGGTAATTCAAACTGAAAAAAACGTAATGTCATAAATAATAGTTCATTTGCTGCCCTGGTATGTTTTCAAAAAGAGGAATATTGGTAATAAAAAATACTAAAATGACTGTCTTTAAATACTAGCATTTTTGAAGGTTGACAAGGAGCTTTAAAGCAATAAGGGTTAGATATTGCAAGGAGGGGTATAATGATTTCCTAAATTGTGTTTAACAAGGAAAAGCTCATTAAACATTTATGGATTACTGGATTTGAACAAATAAGACTTATCTCCATACCAAAGACATTGGACATAACTCGAATGATTCCTTTTAATAGCATACGTCCTTAAAATATTGATGGCTTCTCTCATATAAGCAAGCCCTTGGCTATGGTACTCCTGGGATCGTTCTTTGTTGGCTACTACATTTAAAAGTTGCATTTTTACACTTGCCTGCTCAGTATTCCATAGTGCACAACAAGTGTGCCTCGTTCAGAAAGTGACTGATACCTGCAATAATGGTGCGAATAATTATTAATCACACAAGCATGACCACTAATTTGAAGAACGTTAGTGTGTGATAGTCAAGGCAGCCTTATGCATTCAAAAAAGGAAAATTACCCTGCAATGCAAGCATAAATACAGGAAAACGATAGAATTATTAGTCTGAACACAAATATTTGCAGCAGTAATGATAGCAGCACTGATAGCTAACCCAGATGTACGTCATCGAATGATTTTTCAAACCTGTTAACATACAAAGGAGATCTCAAGGTACATTGTACTTGGTTATACATGCAGAAAGGTACTTTATATTTATATGACCTGCATAAACTCTCTTTTTTCAAATGCTATCATCTCAACTGTGCTTTTCTTCATCTATTAAAATCCAATACACTGCAAGGAAAAGACAAACCAGTGATCTGGTTTCCTTGTTTTTTGTTTTAAATAAAATACACGTTGACATGATAATTGGTCTCTTTTAATAAACACTGCTCCCAAAGTGATTTTGACCTTTTTTCGTAGATAGGTGTAGCCCTGTCTCTAGTTAGTTTGAGAGTGCCCCCACGGTGGGTCAGGAAAGAATTTATAAGTAGATGCCTACTTCTTTAAATCAGGAAAAGACATCATAAACACGGCATGGCAGAGCACTTAAAACACATGGGTCCTGGTGGATAGGGGTAGTAAAGCCCAAGGCATTAAATGGAATAAAAAGGAGATGAAAAAAGGAGTGAAAGAGTACCAAAGGTAATCTATGTAAAACACCTTTAATATGGTGCTTCCAAAAATTCACTTAATTACAGTCTCTCAAAAAACAAAAACAAAAAAACACACAAACAAAGAAACAACAACAAAACCTAAAGACAATACAAATCACAAGCAGAAAAAGGGTGAGAATAGCAAAAGCAAAATGGTTCAGAGGCCTTAGTCCAGAGGTTCTCTGTAGCGTTCTCCTTTCCTCTTTTCTCCAAAGACAGTCATGAGATGGGTCTTCTCCTATGCTCTTCTTTAACTTCAGCCCTGTCAGGTAAGAGGCCAAACAGATAAGTGCTTTCAGCTTCACAGCTCTTAATTCAAACACTAGCAGTGTACACACACTCCCAGGACACTGAAAACTCTACCAAATCTGTCCCGCCTCAGCTCCTCCCTACTGCTGGGAGATAGGAGATAATGTCAGTGAATCAGTCTGCTTGCTTTCTTTCTCCACAGAAGCAGCAAAGTTACCAAAATCTCCCTCTTCCAGTTAAGATAGGGATGCGCCTGGTGAGTGAGTCTTTTCCACCCAGTAGCATCATCTGAAAAGTGATCAGAAGCGATGCACCTGAGTAGCAAGTCCGTCTTTCATGTAATCTTTTCTCTTCTCGTCAGTACATGGAAAGATGATTATCATCATCCCCTGGTATAACCAGTCTCTTGCCTGTCCCAACTGCCCTGCACAGACTTTCCTTGTCTGCGCTCTCTTCTGTCCTACGAAATATCCTCCTTCCTTGGTCACGCCTAACGAGCTTGGAGTGCCAATTTTGTAGTTGAAACGATTACTTGCAGGAAAAGAGCTCTCTTGCACTCAGCTCTAGCTCTGGGCTTAGCTAGCCTCATTCTCCTAATTTATCTTAAGAACATAAGAACATAAAATATGTTATAGTGGGTCAGACTAAGGGTCCATCCAGCCCAGTATCCTGTTTTCAACAGTGGCCTATCCAGGTCACAAGTACATACCTGTCAGGTTCCCAAAAAGGTACACAGATTTCATGGGGTAATCAGTGGATTTCCCCAGTCCTCTTTAACAATGGTTTATGTACTTTTCCTCCAGGAACTTGTCCAAACCTCTTTTAAACCCTACTACATTAACAGCTTTTACGACATCCTCCGGCAACGAATTCCAGAATTTAATTACGTGTTGCATGAAAAAATATTTACTTTGATTAGTCTTAAATGCACTACTTTGAAGTTTCATTGCGTATCCCCTAGTGGTTCTACTTTTTAAAGGAATAAGCAACAGATCTACATTTACCCGTTCCACTCCATGCATTATTTTATAGATCTCTATCATGTCTTAGATTCCTTTGGGGAAGGGAAATTCTTCATTCTCCCTTAGCTGTCTGTGAATGTTGAAACTGGGTGGTGGCTTACCACTCCCTTTACTTCCCTTCGAATTACAGAGGGAAACACCTCCTACCCCTTGACTGACAGGGAGGCCTTTCCTCATTACATTATACCATTGCAAACACAAACATTTTTTGGACACCCAAATGAATCAGATAAACCATGACGAATGCACATCCCTATCCTCTGCGTTCTTTTTGTTCATGGATAAGGTCAGTATCCAGGACCCATCAAGCTTGGGAGCTCCATATTTCCTGTTGGCTGCTTAGCAGAAAGAAGGCAAGGACAAATTTTCCTCCTAATCTTTTCCCTTGGCTATTCGCAATAGGGAAAAACCATCATCATAATCACTCAACCAGTACCTAATACATCTGCAAGGGCAAGTGCTATCCCTGCAGCATAACATAATAACAGCAATAATCAATGCCATACCACACAGCTGATTTTATACTCCACTAAAGCTAGACAGAAAGACCTACAGTATACAGCGTCGGATATTGCTATTTTTAGGAAAGAATTAAAAACGCGCCTATTTATACAAACTTTTGAATGACAGCTACTATATGTATTCTTAAGGGTGAACACTTAGAACTCTTTATGTGTTATGCCTGTGGTTGTTTGTGCCAATTACTATTGCTGATGCTTTATGTGCCTCGCCCTGGCCTGTGGCGTGTAATTTAAAACTCCCCATGGAGCTGACATGTATGTCTCACTTTATAAAATTCCTGCAGTCCACCTTGCCATACGCTACGTGTGTCAGTTACGCCTGTCCTAGAGGAGACGTAGCTGGTGGTGCCCAGATCAGCGCTGGGACATATGTACATCATGGTATTCTGTAAAGTAGGCACATCCTTTGAGGCAGCAGCCACACTGCATTCCCCACGCATACTCCATGTCAAGATCAGTGTGGAGGACACTTTTGTGTGTGCTTGACCGAAGCACGCATGTAAGTCCCGAAAATCCAGACTTGTGTGCATAGAGGCTGCAGACCTTTTCAGGGTTCTCTTATAAAATCACCCCCCATAGTAATTAGGCAGGTTATAAATAACGTCATCTAAATACATAAATGATACGTACATATTAAAACATACAATAATGCCAAATGTACCAAAGTAATGAAAGAAAAACACTGTATACCTCATCCATGAATAAGGAACCACGCCATCCTAAAACCAGCGGACTCCCAGTTCTCAGAAACTTTCTAAGATCCCAGAAAATCTCAGTACCCAAGACTAGCAAATTGGACCCCCCCCCTCAAAAGAACAAAATATTTCCCTCCATTTAGCAGCACAATAAATATAAGCAAAGCATGCCAGAAAAGTCATTCCCAACTTCCTTCCTAAGGAGTGCCACCCCACAATGGCACCCTTTTCTGGAGGCATCCCACCCACAGAGCAGACCAGCTTTTACAGCTGGCATGTGATAAGAGTCCACGGGAGAGGGCAAGTTGCTCTGGATATCAGCTGAGACGGTGCATCACTGCTTGGAACGGGAGAAGAGCATAATGGCGGAACGTCTTCCCCGGCATTGCAATCTGGATCCAGCATTCCAGACGGCTTCATTTTTCAGAATTTGATTTAAAATTAGTATCCCCAATGTGTCTCCTACACTTCCCAGCTTGATGCAGAAACCCCGCGCTAGAGTTTGGTGCTAAAGTTCAAGCACGGGGTTGCCTCATTGAGGGTTTAGCGCAGAGATTTTGCGCAGCGATGCTGTAAGCAAACAGCATGCAAATTTGTTTTGCACAAAACATCTCCGTTAAACCAGGAGAGCCAGCCAAGCACACGTGCAGAGGGGTCTGTGCAGAATGTTTGCCCGGAACAATATTGCTGTTTATGTGCCAGATATCAATTCAGCACGTGTATAACATTGTTCCAGCACACTTCCCCTGCCAGTCCTTCAGCAAAGTTAGTTAAATGTTGCAGGGGCTGTACGCTAAAGAAACAGGCATAAGTTCTTCACCATCACTGACCACAGACCTCGAGCTAACTCTTAACTCCTCCTCAGGCTTTGACTTCAAGTCTCATGTTAAGTTCAGGATACTGAGAGATATGCAACAATTTGTGCAGCAAAAGTGAAAAATGCAGGACAGAGTTTCGCACCTTTTCCCAATTATTACCAAGATGGGAAATTTAACTTGTTTTTCTGTAGGTATGTTGTTGAAATGATCCCATCAATTTTTTAAAAAGACATTTGCTAAAAACCTATGCAGAGCTCCAAGCTGCCCCGTGTCAGGAGGGAGACTTTTTGGCTGGTCCTGGTTTTGAACTGACATCCCAGAGTAGTGAGGTCTTCATCGTCCCCGAGTCTGCTTATTGATTTCGGTGCTGCAGATCTCATAATGTGTCAGGATGGAACCTGGTAACTTGGCAGCTAAACCCTGTGGTGAAAGCCTGCAGGATGAGGTGAAAGGCAACAAATCCTTGTGAAATACTTTAAATAAAAAAAGAAACCGTTCTTTCTCGGTTCTTTCATGTGAACTGGCTGCTAAAATGAAATGTGTGGCGGGAAAAGACAAAGGTTGCAATGTGAAATCCCTTGAGAGAAATGAGTGCCAGTCAGCAACATTTTCTATCCGAAACAGCCTAACAGCTGGAAAACTCTCCACCTGTCTTTGTACACACAACTTGCCACTCTTCCCAGATGTAGTCCTCTTTCCTGCTGCCTGGGATGCTTTTACGATGCAGTGGGAGGGAGCCAATGGATTAGATGCAGCGTATACATATTTTAAGATTATTTTTGAATAAATGAAAATTGAAGGGGGGGGGGGGGGAGTGTGCAGGCAGAAAATGTTCATTTTGTTTACTTCTTATTTTGTTTTGTGACAGTTTCTTTTAGCACACGCTGTCTCATAACTGCATTGCACTTTAAACAAAGTAGCACAAACTATTGCAAAATTAAATGAAACAAACCAGCGCTTCCCGAAGGATGATATGCTGAGGGAGGTCAATAAGTGGTAGGGCCACTTTCTAATTTTAAAGAGACGAGATAGCCATTTAGGCTTACAAGTGCCTCTGCTGAAATGGGGGTAAGTTTAGATGCTCTATTCGTGATTTGGATGTCTGAAAACGAGCATTCAGACATGCAATTAACAAAGATGTTCCTGGACCCATTTTAGAGCCAAAACCTTTTCAGTGAAACAATACAATCTCGCAGACAAGAAAGAGACACACAATAAGGTCAGTCAAAGGTACAGGTAATGCAATCCAAAGAGAAGCAGCACAATTTTCTATTTTTTTTTTCAAATTAATCTCCTCCCTCCCCAAGAACCACTCTCCCTCCCCACCCAGCTGCCCAGCAGGAGGTCCTTGACTCATTTTAAAAGCTTTATATATAGATGTCCCGGGCGTGAGCGCATCCATGTAGCAGGGGAGCGTGGTGGAGTGTGGATTGGACAGAGCAAGGGAGATGCACATCGCGGTACGATTTCAGAATGGCGCGAGCAGGTCTGGCCCTGGTTCTGAGTTATCCATGCCTATACCTGCTCCTGACTACAAATAAGGTGTCACAAAGTGCTCCTTTCATGGCTGCAACACTTCGAGGGGGAGATCAAAATGCGCTTTCATCACCATGGTTAATATTTCCTGGCCAAAGAAACCTGCATGTAAATATACAGGGTGGCCCAAAAAAAGTGAGAACATCTCGCAGCATATAAGTTATTTAAAAATTCAAAAAGACAGATTTAAACGATTGACAAATTTAAAAAAAAAAAGATGGCGACCGGAAATTGTCAAAATAAAGACGTTATATAGCTAAAAAAGGTAAATAAGTAAACTATTTAAGCTTTTAATTTACAAGATGTTCTCACTTTTTTTGGGCTACCCTGTATACTTCATACGTATTACACCGCGCTTCTGAGTATCTGAAATGCCCGGCCACGATGTGTAAGTCTCAAAACACAGTCTTCTCCCTTCTGAAATCTCCCTGCCGACACATCCAAGTACTCAGTTTCTGAAATAGCCTGCACCTGTGCACAAACCCGGCCTTGCTATCTACATAGACCCATCTCCAGAACTGGTTAACGGGATGTTCATTTTTCAGGGTGGAGTTGGAGCGATTTCAGAAGGCACTTATACATGCCCCCCTTCAAAGCTGCTACTCATCTGGATTTTTGGATGTTGTGCTCTGGACAGCCCAGATTCTTCCTAGACGTCACTTTTAAAATCCCAGCAATACTAATCTGTTTAAAGTTAGACTTGTTATTTATCCATCACCACTAGAGGTGTGCATGACCAAAAAAAAGTTTGGCTAGCCTTTGTTTTAAACATATTTTTTTGCAATTTTAATGATTTCTTTAGTTTTTCCTCACATCTGTGTTATTTGCACACATTACATTGTTCAAGAACCTTTTTTGTGCCCATAAATCAAATGCACATGTATTAATTCACGTGTATGAGCAATTTGCAAACATTTAAAATTTTTAGGCACCCAAATGAACCGAACATGTGTTCATGAATGTAAATCCATAATTGTCATTTGGATAGATATGCTCAATAGAATTCTGATGCAATATGTCCATTGTACTCCAGCCGTCCCCCCCCCCCCCTGCCATTCCTGAGCCTCGGCCGCTAGAGACTTCCTGGTACATTATTTAGACTGTACTCCAACCCCTCCCATTCCTGACCCAAGTGCCACTGGAGGCTTCCTGTGCATTATTTTCACTGTACTCCAGCCTTCTCATTCCTGACCCAACAATCGCTACAGGTTTGACATCACTTCCGGGTTACTCTGGTTTAAAGTGATAGGGCTCCCTGCGGTGGTGGTGTGGGTGCATGCCGAATGAGCAGGGCAAATGAGCAGTTCCTGCTCCTTGTGTGCTCCTTGGGGTGCCTCTGGTGGTGCTCTTTGCTCCGGCTTTGGGGTCTCTCTCCTGCTCTGGTTACTCTATCTTTCTTCACTGCTCTTTCCCCTGCCTCCCTCTCTGATGTTACCCATATACAAGATTCCTGTCTTCTGGGGTCACCGCCTCCAACCCACTCCTACTCCTCTGATAAATAAACCCTGTCATCGCTTTCTTTCCCATCCCTCGTACCCAGCAACTCCCTCTCTTTCAGCTTCCTCTCTGGCCCTTGGCCTTCTGAACTCCCGTTCGCTTCGGCACAAGTTCTCTCTCATAGTTGTTCTCATCCTAATCCAATCTGTCCTTTGTAGTAGTCACTGAGACCTGGCTTAGGCCTGATGATTTTGCATGTCTGCTTGACAACTGCCCTCCAGGCTTCTCCTTCCTGCATAAAGACCATACCTATCTCTGTGATCGAGGCCTGTCTCTCTTCTTCCTATCTGCCTTTTGTGTCTCCTCTATTGCTCGCCTGAATCCCTGACCTGCAAGGCCCCTCTAGCCCATATGCCTCACACCTCATCTGCTTTTTATATTCTTCTTCCTTAGATTTCTCCCTTCCTCCTCTGTGGCTCTTCTCACGGACATCCCTTATTTCCCAGCAGAGCTTTCCCTTCAATTTACACCCCTCCTGATCTTTGGTGACTTTAATTGTCCCCTCTTAGTCAACCCTCACTTTGAGTTGTTAGATACCATGTCCCATTTTGGTTTCTCCCAGTTGGTTTCTATACCCACCCACAATACCAGCCATACCCTTGACCTCATTTTTGTTTTGTCCCCTATCTTTTCCCAGCCCTCTGCCCCCTCTGTCTTTGTGGTTCCTTGGTCTAATCTTTTTCTTTGAACATTCCCTCTTTTCCTTCCTTCTTGTCCCTTTCCTCTCTCCTTGCCCCTTCCCCCAAGCCTTCTCATACTTTCTCTGATCCTACTATTGATCACCTCTCCAGTCTTATTGGTGAGGCTTCCTTTGCCTCCACATCTGCTCCTTTAGATCTTCCAGTGTCCACCTGGTGCTTTATTCTTTCTTCCTTCCTTCATTCTGCTACCCTCTTCATTCCTCTAGACCTCACTGGACCTCTTCCAAGCCCTGGTTTCACTCCGACCTTCTAACTCTTCACGGTCAGCTTTGCCATCTGGAAAGACGCTGGCAGAAATCCCACTTCTCTAATGAGCTGGCCTTCTGAAAAGATGCTGCTTCCTTCAACAGGCGCTCACTCCATTCTGCCCATGCCAACTTTATACAAGTTCATATCTCCTCTTCTACTAGCAACCTTGCCAGCTTTTCCTTTTCCTTGACTCCCTAACCCCTACCTCAGCGCCTTCCATCTCCCTGCTTCCCTGTCCCCAATTGCCTATGCCATGTTATTATTTAATAAAACTTCCATGCTTCATTCTTCCTTTTGCTCTGACTCACCTACCTTTCTCAGCTTTTCCCTCTCTCCTTCTGATTCTTTCTCCTTCTCATCTACCTGGTCTTTCTTTGCCACCTTGCTTATGCCCTTCTTGGAACATGCCTTCAAAGCGGCCTGTCCATATTCTTCCCCTCTTGATCCCTGGCCCACTCACCTGGTCTCCAAGTTGGCCTCTACTCTCTCCCCCAGCATCCTCCCTCTCCTTCATTTCAGCTTCTATTCCCTCTCCTTCATTCTAGTTGCCAGGAGATCCCACTTCCTTGGAAACATGCCATCATCCACCCCTCCTCAAAAAGCCCTCGCTAGTCCCTTCGTCTCATTCTAATTTTCATCTTTTTTCTAATCAGGCCTTTCTCTCTAAGCTATTAGAGCTATTGTTCTTTCCCAGCTTTCACTTTTTTTTGAAAAGATCTTTGATTCTGCATCCCTGGCAGGCTGGTTTTTGACCGGGTCATTCTACTGAACCCTGCTGTGTGCCCTACTGAATGAAATTTGTTCGCTTGGCCATAGTAATTCAATTATTCTTGTCTCCCTGTATTTTTCCTCTGCTTTCGACCTGGTCGATCATTCTCTTCTTCTTCAACGCCTTCACTGTAGCTTTGTCCTTAGATGGTTTTCCTCCTACCTATCTGATCACTCTTTCCAAGTCCACTCCAACTCCAAGTTCTCTCCATTTTTCCCTCTCCTCTCTGGAGTCCCACAAGGCTCCCCATTAGTGCCCACTTTGTTCAATATTTTTGTAGCACATTTACCCCTTCTAATCCAATCAATTGGTTTTACTCCATTTCTATACGCTGTTGATATTCAGATTCTGTTCATGTTTCTCTCCCCCTTCTCTGATATCTCCCCTCTGCAGACCTGTCTTCAAACTGTGCACCAGTGCTCACTGAAAATCATCTCATTCTCAATATCTCCAAATTCGAGGTCAACATCTGCCCTTCCCTATCAGCCTCTCTGCTCCTGTCCCCTATCATCTCATCCTCTCCACTTCCTTTTCACAATTCCATTAAACCTTGGGAGTCACTCTTCTAGACTCTATTTTCTCTTTCAAGCTTCACCGAACCCTTATCCAAGTCTGCCTTCTTTGCCCTTCGCCGTTTGCACTCTGTCTATTCTGCTTTCACTGTCTTCCAGTTCTCTCAGCTTGTCATTGCTCTTGTCATCATTCATCTTGACTATTATAATTCCCTTTTCCTTGGTCTTCCTCAATACTCTATTTGCCGCCTACAACTCATCCAATCCATAGCTGCTAACCTAATTCACAGGGCTCACCACTTTGACCATGTCTCTCCACTCCTTTTCTCCCTCCATTGGCTTCCTATTCCTTTCCATATCCGCTACGAGATCCTCACACTAGTCCACCATGCTATATTCGCCTCCTAGCCATCTTACCTGGCTATCCTCATCTCCCCTTATCAATCTCTCCATTCATTTTATTCTTCTAACAGTGTCCTCCTCTCTCTGCCACCTCATTCTGTTTTGTCATCACCAGGAACTCTTCCTTTTCCTATGCCGGCCCCTCTCTTTGGAATTCATTCCCCCTCTCCCTCTGCTTGGGCCTTCATTCCCCACTTTCAAAAAGAATCTGAAAACCCGTTTGTTCCAGGCCTTTCCCCAATCCTCTGCTCTCCTAATTGCTTTGCCCCAGGATAGAGGCCTGCTCTTTTTCTTTCCTGCAGGTCCCCTTACCTTCTCCATGATCTGTAAATTCCACTCTCTTCTCTCTTTTTCCCTCCCCTTGTTGCTCTGTTACCCTCCCTTTAGATTATAAACCGCTGCAATGACCTTGGCTTTGGCAATATATCAAATGCTGCAAATTATGCCTCTTTTGAAAGTGTAGGACTTTTACCATTTTGTGATTAAAACAGTCAAAATTATATATAGGGCTTCTGGTTATCATTTGGGATTTTAGGGGTTTATTTTTCAGACAATTAGGTGCTTTAGGGGTTCACTTAGTGGCGTTTTACGTGGATCCATTTAATGATACAAAACACAACTTTCCAGTGCCAACCCTTTTCCCATTGCCTGCATTGCTGCCTTCTGCAAGCCCAAGCAACAGGGTCAGTCAAAGTCCACTCTCTGCCCCTTCCTGTCCATTTCCCTCCCCATTGCACACAAAGCAGATAGCAAGAAATTAACCCGGTGTTTTCTGTTTTGTGTGTGCACTAGATGTTAGCCTAGCTCCACATACATGTTCTAACGCGTGTTAACAGCATCGCTTAGTGAACATGCTCTTAGGTTGCAAACCCTCTCGGGACTGGAAAATACCTTCAGTACCTGAATGTAACTTGCCTTGAACTTCTGAGAAAGGCGTCAGCTAAATCCAATTCCTTTTCCTTTTCTTTCATATACAGCCCCACAGTACGTAAAAGCTATCACTCAGCTCACTTTTTGCTAGGGTTGCCAACTTTTTCACCGAGAAAAACCCGACACCTGTGGCTTGCCATGCTCCACCCATTCTCCGCCCTAGTCCCACCCCTGCCCCGCCCCAGCCCCACCCACAAAAATTTCCGAGGATACGTGTAGGCTAACTTCCTTGGTCAGATAATAATTAAACTGGGAACCCCAAAATCCAAACATGAAATGTACAACACTGGAGAAATAAAACTATAAAGTAATTTCCTCTTGCACTAAAGAAAAACGCAAAGATGTTAGCAATACACACTTCCCAGACCAGACATATTCCAGTTAATAAATTCAAAATAAAAAGTATTTTTCTACCTTCTGTTTGGGCGTTTTATTTTTCAGTTGCAATTGCTCCAGTCACTTTCTTCTGGTTTCTTCGTGTCTTCTGCGAGCTATCCATTTGTCCTTTCTTCTCTTTTAGATGTTTTCCATTCTTTCTCTATTTCTGCTTTAACATACTGATTGTTTCCCTTTTGCTCTTTCCCCCAATTCTTTCCTTATTCCTTTATCATCCGTTTAAATTTCACCCTTCCATTCTCAAGCCCCTCTTACTCTCCCAATACCGGCCCATCATAGACTTTTCTTCCACACAAAATATTTTTTCCCCTCTCCATTCTCATTCCCCATCCTCCATTCTAGACCTCCCCCAAATCAATTCCCTTATAGTTCTAGGCCCACCCAGCATCCACTCCCTTCTAGTCCCATTCTCCCATGCCCCACATCAGCCCATTTCCAGTCCTATTCCAGCTCTTCATCAGCCCATTTCCAGTGCTAGCCCTCACATCACAGGCCATTTCCAGTCCTAGCTAGCTCCCCCCCCCCAATCACAGCCCATTTCCAGTCCAAGTCCCCCATCACAGCCTATTTCCAGTCCTAGGCCCCCCCCCACCATCACAGCCCATTTGCAGTCCGAGTCCCCCCGCACCATCACAGCCCATTTGCAGTCCTAGCCCCCCTAATCACAGCCTATTTCCAGTCCAAGATCCCCCTTCCTCCACCATAGCCCATTTCCAGTCCAGGTCCCCTCCACCCCCATCACAACCCATTTCCAGTCCATGTCCCCCCCCATAACCCTTTTACAGTCCAGGTCCCCCCCCCATCACAGCCTATTTCCAGTCCAAGTCCCCCCCCCCCATAGCCCTTTTCTGGTCCAGGTCCCCTCCACCCCCATCACAACCCATTTCCAGTCCATGTCCCCCCATAACCCTTTTACAGTCCAGGTCCCCCCCCCATCACACCTTTTTTCCAGTCCTACACCCCCCATTAGCCCTTTTCCAGTCCAAGTCGCCCCCCTTTAGCCCTTTTCCAGTCCAAGTCCCCCCCCCTTTAGCCCTTTTCCAGTCCAAGTCCCACCCCCTTAGTCCTTTTCCAGTCCAAGTCCCCCCCCCTTAGCCCTTTTCCAGTCCAAGTCCCCCCCTTAGCCCTTTTCCAGTCCACGTCCCCCCCCTTTTCCCTGTTCCAGACCCAGTCCCCCCCCTTTAGCCCTTTTCCAGTCCAAGCCCCCCCCCTTAGCCCTTTTACATTCCATGTCCCCCCCTTTTCCCTTTTACAGTCCAAGTCCCCCCCCCCTTAGCCCTTTTCCAGTCCAGGTCCCCCCCCCCCCCCTTAGCCCTTATCCAGTCCAAGTCCCCCCCCACTTAGCCCTTTTCCAGTCCAGGTCCCCCCCATCACAGCCAATGCAGTCCTTGCCTCCCCCCCCCCCGACCAGCATCGCGGCTGTCTGACGCGTCAGAGGGAGCCGGGGAAGCCCGCGCGAGGCCCCGGCTCCCTCTGAACAGCCACCAGCGTGAAGAGCCTTTTCCTTCACGCTGGCGGCTGTTCCTGTGAAGCCGCGAATGCTGGGAAAGGTTAAAGGGCAACCTTTAACCTTTCCCAGCATTCGCGGCTTCACAGGAACAGCCGCCAGCGTGAAGGTAAAGGCTCTTCACGCTGGTGGCTGTTCAGAGGGAGCCGGGGCCTAGCGCGGGCTTCCCCGGCTCCCTCTGAAGCGGAGAAAAGCCGGTTTTTTTGCTCTGGCCGCTCCCGATCTTGCGGCCAGAGCAAAAAAACCGGCTTTTAAAGGGCCGGTTTTGCCTCTGCGCCGGCAGCCGGCCTGGCCGTGGAAAAACCGGCCAGGCCGGCTGAAAACCGGCCAGTTGGCAACCCTACTTTTTGCTGTAGCCCACACACCAGTTGAATGGGCCTGGCTCAGATCACCACTACCACCGAGCTGCTAAAGTACACTTAAAGGCCTTTCAGTGGCGCCAAAGGAGACATAAGACCACAGTGTGCACACCTCGAACACCTTATCCACTTTCTGCGACCCCAACTCATGACCCACAGCATTTCCTGCACTGAGCATGTGGGCAGTAGGGGGTAGAGTTCAGAGCAGCCCCCTCCCCCCGTACAGTGGATGTTTGAAACACTGCCGTACAATGACAATCACCCAGCTCTGATGGCAGCTGCCAGGTGATGTCACGGAGTGCCAAGGAAAGGGCCATTTTTCAGGACTTTTCGGTTAGAACAAAAACTCCCAGATACCCGTTTGGGGGTTTCTTGGTTATAGCCAAGAAATGGAAGCCCTAGTTACATGTTTATCCATTACAAAGTGACTTAAAATGTACTCATGGTGCTGGCACCAACGCCAACCACATAGGTGCTTTTGAGGGATCTACATCAGACAGGCTATGGCGAAAAAGGAGTAGGACAGGACTGGCATATGGCCTAATGGTTAATGGGCTGGGAATCAGGAGACCAGTGCTTAAATCTTGCTTTTAATACTCACTATGACCTTAGACCAGTTTATCACAGGTTGTCTGAGGTACCTTCATAGACTTCTGTTTTGTTGACGGCACTGCCTTCTGACATCTTCATATAAATATATTGTAGAATATTATATGAAGACTGAAATAAAACATACATTGTAATTTACCTCCAAATTAAATTGTTGAATCAATCTATCATAGCACTGAACGTAAGTTAAGGAAAATATTTCATAGGGAGTTCAGCTGAGGATCATTTCTTAATTCTCAGGGCCGGCAGACCACCACATACACTATCATTCCTTGTTTGGTCTGGGAATGCTTTGCTAGGGTGGACATATTCCCTCCCCCCCCCTGCTAGGAGTTTTGCAACAACAGAAGCCTCGCAAATGCACTGTGCCTGGTACAGTTTTATCACAGTAAACAGCAGAGACTGATACTCTGGTCATTTAGCTCACAGCAGGTTTGCATGTTAACAAATACAAGAGCCTGTGTGTGCCTCCTTTTCTCTGAAATAGATAGGAGAGGGCAGCTTCCTTGGCACGCTATGCAAGGAGATCAGGCAGGCTCCCTCAACAGCTACACGAGTGAGCCTGAGGTGGGAACAGTTATTCAGAGAGCTGTGAAACGCTGGTGCGGGTTTCTGTAGTAACCATGGAGCTTTCTATGCCCAATTTGCCTTCAAAACCCCCAGAGGCTTCTAAACTACTGCAGAGGAATTAAAAATTATTTTGTAAGAACCTGAATTTTTGCTGAAACTTTGCATGCGTTCCTTCAAACTTAACTAATTCATATGAGCCAAACAGGCATTCCATCTTCCCTATATCCATCACACTTCCTGTTGATGCTAAACTCGCAGATCTTCATCAACTTCTCTGTAATTGCTGGAGTAATTGGATGTGGAGCTTTATGTTAAGAAGAATTTCTGCTTGTAAAATCTGGTTGTACAGGTAGAAAGCACCTTATGCAATCTGTCACCATATACATTGGTAAGGAGGGATCTCGCCTATACTTCTATGTGTGTTGTGGTGAGGAATGCCCTCCAGAAGAGATGGAGATAGGGGAAAATCCTGGCAGAAGTAATGAAACAGCACTAGCACACAGGATTTCCAATGCAGAGTTGAAAAAAACACAGCTCTCTGCTGAGCACAGGACACGCCCCAGCTAAGGGGAGGAGACAGGCTTCTGCACTGATTGGGCACGCTCAGGGGAAGGTCAGGGCGTGCCGGGAAATGAAGCCCTTTTAAATCCCCAAGCAGAGAAGGAAGAGGAGAGGAGGAAAAGAGAAAAGGAGGAAAGAGGAAAAGAGGGAAAAGGAAGGAGGAAAACGCTAGAATCCTGGAGCAAGGCAGAACCTTGGAGCAGTAAACCTTGGAGCCAAGCACACTCTAAGAAGGAACCTTACTACAAGGTAGAGCCTGGGCGTGGGAAGGCTAGCAAATTCAGCACATGGAAAAAAGGTATCTGGTCTGGTAGCAAACAAGGCTACAGAAGCAAGGAAGTGAAGCAGGAAGAAAACTTTTCAAAGAGAAATTCACAGAGCAGAGGAAATAGCAGTAAGGCTGCTGAGTTTTTGAACCAGAGAGACTTCTGGAGGAAAGGTGCCAGTTCTTATTCAAACCCTGCTAAAGGTAAAGCTGACTTTCTACTTTTAATGCTTTACTAGAGAAACCTTTTATTTGTGCTAACCTTCACAAGGAAAACCAAGCTGCAGAAGCTGATAGCAAGTGGGGGAAGGGTGTTACCCTTACCAAAGACTTTCACATGGATAAAGAGCAGTTACAGGCTGAATTGCTTTTAAAACAGTTTCAAGAGTTTCTGGAACTGAGGTCAGGGAAGCTTAGCAGGCCTGACAGAGACAGCGATAGCCTTAGCTCTGATGAATGCATGCAAGTGGATAATTACCTGCCTGCTTTAGAAGGAGACCCTTCTCCAATGGATTGCTCAATCTGCCTCAAAGAGGACAGCAATGTAAGAAACCCTTGAACACTGTATGAAAAGAATACAGGGAGTTTGCTGTACTTGCTGCCAAGCTAAAAGGTTTACAAATTGTTTTCATTTGTTGTTTTGAGAAGCCACGCTGTGGAAGGAACAGCTGTTTGTTTGGTGCTGCAATAATTCCGAAAGACCACATGAGGCACTGCTGAGTTAAAGCTGCTGTGATTGTGAAGAGCCAAGTAGAAGCTATCTTAATTTCAGTTGTACTTCCTATGTTCCTGGTTTCAGCTGTTTGGGTTGAAGTTGCACCTTTTGAGTTATGTACCATTGAATTTTGATGCGCTGGAAAATATCCCCACAACAATAAATTTCTTGCAGCCTTAACATTCGTGTCACGACTACAATTTAATCCTGAAGGAAATACAAGCACACTACAAGTCCCAGAATTCCCAGGGACCAGTACAAGCTTTATTCCTTAGGGACATTACAAGGCCACTCCTGCCTGTAAGCTCTCGGGCCCAGGCAGGAGCGTCGCAGTGTACAAAGTAGATGTCTGTGGAGTTTGGGATTATACATAAACCCACGTGTTCGCACATCTATGAGGTCGTTTTATAAACACTGATTTACAGGCATACGTGGCCTCTTGTAAAACTAGGTCATGCCTAAAAGTGTACATGCTGCAAGTAGTCACACACTTGTACACTAAGGGGGTCATTTTAGAGGCCCTATTTGTGCTTTGGATGTCCGAAAAATGAGCATATAGATGTCTAAAGCCATTTTAAAAGCTGGTTCTGGGGACGTCCCCAGCTTGACGACATCCAAGTCTGAACAGGGGTTTTGGTTGGGGCATTCCCAGGAATTTGGACGCCCCCCTCTGATTTCAGAAATGTCATGAAAGTCTGGAATCTCATTTACGTTTATACCTGCTCCAGGCACCTGAAAAGTGCTTGTTTAGACTGAAAAATACCCAGAAATATAGAGAAGGCAGCACTTCAGCACAATGTCAGTGATAGCAGCAGTGGGGTTCGAACGATGACTACCCTGTTCCTAACCCCCTACTCTAACCATTAGGCTATCCTAAACATCCAGGTTCTGGGGATGTCTGAGTAGGTGCAGCCCACAGATGTCCATCTCAGGCATGTCCACGTTTGTGAAATCATGTGCACTGTGCAGCGGCGGCCGAGAAAGCTAATAGAATGCTAGCTATCATAAGGAAAGGAATGGAGAATAAAACAAAGGATATTATAATGCCTCTGAATCATTCAATGGTTCTACCGCACCTTGAATTTTGTATGCAATTCTGGTCGCCGTATCTTAAAAAGGATATAGCAGAATTAGAAAAGGTACAGAGAAGAGCCACCAAAATGGTAAAGGGGATGGAAGGATACCACTATGAGGAAAGGTTTAAAAGTTAGGGCTCACCAACTTAGAAAAGAGACGGCTGAGGGGAGATAGGATAGAGGTCTATAAATTAATGAATGGAGTAGAACGGGTCAACGTAGATCGGTTGTTTACACCATCAAAAAGTAGAAAGACTAGAGGACACACAATGAGCCTACAGTGTAACCCACTTAAGACTAATAAGAGAAAATATTTTTTCACTCAACGCGTAATCAAACTCTGGAATTCGTTACCGGAGGATGTAGTAAAAGCTGTTAGTGTAGCTGGGTTTAAAAAAGGTTTGTACAAGTTCCTGGAGAAAAGGTCCATAAACCATTATTAAAGAGGACTCGGAAAATCCACTGCTTACCCCAGGACGAGCATTGTGGAAGCTGTGGACTTTGGGTACCTGCCAGTTACTTGTGACCTGGACTGGCCACTGTTGGAAACAAGATACTGGGCTTGATGGACCTTGGCCTGATCCAGTATAGATTTCTTATGTTTGCACCTGGACGTGCCTGCATTCTTTTCAGACGTCATGGCTTAGACAGCCCAGATTTCATTTGGAGGTTCTTTCTAAAATTCCCTTCTATGCGTGATCAGGGGAGGGACTTTGCGTGTAAACTATCAGTGCTCACAATCTAGGTGCTGTTTCGTCAGAATTTGTGCTAGTATTTTATAAAGACTCATAGGGGCCCTTTTACTAAAGACTGCTATCCTGTTAATGTATATTTTAAGGTGTGGTAGCTGAAAAGGCTAAGACGCATGCAAGTCAGCGGCTAGCCACTAAAATGCATGGTAGTTGGCCATCACGTGCTAGGGAGGAGTTCGAGTTGGAGTGTGGGTATGGAGAGCGCATTGACGCTCAGGAACGATTGCTGCTCACTCAGAGGCAATGTGGCGATTAGTGTGAGTACACATAACGTCATTAGGTGCACTTTTGTTAATTATGCTCCATGTTGCAGTGATGGATCATGTGTTAACTGCCAGGAAAATTCTAGGCATGCCCCTGACAGGTAACGCAGGAAGATTGACCTCATCGTCTGATAAGTACAACCCTTTAGTAAAAGGACCCCATGGTGCTTATGTGTCTTTATAAGCTAAAAATAGCTGCCTTCTTCGGCTTCCCTTTTCTAAAATTGCTGCTTTTTATGTTTAGACATATTCTGGTCACAAACTTAAGCAGTCACTTAAAATCGCCTCCTTAATATGACAGTGATATGCTCTGAGAAATCATCTACTTGGCAACTATGGGTTTCAGCATAAAAATGTGGGCTGGAGTAACCAGACGACACTTTGGGGGCTGGGAGAGGAGTTGTGGATTATTGTCCCCTTAGACTTTCATCTAAGGCCACCAATAATTATATATGTATATATTTTTTTTATCAACAAATACCTAGTGGGAAGCTCTTGTCCTGCAAATACAAGCTGAACATCATGAGAAAACTAAGGGCCTTTTTACTAAGCACCGCTAACCAATTAATGCGGCATATAGCATGCGGTAACTGCTGTGGGGAACTCTAACGCACAGCATGCCAGCTATTGACCACTAAAATGCACATTGATTGCCACTTGCATGCTAATGTGGAGAGAGGATGGGTTAGAGGCAAAGTGTGGGTTTGGAGAGCACATTAGTGCGTGAGTGCACTTAATGTGGCAATTTGCACGGGTACACCTAAAGACACCTCTATGGGTGTTGTTAGGTACACCTGTGTTACGTGCACCTCTCGTTACGGTGCTCAGTCATGCATTGGCTGCTGGGAACATGCTTGTCACATCCCCGATAGCTAGCATGGAGAGTTTGTACTTAATGTGAATTGGCAATGTACGATAAGTGCAAAACCTTAGCGGGCCTTAGTAAAAGGGCCCCGAAGCATCTTTATTTTCTCATGATCTATAATATATATCTGTGAGATAAGAAGGTCCTGAGGGTTTTCTATGTTGAGATGCACCTGCATGTTGGTGAAGAAAAACTATTCCACAATTATGAATAACTCTGGCTATCAGTGAAGCGATCTGGGGATCCCGCAATCTGGGGAATTTTCTTTAGGGATTATGAATGTAGGAGTTAGAAAACAAGATGTGGGGTGAACCAGCTGGCTTATCGAACTGCTGATCCTGGTGAATATGTTTCTCATGTCTAGGATATTTATTTTTCCGTGGACACCTTCGCATAATAAGCTTACATCGGAGAGTTAAGATCGGTGGCCAGCGCTTGTAAAATGGATGGCTGTCACCATTTTAAATTAGACCTGGATATTCAATGCTGGGATCATATCCAGTCATCAGTATTGAATATCAGGTTTGCCCAGTTGGGGTTTTAGCTAACCAATCCACAATGTTATTCAGACAATGGCTAAACTCACTAAAGTTAGGTCAGACATTTTTTGACCTAACTTTAGCTGGATTAAGCTAACCGACCAGTGGCTGAATATCAACGCTGACCAGTCAACTCAAGCACTGCCCCTGGAACACTGTAATGCTATGTGGTCTGTTAACTGCGCTGATCCTTTTGAATATTGTTAAACTACAGACACCTTCTTTCCTGGTTTTCTAGAAAATTCCTTAAAGATCATGGCAATAGACACATGCACTTTATCACTGCATCTGTGAATACTTTCATGGTTTCCTTGAAGAAACTTTGTAGTCATTGTCTAAGGGGAAACAAACCCTAGATTTTGTATAATTTTTCAAATACAGAGGGGACTTAGTATAGGGAAGGAAAGGCTGAGAATTGTACCTGTCAAAATCAATGCCACGATGGTTCTTCCCCTTCTTTCTCTCAAACAATCTTAATCTTTATCAAACTGGCACCATGGCTTGAATACAAAATTATCCTGCGTGGGTGACCTGACCAGGATGACCTTGAGCTGCTGAACCGCTAAAGTGCCTTTCATCTGGGCCTAGCAGGACACTTTTGCACAGTCTCAAGTTCCAGGCCCCAGGGACTGGGAAGGGGAGATGGGGTGGGGGGAAGAAGGGCTTTAGGAGCGGTATGGGTAGAGGGGAGGTGGGAGGAAGAAGGTGACAGCCCTGGCAATCTATGTCTGGAGAAAAAGCCGTCGTGTGAGCTTCCTTCTCTGCTGTGACTCTTTTTCATGTTTTCTCGCCTTGTAGCTTCCTTACACAGGTCTGCTGTGAGAACTGATCACATGGAAGGGGAGAGAATGGGAAAAAGAATGATGCTCTTCAGTTTTGCATAAAGAACTATGAAAGCAGAAGAAGTCTGGAAATGAGAGCAATGTCACTGGAGAATTATTTAATAGGCATCAGATTGCTGGGGGAATTTGAAATGTTGTAGAGCATGGTGGTGGCGGGGGTTAGAACGAGACCACTGAGGGGAGAAGAAAAACTAACACTATTGCCTTTTAAGCAGTGGTGATGTGAGCGATCTGGTCCTTCTAAGGCATCTGCCAGCCAGCAAATTCCTGGACTTCCAAAAATATAAACTGATAGTTTAGCTCCTGAAGCAGGCTCGGAACCCCACCACTCACATATTGCGATTCTGCCTTCTCCTCTTCATGGGTTTATCCTGGTGCTAATAGGGATAATGACAGGAAGGCAGTCATTTTCTACCTAGATGCCAGTTTTTAAGTAATAATATGCTCGCAGCAGGCTCGATATGGTGTACGCTGCGAGTACCTGGGGTTACTTTCCCTCCCCTCCCCCAGCTTCCCTTCCCAGTAAATGATGTGTGCTTACCAGAGGACCAGGGCTGATTTCCAAAGTGTAAATAGAAGAGAGAGAGGCAGCCTCTAGTTCCAGCTCCAGTTCGTCGCCTGCACAGTCACCGTCCTTTGCTTTTCAGGCAGCTTTGCTTTGTTACCGTTATGAACACAGTATTAAGGAAGGGTGGCAGCGGTTCATTGTTGCAGATACAATACTAAAGAAGCAGAGAGAGCATGAAAGATAACCAGCACACATGCTTATGGTATGTATGCACAAATATGCAGAAATGTATTCTTATTTACAAAAGAAGGCATGTTGCACACAAATGCATACAAATAGCAAAGAGTGCATCCATTTATATGCATTGCACATATTAGTTAATAGATACACACGTGCATTCAAACACTCTTACACGCATGCACTCTTCTTTCCTGGATTCCAGTCCCTAAAGAGGGAATGGAAGCCCCATTGTTTATGATAAAGCCCCCCTCGTTCCCATGGTCACCACTACTCCACCGTGGCAGAAGCGAGATTAATGTCGGGCCATTGAGACGGCGAGCCTGAAGGATGATGCCTCTTGCGTATTGTGATCTGTCAGGTTGCAGCCTCTAGCCCGGGAGGTTCCCTCCTGCCTCAGGATCCCAGAGACCCCAGCGCTGAGCCCCTACAGCACGGCATTTCAGTGCAGCACATCAGCAGAGCATTTCACCACTGCTTAAGGCCTCATAAATTGGACTTACAGCTCAGCTGCTGCCATAAATAAGTCCCACTGATAGTTAGTGGAAGATGTTATGACACTCCAGGGTACAAGAGGGGAGACTGGCACTGTCATTTTTTTTCTGCAGGCCTGGCACCCTGGTGCCTCTGATCTTTGTGAAGATTCAGGGCACGCGTTCGTCATTACAGTTTGGGCACCAGGGACTTGTTTTTTTTTTTGCAAGATTAATGAGTGCCACGGAAATTCTCCAGCGCATCTCGATAATTAAGTCTTTGTTTATCAAAAAACAAGTTATATTAGGAGGAGAAAATTCGCAGTAATTATTCATAATCCTAACAATTCAAGTGTAGCTACCTCATTTGCCTGTGTAATTCTGCTTTTTAATTTCTTGCATACATTTGCATATTAATTTTGCCCGTCGGCTGCGGCAGGCTTTGACAGTTTGCTACTGTGTGATGGTTTTCATAGGGGTGCGACTTCGTTGGGTGACATTTCGACTGGGTGCAATGATAAATTATGAATTTTCTAATTTGCTGCATAATGAAGTAACCCCTTCCAACCCACTTAACACTGGGGGAGGGGGAAGACAGTGTCATTTTTATGAAATTTTCTATTTTTTTCATCTCTCTCTTGCTGTCACTCTCTTTTTTATATTGTTTGCAAGCTATTTTTTTTAACTCAGTGACTACATGTGCAGCCTTTCAGAATGACTGCATCTTTCCATGCATCATACATTCCCTAGATGGATATTCCAGCCTTAAAATGGCCTTTTGTGACTCTCCAGGGCAATCAGTTCCAGCTTCCCATCTAATGTTCAATTTGGTGGCTGCACTGCGCCCTATGTACTTGGCGTGGGGGAGGGGAGCAGCTTTAAAAGACAGACAAGCAGATCTCTGTGTCTGTTACGTATTTTCTGTCAAGGCCATGCTCTAGCAAGCAACCTGCTCAACTATCATTTTTTTTCCAAATTTTCTCAGTTACTTGCACAAAGAATAAAACCACTGTATGCCAAATTGCAGAAGCAGGGGCTTTATAGACACCTAACTGTGGGCAAAATTCCAAACCGTCACGTCCTGGGCAGAGGTATGCACAGGAGAAGTTACTTTGCTAAAATACAATTGTTAGCTGACTAAAAGGATCTGTACTGTTTAATTAGAGAGCCTTAATCATCCTTATTTTTATCCTTATCTTTATTTGTATATTTGATACGCTGCCTTTCAAGGGTTTGTCAAAGATAAATTAATATATGAAAAGCAAGCGGGCTTCATTTTTCTAGAGACAAGGGAGGGAAAGGGAGATCATGCTACATAGTTCAGAAACGATCACGCGGCCAAGTGGCGCGGAGGAAATGGAAGATTAAACGTAAATGAGGCTATAAAAAGTCAACGGATCTTGGCAAAACAACTTGAGGCAAACTTTGTGACCCTATGTACAGCTGGGTCAGTGCAATGCAAACAGGGTTACATAGGGGCCAGTTTTCAATGCACCGATCGGCCAATTGGACAATTGCCAGTGAGAGCTATATTCTGCAGCACTATCCGGATAGTGCCAGGGGCTAACACTTATCTGGATAGTGG
Source organism: Ichthyophis bannanicus (assembly GCA_033557465.1). NCBI lineage: Eukaryota > Metazoa > Chordata > Amphibia > Gymnophiona > Ichthyophiidae > Ichthyophis > Ichthyophis bannanicus. The sequence continues at coordinate 69,680,713 of CM066037.1, forward strand.
CAATATTCAGCAGCTATCCGGATAAATTGTCCAGAAATATTTAGGCCATTTGAAAGGCTGTCCTGAATTTATCTAGTTAGCAATTCATGTGGAGCCCAATTTTTGAAGTGGGCCGTCCGGGCCGTCTGCGCATCCCCGCTGAAGATGGGGCTGCTAGGACCAGATTCTGGTCCGCATGAACCAGACGTTCCCGTGGGAGCCAAAATCGGGCCCGAGGACAGCCCAGCATGTCCCCTTTGCCCATGGGGACGTCCTCCCCGCAGGTGCTCCAGACAATGGTGGCTCCAATCTCTAATATCCCCGCCACCTGAACCACGGTCTGGATCAGGTGGTGGGGACCACCCACACCCGGCCCCAGCCCCGTGGGTGGCTGCCGAACCCTGATCCCATGAAAAATACTTCTTATATCACCTCTGAGGTGGTGTGAGCAGTATGGCCCAGCAGACCCGGCAGCACATAAAGGGCCGTGACCTGAATTGGCCCTGTATATGCTGCCGGGTGGCCCACCCCCGCTCCGTGCCAAATCCCGCCCCCTCCCGCTGGCTTTCCCCAACCTGAAGAACAGGACATATAGGGAAACCCCCGCAACCCGCAATTGTGAATGAAGGCCATAATGGACTTAATATCGTGGCTATCCAGATAGCACTAACAGTCAGCCACTATCCAGAAACTGGCAATGAGTATTCTGATTTTTTTTTAGCCATGGTGTGCAGCTTTAAAAAAAACAAACACTGACTTCTAAGGTTGAATATTGGTCTAAGTAGATAATGGCAGATACAGAAAAATGAGCTCATCCAATAGACAGTCATAACACCAAACACTCACTCCTACATTCCTCCATCCCATAACACCATACACACACTCCTACACTCCTCCATCCCATAACACCATACACTCACTCCTACCCTCCTCCATCCCAAAACACCATACACGCACTCCTACTCTCCTCCATCCCATAACACCAAACACACACTCCTACCCGTCTCCATCCCATAACACCATACACTCACTCCTACCCTCCTCATCCCATAACACCATACACGCACTCCTACCCTCCTCCATCCCATAACACCATACACTCACTCCTACCCTCCTCCATCCCATAACACCATACACTCATTCCTACCCTCCTCCATCCCATAACACCATACACTCATTCCTACCCTCCTCCATCCCATAACACCATACACTCACTCCTACCCTCCTCCATCCCATAACACCATACACTCAATCCTACCCTCCTCCATCCCATAACACCATACACTCACTCCTACCCTCCTCCATCCCATAACACCATACACTCATTCCTACCCTCCTCCATCCCATAACACCATACACTCACTCCTACCCTCCTCCATCCCATAACACCATACACTCATTCCTACCCTCCTCCATCCCATAACACCATACACTCATTCCTACCCTCCTCCATCCCATAACACCAAACACTCACTCCTACCCTCCTCCATCCCATAACACCATACACTCAATCCTACCCTCCTCCATCCCATAACACCATACACTCACTCCTACCCTCCTCCATCCCATAACACCATACACTCACTCCTACCCTCCTCCATCCCAAAACACCATACACTCATTCCTACCCTCCTCCATCCCATAACACCAAACACTCACTCCTACCCTCCTCCATCCCATAACACCATACACTCAATCCTACCCTCCTCCATCCCATAACACCAAACACTCACTCCTACCCTCCTCCATCCCATAACACCAAACACTCACTCCTACCCTCCTCCATCCCATAACACCAAACACTCATTCCTACCCTCCTCCATCCCATAACACCAAACACTCACTCCTACCCTCCTCCATCCCATAACACCAAACACTCACTCCTACCCTCCTCCATCCCATAACACCAAACACTCACTCCTACCCTCCTCATCCCATAACACCATACACTCATTCCTACCCTCCTCCATCCCATAACACCATACACTCACTCCTACCCTCCTCCATCCCATAACACCATACACTCACTCCTACCCTCCTCCATCCCAAAACACCATACACGCACTCCTACTCTCCTCCATCCCATAACACCAAACACACACTCCTACCCGTCTCCATCCCATAACACCATACACTCACTCCTACCCTCCTCATCCCATAACACCATACACTCAATCCTACCCTCCTCCATCCCATAACACCAAACACTCACTCCTACCCTCCTCCATCCCATAACACCATACACTCAATCCTACCCTCCTCCATCCCATAACACCATACACTCACTCCTATCCTCCTCCATCCCATAACACCATACACTCATTCCTACCCTCCTCCATCCCATAACACCTTACACTCACCCCTACTGTCCTCCATCTTGTAAGAACAAACACTCATTCCTACCCTCCTCCATCCTGTAAGACCATACACTCATCCCTACCTTCCTCTATCCCAAGAGCCGGTCCAAGGGTTTCTGCTGTCCTAGGCAGAAGTCCCGGCTATGCTGCCCCCCCCCCCCACCTGAGCCTCACTGCCCTCCCTTCCACGTCAAGCTATGCCACTGACGATTCTGTCGGCGGGGTTAGGGGGGACGGTGGCGGCACTGGCCTATGGCAGGCCATGCTCTTTAGCACACATGGCCTACTGCTTCTGACCCCCCTCTGACACAACATCCTGTCGGAGGGGTTGGTCAGGAGCAGCAGGTCATGTGAGTCGAAGTACATGACCTATTGCAGGCGCCATGCTGCCCACAGAGGCCTGCTGTCCTATGCAGCTGCCTAGTCTGCCTAGTGAATGGACTGGCCCTGTCCATCCCATAAGATCATACACTCACTCCTACCCTCCTCCATCCCATAAGACCATGCACTCACTCCTACCCTCTTTCATACCAAACCCAGAACTTGGTTCACCCCCAAAATCACTTCCTGTATATCTGTGCCTACTCTCTAGAGCATCTCTGTTCATTAAAATATTTACTTTATTTTGAAAATTTTCAGAGGGGTAGCCATATTAGCGTAGAGTAGCAAAGATGAGAGAGACAGGGGACACCTTTTAGACTAATCAATTTATTGAGACCTGAGCTTTTGAGCCCCTATTCTCGACATCTGATGAAGGGGACTTTGTCTTCGAAAGCTCAGGCCTCAATAAATTGGTCAGTCTATATGTGTCCCCTGCTCCTTATTTTGATTTGTTTTTTGTCCTTTTCCTATATACCTCAAAGCAAATTACAGTTTAAACTAGTTCCTTACAAATACAATAATGAAAAGAAATTTAAGCCATGGAAACCTAACCTAGTGATTATAACTGTGGACCATGAACCACAACGCCACGATGCAAATCCTACTCATGCTGATGCTCCTCTATTGCCTCAAGTGCAAAATTAGATCGTAAGTCTTTTGGGCAGGGAAATGCCTACAGTACCTGATTACAAGCGCCTTTCACTTCAGATTTGGAGAGACAAGTAGTTAAATTTAAATAGAAAATTCCAGAAAGTACTGGATTATTTTCTTGATGCTAAAATGCTTATTTAAGCACCAGGAGGGCCATTTTAGAAGCTCTATTCATGTTTTGGACGTGTGAAAACGGGCATTCAGATGTGCAGATCACAGAGACGTCCCCAGACCCATTTTAGAAAGCTGGATATATGGCTGTTCCAGGCGCAAGCACATCCATATAGCATGGGGGTGTGGTGGAGGCGTGGCCTGGGCGGTGCAACGGAGATGCACGTTGTGCTGCGATTTCAAAATGGCACGGGCATGTTTGGCACTGGCTGTTGACACATCCATGCCTATAGCTGCGCCTGACCATGAGTAAGTTGCAAGGAAGTGCTTGTATCATGGCAGCAACACCTGCAGCGGAAAGAACGAAATGCGCTCTCATCGCCACTGTTCATTTTTTCAGGCCAACGAAACCTGCATGTTAATTTATAGTTATTGGCTCGCTGCTGCCTGTCTGATTATCTGAAATAGTCAACCGGGACTTGTATGTCTCATAACATAGACACCCCCTTCTGAAATAACCCAAACAACATGTCCAAATACTGGTTTCTGTGGCCATGCGATACAGGGATGTCCGCATTTGTGAAATTGCTTATAACCACCGTACTTGGCTTTGCTATCAGCACAGAACAGTCCCCAGACCCGGTAACTGGGATGTTCATCCTTTGGGGTGGAGACTGAGTAATTTACGAAAGCATTTATACGTGCCTCCCTTCACTGTTGCCACTCCCATGGATTTTTGCACGAGGTGCTGTGGACATCCCTTCTAAAATCCCACTTCATGTCTTTAATTTTATGTGGGTGTAATGGGGATATAGAATGTTACGTGTCCCTCTCCAAAGGGATTATCAACAGTCCCCTTTAAGATAGTCTGCAGCCCAGAGTTCAGGGCTGGGAGGGTGTGCCTCACAGGGAGAGGTTAAGAACCCAACAGGCTGCAGGGGGGAGAGAGGCCAGTGGAGCCAGAGGTCCTAAGACAATCCGTGCAAAGGAGTTCTGAGGTAGGAACTTTAACTGAGGCTGGAGGAAGGGCCGGGAGAACCAGCTTGCGGAGGTTTGCAAGCTGAGAAGAAGTAAAGCTGCTCTTGTTTTCCCTGAATTGTTGTCTGGCCTGTGTTGTAAAGAAAACCGCATACCACACTATCACATATGGTGGCAGCTTGGGGATTACCTCTAACCACGTGACTGAGGCAATCCACATACCTCCAGGGCTGGGCCTCTACAGCAAGTCTGGATTTTTTTCTTTGCTTGTGTAGGCTAAGAGGGCTAACCTCACCCTAGTTAGGGAGCTTGAAGAAGGTTTAGTCAGTCCTGGACAGATGGGTTTTGTTTTGGCCACTAGAGGCCACTAAAAGTTGTTGGAGTTGGAATACTGCAGGATTAACTAAGCCACAGAAGACGAAGCTGTGGTTGTATTGCAAAAGAACAGTGACAAGCCAGAATGCAGTGGCTCCTCCAGATTCTTGCCGAAGGGCTGCAGCAACAACAACAACAGTATCAGGAGCTACAGCAACAGTTTCAATGTGCCCTGCTGGAAGGACAGCAACAACAGCATCAGTAGTTGATTCAGGCCCTACAGAGATTGCAATTTCACCCTCCATTACAAGTGCTCCTTAAAATGATGAAAGAAAATGAACTAGACCACTTTATGGTGAACTTTGAATGAACTGCCCGTATGGCATGGACTACTTATTTGTGGAATCTGATGATGGGCAGCAGTCAGGCTGCATTCCAGGATGCCTACCCAGAAGGGCGAGCTACATATGCAGCTGTCAAGGCCGCTATACTAGATTGGGCTATCTGTACCCCAGAGGCCTACCACCAGCGGTTCAGAAAGGGGGGGCTCCAGATAAAGGAGAGCCCTCCGAGGTTCATCTATCGGTTGAAGGATCTCGCATGGAAGTGACTGCAACTGGAGGGAAATACTGTGCCTGAGATAGCCAAGATTGTACTATTGGAGGGCTTGACTAATCTATGAAACAGTGGATACGTCAGCACCCCAAGCTTACATTGGAGAGTACACTGGAAGTAGCCAAGGGGTATTTTGAAGCCCAGCCAGCGACTGAAGCAGGCAGTGAAGAGGAAGAAGTCACCCATCAGCCCATGAGGATGGAAGGGGAAGCTGGAATGGATGTTGGCTCCCATGTTCTGATCCTCAAAGTCACCTCTTAGGTGAGGGCATGGCCCCAGCCATGTCCCCCTTCACTTGTTTTAGGTATGGAGCCTGGGGACATTTTACTCTGGAATGTCCCCCGGATATAGAAGAACCCATGGATGTCACTCTCCACCCAGGGACCCAAACTTCGTGATTCCAGTGAAGCTTGAGGGGACCTGCCTCCAGGCCTTGATAGACTCCGGATGTGTGCCGACCCTCATTTGCTGGGAAACCGTAACCTGATTTTAAACTGACTATGCAAAGATGGGAACACTGGCCTATGTACAGTACATGGAGACCAGAGGCAGGCTCCAACAGCACAGGTTTCACTTAAAATTCCAGCAGGACAGGCCACATTCAAGGTCGTGGTGCTGCCTGGCTACTGTTTGCAGTGGTGACTGGCCAAGACTACCCAAACTTCAAAGCGATATGGGCCCGGCTAACTGACTGCTCTTCTAAGTCGGACCAGGAAGATTTCCCAGAGCTCTTCCCCCTGGGAGACCCAGATCTGTATGTCAAGACTCCCAAGCCGGATAAATCATGGAGTTGGCATCACCAGGAAAAGCTATGCTATCAACAGAATCTGGGGGCAGCTATGGGGGAGGGATCCGGGGAAGGTGAGCCTACGGAAGAAACCCCTGGGAGTAGCTCAGGGCTCAGTGGTAGTGACCCAAATATAATTGTTCCATTTCCAGAGTGGGGGCTGGGGGAAGACCCAGGGAGCTTCAGGAGGGCCCAGAAAGAGGATGAGTTCCTTAAACATGCCCGAGAGTGGGTTGTGGAGGAGGATGGGATTTCAATAGGTGACGGAGAGTCCCCTGCAAGAACCTTTCCCTATTTTATGCTAAAGGAAAATTTATTATATAGAGTGGCTGAGGGGACCCTAGAGAGAGAAGAGGTAGAATAACTGATAGTTCCCTGATCCTCTCATCAGTAGGTATTATCATTGGCCAATAGCCATTTATTAGGGGGACACCTGGGGATGGAAAAAAACACTAGAGCATGTTTTTGCCTGATTTTTCTGGCCCAGGGTCCATAAGAAGGTGCAGTTATATTGCCAGTCATGCCCCCACCTGCCAACTTCATAACCCCGCCAGAGTCTTATCTGTCACTCTAGTGCCTATGCACCCATTTGAAAGAGTGGCCATGGACTTGGTAGGTCCCTTGGAGTGAACCACCTGAGGCAACAAGTATATTTTAGTCATACTAGACTATGCTATCTGATACCCAAAGGTCTTAGCTCTAAGGAATATGAAGACTACTACGATTGCAGATGCCCTCTGGGAAGTATTCTTATGGGTAGGAATACCCTATGAAATTCTCACAGATCAAGGAACACCCTTTGTATACAAGGTGATGAAACAAGTGTGTGCTTGATGAAGGTCAAGATGCCGTGAACATCAATGTATCACCCACAGACAGATGGCCTCGTTGAGTGATTCAATAAAACTCTGAAACAGATGTTAAAAAAGTTTGTGCAGGAGGACAGGAATAATTGGGACATTCTCCTACCCTATTTGATGTTTGCCATCCATGAGGTACCTCAGAGTTCCACAGGGTTTTGTCTTTTGAGTTTCTCTTCGGAAGACGGCCAAGAGGCATATTAGAAGTGGTAAGGGAAATTTGGGAAGAAGAACAACACATCCCTACCCGAAAAAAATGCACGACCCAATTCACATCCCTATACATAGCTCGCAAGGAAACCTTTGTTACCATAGCCGCACAGCAACTTCCCGCCCACACTGTATATAGCTTGTATATAGCTTGTATATAGCTTGCATATAACCTGCATTTATCTCCCCATGGTTATTAACCCAAGTTGTATTTCCTGTTCAATGTAAGTGCAAAGCAGGCTCTTCCTGCTCTCCACAAAATGTTATCTGTAAACCGCACTGATTGTAAAGAGTGCAGTATATAAAAGCATTAAATAAATAAATAAAGAACCCCGTGCCAGTCGAAATTTATTTGAGTACATTATACAAATGCAAGACCGGCTGAGGAAAGCTGGAGAGGTGGCCAAACTCAGTCTGGAAAAAACCCAAGCTGAGCAGTTAAGGAGCTATAATTGGGCAGCTGTGCACTGCACCTTCCAATTGGGAGACAGAGTATTAGTCTTGCTGCCTTCACCCGAGAACAATTTACTCTGTAAATGGAAGGGGCCCTATGAGGTGGAAGAGAAAGTGAGGCCTATTAAATATAAGATTACCCAGACAGATAAATGGAAGAAAGTCAAAATTTACCATATTGACCTATTAAAAAAGTGGACTTCAATGATGGCTATAATGGTACAGGGAGGTGATTTTGTGCCAGAAATTTCAGCCTCATCAGATCCAGCTCAAGTCCCAATTGGAGACCAGCATTCTTCTCTCCAGAGAAGAGATCTAGAAGGTTTGATCCACTGGAATCTAAAGGTGTTCTCCACCCACCTGGGATGAACCCACCTCATTTGTCATGATATCATTACTTACCCTGGGGTGGTTATCTGGCAACAACCCTATTGGATTCTGGATGTCTGGTGAGAGGCCGTTGCCAAGGAGCTGGAAGAGATGCTTAACAGAGGAATTATAAAAGAGTCTATGAGTGATTGGTCATCACCCATCGTCTTGGTTCCTAAACCCGATGAAAGCATCAGATTCTGCATTGACTTCCAGAGGGTCATTGCAGCTTCTAAACTGGAAGCGTATCCCATGCCCAGAATAGATGAGCTAATAGAGTGACTCAGTGGAGTACGCTTTATATCAACCTTGGATTTGACCAAGGGATACTGGCAGGTGCCCTTGACTCTGGCCGCTAAGGAGAAGACTGCTTTTGACATTGCAAGGTCTGTTCCAGTTTACAGTGTTGCCATTTGGATTATATGGGGCTCCTGCCATGTTACAATACCAAGTCGACCACCTACTGAGACCGCACAAAGAGTATATGGCTGCCTACCTTGATGACATCGTCATCTACAGCAGAGACTGGATCACCCATCTAATCCAGCTACAAGCTGTGTTGACCAGTCTGCAGAATGCTGGATTGATGGCCAACCCCAAGAAGTGTTTTCTGGAAGGTCGGGATGTTCATAACCTGGGGTATTTAATTGGGGATGGACAGATATATCCTCAACTATGGAAGGTGGATGCCTTGCTCAGGTCCTCATCCCGAAATCAAAGAAAGAGATTCGTCCCTTCTTTGGATTCATTGGCTATTACGGTTCATCCTTAAATTTGCAGAGGTGGTAGAGCCATTAACCAAGCTCCTCCAGAAGAGAGTTCCGAATGGATCCAGTGGTCATCGGACCTGGACCTGGCCTTTGTGTCTTAAGAAGGCCATGTTCTCTGAACCCATCTTGATTAGCCCTGATTTCTCCTTAATGTTTATTGTGCAAACTGATGCCTCAGAGGTGGGCCTAGGAGCCGTTCTGGCTCAGGAAATCAGAGGTGACGAACATCCCATAGCATTCATCAGCAGGAAATGGCTTCTTCAGGAGAAGCATTATGCGGTGATTGAGAAGGAGGCCTTGGCTGTCAAGTGGGCACTTGAAACCTCAAACTACTACCTACTCGGCCATCTGGCTGGCTCGACATAATAAGTCCAACGCTATATTATGCGGTAGTTTTTGAGTCTCCAATTCTACCAGTTCCAGATTTTCCATAGGGCTGGTCAGACTCACCTGAACGTGGGCTTCCTTTCCCAGGTTAGGCAGGTGCTCAACAGGGCATGGTTGAGCTGAGAGGGGAGGGTGTCCCCCTTTAAGAGAGTCTGCAGCCCAGAGTTCAGGGCTGGGAGGGTGTGGCTCAGAGGGAGAGTTTAAGACCCCCAGCAAGCTGCAGGAGGGAGAGAGCCCCGTGGAACCAGAAGTTCTTCCAAGGCAAGCCAAGCAAAGAATTTCTGAGGTAGGAACTTTAACTGGGGCTGGAGGAAGTGCCGGGAGAACCAGCTTATGGAGGTTTAACAAGCTGGGACAGAATAAAGACTGCTTTTGTTTTCCCTGAATTGCTATCTGGCTTGTGTTGTAAAGCTAACCCCTTCCCACTGCACGCCACACTACCACAGTGGGATAATAGATACATTTTTTTAGACAAAGCTCAAGAGCAACACTGTGCTAGGAAGGCAGAGTATGTCTGTCTGACATGTTTGCTTCCTGCCAGTGGCGTAAATTCCACCTAAGAGCCCCTGCAATGCGGGGGGGGGGGGGGGGGGAGGAGGCCAGGGCAGGAAAGGGAGCCACATGGTGGACTGGTAACTTACTTTTATTTGTTTTTCCTGCTACATCTGCTCCAGGCTTGGTGGCTATTACCTCCTGGGCTGAAGTCTCGCGATAACAGCTGCACTGTGAGACTTTGGCCTGGGAGGAATACCCCCCAGGCCTAGAGTGGAGGCAGCATAGCACATGGGGGTGGTGGTCATGACAATAGGGGGAGTGTCACTGTGAGGGGGTGTCAATGGGGGCCTCTCATTAGACCTTTCACTACTGCTTCCAGCCCTCATCATTTCTTCAACATATTTATTTATTTATTTTATTTATTTAACACTTATTTATATACCGCATCTTCCAGCGATCAGTTGCGGTGTACATTTAACAACAATTAACAATGCAGAGCTTGTTTTACATAGAACAGTTATAACTTTTTACAATGAACATCTTAACTTGAACAACAAAGTGTATGTAAAAACTATGCGGAATAGTTCAATGAATCAACTAACACAGATTGTGTAACAATTTAAACTGTAGTACTGTTTCTAACTCAATTTTAACTATATACAAGTGGGGTATTGATGCATTGGAATGGAAAGATTATTCATTTAAGTTGTACGTATTATTGTAATAGGGAGTATAATCTTGATTTTAGACAGGTTCTTGTTTAGCCTTTATCTAAGTTGATTGGAAGGTTTTCTATGGTATTATAGTGTTTAGTGAATAGGTAGGTTTTCAATTTTTTTCTGAATTCTGTTATCTCTGTTAGTGATCGCAAGTCCTCTGGTAAAGAGTTCCAGACTGTTGGGGCTACGTGGGAAAAGGCTCTTTTATTTGTTAATTTGTGAGTTCTTATATATTCTTTTGGCATCTTAAGTTTATTTGATTGTCCTTTTCTATAAGTAGGCTTAGGTGGTTCTTTGCTTATTAGATTACAGAGTGTCTTCGGGGCCATATCTTTTAGGGCTTTGAATGTAGTTATAATTGTTTTGTATGTTATCCTGCTTTGTATTGGTAACCAGTGAAGGGATGCTAGTATCGGTGTAATGTGTTGGAGTGAATTTATCTTTAATATGATTCTGGCTGTAGCATTTTGCGCGAGTTGGATCCTTTTAATGTTTTGTTTTGAAATGCCTATAAGTACTAAGTTGGCGAAATCGAAGTGTGGAGTTATGGTAGCCTGTGTTATATTGATAAAATCTTGTATAAATACAAGGGGGCGTAATTGTTTGAGGATTTTAAGTTTGAAGTAGATTTTCTTCAAGGTATTTTTGATGTGCGTTTCCATGGTAAGTTGTGTGTCTAAAATGACACCTAGATATCTTATTTCATTTTTTATTTTAATTTCTTGGTTCTGTAGTATTATGTGAGTTGGCGGGGTGAACGTTTGGTTTTTTGTTACGATTAAGACTTCGGTTTTAGCATGGTTTATATGTAGGTTTTGGGTTTTTAGCCAGTATGTAATTTCATTGTAGCAGTCAGATAGAAGTTGAATCGGTAGGTTAGGAATTGTGAAAGGTATGTACATCATGATATCATCCGCATAAAGGTGATATTGTACTCCAAATTTTTTAAAAATATTGCAAATCGGTTTTATATAGATATTAAAGAGTAGGGCTGACAGTGCTGAACCTTGTGGTAAACCTATTTCTTGTTTGTATATGTTTGATGTTTGGTTACCTATTCTTACATTTTGTGTTCTGTTATGTAAATATGAGGTGAACCATTTATGTACGGTGGAATTTATGCCTAACTGTTTTAAGTTGTTGAGCAGTATTGAGTGATGCACGCTATCAAAAGCTGCTGATATGTCAATGAAAAGGAGAATGAATGCTTGTTTGTGATTGTCAATTCCTTTTAGGAGTGTGTCTATTAATACTGCTAGGAGTGTTTCTACTCCGTGGCGAGGTCGGAAACCATATTGTTGTTCATCAAGTGGGTAAGATAAGTCTATGAATTCCTGTGTCTGAAGTTGCACTACCTTTTCAATTACTTTGGCCAAGAATGGTATGCTAGATATGGGCCTATATGATGTTGGCAATGTTTTGTCTAGTTTGCAGTTCTTTAAAATTGGGCGTATTTGTGCATGTTTGAGCGGGGATGGAAGGTATCCTTGGGTGAGTGAGAGGTTTACTATTGGGAGAATATAGGATATTAGAGTTTGCAGTGTGTTTTTTATCCATGAAACTGGGCATGGATCCAAGTACGAAGTTGTAGTATTTAGGTTGGAGATGATTGTTTTTAATGATGCTTTTGAAATGGGGTAAAATTCTGACCATTCATCTACAGGTTGATAAGTGATGTTGATATTATCTGCGTGCATGGAAGGTTTCTTAGATTTGCTTTGGTAATGATTAGCTAGGGTTTGAACTGAGATTTCCGTGATTTCGTTGCTGGAAGTTTGCTCGTTATTAGTTAATTTTCTGACTATAGAAAATAACTCTCTTGGTCTATTGTATGATTTTGTTAAGATTGCTGCATAATAGTTTTTCTTTGTGTTGTCAATTGTTTCCTTATATTTTGATAGATAGTTATTGAATATTTCTTTGTGTACAGTCAGCTTGGATTTTCTCCATTTTGTTTCAAGTTTTCTTAGTTCTTTTTTCATTTGTCTTAGAGTGCTATTAAACCATGGTGAACTGTTTAATTTGGTGTATATTGTCTTTTTGTTAGGTTGATTATTTTTAGCTGCATTATTGATAGTATCATTCCAGTTGTTAACAGCATCATCCAGATTAGATGTTGATAAGAAGTAGGGGATTGTTAAGTCAATGAAGTTTGTTTCATTAAACTTTTTGAATTTTGTAGTGGGAGTACTCCTTATGTAATTATTGATGCTGGGGATGGGATATGGGATATTTATTTTGATGATAGAATGATCAGACCAAGGTGTCTCTGTGCATTCAATGGAATTAGAGTGCACTAGCTTGAAGAGTATTTCGGGGAGTAGAACCAAATCTAGTGTTCTTCCTTTGATATGTGTTGCAGTTTTAACTATTTGATGGTACTCTATGTCTGCTATGGTGTCTAGGAATAATTTAGAGTCTAGTGTTGGGAGTGACGGAAGGTTAAAATCACCTAGCATGATCACAGGATTTTGGTCAGTAGATGAACTGAGGAGTTCAATAAGAGAATCCAGGCCATCTGATTTATTGTCTGGGGGTCTATATATTAAGCAAATTTTTATGTGGCTGATTCTTATTAATAATGTGTCTATGTTAGTATTGATATTTGATTGGATTGGCTTGGCGTTTAGTGTTTTTTTTGTCATCATTAGAACTCCACCACCTTTTTTGTTGGGTCTGTGTTTGTAGAATGTATCATAGTTCTCTTTATCAAGTTGGTTTAGATAGACTGTATCTGTTTCAGTGAGCCATGTCTCAGTGACACATAAAATGTCAGGTTTTAAGTCAGCTATCATGTCGTTAAATATGGGCAATTTATTCTTCATTGATCGTGCGTTAATGAGGATGCATGATAGGGAAGAATAATAGTTAGAACAGATTTTCTTGTCTATTTGTTGTGTATTTGTTTGTTGTATGTGAATTAGTCTGTGATAATTAATTTTTGGGTAGTTTTGATGAGTGTGCCCCATATGGCAATCATTTCGATTGTATGTATGTATTATAGGTATAGTCATATGGTCTTTGTGGTTTAAACATAGGGATAGGTCGATTATTATTATTGTTAATAATATACAGGAGTATGATACTCTTATAAGCATGTTGTTAGGGTGAAGCATTTTCAGTTTGTTGGCTCGGCTTAAAGTGAGTATAAGTGCAGTTTTGGCCTACTGACAAGGGTACTATATTACTAGCAATGTTATATGCAGTTATAGCTTGAAATACTGACAACAGTACTATATTACTAGCAATGTGCTAAAGCTTGAGATACTGACAACAGTACTATAATACTATCAATGTTATATGCAGTTATAGTTTGAAATACTGACAACAGTACTATATTACTAGCAATGTGCTAAAGCTTGAGATACTGACAACAGTACTATATTACTAGCAATGTACTAAAGCTTGAGATACTGACAACAGTACTATAATACTATCAATGTTATATGCAGTTATAGTTTGAAATACTGACAACAGTACTATATTACTAGCAATGTGCTAAAGCTTGAGATACTGACAACAGTACTATATTACTACAATGTTATTTTCAGCTAAAGCTTGAAATACTGACAACAGTACTATATTACTAGCAGCGCTAATTGTAGGTACATTTACAGAATTAATATTATAGGTTAAGTTTTCAGTTTCGATGCAGTTACAGATGAGATAATGAATATATTAACCGGAGATTTTGTTATGAAATTTTAGAGAATTCGCAATATTACACCAGAAAAGTAGAAGTTTTTGCTTGGGTTGAATTATACTTGCTGCGATTTGACGGTCCTTTGTCTCTCTATTACGACTGAGATGCAGTCCCGATTGGGTAGTGCGGCTGTGTGACTCTGTGTAGGCAGAGGTGTGATAAGGAAGTCCTTCGTGTAAGGTATGAGTGAGCTCAACTTTAAAGGGGCTCAACCTGTATGTAGTCATGTGAGATTTGCAGCCGGTGAAAATCCCTCGTTGTTATTTGTGGCAGGATTGTTGCTGATTGGAGCTGTTTGCTTGTGCCGCTGATTTTTTGATGCCCCTTCTATCGGTCCCCGCCTAAGGGCCACGCCAAAGTGTCTCTTCTCAAACTTCTGCCTCTGCCTGCCCCCTTCACTTTCTGCCCAATCAATGACTGAATTCCTTCATGACCAGATTTCCAAAATTCATCTTGAGTTCTCAGTTAGACTTCCTCTATCTCTTCCACGTCATTCCTCTCCTATACCTTTATCTTCTGCTATCCTTGTTTCCTTTTCGAAAGTCACTGGGATGGAAATGGCTCATCTTTTCTCCTGGTTCAAACTCAATACTTCCCCCCTCTGAACCTATTCCCAACCAGCTCCTCAGCTATATTCCTCTCAGTCGTCCTTCGTCTGCTATATCCTCCTCAGTCAATTATTTTCTGCTATAAATATTCCTCCCTCGATCCTTCTTTTCCTTCTAACAATCATTCCTATCTTTTTCTTGCTTGAATGTACTGTCTACCTTTATTGCTTTGACCTTTTTGTATCCAAAGCTATTCTTGATCTGCTCCCAACTGGCTTCAGCCATCTTTATTCCTCTGAGACTGCCTGAGCCATAGTATCTAGTGATCTCTTCATGGCTAAGGCCAGAAGCCATTACTCAATCCTCATCCTTCTCGACCTGTCTGCTGCTTTTGATACTGTTAATCTTATTCTACTTCTTGACCCTCTGTCCTCACTTGGATTCCAGGACTCTTTTCTGTGTCGTCGCTTCTTATCTCTCCCATCACACCTTTAGTGTATCTACTACTACTACTACTACTCAGCATTTATATAGCACTACCAGTCGTACGCAGCGCTGCACAGACATGTAAGAAACAATCCCTGCTCATCAGAGCTTACAATCTAGTCAAGACAAAACACAGAAGGTGTAGGCAGGGGTAAAACAAGACAAAGAAGGTGTAGGCAGGGGTAAAACAAGGAGAGAGAAGGAGATCAGGTGAGTCAAGATCCAAAAGCAGCGGCAAAGAGATGAGCTTTCAACCTGGATTTGAAGAGGGTCAGAGAAGGTGACTGGCGTACAGACACAGGTAGTTTGTTCCAGGCGTAAGGTGCAGCAAGGTGAAAGAAGCAAAGTCTGGAGTTAGCAGTAGGAGAGAAGGGCATAGATAGAAGCATTTTGCTAGAAGAGCGGAGTTCCTGAGAGGGGTTATAAGGAGAGATAAGAGCTGAAAGGTACCGAGGAGCCGCAGAGTGAATGCATTTATAGGTCAGCAGGAGAAGTTTGAACTGGATGCGGAAATGGATGGAAAGCCAATGAAGTGACTTGAGGAGAGGAGTGATATGGGCATGATGAGGATGGCGGAAGATTAGCCGCACAGCAGAGTGTTGAACAGATTAAAGGGGAGAGAGATGATTCAAAGGGAGACCAGCAAGGAGTAGTTTACAGTAGTCAAGACGGGAGGTGATTAAGGAGTGGATAAGCATTTTAGTAGTGTGTTCAGAAAGGAAGGGGCAGATTTTGCTAATGTTATAGAGAAAGAAATGGCAGGTCTTAGCTACGAGGTGGATGTGTGTGGAGAAAGAGAGAGAGGAGTCAAAGACAACCTCCAGATTTCTGGCTGAGGAAACAGGAAGGAGTACAGAGTTATCCACGGAGACTGAGAAAGGAGGAAGAGGAGGGGAGATTTTAGGGGGAAAGATAAGAAGTTCAGTCTTGGCCGTGTTCAATTTCAAGTGGCGGTGAGACATCCAGGCAGCAATGTCAGAAAGGCAGGCAGAGATTTGGGTCTGGATTGCCGGAGAGAGTTCAGGCGTAGAGAGGTAGATCTGGGAGTCATCAGCATAGAGATGGTATTGAAAGCCATGGGAAGAGATGAGCGCACCAAGGGACTGGGTATAGAGAGAGAAAAGGAGTGGACCCAAGACAGATCCTTGGGGTACACCAACTGGGAGCGGGTTAGCAGAGGAGGAGGAGCCACCAGAACACACACTGAAAGAGTGATGGGAGAGATATGAGGAGAACCAGGATAGTACAGAGCCCTTGAAACCAAGCGAGGACAGGGTGTCGAGGAGAAGGTTTGGTCAACAGTGTCAAAAGCAGCAGAGAGGTCAAGAAGGATGAGGACAGAGTACAGGCCCTTGGATTTTGCCAGGGAGAAGTCACTGGAGACTTTGACAAGAGTCATTTCAGTAGAGTGTAAAGGATGAAAGCCAGACTGTAAGGGATCCAGGAGGGCATGAGAGGAGAGGAAGTCGAGGCAGCGGCGGTGAACTGCATGTTCAAGTAGTTTGGAAATGAAGGGAAGGAGAGAGATGGGTCGATAATTGGAAGGACAGGTGGGATCAAGTGAGTGTTTCTTGAGGAGAGGTGTGACCACAGCATGCTTGAAGTCTGCAAGGACAGTTGCAGTGGAGAGGGATAGGTTGAGAATATGAGAGATGGAGGGGACAAAGGTGGAGGAGATGGAGCTTAGGAGATGGGTGGGGATAGGATCAGAGGAGCAGGTGGTGAGTTTGGAGGAGGAAAGAAGGTGTGCAGTTTTCTCTTCAGAGATCACAGGAAAGGAAGAGAGGGTAGCAAGGGTGGGGGGGGGGGAGAGTTGGGGGTGGAGAGGAGGAGGAGGGGAACTAGCTGACTTTGTGGGGAATTGGAGGGTGATCTTGTGGATTTTGTCATGGAAATATTCAGCCAGGGTTTGGGCAGAAAGGGAGGGAGGGATAAGAGGTGGAGGCACCTTGAGGAGAGAGCTGAGAGCAGTAAAGAGACGGCGAGGATCAGAGGCAAGAGAGTTAGTCAGATGGACATAGTAGTCTTGCTTATCAAGAGCTATGGCTGACTGGAAAGAGAGAAGCATGAATTTAAAGTGAAGGAGGTCAGCACGGGAGCGGGATTTGAGCCAAGCACGCTCAGCAGAACGGGCACAGGAACGTAGATAGAGTGTAGTGGATGAAAGCGAGGGCTGGGGTGCAGAATGTCTCACAGGACGTGGGATGGGTGGAGCGAGAGCATCCAGAGCCGAGGAGAGAGCAGCATTATAGGAGGTTACTGCCTCATCAATGGATTTAGATGACAAAGTGGAAGAAAGAGGTGAAGAAATGGCAGAAGAGAGAGCCAAAGGATCAATATCATGAAGGTTTCTAAATAGATTGGAGGAGACAGGACGAGGCTGAGGCAGTGGATGATGAAGATTAAAGCTTAAAAGGTGATGGTCAGATAAGGGAAGAACTGAGTTACAGAAGTTCGAGGTAAGCAGCTAGAGAAAAATGTCAGGTCCAGGCAGTGGCCATGCTGGTGAGTGGGGGCATTGGAACAAAGTTGGAGGTCAAACGAGGAGGTAAGGGAGAGGAGCTTTAAAGCATGAGTATCAGAGAATGAATGTTAAAATCCCCAAGAATAAGAGTGGGGGAAGTGGAGTCCAGAAAGAAGGATAGCCACGAGTCAAAGTCAGTGAGAAAGGTAGAAGCAGACTTGTCAGGAGGTCGATAAATAACTGCTACCCAGAGAGGAAATGGAGTGAAGAGGCGGATGGAGTGGACTTCAAAAGAGAGAAAGGAGTGAGACTGAGGCAGGAGGAGGGTTGGAATTGGCAAGAGGGATAAAGTAGAAGTCCAACACCACCACCACGGCCAGGGGGACGAGGCGTGTGGGAGAACTGATAGCCCCCATGACAGAGAACAGCAGTAGATGCAGTATCATCTGGGAGGAGCCAGGTCTCAGTTAGAGCAAGAAGATGTAGAGCATTAGAGATATAGAGATCATGAGTAAAAGCAAGTTTATTAGATAAGGCACATGAGAAAGGGAGAGCGGAAGGAGAAGAGAGGGATATGGATAAGATTAGACATGTTGCGTGAAGACCTCTTCTCAGAGTGAGACAGAAATCTAGGAGTGCCATAATTGGGGTTGGTATCTCCGGTGGATCCTCCAGTCACTGTTTTGTTCTGTGCCCTCTTTTCTCTGTTCACTTATTCCCTTGGTGCTCTCATCTCCTTGAAAGTCATCTTTATGTTGAGGACTCCTCAGTGTACGTCCTGTGCTGGAATATGCACCTGGAATCCAATTTATGATCTCAGGTTGTTTATTTGACATAGCTGCATGGATGTCTCACCACCATCTTAATATGGCCAAGTCAGAATTCCTTGTGTGTCCCACCAAACTCACCTCTCCCATATTTTTCTACATTGGTGGATAACATCATCATTCTGTCTATTCCCTCAGTCCATAATCTTGGGTTTGTCTTTGATCCCTGTCCTCCTTCTCTGAACACATTCAAAATATTGCTGAAACATGCCATTGCTTTACATATATCACCAAAATTTGCCCTTTCCTTATTAAACATACAACCAAAATCCTTATCCAATCACAACCAAAATCTTCATCCAATCTCTTCCTAACCTCCTTCTCAGCGATCTGTTGTTCAAGCATTTCTCCAGCACTCTGTTCAGAATTTAGCTGCAAGATTAATCTTCCTACAGGGTTATTGTGTTGCTCTAATCAAGCTAACGGAGCCGGATTTCAGTTATGAAATGGAGGTGGGGGGGCACTTTTTAAAGCAATATGCTGACCACCACTACTGTATATTAGCCTCTGAG
Organism: Ichthyophis bannanicus; assembly: GCA_033557465.1. Classification (NCBI taxonomy): domain Eukaryota; kingdom Metazoa; phylum Chordata; class Amphibia; order Gymnophiona; family Ichthyophiidae; genus Ichthyophis; species Ichthyophis bannanicus. Next base: position 69,699,690 of record CM066037.1, read on the forward strand.
ATACGTAGAGTGAACACTGATCAGTGCACGCTCAGCTGTCTAGTATATAAATACAGAGGTCTAATCTAGAACTTGTTAATCTTGGCCCTACTCAGCACATTGACTGTTCTGCTCAGTCATTTTTTAGGGACAGGAATGTTTCCAGAAGACAGGAGTTTGATCTCAGTTCTGGGTGGTCTAATGGGGCATCAGTAGGAAAGTTATCAATTTTAGCAGATGTTACTATGATCTGCAACAGGGTAGATGCTCTAAATAGAACAAAATGAAAAGAGTTTGAAAAAGCTTGAGGAATAGTCAAGAATGTCATAACTTTAAAAGAATTTAAGAACTTACTTAAAAGAAGTGCATAGTTAAGCATTTAGATCAGAGAAACCCAAAGGTCCAGTATGCAACAGGGATGCGCTGTGTGAACCTACAGGGAAGCAATCACAATTAGAAAACATCATTTAAAAAAACCCAGCCCAAATTTCATTTCACTTCATTGTTTTGCTTTGGTTTAGTTCTAGTTTAGTTTAGTGTTTGTTTTGATTATTTGCCTGGAATTCAAATGCTTTAGCACAGGCTAAAAACTTTCAGCATGCAGAAAAACAAAATGAACCCCCCCCCATCCCCCACAAAATAAATCCACTCCAGATGACGTAAAAACAAGGAAGAATTGAAAATGTTTTCCCTGCATTCTCCTCATGCACAGTGGCGGCAGGTGTGTGAGATGCTAATATACACCAAACACAGGAGAAATCTGGCAGTGATCCTATCTGATGGGGTGAAGGTTGCTAACCGGTGCAGTAAGTTAGTGGCGAGAGTGAGAGCTGGAACAGTGTTGGAGTGTACAGAGAGATAGAATCAGCAGGAAAAAAGAGCAGATAATGTCTCAGTACAAATCACTGCTGAAGCCATGTTCGATGCTGGAGGTCAAATTGTCATTAAGGTAATGATAAAGTGGAGGCCATTCCGAGTAGGGTTACTAGGACGGTGCAGGATATGCACCAGATGCTATAGGAAGCCAGAATTGAGGTCCTAAATGTGTATTCCCTAGAGAACAGGAAGGAAAGGAGGAGGAGGATAAAAGAGGGACATTTAAGTATCTCAAAGGTATAAATAATGCACAAGAGTCAAACATATGTCAGTAGAAAGGAAGTTACAAAACAAGAACCATGATTTGAGGCTTTCAAAGGGTAGACTGAGGGGTGACATAAGGATCTATTTCTTCATACAAAGAGTGGTGAATGCACGGAGGAGTCTCCCAGTGGAGATGGGGGAGAGCACAGAGGGTCCTTTGCTGTGAAGACAATGTTAGAGAGCAAGTGGGCTCTGTGGGATTACAGAGAAAAGGAAAACGTGCCGTGCAGTGTCTATCTGCTGTACAGGGCACAGGGCACTTTTCCAGCATGCACACAGCATATGTGGCATGACACAATTCATTTTTAGGTGCCTTTCACCCTAGCAAAAACACCTGTTGGGCAAGGTTCATCCATTTGTCTGTCTGTTTGTTTGCCTCTTTGGATTAAACATTATTTTCTTTTTCCTTTTCTTTTAGTTTATATGTAAACTGATCTGATGCTTTTGTGGAGGGGAGTCTACAAAGTTCATTAATAAACATAAGACAGTCAGGCAGGGAGGGACCATCTCCTCAGCGGCGCTAAGTTTAATGTGCCAGCACAAGAGGGGAGAGAACCGTGAGTGTAGCAAGGAAGAAGAGAGTCTGCCAGTGAGGACCCCTTCTCCCACTGGCAATGAAGTAAGAGGCGGCTTTGACCATGGCCATGAAGGAAAGAGTCTACTGGTTGCAGGGACTGCCCCAGAGTTGGTTCAAGGTGCTGGCATCCTAGTCAAACTTTAAGCTTTATGCCCCTTGACTGTCAGAATCTATTGTTTAGCTTTGAATGCCCTGCCCTTTGCCCCCCCCCCCCCTTTGGAAGCTGCTGCCCTAGTAAGCTGCCTGGTTTGCCCATCTTCTGCTGGCAGTGGAAGGTTGTGAATGTGGTGAAGAAGAAGAGATTCTACTGGCGGGGTCCATTTCCTGCTGGCAGAGAAAGAAAGGCCATCGTAGCACAACCCCAGCATAATACGCTGCAGACCCTACCTCTGCCCTGATCCATGAGGAGGGACAGAGAGGGGGCTGCAAGGAAGGAAAGAAAGTTATAGAGGAAGTGGAGATAGAAAAGGAAGGGTGGAGGGGGACGGGAAAAGATGAGTGTGTTGAGGGTAAGAAAGGGAGGGGAGGGAGAGAGGTAATGGGGAGATGGGTTGAGAGATAGCCAGAGGGTAAGGGTGAAAAAGACCCTGGGGGAGGGGAATGGAGGGCAGTGGGTGATAGTGCATGTGGGAGGGGAAAGGGAGAGAGTATAGGAAGGAGAACAGAGGGTGGAGGTGAAAGCTCAAGGGGGGAGGGGCAGTGGGAGAAGCATTGGAGGGGGAAGTGGACTGGGGAATATGGAGGTAAGAGAACAAGGGGTAGGATGTTGAGGAGATGAAGAGGCAAGGGGCTAGCATGTCCATTCCCATGGGTACACCTCCACCTCATAGCACACTGTCGCCACACTAGCCTGGGCCAAAGGCCTAGGCACAGGGCTGCCAATGTTAGTCCTTAAATAAAGAATTATACTATTCTTGTCCACAGCTGGGACTTCTGGGACTTGTAGTTGTTTCTCCTTATTTAAAGACAGTAGTGTGAAACTGATGGGTTTTTTTTAAAGGCAAACAAGAAATTTATTTATCTTCCCCAAAAGCACTAAAGCTCAACACAAACGTTAGGATTCTTCTCCAAGCAATAACATCAGGAAATTATACACAAACTAGAACTGAAACTGCTTCATAAGCCTTTTAACATGTGTAGCTGTTTTCATCAAACGTTCAGCAAACAAAACATAGCTTCTTCCTTCAAGCAAAGCAAAAATGTCCATTTTTTTTATCTTCTGCTTCTTTAGTAATTCAAATACCAATTATACAAGTATCCTTTCTTATTAGAAGCGGTTCCTAGCATTAACCCAGATAGGTTAATTCACCCTGTTTCTTCAGTGCTTTCTTGGGTAAAGACTTTTTATCAGAAAGCTTTCAATCTGCCTTCTGGCACAATGAACAGTCCATTGCTAATTCCTCAGTTATAGAATCCTGCTCAGGACAGTCTACCTGCATCTCTTCCTGCTCTACAGCATGTACGTCTGACTCTGAGCTTTCAGGAACTGTTTCTGGCTTAATGCTCTGTAAGAGCTCCTGGACTTCTCTCCACAGGTGCTCTCCACAATAAGGAACGTTTGTACCTGGAATGTGAGGATTCCTTCTTTGGATCAACTGCCTCAGTTCTTCTAACTTGTTCGGCCCTGGTTCTTTCCAACAAGCTGGGTTCTGGTCACTTCTAGCTGTGAGTTTTTCCACCCACCTTTTGGCAGACTGAACTCTTGGAGCTGGTCCACGTGCCATTTGAACTGCAGCCTGACCCTCGTCAGCAATTCTCCTAGCCACACCTCGGCTGGCTTCAGGACTAACAGCCCTCCTCCTGTAAGCTTGGCTTTCTTTATTGCTGCTACTTTCACTGCTGAGCTCCTCACCGAAATCTTCACCGTTCTCCTCCCCGGTGATCTCCTTTCTGCTTCCCGGTGCTGGCTCCTTTCCTTTTCCTCCCCTGGGTTTATAAGGCTGTTTCCTAACTAGCGTACACTGCTTCCTACTCAGGTGTTTTTCATTACTCCCCAAGCCTGCACTTAGGTTAGCAGAGCTTGGGTGTGGCCTGACTTCATTGACTGTGTGTTTTCTTCCTTTACCTGCACTCTGAAAGCTGTGAATTCCCTGCCTGTCTCTCTCCTTAAAGATATATTTACAATTTTTCTCTATTTCCATGGGCTCAGCAGAGCTCTTCTCATCACACATCCCCCCCCCCTAAGATATTACGGGCTGGCGCTATATTCCCCGCACAGCTCGTAATTCTTGCTGGGATGTTAGTGCTTGTCTGCCATCTCTCTACCCTACGTTCTACTGTGGCTAAATGAGCCAATGCTATTCGTTCATGCCAAGGCTTCAATACGTTTATGTGGTAGACCTGCTGGCGGCCCCTCCTGTTTTCTACTGAATAAGACACTGGACCCACCTGTTTGACCACCTTATAGGGTCCTTTCCATTGACTTTCAAACTTTGGACTGGTCCCTGCGACCATTACTACTACTTTCTCCCCTACCACCAGTTGGCGAGGTTTTGTACGTCGATCGTAGTAATTTTTCTGGCGCATCTGACTGGCCTTTAAACTTTCCTCCGCCACTTGGGAGGTTCGGTGTAACCGTCCCCTAAGATCCTTCAAAAACTGGGGTACCCCTACTTCTTCTACCCCGGGCTCAACCCACTGCTCCCGCAGTATATCTAAAACACCTCGTGGTGCCCGCCCATACATTTATTCATAAGGTGAGGTGCCTAAAGATGCTTGTTTCTGCTCTCTACAGACGTACAAGACGAAAGGAAGCATCATATCCCACTCCAAAATGTTACCCTCTAAACCCCTCCTCAACATTTTCTTTAATTTTTGGTTTTGTCTCTCCACCAGTCCATTTGACTGCAGATGGTAGGCAGCGGTTTTAACATGACGGATTCCGAATGCATCCCATACTTGGGCTAAATACATGAAATTACTGCCTCTGTCTGTCAGGACCTCTTGTGGAAATCCTACTTCGCAGAATAACTTTATCACTTCTGAGGCTACTGTTTTGGTGGATATATTACGCAAGGGAATGGCCCATGGGAACCTTGTGGCTTGGTCCACTATGACCAGCATGTATTGGAAACCTCGGGGTGTCCTTATCAGTGGTCCCACTATATCCATGGCCACTCTGTGAATGGGCTCAGATATCACGGGTATAGGAAGCAAGGGCACCTCTGGTGGACGAACCGAGGTGACTCGCTGGCATGAAGGGCAAGACTCGCAAAATCGCGAGGTCTCTTTAAAAATGCCCGGCCAGTAAAAATGGGCTAATATCTGATCTAGCGTCCCTTGTACCCCTGTGTGACCTCCCATGGGATGGTCATGAGCTAGTCTCAAAACTAAGGTTTTAAACGTTGTAGGGACTACCAGCTGCTTACGGACGTTCCCTGTATGAGGATCTAAACTTTCCCTGTACAACACTTCCCTATCCAACAGGAATCTAGGTAAGGTTTCTGACTCCGTCTGGGCGTACTCGAAGGCCCGTGAAAGAGCGGGATCAGCTTGCTGCTCCTTGGGAAAGGATGGGAATTTTTCTACTAATTCAGCTGGGACCCAAGGTAACCCTTGTTCGGCCCCTACCTCGGCCCTGCTCTGAGACCTGCACTGCCTTTCCTGGCGTTTTTCCCCTCTTCCCTTCTTATTCTTATCTACAGAGGGAGTTACCAGGTCCTCATGAGATGGTAGATCTTCTAATGCCTCGTCTGGGGTTCATCTTTCCTCTCTAGGGCCTCGGACTATGCTCTGGTAGATACCATACCTACCCGCGGATGTAGACCCTTTTCTAGTCCCTTCTTGAATTGGGGCCAATCCCTCCCCAATACCAGGTCATGGGGTAACTTTGGCACAATTGCTACGGGAATTTCCTTCTTAATTCCTGAGCCTTTCACTAAGACTTTGTATATGGGATAAAAGGACGATGCCCCGTGGATACATCTAATTTTTACCTTTCCCTCAGATTGGCTTTGGAGTATGTTAGAGCGGGATTCAATTTCCTGCCAGAGTTTCCTGGACATCATACTCTGATCTGCCCCTGAGTCTAATAAGGCATCGGTAGCAATGCCCTGCACTTCCACAGATAAAAGGAAACCTTCCCTGATCTCCTTTGTATTGGCAGTTATCAGGGCGGTTCTCGCTTTACACTCCTTTTGCAAGTATCCCTCACTACCACACCTAAAACATTTCTTTCTTATACAGTGGTTTTTAAACATAGGCATACACACTTTCATATTATCCTCTTTCAACCTTACCTTCCTTTCTGATAATTCAGAATCTGCCGTATTGGAAGCACTCCCTTTTTCCTGACCCACAAATTCTGCTTCCCTAAAGCGTTCGGTCAATAAGGTTGCTTCATTTGTGTTCCGGCAGTTCTGTAAAATCGGGAAGGCTTGTATGTCCTTCGGGACTGCGGCCATAAATTGTTCTAGTGCAATACTATCTATGACAGACTCTACAGTTTTAGCCTCTGGTGTTAGCCACTTTACTACCAAGCTCTTGACTCTCTGGCATAGAGCTTTTGGCGTCTCACCAGGTTTCAATTTGGTACTCCTTAATAGGCGATGATACACCATCGGTGTTAAACCTAGGCGATCCCTTATGGCTTTCTTTAGCTCATCATAATCATTGGTAAGTGCCACAGGCATGGCCCTGTATGCCGCCAATGCCTCACCAGTGAGTGATGTGGCCAGGCGTACAGCCCATTGTTCCTTAGGCCACCCTATTATGTGCGCTACTCTATCAAATGCCTCGAGGAAGTCATCAATATCATCATTCTCAGACAATTGTCCAAAAGTGAGTGTCCCATTAGACTGTGGTCCTAGCCCACAGGTATGTAAAGCTCCTATAGAACCTGGAGGTGTCAGTGTTGGTTCTGCTGTCTTCTGGGTTGCCAGCCATACTTCCATCATGTCCAATAGTGGCTTTTGTTGTGCCTGCATCACCGCTGCGGCCTGCTGCTGGGCTTGGTAGGACATCTCCCTCTGCTTCTCAAACTGGCCGGCCATCCATTGTAGCACGTCCTTGCACTCCATGGCCACGGCTGCTCTGTAAGGAAGAAAAAACAGAGAAACACCACCAAGTGCGGTACGAAAACAATAGCTCAGCTATCCTCCTGGCTTCCACTGTTTAGACTTCTGCACCACTTATCTACGGGTTACCTGATAACATGTGTAGATTCCGGCTTCTCACAATTGAAGGTCTCTGCTTGTCCTCCGTGACTCAGGTTTTGACCTTAGCTGTGATTCTCCTTTGTAATCCTCTGCAAAGCTTATGCAGTCAGCGTTGTCTTTAGTGCAAATCCTGGGGTGCTTGGCAAAATCCTGGCGTATGCGTGAAATCCAAGAACTACGCCACTTGTCGTCACCCTAGCCTGGGCCAAAGGCCTAGGCGCAGGGCTGCCAATGTTAGTCCTTAAATAAAGAATTATACTATTCTTGTCCACAGCTGGGACGTCTGGGACTTGTAGTTGTTTCTCCTTATTTAAAGACAGTAGTGTGAAACCGATGGGTTTTTTTTAACGGCAAATAAGAAATTTATTTATCTTCCCCAAAAGCACTAAGGCTCAACACAAACGTTAGGATTCTTCTCCGAGCAATAACATCAGGAAATTATACACAAACTAGAACTGAAACTGCTTCATAAGCCTTTTAACATGTGTAGCTGTTTTCATCAAACGTTCAGCAAACAAAACATAGCTTCTTCCTTCAAGCAAAGCAAAAATGTCCATTTTTTTATCTTCTGCTTCTTTAGTAATTCAAATGCCAATTATGCAAGTATCCTTTCTTATTAGAAGCGGTTCCTAGCATTAACCCAGATAGGTTAACTCACCCTGTTTCTTCAGTGCTTTCTTGGGTAAAGACTTTTTATCGGAAAGCTTTCAATCTGCCTTCTGGCACAATGAACAGTCCATTGCTAATTCCTCAGTTATAGAATCCTGCTCAGGACAGTCTACCTGCATCTCTTCCTGCTCTACAGCATGTATGTCTGACTCTGAGCATTCAGGAACTGTTTCTGGCTTAATGCTCTGTAAGAGCTCCTGGACTTCTCTCCACAGGTGCTCTCCACAATAAGGAACATTTGTACCTGGAATGTGAGGATTCCTTCTTTGGATCAACTGCCTCAGTTCTTCTAACTTGTCCAGCCCTGGTTCTTTCCAACAAGCTGGGTTCTGGTCACTTCTAGCTGTGAGTTTTTACACCAACCTTTTGGCAGCCTAAGCTCTTGGAGCTGGTCCATGTACCGTTTGAACTGCAGCCTGACCCTCGTCAGCAATTTTCCTAGCCACACCTCGGCTGGCTTCAGGACTCACAGCCCTCCTCCTGTAAGCTTGGCTTTCTTTATTGCTGCTACTTTCAACACTGAGCTCCTCACCAAAATCTTCACCGTTCTCCTCCCCGGTGATCTCCTTTCTGCTCCCCGGTGCTGGCTCCTTTCCTTTTCCTCCCCTGGGTTTATAAGGCTGTTTCTTAACTAGCGTACACTGCTTCCTACTCAGGTGTTTTTCATTACTCCCCAAGCCTGCACTTAGGTTAGCAGAGCTTGGGTGTGGCCTGACTTCAGTGACTGCATGTGTTCTTCATTTACCTGCACTCTGAAAGCTGTGAATTCCCTGCCCTTCTCTCTCCTTAAAGGTATATTTACAATTTTCCTCTATTTCCATGTGCTCAGCAGAGCTCTCCTCATCACAACGCATACATTTCAATATCTTAATGGCATCTTTTGCCATTCTAGAACAATTGTTGGGTTCAACCCATTTTCTTTCTGCTGACAATGTCCAGCTGCTAATGACTTTGGACTTCTGTGATTCTAATATAGCAGACGATATCACGTGTAAAATTACCTCCATCATGGATTGCATTGCTGGAAATAGGCAAAGATAGTATAATATGTTGCTATCACTCCATGGTGTGATCATACCTCAAATGTGTGCAATTCTGGTCACCACATCTGAAAAAAGATATAGCAGAACTAGCAGAACTAGAAAAGGCACAAAGAAGGGTGACCAAAATAATAAAAGGGATGGAAGGATACCCTTATGAGGAAAGGCTTAAAAGGCTAGAGCACTTCAGCTTGGAGAAGAGACGTCTGAGAGGAGATTTGATAGAGGTGTATAAAATAATGAGTAGAGTAGAACCAGTAAACAAGAATCAGTTTACTCCTTCAAAAAGTATAAAGACTATGGGACATTTAAGACTAATCTAAGAAAATATTCTTTCACGTAATATGTAATTAAGCTCTGGAATTCATTACTAGACGATGTAGTAAAAGCTGTTAGTTTGGCTAGATTTGGGTAAGTTCCTGAAAGAAAAGTCCATAAACCATTTTTAAAAGTGGACTACGGAAATCTACTGCCTACTCCTGGGATAAGCAGCATGGAATTTCATTACCTTTAGGGATTCTTCCAGGAACTTGTGATGGACTACTGGTCTGACCCAGTATGGCATATCTTAAGTTCTTATTAAATTTGTCTAACAGAGGAGTTGTTTTGGACAGGAAAACTCCGGATTCATGGCTCATCTATTCCCATAAAATCCACAATTAAGATCTTGGGTGTCATCCTTGAGAATAAACTAAATTTTCATATGCAAATATCCAGTGTAGTATGAACATGTTTTTAAACACTGAGGCTAGTCCATTCAATTTGTACAATCCTTGACCTTAAAGCTCTTCATATTCTCATACACATATTTTTAGTTTGTTGAGTAGACTATTGCGAAGTGTTATACCCATTGCATTTTTCCTAGTAAAGAAGGTGCTGGTACTCATACGCAGGGCTCTCTCAATAATACATGAGGACCATGGGTCAATTTTAGCAAGCAATGAAAAAGCTGCTGGTACACCATACCATTGTGTACCCCCTCAACAAAAGCCCTGGCTGTACCAAGGTCTTTAGTTATCATCTATCGTCTACAATTAATACAGAATGTGGCAGCAAAGTTGATATTTGGAGCAAAGAGATTTGACCATGCCATTCACTACTGAAAGAACACCGGTTGTCCTTTACATTCCAGATTGTATTTAAAATCTTAATGATAATACACAGGCTTTTCTACACTAGCTGACCTACTTTCTTAGCTAGCTTATTGATTCTCTATACCTACTGTAATCCTTAGAGCAATGGTGATGCTCTCCCATAGAAGCACAAGACTGGAAACAATTAGGTGTTTCTTTTGGGGTAGTGTTCCTACATCCTTGGAATAACCTGTCGCCCAGTTTGTGAGGAAAAATTCAAGACTGGACTGAAGACATATTACTATTCAGGCTGTTGGGGTTGGCATGGACCAGCTAGTTGGGGAGCTATTTCCTACTTTGATAACGGGCTTTGAATTCTGCTTACCCTGTAAAATTGCCACAGAAGTGGTACTCTGATCTTGAGGGCTCAGACTGTATATATATAAAATCCAGTTTCATAAGTCTATGGGGCCTTTTACTAAGGTGTGGTACATTTTTGCACTTACCATGCGTTTTGAGTAAAAATTAACATGCGGTAAGCTCAACAGTTGTGTGCTAACTGTCGAGGGTGTATCCAGCATGATCCAGGTAGTTATTACATTGAAACAGATCCTAATGGATGGCAGCGGCATTCTGAATTAACCCATTAGCACCCGCACTAATTGCAACATTGACAGCACATAATATATGTCTCCATGCTAACCCCAATGTGTTCTTCACGCTTACTCTGCTCTCCTAACCTGCCAATTCCTCGCTCTATCATGCAATGTCCAGTTACTGCAGGATTTAGAGCTTGGTAATAGTCATGCCTGCACGGTAACTGTTAGCATGGGCCCATGCTACCAGTTACTATGAACTAATTCCCAAGGTAGCCGCTCAGAGCACCAAAGTCCTATCATTCTATATTGGTCAGTTGTTGTATTCTCTGTAAGCCTATATCCCACCTTCCAAGTTATTTTTCATACAATTTATTGAACTTTAGACTCCGTAAACTGCAATAATTATTTGATTGATATGTGGTAGATCAAGTAAGTGTAAAACCTGAAACATTGTGACTGGATGCTATTTGCTGGCTTCAGTGACAGAATTAATGGACAGGTTTGCCTTTCATTCTCTTTATATTCTGCTGTAATCAAGGCTGTATTTTTTTTCCTTCTGCAGTCCAGAGTGGCAGGGCAGCAAATGTTCACTACTGAAGCCGCTCTTGCAGTGCTAATCCAAAATGACAGTGACACATCTAATAATGACAACTCATCCAAAGCCAGTGAGGATTGTAATTGTCTTCTGGACAAGGGAGGATTTTTTTTTAAATCGAAGACTATCTTTGTTAGGAAAGCTGATCTAACTCAGAGGAAGAGGTGTTTATGCCAGTGGCTGAAATAAAAATAAAGAAAAGGAGCATCTGTGGTCATCATGAGCAACAGAACCACAGTCACCACCCCGAGAAACATGTCAGATGCTGGTACCATGAGGGTCAAGAATCACAGAAGATGGTAAAAGCATTTGCAGTCAATTCATCATCACTACAATACATAGACAAATACATTGTCCTTGAATATGCAGGAAAAAGACACCATGGTGCCAATGTTCATTCTTCTTATCTCAGACCATATTCTGCCATCGGCACATGAAAACAAATAGGCAAAATGCAAGGAAGGCAGTGGACAGAGATTCGTCCTGGTAACACCAAGGGATAGAAACAGCTGAAAGCACACATTGGCCTGCTACCTTCTAATGGCTTGTGCAATGGTAATCATGAAGCGCTGGAGTTGTGGAATCAATGTGCAGTGAATCCTTGCTTCTGTGCAATCACGAGTCTGGATTTTGTAAAATCACCACCCGCGTGAGGCTTAGTAATAAAGATACACAGAGCGCTGCAGACTAGTTTACAGCCTTTTGTGATGTTTGGACATTATTTGTTCAGCACAAACGATACACTCCTATGATAAATTCATGGGATACATCTAATGAAGATGAGCAACGTCCCTTCAGACTGGGTGGGGGAGGTCATTTTCTAAAAGTCCAAACAGCACCTCATTTTATAAAGGCAGCATAGGCGCCTCACATGATTTTATATAATAGGGTCTCAAAATGAGCCCAGGAAGTACACAAATGTCCATGCAAAAATCAGAACTGCTCTGAAAAAGGTGTGAATGTGCGCACATACTCTATGCGTGTACTCATGTATTTATTTATTTGCAAAAATTTGATATAATGCTAATGATGAGAACATCATAACCGTTTACAATAGTCTTTTACACAAGATTAAAAACAAGACAATAAGGGGGTTATTCTGTGCCACAAATAGCGGGGATGGACGGCCCAACAGGACGTACATCCCTGCTATTTGTGCCTTCACCCGGCCGCAACTAACTTCCCTGCCAGTTGTGCGGGGAAGTTAGACGGGGCAGGGAAGGGGCGGCTTGGGGGTAGAGTCTGGGCAGAGTCTATTCTATTTATGACAAGAGAGTGAGGCACTATTTTTAGGCCTTATTATCGAGGAAAGGTTTTATTGCTTTTATTTTTCTTAATGCATAAAAGCAACTTTGAAGAGTTTTTGAAACAGAGGGTCTAAAGGAGAGATGCTTGTCAAATGGGACTTTGAAAGAGCGGATCGAATCTTTGAGTGAGAGATTTGTGGATGGTAGGGAGGTAGCTTATCATTATGAGACATCCAAAGTGCCTCTGTTTTATTTGGGTTAAGTATCATTTTGTGGGATTGAAGTCAGTCCGCTATTGAATGCAATTTAGAATCGACTTCTGCCTGAAACAAGGGTTTCCAGGTTTTGTGGGCTGTGATCAGTTGGATATCATCTGCATAGAAATATGAACTAATGTTAAGATCTTGAATAAAAAGAGCCAGAGAAGATATAAAGAGGTTAAACAGGGTAGGGGCAAGGATGGAACCCTATGGGAGACCAAAGGACTGAGGAAAGGAGGTAGACAAATGTCATTATTGGAGACCTGAAATGTGCAATTAGACAAGTATGAATGAAACCAACATATTCGATCCCAGAGTCCTTTAAAAATTCAAGTAAGACAGTGTGGTCTATAACATCAAAGGAGGAATTTAATCTAACTGAATGACCAGAATTTCCTGAAGGCTGTCTAAGTGGGTAGCGATTTCATTCAATACACCTAAAAGGGTAGTCTTAGTACTATGTCATGGCCAAAACCCTGACTATCAAGGGTGAAAGGAATTATTCAATTCCCAAAAGCACAAAACTTATTCAAAAATGGCTCTTTCAAGAATTTTAGTTCGGAAGAGCAAGTTAAATATAGGACAGAAATTACCTGGTAAAAATGGGCTAGATTCTTTTGTGTTAATAATGGACACACTATGGAATGTTTCCAGGAATATGAAATGTGCAATATATTGTAGCACCAAACAAACTACACCCCTAGGAATGTAGATCACAAACAAGTAGGAAGATTCTTTCAGTCCACCTACTTTTATGTGCATATCTTATCATACAATTTTATAAAAGTTGTTTTCTGTGTTATAGATCAGCATGTCATGTATTCAATGCAGTAGCCGTGGTTCCTTCATTCTAAGAAGAATCATTTGGAGCCTAAAAGCTTGCCCTGTAGGTCTCAAGTTATCTGCTATGCATAAAGAATTGATTCTATCAAGGGAGAATTAGCAGCAATTAAACACACCTCTAAGGTACAAATTGAAAGAAATCTACCACCACTCACGCAAAGAATCAAACAGCCCAGGAACAAATGGATCACAGTGGGCTCTGGTAGGTTGTGACTTATAACATGGAGATACCCTCTCCATCATGAGATATCTCTGCGTAATTCCTTCTCTGCCTTGGAAAATGAGAGTGTTCAATTAGTGGAAACTGAAGTGCCCTTAAATGAGAAGTTTAATGCCCAATCTACTGATAATGCACCAAATATGAAGAAAAAAGTCACAAAACAGGAAACTAGTACTACTTGGAGATTCCATCATCAGAGGCACCAACTTGGGAAAACAGTCCAAAAGACAGAAGATGGTCAAATGCCTCCCAGGCTCTTCAGCCAGCAGGAATACGAACCAAATTGTTGGCATAGTTAGTGCAGAAAGTGAGCACTCCAAAATTGATGTTATCATCCACTTGGGTACAAATGACCTGGCTAGAAACAGTGCCTCTGCAGTTCAAAGGGACTTCCAGATTCTGGGAGAGAAACTCAAACCCATTGTTAATACTATAACATCCTCAGAAGTTCTACCTGTTTATGGTAAGGGGCAGAAAGGCTGTATTGCATAATCAATGACTTGGAGGATTGTGTTCAGTTTTGGAGACCATATCTCGCAAAGGATATAATAAGACTTGAAATAGTTCAGAGGAAGGCAACCAAAATGATTTGGAGCCTGCACCAGAAGATGCATGAGAAGAGACTTGAAGACCTAAATATGTATACTCTAGGGGAGAGGACGGACAGGGAAGGTATGATACAGATCTTTAGATACTTAAAGGGTATTAATGAACAAACACAACTTTTCAAAGATAGGTAAGTTGTAAAGCCAGAGGACATAACATGAAGCTGCAAGGGGGTAAACTGAAAGGCAATGTCAGGAAATACTTTTTCACTGAAAGGATAGTGGATGCTTGGAATGCCTTCCCGAAGGAAGTGGAGGGGGCAAATACAGTGATTGAATTCAAAATGGCATGAAACAGACCCAGTGGGTCCCTTTATAGCAACAGGATAAAATCAAAATAAACGTAACTATCTCTTATATCTCAACAAATAGGGGTGACCTTATTTATTTATTTTATTTATTTACATTTCTTATATACCGCACTATTTGCGATCAGCGCGGTTTACATAAAAACAAGAAGGTAACCGACAATGAACAAAAGTCAGGTCATTACATTGAACAGGAACAAGTAACTTGGAAAACAGGGTAAACTATATACATATGCAGGGAGCATTGGGTACACCCCTAAACTATATACATATGCAGGGAGCATTGGGTACACCCCTAAACAAAGGCATGGGGAGGGGTGACCTGTATGGAGCGGCAGGTGCACCTACTCTTGCCATCTTGCTGGGCAGACTAGATGGCGCATGCTGATCTTAATCTGCAGTCATGTACTATATTACAATGGGGGTCATTCTGTCCCATGAATAGTGGGGATGGATGTCCCATTGGACATCCATCCCCGCTATTTGTCTCCCTACTGGCCCCGTCAAAAGCTTCCCCATACGAACAATGTGTTTGTATGGGGAGGCTTAGAGAGGGGCGGGAAGGGTTGCTCCAGAGGAGGAGCAAGGGCGGGGCATGGGCGGTCCATGACCCTGGATGTACAGGGCTGATTCTGAGGCCGGCCCTGTTTGTCTGGAGCCGTGAACTTAGATGGGGGACTTATTCCACCGCAGAGATGGAATAAGTCCCCCTGGATGTTGGGGATGCAGGAAGTTCCCTGCAGCCGAACCTTGGCCATGGGATGCCAGATCAAGAGTCCGGCTGCATGGAATGAAGAGAATTGGTGGCGGACAGTATTCACAGCTCCTGAATGGAGCAGTGGTGCTATGGTGACGGGATGCCATGGCATTGCAGCTCCATTCAGGAGCCTGAGTGAGGTAGCTGGGCAAGTGGCTGTGCGTGCAGGCCGATCAAAATTGAGTCCCAGCCTGCACGTTCAAGCCCTAGACCTGATTCTGATCTCACGTGCACATCTAGCCCCTGCGGCATCAGAATCAGGTCTACCTCTGGGCATCCCAATTATGATCAGCTGCACAGGTACTTCAGTATCCAAGCAAGTATTAATGGGTGCAGGTGCATTCTATCCATGATTTTAGCAGGTACCATGAGGCTATTTATAAAGACACATAGGCATTTATGTGTCTTTATAAACCAGCTTCCAAATATGTGCATATTTGGCCTCCCATCATAGGCAGCCTGTATTAAAAATTACCATCCTGATGTTTAGCAACATTGCTTCCCCTGAATTAAGGTATCTATATGGGTAAATAATCTGAGATGTCATGACAAACTCATCTAACAAATCATTCATTCATTGTACTAGCAGTCCATTAGTGTGGTAGCTTCCAGGCCCTGTAAAGGTCTTAAAAAAGGCAGATGCCATGCATTGGCAAACTGTCACCCCTCCATGCCCCAGAACAGACAGCTGAGCCCAGCACACATCAGTAGGCACAGCAGTATCTTCAACCATAGTATAGTCCCCCTGCTCAATCAGCATCCCCTCCCTGGGACAGCTTCTCCCATGCCAGAGGACCCCAAATCAAGACCTCTTGAAGCCAGAACCTCCCCTCTTTGAGAGAAATGTTAGTATATCTGCAAAATAATTTCTGGTGCCAGATACCTTTACATTTCAGATTTTCCTGGACCTAAGATGGTCTGTCTATGTTAATTTCCTTTGATATTCACCTTCTGGGCTAATATGTGCATGAGAGGCTTGAGACTGTAGCTTAATTTATAACTTAATGCCAAATCTGAGCCTGACAAATCTTCAAGGATTATCACTCACCTGATGCTGTTGTTATATGTTTAACTGCTATTGACAATGACTAAAATACCTCCAACCTTACCCCTCACCTGCCCACCCCATTGGCTGTTTTTCTTAGATCAGCTTCTGAAGAGCAGAGTCCTCTTCTTCAAGTGGCCCCTACATTCAGTACTGATTGACTCACACCATATCATCTCCTATAATAGTGTTTCCCTACAGTAATGGTAGTCATTGCCAGAGTGAAGGAATAGTCTAGTGGTTAAGGAAGTAACCTGGGACCTGAAACCCCAGAGTTTCAATCCCACTGACTCTCCTTGTGGCCTTAGGCAAGTCACTTAGCCCTCCATTGCCTCAGGTACAACCTTAGATTGTGAGCCCTCCGGGGATTGGGAAATACCAAAGTACCTCATTGTAACTCGCTGGAGAGGTGTGAGTGAAGTACTACTAAATAAAATATAACTGCAACTGTTTTGCTCTACTTCCCCTCGAATAAGAGTTCCTATGATAGACCACACTGAGACCTAACGAAGAGGAGAGTAAATACTGGCCTAACACTCTGACTACACTTCAGGATTCTTTACTGTTCATCTGTCCTCAATCTCAGTATCTGTTTGCAAGCACCACAGAGCTGAGATTGTCTGATCTATGTGTTTGTGAAGTATGCCGTACCTCTTGCAGTGCTATATAAATGTTTAATGTAGTAACAGTAGTACTTGTTTTTGACTGAGGTAAAAGATTGGCTAATTGACGGACAGATGAAAAGAATGACCCTTGATTTCCATTGGCTTAACAAGTTCATCAAATCAGTTCTCATTCTCCATGAACTACCAAATCCCACAGCCCACCACAGTAGAAAATGCTGCCATCATAAGTGGACATTATGAGGTCAGTTTCCAGAATGTGGAGACCGGAGAAAGTGAAATAAATATGTGTCCATTTATCTTTATGTGGGTTTTTAACAGTTCTATCCATCCAAGTACGATTGCTAAAAATACACATTTAGCTTTAAAGACATAATTTATCTATTTACAGTTATAACAAATATTTGCTGTATGCAGTCCAACTTGGAGGGTTAGTTACTAATGTACATTAAGAGAATAGCACACAATTTTGCTCAGCATAATTGTGTGTTATTTGCCCTTAATGTAAGTTTATTATATAGCTCACATCAGAGTAAATTATGAGATGCAAAGCATGCAAATGCATGCAAAGTGTCTCATTAGTGTACAAATTGAATAACGCAGCTCGTATTTAACTTTACAAGCTGCATTATTTCCGGAAAACCAATGCTAGCTTTCAGCAGGGATTATCATTCCTCCCAGGGACCGGTGAGTAAGCTTTAAGTATTTCAGGCCATTGGGGTCGGTGTGTTGGACCTGGGACTTGCTTTAGTTGGCAACATGACCTTTAATGGTAGCACGACAAAATAGGTGAGAGGTACCATTCGAAAGCTGGAATATGATGGGTTTATTTATTTATTGCAGAATGAACAGACAGTTTTGTTCAAGGCATCATAAAACATTTTAGAAGCTCTATTCATGCTTTGGATGTCTAAAAAGTGGAATACAGACATCCACATCATGGAGATGCCCCAGAGTCATTTTACAAAATGGTTCCAGAGACATTCCTGGTGTGGGGATGAGGGAGGAGTGGCCTAGTGGTTGGGGAAAGTTACCTCAGGCCAGAAGGTCGGGGGTTCAAATCCCACTAGATGACAGCAACCTTGGGCCAGAAGGACTGGGGTTTCTAGTCCCACAGGTGCTCCTTGTGGTCTTGGGCAAGCCACTTAACCCTCCATTGCCCATGTTCCCTGTAAATAGTTATCGCCAAGTTATAATGCCCTGTTCAAGGTAATTTCAGTTTGTTCAATGCAAACCACTTTGATATCATGAAAGGCAGTATATAAGAAATGTTAAATAAAAATACATTCTAGGACAAGAGCATGGTGGGGGCAACTTAGACCTGTAGCCCAATTTCAGAAACACCAGACATATCTCCACTCTTGTCCAAATCAATGCCTGCTCCAGGGCATGGATAAATATCAGGAAAGTACTTGGCCTGCTAGAAATCATCCGACGTATCTACAGAAAATAGAAGTCTAACATCCCCAGTACTTTCTACAACTGTAAAGAGAGGTGCTAGGAAATGGGGGTAACTTGTTTTGTGACTTTTGCACCACTGAACCAGCTTGCAGAATGACAGGCCGGGACACATTTCCTGTTTGCAATACTGTTTGCGGAGACATCTATGTAGATGTCCCCGACAACAGGAAAATCAGGTAGATACGTGTTTCTGAAATTGTGCCTAAAGTTACATGTCCGAGCCTTCTTTTTGGGACGTTTTGGCCTGGACATCCCAGAATGTACCTAGATGTCATTTCTTAAGTGTGTCTTTTAATAAATAGATCTCTTGATTTTGCCATTTATTTCTGATTGTGCATGTGGACGGTATTTAAACTTACCTCATGCAACAGTCTGGTTTAATGGGACACAAAATTATCCTATAACAACAAAAACAGCTTTTCTGGACTATGGAGGAAGTTGATGAGATAAAATGAAAGATTTATGTGGCTAAAACACAGTTTTAACCCTGTAAATCTAACCAGTTCAAAATCCTAGCCTCATCGGTCTATGGACTGTCCACACAAAATTGCCAGAATAAGCTAGACAAAAAAAAAATAAGAGCCAGGTTTGGATGTGCCTAGTAAAGGTTTTGCAAAGATACTGTAAGAATAATGTGATATTAGACACAATTCAAACAGCAGCCTTAAATCTAACTGCACGAGTTTAAATGGAGAGAAGTTAATGGAATCTTCAGCTGCGACTTCATCTGCTTAGATGCAGATGAATATCTAAACCAAGTCAAGTGATTAAAATTAAACAGCTTTGCTGTTCGAAGGCTCCTAGAACATTTACCTTGACTAGGGATGTCCATTGCCCAAAAAATTCATCTATTTTTGGATTTTTCTGATTTTTGGGGTGATTTTGTCCGTTCATTTTGTGCATTCATTTTAATGACTTTAAAAAAACTTGTATTTATGAAATTTACAATATTCAAGCATAACATCTTGCACAGAAAATAAGGGGAACAATAGCAAATAAACAATGAAAAATACAAAAGGCAATTTTGTTGTTGTTGTTGTTAAGTGCCGTCAAGTCGGTGTCGATTCATGGCGATCCTCTGGATAGTTGACTAAAAATGTGTTCGGTCTTCAGTCAGGCAGCTCATTTTTGACAGAGTGGCACCCTCAGCTGCTATTATTATATTGCTCCATCCATTGCTGGCCTTCCCCATTTGCATTGACCTTCTACCTTGCCAAGCATGATGTCTTTCTCTAATGATCTCTCTCTTTGCATGATGTGCCCAAAGTATGAAAGTCGAAGTCTTGTCATCTGAACTTCTAAAGAAAGCTTGGGTATTATCTCCTCTAGTACAGACTGGTTTGTTCTTCGGGCAGTCCATGGTATACACAGTATTCGTCACCAGCACTATAATTCAAAGGCATCAATTTTCTTCTTGCCTGCCTTTTTCACTGTCCAACTTTCACATCCATATGATGTTATTGAAAATACCATAGTTTGAATGAGAGAGACATCTCCGCTCTTAAGAATCTTGTCTATGTCCTTCACAGCCATTCTGCCAAGAGCAATGCGTCATCAGATTTCTTGACTGCTTGTTGTTTGCATTGTATTTCATTACAGTTCTTGCAAGTTTCTTCTTAATTATAAATGCAACACCATTTCTTCTTTGTCTTTCATTTCCAGCATAGTAGACCATGTGATCATCAGATGCAAAGTGCCTGATGCCAGTCCATTTCAGTTCAATGGCACCCAACAGATCGAGTTGTACACGTTCCATGTCATTCTTGACCACCTCCAATATCCCTTGATTCATGCTTCATACGTTCCAGTCTCAATATGTAAGACATCTTTGCAGCTTCTGACTCTCATTTCATGTGCACTCTATTTAATACCCCTTAACAAGTCCACAATATGAGGGGGAGATCCATATACAGGAAAAAATGAAGCAAAAATTAAAGAAAAAAGGCTTGGACAAAATAGCCAGTAA
The DNA here is from genome assembly GCA_033557465.1 of Ichthyophis bannanicus. NCBI lineage: Eukaryota > Metazoa > Chordata > Amphibia > Gymnophiona > Ichthyophiidae > Ichthyophis > Ichthyophis bannanicus. Next base: position 69,719,853 of record CM066037.1, read on the forward strand.
ATAAACATCTCATGGATTATCAGTACCAGTAACCCAAGGAGCAATGGATCTGCATGCATTAAGAAAATAAATAAATCGGGAGGTTCAAAAATATAACTAACCGATTGAAGATTAACCAACCACTTACAGGGAAACTTAAGAAAAAAATAATCCCCCAACTGCATCACCATGCACCTCAAAAGGAGCTACTCTCTTCTCTTCTGAGTATCACTGGCCAAATCAGGAAAAATTCAGACCATAAGCCCCTTAAAGGAAATATTCTTCTTCTTAAAAAAACATCTTAATCAGCCACCCATGATAAGATAACAAGGCAAAAACAACAATCAAAGTGTCAGGGACTACAACATCAGCCTCAGAGGCTTCCAATATATTGAAAATATTCAATGCATCCATTTGTTGCTAGCCAGGTCCCACATGACCGACCAAGTTCTTCTTAGCAGGTGGTAAATAGTCCAACCAAGTCAAGGGGGGATGTGATTCTGGTGGAACTTCCAGAACATCAATCAGGTAGCTTTTAAACATGTCTCTAGGCGAAACCAAAGGTGATATGAAAATTAACCAATCACAAATTAACAGAACAAACAGAGTTCTCCAAATGCTCAATTTTAGACTTCACCAAAGATATATCCTTCACAGACATATCGCAAAAGTTTTCAACCCAACGATGTCTAGATCCCACTTCTGGTAGGGCCCACTGAAGACTAGCTATAGTAGCTCTTCTGTATTAGTAGCAAAAGCATCATATTATTCTGAGGTTCCGCTGACAGTACCTGAATCTGAGGAATCAGAGTCTCACCCAACTATGATATGGCCAACCAAAGTGTTTCCAAAGAAAACACAGCAGGCTGGATCAGGGAGAAAGAGGTCAACGAATGAGATCCGAGTCCTGACAAGGAAGTAAAAACAAGCGCAGAACCAGTAGCTCCAGATGACACAGTCACAGAACTTCGAGCTTCCTCTACATTAAACCCCAGCACCAGGTTACTTGCAACCGACAGTTCTGACAGGAGTGTCTCACCTCCCATACTCACCTCAGACATTGTCCCCCCACCGGGCACGGATTTCCCATTCACCGGTGGAATGCCCACCTAGCAATGCTCTGGGAAAACATCGGCTGCTGGCAGTTTTAAGGGAATCCGTTCTTCGGGGAATAAAAAGATCTCACTGCCTGAGTAAGATGACAAATGCCCTGACTCTGTCATTGAACTAGCCAGGCCATCTCCTGACACACTGAGCTGCTGTGCAGGCCACTGAAGAATTGAATCCATCAGACCGGACAGAGGACAGAGGAAATGTTCGATGCTGTCACCAGGACTTTTTTTTCCCCAGTTTGACCTTCCTCTTACCCACAGCAGTTAGTGACACTGAGCAAAACATCTGAGATCCGCCATCTTGGACCGCCCCCAAGCTCCTTAATAACCTTTTTCGACATGCATTAGAATTTTCAGTACATGCAAATCTGACTGTACACTTGTTAATTCATAAGCTTATGTTCCTACAAGAGATTCTGCGTTCGCTAAACTTTTTAAGGTGCTCAAATGAATCAAGATCCCTATTAACCTTATTTCTTCTGCAGATCCTTTTGAGGGGTCTAATTACTATGAATCATTAGTGGTAATGAAGCATATAATATAAAGTAATAGCTACCTTTACAGCTTCTTGTGCATTAAAAAGCTGTTCACATGTGTTAATGGCATGAAGTGGCATTTAGAAAGGACGTCCAGGGGCACTCTGGGACATCCAGAGCAAAACATTGAGAAAACCCCAGGGAAATTTACATTTTGGCCTGATTTTAGAAACATGGACATCCCTGAATGGACGGCTGCAGAAATGGTTTCTTGGATGTCCCGGCTGGCATTTTCCAGAAGGGCAACGTCCATAGTCAGTGACAGTGTAGACACTCAGACGCAAGGTGGCAGGTTAGTAATTTGTTTGTGGTTATATTTACATACAGGCAGGGCCGGATTTACCTTGAGTGAGGCCCTACGCCAACAAAAATTGTGGGCCCCCAGAAAAAATAAAAACAAGATCAACTTACCAAAACAGAAATGGCAATAGATGTATAGCATTGCCTGACATAAAGAGGCAATAGGGACAAAATAAGCATCGGAATTCAAGAAATACATTAAAAAATGTCTTATCCATCGGGGAAGAGGATCATTGAATGATCCGGCGGTACTACAGCAGCTACAGGAAATGGACCTGGCCGTCGCTGCTCCCCGGTACTCACTATGGCTTTGGTGTAACAGGCCACCGCCTCCTGGTACTTGCGGGTGACGAAGAGTCTGTTTCCCTGCTCCTTTAACTCCTGAGCGCTAGTGCTCTTCTCCAGACTCCCGCCTCCCGCCTTCCCCACTCTCCTTTTCCTCTTTCCCCTTCATGCCAGGGCCTGGAGAAGCTCGCGGACGGCCCCGTTCAGCTAGGCCGCAGCAATTTCAACTCTCTCTAGAGAGCGAGGGATCCAGGCTCGCACAACCCCGCCTCTCACTCTGACTATACCCAACACACCCACAAATAGGGTTGCCAACTTTTTCACCGAGAAAAACCCGACACCTGTGGCTCGCCATGCTCCACCCATTCTCTGCCCCTAGTCCCACCCCTGCCCCGCCCCCAGCCCCACCCACAAAAATTACCGAGGATACGTGTAGGCTAACTTCCTTGGTCAGATAATAATTAAACTGGGAACCCCAAAATCCAAACATGAAATGTACAACACTGGAGAAATAAAACTATAAAGTAATTTCCTCTTGCACTAAACAAAAACGCAAAGATGTTAGCAATACACACTTCCCAGACCAGACATATTCCAGTTAATAAATTCAAAATAAAAAGTATTTTTCTACCTTCTGTTTGGGCATTTTTTCAGTTGCAATTGCTCCAGTCACTTTCTTCTGGTTTCTTCGTGTCTTCTGCGAGCTATCCCTTTGTCCTTTCTTCTCTTTTAGATGTTTTCCATTCTCTCTCTATTTCTGCTTTAACATACTGATTGTTTCCCTTTTGCTCTTTCCCCCAATTCTTTCCTTATTCCTTTATCATCCATTTAAATTTCACCCTTCCATTTTCAAGCCCCTCTTACTCTCCCAATACCCAGCCCATCATAGACTTTTCTTCCACACAAAATATTTTTCCCCTCTCCATTCTCATTCCCCATCCATTCTAGTCCTCCCCCAAAATCAGTTCCCTTATAGTTCTAGACCCACCCAGCATCCACTCCCTTCTAGTCCCATTCTCTCATGCCCCACATCAGCCCATTTCCAGTCCAATTCTAGCTCTTCATCAGCCCATTTTCAGTGCTAGCCCTCACATCACAGGCCATTTCCAGTCCTAGCCCCCCCCCCAATCACAGCCTATTTCCAGTCCTAGCCCCCACCATCACATCCCATTTGCAGTCCGAGTCCCCCTGCACCATCACAGCCCATTTGCAGTCCTAGTTCCCTCCCTCCCCACCATCACAGCCCATTTGCAGTCCAAGTTAGCCCCCCCCATAGCCCTTTTCCAGTCCAGGTCCCCCTCCCCATCACAACCCATTTCCAGTCCATGTCCCCCCCCATAGCCCTTTTACAGTTCAGGTCCCCCCCCCATCACAGCCCATTTCTTTCCAGTCCAAGTCCCCCCCCCATAGCCCTTTTCTGGTCCAGGTCCCCCTCCCCATCACAACCCATTTCCAGTCCATGTCCCCCCCCCATAGCCCTTTTACAGTCCAGGTCCCCCCCATCACAGCCAATTTCTTTCCAGTCCAAGTCCCCTCCCCCATAGCCCTTTTCCGGTCCAGGTCCCCCCTCCCATCACAACCCATTTCCAGTCCAAGTCCCCCCCCCCATAGCCCTTTTACAGTTCAGGTCCCCCCCCATCACAGCCCATTTCTTTCCATTCCAAGTCCCCCCCCCCATAGCCCTTTTTCGGTCCAGGTCCCCCTCCCAATCACAGCCCATGCAGTCCTTGTCCCCCCCCCCCGACCAGCACCGCGGCTGTCTGAGAGGCTTCAGAGGGAGCCGGGTAAGCTCGCACGAGGCCCCGGCTCCCTCTGTACAGCCGCCAGCGTGAAGAGCCTTTTCCTTCACGCTGGCGGCTGTATCTGTGAAGCCGCGAATGCTGGGAAAGGTTAAAGGGTATTGCCTGGATGTCACTGAACAGGCGATTTGTATAGGGAGCTCTGTTCATGGCAGGGAGGGGGTGGGACAGAGGTGTGGGAGGGGGTGGTGGAATAAGTCCCCCTGGACATTGGGGGACTGTGGTGCTGAGCAGAAACAAGAGGTGTGGGGTGCAGGAGGACCCCCACAGCCTTACCCTGGCCATGGAAGCCAGATTTTATTTATTTATTTTATTTATTTAGACAGATTTGTATGCCACCTTTTCCTTCAATCAAGATTGGGGGTTGGGTTGCGGGGAAAGGACATTTTTGCTGGCGGCAGAGGATCATGGCTCCTGAATGGACCCACGGTGCCATGGTGACAAGATGCCATGGCACTGCGGCTCCATTCAGACGGGGATTGTCAGGACGTGTGGCCGATCAGAATCAGGGCATGGCCTGTGTAAGTGTGGGTTATTCCTTTCCCAGCACTATATACCACTTACCCTCGGGATGTCCGTTAATCCCCTGGGCCGAGGAATCACCTTACCTTCTCTGTCTGGAATTCCAGGGGAACAGACACACACACTCGCATATAAGTAGTATGTAAGTTTATTCCACAGGTTAGAGGGGCTGTCTGTAATTTATACATTAACAGAAACATACATACGTCATCAACTCATCCCCTGAGGCCCACCACAGCTTATCAGTAACTTCACAGATGTTAGTCGTCTCCGTGTAGAACAATCAATTTGTCTTAGCACAGCACATTCCTTTCCATATATAGATATGTACAGGATTCCCATTTCCCCCTGCGGGCCTCTTAGTCCTGCTGCACACACACACTTTAAGCCTTATTTTCCCCTATCAATCCCCCCTTTGGGCCTGCATAGGTCCACTATAAGAACAGCCAAATAGTCTTCTGAAGGACAGTTAAGCAGACATTATTAGCTGGAGGCCGGTGGTGGCGTGCTCAGATACATCAGCCACCGTGGAAACAGGTGTATAAGAGTACATAAAAGTGGTGGAGCTCTGCAGGGCCTTCTGACAACTGCCAAGGACAAATGAGAATATACAACAAAAAAGAACAAGGATTATAAAACCGCTCAATAGGGCAATAATCAGCCCTTTGAGACCACCCCGCAACCCGCCAAACCATTTTACATCACCCCATATGTTACCGAAATCAATACCGCCCTTGAAATCGACCATATTCAAATCAGATAAGGTCTTAATTTTTTCATGGCATCTAAGACAAAAATCGTGTGGTTCGCTATAACAGTACAATTAGTTTCATTTAAAAAGGTACAAGCCCCACCCTCAGCTGCTAGTAAGAGATCTAAAGCTCTACGATTTTGTAAAGTCATTTGAGTATTCTGTTCCAGGGATTCTGCAAGCTTAGAAATTTATTTATTTATTTATTTATTTATTTATTTAACACTTATTTATATACCGCATCTTCCAGCGATCAGTTGCGGTGTACATTTAACAACAATTAACAATGCAGAGCTTGTTTTACATAGAACAGTTATAACTTTTTACAATGAACATCTTAACTTGAACAACAAAGTGTATGTAAAAACTATGCGGAATAGTTCAATAAATCAACTAACACAGATTGTGTAACAATTTAAACTGAAGTACTGTTTCTAACTCAATTTTAACTATATACAAGTGGGGTATTGATGCATTGGAATGGAATGATTATTCATTTAAGTTGTACGTATTATTGTAATAGGGAGTATAATCTTGATTTTAGACAGGTTCTTGTTTATGTTACTGACCTCATTTGTATATGTGACAAGCATTGTAATCTTCGAATTGCCATACCTAATTCAGCGGTGATAGCGAGGGTCTGGAAAACTGGGATCCAGGAAGTATAGCTAAGGGCATCCAAGCGAACTTTGGTCAAAGGATAAGTGGTATTAATATATTGATATGAAGCTTGAATAGCCTCATCTTCAGGATTATCAAGTGACCAAGGATTTGCATTCCTTTTCTTTCTTTTACCATGGGTCACATTCAAAGGTATTAGAGCCGAATAAGGAGTTATTTTAACTAACGCACAAGGTAACAAAGACGCGTTAATTTGTTGATAAATCATCTCCCCACACAACCGGCCATTTTCCATCATCTTGGAAATCGGCTGTTGTTCGCCCCCTTTTGAAGCAGCCTTCCCTTGATCCTGCTGTTCTGTCCCGTTGGCGTCCTGTCTCGAACCTTCCCTTCTTAGCCAAACTTTTGGAATGTTTTGTCTTTAACCAACTAAATTCTCACATTGAAGCTACTAATACTCTCCACCCCTGTCAAGCTGGTTTCCGACACGGGCATAGTACTGAAACTGTTCTTCTGGCACTCTTGAACGAGCTACATGTTGCACATGACCGCGGTGACATTACTCTCATCGTCTCCCTCGATCTCTCTGCAGCATTCGACTTGATTGACCACTGAACTCTCCTCTCTCGTCTGTCTGATGTTGGGCTCCGTGGTACAGTGTGGCAGTGGTTTCGTTCTTTCCTCATGGCACGATCTTTCTCTGTCCACTCCAATGGTCAGTCCTCTGTTTCTCTCCCGCTCACCTGTGGTGTACCTCAGGGCTCTGTTCTCTCTCCTCTACTATTTAACGTTTTTCTTTCACCTCTACCCCTTTTAATTCAACAGTACCCAGTGTCTTTTTATATATATGCTGATGACATTATTCTACTTTTCCATACTTCTCCATTAACTCTGGACATTTCCCAGCTCAACCTCTGTCTTGCCCGTATTGCTTCCTGGCTTTCGGATAATTTCCTACATTTAAACCCGTCTAAGTCCACAGCCATGTGGGTCTCGTTGAGTGGTCCCTGCCCCACTCTCGCCCCCTCGATTGGTTCAACTTCTATTCCACTGGTTTCTTCCTTCCGTTACCTCAGAGTTATCCTAGACTCCTCGCTTTCCTTTCATGATGATCTAACTTCCCTTATCCGTCGTTCATTTGCTGCCTTGCGCCAGATCAGGGCTGTCCGCTCCCTTCTTCCCTCAGATTCTCTGGTTACTCTTGTTCTAGCCTTGGTCATTAGCCGTTTGGACTACTGCAATGTCTTTCTTGCTAACCTCCCAAATTTCCAACTTCAACGGTTGCAGCTCATTCAAAATGCTGCAGCCCGTCTCATTACGTTTTCCCGTCGCTTTGATCATATCACCCCTATTCTTTTTCACTTGCACTGGTTACCCCTCCGCTATCATTTCCATTATAAATTTCTTATTCTGATACATTGTATTATCTACACCAATAATCCTTTATATCTTGCAGACCACATCTCCCTTCATACCCCCTACCGTCAGCTTCGCTCTATCCATGCTAACCGTTTATCATTACCCTCTCCATCACAAGCCCATCTGGAACGAACCCGCCATGCTGCTTTCTTCTTTCTGGGCCTTGTGTTGTGGAATGCACTACCACCTACTCTCCGGTTAGAACCCTCTTACTCTCAATTTAAGATATCACTCAAAACTCATCTGTTTCAGCAAGCCTTTAACCTCTCTCCCGATGTTCCATCGTAAAGCTGCTGTTTAGTCTTGTTTTGTTTGGTTTGCTCCTATGTTTTTGTCCTGTCTCCCCTTGGTTTGGATCTGTCACTTTGTTTTGTAATTGTATCATGGAAGTCTTGGTTTTAGTGTCTATCTACTTGTCTATACTTTATCTTACTCTTTGCTTTCCTATTTTATTATGGCGTTCTTTTCCATGTTTTCGCATTGCTAACCTTTTATTGTACACCGCTTTATGTTTCGACAAAAGCGGTCTATCAAATGTTAAAATAAAGATAAAGATAAACCAATAATGACCCACCACAGCGAAGAGGTCTGTGCCAGTGGTCCATATGCGACTCATATTATGCCCATCAAACCACTTCACAAAAGAACTTCCCACAGTGGATGAGATGAGATTCTTTCTTAAACTGGACATTGGTAGATAGCATGAAATGTATGGGGATTAATTTTGGGACCCCTGTGTCACTACAGCTGAACCATCGTGGTAAATGGGACCAACTCCCACATACCAGCGGAAGTCAGATCCGTTAAACACTACCGGGCTCTTTGTAATATTTCTCCAATCATTTTTCATATTGGAGGGGTCCATATTACCGGATTGATTATACCAATTTATCATGACTGAATTATTAATAAAATGAAAAGACCCATTAAACACATTATACGATAGGTTAAACCTGTGTGAAAAAGCAATGGATGCATTTCTTATCAAACATAGATCAAATATCATATTTGGGTCAGCATATACATGCAAAGGATCATGTATCATATTCATCATATACCACATCTGGGAACAATTGAAAGATTCATAACAACTGGCAGAAAAATTATTATTATCTACACAAGCAAGTTGTCCTGCATACTCATTTACGGGAACCTTTGAAACGTGTACCGGAGCATATGCTACACCCTTTGGTAAAGGAGTACAGATAATGCAGTCAGTTAAATTCATCAGACTAACAATCTCCAAAACAGAGGATTTCCACAAATTCGGAGAGAGGAGTTCTCGCTTAGTCCGGCAAGAACTATTGAGAGATACCTGAATCCAAGTTGCATTGTTCTCTGTCTGCTGTGCCTGCGTCCAAGGTCCTTCGTTTGTAAAATAGTATGTAGTCAGCACAATGACAACCAAGATCAAAAATAAACAAGAAAGGGCCAGCCAGGCAGACTTCATGGCTGGGGCGAGTCAGGCGTCTTTCAGGAATCCTCCGGTGCACTCTTGACGCGTGAGGCGTGTACCGAGGTCGGATGCTTATCAGTCAGCACGGCTGTGCGAGTAACTGCAATAATCTCCTCCGGATCTCCAAACGGTGGGTCCCACTGGCCCTTCTTATGAAACAGATTTACCAGCACATGGTCTCTCGGGCGGAACGGGTGCGTCAGTTCTGTAGAAGGAAAAGGGAAAGCATTGTGCACTTGTTCAGACACTGTGCACAAATATTTAGCTAGCTGTGTAGCATATTCTTCCTGTGCCAGCAACAAATCATCTGCAATTTTCACCGTTCCCTCGGGCCATTTCGAGGGTAAGGGTCGTCCCATCAGAATTTCAAAAGGAGAGAATCCAGATGCCCCGTGCGTTAGCCTAATCTCTGCCAATACGGCCAGTAAATACATTGGCCACCTTCCTGGGGCGTGTTGTGTAGCCTTTTTTAATTTTTCTTTAATTGTTCAATTCATTCGTTCTACTATCCCTGATGACTGTGGGTGATATGGGACATGAAATTTCCAATCAATGGCAAACATCTGAGTAATCTGCTGTAACACCTTAGAGGTGAACGCTGGTCCCTGATCAGAATCTATAGAAAGGGGACACCCAAAGCGGGGAATAACTTCCTTACAGAGAATTTTTGCTACTGTTCTAGCATCTTCCTTGGTCGTGGGAAAAGCCTCTGGCCACTTTGAAAACCTATCTACAATGACCAACAAATACTTATAACCCCCTATCGATCGTGGCATACATGTGAAATCTACATGTAGGGCCTGAAACGGGCCTTGGGGTGGGGGTAAATGTTGCAATTGTCCTATTGCTTTTCCCTTCTGAACATTATTCCTAGCACATACTAAGCATTGACTCAGTTGTGATTCTACTAAATGAGGCAAATCTCTGCAAACAAATATTTCCTGTAACTCCTTAAGAACCGTCTTTCTGTTTTTATGCCCTACCCCATGTACTTGACCAATTAAGAGAGGGGCTGCCGCTTTCGGTAGCCCTCTTCGCCCCCCCCCTTTTTCCTGCCAAATCTGTGCTGAATTTAAACTCATATTATGCTGTTCCCAATACATAATATCCTCGGGATCTGCAGCAGCCTGCAAGTGGTGCATAGGAAAAGAATGCTCAAGAGGGGAAACATAATACTCAGACAGTAAAGGATCAGACAAATAATAAGAAACTGTTGGCATGCCATGAAAGATATTATTACTACGTAAAAGTTCAATTTGGGCTTGTGCACACTGTTTGACTGCAAAATCAGCTAAGGCATTACCTTGAGAGGCAATAGAAGTGTCATATCTGTGTGTGGTACATTTAATAACGGCGACTTCTTTGGGTTTACATAAGGCGGCCAGCAGTTCATTAACCAATTGTGCATGAGAAATTGGTTTACCGTCTGCCATTTTCCAACCTCTACGCCCCCATAAGAGACCAAAATCATGCACCACCCCAAAGGCATACCTGGAATCTGTATAAATGTCAACACGTTTATCAGCAAATAATTCACAGGCTCTAGTAAGCGCTACCAATTCTGCAGCTTGTGCAGAACCATAAGGTAATAACTGGGCTTCATGCAAAATATTTGGGAGTTCTACAATGGCATAAGAAGCAATGTAGGCGTTGTCTGCGGGAAGGACACAGCTCCCATCCACAAATATATGTGGAGCGTCCAGGAGCGGGAGGAGGGCAAATCGGGACGTACTGACGTCTCAAAGTTAATCAACTTTAAGCAATCATGTTCTTCTTGGGGCAACTTGGAATCATCTACTGGGCACATTAAGGCCTGCAAGGCCAGCATCGGGGTAAAGGCAGCGGATTGCTGTTTAACCGACAACCCTTCAGTATTTGTTAAAATTACCTCATACCCACTAAGGCGCTGGGCTGTCATGTGTTGTGTAGTAAGGTTCTTTAACACATTCAAAACAGAATGGGTAGAAAACAGAATAGTCTCATGAGACAGGGTAATCGGGATAGTATGTATGGCAATAGCCGAAGCCGCCAGGGCTTGCAAACATGCAGGCATACCCTGTACCTGGAGGGGCAATTTTTTCGATAAATATGTGACTGGGTGCATTCCGCTCCCCTCCTCCCATGGTCTTAAGAGCATAACATAAGAACATAAGATCATAAGATATGCCATACTGGGTCAGACCAAGGTCCACCAAGCCCACTATCCTGTTTCCAACAGTGGCCAATCTAGGTCGTACGTACCTAGCAGTTTCCCCAAAAGACACAGATTCTGCAATGCTTGTACTGGGTCAAGCATTGATATCTTGGGTCCCTTCTTAATAATGGTTTATGGACCTTTCCTCCAGGAACTTGTCCAAACCTTTTTTAAACCCAGCTACACTAACAGCCTTTACTACATCCTCAGGTAACAAATTCCAGAGTTTGATTACACATTGAGTGAAAAAATATTTCTTGAGCCAAAATAGCTGCCATAGTTCCTCCCTCTTCCCTTACATATAAGTAAAACATTTTCCCATAGTCGGGTAGTCCAAGTGTAGGAGCCGAGATAAGCAGCTTTTTCAAAGTAGCAAATGCAGAAAGCATTTCTTCAGTCTATTCAATAGATGCAGAGCCTGGTAACTGCAAAGTAGCCCTTCGCAATATGGAATCCCAATAAGCAAAGTCCAGGATCCAAGCGCGACAGAAGGATACTAATGCAAGGAAAGCCAGCATTTGTGTCACTGTTGTTGGAGGAGATAATTTTATAATTGCCTGTACTCGGGCGGGAGAAAGTGCCCGATTTCCGGGGGACAACACAAATCCCAAATAGGTAACACGCTCACAACACCACTGGAGCTTTTTTAAAGAAGCCTTATGTCCATGGGAGGCTAGATGGCAGAGCAAGGATACAGAGTCATTTTCACATTCTGTGATTGTTTTAGAACATAACAACAAATCGTCCATATACTGGAGAAGGGTGGAGGAACAAGGCGGATGCCATATTTCAATTGATGCCTTAAGAACAAGAGAATACACTGCCGGGGAATCAATGTATCCCTGCGGCAGGCGAGTCCAGGTATATTGTTTGCCTGCATGTGTGAAAGCCATAAGAGGCTGCATGATGGGGTCCAGGGGTACACTAAAAAAGGCATTAGCTAAATCAATAACCGTAAAGCATTTGGCTTCCGTAGGAATAAGAGTAAGTAGCCAATAAATATCGGGCATCACCGGTGCCAGTGGGACAACAAGCTGATTTACGGCCCGTAAATCCTGGGTAAAACGAAACCCATCCCCCTTAGGGACGGGATTCACGGGAGTATTATAAGGAGAAAAGTAGGAACTACAATACCTGCTGCGACAAAATCCTGGACCATGGACTGCAAGGAAGTTTCCTTAGGGCCAGACAAAGGGTACTCTCGAATACAGACAACAGCTTGAGGATCCTTTAAACGTGCCACATACAGCATACAGGGGACAAGTCCGGTGTCAGTTGGGGAGGTGGTCCAGAGTTTAGGAGGAACTTTAGACAACCCATGCACCTCTGTAGAAATCATATTTAATAAAAAAGGAGAGTGCAAGGCAAAAGAGCCATCTGAATTACTAATAGTTACTGCTTCTAAGCGACACAACAGGTCCCGCCCCAGGAGACTCACTGGACAGGAGGGAATAATCGTAAATGAATGTGTAAACAGAACAGTATTGTTACCAAGCACGGAGACAGACAACGGGGGTGTAATCCATGTGGGGGTAGAGGTTCCATTTATCCCAACTGAGGCAGGACCTGGCGTTAAGGGTTCCCTACAAACAGAGGCATGCAGCAAAGAGCAAGTCGCTCCCGTATCGATTACAAAGGAGACTTGCTGGCCATTAATGCACAATGTACAACAAGGGGGCCCCTTCCATCCACCCGTTAACTGAACCCAGATTGGAACCGTTGCCTCAGGGCAGCCCTATGGGCGTTGCGGGGGCTGTTGCCATGTAATAGGGATAACAAGGGTTGTGGGGCTACTAGATGGGGGAGGGAGTGGTGCCAATGGCGTTGCGGGAGGGGGCAAGGCCCACCCTCCCTGAGTCGGCACGGGGCCGCTACCTGCCAAGTAGGGGCACTCATTTTTCCAACGTCCTTGTTGCTTACAATGAAAACAAATCTGATTCCTAGATATTCCCTGCCCTACTCCTCTTCCACCACCCCGCCCGCCTCGAAACCAGCCCCGCTGTCCCCTCCACCCCCGAGATTGCGACCACTGAGGCCCCGGGGGTTGATATCCCCCGGGGTAGGATTGCTGGCAACCAATATCCTGCTACCAAGCATGAGAAATTTTTACCTTTCTTAGCATCCATATCTGCAAAGCATCCCGACGCTTCCTTCGTTAATATTACCTTCTCAAATTCTGCTGGAGTCATGCTAAACCAACCTTCTATCATTCACTTACATGCTACAGTTACTTCAGGGCACATAGCCCCAAACAGCGTCTGAATATACATCAAAGCCATCAGGCCTTCCTGTGATAAACCTGCCTCCTCCTTCCAACACTTACGAAACCTTCGCACAAACTGTGAAACTCCTTCACCTGGTTCCTGCGTGCATGCAATAGATGCAGCAAGATTCTGTTTCGCCCCAAATAAATGCTGAAACTCTTCTAACACTTCGTCCCACATCTTTTTTATCACCTTGGGATATCGGAGGGGGTAATTAGAATCATCCAGCGTCTCATAAGGGTTCGCCAGTGACTTAACTCTAGAAAAATCAAATGGGGTTTCTTCATCATACCTCAGGACATTCTCAATAATGAGGCGGTAGTCCTGCACCGTACACTGCAAACCACGAGTCATACGTTGCAAGTAGTGCACAGTGGCAGCTGGCGTTTTCATGGGGTTCGGGGCATGCTGTAAAATAGAAGAAAGGATGGCGGGATCCAGGGGCTTAACAACAAGCTGGTTACCAATAGTTAAAAAAGGGTACTGGGTGTATATATGGCCCTGAGAGGTATCTTTATCTTTATCTTTATTAAAACACTTGATAGACCACTATGGCCAAAGCATTAAGCGGTGTACAATAAAACAAAATAAAAGTCCACACTGCAGAGTAAGGAAAAGAACGCCATAAAATAACAGGAAAGCAAAAAGTCAAAAAAGGACATAAAAAGGTAGACATGACAGAGAACTAAGACGAAAGGCAGTACAGGTTAAAACTATTAAAATTATTATGAAGACCAAACACATACTTTAAACAAAGACCAAACAGACAGACAAAATGACAGGGACAACATATCTTAGGAATGGGGGTCGGAGGGAAGGTCAAAGGCTTGTTGAAACAGGTGAGTTTTGAGTAGTGATTTGAAGTGCGGATAAGAAGATTCTAAACGGAGGGTAGATGGCAAAGTGTTCCAAAGAAGAGGACCCAAAAAGAAAAAGGCCGAGTGTCGGGTCTGTTCTAGGTGCGCTCGTGAAGGAGCAGGCGACGCTAGACGGTTGGCGTGAAGGGAATGAAGCTGGCGGTATGGGGTGTGGAGGGAGATGAGATCAGCCAGATAAGTGGGTTCACCCGTATGTATGGCCCGGTGAAGTAGGATAAGAAATTTATAATGATACCGAAACCGAAGGGGTAACCAGTGTAGTCGAAAAAGAAGGGGAGTGACATGATCATAGCGGTGAGTGAAAGTAATAAGCCGAAGAGCAGTATTTTGGACGGACTGAAGTCTTTGAAGATGATATTTAGGAAGATTTGCTAGGAAAACATTACAATAGTCTAATCTACTGATGACGAGAGTCAATACCAAAGTGACCAATGAATCGAGGGGTAAAACTGAACGGACAGCCCTGATCTGACGCAAAGACAGAAAAGAGCGGCGAGTGAGGGAAGAAATGTGTAAATGGAAGGAAAGATTGGAATCAAGAATAACACCCAGATAGCGAAAAGAAGAAACCAGAGGGATAGGAACAGAATCAATCAGAGGTGCAATAGTCGGACAAGAGCCGCTTAAAGATACCCACATTGCGATGGATTTAGCAGGGTTCAGATGGAGAAAGTTCTGGGAGAGCCAAGAAGCGATATGCGCGAGGCAGTCGTTAAATGGAGAGATATCCAGAATTAGTGGAGAGACGTGATAAAGAAGAATGATGTCATCTGCGTAGATGTAAGGAGACACAGGAAATTGTTGAATTAGAAGGGGCAATGGAGCAAGAAAAATATTAAACAGTAAAGGAGAGAGAACAGAACCCTGTGGTACACCACAAGTGAGCGGGAAAGAAGAAGAGGAATGACCATTTGAGTGAACAGTGAATGAACGAGCTGAAAGAAAAGAGTGAAACCACTGTAAGACTGTACCCTGCAACCTACAGTTGGAAAGACGGGAGAGAAGAGTCCGGTGATCAATTAGATCGAAAGCTGCCGAAAGATCAAGTGAGACAATTAGAGTAATATCACCCCGATCATGTGCAACATGCAGTTCATTCAGTAGTGCTAAAAGGACAGTTTCAGTGCTGTGCCCATGACGGAAACCTGCTTGACGGGGGTGAAGGGAGTGAGTAGCTTCAATGTGGGAATTCAGCTGTTCAAAAGCAAATTGCTCCAGGAGTTTGGCTATGAACGGGAGATTTGAAACTGGATGCCAGTGGGACAGAACGGAAGGATCAAGTGATGACTGCTTTAAGAGAGGACGAACCACAGCAGATTTCCAAGTGGTTGGAAAAAGGCCAGACGAGAAACTGGAATTAATAATGTCAGTTAGAAACGGTACGAGCTGTAAAGAAAGTTCCGCTAACCAGTTTGATGGAATCGGGTCCAGGCTACAAGTTGTTTTCCGAGATTTAGATAACATCTGTAATACTTCAGCAGGAAGAACTGGATGAAAGGAAGACCAGGTGTGAACCAGTGTCGGATTGAGTGGAGGAGAAAAAGAGAGGGAAAGAGGACCAGCTGGGGAAACCACAGAGCATTCAGGCGAAATGCATGAAGGACCACATGGCAGAGGAGATAACGAGGGAGGAGGGGGAGGATTTGAGAAAGAAGAGCGTAGATCCAAAATCATTTTGGAAAAGAAAGTGGCCAGAAGTTGAGGGTCAGGAGTTGTGGAGGGCAGAGAACATCGAGGGCCAGTGGAGGAGAGCCTACGAAGAATAGCAAAAAGCTGTCTGGAGGAGTGCGCAGCTTCAGAGATTTCAGTTGAATAAAAGGTACGCTTGGCATCCTGTACAGCTGAGCAATAGGCAGTAGACAGCTGTTTAAAGCATGACAGCAGGTCCGGGGAAGGATGCCGAGACCAGAGCCGTTGAACCTGGCGGAGCTGGGTCCGTTGAAGACGTAGTGAATGATGATACCAGGGGAAGTGTTGGGATAATTGCAAAGGAGGAGGGAGCCGGAGAGGTGCTAAACTGTCTAACGCAGAAATGAGGAGAGAATCCCAGAGAGAAGCTTGACAGTCCAGAGAGCGTGAGGAAAAGTCTGAGGGAAACAAAGAAGGGGCAGGAGGGAAGGACTTGAGAGTGTCTGCAGTAAGGCGGCAACGAAGAGGAAGAGAAGAGGGAGATGTTGTACAACAGACAGAATCCAGTGGTAGAGAGGAAACCTTAAAGAGAACACAGGAATGATCTGACCAGGGGACAGCCAGCATAGTTGGGGGAGAGATAGTTGACAACAAAGTAGAAGGGGAAAGAACCAAATCCAGAGTGTGGCCTGCTACATGAGTGGGGCCAGAGACATATTGGTGGAAAGAATTGTCTGCAATAAAGTTCATAAACGTACGGTCCTTCAATCGGCTAGGTTGATCTGCATGGATGTTGAAATCACCTAACACGATAAGATTCGGAAACTGCAGAGCAACGTCCGAAAAAGAGATTGTAGCACAGTGTCCCAACGTGACGGAGTGAGAGAAGGGGAAAGATAGAGAAGTAGGAAATAGAGAGGTGGCCAGGAGTGAAAACGAAGAAGAAGAGATTCAGGGAAGGAGACTAAAGGAGAAAAGATTTCGTCAATGGCAAGGGTGGCCCGATGAAGGAGGGCTATTCCCCCTCCTCCTCTACCTAACCTGGGAGATGATATAGCTGAGAAACCAGGTGGGAGAGAGCTGGACAGAACAGGAGAATCACCCTCTTTAAGCCAGGTCTCAGTAAGAAAACAGAGGTCTACCGAGTTCTGGGTTATAAGATCTTGGACCAACAGGGACTTAGTCCGGAGAGAGCGACAATTCAAAAGAGCAAGACTAAGAGTCAAAGTAGAAAGAGCTGCAAAAGACCTTAACAGAGGATGGCGAGGGCTAGCTGAGGACTGGGTGGAGCGGCACGGTATCAAATTAGATATACAACGAACAGACGGGCCCAAAGGAGCAGCCCGCAATGTCTGAGGACGGCGACCCCAAAAAACTGGAATGGCCGCCATGAGACTGAGAGCTAAAGAGACCAGATGAGAGCCTAGTTTCCGAAGGAAAAACCTACTAGATGAAAATAGTAGGGTTACGTTCACCAGTGGGGAGAGAAACACAGTTTCAGATAAAAGAGCCCATCTAAGAGAAGAGCTGTCGCAAATTACGAACAAGGAAAGGGCAAACAGAAGTGCCACGAAACGCGCCCCTTGCTCGCCCCAAGGAGCTCGTCCAAGGAGCAGGACCTGCTCCTTGGGCGCGCGCCGCCACGGCGCGAAACGCCGCAGACAGCTTCTTTATATGATGTGGCAGGTACCTTGGAAGGTCGTGTGCTACATCACTTCCGGGTATCGGGAGGGCTCTTGGAGACAGGGAAACACTGACTACACAATCAGAGAGCCTAAGAGGGGAATAATACAGACAAAGTAAAGCAAATAATAGGCACAAGTAGCAGCAAGCAGACAAGCGAAATGCCGCAGACAGCTTCTTTATATGATGTGGCAGGTACCTTGGAAGGTTGTGTGCTACGTCACTTCCAGGTATCGGGAGGGCTCTTGGAGACAGGGAAACACTGACTACACAATCAGAGAGCCTTGGAAGGTCGTGTGCTACGTCACTTCCAGGTATCGGGAGGGCTCTTGGAGACAGGGAAACACTGACTACACAATCAGAGAGCCTTGGAAGGTCGTGTGCTACGTCACTTCCGGGTATCGGGAGGGCTCTTGGAGACAGGGAAACACTGACTACACAATCAGAGAGCCTTGGAAGGTCGTGTGCTACGTCACGGGTCTCCTGTCACTCTATCACTGTTTGAAGTGCTCACGTCATTTGAATTCAGCTTATGAAAGGGGTTATGAGGGCTAAGCCCATCCCTATGAGCCCTAGCCCTACTCTGTTCCTGTTCCCCCTCCCCGATCTTCGGATGAAGGCATCGGAAGGGGGGAATTAGGGGGGGTTAATGAGGGACTCCAGCGGGGCAAAAGGGACCAGGGAAGCAGCAGACCCTCCGGCCCCTGCTCACATCCCCAAACCCCCGGTAGAGACCTCCTGGGATGTCTTACACAATTGGTGATACATGTTTTCCCTGGGCGCGTCCCGACCAGCAGGGGCGGGCCCAGATTCAGTCAAGCATGGGCTTGAGTGAGAAGGTAGGGCAGGAGAAGATAGGGCAGCGGGCGGCGGCGGAGGCGAACTGACAGGCTCCTCCACCTTGCCACGCACAGCCTCAGGCTTCTCCACCCTGCCATGCACAGCCTCATAATTGGTACATATCTGATGAAACATTTTATCTATGGGCAATTCCCAGTGGGTGGGGGCACACCCTGCCATTACTACCGGGGAGTGCGCGGTAGAAGCAGCCACCGCCAAAGAATGTCCTCTAATGAATCAGAGTCTCTGGCTGACTTTACAATGGCGGCCGATCCAACCAGGGAGGGGTAAATGGGCTGATACGGCGGAGGGGCCGTGGGCACCCGGGAGGAGGACACCTGGGGTTGGGGCGATTTCGGAGGCAGTTCCCGGGGCGAGTCAAGCACCAGTAGGTGCTAACCATTATAATAAGGAGCCAGTTATATCCATACAGTACCACATTCCTTCATATAAGATTTTGGCCATTTCGGGTCTCCGTAATAAAAGGGAAAAGCTTTCTTATCCCCCAGACACAATCCCTGAATCATATCTAAATGCCAGGCAGAGAAGCTACCCTCCCTGGGAAAAGGATTTGAGCTATGTAAACCTTCTGTCCACCCCGCCATATTATCCACCCAGGGATTAGTATAATAACCCCCTGCCACTCTGTCTACGTATTCCTTCGGCATCTCCCCATCTGCTGGAGGTGCGCCGGGATGCTTTCTTAGCTGCAGTTTTAAACCTTATCACAACATTTGGCTGCACACGCACTCCCGCAGATTCCGGAGTGGTCCCCTTACCTTGAGACCCCCCCCATCCTCTAATTAATAGCCAACAATCGCACGCTTGGCCACTTGCTTTCTGCCAACAACCGTCACTAGTGCTATCGCTTCAGGCTGAGGCAGGGGCATCTTGCCAAGCTCACACAATCACACAAGCCAGAGAGAAGGAAAAGGGTATTACCACAGGCCCAGCGGGACGTCCCCGGTGTGCATAGCGCTACCAAAGCGCATTCCCGAGACGAGTTACCAAAGCTACATCAATTTAGGAAGTCTGGAAATCCCAGTGCAATGGGGAAATCCTCACTTCTGACACCAAATTGTAAGTGTGGGTTATTCCTTTCCCACCACAGCTTATCAGTAACTTCACAGATGTTAGTCGTCTCCATGTAG
Organism: Ichthyophis bannanicus; assembly: GCA_033557465.1. NCBI lineage: Eukaryota > Metazoa > Chordata > Amphibia > Gymnophiona > Ichthyophiidae > Ichthyophis > Ichthyophis bannanicus. Next base: position 69,739,272 of record CM066037.1, read on the forward strand.
AACAATCAATTTGTCTTAGCACAGCACATTCCTTTCCATATATAGATATGTACAGGATTCCCATTTCCCCCTGCAGGCCTCTTAGGCCTGCTGCACACACACACTTGAAGCCTTATTTTCCCCTATCAGCCTGCATGTCCAGGCGGTAGACCTGATTCTGATCCCTCAGGGGCTAGACATGCCCGCAGAATCAGAATCGGGTCTGTCTATGTATGCCCCAATTCTGATTGGCCATACAGGGGCTAGACGGCCAATACAGAATTGGCCTCTATCCAAATACCAGCACTTAATATTCAGATTTTATTTAAACACCATGGCTGGAGTTAAAAAAAATAAAGCTGACTGGTGGGTTTAAATATTGTCCGTAGGATTTTTAACATGGAAGTTAAAGCGCATTGACCATTAACATGGCACATTAACCGTTTTTTATGCTCTGCATTAACATGTTTTAAAACTAATGTCAAACACTTAATGGAATTTAGCATAGAGGCTCCTGAATTTGCAATGCATGTTAAAACACATTTGTGAATAGACTCTAGAGCAACTTCCTGTTATCTCCATTTATGCATTGCCTGTATGCATTCTTCATAAGACTTCGCTGTAGCTTTTCGCCCACAGCACCCAAATATATGAAGCCTCATTCATCAAATCTCCTCTAAACTGAATTATTATAACGTACCCTGTACAACAGCATCAGGGATTATCTGGGGGCCTTATCCTTTATAAGAAAACATTCCTTCCTTCCAAAGCAGTGCTCTGCATTTTTTCCCCTCAATTTACACCCTGCACCAAAGGCTCATTCTGTGTTGATCATGGCTTGTCCAGCAGGTGGGCCTGTATGAAAGTGAGCTCGCATCATTTCCTCTAGAGCCATTCAGCCATGGCTTTTTCAGCTAATGGAGATACAACTGACAGATCCAAGCGGCAAGAGCCTGAGCTGGGAATCTGATTGGCTGGAAACATAAGTAAGCCAATGGAGAAAACATGAACAACTGCAGCAAACAGAGTCCATCATAAAGCTGGGAGAAATACACTAGTGAAAGGGATGGGCTCGTCACAGTACCCACTGACACAGTACGGTGCAAGGTAGAAGCATCTAGCAAACGTTATCCCGGTGCACACAGGGCAGAGCACAGCGAGTTGCTAGATATACATCATTGCTAAGGCAGTTGACATTGGGGGGAGTCTTTTAGAAGCCTTATGCACAGTTTTCACATGTAAGAACAGACCTTTATGTATGGAAACGGCAGTTTTAGAAAGGGATGAATTTACACTCGGATGTCCTAAGCATTGCATTTTTTGTCCTCACTACATAGAAATTGCAAGGTGGGGGGGGGTGGTTAGGGAGTGATCTGGGCAGGTCAACAATCTACACGTGTATCCCTCATGTATTCTCCATGTATGACTGCGGTTGTCTACAGGGGAGATTAAGGGGGTTATATTCCTTAATCCCTGCTGTTTATTTCTCCCTCCAAATAGAAATTAGACAACGATGGCAGCACCTGAAGTTAATTGGAGGCATTTACACGTGAAGGTTTGCAAAACGGCCGACAAACGTGTTAAGTTGTGAAATAATCATTAGATGTATTTACATATATTTGATTCAAGATGCAAGAACTGAGGAGCTGATATCCAGAACCCTTAGTTGGCTAGCTGACGGGAGACTGGGGCAGAATGCAATAGTCAGTAGCACACGCGGACATCTCGACAGACCCCCCCCCCCAACACTGTCCCATTAGTGCAGGGGTGGTCCAGGGCGGAGTGAAGAGCGGTGTCAGATGCTGTCTGAATGAGTGCCAATTTATCTGGATAGGGGCGATTTTCATTGGGCACTTTGCCAAATAACTAAGGCTGCATTGTCTTGCTGGATTAAGTTGCTATCTGGATAAATCACAGCGAAGTCCAGAGAGCGCAGCTCAACCCGATATTCGGAGGCAGCTCCTATCCAGATACTGAGGCTGAAGAGCTTGCTGATATTTAAGCAACAGAGTTTGAGTATTGGTAATTTTGAAAACTGGCTCTAGAGTTATTACTTTATTTAAAAGAATTGATGTTATGCACCGTGAGGCCGATTTTCAATGCCAGGGTCATATCTGGTCACTGGCATTGAATATTCGGGTTGGTCGGATAGCGATACAGCTAACTGGGCAAAGCAGCTAAAGTGAGGTGAGCCTCTCAAGAGCCCGACTTTAGTTGCTTTAAGATAACCGGCCAGTGGCTGAATATTGCCGCTGACCATGACCTGGACTGCCCTGATGTTACACGGTTAGCATCTCAGTATTTAGTGAGGTTAGGAAGGGATTTCAGCGACACAAACCAGCTATGTAGCACTGAACATCCTGCTCATCATGATTAATGCAGATAGCAGTTCTGCTATCCACATGAATCACTTTCAATATGCCCCCCCATATCTCTAGGCGAATTGCAATAAACATACATAAAATCAAATCTACATTGAACAGTTAACAATAAAACATAAAATAAAATAAAGGAGAATTATAGATATTCCATCTTATGAGTACACCTATTAATATAGTCACCTAATGACAGCCAATACTACATTAAAGCATCCAGACCAGGTGATAACATCTCAAGTAGTCAAATAAAAATATCACCACTTTTATTCCGCGAGAAAGGTTGGATAGGCCTGCCTAAACACGTGTGCTTTCAAATGTTTCCTATATGAAAGGGTATCAGATACAAACAGGGGCAGTCCAAGGGTGATGTGGGGCTCATTGCGGGGCCTCACTTGCATATCCATTGGACCTAATTTGCATACATTTTATTTATTTTATTTTAAAATGTATACGTTGCCCATCTAAAGTTTTAGGAGCCTTTCACAAGTCTCTTTTTTTCATGGCAATGACTTAGGGGCATGTTTACTAAATATTAATGTGTGTTAAGTGCCACTGCACCATTAAAAATAAATGGTTGTTCCTGCACTTAATGCACATTAATATTTGTGAATGTGCATTAACTTTTAGCAAGCATGCTTCTTAATGAGTGTCTGAATACCATTTGTGCGGGCAGTAAGGATAAAGAAATGCTACCATATTTCTACATTACTATACTCCAGTGCCAACCGCCAGGCACATTAGGAAGTACTATAAACCCTGCCTATTTAGAACCCATAGCAAACCTACTGTATCATAACAGCACTACTGGGACTCACAAAGCACCAAACCCTACCTATCAAAAGGCAACAGTGCAAATATTAAACCAATACATCTCAGAAAATGCCAATATATCTCCTACTGGGGAAAGAGAACAAGTGGCACTGTCAAATAGAAACTACATGAACAGAATACTGCAGCTCGGTTACACAGACAGAACATCATAGACCATCAGAAAACAAAGAACAAGGGATCACAATTTAGAAATAGGAAGACAATAATTAAATTGGGAACCCCAAAAGCCAAACTTGGAATTTATTTATTTAGACAGTTTCTGGAGAAACAAAACTATAAATTAATTTCCTCTTGCACTAAACAAAATGCAAAGATGTTATCGGTGCACATTTCCCAGAGCTGACATATTTCAGTTAATAAATTCAAAATTAAATAGTTTTTTTCTACCTTTTGTTGTTTGGGCATTTTATTTTTCAGTTGTAATTGCTCCAGTCACTTTCTTCTGGTTTCTTCGTATCTTCTGCTAACTCTCCATTGTCTGCTGTCCAACTGTCCTTTCTTCTCTAACATACTGATCTTTCTCCTTTTGCTCTTTCCTCCATTTCTTTATTCCTTTATCATCCACTCAAATTTCACCCCTCATCCTCAATCCCCTTATTCTCCCAACACCCGGCGAATCATAGATTTTTCTTCCCTCCCACACAAAATATCTGTTCTCCTTTCCATCCTCACTCCCCCAGCTTCTTTTTTCTCCCGCCAGCCCCAGCCCCAGCCCCAGCCCCACCTCCTTCTAGTCCATAACCTGGGAGTTGCCATGGAGAACACGTTTTCCTAGTTCACCAAAGTGTATATGCCAAAATGAAGGCAGTCCAATAGGAATATCATTAATTTGCCTTGCTTAGCTATCTGAAAAAGTACACCTAATTCATGGCCCCCAAGGCACAATGTTGTGTACCTTGGACATAAAACTAGGAGTGGATCGCTCTGCTTGGAAGAGAGAATCAACCCTATAGTTTCATGTCCATGCAGAGTCCTTGTTTTCTATCCATTGCATGTAGGGCTTGCTAGTACTGGATGACTCTAGTGCAATGGTTTCTAGCCATTTCGATTTTCAGGATACCCAGTATAATTATACATAAGATATACTGTACTTGCAGTCCTTCGATATTCAGTATATGCAAATTTATCTCATGCATATGCATTGTGGATGTTCTGTAAAGTTGTATGGCTGTGAGACCAATAGCACAGATTTGGGCAACTTACCTTAGCTCAAGATTCTACAGCTCCAGGCAGCCTAAGTTTGCACGACTGACTCAGAAAGATCAGAGCTGAGAAGTGGCTGGTAGGGTCCAGATATTGATGCTAAATAGCCCGCTGATATAATAAGCATCGGAGTTTGAATATTTGTCATTTTGAAAATCGGCTCCAGAGTTATTTATTTATTTAAAAGAATTGATGTTCTGCACTATGAGACCGATAATCATCGCTTTAACTAAGACCCGGCTATTGAATATCTGGGTTGGCTGGATAGCAATATAGCTAACTGGGCAGTGGCGATATTCAGCTGCTGCCCGGTTAGCTGAAGTGGCTAGTAGATCACAGCTGGGAAGTGGCTAGTAGGGTCCTACAACAAAAATAAGATTTAATGAATTTTAGATGGAGCTAAAGAAAGCTCACTTGTCAATTACTGCATATATGTAACACCTGGGCACCTCTATAATTCAGGATCTAAAGCAGGGTACAGATAAAGGATTTCAGCTTTCTTCCTTTACCTCTGAGGCCATGTGGGAATTGAGAGGAGTATTACATAGTAACATAGTAAATGGCAGCAGTTAAAGACCAGCATGGTCTATCTAGTCTGCCCAGTAAGGTGGCTAGAATTGTAGAGCTGCACATGCAACTTTGTGCAAGTTACTCCCTCTCCATGCCTTTGCTTAAGGTTGTACCTGCCGCTCCAGGCAAGTTACCCTTCTCATATTTATGAAGTTATTTACATTTGTTTTGATTCCATCCTCTTGCTACGTAGTGATCCTCTGTGTCTGTCCATGCCTTTTTGAATTCCGTCACTATTTTTACACCCATCACCTCCTTTGGGAGGGCATTCCAGGCATCCACCACCCTTTCCGTGAAAAAGTATTTCCTGATGTTGCTTTTAAGTTTACCCCTTTGTAGCTTCATTACATGTCCCCTGGTTCTACAGCTTCCCCAAGGCTCTATATCTGAGTTACTTTCTTCTCAGAGGCCTCTTAACCCACCCATGCCAAGAAGTCCAATGTCCAGGCAGGACTTCGCTGAACAAAAGCAAAATCTTTAGAGGCTGACAGGAAACATAAGTCTAGTACAGTAGAAAAAAAGCAGGAACAGTTTTGTGAGGTGGTCAGGGATAAGCAAGTGGATTAAGCCCACGCAGGAATAGCTCAACTGGATCTTCCTCTCCAAAGTAGACCCTTCTTCGTCTCTCTCTTCTTTTTGGTTGGAATCCTTAAATTCCTTCAGACTCACCTCCTTCATGTCTTAGGACCTGGATCCTCCAGGGATCTGCAGAGACAGCTTTCTCCAACAACTGACAATCTTCAATCACTTACTTACTTAAAAGCATTTATAGACCACCAAGTGCAAAATATTCTAGACGGTGTACAGACATCAATTAAAAACAACAATCAAGTACAATTTATAATGATAAAATAATCCCATCCAACCCTCATATCCCATCCAGCTGCCTCATATCTGCCTCACTGCCACTGCATCCTTACCACCTGAGGAGAAAAAAAACAAAGGAAAGAGGAACGTTTTTAAACCTTTACGAAAGATCATAAGATTTAGCTCAGAATATAAAGTCAGAGGTCGAGAATTCCAAAATACTGGAACAGCAACAGAAATAAACTCTTACGCTATCATTGTAATTGGATCTGACTAAACTCAGGCACTATATCACAAATCAAAGAAGGAAATATTGGTTTACAATTAACAATTTTGGTGAAATAGGGGAACCGACTAAGGAAGGACACTCACAAGGAAAGCACAAAAGGGACAGTCGTACAGTCCATTCATAAGATCAGGACTGTACCAAGTTAGAAATGCACCTTGTGTGACTAACGAATCTGGTGCCCTCCCTCCAACTAGCCACGTTCAGTAACTCACTCTGTTTGAGCTTCCTGGAAGTCCAGTGATGATATCAGCACCCTCTTCTCTATTTCTGCTCTGTCTGGCTGCACCGTTCGCATAGCCCTTGGTATGGCCCTGCATAAGATACATGAGGATGAGTGGTAACACAGAAGCCTGGTACGACCAGCCAGATAGCCACTGAGAACAGTATATTACAAGGCAACATGAAATCGTGAGTCCTGAAGGAACGCTAACAGGAAGTAGTGTGTCTTCTGCACCATCTTAAATTTACTAAAGGAGGATTCCAACCTCTTATCTAGGAGCAATTCATTCCATAAAGTAGAGACCACCGCACTAAAGCAAGATTCACATGCACGGTCTAATTGGACAGTGCAATAAGATGGAACAGTCAGTAGGATATGCTGAACAGAATGTAGGGACATAAGAAATTAAGAGATCATCAAGAAAAAGTGGGAGACTTGGAGTGGAAAGCCTGATGCACGTTCAATGGAATCCTATATTCTACTGGGAACCAGTGCTCCGCCCAGAGGAGGAAAGTTCTTAGCACCATGAAGGAGCTTAACCTGCATTTTCTGGAGTAATTGTAATATTTGTAGCTGTCTTTATGGTAAGCCATAGCATAAGGAGTTACAATAATACAGATGTGGAATAGCCAAAGATCTATCTAACAATGACCTAATGATGTACTTTGTTTGAATGTGAAAAAAGATTGTTGGATAACATTAGTAATTTGCATATTTAAGTTAGGGTACTTATCAAGAGTCACTCCAAGAGCCTTAACTGAGTCTGTTAAGGAGAACGCACAGCCTGCCTCGATGGGAGTAACAAACACAACTATCCTCTATGCAGCTACTCCAAAACCATGATATTCATTTTAAACATAGGTTTTTTTTTTCATTTTTTTGCAGTAATACCCCCTGTTGAGACCCCTGATGCAACGTAGGTGAAACACTGTCAGCGCTGGGACTGTGGGATTGCTGACTTATACTGTAATGTGTGACATCATTTAAAAATAAGCGTGTTTAAAGTTCACAATTGAAGGAAAGTGGGAGGAAAGGAACTATGATGGTATTTTAAGATTAAGTGGCTATGACTTTTAAAGCCATTTGAATGAATAGATATTGAATTCTACAAAATCAAGGAGTTGTCATGTACAAATTACTCAATAAATTTACTAAGATGGCAGTTGTGTGACAGGTCGATAGGCAGCAAGATCATTAGTATCTATCATGCCTTTCTTCAGAACTGGCTTTAATATCAAACAGGACAATTCTTTAGCAATTGACTCTTGTTGCAAGGATGAATTAACGAAGTTCGAAAGCAGCGGAGCCATCCATTCTCTACACTTTATTAAAAAACCCTAGTTGGGACAATACCTCACTTGGTTTGCAGCTTGTCGTGCTGTGAGGGCTTGTGTGCATCAGTGATGCTGAGAGATAAGCTATCAGTAGCTTAGCTACTTGCAGGGTCTCGCAAGATAGTCAGGTCTCAGCTGAGATGCCAGACTAACAAAAACCACCCATCTGGGCAGCAGCAAAATGGGACGGTGTTGTAAGTGGAGGATCATATATCTGTGACAAATGCAACAACACTAGAATTAACTACGCGGAAGAAAGGTTTGGCAAATCTACTTCTGTATCTTGCCCCGAAAACCCAATTGCACTATAGTGCTGGAAGATGAGATCCCCAGGTTAGAAGGCACTCAAATGGCTACTGGGGATGAACTGAAGACTTCTCAGAGTAAAGCTAACATTTATAATGTGGTTGGATCTGCTTATGTAGCTGTGCATGAAAAGAGAGTCAGAAGTTGCAAAGATATCTTATATATTGGGACATGGAACGTACGAAGCATGAACCAAGGGAAGTTGGAGGTGGTCAAGAATGAAATGGAACGTGTACAACTCGATCTGCTGAGTGTCAGTGAACTGAAATGGACTGGCTTTGGAGACTTTGCATATGATGATCATATGGTTTACAATGCTGGAAATGAAAGAAAAAGAAGAAATGGTATTGCATTTATAGTTAAGAACAAATTTGCAAGAACTGTAATGAAATACAATGCAGTCAGTAAATGCTTAATTTCTATTTGTCTATGAGGAAAGCCCATCAACACAACTATAATTCAGGTATATGACCCAACAACAGCTGCAGAAGAGGAAGACATTGATAAGCTCTATGAACAAGTACAAGCTGAAATTGACAGAACATGCAAACAGAATATCCTGATAGTCATGGGTGACTGGAATGCAAATTTTGGCAACAAAAAAGAAGGCAAAGTTGTTGGAAAATATGGACTTGGCAACAGAAACGAAGCTGGAGAAAGACTGATAGAATTCTGCAAGACCAATGATCTATTCATCTCAAACACCTTCTTCCAGCAACACAAGTGCCCTGTACACGTGGACTGTACATCTGTGGAAGACAACGATGGAAAAGCTCGATAACATCAACAAAGATAAAACCTGGAGCTGACTGTGGTACAGATCACCAACTACTAGTATGCAAACTCAAACTAAAGTTGAAAAAGAGCAAGCCATTGATGACTGTAGCAAAATATGACCTTGAGAATATACTACTGAGGGAGGGAATGGAGTTGGAGAGTGTGGGGGGGAGCAGGGAAGGGAGGGGGGGAGTGGGGGGAGGGAGGGAGGAAGGGCAGGCCAGAGAAGGGAAGGGGAGAGAGGAAGGGGGGGTGGAAGGGGGGATAAGAGCCAGGTGAATTGAAAATCATTACTTTGAATGTGAAAGGTTTAAACTCACCCTTTAAGAGACAGAAACTGTACAAGGAGCTATCAAGGCAGCAGGCATCACTTGTATTATTGCAAGAGACACATTTGTTACGGAAGCATGAATCAGTGGTGAGACCAAAGGGGTATGCAAAGCTTTTGTTTGCATCTAATATGAACGAGCGGAAGAAAGGTGGGGTGGCCTTGCTGATCAATAGGAAGCTTAAGGTGGAGGTCCACATGGTAGTTCAGGATAGAGGGGGAAGATATCTGATGGTGCGAATGAGGGTAGGGGAGGAATGGTTATGTGTGATCTATGTGTATGCACCTACAGGGACGCAAAAAGAGTTTTGGGAGGAGGTGGATAAGAAAATGAGCATGCTGGGGGAGGGAGCGAGGATCGTTGGAGGGGATTTTAATTTGTCCTGGGAGTGTGGAAGAGACTCTACAGGGAAGGGGGAAGGGAGGAAAGCAGATATAAAGTTTTAACAGTCTTGTCAATTGTAAATATGTATATAATGTACCTTGTGTGAACCTGTCAATTGTAAATATGTATATAATGTACCTTGGGTGAACCTCAACAACAATCAACTGTAAGCCTGTAACCTGTGTTTTTGCTGTGCTTCCCCCCCCCTCCCTAATCAGTTTGTATACAGCCTTAATTCTGGCCAGTACAGCCAACCTTACCATGTGTAACAACCGCTGCTGATCACTGGAAGCAGCGGGATATAAATGTACGCTAAATAAATAAATAATAAATAAAATAAATAAATAAAGATAGGAAGCAATGGGAGGCGGAGCCAACAGGGGCTAAGATGGCTGCCTAACTTTCCTCCTCGCCACCTTTTCTACTAAGAATCCTGAACTCCCTCGGCTAATCTGCTCGGTTTGGCTGGAAATCGAGGTGAGGGCTGTAGGAGATGGCTGCCAGCAAACCCACAAAATTGGATTTCCATGCGGCTCTAAACGCGGGAGCTAAGAGGGCTAAACCGGATCCCCCCTCTCCTCAAAAAGCGGGGACCGGGCAAGAAGGCCCTGCCATTATGCAGGAACTGCTGGATGAAATAAGAGCAGTCCGGGAGATGGTGGCTGTCAACGGGCAAACCTTACACGGAGTGCAAGCGGATGTCGCAGAGTTGAAGGAGATCAAGGAACAAGTCATGGAACTGGCGAATAAGTTTCGGGAGATGGAGAGCACGCTGGGAGCGCATGATGAGAGGCTGAAGCAGGTGGGGGCCAATCGCAAAAGAATTGAGAATCTGGATCGCACGCTGGAAGATTTAAATAACCGTACTAGACGGAATAATGTGCGCATAATTGGGCTGCCAGAGGGTGCTGAAGGCACGAATATCACAGAGTTCCTGGCTGTAACTATCCCAAAGTTGTTGAAGCTAAAATTCGATCTGCCCTTTGAGATAGAGCGGGCGCACCGCATTCCTACTTTTGCAGGCCCCAATGTTAAACTGCCGCGCCCAGTTATTATGTGTGTCTTAAGGCATTCGCAAGTCCTGCAAATCCTGGCGGCAGCCAAAGCGGCAGGCTCTACTAAATTCGAGGGGCAGAATATTGCGTTCTATCAGGATTTCCATAAAGCAACTGTGGAAAGAAGGAAACTGTTGCTGGCATTTCGACCGAGATTACGACTACTGCAGGCCAGATATGGGCTCTTTTTTCCGGCAAAACTGCGGGTTACTTTACATAACCAAACGCGGACTTTTGAGGATCCAAATTTGCTGCGGACCTATGTGGAAGAGCAAGAAGCAGCTGTTATGCGCTGAGGCGGAGTATTGGAGCTGTGTGAGCCGCCCCGTTGCCCGGACTGCTGCTGCTGATGTTTGGGCAGTAGGGAGTGGTAGGGTGGTGTAAGACTTAATCCGGGGAGGCCCTTGCTGTAGTCTGATTTGGTGGTTTGTGGGACTCTGTGCTACGGGCCTGTGCCTGATCACTGTGGGTGGAAGGTCTGAGGGTCTTTTACTTAAGTTTCTGAGGGAGTGTTTTGTGGGCTTGTTGATGTTTGGTGGTGATGGGTCGGGTTGGGTGGTATCTGGGTAAGCGTTGGGTCGTCCAAGTTTTGTTTTCCCTTTAGGGGAAAATTTTGTCTCCTTGTGGTATAGCTTCTTGGGAAGTGACAGTATGATATTAAAGGGAAATGTAAGGGGTTGCAAACTGTTTGAGTGGAATGTGCTTATTGTACGAACCCTGTCCCATGTCTTCCTGTAAGTTTCTCTCTCTGAACGTGAAGGGCATAAACAACCCTATTAAAAGGAAAAAGATCCTGCTCTATTGTAAAAAAGAGAATGCCGATGTAGTCCTACTGCAGGAAACTCGTCTCAGCTCCTCAGAATCTCGAAAGATAGGGCTTGGCCCATATCTCCTTGTGTCCCACTCGGCTGCCATGCATAAGAAAAATGGGGTCGGTAGCAATTTTGATTAAGAGAAGCTTGACCCCGACGGTGGTACAGGCTCGCGCTGCCGTAGATGGGAGGTGGGCTTCAGTAGTTTTACAGATCCAAGAAAAACAACTGGCTCTATTGAATATTTACGCCCCCAATTCGGTTGATGTTAGCTTCTTTCAAAGGATTGCAGAGGAAGTACATTCACTTGCCCCTTATGAGATTATTGGGGGAGGGGATTTAAATTTAGTACTGGACCCTCTGCTGGACTGTACTCCATTTCGGGCACATAGGCGGCATCAAGCTACTTCGGTAGTCTTATCTATCATGCAAAGGGCAGGCCTCGCAGATGTTTGGCGGGTCAAGCATCCCACAAGTCGGGAATACTCCTTCTTCTCCCTCCCTCATGGCTCCCATTCCCGCATTGATTATTTTCTCCTCTCCAAGACTTTACTGCCTATGGTCTTTAAAGCGGATATGTGTGCAACACATATCTCGGATCATGCGGCTATTACCTTTACCTTGAGGCAGGGGGAAGACAGGGCGGGGAGTTCTAGATTCTTTTTTCGTCGATCCCTGCTAGGGGATAAAGCCTTTCAGGTTTTTATGCGGGAGGGAATAAGGGAATATTTTGATGCTAATCAACCGGGAGACACCTTGGGCTGGGCCTGGTGGGAGGCTTTTAAAGTTTTCACCCGGGCGAAGGTTACGAGCTTTACGATTGGCTTAGAGCGAGCAAAGAAGGTCAAGTTGGCTGCCTTGGATACTCAAATTAAGGCTGGTGAGAGGTTGTTGATCTCCCGGTCGGATCCCGAGATTCTGCTACGCCTTCAGAGGCTGAGGTACCAGTATAATCTTATCTTAAGCGAGGAAGCTGAGCAGGATATAGGGTCTCAACAAGCTAAATATTATGTGGAAAGCAATAGGGCAGGCAGCAGGTTAGCGAGCATGCTGAAACCACGATCCCTACGAAATAGAATCGCGGTTCTTAGGGGGAACTCTCAGGCAGAGGTGACGAAGAGCTCAGAGATAGCAGAAGCTTTTCGCTCCTTCTATGCAAGCCTGTATGAATCTGAAACAGACTGTGCGGTAGAGAGTTTTCAGAACTTGCTGGCTGAAGTGCCGCACCCAGTCCTCTCCGCTTGCCAAGTCTCTGAGTTGGACAAGGGATTCTCTGCTTGTGAAATTCAAGAGGCCTTAAAAGCAATGGCTAAGGGGAAGTCGACTGGGCCAGATGGGATTCCGTCTGAATTTTACCAAGTCTTTGAAATGGAGTTAATTCCACATTTGGTGGAATACTTTTTTCGGCTCGATGAGCAGTTGCCTACTATTGGCTCCTTTAATGATGCCACTATTATTGTTTTGGAAAAAGCGGGTAGGGACCCTGTTAAAGTAGAAAATTATCGGCCTATCTCGTTATTAAATTCCGATTACAAACTGTATGCTTCGGTTTTGGCGCGGCGATTGGTGAAAGTCATTCCGGATCTAATCCACCCGGATCAATGTGGATTTGTTCCTGGCCGGTCGACGTCTGATAATGCTCGGCTTTTGCTGAATATTTTCGCCATGGCAGAGGGTTCTGAGTCTCCCTTGGTGGGCCTCTCGTTAGACGCCGAGAAGGCTTTTGATCGGTTGGAGTGGGCATTTTTGTACCAGTCCATGCATTGGTTCGGATTCGGGCATAAATTTATGCGGCTCGTTGAAGTGTTATATACCAACCCTACGGCCCGCATTTTTGTCAATAATACCTTGTCTGCCTCGTTTGCCCTTCAGAGGGGCACGAGGCAAGGTTGTCCCTTATCCCCGCTATTGTTTAATATTGCCTTAGAACCTCTGGCCCTTTTGATTCGGCATTCTCAGGAGATTTCGGGAGTGGAGATCTGGGATATGCGAGTGAAAATCTCTGCATATGCGGATGACCTGCTGTTATTTACCCACCCCTCCTCATTAGCAGCTATATTAAGGGTGATCGGTAATTACTCTCAACTATCCGGGTATCGGATAAACTGGTCGAAATCTACCGCGTTTCCTTTGAATAACTTGACGTTTAAAGCGATGGTTGCGCCTTTTCCCTTCGTGTGGGCGTCGGACGCGATTAAGTACCTAGGGGTGCGGTACTGTCATGATCTGGAGGAGACAGTGGAGGTGAATATCAATCTCCTACAGGAAATGGTGCAGCAATTTACCTTACAATGGTCACCCCTACATCTGTCGTGGTGGGGCAGGGTAGAATCTATAAAGATGGTACTGGCCCCAAAAATTAACTACATACTGGAGATGTTGCCTGTCGCTATACCTGTTAAATTTTATAAGAAACTTGAGAGAGCACTCAGTCTTTTTCTGTGGCAGGGCAAACCTCCGAGGATTGCATACAAGAAATTAATTGCTAAGAAAAGTTTCGGAGGAGTTCAACTTCCTGATTTTCAAACTTATCACCAAGCCTTTAAGCTTAAACAAGGAGCGCAATGGCTTTCCTCAGATGCTACAATAGGGCGGCCAACGTGGTTGAAGGTTGAAGAACGAATTGTTGCACCAATTCCTGTACCCCTGTTGGTTGGAATGTCACTGCCGGACACGCTTCGGGCTGGCCAGGTGGTTCGGAGCACGCAGGAAGCCTTCCGGCTCTTGGAACAGAGGCTGGGTCTCGGCTCCCCCCCGTCGCTGCAGATGCCGATTTGGTTTAATACCCGCATTAAGATTGGGCATAAGGTGGTAGCTTGGAAAGCTTGGTATGGTAGTGGCATATGGACGTTAAGTCAACTCCTGGATGTGCGCAAGTGGAAATCGTTTGCGAGGGTACAGCAGGAGTTTAAACTCCCCGGCACTTGCTACTTCCAATGGTTGCAGTTGGTACATTGTTTATCGAAGGCAGGGCTTACTGCGGACTCCTTATCCCCAGAGTGGAAGCTCTTAGGTACAATTGAGGCTTGCACTGCTGGGAAAGGGGTTAGCTCGAACTTTTATGCCACACTTAGGGATGGGACTTCTTCATGGCTATCGGGTTTGGGGAAAGTATGGGAATCGGATATTGAGATGCCTGTGTCACAATTCCTGTGGGAGAGGACTTGGGAGCAGGTCTCCAGGGTATCCAGAGGAGCGGCGATAACCCAGTCTTTGTTTTTCTTGACTCATAGAGCGTACATTACTCCAGTGAGGCTGGCTAAGTGGGACTCGAAGGTGGGTAACAGCTGTTGGTCATGCGGGGAGGCTCCGGGTACCCTAAAGCACATGATGTTTAGCTGCCCACACGTTCAGAGATTTTGGGTTCAGGTATGGGACAGGGTTCAAAAAGTATTATATCTCGATGGACAGCTGTATTGGAGAACCATTGTTTTGCGTTCCAATGATATTACCCTGAAGCTATCAAAGGATAAAGTGTTTTTGTTTAACTTTATGTTAGCTGTTGCCATCAAAGTGGTTATGTCATGTTGGAAGGACTCGACAAAGCTGGACGTCATATTGTGGTGGAACCTGTTATGTCTATATGTGAGACATGAAAAAATGTACGATAAGCTGATGTCATTCAGATGTCGACAACCCTTGCAGGGGGTACAAGAAGGTTCCAGCGATGATGCACCACCTGTCAGAGATAAATGGTGGTATTTGGACGAGTTTGCAGCTTTGTCTAAGTAATTTTATTTTATTACCACTGATATCCTGTAAGAGTGTACTAGTAATACTTGTATCTCCAGTATTGGAGATTTTGTCTAGACAGCGTATCACAAGGAGACGGGGGGGGGGGGGGGGGAGGGCAGGGAAGGATGAACGGGGGGGGGGTAGAGGGGGTGGGTGAGTTGTGGGTTAAGTTGGGCTGTTTTGTTATTAACGTCATGATGAAGGTTGGTGGTGTGGAGTTGTAAAAGCATTAAATAAAAATTAAAAAAAAAAAAAAAAAAAGATAGGAAGCAATATCAGAAGTTCGTACGGGACCATGACTTGATTGATGCGTGGCGATTGATAAACCCAGGAAGGCGACAGTTTTCTTTCTTCTCAGCAGTACATGGTTCCTACTCAAGGTTGAACACCATTTGGGTAGGGAAAGAGATAGCGGGTGGGGGGGGGGGGAAGAAATCGAGGCGATTACGTGGTCGGATCATGTGCCGGTAATTGTGCGCTTGAGCTGTAAGAGAGAAAACAAGGGGGTGCAATATTGGAGATTGAATGAGGCCCTCTTGGGGGATCAGAGAGTGGTGAAGGAACTGGAAGAGATGATACCAGCCTATTTTAAAAGGAACGAGAATGGAGAGGTAAGGGCAGGGGTGGTCTGGGATGCCTTTAAGGCTGTGGTGCGAGGCATTTTGGTAAAATGGGGGGCGAGAATAAAGAGGGAAAGGGAGGGAAAGGAATTACAATTGCGGCAGAAGTTGGTTGGGTTGGAAGAGGCAGATGCCAAGGATCGGGATGGGAAGTATAGGGGTGAGGTGCTTGAAACTCGGGCTAAGCTAAATGCGCTAGAGGCTGAAAAGATTCATTTTCAATTGCAGCTGTTGAGGCAGGAATTTTTCAAAGGAGGAAATAGGGAGGGAAAGTACCTAGCACAACGCATACAGAAAAAGAGGAATAGGCAACAGAGAACTCAGCTTAGATGCCGGGGAGTGGTAGAGATTGATGAGCAGAAGATAAGGGATGAGTTTGTGGGGTATTATCAGAGATTATATGAAGCAAAGCCAGATAGGGCAGAGAGGGACATGAGGGAATATCTGGAGGCAGCAGGACTCAATCAATTAGGGGAAGGAGAACGGAGGGCTTTGGATAAAGAAATACAGGTAGGGGAAGTGGAGCAGGCGATTAAGGATCTGTAGCCAGGAAAGGCTCCAGGACTTGATGGACTTACGGGGAGCTTCTACAAAAAGTTTAAAGGAGCACTGTTGACACCATTGACACGCTTGTTTAATTTACCAGGGGAGGGGGAACGATTGGCGGAGACGATGGGGTGGGCTGGAGTATCGTTGATTCCGAAGGAGGGGAGAGATCCTCTGGAGTGTGCGTCATACCGGCCGATTTCGCTGATAAATATAGATGCAAAGTTGCTGGCTAAAGTGTTAGTGGGTAGACTTAATAGACTATTGGGTAAGCTAGTTCATGAAGACCAAGCGGGGTTCATACCGGGGAGGCAGGTGTCTGATAATATTAGGAACATTTTTTATGTAATTTGGAAAGCGAAACAGGAGCCGGGTCAGGCAATACTTCTTTCGTTGGATGCTGAAAAAGCATTCGACCAGGTGTCGTGGAAATTTCTATTTGCAGTGATGGAGCATATGGGCTTTGGTAAGGGCTTTGTGGAATGGGTGAAGGCGTTATATGAGGGGCCTAAAGCGTGTGTGAGAGTGAATGGGGGCTAATCGCAATTTTTTCCTTTGGGGTGGGGAACCAGACAAGGGTGCCCAATTTCACCGTTGTTATTCGCATTATCCTTGGAACCGCTAGCATGGATGATTCGGAGGGGTAAAGATATTAAGGGGATAAGGGTGGGGCAGAGGGAATACAAAATGGCAATGTTTGTGGACGACATCTTGCTTATGATAACTAGGCCTATGGAGACACTACCTGCCATTATGAGGGAGGTGCAGGAGTATGGGGAGCTGGCTGGGTTTTGCATAAATTGGAGTAAGTCTGAAATTTTAAATCTGACAAGGGAGATAGAGCTGCAAAGGAGTATGCAGCATAAATTTCAATTTAGGTGGGCAAACCGATCACTACGGTACTTGGGAGTCCAATTGGGAAGGGAGTTGGAGGAATTGTATGAATTAAACTAAGAAGCTTTTTGGGCACGTAGAAAAGCAGTTGGAGGGCTGGAAAAGGGGATATATTTCTTGGATGGGGAGGATGGCAGTGATTAAAATAATGCTGCTCCCCCAGTTCCTCTTCTATTTCCAAGGATTGCCAATTGAGATACCGGCCAAGGCGCTAAAGCGAGTGCAAAAGCAAGTGGAGGGGTTCATATGGGGACTTAAGCACCCTAGGGTGGCGGCATGGACGTTGCAGGCTCCCAGGGGGGGAGGGAGGAATGGGAGTGCCCAACTTAGGGAAGTACTATCAAGCGGCACAGTTGAAAACAGTTTATTCTTGGCTGCGGGAACCAATGAAACATTGGGTAAGGATGGAAGAGGACCTGCTGTGTTTTAAACTTTTTTTCCTGCTCTAGCCTACCTGAGGGACTACCCCCCTCCCCCCCCCTGCTGAGGTATTGTGCAGCCCTTCTTCCTGTCTCCTCTTCCCACGTGTGCATAGTTCTATTTGCCTCTCTCTGCTCTGGGAAGAGCAGTGCT
This sequence comes from Ichthyophis bannanicus, assembly GCA_033557465.1. Taxonomy (NCBI): domain Eukaryota; kingdom Metazoa; phylum Chordata; class Amphibia; order Gymnophiona; family Ichthyophiidae; genus Ichthyophis; species Ichthyophis bannanicus. The sequence continues at coordinate 69,756,914 of CM066037.1, forward strand.
CTCACAGTGCTCTGCTAGAGAGGTGGATATTTAACTCCTGTGACAACTTTGCTGTGAGTTCTAGCTGTTTATTTAATTATTTATTGTCTTATTGGTGTGCTACTTCACCTCCCTGTTCCCTTTAGTTTTGCACTTCAGCTTTCTCAGCTGTATAACTTACCTTGCCTCTCTCAATTAACTGGCCTTTGTGTGGTAGCCAGGTTAACTGTTACTTTAAATTAAATATCACTCCCTGCTCTGTCCCCAGAACCTTCTGTGTTTTAAACTTTTTTTCCTGCTGTAGCCTACCTGAGGGACTACCCCCTCCCCCCCCCCCCCTGCAGAGGGTACAGGACAGGGTACCTTGTAACAGCCCTCTTTTAATAGATCTTATTTCCCTCCCTCCCCAACACTCACCCACCCCTGGGGTTCTTGTAGCTTTATAGGTACTTACAGGTCTTAGAGGAAAGAGGCTGCTCTCAGGTGCAGCTCTTTATCCAAATCAGTCATACACTGAGGACCTGAGATTAATTAAGCTTCAGGTGAACAAGGTATATTAGAGGTATTAGATACACTTTTATTAGTATAAGCATCTACACCAACCCTTAGTAAATACAGAATTTAAAGACCTAAATACAAGCTTTAAACTAAGATGCAGACAACAGTCCAGCAGCGAGATGGGGGCTTTCCAGTCTTTTGCATTGAGTGTCACATGTACGATTTTCTCCCAGTTGGTGAGAGGTCTTACATATGCACTAAGTGCAAGGAGCTCTTTGCTCTCAGGGAAAAAGTCCGTTCTCTAGAGGCTAGAGTAGCAGACCTGGAAGACATAAGAAAGACAGAGAAGTACATGGACGAGACCTACAGGGATATAGTCCTGAAGTCCCATCTCCAGTCTGGCAGCATCCCTGTTGCCATGGAGGAGAGAGGTCACGTGACAGGAGAGCATCACCCTGGTGTGGCAGGACGTGATCCTGTAACTAGGTCCTGTCCTCCAGGTGATGTAAAACCCTCTCACACCGAGGATGTTTCTCCAGGGCCATGTGCCCATGAAGGGAAGGTTAGGACAGCTGTTATAGTTGGTGATTCAATCATTAGGCATGTAGATAGCTGGGTGGCTGGTGGACGTGAGGATCACCTGGTAACATGCCTGCCTGGTGCGAAGGTAGCGGACCTCACGCACAGCCTAGATAGGATCTTAGATAGTGCTGGGGAGGACTCTGCTGTCTTCGTACATGTCGGTACCAATGACATAGGAAAATGTGGTAAGGAAGTTCTGGAGGCTAAATTTAAGCTTTTAGGTAGGAAGTTGAAATCCAGAACTTCCAGGGTAGCGTTCTCCGAAATGCTTCCTGTTCCACGTGCAGGACCCAAAAGGCAGGCAGAGCTCCGGAGTCTCAATGCGTGGATGAGACGATGGTGCAAGGACGAGGGTTTTGGATTTGTTAGGAACTGGGGAACATTCTGGGGAAAGGAGGGGCTCTTCCGAAGGGATGGGCTTCACCTTAACCGGGATGGAACCAGACTGCTGGCATTAACCTTTAAAAAGGAGATAGAGAAGCTTTTAAACTAGATAATAGGGGAAAGCCGACAGTCGCCCAAGAGTGCATGGTTCGGAAGAAGGTATCCTTGAAGGATACTACCGAAAGCAGTGAGGTTCCAAAAAAGAGTAAAGTAACCCAAATGCCCTTGAGTATGGGGCAGACAGAGCGTAAAAATTCCAAATTACCCATGCCTACCAATAGCCAGATTAATATTAATAAAATACAGTCTCTGAAATGCTTGTATGCAAATGCTAGAAGTCTAAACAATAAGATGGGAGAGTTAGAATATATAGCACTAAATGAGAGGTTAGATTGATTGCAATCTCAGAGACATGGTGGAAGGAGGATAACCAGTGTGACACTGTGATATCTGGATACAAACTATATCGTAATGATAGAACTGATCAAATTGGTGGAGGGGTTGCGCTCTATGTTAGAGAGGGCATTGAGTCAGAAAGGATTAAAGTTTTGCAGGAAACAAAATTTGCTGTAGAATCTCTATGGATTGAAATTCCATGTATGAAGGGGAAGGTGATGGCAGTGGTGGTGTACTATCGACCGCCTGGCCAGAATGAACAAATGGATGATGAAATGCTCAAAGAAATCAAGGAAGCTAACAAAAGTCACAGCAGAGTAGAAATAATGGGTGATTTCAATTACCCCGGTATCGACTGGGTCAGTGTCACGGCAGGACATGCTAGGGAGATAAAGGGGCTTGTTTACAAAGCCGCGATAGCGGTTTGCGATTGTAATCGGAGCCGCGGCCCCATTGATTTCAATGGGGCCGCGGCTGCGATCGCGATCGCGAACTACTACCGCTGCTTTGTAAACAAGCCCCAAAGTTTCTAGATGAAATAAATGACTGCTTCTTGGAACAGCTGGTTCATGAACCGACCAGAGGGGAAGCCATACTGGACCTAGTCCTTAGTGGAACACCAGATCTGGTGCAAGAAATAAGGGTGTTGGGACCACTTGGCAATAGTGATCATAGCATGATCGTGTTTGATTTAATTAGTGGAGGAGGGACAGTAAAGAAATCCACAGTACTACCTTTTAACTTTCGAAAGGGAGACTATGATAAAATGAGGAAAATAGTTAAGAAAAAACTAAAAGGAGCGGTTGCAAAGGTTAAAAACTTACATCAAGCTTGGGTGTTTAAAAATACTATCCTGGAAGCCCAGACCAGCTGTATTCCACGCATTAAGAAAAGTGGAAGAAAGTCCAAAAAACTGCCAGCATGGTTTAAAGGTGAGGTCAGAGAGGCTGTTGCTGCCAAAAAAGCATCTTTCAGGAAATGGAAAAAAGAGCCAAACGACGAAAACTGGAAACAGCACAAGCACTGGCAAGTTAAATGCAAAGCATTGATAAGGCAGGCAAAGCGAGATTTTGAGCAGGAACTTGCTACGGAAGCAAAAACACGAAATAAAGACTTTTTCAAGTACATTCGTAGCAAAAGGCCTGTGAGAGAGTCAATTGGACCATTAGATGATAGAGGTGTATTAGGGGCAGTATGAGGAGACAAGGCTATAGCGGAGAGACTGAATGAATTCTTTGCTTCAGTCTTTACTGAGGAAGATGTAGGGATGTCACCCAAGACTGAAGTGGTATTTAAAGGTGATACTGCAGAGGAATGGAGAGAAATATTGCTACATCGGGAAGATGTATTACAACTATTTGATAAACTGAATAGTAGCAAATCACCTGGACCGGATGGTATACATCCAAGAGTGTTGAAAGAACTGAAATATGAGATTGCAGACCTGCTATTAGTAATCTGTGAACTTTCATTAAAATCATCTGTAATACCTGAAGATTGGAGGATCGCCAATGTAACGCCAATTTTTAAAAAGGGGTTCCAGGGGTGATCCGGGAAATTACAGACTGGTGAGCCTGACGTCAGTACCGGGGAAAATGGTAGAAACCATCATAAAGAACAAAATTACACAGCATGTAGATAGTCATGGCCTAATGGGAGACAGCCAACATGGCTTTAGACAAGGAAGATCTTGTCTTACTAATCTGATATGTTTTTTTGAAGGTGTGAATAAACAGGTAGACAAAGGTGAGTCGGTTGATATAGTGTATCTGGACTTTCAGAAAGCCTTTGACAAGGTCCCTCATCAGAGACTTTTGGCAAAACTAAAAAGTCATGGGATAGGAGGCAGTGTACTATTTTGGATCGGGAACTGGCTAAAAGAAAACAGAGGGTAGGCCTAAATGGCCAATTTTCCAAATGAAAAAAGGTGAATAGTGGAGTACCCCAGGGATCTGTACTGGGTCCGCTACTTTTTGACATATTCATAAATGACCTGGAAAAGGGAATAACTAGTGAGTTTATCAAATTTGCAGATGACACAAAACTGTTTAAAGTTGTTAAAGCCCAAGAGGACTGTGGAAAACTGCAGGAGGATCTGGATAAATTGGAAGACTGGGCATCCAAATGGCAGATGAAATTTAATGTGGACAAGTGCAAAGTTATGCACCTAGGAAAGAACAACCCACACTATGGTTACACGATGCAAGGTTCCACATTGGGAACCACCACCCAGGAAAAAGATTTAGGAGTCATCGTGGATAACATGTTAAAACCCTCCGCCCAGTGCGCAGCAGCAGCCAAGAAAGCAAATAGAATGCTAGGTATCATAAGGAAAGGAATGGAAAATAAAACAAAGGATATTATAATGCCTCTGTATCATTCCATGGTACGACTGCACCTTGAATATTGTGTGCAATTCTGGTCGCCGTATCTTAAAAAGGATATAGCGTTATTAGAAAAGGTACAGAGAAGAGCCACCAAAATGGTAAAGGGGATGGAAGGCTACTCCTATGAAGAGAGGCTACAAAGGTTAGGGCTCTTCAACCTGGAAAAGAGACGGCTGAGGGGAGATATGATAGAGGTCTATAAATTAATGAATGGGGTGGAACGGGTAAACGTAGATCGATTGTTTATGCTATCAGAATATAGAAAGACTAGGGGACATGTAATGAAGCTACAGGGTAAACTATTTAAGACAAATAAGAGAAAATATTTTTTCACTCAACGTGTAATCAAACTCTGGAATTTGTTACCGGAGGATGTAGTAAGAGCTGTTAGTGTAGCTGGGTTTAAAAAAGGTTTGGACAAGTTCCTGGAGGAAAGGTCCATAAACCATTATTAAGAAGGGACCCAGGATATCAATGCTTGACCCAGTACAAGCATTGTGGAACCTGTGTCTTTTGGGGAAACTGCTAGGTACGTATGACCTAGATTGGCCACTGTTGGAAACAGGATACTGGGCTTGATGGACCTCGGTCTGACCCAGTATGGCATATCTTATGTTCTTATGTTCTTAGGGTCTGAGGGTAGGAGAGTTGGAGAGGCTGGTGTGGGGGGGAAAGGGTAAGCGAGGGGAGAATCCCCTGGTGTGCCCTACGTTGCGGATGTGGCAAGAGAAACGGAAGTGGATGATCGGGGATAAAGGTTGTGCACGAACAATGTCGCTGTTGGCTTGTTGTCAGGAGGGAGTGGGACCAGATGTAGGAGTGCTGCAAAGATGAGCAAGGCAGGGGTTAAGCCAAGTGTATCAGATAATTGGCGGGGAATTTGTTACCGGAGGATGTAGTAAGAGCTGTTAGTGTAGCTGGGTTTAAAAAAGGTTTGGACAAGTTCCAGGAGGAAAGGTCCATAAACCATTATTAAAAAGGGACCCAGGATATCAATGCTTGACCCAATACAAGGCATTATAGATCTGTATCAATTGCGGGATAGTGACCGATTCGCATATTGGCAAATTGGCTCATATGTCAGGCAGAGGAAGCATTGGCAGGATATTGTTAAGGAGCCGGGGTGGTTTGAAGGGAGCTGTCTAGGTTCGTTGGGGAGGAAGGGGGTTATATCACGAATCTATAAAGGCTTGACTATGAGAGGGGAGGAGAAACTCAGTTATATGCAGGCTTGGGAGAAAGAGCTGGGGGTGACTTGGGAGAAGGAAGTGTGGGAGCGGATAGCTTTGGAAATAGCAAAATCTTGAATAGCTACCTCCCTTAGAGAGAATGGGTGGAAAATGCTGACTATATGGTACCTGACACCGGAACGCTTGTTTAAAGCGGCGGTCTGTCAGTCGGATGAATGTTGGAGGATGTGTGGCTGCGAAAGGCACCTGGTTACATATGTGGTGGACATGCCCAGCGGTAAAACAATACTGGGAGATAATTGGGGAGAGCATTAGGAGCATTACAGGAGCTAGTTTGGTATTGAAGCCGGAGATATGTTTACTGCTTAAGAGGGGGGAAGGGGGGAAGGTGCATGGAGTATAGTGAGGCAATGTATTTTAGCGGCAAGATGTGAGAATGCAATGCACTGGAAGAATTGTTTGTTGCCACCGATAGACAGTTACGCTAGGCGATTGTCGGAACTGTATCAAATGCATAAGATCACAGGGATAAAAAAGGGTACCGTGGAAAAAGTGGAGAGGCAGTGGAGGGGGGGGGGGGGTGTTTGGAATTGGTTACGAAGGGGGGAGTGGAAGGGTGGGACAGGGGAGGGCAGGGAGGGAGTTACTGGCGAAGCGGGGGAGTAGGGCAATGAAGTGATTCCATGCTTAACAATGTGTGGGTTTCAAAGGATAAGGCGATTTTGGGGGGGGGGGGGTAGGGGTAATGCAATGTGTGCCTTCAAGTCAGTCCTGACCCCTGGCGACCCAGAAGCTCCTGGGTTTTCTTGGCAGTGTCACCGGAAGTAGATTGCCAGGCCTTTCTTCCGAGGCAATGGAGGGTTAAGTGACTTGCCCAAGGCCACAAGGAGTGCTAGTGGGATTCGAACCCTGGTTGCTTGGTTACCAAGCCAGTGTTCTAACCACTAGGCTACTCCTCCACTCCTGTTCTAACCACTAGGCTACTAGGAGCTTAGTAAGTCACATGAAGGGGGGAAGAGGGGTGACAGTGCCCATTTTTACGGTGTTATGGGAAGGGTGTGGAGGACTAAGCACCATTGGAGAACCGAACTTAAATAAAAAAGGTTTTGGTAAAATGAGGGGAGTACAAGGGGGGGGTGTAGATGAGGAGGAGTGTTTGTGTGGAATAGCTGCTATATTGGTAGGGACAGTTTGAGATGTCGTGAGGGGGGATTAGTACGGGGACTAGAGGGTTGGATTGTTAGTGTTAGCGAAAGGTATGATACATTGTTTGGGGTTTGTGGAAGCTTCGTGCTCTACAAAGTTTTGACTGTGTGGTATCAAATAATACACTCAAGAGTGAACATAAGAGAAACTAAACATGCAGTTTAGAGAGAATTATGTTTTATTGTGATAAGCTTTATGGAGTGGAGGAGTGGCCTAGTGGTTGGGGCAAAGTACTTCAGGCCAGAAGGTCAGGGGTTCAAATCCCACTAGAGGACAGCAACCTTGTGCCAGAAGGACTGGGGTTTCTAGTCCCACAGGTGCTCCTTGTGGTCTTGAGCAAGCCACTTAACCCTCCATAGCCCATGTTCCCTGTAAATAAATAACAACACAAAAAGACTGAGTGATACAGGACAATGGAATGCAATATTGTAAAGACAGTCAATTAGTGAATGAAGATAAGTATGTAGAATTGTATATGTTAATAAAGATACACTGTTGGGCAGTTTAGAGGAGATACATGCAGTGAGAGGGTATCTCTCCACTGGAATAAGAATTATAGAATGTACAAAGGTAGCAAAAGATTGTGTATCCTAAATTTGGTTGGGGTTTCAAGGTTATGTGATGTATTTTATGATAAGTGATATATATTATGATGTGTGATAATAAAAAAAAGAATCGGATCAAGGACAGATCCCTGAGGCACACCACTGGTAGCAAAAGTATTCAAGACGGGTCGGACATAAATAAAAGTAAAGTTGGGTTTGGTATGTGTTTCTTTCTAGGGCCCAGGGTTGTATAGCCCTGGTAGCGTCCTGAATACCAAAAATACCCAAAGAACAAAAGGTCATCGAGTGTAGGGAAAAATAAGGCTTTATTTCCCTCGTTTGCACAAAGGTTCAAAGGATCGGCTTCAAACACCAACAGAAATATCCTTACATCAGGGTAGAAAAATAACAACTCATGTTCAAAAGAAAAACTGTTCTCTTCACAGAAAAAGGTTACAAAACAAGCATTCCTATTTACACCGGTTTTAATGCTCACCAGTTGTACAAGCATTCCACACTGCCCGTAGTACAATAGCTGCAATCCATTTCTTCTTCTGACAAGGACTCTACCTCTTCCACTTGCATCGGCTCCTCCTGCAATGTATCTGAGCTAGAGTCAACAGTTCCCGGCAAGCTATATTCAGGTTTCTCCCTCAAATGCTGAATAGGGTTGCCAACTGGCTGGTTTTCAGCCGGCCTGGCCGGTTTTTCCATGGCCAGGCCGGCTGCTGGCGCAGAGGCAAAACCGGCCCTTGAAAAGCCGGTTTTTTTGCTCTGGCCGCAAGATCGGGAGCGGCCAGAGCAAAAAAAACAGCTTTTCTCCCAACCCGGACGGCTTCAGAGGGAGCCGGGGAAGCCCGCGCGAGGCCCCGGCTCCCTCTGAACAGCCGCCAGCGTGAAGAGCCTTTTCCTTCACGCTGGCGGCTATTCCTGTGAAGCTGCGATTGGGGGGGGGCTAGGACTGGAAATGGTCTGTGATGTGAGGGCTAGCACTGGAAATGGGCTGATGAAGAGCTGGAATAGGACTGGAAATGGGCTGATGTGGGGCATGGGAGAATGGGATTAGAAGGGAGTGGATGCTGGGTGGGTCTAGAACTATAAGGGAACTGATTTTGGGGGAGGACTAGAATGGATGGGGAATGAGAATGGAGAGGGGAAAAATATTTTGTGTGGAAGAAAAGTCTATGATGGGCTGGGTATTGGGAGAGTAAGAGGGGCTTGAGAATGGAAGGGTGAAATTTAAATGGATGATAAAGGAATAAGGAAAGAATTGGGGGGAAAAGCACAAGGGAAACAATCAGTATGTTAAAGCAGAAATAGAGAGAGAATGGAAAACATCTAAAAGAGAAGAAAGGACAAATGGATAGCTCGCAGAAGACACGAAGAAACCAGAAGAAAGTGACTGGAGCAATTGCAACTGAAAAATAAAACGCCCAAACAGAAGGTAGAAAAATACTTTTTATTTTGAATTTATTAACTGGACTATGTCTGGTCTGGGAAGTGTGTATTGCTAACATCTTTGCGTTTTTGTTTAGTGCAAGAGGAAATTACTTTATAGTTTTATTTCTCCAGTGTTGTACATTTCATGTTTGGATTTTGGGGTTCCCAGTTTAATTATTATCTGACCAAGGAAGTTAGCCTACACGTATCCTCGGTAATTTTTGTGGGTGGGGCTGGGGGCAGGGCAGGGGTGGGACTAGGGGCGGAGAATGGGTGGAGCATGGCGAGCCACAGGTGTCGGGTTTTTCTCGGTGAAAAAGTTGGTAACCCTAATGCTGAATGACATCCCAGTGTCTAGAGTTTAGCGTGGGGTGTCGGCCATGAGCATTTTTACAATGTGAACATCTCTCTTTCTTCCAAGGACTTCCATGCACTTCATGCAAAGCAGGTTTACTTAAAAGTTTCTTATTCAATAAAAACTTTTCATACCTTTTCTCTTGCGAAGTGGGACTTGTACAGGGAGCTTCTGTTTCTTGTCCTTTCCATGCGCTAACCCTCTGTGGGCTATCTTCAATACAGTATGGGTTACCTTGTAACTCCTGCTTCTTCCTCTGAGACGAGGCTTGTGGCCTACTCCTGGTAATATTCTGCCTTGATTCAGGAATATGGCTTGGGTTCTGCCTACAGCATTCACAATGCAGCTTTCGTGTACCTGAATCTCCTGGACCCTTCTGGATTCTTTGGCCTTTCAGGTTCCTTTGGCCTGTACCTCTTTCCTGCATTCCAGCAGTGTCTGTAGCTTCTGCAGTTTCTCCAGCTCCTGCAGTTTCTCTCACTCCTGCAGCTCCTGCCGCTCCTCCGGCTTCTGAAGGCTCCGCAACCTTTCTGCTGCCTTCCTTGCTGCTTCTGGCTTTACCGCTACTTCTGCCTTTCCAGTCCTGCTGTGACTGTGCTCGTGCTTGTGCTTTCCAGTCCTGAGGTGTCTGTGCCTCTTGCGGTACCTCTGCCCCTCTCCAGTCTTCCTGACTTCCTTTAAAAGGAGTTCCTCTCTTCCTGGATTGGAGGCTGGCTGGCTTTCGGTTACACCCTGTAGGATGATGTAGTAAAGGCTGTTAGTGTAGCTGGGTTTAAAAAAGGTTTGGACAAGTTCCTGGAGGAAAGGTCCATAAGCCATTACACAGGTACACTACCAAAAAACTGCCTCCAGTTTTGCAACTGATTCCTATAGATTTTGGGGTGCTGAATCCAGGAAAAATAGCCAAAATGTTCCATCACGTCACGTTTTCTTGCAAAATTAGATTTCTTACCCATATAAGGAATGTTCACATAATTTCTTTTTAGCCGACTGCAGTTTATTTTCTTGGCCCAAAATAGAGGTTGTAATGGTTAAATAACTAGAAACACTCCCTCATGATATTTTAGAGTGTTTTGTATTCATTTTATACATTAACAGGACAATTGGGAGGCGGGGGCTAAATCCAGTACTCGCGCTGGCGCATGTTCTTTCCTGTTCGCCTCGCCTCGTTCGCTCACTCAAACACGGTGGTTGCGACATGAACGTTCCTGTCAAATTTCAGTTTCTTGCAAGTTCATTATTACCTTTTGTTTGCTCAGTCGTAATCCAGCTTTATTCCGAAGTGGTTCACTACAGTTGTAGTTTGCAGTGCTGTGTATTTGTGATGGCTCACAGAGCCAGAGGTTGCGTCAACTCTCTGGACAGTTTTTGTTTTATTTGTGGGGAATATACCGTGAAAAAGCGGCAGAGGAACATTTCTGCATTTATTAAAAAAGTATATTTCGCCTATTTCGGTTTGAAGTTAGGCGATCAAGACAAACCGTGGGCTCCTCACAAAGTGTGCAAGACATGTGAGGAAGATCTACGCTTATGGATGAAAGGTAAAAAACAAGCATTTCGTTTCAGAATACCTATGATGTGGCGTGAACAAAGAGACCACAGCAGTGACTGCTATTTTTGCTCTTGCATTGTGAAGGGATACAACTTCAAAAATAAGAACGTAATAAGTTACCCAACCTTCCCTCAGCAATTAGGCCTATGCCTCATAGCAACGAAGTACCTGTGCCTGAACCACCAAAATCTTTGGATCATATTTGTGTGGACGGTTCTGATCATGATGAGACTCATCAGATGGCTTTTCCCGATGAGTCCAGTACTTCCGAGTTTGAAACTGAACCAGATCCGAAACCTGAACTTTTCTCTCAAGCTGAATTGAATGATTTAGTCTGGGATTTAGGACTCCCAAAAGATGCTGCCCAACTGCTAGGTTCTCGGCTTAAACAGAAAAATCTATTGTCACCAGGAACAACTTTTTATTGGTACCGCAACCGCGAGACACAATTTTTGAAGTATTTCAGCAAAGAGGAAGATTTGGTATTTTGCAACGATATATACGGAGTGATGGAAAAGTTTAAACTCAAGTATGATCCTGCTGAATGGCGGCTGTTCATTGATTCGTCAAAAGACAGCATAAAAGGTGTTCTTCTTCATAATGGCAACACATTCGCTTCAGTTCCTATTGCTCACTCTGTTATTCTCCAAGAAAAATACGAGAATTTGGCCCTGATTCTTCAGAAGATTCGTTATGATGAGCATAAGTGGATGATTTGTGGAGACTTTAAAATTCTATCCATGCTATTAGGGCAGCAATCCGGTTTCACCAAATATCCCTGCTTCCTTTGCTTGTGGGATAGCCGGGCCCGCGACCTACACTGGGGGAAAAAAGACTGGCCAATTCGGGAGTATTTGAGACCCGGTGAGAAAAATGTTCTTCATGAGAGCTTGGTACCTCGTGATAAAATTCTATTACCACCTCTCCACATTAAGTTGGGTCTCATTAAGCAATTCATCAAGTCCCTTCCAAAAGATGGTGAGTGCTTTCGGTACCTTTGCTCAAAGTTCCCCCGACTTTCTGAAGCAAAGCTAAAGGAAGGAGTGTTTGTTGGCCCTGATATAAGGAAACTCATTTCAGATGGAGCATTCGCTGAAACGATGTCTGAGAAGGAAAAAGAAGCCTGGGATTCCTTCAAGGATGTTGTTCTCAAATTCTTGGGGAACAGGCGGGATGAGAACTATAAGGATATTGTTGCCAGGATGCTCAATGCCTTCAAAGAACAAGGCTGTAACATGAGCCTGAAAGTCCATTTCTTGCACTCCCATGTGAACTACTTTCCCGAAAACTTGGGGGCGTACAGTGAAGAACAAGGTGAAAGGTTTCACCAGGACATCAAGGACGCAGAGAGAAGGTACCAAGGAAGATGGAACACCACTATGATGGCTGATTTCTGCTGGTTGCTGCTGCGGGAAACCCCAGATGAAAAATACGCCAAGCAGCGCACCAAGAGAAGCATTCGGGGGAAGAAGAAACGGGCCCACCAGGAGATTGATTGACCCAAGAATGACTTTAAAATCTAAACTGTGTTGACAAATATCGTGTTTTTACTAAACTTTGAAATAAAAATTTGCTAGTTATTACCACAGTGTCGGATCTCATTTATTAGAATTTTATTTTCACACCATCGGGTGTTTGTCTTCATGTATTGCAATGGTGCGGTTTGCGATTTCTATTCTTACATACATACCTGTACAACATTTTTTGCACATTTCTTTGCTTTGCTTTGTGTCTAACCTCACTCTTATATGCTCAATGTTTGTGCACATGTATGTGGCTGTTTTAAGTGCAGACAATTTTGCTACCATCACAGTGTGTTTTGTTGACATTACTCTATTCTTATGTGCTGCCTTGTTACAATTTTCTTTATTCTTATTTGAATAACTACTAAACAATTAGTATAAAGAATTCATCCAAGAAACTTTTATCTCGATTGCACTCAATCTGAAACGTTCACCTCAAACTGCTAACCCAATGTAGCAAAAAATCTGTACGTGATGGAGCAAATTGGTTACCAGATTTGGATTCAGCGCACCAAAAAACGTAAAAATCAATCGAAACATTAGAGGCAGTTTAAAAAAAAATGTTTTTAGTGTACCTGTGTTATTAAGAAGGGACCCAGGATATCAATGCTTGAACCAATACAAGCATTGTGGAACCTGTGTCCCTTGGGGAAACTGCTAGGTATGTATGACCTAGATTGGCCACTGTTGGAAACAGAATACTGGGCTTGATGGACCTTGGTCTGACCCAGTATGGCATATCTTATGTTCTTATGTTCTTATGAAGCCTCACTTGGAATACTGTGTTCAGTTTTGGAGACCATATCTTGCAAAGGATGTAAAAAGACTGGAAACTGTTCAGAGGAAGGTGACCAAAATGATTTGGAGCCTGTGTCAGAAGCCTTATGAGAAGAGACTTGAAGACCTAAATATTTACACTCTGGAGGAGAGGAGGGGTAGGGGAGATATGATTCAGACCTTTAAATACCTAAAGAGAAATAATGAACAAACAAACCTCTTCCAAAGACGGAGAAGCTGTAAAACTAGAGGGCATAACATGAAGCTGCAAGGGGGTAAATTGAAAGGCAATGTCAGGAAATACTTTTTCACTGAAAGGGTGGTGGATGCTTGGAATGCTCTCCCGATGGAAGTGTTGGGGGCAAATACAGTGACAGAATTCAAAATGGCATGGGACAGACACAGTGGATCCCTTTACAGCAACAGGATAAAATCAAAATAAACTTAACTATTTAATTTCTCAACATATAAGGGTGTCACTCCTAAACAAAGACATGGGGAAGGGTGGCCTGCACGGAGCGGCAGGTGCACCTACTCTTGCCATCGTACTGGCCAGACTAGATGGATCATACTGGTCTTTATATGCCGTCATTTACTATGTTACTACGTTACCTACAAATTAACACACGTACAATTGATTGCATGGATTTTTGACTCTGTGTGCAAAGAAAACAGCCAATAAAGCATGAAGAACACCTGAAAATTGGGAAAAATTCATTTGAAATGAGCACAAGCCCTAGAAAAGAGCTCTGCAGTCAAGCGAAGACGTTGGCCAACTTCAGAGAAGCTCTTGTTGTCCAGACTGTTGTGCTGAATCGAGACTCAGAGCATCTGCAGTGGTCGTTCGACTGGCAAACCACATCAAGAGCAGCAGTGATCATTATAAATGTAGCAGAGTAACATGTAGAATGGTTCTGATTTGGAGCAGTGGTTCCCAAACTTGGGGTCAGGACACCAAACAGGGTCACAAAATCAGTGGATGGGTTACGGAAACATGCCAAGTCATCACTCAGTATGTGGCCTGTGAGCCAGTGAACATTCATAGGTCCTTGCCCCCTCCTGGGTGAGCTTCCTGTTAGGCTGGAAACCGATGCCAAGTACTGGGGTCTGTAAGCACCCATTACACACTGACACAAGGGCCCCTGTGCCGACTGCTGCCGCTCTTGCCACTACTATTGCTTCTGCTTTTTAGACGAGTGGATGGAGGAGAAGGAGGCTGGAGACTTGCTATTTTGATTTCATCATCATCTGGGGGGTCACAGTAATACCACTGTGGCTTGAACAGAAATGGTAAAGCATCAGCTGTCTTGAGTTACCCTTCAGTTTGTAAAGACATTTTCTTGGTGCAAATAAATGTTGATGTATGTAGGAAGTTATTTACAAAAAAGCATTTATCTTTTTCTTTGCAAAGAAAAGTGTAGGAACAGGATGTGTTATAGGTCAAAGGCTATATATGTGTTATAGGTCAAATGTTGAAGTTGTGCTAAAGAGATTAAGGCTCTTCAGCCCGGAGAAGAGGTGGCTGAGAGGAGATATGATAGAGATTTATAAAATCCTTAGCAGAATGGGATGGGTAAACATGAATCAAATTGTTTACTCTTTACAAGAACTAGGGGACATGCCATGAAGCTACAAAGCAGTATGTTTAAAACAGATAGGAGAAAATATTTTTTTCTCTCAACGTATGATTAGTCTTTGGAACTCATTGCCAGCGGATACAGTAAAAGCAGGTGGTGTAGCTGGGTTTAAAAAAGGTTTGGACAAATTCCTGGAGGAAAAGTCCATAAACCATTATTAAGGCAGTCTAAGAGAAAACCATTGCTTATTCCTGGGGATAAGTAGCATGGAACTGGGTACTTTTCATTGATGTCAGGTACTTGTGACTTGGATTGGCTACTCTTGGACACTGGGCTTGATGGACCTAGGTGTGACCCAGTATGGCAGTTGTTATGTTATCTACAAGTCACAATGCTGGTTGGTAGCAGACCCTTTTGTATGTGTGCTTAAAAGTTAAGACCTACTCTGAGAAGCTGCAGACCATAGGCTTTATTGAGCATGCACCATATAAGCACATGGAGGAGAATATACTACAGAATTTTGCAGTTATCTTTTGAAGTCAATTTTGTATCTGACAGTCCTTCATTTATTTGAACGTACACGATCATGCCCTCTGCTTGCTTGCTATTGTCTGAATGCATACTGTCTTATTCCGCATGCACTCTGAATGTCTTTAGTGTGTATACTATCCCTCGGTGCATGTGCCCTGTTGTGCAAGTCCAGACAAATAAGCTAAATATGTATACACTGTGAAAAACATTCTTTATTTAAAAGATGATAATTCACAGCCTGTCAAGCTCAAAACATGCCTGATACCTCATGCTCTCTTTCGCCGCTAACTTTCCTCATACACTGTCCCCTCCCAAAGAGCTCCCAGCTCCTCTAATATACTGTCGCCCCACCCTGAGAACTCCCAGCTCCCCTAATACAGCAGCCCCCCTCACTGATCTCCCCATTTCTCTTATACATCCTCCCTTCCAAGGGACGCCCAGTTCTCCCCATCCACACTGCTCTCACTGGAGCTTCCATCTGCCCCCCCCACACTTCTTTAAGTCTACTACTCACAGGGAAGTTGCAGAGTGTCTCGCTCCCCCTCTTATTGTCGACACTTGATCATTTACATCAAGTTGACATTCGAAGAGTTTACTCAGGGGTCTGTAATTGTATTCTTTCACCGGTTCTGCATTACCAACCATGAAAATGGAATCTTATCATCCCTGACCAATTTTTAATGTACGAAATGATTTGGCCGTGGTTCAAAGGGAGGCACAATTGAAATCAGGTGAATGATACATGTAGTTTTTTTCAGTTTCTTCGTGCCTAGATTTGATTTATTTTTTTCTGTACAGAATATTGGGAGAAGTAGATTATTTTTCAAGCTTTATAAATGCATATACATATATATCTATCTCTCTCTATATAAATATGGTTATATTATTTATTTACATTCCCATGTTTACAATTTGATGGATGACAGTGAAGCCCGCTGCAACCCCCAAGGCATTAAAATAAATGAAGCAACTTTGACACCAGCAGGTAGTGATATGGCAGCAAAAAAACCTCTCTCCTAACTCTCCTAATCAAACATCAGGGTGAAAGAGGCTGAAAAACTTGTCACAGTGGACGTGCTTGTGTGTGCAGCATTTGACCGTCACTAATCACGAGATATATTTAATGACTTTGCATATGACAATAGTTTCATTGCATAAGATATACAGTAATTAATTAATTATCGTTAACGGAGGTCTGAGGAGAGGAAATAACAGGTGTGCTTTCTTTGGACCCCACATTAATGGGTTTAATATGCTGGGGGAGAGATGAGGTTAAGCCTGGGGAGGGTTTTGAGGACTGGCTAAGGCTTCGGCAGTTGTGGATAGAGTATGTATGTGTTGGATGGGAAGGTGGTCGAGGTAGCTTTCAATTTGACCCCATAGAACACGAGGGATAGTTGAGAGCCAGGTGGAAGGGGCTTTCAAAAGAGGTCTACGGCCCCTTTAATGTGGATGACCCAGGAACATCGCCAGGTGACTTAGCATGGCGATGCGTGATCGAAGTTAGGTACACATCTTGATATGTAGATAATTTATCTGGGATAGCGCAGCACACTAAGTATACTTGTAAACTGTGCTCATGACCGTGCCTTCTTGCGGCAGATTTGCATGCACAGAAATGCACGACATGTTGCGATACTTGCAAGTTTCACATGTTATTTTCAAAGTGAGTGGTAACATGGTTTAACTGAACACGGGGAGGGTAATGTTATAAATTCCCACACAGGCAAAGCACGTTGCCACTTGCGTATTTGTGGCCTGCTTTATAAAGTGAAATATTGCTGTGCTTCATGTTATAAAATAGGGATGTACAGAAGTGCTGGAATCTAGGTGCCACGATTCTGCCTCTCCTGAAGCTGACGTGGCTTGTGGTGCTTAGATCGGCGCATTGACACATGTAAGTCCCAGCATTCTATAATTTACATGCTTCAATGGAGGTTGCGGCTACGTTCCACCCAAGCTCCACCCTCTTGCATGCACCAATAGAACTCATGCACAAAAGTGCCAATCAGATGAAGCACACGGAAGTGCCCCTTTCACATGCATAAGTTTTTATAAATAGGGCCCTAATAAATCAGCCCCTAAATGCAGAAACTGGAATTTAACAATCACAAATGTGCTATCCTAGCTTAAATGCTTGATTTCTAAGACTGTAACCCTTCTGGGGAAGGGAAGTACATATTGTACCTCACTGTAACGCACCTTGGAAAGGCGAGTAATTAAATCCAAATGTTGTATGCTTTTCCACCTATTATCATGCATGTGATGAAGCAATCCATGCAATGTCAAAAAGCATCTGCTCCACATCACATATGCTAAATGCTGACCTGCAAATAATCCAATTTTCTCCAAGACCAATATTGCTACTATAATTCTGCAGTTATGGCATTAAGGGGGCAATTCCTGAGCAAAACCCCTGTCTTATTTGAGTAAAAAAGTTTCTATAAAATTACAAAGGGGTTCCATGCATAAAAGTACATCTGGTGACAAAAAGACACATACTATTATGTAATCCACGTGGATGCACGCTCTGGGGCAAAGTTTGCACTGAGTGCAGGTGGAGTTGGCATTTATGCAAATTTCTTATAAAATACTTTATGCGCCAGCATTTACATCTACTACTGAGCAATTGAGGGCTGGCGCTACCATTATGCGAGCTAGGTGGTTGCAGCGGTAGCAATGACATGAAAACAGCAAGGCAGCACTTCCCGGAGCCTCTGAACCACCGCGTACTGGTGCTCCGCTCTGAAAGGCCAGCTGGTCCCGCCTCCTCCGGTTCGGACTTCCTGTGTGCATGGGGGCAGAGCCGACTGGCCAGAGCACAGCACTAGCACCAGCATGCAGGGGTCCAGAGACTCTGGTAAGCGCTGCGGTGGTGAGGTGCGACAGGAATGTGGTGAGGGCTGGAGCGGAGAGGGAGCAGGAATGAGGATTCGCCTAGGACACCTCATATCCTTGCTCCGATCCTGCCGCAGTTTCAATCTATCCATAATTTCTATTAGGTTACCCTTAGCATTATATAAAGGCACGTGGAGCTCAATTCAGATAAGGGGACATCTGGGCCATCTGGAATTCCCTCAGGAAGAGGGGGCCATTTGGACCCGATTCTGGACCGTGGGAACAAAACGTTCCCGTGGTGCACAGAATCAGGCCCATGGATGGCCTGGTGTGCCCCTGCCGCCTGTGAGGATGTCCTCCCTGCAGGCGCTCCAGACTCCCGTGGCTTCGGCCCCCCTTTTCCCTGCCCCCGACTCACAACTGAACAGGACATGCAGCCCCACAACCTGTTTCCCAGAATCGGGCCCATAGCCATCTATGGGCCATATTTACTAAATGTTAGCGTGTGCTATCTGTTGCAGTATCTATGTTATTCCTATGAACACAGTGGCAGATAGCATGGACTAGTGTTTAGTAAACACGGCCCAGGTGTCTTTATAAAATAGGCTAGAAATAGGTGCCAACTTGGCCTTCACACATAAATGACCTGCTAAAATTACTTCCTAAATCATTCTTATACAGAAATATTATACTTTACCTAACCAGTCTTTAGAAAATATTTAAGATCCTCAGTAAGTAATACTATGTGTGTGAAAACACGGACATGCATGAGGTGCCACTATGATCCTAGGTTTACGAGCATATTAGGGGAGGATTGGGATGTAGCTGGCACTTATGTGGGCACTTTTGCATTTTAAAAACGATAACAGGTGCAAACCTGTGCGTATACAGTACTTTTACTGAGCTGATTTTTTAAGTCCATTTCCTTTTGAAGACTATTGTAAAATCCGTATCTACAAACTAACCACAGATTTTGCACTATGCAGACCATCTGAAACTGCTCCCTCTAAATAGTTTTAAGCATATTGTAATGAATTTGCTGATTATTCCCTGAAAATTAAGATAGGGCTCAACCACTTTGCCCATCCCTATTCTGTAGTCCTTCTGGGTATATGTGCCTGCATTTAGTGCAACCGAGTATCACCGTATAGAAAGTAATTTAATTTAATTAAGATAGGGCTCAACCACTTTGCCCACCACTATTCTGTAGTCCTTAAGAACATAAGATATGCCATACTGGGTCAGACCAAGGTCTATCAAGCCCAGTATCCTGTTTCCAACAGTGGCCAATCTAGGTCATACGTACCTAGCAGTTTCCCCAAAAGACACAGGTTCCACAATGCTTGTATTGGGTCAAGCATTGATATCCTGGGTCCCTTTTTAATAATGGTTTATGGACCTTTCCTCCAGGAACATGTCCAAACCTTTTTTAAACCCAGCTACACTAACAGCTCATACTACATCCTCCGGTAACAAATTCCAGACTTTGATTACACGTTGAGTGAAAAAATATTTTCTCTTATTTGTCTTAAATAGTTTACCCTGTAGCTTCAATACAGGTCCCCTAGTCTTTCTATATTCTGATAGCGTAAACAATTGATCTACATTTACCCATTCCACTCCATTCATTAATTTATAGACCTCTATCATATCTCCCCTCAGCTGTCTCTTTTCCAGGTTGAAGAGCCCTAACCTTTGTAGCCTCTCTTCATAGGAGTAGCCTTCCATCCCCTTTACCATTTTGGTGGCTCTTCTCTGTACCTTTTCTAATAACGCTATATCCTTTTTAAGATACGGCGACCAGAATTGCACACAATATTCAAGGTGCGGTCGTACCATGGAATGATACAGAGGCATTATAATATCCTTTGTTTTATTTTCCATTCCTTTCCTTATGATACCTAGCATTCTATTTGCTTTCTTGGCTGCTGCTGCGCACTGGGCGGAGGGTTTTAACATGTTATCCACGATGACTCCTAAATCTTTTTCCTGGGTGGTGGTTCCCAATGTGGAACCTTGCATCGTGTAACCATAGTGTGGGTTGTTCTTTCCTAGGTGCATAACTTTGCACTTGTCCACATTAAATTTCATCTGCCATTTGGATGCCCAGTCTTCCAATTTATCCAGATCCTCCTGCAGTTTTCCACAGTCCTCTTGGGCTTTAACAACTTTAAACAGTTTTGTGTCGTCTGCAAATTTGATAAACTCACTAGTTATTCCCTTTTCCAGGTCATTTATGAATATGTCAAAAAGTAGCGGACCCAGTACAGATCCCTGGGGTACTCCACTATTCACCTTTTTCCATTGGGAAAATTGGCCATTTAGCCCTACCCTCTGTTTTCTTTTAGCCAGTTCCCAATCCAAAATAGTACACTGCCTCCTATCCCATGACTTTTTAGTTTTGCCAAAAGTCTCTGATGAGGGACCTTGTCAAAGGCTTTCTGAAAGTCCAGATACACTATATCAACCGACTCACCTTTGTCTACCTGTTTATTCACACCTTCAAAAAAACATAACAGATTAGTAAGACAAGATCTTCCTTGTCTAAAGCCATGTTGGCTGTCTCCCATTAGGCCATGACTATCTACATGCTGAGTAATTTTATTCTTTATGATGGTTTCTACCATTTTCCCCGGTACTGACATCAGGCTCACCGGTCTGTAATTTCCCGGATCACCCCTGGAGCCCTTTTTAAAAATTGGCGTTACATTGGCGACCCTCCAATCTTCAGGCATTACAGATGATTTTAATGAAAGTTCACAGATTACTAATAGCAGGTCTTCTGGGTATATGTGCCCGCATTTAGTGCAAACAAGTATCACTGTATGGTAAGTAATTTAATTTCAGAATTTAAATTCCACCTTTTTAGTCAAACTGAATATCCATGTGGAGTACAAAAATCATATCAACAATATGATACAGCTTAAATTGCTAATAGATAGTGTCGGTGATGACCCCCCAATATTCAGCGCTGCAGACCATGGGGATTATTTTAGAAGCCCTATGCATGGTTTGGACTTGTGAAAATGGACATACAGATATCCAAAGCATGGAGACATCCCTGGAGTCATTTAAAAAGTGGTTTTAAAGCTGTTCCCGGCATGAGGACATCCAAACCAGAAGGGGGCATGGTTAGACATGCTCGTGGCATTCCCAAGAACCTGGATGTCATTGCCTGATTTCAGAAATGCCCTGCACATCCTGTGCCATGTCCATGCTTATACTTGCTCCGGGCACAAATAACCATTGGAAAGGAGCTTGTTTTGCCAGCCAAACATCCAGAGG
The DNA here is from genome assembly GCA_033557465.1 of Ichthyophis bannanicus. Taxonomy (NCBI): domain Eukaryota; kingdom Metazoa; phylum Chordata; class Amphibia; order Gymnophiona; family Ichthyophiidae; genus Ichthyophis; species Ichthyophis bannanicus. The sequence continues at coordinate 69,777,959 of CM066037.1, forward strand.
GTGTGGAGAAGGAGGTACACTCACCTCCCCTATCTTTTCCATGCTGACAATGAACACTGATAGGGAATGAGGGCTCTTGTTTTCACTTTGCCACCCCAACGGACATCCTTGTATGCAAATGAGCATGAAATAGATGTCCCCGCCCCCCCTTCATCAGATCCATTCCCTCCGTTCTCTTCTTTCTGATTCTGTAGTTACAACTCTGCTGCTCACTCTTGTCATATCTCGCTTAGACTATTGCAATATTATCTACTCCGACTTACTCCACTACCAACTCAAACGTTTGCAAACAGTTCAAATACTGCCATTTTCCACCGATCAGGTCTCCCCTCTGCTTGTCAGATCCCAATGGCTGCCCTTTTCTTCTTGAATCCAGTTCAAGCTCCTTACTTTGGTACACAAAAAATTGCACACTGGTGCTCCTGCCTATCTTTGTTTACATGTTATTCCACACGTCCCCCCCATGCCTTCTTCACTCTGTTCACGCAAATCGGCTTCATCTTTCATCTCCTTCTCGTGCACGATATGAATCCACCAGACTTTTGGCCTTCTATTTCCTTGGTCCCAGCCTCAGGAACTCACTCCCCCGATATTCATCTTTAACTCTCCTTTCCAAAATTGAAATCTCTCCTTAAAACCCACCTTATTCAGATGACTTTTTTGTTCACCATTTTGGGTTTAGATTCTGATTTCCCTCCCCTCTTCCCTCACTGTGACTCTATTCTCATGATATCTCACCTTTCCTATATTTTATTGGCATTTCTTTCCTTTCATTAGTTTTTTAGTGTGTATCGTACGCCGCTCTGTTGTCTGAAGGACGGTATAGAACATTTTTAATATGCCATATGTGAATGTCCAGTGTGGGTGTCCACGTCGATGATGTCCATGGCTCTAAAATCAGGCCAAAACATGGACACCCCTGGTATTCTTCTGCACGGTTTGCCCTGGACGTTTCAGATGGCACATGGACGTCCTTTCTAAAATGCCACTTCACTTAATACGTGTTTTATGAGCTTCTCAATGGGCATTCTCACAGGTTTAAACCACCCAGTTCTACCACCTGCTAGGCTACAGCAGGTTGCCATCTGCTCCTTTATGTTTTGAGTCTTCCATTCCTCTATCCTTTTAAGATTCTTAGACCCACACACCTTTGTTTTGGTTTATTTCCAATCCAAAAAGTGCACTAGATCCCCATTCTGTTCAACGGACTGACTCTGTCTGACATGGAAACTCTTTCAGAAAGTAGATTTTGACAAAGACCTAAGAGTGGGATTAATATTTATGCATGAAATGTTTCATGTATTGACATAATAAGATCAGGCAGTATATTGTGTGTGTATAGAAGGAAAATGTTTCAAAGAATCAGCATGTACCCAAGAAGTGGTGTGAAAGTGCCATTTTTAATAACAGCTAAGTCCATCATATTTTTTTACAAACAAGGTTCTAATACCTTTTACATTATTTTGTCTAAACCTTTTCTGAGTGGGCTGCACCCTGTGTTATTGAATCTTTTCAAGCATATCTTATACAGAAAAGGCCCCATGTGGAAAGTAGTGAACAGACACCTACAGCTGTTGCCACTAATGCGCCAGAGCATAGTTTTGTGAATTAATGGTTTGTAATGCTGTAAATAATATAGGTACAGAATAATATTTCTTTTCAAATGGCCGTACAATAATTTCATAAATGTGTTTAACTTGCAGCATAGTTTTGCAGGAGAAACTGTACACATTTCAGCTTCTTTGGCCTAAAGTTTAGCAACCCAGGGCTAAGAAGAGTGAAAAATAGACAGAGAGATGTTTTTGTATATCTGCTCAGCATCCAAATCTGTGAGAAGGCAGCCAGAACGCCCCTTGCTGATTCCACAACAAGCTTCGGCACTAGAGTAAGGAGCTCTTTTACAAAAGTGCATTGTAGTTTGCACCTAATGTCTCAAGAGCATGCAAAACCATGGTGTTAGGCGCAACGCCAACACGTTCACTGCCAGGGGTGTGGGAAGCATGTTCCTATTAGTTAACATACAGCATTGTCCTCCAACACGTGCCACATTAGCGTGGTGCACTTACCTCCACTTATTGAGGTGCTAGCAATTGCACCCATGCTAATTGGCCACCTTGCATTTAGTGGAGACATGCTGACTGAAAGGTGCTGTGCCCACCCACTCTCTACCCCAAACCCGCCCACTCTCTACCCCAAACCCGCCCACTCGCTGTCCTAATGCATTGTGGACAATTAGTGTAGAAATCTGGCCACACTATCATGGCCCTGTACTAGCTGTCAATGCTTTCACCGCATGCCAGAGCCCTTTAGTAAAAGGCCCCTTAAATGTTAATACTGTCGTGCTTTATTCTTCTGTTACAGCCCAGGAGGCCTGAAGGAAGAAGTGGGCCCACTTGCCAGCTGTTCCTGTATCTTCTGACGTGGACTTCTTCAACTCTAGGAGCTCGTTCAAAATTGTTATTTGCAGGTCCATAATTAGAAGTTCTGCCACTGGGAAGCAGTAAAGTCTATTCATGCTCTTACTACACTTACTGTATGGTAACGTTGTTTTCTATGCAGTAATTGTATGGGAAGATGCTTGGCACATCCCGAACAGTTGCCGTACAGACTTTGCAATTACTGCACTGTAATTTGGGCGCTTACCCCACGGTGAGGGTAATTTTATAACAGGGCACTTTGTGAAAGTGCTTTTCAATGCCCCTAATTAAGCCTATTTTATGAAGACAAAGAGGTGCCTACTTATCTTTATAAAATACAGGTATACTCGGCAGAAAACGTGCCTTCATTTAAGGCATGATCACTTATTCTACTCTTGGAGTTGGTGTAAATGAATGCCCTACATTTTGCAAGGGTGCAGATAAATTATTGCGTTTTAGTATTAATGTGTTCACTTGCTTGAATCAACCATGCTCCACCCAAATTCCACCCATGTGCGTGCCCACAGTGAAAGTACAGATCAGGAAAACAATTTGCCTACTTTTACACTGGGCAGTATTTTATAAGAGGTCATTTACAAGCTCATGTGGCCACTTATGCAGGTAAAGGACTAAAATACTGACATTTATATGTGTTGCTGCCTAAAATAGGAGCCTCATTAGAAAATTACTTCTAGTACGTGCAAAATAGGACCTCAGTTTAATACAAGACCCTTAATTCAAGTTTATAGGCTGCCCTGGAAAACTGACTCCCAAAATGAACACCCATCACAACTAGTTATCTCAAAAAAAACCCTTTATAATAATGTGTTCCTGTTCCTATACGTGGAACACATAGAAATGGAAATAAAGAAACATGTAAATGGCAAAATGGATAAATGAATTGTAACTTCCACTTTGTAAAACACAGGTTGAAGATTGTTTTTGGAGACTTCTGTGTATAGGCAGCTCAAATCGAGAGGGCAACTACCGGTGGATCAGGTCAAGTGGCATTTTAGATAGAACGTCACAGTTAGATTGGGGATGTCCGGGGCATAATGTGCCAAGGGACATCTGTCTCTGCCCACTTTTAGTAACATAGACTTCTCTGACGTGGACGTCCATGCAGGTGGTCACATACACACTCTCCTTAGGAAAGGGAGGGGCGCAGAAATCCATCTTAGGCAAGCCAGCAGAAAGGGATATATACCTGCAAATCAGATGGATTTGCAAAAAACAAAGTAAAGTGTATTAATACGTGAAAGGAACATCCAATGTAAGTCTAGCTTAGAAAGTAACGCTCACTGAAATATGTAGTCCGACTCGGAGGTAAGGGTCAAGTCTACATTAATGAAGGACAGACTAGATAGGCCATGTGATCTTTTTCTGTCGTCATGTTTCTATGTTTCTATGATATCCAGCAGAGCAGCAAGACATAAACATGAGCCCTCATGTCCTGTTAGTGTTCGTTCTGTACTTGTAAAATAAAGGGGCCATAAGTGGATCTCCTTCTCCACCCCCTCCAGATGACTGTCTGACAAAACAAGCATTTCTCTGGTGCCTGTTCATGCCTGGGACAGATATAACCTTGGCAGGGCTGTACCAAGCCATAAATTCGCCCTGTGCAACTTGCACATCGGGCGTGCCCTCTCCTTTCCCATCACAGGTTTGCCATTTACCCCATTCATCACCCCATCTTACCTCATATCCTGCTCCCCCTCATGCTGCCCGCCCCTGCCCCGCTGCTGCCGCTTTTAGCGTTGCCTTGGCAGTGGTGCTGGCAGCAGCAATATCCAATTGAAAAAAACCCATGAGTCTTTCCGACTCCGCGCTTACATGCAGGTCTGATCCCGCCCTCCTGTGATGTATGCATGTGTCAGAGAAGGGAGGAACCAGACCGGCTATTCAAATGCAGGTCTTTGCAACTCCGCGCTTGAATGGCTGGTCTGGTCCCTCACTCCTTTGTCGCGAGCATACGTCAGAGGAGGGCAGGATCAGGCCAACATGCAAGCGCGGAGTTGGAAAGACCCACGTTTTATTTTCAATAGATGTTGTTGCTGCCACTGCCACCATCAAGGCCACACCAAAAGTGGTGGCGGCGGGGCAAAAATAGGCAGCATGGGGGAGGGGGGACGAGGCCAACAGCCCCAAATGCAGCCCTATTTTTTTATGCCCTGTGTGGATGCAGTGCCCGCACAGGGCTAGCTATGGCCTTGAACCTTGGATGCGGTTTAGGATGTCCAGGATATTTCTGAGATTGGGTGAGGATGTCCAGATTCCTGGAATACCCCAAACATGCCTGCACCACCCCCCTGTTCTGACCTGGACATCCTCATGCTGGGGATGTCCACGGAACCGGCTTCTAAAATGGCTCTGGGGGGACATCTCTGTGCTTACGACATCTCTTTGGACATTTTGAGACGTCCAAAGCATGACTAGGGCTTCTCAAATAACTCCCTTACTCTCTATCACACAGGACGAAGAGGAGGAACATAATTGATATTTTTCTCTGCCCCAGAAAAAAAAGCTATGCTCCGGTTTATTGGCTGACCTGGCAAACATTGGTTGTTCCTTATAGAAAGCCAGTTTCATCTCAATCTAGTTTGACTTTCAGATGAAACCAGCTAGACTTAGCTGGTTTACGGAGTGCTTGTCACATGTGATATCATATGGAGACCCTAATCAAGGGATGTATGCAATAAAGTTCAGGACCTTTTGCGCATGCTAAAAATAACTTGCAATAGGAACTTTATGTGCATGTAAGAACAGTCCCACAAGATGTTAGCAACCTTACACTAAAATTAAATGTCCTCAAGAATAAATGAGGGAGAAAAATAAGCAATGAGTCTTTGCTGCGTTCAAACTTAATAGTATGTTATGCTCTCCGTAGCTGCTGCATGCTCTGAAATATGCTACATTTTCACAGGGCCCATTGACACAAAATCTCTTAGTGGTAATAGCCAAAAGGGAAAAGCCTGGTTAGCATGAGGACCATTCCTCTCTCTATAAGTTACAGCTCTGTATTGCTACCTGCCATCTTCAGGTTAGAAAAGCAACATTCAATGGATTTTTTTCTCCAGCCTGTTTTAATATTCGTCTTCTTGAATGGCTTTGCTAGAGGGGTATAAAATAGAACTAAATAACCTGCCTTGCATACAAAAGGTTGGTCATGGAGCTTTCAAAATAAAATGAAAGTGTTTCTGATTTGCTGTTGGGTATCATTTACAGCCCAGACCATTCGCAGAAAATTTATTTCAAGCCTTACTTATATGGCAAGTACTCTCTCTTTCACTCTCTGAAACCATTCCTCTTTTTGAAAGCACAAATGATAAAAATATTTGTTTAAAGGTGCCCTGCTAGGGGTTGCATGTCTTCTTTCCATCGTTTTCACAAAAGTCCTGAATTTATGAACTTATTACAAGAACAGAGTTCAAAGCAGTGGCAAGAACAGATTGCTTGTAAGAGCCGCCGAGGAATATGAAAACATATTCATTACTCTTACATCTGGTCTCCATATTCTCTTCAAAAGCGATACGTTAGAGAGATCCAGATCTGATCTCTCAGGAATCTGGCTAAACTGCAGCAGCCGCAATACCTTTCTTTAGCAGAATGCTACTGTACTGTGGATTCCTTCGGTAGCTGAAGGATTTCAGTAGAGAAGGATTTAGGCCGTCGGGTTTGGAATGCCAAAGTTCCTCAAGATGACTGAAACAAAGAACACACGTAAAAAAGAATGAAACGTGCTTATAGGATGATTTATGTGTTTTTGTTTTTTATTAATAATAACTTGCCAAATATTTTTATTGAGGCAACGTTTTACGAGAGGCTTAACCACCACTAATAAATAACAGAGCAAGAGTGGTGGGAATTATATGCAAGATGAATAAATGTCCCTGAAGTTACTAGCAAATCACCAAAATATACAAAATGTACATTTTATGATGTAAGCCGAGACTCCTCAAGCCTGCTGACTATTATTCGATGCTGGTCATCCATGTTGGCACAAAGGATACTACTAGATTCCTACCTGAGCGTATCAAAAATGATTTTGCGCCTCTGGAGAGAAGGTAAAGCAGTTAGGTGTGCAGGTGGTGTTGTCTTCGATTCTCTCTGCTGAGGATCAGGCCCAAGGCTGAGAGGTTCAGATCCTCGAGATGAATGCCTGGCTGTATGGATGATGTCAGAGTGTTTTGGCTTCCTGGATTATGGCATTATTTTCCAAAGACTGCTGAGCAGAGATGGTGTGCATCTATCGAAGAAGGGGAGAAGTGTCTTCCGCAACAGACCGGGCTAATATATCGAGGAGGACTTTAAACTAGGATCTTTGGGGGTGGGTGAACAAAGTCCCTAAGCAAGTAAAAACCCTCAGGTAAGCAAAACATTATAAAGTAGTATAGAAAATTGAAAAAGGGCAACATTTGGAGAGCTGTGTATCCTAATGTCCATTCTATGTGTAATAAGGTTCTAGATTTAGAAGTTGTAATGGGAAAGGCTAACTTGGATATAGTGCCACTCACGGAGACATGGTACATGGAAAACAATGACTGGGTCATAGATATACCAGGCTATAATCTATTCAGGAAAGACAGGATTGGAAGAACTGGAAGGATTGGAAGAAAAGGGAGGAAGAGTGGCACTATATGTAAATAATATTAAAGCCACAGAACTGCAGGGCTTTTGAGGGAAGGAACAAACACTGTAGGTTAGTCTGGAAGGAGAGAATGGAAAATCTATTTACAATGGTGTCACATAAAGATCTTCCTCGCAGGCAGAAGAAAAATATAGAGATTTAATGGAAGACATTCACAATATTGCTATGAAAGGGGATGTACTATTGGTTGTAGAGTTCAATTAGCCAGATGTTGCTTGAGATATTGCTCCTGCCGTGTCATCTAGAAGTGCGGAGATCCTGGATTCTCTACAGGGAGTACCATTCCAGCAACTGGTAATGGAATGCATGTAGGTGGGGACGATACCAGACTTGATGGTTACAAAGGGAGGGAGTGTTTCTAATGTCATAGTGGGTGATCATTTAATGTGCAGTGATCACTGGATGGTGAGTTTCTCTATTAGGATGTGGGTGGAGAATGATGGTTTATTCAAAAGTGAGAGTCGTAGACTTTAGCAAAACTAACTTTCTAAAGATGAGGGAAAACCTCAAAGAGTATTTAGCTGAATATGAACATCTGGGATAAGTAGAATAACGGCGGGAAAAACGGAAACGAAATATTTTAAGAGCAACAACGTTTTTGTTAGGCAAGTGGTTGGGGCAAGTTGCCTCAGGCCGGAGGGCTGGGGGTTCGAATCCCACTGGAGGACAGCAACCTCGGGCTGGAGAGGCTGGGGTTTCTAGTCCCACAGGTGCTCCTTGTGACTTTGGGCAAGCCACTTAACTCTCTGTTGCCTCAGGTACATAACATACTGTAGATTGTGAGCCCTTCGGGGACAAGGGAAATATATACCATACCTGAATGTACACCACTTTCACCCAGTGAAAAGCGGCCTATAAACATTGCTAAATAAATACATAAATAAATAAAAGTAAGAGGAAAAAGAGACCACTATGGTTTGTAAAAGAAGTATCTGAAAAGGTAAAGAAAGAGAGATTAGCCTTCATAAACTACATATAAGAGAAAGAGAAAGACAGAGAACAATATCTGGAGAAGGTAAAGTGGTCAGGAATGCAAAGATGCTCATCTTAAAAAATAGCCAATACAGCAAAGCATGAGGTAAAGACATTATTTTAGGTTTGTTAGGGACAGGAGGAAGTGCAGTGGTGGCATTGTGAGACTCAAGGGTGAAGGGAAGGAACACAGAGGTTGATGAGAATGAAGAAGAATTGTTTACCAAGTGTTTCTGTCCGTCCTCACAGATAAAGGGTGGGAATAGGACCTTAGAAAACAAACACAAACAGGAATGGAAGTGAATTAGAATTCAAACTATTTTCAGAAAACTGCATTCATGAGGAGCTAAAAGTGGACAAAGCGATGGAACCTGATGGGATTCATCTGAGGGTATTGAAGGAACTTAGGGAAGTACTAGAGGCTCCTCTGGTTGACCTTTTCAGTGCTTCTTTAGAATCGAGACTGATCCTTCAGGAGTGGAAATGTTGAATGTGGTTCCTGTCCACAAAAGCAGAAGTAAGGAAGAGGTTGATAACTAGAGAGCAGTTAGTTTGACTTAAATTAATGGAAACGCTACTTAAGCAGAGAATGGTGTGTTATCCAAGGGACTTAACTAGAGGTAGGTCTTGTCAGACAAATCTGATTGACTTCTTTGACTAATGAATTGGATCAAGGAGGAGCACTAGATGTGTATGGGGGGGGGGAGTGGGGGAGGAATTGGATTTAGCTCATGCCTTTCTCAGAAGTTCAAAGTGAGTTACATTCAGATACAGTAGGTATTTTCCCATTGCCAGATGGTTTACAGTCTAAGGAGCCCTTTCACTAAAGTGTGCTAAGCAGTTAACATGTGTTTTCATGTGTGGTAACTGTGTGTGAGGGTATGACAGTTACCATGTACTAACAGCCAATCGTGTATTGGGGTATTGAATGGGGTGGGGAGTGGATGTGGTGAGCACGTTGCAATTTTGCAGTTAGCATGGGTGCACCTAACGTCACCTCAATAGGTATAGTTAGGAGCACGCACCGTAAATGCGCTGTGTGCTAGAGTATGCTTCCATGTCTTAACTGTTGGGAATATGCAAACTTAGGGGTTCCTTTTTGGTTTATGGTTTATTTGTACTTGATATACAACCTTTATGCAGGCACGCAAGGCAGTTTACAGCAAAAATAGTCAATTAAAACCAGAAAAGAATGCCATATTAAATATAAAGCAAAGGAAAGAGGGGAGAAAGAAAAGGGGGAGGGGAGAAGACATCACAATAGGTTGAGGGTCAGCTAGAGACCAGGTAAGCGCGCTCTTTTACTAAAGTGCATTAGGATTTTGCATTTAACATGCTTTTTGCAGTTTAACTAAGGTGCATTGACTGCAAGGCCTCCGCGGTAACTGTTTTTTGGCATATTTCCCGGCAGTTAGCATGCAGATGCCTTGCACTCAACACACTTCAGCTTTAGTGCTGAACACATGTTATGTGCAAAACCTAATGCACTTTAGTAAAAGGGCCCCTAAATTTGCACCTGAGGCCTCTTTATGGACAATACCAAAACCTGCAACAGGGTAGACACACTGGAAGGTGTGGATAACGTGAGGATAAATCTAGCAAAGCCTAAAGAATGGTCAAGAATTTGGCAGCTACTAAAATAGCTAATGTTCTTTGTCATAATGCCTATGGGGATAGACTTAAAGATCTCAAAATGTATACTTTAGAGGAAAGCTGTGAAAACGGAGATATGATAGAGACATTTAAATACTTCTATGGTATAAATGGACACGAAGTGTCCCTCTTCCAGATGAAAGGAAGCTCTGGAATGAGAGGTCACAGGACGAAGGTGAAAGGACATAGTCTCAGGAGTAATTTCTTTAGGTAAAAACATAATAACATAGTATATGACGGCAGATAAAGACCAGTATGGTCCATCTAGTCTGCCCAGCAAGGCAGCAAGCGTAGTTGCACATGCCGCTCCGTGTAGGTCACCCTTATTTGTTTAGATAGAAGAGATAGTTATGCTTATTTTGATTTTCTCCTGTTGTCCACAGCGTCTGTCTCATGCCATTTTGAATTCCGTCACTGTGTTTGCCCCCACCGCTTCCATCGGGAGGACATTCCAAGCATCCACCACCCTTTCAGTGAAGAAGTATCTCCTGACGTTGCCTCTCCGTTTACCCCCCTGCAGTTTCATGGTATGCCCTCTAGTAAACGGTGGTGGGTACATGCAACAGCCTCGCAGTGGAGTTAGTGGAGGTAAGAACTGTATCTCAGTTCAAGCAATCATGGGACAAGTCAGAGGATCTGTGAGGAAGAGGAAAAAAATATCATAGAAATTAATCGTTTTTATGGATGGGCAGACTGGATAGGCCATATGGTCTTTATCTGCTGTCATTTTCTATGTTTCTATGTCCAAAGGGGCCTGTTTATTAAAATGTGTTAAGCAGTTAGCACACAAACATGATAACTGTTACTGCACAGGCCTAACAGCTAGTGCACACTAATTTGTATGCTAACTGCATGCCTTGTGGGGCAGGAACTGGGTGGGTTATGGGCGGAGAATGGGCATGGACTGTACCTAGTTAGGACATGGTATTTTACCGCATGCTCTCATGGCTGCCAATATTTATTCATTTATCAAAATTTATTACCCACCTATCTAAAAGTGTAGGCAACTTGCAAGCAACATATATAATAGAATAAAAAATACAATAAATAAAAAAGAACAAAATGGCATAAAAACATAACAACATAATATAAAACAAATACTCACAATGCCTCAGTATCTATAAACTTCATAATGTACAGGACCATGTCACTCAGTTTCAAAAGCCTGCTTAAAAAATAGGCTTTCAACTGTTTACAAAAAGGCAAATAATATTAGATTATCCTCAGTTCAGCTGGTAAATTATTCCACAAGGAGACCCCAGCTATAGAAAAAACTGTCACCTGCAGCTCATCCAAGTATACCTGTTTAACTACCACCTTCGGACTTAAAGGCCTGGTCAGACTGATAGTGTACTGTAGACAGTTACTGAGGTCCACTGTTAGAAGAACTTCAAACTCTCAGTCAGCATTGTGAACCTACCCTCAATCCCTTGACCCCCCCTGGCACTTACTGGGGTATATACTGGAGGTGAGGAGTGGTCTAGTGGTTAGGACAAGGTACTTCAGGTCGGAGGGCTGGGGGTTCAAGTCCCACCCGGGGACAGCAATCTCAGGCCGGAGGGACTGGGATTTCTAGTCCTACAGGCGCTCCTTGTGGTCATGGGCAAGCCACTTAACCCTCCATTGCCCATGTTCCCTGTAAGTATGAATGTGTGTGTCTCTCATCCCCTCATGTTAAATGTATCCCCCAATTGACCGCTTTGACCCAGTGAAAAGCAGGATATAAATACAGCTAAATAAATAAATAAGTATATCTGGTGGGTTACTGAAGATGTAGGAGTGATCCCCAGACGCTCATGTCCCATCGCTGACCTCTAGTGTTAGTAGGATCAGCGGTGGGAAGGGTCTGGTGCCTCAATAAGACATGAGAGGGTGTTCAGGTGCCTCTTTGGGGGGCTGGGTATTTCTGGGGGACTGGGAGGGGATTGTGTACCTTCCTGGGAGGCAGGGGTGTTGGGTGCCTCAATGGGGAGAGGAGGAGGATCTGGATCCTGATCACCAGGAATCAGGTTTATTTTTCAGAATTGTACCTTGGTAACAGCATTGGCAGATAGCGTGGATGCATTTACCGTACTGCTGGGCAGATGCTGGCCACACCTCTAACAGGTACCATACAGGCTTTGCATTTACTGCATGTGAATTTGCACCCTTGAAATGCAGTAAGTGCAAAAATGTACCACATTTTAATAAACAAGCTCTTTAATGATTTTAGATTAGTTCCTAGTGGACAACTCTTCACCATGAGAGACAGGGACTAACTGCACCACTAGCCTCAGTGGAAAGGCCAGAAACTGTAAAGGCATGGGAACAATTACCCTCGCATGCTCAGAGAAGAACCCTCCGGAGCAGGCCTGGAGCACACTGACAGGACACTGAGGAAAGCATGTCCTGTCATTTCAGTAGCTGTTCTATGGGTAAACGGAGATTTTCACTTTCTAGCTCCATTTACGCTGCACCTCTTACTATATCTCAACTAATTAGAATTAGATTCAATTACCTTGAAAAAGAAAGTGCAAATCACATCACGAATAATAGCAACCGTGATTCAGTTGCGTATTAGGGGTGGTCGTACCTAATCCCAGGTCTCTGTATTTTCTGTGCACTTTGGGGCTAATGTTACTGTAAATGCAAGCATCCTCCGTGTTTCTATACCTCCATGTAGGATGCAATACAGAGTTGCATCGTTTAATCGAATGAAGGCCTCATTCCATCAAGTTTGAGTTTGTCAGCACATCTGGGGTATAAAAGAATCTTTTGTATTATGCAGGGGCTGAAATTCTTCTTGTTTTAATGTGTAGATATTTATCAAGGGGATATGCGCGGCTAAAAAAAAAAGGATCGTTTATGCAAATGCAATGTGTGCCTTTGAGTCAATGCTGACTCCTGGTGACGGAGAAGCTCCTGGGTCTTCTTGGCAGTGTGACCGGAAGTAGATTGCCAGGCCTTTCTTCCAAGGCAATGCAGTCTTGCCCAAGGCCATGTGTGCTAGTGGGAATTGAATAAATTTGATCATACAGAGGAGGAGTAGCCTAATGGTTAGCTCACTGGCTTGTTAACCAAGCTACCAGTGTTTGTTCCCACTAGCACACATTGTTTGTGAAATTTCACAGATTTTCCTGTGGGTTTTTTTTCATGCTTTTTTCACACATTCCTTTTAAATGTGTGTGTAGTACGTATGCAAGTTAAAACATTCTTAAACATGCAAATCAATTATACTCATGCTAATTTGTAGGTATGCATGTACACAAACAATTTGCGTACCCCAAATTTTTTTAGGCACCCAAACAAACTAATTGTATACTGACAAATGCACATCCCTAATTTATAGTTGCATCTCTGTTTTCTTATTTTTCTGAATTTAAATTTAGACCTCATAAAGTGGGGATTACTCTTGTCCGTGTCCAGGGAAGCTTTAGGGTAGGCCTAGTGGCCTTCAGAGGGGTCTTGAAGGGAGAGGTTGTAAATTGGGGTCCAGGGGGTGAGGGCCATAAAGAGGGGCCTTGGCATGTGGATTCAGAGGGGGCAGTATGCATGTTTTATGGGGGTATTTTCAGGGGGGGGGGCCGCTAATTCTTTTCTAAGGCCAGGAGAGGAGACCCCTGGACCGTGGTTTTCTATTACAAGTGCCGGCCCCTTGAAGGATGCAACTGACAACATCAGGCTGCATCGACCAGGAAAAATGATGCCAGCTTTTAGCTGATGTTAATTTTCCCTTAGAATAATGCAGCTTGAGAAGTTCAATGAGAGCTGCAATATTCCTTTCCCATGAGACTCACTGACTTGTGGTACTAAGTACTGCAGTTTAGTGACTCCCACAGTGTATTAAGCTGCAGTAAAACCCAAGAAGGTATGTCCAGTGATGGTGTCTAGCACTTGGATAGTGGCTAGTTGTCACCACTGAACTTTGAACTCAACTAGTCAATGCCAGGGCCATATGTGACCACCTGCACTGAACATCTGGGTCGGCTAGATAGCACCACAGCTAAGTAGGCAATGGCGATATTCAGCTCCTGCCCAGCTAGCTACGGAGGCCTTTGCAGGGCCTAACGTTGGCCACCATTGGATAACTGGCTAACTGCTGAATATCGCTGCTAGCCAGTTATCCCCAGGCGCTGCCTCTGCTCTCCCCTCGGGATGCCCCAGTGCATCAGGGCATTTAGTAGCAGCACCCAGGAATATTTTGGTTGCAGCAATTAACACGGTTAGTGGCTCTGCTATCTGCATTAATCACTAGGAATATCAGCCCCCAAGATTTCACTGCTATTAATAGCTATGTGTGAAAGTGTAAGGACTTTGGCTTTAGGGGAGGAGTGGCCTAGTGGTCTTGGACAAGCCACTTAACCCCCCATTGCCCATGTTCCATATTAGTGTGTGTCTCATATCCCCTCGTGTTAAATGTATCCCCCAATTGTGTTGTGACCACTTTGATTGAAGGATAAGGTGGCATACAAAACTGTCTAAATAAATAAATGTCGCTCACACCTTTTTCCAGTAGCAGCTCGCGGTGTGTTACATTCAGGAACAGTAGGTCTTTTCCTGTCCCCAGCGGATTTACAGTCTGAGGTTGCACCTGAGGCAATGGAGGGTTAAGTAATTTTGGGCAAGTCACAAGGAGCAGCAATAGGATCTGAGCAATGGCTCTAACCATTAGGTGACTCTTCCACTCTGAAAGATTAGCTTGCTAGCACTTACCTGGAAAACTTCACAGAATGCTGAACTTCCAGCCTCTTTGTGTGCTTCCAGGAATTTGGCTTGTTTTAGCACACACTGAACCTTTTGCAAAGAAAAGCTGCACTTTAGTACATCCGCCTCTGCCTCGTCTGCTCAGTTGGCAGCATTTTTCTCTTTGGCATAAACGGCTAATAAGGTAGAGGGTGATAAAATCTATAGAGCTAGATGCTCAAAAGGGTTTTTCCCATTTCGTATCATGACATAACAGCACCTTTCCTATTGACAGGAGCGCAGGTCTCCGGTACAACTCTGCGGGAATGTTGCCCAAAAGGTTGTTGTGCCTTTGGCATCATTGGTCTATTTATTTTCCTGCAGTAGGTCAACGGAAGCATTAGGTCCATACACTAGTGCTACTATATTTCTATACCCCTTCTCAATGCACACGGCACTGTAGATCCTTCATTACATTATCTCCAGTATTCTTATATTACTCTTCTAGCTATTGTACATCACTAAATCCCGAGCCTTAGAGGGAATAGAACATTGCTCTTGGCAACTGTATCTGTGTCTATATCAATTTATTTATCAGGCTTGAATAAATCATTGGATTTCACTCTAGAAACAAAGGGTTTAATGTCAGATAAAGACGGCGAATCTCATGCAGGCTATGCCGTACGTGGCGAGAGACTATGGGAAAAAAGTGTAAAGGAGAAATAAACGAGGGCATTGCAAATATTGTCAGAATAAACACATTGCTTTTTCATTCAGTCTCAGGGCTCTGCGGACAGACAGTGAGATGATGAAATAGCAAGGCACTGCGACAGATATTTCCCTGCTGTACACAGAGCATAGGGAAGGTTTACTCTTTGTGCCCAGGCACAGGAAACCAGCACGAACGCTAACGTGACACTTGACCAACGTTGGGCATCACACAAGCATAAAAAGGAAGTTGTTCTGAACCGGAGGAGAGAAAACCATTTGGTAAAGAGGGGCAGTTTCCACTTATCAAGTAAAGGATGCCGGAAAAGAAAATGTTAGAGATCAAAAATGAACTTTTGCTATTATTTCGATATTTGATGATTTCATAGTATTGATGGACTTTATTTTTTTATTGTATTATTCTGTGAAACAAAGAACATCAAAAGGTTAATTTGCTAACACTTAGCAGGCCACTGTTGGGGTAACTTTACTTATAGGGAAGGTAATTTTCGAAGGCATTTCTGGGAGTTAATCAGTGCTTTATATACAGAAATGGCTGGTTACCAAACCTCCCCCTCATATGCTGGTAAGCTTTTGCAGGTACAGCCTGAATGGGAACAGTTTTATAAAGCATTTTCACTGTGGGAAATGGCCCTTATGAAATTGTGGGGTAGTATACATGCGTTAAATAAATGCAGCAAAAGATTGTGCCTACTTTTACATGATCTGCATGTACGGCATTCCCAGAGGGAGGAGAGTAGCTGTGGGGAAGTTGAGGCAGATTTGAGATGGCCATAGGTAATATATAGAATGCACACACACATACAGTACATGGAGCTTAATTTTATGAAGCATTTTTCTCGTATCTATATGCCTGCGTTTTACATGACCTGACTGTAGATATGTTCGGTGGAGAAGTTTGGGTGGCGTGTATTAAATATCAGTGTGCATGTGCAGTTTGTGTGTGAACATTTACAGTGGCTTCATTTTAGGAGCTAGCAAAGTAGTCAAGAAGGCAAAGATTCAAAAGGAGGAGGAAATAGCCAATGCAATAAAATGGGGGGATAAGACATTTTTCAGATATATTAGTGAGAAGAGGAAGGGCAAAAGTGGTATTGTCAGACTCAAGGGTGCAGGGGGGGAATATGTAGAAGCTGATAAGGATAAGCGGAATTGCTTAACAAATATTTTTGTTCTGTGTTCACAGATGAAGAACCAGGAGCAGGACCTCAGAAAACACCCACAAATAAGAACAGAAGCGAGGGACATCTTGAACAATTTTCAGAAGACTGTGTTTGTGAGAAACTAGCTCAACTTAAAGTAGACAAAGCGATGGGACCGGATGGGATACACCCTAGAATACTGAGGGAACTTGGGGACGTTCTAGCAACTCCATTGACTGACCTTTTTAATGCCTCGTTGAAGTCATGAGTGGTGCCAAAGGACTGGAGAGAGGCTCATGTGGTGCCTTTACACAAAAGCGGAAGTAAGGATGTGGTTGAAAACTACAGGCCGGTTAGTTTAACTTCGGTGGTGAGTAAATTATTGGAAACGCTGCTGAAAGAGAAAATAGTGAGGTTTCTGGAGTCCAGCGGATTACAGGATCCGAGGCAGCATGGATTCACCAGAGGCAGGTCTTTTCAGACAAATCTGATTGATTTCTTTGACTGGGTGACCAGGGAGATGGACCGAGGGAGAGCTCTAGATGTGGTGTATTTAGATTTCAGTAAAGCCTTTGACACTGTTCCTCACAGGCGACTTATAAACAAACTGAGCACCCTAGGGATGGACCCTAAAGTTACTGCTTGGGTTAGAAATTAGTTGGGTGGGAGGCGACAAAGAGTACAAGTAAATGGAGCTCACTCTGAGGAGAAGGATGTTACCAGTGGTGTGCCCCAGGGATCTGTCCTTGGTCCGATTCTTTTTAACATCTTTGTTAGTGATATAGTGGAACGGCTGTCGGGTAAGGTTTGCCTCTTTGCAGATGATACCAAAATCTGCAATAGAGTAGACACCCAGGAAGGTGTAGATAACATGAGGAGGGATCTAGCTAAGCTTGAAGAATGGTCTAGAATTTGGCAGCTGGGATTTAATGTTAAAAAATGTAAGGTCATGCATTTGGGCTGCAGCAATCCAAGGGAGCAATACAGTATAGGAGGTGAAGTACTTTTGTCCACTAAAGAAGAGCGGGACCTAGGCGTGGTTGTGTCTGATGATCTTAAAGTAGCTAAACAGGTAGAAAAGGCGACAGCAAAAGCTAGAAGGATGCTTGGGTGCATATGGAGAGGAATGGCTAGCAGAAAAAAGGAGGTGATAATGCCTCTGTATAAGTCTTTGGTGCGACCTCATTTGGAGTATGGTGTGCAATTCTGGAGACCGCACCTTCAAAAGGATGTGAACAGGATGGAGTCGGTGCAGAGGGTTGCTACTAAAATGATTAATGGGCTTCATTATAAAGCATATGAGGACAGACTTAAGGATCTTAATATGTACACCTTAGAGGAAAGGTGGGATAGAGGTGATATGATTGAGATGTTTAAATACCTCCGTGGCATAAATGTTCAGGGAGAGAGCCTCTTTCAATTGAAAGCAAGTTCTGCTACGAGGGGATATGGGATGAGGGTGAAGGGAGAAAGATTCAGGAGTGATATGTGGAAATATTTCTTTACAGAAAGAGTAGTGGATCCATGGAATAGTCTCCCAGTGGAGGTGGTAGAGATGAGGACACTAACTGAATTCAAAAAAGCATGGGACCAATACAGAGGATCTCTAAAGGTAAAAAGTGGACTGTTGTAGTTGTTGTTATGGAAGGACAGACTAGATAGGCCATGTGGTCTTTTTCTGTCATCATGTTTCTATGTAACCGAGGAGGTGTGGCCGTCAGAGACATCCATAGGTATGTCACGGAAATGGGCACGATCGGGAATGTGCAGCTGTCCAGAAAACGGTGAGCACAGGGACATCTAAAACCATTTCAGCACCTACCCCATGTCCCGTAATATTAGCAGGGACGGGATTCTCCACTTCATTCTATGGCCCGTGCCTGCACCCGTGTGTGACTCGCTCTGAATACGTGCATGGACCGGCTGAACAGCATGTTGGATGTGTAGTGCCGGATCCTGCAGATGCGGAATTAGGACTGAATCACGCCATGTCCGATTTAAACTGGCCTTTATGGAATCTGCCTCCATGTGTCTTCATAAACCTGGAACCTTTGTGGCCTGTTCAAAGCATGGGAGATGTACAGCATAGGTATCTCATTATAGAATCACTCTCACAGAGTACACTTAGGTGTTTACGCCTTCTTAGTAGCAGGTATAACGTTGAGAGACTTTGCGCACTACTGAGGATCACTGTCCAAGTCTATTTGATAAAGACACATGGGAGCCAATTTGCTTCTTAAAAAAAAATCTTTACAAAATCCCAACCACCTTCTTATCTACTTATATGTATCTCTCCATTTGTAAAAAGACTTCTTTGCCGGATTTCACTATTGGTGTTACATAGCCATAAACGCTAGCACCACCCCCCAAGGGAGTACTTCTTACTTCCTATAGAAGGGGGATATTCAAAGGCAGTTACCCAGCTTACAGACTTGTGAACCTTGTAAATGCCGCTTAGGGGGGTATCCAGTGGCGCTTACACAGTTAATGCCACTGAATATCCCCGAGTAACGTCGCTACACACCCCATTGCAAACTGTGTGACGTCGGGGCGTGTCATGGGTGTTCCAGGGTGGAGCAGAGGCGACACTTGTCGCTATCTGGGCAGCGGTGATATTGAACTGCTGCCCGATAACGATAGGTGCGGCAAAAGCTCATTTAACTTTACCTGTGAGAGCTAACTGGGCGGCGGCTCAATACTGTTGCTGCTCGGTTAGCTTCTGCACTGTGTGGTGCCATGCGGCAGACCCAGATACTCAATGCTGGTGGCCGGATAAGGACTTGGCATCGACTATCCAAGGCTAAGGTTCAGCCGCAACAGCTGCACTGTAGAAGAAATAGCCGCCACTGCTGAACATCCCCCCATAGTTACTAAGTCCCAGTGTGTTAAAAACTTCATGCAAATACTTCATGTGCCAAAAAAATTAATTTCAAACAAACAGCTGTTTCAAGGAAACCACATTAACTTGATCATCTTCATGTCTGAACTGTTCTGAAAGCAAATGTCTTGTCATAGAACATAGCTACTATTCATGGCAATTTCCAATGGCGTCCTCACCTGCCTTCACTTCCAGCCTTTCAAAACATGCTGCATGGTTTGACTGGTATGTGGAATATGGAGATCTTTGTCTGTTTGGAATAAACTGGTAGTCCGTATTGGGGCGGAGACTGGTTGGGACATAGGAGCTCCTAGTGCGTTGCAATTAGCATGGGCATTAGTGACCTATGCTATAGAAACATAGAAACCTAGAAATATGATGACAGAAAAAGACCACATGGCCTATCTAGTCTGTCCTTCCATATCAACAACTACAAAAGTCCCCTTTTTACCTTTAGAGATCCTCTGTGTTTGTCCCATGCTTTTTTGAATTCAGTTACTGTCCTCATCTCTACCACCTCCACTGGCAGACTATTCCACAGATCCACTACTCTTTCCATAAAGAAATATTTCCGCATATCACTCCTGAATCTATCTCCCTTCACCCTCATCCCATGTCCCCTCGTAGCAGAACTTGCTTTCAATTGAAAGAGGCTCTCTCCCTGAACATTTATGCCACGGAGGTATTTAAACATCTCAATCATATCACCTCTATCCCACCTTTCCTCTAAGGTGTACATATTAAGATCCTTCAGTCTGTCCTCATATGCTTTATAATGGAGACCACTAATCATTTTCGTAGCCACCCCCTGCACCGACTCCATCCTGATCACATCCTTTTGAAGGTGCAGAATCCAGAATTGCACACTATACTCCAAATGAGGTCGCACCAAAGACTTATACAGAGGCATTATCACCTCCTTTTTTCTGCTAGCCATTCCTCTCCGTATGCACCCAAGCATCCTTTTAGCTTTTGCCATCACCTTTTCTACCTGTTTAGCTACTTTAAGATCATCAGACACAACCACGCCTAGGTCCTGCTCTTGTTTAGTGGACAAAAGTACTTCACCCCCTATACTATATTGCTCCCTTGGATTGCTGCAGCCCAAATGCATGACCTTACATTTTTTAACATTAAATCCCAGCTGCCAAATTCTAGACCATTCTTCAAGCTTAGCTAGATCCCTCCTCATGTTATCTACACCTTCCTGGGTGTCTACTCTATTGCAGATTTTGGTATCATCCGCAAAGAGGCAAACCTTACCCGAAAGCCCTTCCGCTATATCACTAACAAAGATGTTAAATAGAATCGGACCAAGGACAGATCCCTGGGGCACACCACTGGTAACATCCTTCTCCTCAGAGTGAGCTCCATTTACTTGTACTCTTTGTCGCCTCCCTCCCAACCAATTTCTAACCCAAGCAGTAACTTTAGGGTCCATCCCTAGGGTGCTCAGTTTGTTTATAAGTCGCCTGTGAGGAACAGTGTCAAAGGCTTTACTGAAATCTAAATACACCACATCTAGAGCTCTCCCTCAGTCCAACTCCCTGGTCACCCAGTCAAAGAAATCAATCAGATTTGTCTGACAAGACCTGCCTCTGGTGAATCCATGCTGCCTCGGATCCTGTAATCTGTTGGACTCCAGAAACCTCACTATTTTCTCTTTCAGCAGTGTTTCCAATAATTTACTCACCACCGAAGTTAAAATAACCGGCCTGTATTTTTCAACCAAATCCTTACTTCCGCTTTTGTGTAAAGGCACCACATGAGCCTCTCTCCAGTCCTTTGGCACCACTCCTGACTCCAACGAGGCATTGAAAAGGTCAGTCAGTGGAGCTGCTAGAATGTCCCCATGTTCCCTCAGTATTCTAGGGTATATCCCATCCGGTCCCATCGCTTTGTCTACTTTAAGTTGAGGTAGTTTCTGAAAATTGTTCAAGATGTCCCTCGCTTCTGTTCCTCTTTGTGGGTGTTTTCTGAGGTCCTGCTCCTGGTTCTTCATCTGTGAACACAGAACAAAAATATTTGTTAAGCAATTCCGCTTTATCCTTATCAGATTCTACATATTCCCCCCCCCCCTGCACCCTTGAGTCTGACAATACCACTTTTGCTCTTCGTCTTCTCACTAATATATCTAAAAAATGTCTTATCCCCCATTTTATTGCATTGGCTATTACCTCCTCCTTTTCAATCTTTGCCTTCTTGACTGCTTTGCTAGCTTCTCTAAGTTTTTCCAAATACAGATGCCGTGCTTGACACAGGTAGCAATGGGTTATACATGTACTTTTGATTATTCAAGTATACAATATGCATGCAGTTTAACAAAAAAATGTGTGCACCCCAAGGAGCATGTCTAAATGTATGTTCATAGTTTCCATGGATAATTTTCAAAGCAGAAATATGCACTTTCACTTTAGAAGCCCATCAGAGCCTACAGAAAGAAACATACAATCTTCAACTGTATGAGAAGTTATAAACTTACCCCCTAAGATTTTAGGTTGATATAACTTACATACGGGACACTTCGTATTGTAGAAGACTATTACCTTCTGAAAATTACTGCATGAGAGATACTCATTATGTAGTCCCCAATTCAAAAAACAGAGCTAGCACAGGTGCAACTATCGCCTGCCTCTAACCAGGCAGTGGTTGCACCCGTCTTGCTAGTGCATTCTGAACATGTCGTTCCTACGCAAGGGCAGAAGCAGGGCAAACGCATAAGAAAAAGTAGGGCAAATAAATGCCATTAAAGGAATACTTAGGCACCTGTCTAGGGCACATGTTTTGAGGTGCTGCATAGTGTAGTTACTATGGCAGTGGACCACAACAGCTTGAGAAACAAAAAAACAGGGTCTGCAGGTCAGGAGTGCCTTGCCAGGACAGTGGGCAAACAACCAAAATCACATCAACAGCTGTCTTGACATATGCACAGGATTGATGTCAGAGGGCTGCTGGTGTTATGTGTCATGGCGGCAGGGGCGGCCCAAGGGGGGTGCGGGGCCATGTGCGGAGACTCGGTGCGGGGCCTCATTTGCATAAGGGGCCTCATTTGCATAAATATTTGCATAATGTTACCATACACTAACTTTTAGTATACATGCCTCTTCATGAGTGTATGGATTAAAAAAGACAAAGATTTCTACATTACTATAATCCAGTGCCAACCGCCAGGCACATTAGGAACTACTACAAACACTGCCCATTTAGAACCCATAGCAAACCCACCGTATCCCAACAGCACTACCAGGACTCATAAAGCACCATACACTACCTATCAAAAGGCAACACTGCAAATATTAAACCAATACATTTCAGAGAATAACAATACATGACCTACTGGGGAAAGAGAACAAGTGACAATGTCAAATAGGAATTACATAAACAGAATACCTCAGCTCAGTTACACATGCAGAACATAGACTATCACCAAACAAGGAATCACAATTTAAAAACAGGAAGACAATAATTAAACTGGGAACCCTAAAAGCCAAACTTGGAATGTACAACAACAATGTAGAAATAAAACTATAAATTAATTTCCTCTTGTACTAAACAAAGCACAGACATTAATGATGCACATTTCCCAGAGCTGACATATTCCAGTTAATAAATTCAAAATAAAGAGATATCTTTGTACCTTTTGTGCATTTTTTTTTTCAGTTGCAATTGTTCCAGCCACTTTCTTCTGGTTTATTTGTGTCTTCTGCTATCTCTCCATCGTCTGCTGTCCATTTGTCCTTTCTTCTCTTCTAGTTTTTTCCATTCTCTCTCTACATCTGCTTTAACATAATAATCTTTCTCCTTTTGCTCTTTCCTCATTCCTATTTCATCCACTCAAATTTTACCCCTCCATCCTCAATCCCCACTTAGTCTCCCAATACCCGGCCAATTGTACATTTTTCTTCCCTCCCACACAAAATATTTTTACCCTCTCCATTTCATTCTCCCAGCCCCATCCCCTTCTAATCTCCCCCAACATCAGCTCCCTTTTAGTTCCAGCCCCACCCAGTATCCGCTCCCTTCTAGTCCCCACATCAGCCCATTTCCAGTCCTAGCTCCCCCATCCATTTCCAGTCCTATCCGAGTCCCTTCATCAGCTCATTTCCAATACCAGCCTCCCATCAGCCCATTTCTAGTCCTTTCCTAGCCCCACCATCAGCCCATGTTAAATCCTAGCTCCCCTCCACTCAGCCCATTTCTAAACCAAGCCCCCCATGAGCCTACTTCCAGTTCTAGCCCCTCCATGAGTCCATTTCAATCCAAGCCCCCACCACAGCCCATTTCCAATCTTAGCTCCCCCCAACACCCAATTCTCAGTTCTATCCTAGCCCATCCATCAGCCCAGTTCCTGTCCTAGCTCCCTCCCCTAAGAGCCCATTCCAAGCCCCCCTTCCCATCAGCTATTTGCAGTTCAAGCCCCCTTCCACTCAGCCCATTTCCATTCCAAGTCCCCCTCCCCATCAGCTATTTGCAGTTCAAGCCCCCCACTTCCCCTCAGCCCATTTCCATTCCAAGCCCCGTCCCCATCAGCTATTTGCAGTTCAAGCCCCCCACTTCCCCTCAGCCCATTTCCATTCCAAGCCCCATCCCCAACAGCTATTTGCAGTTCAAGCCCCCTTCCACTCAGCCCATTTCCAGTCCTAGCAACCCCCCCAACCCATTACCAGTCCTAGCCCCCCATAGCCCACTCCCAGTCCTAATCCCACCAGCCCATTTCCAGTCCTAATCCCCCATCACCCAATTTTCAGTTTAAGCCCCCCCCCATAGCCCATTACCAGTCCTAACCTCCCCATCAGCCCACTCCCAGTCCTAATCCCCCATCACTCAATTTTTAGTTTAAGCCCTCCCATAGCCCATTACCAGTCCTAACCCCCCATCAACCCACTTCCAGTCCTAATCCCACCAGCCCATTTCCAGTCCTAATCCCCCATCACCCAATTTTTAGTTTAAGCCCCCCCAGCGCCCATCACCACTCCTAACCCCTCCCCAGCGCCCATCACAACTCCTAACCCCCCCAGCGCCCATCACCACTCCTAACCCCCCCAGCCCAGCACCCATCACCACTCCTAACCCCCCCAGCCAGCCCAGTGCCCATCACCACTCCTACCCCCCCCCAGCCAGCCCAGTTCCCATCACCACTCCTACCCCCCACGCCAGCCCAGTGACCATCACCACTCCTATCCCCCCCCACCCAGCCCAGTGTCCATCACCACTCCTAACCCCCCCCCAGCCAGCCCAGCCCATCCCATCACTACTCCTAACACCTCCCCCCCCCAGCCCAGCCCAGCCCAGCCCAGCCCATCACAACTCCTACCCCCCCCCCCAGCCCAGCCCAGCCCATCACTACTCCTAACACCCCCCCCCCGCCCAGCCCAGCCCAGCCCAGCCCAGCCCAGCCCATCACTACTCCTAACACCACCCCCCCCGCCCAGCCCAGCAGCACTTCTAACCCCCAGCCCAGCACCACTCCTAATGCCCAGCCCAGCCCAGGGAAATTTTTTAAAAAAAGAAAACCTGTTTCCTGCCGCTGTCGGGGCCGCCGCGGCAGAATCGAGCGTGCCGCGGGGCCCCCCTGTACCCGGCACAGCCTCTCCTCCCTGTAGCAGCTCTCTCGTTGGAGCTGAAGTCAGACGCGCCGGCTTGCAGAGCGCGAGGGAAGAGTTTTTCCCTCGCTGCTCTGTTAAGCCCGCGGGGCTGATGGGAAGTTCCCATCAGCCCCGCGGGCCTAACAGAGTCGCGAAAGGGAAACTCTTCCCTTCGCACTCTGCAAGCCGGCGCGTCTGACTGCAGCTCAGAAGAGAGAGCTGCTACAGGGAGGAGAGGCTGTGCCGGGTACAGGGGGCCCCGCGGCACGCTCGATTCTGCCGCGGCGGCCCCGACAGCGGCAGGAGACAGGTTTTATTTTTTTTTTTCAATTTTACTTTTACAAAAGAATGTTTTTTGCGCGGGGCCCCCTGAAACGCGGGGCCCTGTGCAAAAAACATTCTCGCTCAATGGACGGGCCGGCCCTGCATGGCGGTGACAGAAGATAGGGCCTGTGCTCTGTGCTTCAGCCAGTACTGGCCACATTGCCAGAGTTGGAGCCAGTAGCGTATGGTAGTTGTTGGGGCATGCAAATGAGGTGTTTGACATACTGACAATATGATGGTGTGGCATCAAAGGTTCATCCTAACCTATACCTCCCACTGCATGTAGCAGTGTAAACATGCATGGGGGAGGGGGGCTATGCTGCTTCCATGGACCACATTTTGTGGGCAGATAGCAACTCACCCCCTACCAAGAGAGGATATGGCTGAGGCCTACAGGCTCTGAGCAGCTACTTGACATTTCTAGCACAGAAAATGGACTTGCTTTGTTGGAGCTCACTGATCAGTGCCTCCTCCCTAGCCCCCATACCTGGGGGATGAGACATTCCAAGGACCTGGAGAGCTCATGTGGGCTTCCAAGGTCCTATGGGGCTTTGGTTCCCTGGTAGCCTTGGAGGTTGCTTAGATTTGGCCACCTCCATGGGGGTGTGTAGGTTGCATTGTGGTGTTACTCCAGAGCTCTTCCTAGTGGGAGGGAGTATGGGTGTCCTATGTAGATGCTGCCTCACATCTCCCATTGTAGATGTCAGGCTACAAGGATGAGTGTCCTATATGGTGGGCCATGGAGGTGCTTCTTGACCCTAAGGACCCCATGTGGTAGAGGTGCTGGCTAGCAGGCTGCCCAGAGCATCTGCACTGATTGTGCTTGGCCTTCAGATCCCCAGGCTCTGGCAACCCCTTCCCCCCACATGGGAGACCAATCCAAGCCATAAGAGAGGAGTGACCAAGAGGGGAATTCCCTCCCACACACACTAGAGGACTTGTACGTTGTTACCTACAGTATAAGTGAACAAGTCCCCCTAGGTGCCTCAGGGTGCAGAGTGTTTATACACCTGTCCCACATGATGGACACTGTGGACAACCTCCTACATTCCCCTGCATCTTCAAATGCCACAGTTGCATCCTGTATCCCACCCTCTTATACTTACCCCATTGCTCTGAGCTGTTCAGCTATTTTTGCCAATTCCCAGTCATCCCTCTCTATTATGAGCCCCCTGGAGGTGGGGTTGGGGCCCATTTCTTACTGTCTGCAGTGGCTCTGTAGCCCACTGTCACCCTACTAATGCATTTTGTAGCTTACAATTGCAGGGTGTGTGCTGAGAGTTTGTTCACTGTGTACATTCACTATGGCTGTGTGTTTTCACCTACCATGGGGTAGCATGCCTATCATAGTGTTACACCTCTACTGTGACTATGCCTACCCCCTCCCACCCACATTTACCATGGCTGCTAGGCCCCACTGTGGTAAAAAGATGCACTATTTGCACGTTTGTCCCACACTACTCCTGGTACTTTAGTAAACATGACCCTACTGTATGTTACTTTAATACAAATCCCTCCCACTAGAGGTAAAGGGAAATAATCCTATCCAAATGAAAAAAATAAACCTCCCTCACCAAAAAGGATATGTTACAAATATCAACACACATACAAAAATACAAAACAATGCGTAGAGGTGAAAGAACCGTTAGAACGAGGCAGGGGGACAAATATATACACAGCTACCTGCATTTCATACTCCACCCTTAACCCCCCTTATCAATCATTTGGCTCTATTTCACTCTCTAAAGCTTTACATTTATTAAAAAGCCTTCTTTTTTCTTTTCTTGCTATTTTTCTTGTATTTTTTCTTTTTTAAGCGTATATCATTAAAAAAGCCCCCATTTATGAATTATGGTGCTGGTGATAAATACTGTGTATACCACGGACTACTCAAAGAACAAACCAGTCAGTACTAGAGGAGATCAAACCTAAGCTTTCTTTAGAAGCTCAGATGACAAGACTTTGACTTTCATACTTTGGACACATCATGCGAAGAGAGAGATCATTAGAGAAAGACATCATGCTTGGCAAGGTAAAAGTCAACGCAAAAGAAGAAGGCCAGCAATGAGATGGATCGATACAATAACAACAGCTATGGGTACCAGTCTGTCAACAATGAGCAGCCTGACTAAAGACCGAACACAATTTAGGACAACTATCCAGAGGGTCGCCATGAGTCGACACCAACTCAACGGCACTTAACAACAACAACAACAACATGAATTTCAAAAGCCAAAAAATGTGTGCCGATTCCTCCTTTTGCTTATATCACCATCTGTAAATAGCACTTTCATTGCTTCAATCACAGCGAGTGTGGCAAAGAACTTGTAGCAACATGATAGCAACATTGTAACAAAAACAGAGTCACTATTTAGCTCAATGCAAATGAAGATCAGTTTTCCAGCTACTGCATGTTATGCAGATTCAACATAGGAATCCTGATGAAGAAAGCTTTGAATCATAGACTAGTATCATATCCTACTGCAATACAGCCCAGCTCACTGGATCTCTGGGTTTGTCTTTACTTTTGCTCAGCTAAAGTTACTCTGTGCTTATTCCTATGTTTCCTTGAATTTTATTTTTTTTTTTTAAACATCCACTTTCAGCAGTGGGAGTTCCTCTATGCATACCCTCTGCAAATCTAGTCTCTGACTATCTAATTGTTAACAGGAAAAGGGGAACGTAAAATTTCAACTCTCCACACTGAGTTGATCAAAGACTCCCTCCTGAAGTACAGTCATCTCATCCACGGTGAGTCTTAAGGGGGTAATTTTCTAAAGGTTTTTCTGCACATGAGCAGGGGCGGAGTTGCAAAGTATACACACCCTGGAGTAAGTATTACTTTGGCATTTCTGTGCAATGTGGCACAGTTTTGGAAGCATCCAAAACTGCTTCATGCTGCACGGAAATGGGGCACAGAAATTGGGGCATGTTTACTAAGGCCTGCACCGATAACACATGTTTGAGGTGCATTACCAGTACGGGGGCCCAGGCTGTCTTCAGAGGAAATGTGCCTCCGTCCCCTTGTTGTTGGAGTGGGCCCAAGACAATGCATCATGCTAGCTGGCACATGGGCCATCCATTGAGGTGGCATTAAGTACAGCCACACTAAGGGTGGCAAAGATGGTGAGCGCAGGCTCCTAACGTCTGTGCTAGCTGAGACATGTTGGCAGCACCTTCATTCTACCCTTGTTTCACCCAGTCTCCACCCCCTGTGCGCAACCTAGGTAATGTGGGATTTTTGAGGCCAGGGCCATGCTACCTTTTAGCACCATGCCCAAACCACACTTTAGAAAACATGTCCCAAAGCGCTTATGTTGCCTTTATAAAAACAGGCTTAAAATAGGCACCTCTCTGGGCTTCTCATATAGGTCCCCTGTTATAAAATCAGGCTTTAAAAGTGGAAGTCATGACCGTAGTGCAGTATCGCGAACTCTTGATCTATTTTCTAATTCAAAAGTTCAGTGATGAGTCAATGACTGTAAATGTAATTATTTCTATGCATTTATTTTACTTGGCTTCCGCCTTTCCGGTTGGAGCACATGTGGTCCCTTTACACAAAAACGGAAATAAGGATGAAGTTGAGAACTACCAGCCGGTTAGTCTGACCTCTGTGGGGAGTAAATTAATGGAAACGCTGCTAAAACAGAGGATAGTGAGGTTTCTAGAGTCCAGTGGATTGCAGGATCCAAGGCAGCATGGGTTTACCAGAGGCAGTTCTTGGCAGACAAATCTGATTGATTTCTTTGACTGGTGACCAGAGACTTGGACTGAGGGAGAGCCCTAGATGTGGTGTACTTAGATTTCAGTAAAGCCTTTGACACCACTATGACTACCACTAATCATTTGTATAGCACTACAAGGCATATACACCGCTGTACATATAGATATAAGACACAGAACACAAAGGTGACTTATAAATAAATTGAGCACCCAAGGGATGGACCCTAAAGTGACTGACTGGGCTAGAAATTGGTTGAGTGGGAGGCAACAAAGTATACAGATAAATGGAGCTCACTCTGAAGAGGTGGTTACCAGTGATGAGCCGCAGGTCCGATTCTTTTTAACATCTTTGTTAGTGATATTGTGTAAGCACTGTCGGGTAAAGTTTGCCTCTATGCAGATGATACCAAAATCTGCAATAGAGTAGACACTCAGGAAGGAGTAGATAATCTGAGGAGGGATCCAGCTAAGCTTGAAGAATGGTCAAGAATTTGGCAGCTGAAATTTAATGCTAAAAAATGCAGGGTCATGCATTTGGGCTGCAAAAATCAAAGGGAGCGGTACAGCGTAGGGAGTGAAGTACTTCTGCCCATGAAAGAAGAGCGGGATCTGGACGTGATTGTTTCTGATGACCTTGAAGTGGCTAAACAGGTAGATACGGCAACAGCAAAAGCCAGAAGGATGCTTGGGTGCAAAGGGAGAGGAATAGCCAGCAGAAAAAAGGAGGTGATAGTGCCTCTGTATAAGTCTCTAGAGTCTATAGTATGGAGTATTGTGTGCAGTTCTGGAGACCACACCTTCAAAGGATATAAACAGGATGGAGTTGATGCAGAGGGTGGCTACTAAAATGGTCAGTGGTCTTTGTTATAAACCATATGGGGACAGACTTAAAGAACTTAATATGTATATATTTGAGGAAAGGCAGGATAGAGATGTTTAAATACCTCTGTGGCACAAATGCACAGGAGAAGAGCCTCTTTTGATTGAAATTAAGCTCTGCAACCAAGGGACATAGGATGAAGGTGAAAGGGGATAGACTTGGGAGTAATATGCGGAAATATTTCTTTACGGAAAGAGTGGTAGATGTGTGGAATAGTCTCCCAGTGGAGGCGGTAGAGATGAGGACAGTATCTGAATTCAAGAAAGCATGGGACAAACACTGAAGATCTCTAAAGGAAAAAGAGGGACTATAGTAGTTGATATGGAAGGACAGACTAGATAGGCCATGTGGTCTCCTTCTGCCATCAAGTTTCGATGTTTCTAGTTCAAGGCGTGTTATATTCCAGTACAATAATTAAATTGAATGATACAAATTTTGCAGTTGATTGGTTTATCTTCTGATTGCAGACCCACAATCTGTTTGGATTTTGTAACTCTGCCTTATGAATCATAATTCATTTGTGGTCGGCTCATCTGTGCATTTTGGGAATTTTCATGTGGCTAATTTCCTGAGTTGTGGGCAACTTAGAAAAGCACAAGGTCAATGGAAAGGGGAAACCAAATGCCCCCCGAGTCCGACATGTTTTTCTACGTCGCATTTGAAGCATTGTCAAAGGGCAAAGTGAAATCCATGATTTTGAAACAGGATCCAGAAAAAAAAACAACCAACTGGTGATCTATGATACATTTTGCTTTTGCAGTTTTGTGACACTTACTAGTGATTGAGGATGTGCAGTGATGTTTTTTGGCAGTGGCTCTATAATTATGAAACAACATGGCCCATGTCCTACTATAAGTCAAATCACCTCAAAGACACCGTAATCACCTCTTTTATATAGTTTATTCACATTTTTTGTTGGCCATAAATCATAAAGGAAAGGTACAAGAAACCTCCCCTAAACACGATACATGACCCTTTTATTCAAAATTGAATTTTAAAAAAACATTATCCGTGCATAAATAATCATGCTACTAAGTCCTTGTCACTTATCTGATGGTTGCATGCGCGACATGCATGTTTCGGGGGATTATCCCCTTATATCAAGCGCCCCCAACTCAAACTGCGATCCAATTAGTTCAAACACTTTCAACAACCGCCTATAAGTCAAGACAGGATTCTCGCTAATGTTTACTAATGAAGATACGAAGATAAAAAAGGAGTGTCCCGCTTCCCCATTGCCCCAGTATTTTTCTTTCCACTTTACTTCCTAAATTTGCTCTTGCCCCTTCCACTCTTTCAGTCCTGCCCAGTGCTCTGTTATTAAGCTTTAATGCTTATTTTAAATACTTAAGGAAGGAGTCGTTCCCGAGTTCCTGTGAGAAAATGGCCTGGCAGAAAGAGCTGAGGCCCTGAGGCAAAACTGAGGCCCTGAGGCAAAACAGAGGCCCTTTAGCCCTGCTGGAGCATTTTTGGACTGTAAATGCCAGTTCAGGTAGATATTATCACTGTTATTAAAAAAAATTAATATCTAATAGGAATTTCCAGAGGAAAAAAATAAATGTTTAGCCTTTTTTTTTGTTTCCACAAGCACCTGGCTAAGTGAGTTGCAATATTCTAACTGATACTACCAAGCGACTGCCAATGGAGCCCCTCCCCTCAGTGTCGCGCACCCACCCTTTCACAAATTTAACAATAATGAATTTTCCAATATCAATTATTTAGCACTAATTACATTCATGTGTTTCTAATATACTTCCCTCAAAGGCAGCACATCAACTCTCTATACATACAGGCGTGAGGAATGACTGGCTGCTAGTTTCATGAAGTGAGGTTAAACCTTCTTGGAAATATTTGAGCCGGCGGAGGATCCTGGAGCATCACTTAACCGCGCGTTATGGTGTGTCATCAAATAACTCTGCTTTATTGACACTCTCTGGGATTTTGCTAATTGTTGTCAGGTCCAGGGAAAATTGTGTGATGAACAGAAGAAATGAGTGCCGCCGAAAAGCTATAATACAAGAACAACCCATCTTACGCAGTCTAATTAGGGAACGCTATTAAGACAGTAGTACATCTTTGCAGCTTCCCTATGAAAGCATAAGCTTCAGTATGACAGAATATCAAAGTGCAAATTAATGTCCGCCACTTGTATATTGCCTAGACGTTACTTTACAGAGAAAACAACGGGTGTGAGACGAAGCCATACACATGTTAAAATCACACCAGTAATAAAGATTAACTAGAAGTTAATAGCATCCCAGTCATGCTTGTGGAGGTAATCTCCTTTCTGAAAATTCAAAATTAGATTTGGAGGATCGAAGCAAACAGGGGGCGAGACTTTGGCGTAATATTTTAATCAAATTGTCATGAATGAGTGGATACAATTAAGAATTCTGTCAGTCACAGCGCGGAGCCCCTTTTGTTAGTCAGCTGTTGTGAGGGATGCACTGGGGCATCGTGGGTAGAGATTAAACTTGACCTTTCCCAGGATCTTCCGTTTTTGACCCTCTGGCTAGGCTTTGCCTGTCAGATAGACTTTTTTTTTTAGGTTTGGGGAAGAGACAAAGGCTCTGCTCTCTCCCACCAAATGGACGAGGCTTACAAAAGCATCCATATAATTCCTTATTCCTCTTCTTACCTTCCTGGCATTTTGGGCACAGTTATATAGGTTTTGGGCATACAGTAAAAAGAAATGTAAACAGATCTGAGCTGGACTTGGATAGCATTTGCATAGATTTTATAATCGGCGTTGTGATTTCACATTCATGCCAGATTTATTCGTTGTCCCTCAGTATATTTGAGACATCGGAAATGTATTTCTCCTGACCATGCACCATTTTTACTAGGTTCAGAAAATACTACCTGGTTATCACAGTGAAAACGTCTTACTGTACAGAGTGACTTATGACATAGAACATTTATTTTATTGAACTCTAGAAAGCTACATTTTTTTTTATTTTTAATCAGGACAGAAAATATTCATGACCTGTCACCAAGACCTGCTTGAAGTAGGACAGCAATAGGTTACTGGAGATGTACGTGTGCAAGCCATCCTGAACGGAAAGCTTTTGTTATTTCTGCATTGATGTGTTTATCTAAATGAAGAATAATAAAAAAAGGCTTGGGATGATAAATAAGGAAGGTTCTTTTATGTAGAAGCTGTGTTAAATCAGGTAAATACAAAACCAAGTCCTAAAGTCAGCTTTGCGTTTCGTAAAGGCGTTGGAATGCATTCGGAAAACAGTATAAAGTAAAGAAAAATCTTAATTTTTTGTTAGAAGAGACTCCGTGCTATTGCTTTAGCCTTTTCATGTCAATACCGTTCTCTGTCTTCTTTTTGCTTTTAAATATACATTCGGACGATTAGATATACAAATGGCAGACCATGATCCGGACTCTCCTAGCAGAATAAAATTCGAAGTAGTTTGCCCCAGTCCATCATATTGCGGGTTTCCTGTACATGGACTTTCCAAAGCTGTAAAACCTAATTATGTTTTAACACTGCATTTACCCCTTCTGCCTAGGGAATTATTTCAAGTAAACTGACAGACCTTTTGTGCTGTGACATCACAGCAACTCCATCTTTCTTTCTTTTTTTTTTTTTTGGAGCCTACAAGCCTTCTGTTAATTCAGCAATAACACCAGAAACTGCATTAACAACATCTAAGCAGAGTGTCGAACACGTACTGAAATAAACAGTATTGCACTCCAGGGGTTGAAAGAAATATGCATCAAAATGTTTGGCATTTCATTTTTTTTCTCTTCGGGAATTTAGCCAGTGAAATATAGCTGCCAGTGTCTCAGACCTGCGTGTGTTCTTCTGCAATATGCTCTCGATCAATCAGATTTGCATAACTAAACTGTCGGCAAGCCCGCTTTGCTGCCCAGGTGCAGGGACATTTGCATATAGAACAGTACGGAGGTCCCAAGAGTCACTTCAGACTCCAGTGACTGCTGAGCCCGCAGTCCGCAGCGCACTGGAAATGAAATTGGAGTGCCAAAAAAATGGTCGTGCTAGTCTGGCAGGGTGAAATATGCACTCGTGTTTCCAAAGGTTATGTAGAGATCACAAGACGGCATTCAGACATGAAAATACATGCAAGCCCACAGAAAGGCAAATGCCAGTTTCGTTCTATATTTTGTTTATTTTCTTTTTAACCCATCGACACATTTTGTTTGCAGATGCACTGTTTATCGTGGAAGCTTATTGATTCTTCCAGCCTCCAGCGGCAGGGCACACTAGATGTTCAGGCTTTTCAAACGGCATTTTTCAAACAAGTCAATTCCTTTGTTAATGAATTTCACAAACAGGCCTTATTGAAAGAGAAATATTTTGTTTACTCTGGGTTTTATTAGTGTCTTAGTTTCCTTGCCCGTCATCATTTACTTCTGGATGTACTACACATGTCTATGTCACGATGCTGCTGACATAATCGCCGTTATTCATGATTCCTGCAGCATATGTAAGATAGGAACATAATAACATAGTGTATGATGGCAGATAAAGAACAGTAGGGTCCATCAAGTCTGCTCAGTAAGGTGGCTAAAGTGGCTGTACCTGCCGCTACCCCCTCTTTTGTGGAAATATAAAGATATTTAAGTTTGTTTTGATTTCATCCTTTTGCTATAAAGGGATCCACTGTGTCTGCCCCATGCCATTTTGAATTCTGTCACTCTGTTTTCCCCACCACTTCCATCAGGAGGGCATTCCAAGCATCCACCACCCTTTCAGCGGAAACGTATTTCCTGAAGTTTATCTCCTTGCAGATTCATGTTATGCCCTCTAGTTTTGCAGCTTCCCCATCTTTGAAAAAGGTTTGCTTGTTCATTAATATCTTTGAAGTATTTAAAGGTCTGTATCATATATTCCCTCCCCCTCCTCTCTTCTAGGGTATACATAGTTAGGTCTTCAAATCTCTTCTCAAAAGTCTTCTGGCACAGGCTCCAAATCATTTTGGTCGCCTTCCTCTGAATCATTTCAAGTCTTTTTAAATCCTCTGCGAGATATGATCTCCAAAACTGGCAGGGAATGTGTGTCATCCGCTCCAAGCAGACATGGGACAGCCCTTCAAGTGGGTGTCAGACCACACTCCCAGTGGCAATAGGGTGTGAAGTGAGACACACAAACTAACAAGGAGCGCCCGTGGGATTCAAACGCAGGGCTGCAAGTCATTAGACTACCTGTCCGCTCCACAAACATATTCTCCTGAAACAAGAATGTACATATCATACAGTTTTAAAAACTAATTCTTTTATCCCTCGCCTGTTTCTCCCCTCCCCCTCCCCCACCACATTGAATGGCATACCTGGGGGAGGTATCTGCATTTACTAGCCATGAGGGTTTGAGGGAAGTCTTCTCTGAGACCCTCTTGTCAGCCCATAGATAGGGTTGCCAGATTTTTGGAGAGCAAATCTACGACATCTGGGCAGAATGAGCTGAACTGAGGGGGGCAGGGTCCCCCCTCCTCAGGCATCTTTTCCCCATATATTTTGAAATGACCAGTCTAGGCAGCATTCAGGAATTTCAAAAGTTTCAAAAAGACAGTAGTGGCCTTTCTCTAGTACTAGGCATCCATCCATACATATATGCTTAAAATTTATTTTATACCTATAGATAAATGTTCAATATATTTCTAAAATGCCCCCTCTTTTTAGAAAAGATGTTAATTTTAACAAAACTCTCTTAACAGGATCGAGAAGACTGTATTAGGGGGGTAGGCAGGAGAAGCAACGCCCTCCACTAAAATCAGGGATAGGAGGTGCTTATAGCCATGGAATCAGAGACACTATCGCAAGATCTGGGACAATCCCCAAAACCAGGGACATCTGGTAACCTTACGTAGGCAGGATCATTGATAAGGGTAGACGAGATGGGTAAGTGCCTGGGACACCAGTGTGACTCATTAGGGGGTGGGGTATGAGCGCTCCGTGCTACTGTTATCATGGCAGGAGCACCGCAGATCCTTTATGAGGCCACTAACCGATGGCTGCGTCTTTGGCGAGGAACCCTAGCAGTTGGCGGAGTCCTCAAAGAAGGCAGCAGTTGGCCTGTCTGCAAGAGTCGCTGTAACATTGTTAGCTCCGCCATTTGCAGCATACCTTCACCCAGGGCTGGACCGTTCACTAGGAGAACTAGGTGGTCACCTAGGGCAGCCGGTCCAGGTGGGCAGTGGCAGCGGCATACATGACCAGCCACGCCGCCCCTCCCCCCAGTTTTCTGCCGATTCCATCACGGGGGAGGAAAGCGGCAGTAGCAGTATTTCAAAAAGCAGCTGTTTTGTACTGTTGCAAGGAAGAAAGCAGAGGCAAAATGCCGCTGCCCTCCCTGAGATGGAATTGACAGTGGCAGCTGAGGGGGGGGGGGGAGGGCGATGACGTGGCTTGGCGGTGGTGACGTGGCTGGGGGCCTGCTCTGCCTCCACCCCAGTTGATGATTCTTTTTAATGCCACCGTAATCCAAGAAGCCACTTATTAAAAGCTGCCGACCATTTCAGTCTACAATATTATCTACCAAGTAGCCAGCAAATGCAGCAAATATATGTGTTTTTAAGTGAAAAAAAAAGCTAAAAAATGCAGTCATGCATTTGGGCTGCAAAAACCCAAAAGTATAGGGGTGAAGTACTTCAATGCATGAAGGAAGAGCAGGACATAGGGGTGATCAAATCAAATGATCTTAAAAAGTAACCAAACAGGTAGAAAAGGCGAAGGCAAAAGCCAGAAGAATACTGTGTACTCTTCCGGAA
The DNA here is from genome assembly GCA_033557465.1 of Ichthyophis bannanicus. Lineage (NCBI taxonomy): Eukaryota > Metazoa > Chordata > Amphibia > Gymnophiona > Ichthyophiidae > Ichthyophis > Ichthyophis bannanicus. Next base: position 69,814,315 of record CM066037.1, read on the forward strand.
CCCGCACCTTCAAAAGGATATGAACAGGGTTGAGTCGGACAAGAGCACGCTTAATAAAATGGTTGGTGGTATTTGTCATCAAGCACATGGGATAGGCTTAAAGATCTCACGATGTATACTCTGGAAGAAAGGTGGCAGAAGGGAGATATGATAGAGACATTTAAATGCCTCTGTGGTATAAATGCAAGGGGCTAAGCCTCTTCCATTTGAAAGGAAGCTCTGGAATGAGGGAACAAAGGATGGAGACAAGGGATAGACTCAGGAGTAATCTGCGGAAATATTTCCTTATGGAAAGGTGGTAGAGACGAGAACTCCAAATTCAAAAAAGCAAGGGCAAGCATAGAGGACTTCTGAGGGAGAGGAGGGGTTTGTAGAACTTAATAGTTCTTATGGATGGATACATTGGATAGACCATGTGGTCTTTATCTGCCGTCCGTTTCTATGTTGAGTGACCTTTGCTACATGCATCTCTGCTTACACGGACCCTCATCTGCGGAAGCCTCTTCCTTTTGTGCTCTGCTTAGATATACATTACTTAACATTTAGAGAAAAATGCCAAAGCTTGGTGGTTTATTTTTTTTATTTTTTTATTTATTTAGCTATATTTATATACCGCCTTTCACAGGCATTTTACATGAAACAAATGCAAGGTACATTATAACAGTGGCATTAAAACTATATACAACATGCAATTATAAACCAATAGGGCTCTTAACTATGTACATATCTGACTATATACAACAGTTTGGGAGGACAGTGTTGTACGAGTTAGGGAATACTTGGATTGTATTCTGATAAAGGGTTGAAGGTGGATGGGGTGGGAGATGACTATGGAAGGATCCGTTGGATGGCGCAGGAATTAATTTATGTTTAGGTTTCTTGAACTTGTTTAACTGCCTTTTATTTGCAGTACAGCAAGGTGGGGTACATAATAATCATAGAAAAATTGTAGGGCAAAAACAATGAATACTAGGAAAAAAAGAAAAAGAAAAACAACAACATTACACATAATAAAAAATAAAAGTCAAATGTAATTTAAAAGCTCTTACATAAAGTGGGTACCAAGTTTTTATATATTAATTCAACTGAGAAATCCTTTTACTAAAGTGTGGTAAGTTTTTGCACTTACAGTATTGCATGGTAGGATCAAAAGCGAATGCATGGTAAATATAGAAACATAGAAATATGATGACAGAAAAAGACCACATGGCCTATCTAGTCTGTCCTTCCATAACAACTACAACAGTCCACTTTTTACCTTTAGAGATCCTCTGTGTTGGTCCCATGCTTTTTTGAATTCAGTTACTGTCCTCATCTCTACCACCTCAACTGGGAGACTATTCCATGGATCCACTACTCTTTCCGTAAAGAAATATTTCCACATATCACTCCTGAATCTATCTCCCTTCACACTCATCCCATGTCCCCTCGTAGCAGAACTTGCTTTCAATTGAAAGAGGCTCTCTCCCTGAACATTTATGCCACGGAGGTGTTTAAACATCTCAGTCATATCACCTCTATCTTGCCTTTCCTCTAAGGTGTACATATTAAGATCCTTCAGTCTGTCCTCATATGCTTTATAATGAAGACCACTAATCATTTTAGTAGCCACCCTCTGCACTGACTCCATCCTGTTCACATCCTTTTGAAGGTGCGGTCTCCAGAATTGCACACTATACTCCAAATGAGGTCGCACCAAAGACTTATACAGAGGCATTATCACCTCCTTTTTTCTGCTAGCCATTCCTCTCCGTATGCACCCAAGCATCCTTCTAGCTTTTGCCGTCGCCTTTTCTACCCGTTTAGCTACTTTAAGATCATCAGACACAACCACGCCTAGGTCCCGCTCTTCTTTAGTGGACAAAAGTACTTCACCCCCAATACTGTATTGCTCCCTTGGATTGCTGCAGCCCAAATGTGTGACCTTACATTTTTTAACATTAAATCCCAGCTGCCAAATTCTAGACCATTCTTCAAGCTTAGCTAGATCCCTCCTCATGTTATCTACTCCTTCCTGGGTGTCTACTCCATTGCAGATTTTGGTATCATCCGCAAAGAGGCAAACCTTACCTGAAAGCCCTTCCGCTATATCACTAACAAAGATGTTAAAAAGAATCGGACCAAGGACAGATCCCTGGGGCACACCACTGATAACATCCTTCTCCTCAGAGTGAGCTGCATGTACTTGTACTCTTTGTCGCCTCCCACCCAACCAATTTCTAACCCAAGCAGTAACTTGTCCCCGCACTAAGTGTCAAGGGTGTGCCCAGCATGTTCCCAGCATTCAATGAACTGGCAAGTCCTTTACTACACAATAAGGTCATTGGCATTAAGATTACCTGCAGTAATTGCAATCTATCGAGGTGATATTAAGTGCACCCATCTTCATTGCAATGTTGACTGTTAGCTTGCCCTAAGTACCACACACTAACTGCATTGTGCACTCTACAACATTGTGCCCATTCTCCACTTTATCATGGGAGGAACAGTTGATGTGGCAATTTTGGCATGGCAACTTTCATGGAATTAATATTAGGTTGCTAGGTCTGATTTCAAATAAACTGTTTTTCCACATTATCACGTTTTGTACTGTGTGCCTGTTTTACGTGATAATTTGCCCTGTTTTGGACAGCCTTTGGCTTTTGGCATGTTTACCCCATGGAAAGACATTTTGAGTTTCGGGGATGATGCTCTTGAGAAGCTCGCACCACAAGAGTCCCTGTTAGATCCAAATGATGAAGAATCAGATGATCCATGGAATAAATGGAAGAAGTGGTTGAGCTTACAAAAAAGATGGTGAAAGAACAAATGCATTCGGCTTATCTTTTAGAATGCTGCAGATCTAAGATCATTCCAAGAGGTCTACGAATGAATAAAGCACCAGGACTCTATACTACAGAAGAAGGCTTTATTAAATGCTGGAATGCGATACTCAATAAATGCTCCTTGGACCTCATGATCCTTCTTATCACAACTGCAAATAAGAAATCGGAAATTCTCAAATCAGAAATAGACGAGAAGTTGACTATACTCAAAGGATGTGACAAGCAATATGATAAGATGCTCGCAGATCATCAGAGAAACATTCAACATTTTAAACAGGATATTAAGAATATTAAAATAGAAAAATTTAAAAGAGACGAAGAGGACTACAGGGTGGGCTATGTGTACCATTGGAGTAAAAAAATTGACAATGACAGACTTTGGTTTAAGAGGAGGACCACCATCTTTGATCGTAAGGAAAGTGTTACAGAAGAAGGTAACAATGAAGGTCCCCTAGAACAAAGGAAGAAACGCAGTAGAAGTGGGTCGGGAGAATTTGATAATTCTGCTTCACTCTTTTCTACTAAAGAGTCTAGTAGGTCTCAAAGAGTAAATAAAGGTAGAGAGGAACATGGTTTAGATACCCCTAGAGCCCCTTTTTTCAATATGGATGCTTTATGGAAGGGAGGGGGTCGAGAGAACTCACGCACGCGCCAAGGCAAAAAGAAAACAGACAGAGACATGGAACAAGATCATGGGGAGCAGTACGACCAGGTTTCATATCGCAGAGGCCACGGCCAATTCTACAGGGGCCGAGGCAGAGGCAGAGGGAGAGGGAGGGGATATTGGAACACGGACCAATCAGAGGAAAGGAGATATTGATTAACCGGGAAGAACATAGCACGGTTAGCAACGTAGTCAACATTTCCCATTATACCCTTACCAAGGATGAAGAATCCATTCTTAGCAGAGGACTTACTTTCGTCCCTAAAAATAAAGCCGATACTTTCGAAATACAAGTAGACTTATATAAATTCTTTCGGAAACTAAAAATTAAACAATTTTTTTCCGAATGTCCACAGGGACCAGGGGATTTCTCGGTCATTAGCAAAAAATCATCCTGGATGCCACCTCCAAAAACTGATCCGGTTTTAGAAACATTTGAAAAGATAGTTTTTAAACAAGTTTTAGATATTACTAAAGATGTTCCATCTTCTTATCAAAATATTTCACAAGGAGAGAGATCGGCCATTTTATCCCTACAAAAGAACAACCAGATTATCATAAAACCTGCGGACAAAGGTGGAGCCATTGTGGTTTTAGACAAGTATGATTATATAAATGAAGTTAATAGACAGTTGAATGATAAGACTTTTTATCAAAGATTAGATAAAGATCCGACTACAGATATTAAAAGATCAATAGACAACATTGTACTCTCTGGGTTTGAAATAGGCTACATTACAAAGAAGGAAAAAGATTTTTTGATAGTGGGATCACCTATTATTCCCACTATTTACATCTTGCCTAAGATTCACAAATGCCTTAAAAAACCCCCGGGGTGACCTATTGTATCATCCATTGGCTCCATCCTAGAACCCCTTTCTAAATTTTTAGATATATTTTTACGTCAATTCATTAAGCAAATGTGGTCGTACGTACGCGACTCAGCACATGTTATAGAGATTTTATCTACTTTTGACATTTGTACTACAGATATTATTTTAGTGACTCTAGACGTAGAGTCACTGTATACAAATATACCACAGAAAGAGGCTTTAGAAATAATCACGCACTATTTTTTGAAACGAACAGAGCAACGTATTCCTACTACCTTTCTTCTCTCCTTAGCACACATTGTACTTTTTGAAAATTTCTTCTGTTTTAGAGAATTATTTTACAAACAGATTAAAGGGGTGGCCATGGGGTCGGCTATGGCCCCCGATGTAGCCAATTTATATGTATATAACTTCGAAGAAAGTTTCCTAAAAAACCATCCATTTCAAGATAATGTGATTTTATGGATAAGATACATAGATGACGTTCTAATACTTTGGAAAGGTAATGAAGACCATCTCAAACAGTTCAACACATGGATCAATCAGTTAGATAATAACTTAAGATTTCAGTTGACCTATGACTTCTATAAAATCCCATATCTCGACCTTTTGATTCGCAAAGAAGACATTGGCTTTTCAACAACCTTGTATAAGAAACCCACAGATAAAAATCATTTTTTGCACTATAGTAGTTTCCATAATTTATCTCTCAAAAATAATCTTCCGGTGAGCCAATTTCTCAGGGCTAGAAGAGTGTGCTCAGATTTACAAGATTTTGAAAAAGAGGCAGTCAGTATGAAAAAGAGTTTTTTGGAGAAAGGTTATCCTATCAAATATATAGATTCTGCATACAAAAGAGCCAAGAGTATGTCGCGTGATTCACTTCTGGTACCTAAAGATAAGAAACCCAACAAAGGGTTAGTCTGTCCTCTACTGTACTCTCAATTCTCTGCTAAGATAACCACTATCCTCAAAAAAGAATGGCATATTCTTCAGTCTCTGCCGGCCTTTCAAGACCAGAATCTTATTGTTGCACACAAACGGAATATGAATTTACGCAATTTATTGGTGCCCTCAGCGCTTACAGAGAAGAGACTTCTATCACAACATAGAGGCCAATTTCAGTGCGGCAAATGTGCTGTCTGTTTGAATGTTTTACCTGTTAGGAATTCTTTTATCCATCCCATTACACATGAAAAGTTTCCAATCAAAGATTTCGCGAATTGCGATACACAGAACGCTATCTATGTAATACAATGTCCCTGTAAATTGCTCTATGTAGGCAAGACCACCCGTAAGATTAAGACTAGGATCATGGAGCACAAAAGTTGCATTAGGAGGAATGTAGAAGATAAACCCCTAGTCTCCCATTGGCAGACATTACAGCATAAGGTGACTGATCTCAAGTTTTTCGTGATAAAACAAGTCAAATCCAACTGGCGAGGAGATGTTAATAAGACCATTCTTCAGCTTGAACAGAGATATATTTTTCAATTGAATACTCTTGTTCCGAATGGTCTGAATTTAGATCAAGATTTTTCTGTCTTTTTATAAATAGGTAACCAATAGACACTGTAACTGTCACCTCATTCATTTGTTTCCAAAGTGGTTTGTACCCTCAGTTTAATATTAATTCCATATTTTTAATATCATTTTATTATTTATTTTTTATTTTATTTTTAGCTTTGTTTTATTTTTATGCACATATTTGTATTTTTAATTTTGTATTTTTAATTTAGTAATTTTTATGATTCTTATCTTCATATATATTTGTAGATGAATTTTTATGGATTTTTATCTTTTATATAATTGGACATGTATTTTTTAATTATTTATTAATTTTTTATTATACAATATTTATTTAAAATTTATTATTTTATAGTGGTTTTTATTTTTCATTTATCTATTTTTTAATTTTAAAATAATTTACATATTTATATTTTTAATTCTGCTTTATATATTAAACACTGTTTAATTTGTTTTTTTAAAAAAAAGTTTATAATACATTTTTAATTGGTCCATTTGATAGTAGGTTTTATGTGCCACGACGTTTGAATACACAATAATACAAGAAAGGGTTCCACTAGCTATAGTAAGCACCAACAAGAATACATCTATTGAGGATTTGATGCTTCGGTTTCAGTTGTAATAAGATATAGGATCATTTCCTTTACACCTATTCCCCTCCGATTGATTTAGTGCTGCAAGTTCGATGCCTGTCTATGGTTAGCCACGCCCCCCCTTTTTCCCGCCTTCGGGAGCCACATAAGGTCCGCGCAAGTGCCGGCGTTTTTTTCAATAGCTATCGAGCTGACAGTTCGGAGGACGGAATTCAGTTCTCTGCGTCCTTGAGATTGTTTCCTGCAGCGATATCCAACGGTAAGGGAGACATCGACATTTTTAACCCCGAATTGATATAAGTTCAATAGGATTGGTAAAATCGGTAAAAGATAATTGTAATGCAAGCAAAGTATAAACATTCCTAAGGATCCTCGGTTTAATATAAGACAATGAGTGTTTAGATAGTGTTCCGTCTAACATAAGTTTTTACTGACGTATAGATTATTCAACTTATGAGAAGTTAGAATAAGATCTATCAGTACAGCACCCCCTCATTTCTCTGCTTTTCCAATTTTTAAGGAATCTGTAGCAATTTTATGTCTCATTGTTATTTCAGATTCCCCTAGCTAATTGATGTTCTTTTCTCGTAAACTTTTTATATCTAATGCGACTGATTTTGGTCCCGATTAAATTTGTTCCCTTGCTATTTCCATATTATAAATTTTGTTTTTTACAGCTAAATAATAGACAATATATTTTATTTGTAGTCATAGCAGAAGAGCATATTCTTTTTGGCCGTGCCATTTTCTCCCATCCACTCCTACTGCGTTTCAGTCACTAAGCAGTTATTATCCAGTGTTCTACGTTTTGATTTAGTTAGGTTCCGATTAACTATCTCCAGTGGTATACATGTGTCTTACCCTGTGTCTTCTTTATTTTAGTTTTTAATTTTATTGCAAGTAATTAAGTCATCACCTCTACAATTGAGTTTTGTGTGCCTCCTTGTGAGGTTGCATATCATCGTCTCTACAAAGAAGGTATTAACATTATTACTATATGCTTGTCACCTCCAAATATGAATGTCTTTGATTGTGTTTTTATATATCCTTTGTGATCTACTGTATTAATTTATTTCCTTACTTTAAGTTTGAGTATCGCATTCTGAGCAATTGAGTTTTATGATTATTATTATTATTATTATTATTAATATTATGATTTTAATTATACATTTTTTAATTATTATTTTTTATGAGATATTTATTACTAATTGATTATATTAATATTATTAATATTATTACTATCGTTGCAATAAGTAATAATTTTCATAGCTAGAGTCTAGTGTGTGTCTATGCTTATTTGTTCTTTCACTTTTAAATTGGTTTTTAATTGTTTGTCTTTATGTTTGTAGTACCTATTAGACAACCCCTGATGAAGGTCTCCGAAACACGGCCTGTGTAAGGGTTGCTAGGTCTGATTTCAAATAAACTGTTTTTCCACATTATCACGTTTTGTACTGTGTGCCTGTTTTACGTGATAATTTGCCCTGTTTTGGACAGCCGTTGGTTGAGATGAGGACAGTATCTGAATTCAAAAAAGCATGGGACCAACACAGAGGATCTCTAAAGGTAAAAAGTGGACTGTTGTAGTTGTTGATATGGAAGGACAGACTAGACAGGCCACGTGGTCTTTTTCTGTCATCATGTTTCTATGTTTCTAAGTATTGGGGGAAGGTATTAGTTAGTCACTTATCCCTGAGTGGACCTCCTGCTGTATGGAGACTCCCCTACTTTTATGACTAATCAGGGGGTAGGAATGGGGCGCCCAGAAACGCTGCTTTTCAAGATGAAATTTCTGAATGCTTGTAATGCTCAGTGGCTAGACTAAGCACAGTAATGATAGCAGCGATGCTCAGACTCCTGCTCGTACCTTGGAGTCTGTTCATTTGCACACTAATATGACACCTTATGTTGTGAATTGTTGGGCGATGCTTGAAAAGTGTCTGTGATGTGTCACTAATTTTGAGAAGACATTTTTGAAATGAACATGTGAAATGGAAAGAGCCTCTAGGCCAGCGGTTCTCAACCTGTGGGTCGCGACCCCAACGGGGGTCGCCACAGGATTTAGCGGGGGTCGCTTAGCCTCCACGAAGTTTAAAAAAAAAAATTAAGATGTGCACAAGTTGCTGCCGAGTCCGCTTCTCGGCAGCAGCAAACTCCGGCAAACTCACCGCCTTCTTCTGCAGCCGCGGCTCCCTGCCTTTTAGGGAACCGCGGCTGTACTTGTAAAATCGTTGCGGAGCCCTTCCTGTCTCGACGGGCTCCGTGCAGCATTGTCCCGCCTCCAAAGGAAGTGGTAAACAACTTCCTTTGGAGGCGGGACAATGCTGCATGGAGCCCATCGAGACAGGAAGGGCTCCGCAATGATTTTACAGGTACAGCCGCGGTTCCCTAAGAGGCAGAGAGCCGCGGCTGCATTAGAAGGGAGGCAGACCCCCTGCAACACGGCTGACATCGACAGAGGGGGGCTGACATGGAGGGAGGGGGGCTGACATGGACAGATGGAAGGATGGGGGCTGACATGGAGGGAGGGATGGATGGGGGCTGACAGGGAGGGAGGGATGGGGGCTGATATGGATGGATGGAGGGAGGGAGGGAGGGAGGGGGGCTGACATGGACGGATGGAAGGATGGGGGCTGACATGGAGGGATGGATGGAGGGAGGGGGCTGACATGGACGGATGGAAGGAGGGAGGGGGGCTGACATGGACGGATGGACGGATGGAAGGATGGGGGCTGACAGGGAGGGAGGGAGGGGGCTGACAGGGAGGGAGGGAGGGATGGGGGCTGATATGGATGGATGGATGGAGGGAGGGGGGCTGACATGGACGGATGGAAGGATGGGGGCTGACATGGAGGGATGGATGGAGGGAGGGGGGCTGACATGGACGGATGGAAGGATGGGGGCTGACATGGAGGGATGGATGGAGGGAGGGGGGCTGACATGGACGGATGGAAGGATGGGGGCTGACAGGGAGGGAGGGAGGGAGGGAGGGGGCTGACAGGGAGGGAGGGAGGGAGGGAGGGATGGGGGCTGATATGGATGGATGGATGGAGGGAGGGAGGGAGGGAGGGAGGGGGGCTGACATGGACGGATGGAAGGATGGGGGCTGACATGGAGGGATGGATGGAGGGAGGGGGGCTGACATGGACGGATGGAAGGATGGGGGCTGACAGGGAGGGAGGGATGGAGGGCTGATATGGATGGATGGAGGGAGGGAGGGAGGGAGGGGCCTGACAGGGAGGGAGGGAGGGAGGGAGGGATGGGGGCTGATATGGATGGATGGATGGAGGGAGGGAGGGAGGGAGGGATGGGGGCTGATATGGATGGATGGAGGGAGGGAGGGAGGGAGGGGGGCTGACATGGACGGATGGAAGGATGGGGGCTGACTTGGAGGGATGGTTGGATGGCGGGTGGGGGGCTGACATGGACGGATGGATGGATGGGGGCTGACATGGAGGGAGGGAGGGAGGGAGGGGGCTGACAGGGAGGGAGGGAGGGAGGGGGCTGAAAGGGAGGGAGGGAGGGAGGGATGGGGGCTGAAATGGATGGATGGAGGGAGGGAGGGATAGGGGCTGACATTGACGGATGGAAGGATGGGGGCTGACATGGAGGGATGGATGGAGGGAGGGGGGCTGACATGGACGGATGGAAGGATGGGGGCTGACATGGAGGGAGGGAGGGAGGGAGGGAGGGGGCTGATATGGATGGATGGAGGGAGGGGGCTGACATGGAGGGAGTAGGCTGGCATGGACAAAGGGGAGAGACATGGGGACATACTGGACAGACGGGATAAATGCTGGACAGAGGCGAGAGGACAGTGCGGGTTAGGATTATAATGGGCTGATGGGGGTGCTAGCACTGGTAATGGGCAGATGGGGGGGCTACGAATGGTAATGGGTTGATTAGGGAAGGCTAGGACTGGGAATGGACTTATCAAGGGGGGGTAGGACTGGTAATGGACTGATGGGGGTCTAGCATTGGAAATGAGCTGATCAGTGAGGTTAGGACTGGAAATGGGCTGATTAGGGGAGCCTAGCACTGGTAATGGGGTTGAGGGGGGGGACTAGCACTGGAAATGAGCTGATGGGGGGTAGGACTGGTATTGGGCTGATTAGGGGGGGGGGTAGGACTGGTAATGGGGTTGAGGGGGATTAGCACTAGAAGTGAGCTGATTAGGGGGCTTTGACTGGGAATGGGCTGATTGTGGGGAGGGGAGGATAGAGCTGCTGACCCTGGAAGAAAACTGGGGGCTAAGGCTACAAGTGGGCTGATACAAGGGGATGGGAGCATGGAACTGAAAGGGAGTGGATCTGAGAGGGGCTGCCATGGTATTTGTACTAGAAGGGACTGATCAGTGGGGAAGGAGGGGGACTGGAAGGGAATGGACACCAGTGGCAGTCATGGGAATGCAAGTTGACATTGGAAGGTACTGGGAGTGAGGACTGGAAAGGGGCTGATACTGGGGAGGGTTACTGGGACTGGAAATAGGCTGATGGAAAGAAGTGAAGAAAACAAAAGAGATAAGAACTGGCAGATGGACCATAGACCACAGAAAGAGAGCTAAGAGAAGACAGGAAAGCAGAAGCCTCAGATCGGGACCAGCATGATCAGAGAATAAATTGGTCAGACAACAAAGGTAGAAAAAATAATTTTATTTCATATTAGTGATTTGACTACAAAATCATCATAATTTTGAAATCAAATATTGTTACTTGTTGTTTTGATTATTTAAATAAGTATTTTATAAATAAAAACATATTGCAAAGGCCTATAATATATTAATAATTCAACAAATGATTACAGCGACAATGCGTTAACGGTAAAGGAAGAGAGACGCATTTGATTTTATCATTGGGGGTCACCACAAGTTGACCAACGGTAAAAGGGGTCACGGTACAAAAAAGGTTGAGAACCACTGCTCTAGGCAAAGCTACTGCCCATTTTTCAGGCCCTCTGTTTCCTTCTAGCTGAACTCTCAACGGCACGGCAAGTCAAGTGTGGTCATGCCATTTAGCTTGTCCTTGGTAATATCCAGGGCTGTACCAAGCCATAACTGTGCCCTGTGCAACTTGCACATCTGGTGCCCCCCCCTCCATCTCACTTCTCATCTCACCCATACCTCCATGTTCTCTTTGTCCTGCCGGCTGCCTGCCCTTGCCCTGCTGTCCCCACTTTTTGATTTCTCGGAGGCAGCAAGGTGCCGGACCTGACTTCAAATTAAAAAAAAAACCATTTGGGTCCTTCGACTCCACGCTTGTACGCTGATATGATCCCTCCCTACTCTGACATAGGTTTGCATCAGAGGAGGGAGGAACCAGACCAGCCATTAAACACGGGTCTTTGCAACTCAATGCTTGAATGGCTGGCCTGGACCCTCCCTTCTCTGACACAACCTACATCAGGAAGGGAGGGAGGGACCAGAGTTTCATACAAGCACGAATCAGAACAACCTGCGTGGTTTCTTTTTAAATTTGAACTCAGGTCTGCTCTACTGTTGCCGACTCTGAGAAAACAAAAAGTGGCCGTGTCTGGGCAAAAGCAGGTAGTGGATGGGGGGGGGGGGAATCCGAGGTCGAAGCCCAAAATGTGCCCCTAATCCTTTGTGCACTATGCAGTTGCACCGCTTGCACAGGGCTAGGTATGGCGCTGATAATATCTATGCATAAATTGATGCTGGTTTCAAGTAGGATTAAATACCATTCTGTCACTGTGCTCACGGAGACACACTATATTAGTTACTGAGCATTGGGGAAGTCATTATTTGCATATGACGTTCCTTTATTTGCATGTTCATTCTAATCTGCTCTAGAACTCCTTTAGAAGGCAATTTCATCACAGGTTTGAAGGTCACATGCACACTTAGGTGTCTTTATAAGATACTAGAGATAAACTAGCAGAAATAGTGGCTAGATCGAAAATGAAGATATTTATACCTCGAATATACATTTCAACTCTTTCCACACTCCACCAAAGGTTCTCTCCAGAACACGCCAACACATGGGTCATACAAACGCATTCATCTTCCTGTTGCTGCACGTGGAGTCATTTTATAAAAGTCCTTTTATGTGCACAAAAAAGCCTTTATGCACGAGAATCCTTTAAGGAATTATGGGCCCGATATTCAAAGGCACTCACATAACTGGCAGATGTGTAAATGTCGCTAAGCGTGATACTCAGTGCATTGGGACATTGCAGGGGCAGCTCTCGGGGATAATCGGTCAGTGGCGATCTTCAGCCACTGACCAGTTATCCTTCATGGGCAACGTTAGGCACCGAAAAGGCTGTCCTAACTCGTTGCTGAAGCTAACGGGGCAGAGGCTCAATGCTGCTTCAGCGGCAAACCCAGATATTCAATGCCAGGGGCCAGATATCTGGGTTTAGTGTTCAGCGGCTGGGCTAGCCACTGGAATCGCACCAGCCACAACCGCTGAATATTGAGCCCTACCTCCTTAACCTGCATAATAAGGGTTTTCTGTACAGCTCATTATTCGAGCATGCATACGAAGTTTTACAGCGTGACCTCCAGAATATGGAATGTTAACAATAAAAATATATTTATTTTACAGCTTTATTTATGTTTTAAATTCTTTCATGGGGCAGTATTCAAAAAGACTCACCCCCTTAGCGGAAGCTGATAACCAGATAAATCCTGGTGCGAGGTGTTCAGCGGCACTATCTGAATATTCCCCCTGGGCACCTTGGCACTATTTGGGTGGTGGAGATTTTCAGCACCGCTTTGCGGATAACAACCTGCATAACTTACGACAGCAAAAAAGCTCTCCTAAGTGCAGTGCAGACTGCCTACCTGATAAAGGCTGAAGGTCACCCCTAACCGGACTGAGGCCTAAATCCAGATAGTCCATGCTGGCAGGTATCTGGTACCAGCGCTGAACATCTGGATTTCTTCAGCTCGTGTTGGCCAGTGTTTGAAGAAAAAACTAACTGCCATAGGAAAAATAAATCTGAATAGTCAATGCTATTATCCAGTGCCGACACTCAACATCCCGATTTTCTTTACCCGCAACAGCTACTGTTTGAAGAGGAGGAGTGAGTACGTGGTTAGGGTAGCAGCCTAGCGTTGGTCAGATCAAAGTTCAGATCCTACTGACACTCCTTGTGATCTTGGGAAGCTACTTAATCCTCCATTGCTTCAGGTACAAACTTAGATTGTGAACCCTTGGGGGCAGGGAATACATACTGTACCTGAATGTAACTTCTCTTGGTCTTCTACTGGAAAGGCGTGAACTAAATACTAATGCCCACTCTATTTTTATGTCTTGGCTAGGCCATGGTCCTTGCTCAAGAAGTCTCAATGGGACGCTTCAGAATGTACTCCTATATGCTATCAGTAGTCTGGACACTCTGCAAGGAAGACAGAAGACCTCACACATCCCTATTGGTCCAAAACAATAACCTGGGTGCAAAAAATCTCTCACTTCTCAGAAGGGTCGTGAAGATTTGCATCCTGGATGGAGATAGAAGACTAGTTTGTGCCTATCATGTGGAAGCAATTGTTTAAGAACTGCTCACATTCCATTAGACGACCACACACAGCATGCTACAACCCTTCCTTACATTCTGTGTTTGCAGAAATGATCTTTAGCCTGCATTCCTATGATCTATAATATTTCCTTCGGGGTGCAGGTGTGCTCTTATTTTCTGATACCTCCGGTGTTTTCAACATGCATCCTGCCCAGCATATCACAAGTAAAACGCCTTTGTGCGAGCAGTACTGCTGTGAATAACAGTTACATACCAATTATGCTGGTCTTTTAGTACATTAAAATGTCTTTACTCAGGATAAAAAGCAGACTGAGAGCAAGTTCTCTACATACTGGGTCTAAAAATACATGACCTAGGCATTTGCAACGGTCATTGGGTCTAGAAAGTTTGCTCCTGGATTCATGAATGTAGCAACTTCCTTTGGTGCCAGATCTATTAGAAAGCCACTTTTGCCCTCCCCAATATTTTAGTCTGTGTTTCTAAACAGACATCTCTATATTCGAACCCTATAGATGTCTTTTGCTGTATGACTTGATTGCTCCGCTATTGGTATTTCAGAACAGCGCACTTTTTGTAGTGGATTAGAGTTTTGTGGATCCATGTTCTTCTGTATGAATGTACTGATGCAGGTTCTTTGTTATTTACACGGTCCTACAATGTCGGCGGTCTAGGTGGTTTGCCTGGGCTTATGGTATTGTTTGTTTTGTTGTTGCCATGTCCTATTGTATGTTCCACTACTGTACTGCTTAATCTGTTAGCGGACTGTATTGCTACATTTGTTTGTTATGTGCATTGAATAAAAAAGATTTAAACATAAACAGACATCTCTGACTCCGAGACAATGTTTTTATCTCTGAGTGAAAAAACCCAGCTTCTTTAGCTGAGCTGATGGGAGCTGCCGATCTAGGCTAGCCTGACTGCTAATTTTCTGCTCTTTAATACTTTATCCCATCACAGTAAGTGAGATCACATTGCTAAAGAAATCATGAGAAGATTAACACATTATGCGAGGTGCTACCAGATGCACATACCTAATTGCGAGAATGTAACGATACAGGAAATAAAATAAGTTTTAGGGCATAAGTAAAAGCTGATGAGTAATAAAGTTTCCAGCCGTAGAAAACATATTGTGAATCCTTCCCTCGTCACCTCCCTCAGTGCAGAAACTGGTAAGATGATCATATCTCCGGATTCAAAGATATTCCATTTTGTTTTGTTTTGTTTGTATTTACGCTTTTGTTTGTGGTGGGTTTTTTTTTTTTTTTTTTGCTAATTTATAGTTTGAAAATTCATGTCGAGTATTGATGGCCCCGAATCTTCCAGAAACCATTCAGGAATCCTTCTATTAAAGAGCGATAAGCTTTTGTGCTTACCGTGCATTAGAAACAAAAAACAAAATTGACAGGACACGATAAATACCATGTGCTAACATGCCCACATCCTGTCCAATCCCCACCCCCCCCCCCATTGCGCATTAAGCAATTAACATAGATGTTTTACCGTGCTGGATGCCTTGAACATGCAGTAACCATTACTGCAGGCCCGTGCTAAAGGTTATCATGTGTTAACTGCTTAGCATGCTTTAATAAAGGGGTCCATCAGTTGTGTGGAATGCCCCACCTAGAAATATTTCACCTTAGCTATATTAGGATGGGGCATGCACGGCATAATCTGCCAGATTGTGGAGCACCTAAAAACCTCAATACTCAGCACTGACCACGAGAAGGAATCAAGAGGAGGCAGGAGTTAATGAACATGTATCCTTTTAAGCTAACCCTTATATATCTAGGAGATGAATCAGCAGCAGAAGAGATCTTTTCAAAATACCTTCCACACAAGGACAGAAAAGTCTTTATGTGAGGCTTAGAGAGTAATTTTATAAATGACTGCACAGTGTTCTTACATACTTGTTTCTTTTCTTTAGTGCCATCAACTCAGTGCTGACTCCTGGTGGCCCAGCTGCCTCTGGGCTTTCTTGGCAATGTATCACTGGAAGTAGATTGCCAGGCCTTTCTTTCTGAGGCAATGGAGGGTAAAGTGACTTGCCCAAGGTCACAAGGCGTGCTAGTGAGACTTGAACCCTTGATCTTCTGGGTACTAGGCAGTTGTGCTAACTACTAGGGCTACTCCTCCCCTCCACATATGCAAGTAGGCACTTATATAATTACATCGGAGTACATACATCTGAAAATACCCATTCATAACATGTGGAGGCATATCTTAAGATGTGCGTCTGGTCGGAACCAGACGCACAGAGGTAGATGGAATTCTGATCCCGTGGGGCACGTACAGGCCTCTGCTGGGCTAACTCAGTCAAGGCTCCTGAATGGAACCACGGCGCCATGGCATCCAGTTGCCATGGCACCAATGCTTCATTCAGGAGCCTTGATCCCCGGATGCTGACCACTTTTTTCATTCCCCGCAACCCGATCCCCGATCTGGTCACCCATGGCCAGTGTCAAGCTGCGGGGAATCTCCTGCACCCCCTCCTACTTTTTCACTGCCTGGCCTGCCACCCCCCAATGTCTAGGGGAATGTATTCCAACTTATTCCACCTCAGAGGTGGAATAAGTTCCCCATCTAGTCTGCCGGCCCCGGACGTACAGAGCCGACATCAATATCGGCCCTGTATGTCCAGGGCGCACACTGCCCACTGTCAACCTTAACTCCACCTTCACACCACTCCTTTCCTGTCCCCAACTAGCCTCCCCATACAAACTCCTTGTTCATACGGGGAGGCTTGGCGGGGATGGGAAAGATGGACAAATAGCGGGGATGGACGTCCCAACGGTAGGTCCATCCCTGCTATTCATGTTACAGAATAAACCCCAGAGAGGGTAATTTTATTCGGGTCATCCATTGAGAGGCCAAGTAGGCACCTATTGG
The DNA here is from genome assembly GCA_033557465.1 of Ichthyophis bannanicus. Classification (NCBI taxonomy): domain Eukaryota; kingdom Metazoa; phylum Chordata; class Amphibia; order Gymnophiona; family Ichthyophiidae; genus Ichthyophis; species Ichthyophis bannanicus. The sequence goes on from CM066037.1 coordinate 69,831,146, forward strand.
GAGGTTATCCTATACAAATAGATAGGGGTCCTTTTACTAAAGTCCATTAGCCAGTTAACATGTGGCAACTGGCAGCCAGGAACACTAACATGGGAGTACGCCAGCCACTCCACGCGCAAATGCCCGTTAACCTGCCATCGTAGGATGGGGTGGGGAGTGGAAGGAGCGTTGGCATGGAGAGTGCTTTAACACGAGTGCTAAGGCAATTGCTACATGCTTGGTGGCAACGTGGCTCTTAATGCAAGTTCACCTAATGACCTGCTTTACTGGAGCGCACATCAGAGTGGCCCATCACACTTTAGCTGCCAGGAACATACTGGTCATGACCCTGACAACTAACATGGAGGCTTTGCAATAAACGTGTGATGCTTAGCAGACTTTGGTAAAACAGCCCCGTAGACATTAGCATGTTCTGTCATTATGTCATTTTAGGAAAGAGGATCCAGTGAAGACAAGTTTAAAAACCTTTTCATAGTGTAAAATGTAAATTTATGGTGTTAAAGGACTTGTATAAAGTTAGCTCATGCCTATAAGTATATGCAGTGCACTTGGGAGCACTGCAGGTCCACAGATACGACTTGCAACCCCACTGCTTATTCAGCACCATTGGCTACCCGTAAAATTTTGCATTCGTTACAAAATCCTCCTTCTTACACACAAATCCTTACATCAAAGGGCTGCAGAGTACCTTTCATAGTACGAGATATATGATGGCAGATAAAGACCAGTATGGTCCTTCTAGTCTGCCCAGCAAGGCGATATGAGTAGGTGCACCTGCCGCTCCATGCAGGTCGCTCCTCCCCATGCCTTTGTTTAGGGGTGTACCCATTGTTCTGTTTAGGTCACCCCTATTTGTTGAGATATAAGAGATAGTTATGTTTTTTTTATTTTATCCTGTTGCTATAAAGGGATCCACTGTGTCTGTCCCATGCCAATTTGAATTCTGTCACTGTATTTGCCCCCACCACTTCCATCTTGAGAGCATTCCAAGCATCCACCACCCTTTCAATGAAAAAGTATTTCCTAACATTGTCTTTCAGTTTACCCCCTTGCAGCTTCATGTTATGCCCTCTAGTTTTACAGGTTCCCCATCTTTGGAAGAGGTTTGTTTGTTTACTAATAGGTCTGAATCATATCTCCCCTGTCCCTCCTCTCCTCCAGAGGGTATATATTTACGTCTTCAAGTCTCTTCTCATAAGTCTTCTGACGCAGGCTCCAAATCATTTTAGTCGCCTTCCTCTGAACCTTTCCTTTGTCATGCCATATGGTCCAGCATGTTCCCTTCTGTCCATGCCTGGCAAAATATTTTGCTTTCCCTCACCGACCCGAACCAGGTATGAGGCTACAAAGTACTCTGCCTTCTTCTTTCTTGCCCCATCGTTGTGGAATGCCCTCCCCGCTGACCTCCATCTACAGTCATCCCTCAGCCACTTTAAGACTGATTTAAAAATGCACCTTTTCCAGAATACATTTGACCTTCAAGGATAAGCAATTCTTAATGGGTAGTGTCATGTGTTGTCTCTGCCTGGAAATCCCCTTGACTTCCTCTGCCTTCTCAAGTGACCATTCTTCTAGCATCTGAACCTGTCCTCCAGGTGATGTAAGAACCTCTCGCACTGAGGAGGTTTCTGCAGGAACATGTGCACAAGAAGGAAGGGTTAGGACAGCCATTATGTTTGGTGATTCGATCATTAGGTCTGTAGATAATTGGGTGATTGGTGGACATGAAGATTGCCTGATAACATGCCTGCCTGTTGCGAAGGTAGCAGACCTCACATGCCACCTAGACAAGGGTTTACATAGCACTGGGCAACAGTCTGCTGTCTTGGTACATGTTGGTATCAATGACACAGAAAAGTGAGGTAAGGATGGTACTGGAGGCTAAATTTAGGCTTTTAGGTAGGAAGTTGAAATCCAGAACTTCCAGGGTATCATTCTCAGAAAAGCTTCCCATTCCACATGCAGGACCTAAAAGGCAGGCAGAGCTCCGTAGTCTCAATGCCTGGATGAGACAATAGTGCAAGGAAGGGGTTTTGGATTTGTTAGGAGCTAGGCAAAAATCTGGGAAAAGGAGGGGCTTTTCCGAAGGGATGGGCTCTAGCTTAAACAGGATGGAACCAGGCTGCTGGCATCACCCTTTAAAAAGGAGATATAGCAGCTTTTAAACTAGTTAATAGGGGAAAGCTGACAGTCGCCCAAGAGCACATGGTTCGGAAGGATGTATCCTTGAAAGATATTAGCAAAAGACTGAAGTTAACAGAGAGGTTCCAATAAAGACTGAAGTCAACAGAGAGGTTCCAATAAAGACAAAAGTAGCCCAAATGCTGTTAAGTATAGAGGAGACAGAGCTTAAAGATTCCAAATTACCCCGCCTATAGATAATATGAATAAAATACAACCTCTAAAATGCTTGTTTGCAAATGCTAGAAGTCTAAAAAATAAGACGGGAGTGCTAGAATATATAGCACTAAATGAGAGGTTAGATATGATTGGTATCTCAGAGACCTGTTGAAAGGGGGATAACCAGTGGGACTCTGATACCCGGGTACAAATTATATTGCAATGATAGAGTAGATCAAATTGGTGGAGGGGTTGCACTCTATGTTAGAGAGAGCATTGAGTCACACAGGATTAAAGTTTTGCAGGAAACAAAATACATTGTAGAATCTCAATGGATTGAAATTTCATGTAAAAAGGGGAAAGCGATGGCAGCATGGGTGTACTACCAGCCGCCTGGCTAGAATGTAAAATGATTGATGAAATGCTCAGAGAAATCAAGGAAGCTAACAAAAGTTACAACACAGTAATAATAATGGGTGATTTCAATTACACCAGTATCGACTGGATCAGTGTCACGGCAGGACATGCTAGGGAGATAATGTTTCTAGATTAAATAAATGACTGCTTCTTGGAGCAGCTGGTTCCTGAACTAACAAGAAGGGAAGCCATTTTGGACCTAGTCCTTAGTGGAACACAAGATCTGGTGCAAGAGATAAAGGTGTTGGGACAATAGTGATCATAGCATGATCACGTTTGATTTAATAAATGGAGAAAGGACGGCAAGGAAATCCACAGTACTACCTTTTAACTTTCAAAAGGGAGACTATCATAAAGTTTCAATGTAAACCGCACTGATGACAAAGAGCGCGGTATATAAGAAATGTTAAATAAATAAATAAAATGAGGAAAATAGTTAAGAAAAAATTTAAAGGAGCAGCTGCAAAGGTTAAAGATTTACATTGAGCATGAATGTTGTTTAAAAATACTATCTTGGAAGCCCAGACCAGCTGTACTCCATGCTTTGTTGAAGAAAGTCCAAAAAATTGCTCGCATGGTTTAAAGGTAAGAGAGGCTGTTGTAGCCAAAAAAGCATCTTTCAGAATGGATAAAGGAGCCAAATAATGAAAACTGCAAACAATATAAGCAATGGCAAGTTAGATGCAAGGCACTGATAAGGCAGGTAAAGAGAAAATTTGAGAAAAATCTTGCTGTAGAAGCAAAAAAGCATACAGGGTTATTCTGAGGTGTGAATAGTGAGGACGGTCGTCCCATTGGGACATCCATCCCTGCTCTTCAGCCTCTCTGCCAACCCTGACTAACTTCCCCATATGTTGTTTGGGGAGGTTAGATGTGGGTGGGAAAGGGGCATTGCAGGGGCAAGGTTAGGGTGGGCAGAGGGCGGTCGGTGACCCCGGATGTATAGGGCTGATTCCAGTTTCAGCCCTGTATGTTTGGGGCCAGTGGCCTGAACGGGGAACTTATTCCACCTCTGAGGTTGAAGAAGTTCCTCTAGTTGGGTGGATCTAGCAGGCCCGGGGCTCAGAAAAGGTGGGAGGGGCAGAGGAGTTTCCCTGTAGCCCAACCCTGGCCTTGGGAGGCCAGATCGGAGGTGGGACTGCAGGGAATGAAGATTTTGGTCCAGTGGCCAGGGATCACGGCTCTTGAATGGAGTCGCAGTGCCATGGCAACCGGATGCCATGGTGCCGCGGCTCCATTCAAGAACCTGACTGAGTTAGCCGGGGAAGACATGTATGTGCAGACTGACCAGAATCGGGGTACAGACCTGGATACGATTTTGATCCCGCGGGACTAGACATGCCCCACTGGATCAGAATCCTGGCTTACTCTGTGAGTCTGGTTCTGACCGGGCACACAGAGAGTCAGCACGTCCAACTCAGAATTGGGCCCATAATACAATCTTTTTCAAGTACATTCATAGCAAAAAACCTCTGAGAGAGTGAGTTGGACCATTAGATGATAGAGGGGTAAATGGGGCACTATGAGGGGACAAGGCCATAGAGAAGAGATTGAATTAATTCTTTGTTTCGGTCTTTAATAAAGAGGATGCAGAGAAGTTACCCATGACTGAAATGATGGGTAACTTCTCTAATCTAACTTCTAACTTCTCTAATCTAACTTCTTTAATCTAGGAGTGGTCTAGTGGTTAGGACAAGGTACTTCAGGCCGGAGGGCCGGGGGTTAAAGTCCCACCTGGGGACAGCAATTTCAGGCCGGAGGGACTGGGATTTCTAGTCCCATAGGCACTCCTTGTGGTCTTGGGCAAGCCACTTAACCCTCCATTGCCCATGTTCCCTGTAAGTATTAGCATAGGTGTCTCATATCCCCTCGTATTAAATGTATCCCCCAATTGACCGCTTTGACCCGGTGAAAAGCGGGATATAAATAAAGCTAAACAAAAATAAAATAAAATAAATAAATGATATTTAAAGGTGATGCATCAGCGGCCAGAAAAGCATGCCATGCAGAAACTTAATTGAAGCAGTCGAGCGATCATATTTAAATATCCAAACACCCCCCCGGCGCCACCCCCATGCTTTAGAGGAGAGCGTTATTAACCTACCATGTTTAAACATCAATGTTGAAAATATGTAAATTTGAAAGACTGAAAAATTGAGTGAAAATTGAAAATATCTTTAGAGAGGAGTTTTTTCTGGCCGCTGATGTTATGGATGAAGGCTTAGGTTTGCTTTGATGCTCTAGCCTGATCTGTGTAATCTGAGGCCTCTATTTCCTCTTTCTAATGCCTGTGTGAGGGATGTTACTGGCATTTGACATCTAGTCAAGTCTGTAATTGTAGTAGAGTGAATTTTTGTTTTTTGTTTTGTTTTTTTTTCACTCTGGAAATGACTATTTTTATATTGTATCATTACAGCATGTATTTGTACTGTATATGTGGAATCATTTTATGAGGCCTTGTACATGCATATACTGGCATATTAATCCTGAAAAATCATTAAAAAAATTATCCCACAGTGCATACCCTTACATGGTATATGCGTAGGTGCTGCTGGGGGTGGAGATAGGTTGGTGCATCTTCCGATTTATACATGCCTCTGAGTAGGTGTAAATACCTACAACTACTTTTCGGGGGGAGGGGGATTTTATAAAGACACATAGGGTCCCTTTTACTAAACGGTGCAGTGATGTATGTGCAGCGCTGCGTACGACTTATAGCGCTATACAAATGCTCAGTAGTAGTAGTAGTGCTGCACAAACGTACCAATAACATGCAAATCCATGGTCCATTAGGCAAACAGCATTAACTACCGGGAGCATGGAAAGCATTTTCCTGGCAGTGACTGCGGTGCATGTGGCCGTGCCGCAGCACAACAATAGAGTAGGTGCACTCACCACCATCTAAGGAAGTGGCGGTGAATGCACCCACACTACTAGCCCGCTATGCCAGACCCACACTGACAGCTAGTGCCCTTTAGTAAGTCCCCATAGACACATATGTTATCTTTATAAAAGAGGTACAACATATGCACCTATGGTGCTCCCCTTGCCTAGTTGCCCTATTATAAAATTACCCTTCCTATGTCCCATTTCCATAAACTGTCTCTTAATGTCATCTTTGTGAACTGCACTCACAGTTTTTGAGTACCTCTCCTTGGCCAGCTTTATAAACCAGTCAGCAGACCCATGGAGGGAGAAATACTGGGTTTTTTTTTTAGTGCCATCAAGTCAGTGCTGACTCCTGGCAATCCATCTGCCTCTGGGTTTTCTTGGCAAGATATCACTGGAAGTACTGTAGATTGCCAGGCCTTTTCGTCTGTGACAATGGAGGGTAAATTGACTTTCCAAGGCGTGCCAGCAGGAACCAAACCCTTGATCTTCTGGGTACTGAACAGTTGCTCTAACCAGCAGGCTACTCCTCCACATGGAAATACTGTAGTTGAGTGATAAGGAAAGGAACGCCGCCTTTATTTCGATATGCATAAGTCATTTTCACTTCTTTTCTGCGTTCTAGGGTGCTAGATTGGAAAAGTGACGGTACGATTAGATAGCAGCGTCCATTCTAGTACTGTGGCGTGAGACTCTAACCACAAAGCTAACATGAACTATGAAGACTAACTCATGAGAATATTGTTGCGATAAGATTTTCTTTCCTTCATTTTTATTTTTAATGAAAAGCAAATACACTAATTTGTGCACCAAGAGTGACGTGGGATAAATATCGTTTAATGCTTCGGTTAAATACAGAAAGAATATAGACATTTTTCCTAGTCTGCCTAGGACCTGAGTGGATCAGAAATGATCAGGTTTTTATGGGGGATATGAAGGTGTGGTCACCAATGGAGTTCCCGATCCCCAGGGAATGTGAGTATCTTTGGCACTAAGGCGTGGGATAGAGTGACGACTCCCTGAGTCAGGATGAGCATGTCTTGACATGAGAGAAAAAAAAATCTCGTGGGCCTAATATCACAGGTCAGATCATTTAGGCAGTTCAGAAATGTTATAGAACGGAGACCTGTGGGCTTTTCTCACACACACCAGGGGGGGCGGGGGGATATTAAAAGAGATTAATGTCACTAGCATGCTGGGGTATTTAGTGGCATTAATGCAGGTGCTGCCGCTGAACGCCCCAACGCTAGCTGGGTAGCCGGGCAGCAGCTCTATTCAGCCGCTGCCCATTACCACTAAGTGGTGAAAGTAGGGCCCTTAAAGGGTGGCCCAACTTTCACTGGCGAAGCCAACCGGGCACTGGCTGAACATCGCCATTCCCGGTTAGATTTGCTGCTACCGGGCCAGATATAGCCTTGGCATTGACTATCCAGGTCTTACGTTCAGCAGTAATGGCTAGCTGCTTTACAATGGCTAGCCACTGCCACTGGCTACTGGGCCCACAGTTTTTAACAAGTAGGAGGGCTGCTTTTGAAAGTGTGTTACGGGGATAATGCAGGAGTTTTGTCATTCAGTGCCTTTTAAATGGCAAAATTGTGCAGTATTTGCCCATAATGCAAGTTAATTTACCGCAACAGGAACAACATAATGAGATACAAATGCATGCGGATTTATGAAAGCCAGTTCTGAGCTATGACTAATCATTTGTATAGCGCTACAAGGCGTACGCAGCACTGTACATATAGATGCAAGACACAGTCCCTGCTCATTGGAGCTTACAATCACATTAATTTCTCTCCCCAGGAGCATCAGCTGATAACATGTGCCCAGTGCTTAGAAGAACCAACTTAAAAGGCCTGGTGGCATCCTAATTCCTGTGCTTACCCCTGATCTCCCTAGCAAAGACCCCTTCAATTAGAGGCCCACCCAACAAACACCTACGTTAAGAATCCTCTTCCCCCCCCCCCCAAACAGACCTCCAGACCTACTGGGGCTATCCTTGGTGTCTAGTGGTAGGGAGCAGAAGAGATCCTCGCTACCCTGCCAACACGCTAAACCCCATTGATCCCAGTATTCAGTGGCACTATCCAGAGAGCGCCACTGAATATTCCCACAGACTGCAGGAAAGATGCTTGATTAAATCCGGGATGGTCTGTGGGTGGAGTGGGGCCAGTCCCAGCAGCTATCCGGTCAGCAGTGATATTCAGTTGCTAACTGTATCACACCTTATAACACTATACCAGCGATTAGTAGTAATAGTTAGACAGTTCCAGCTTTATGTGGTTAATCTATCCAGTTAGCGGCTGAATATTGTTGCTGACCAGGGCCGGCCCATCCATTGTGCGAGAATGCTGTTAGCACAGGGCCTCACACTTTTGGGGACCCCTTGCCAACTTCATTCTGCATATGGTTGGTTTGCAGGGCCGGTTTCAGAGGGAGACCCGAGGCCCCAGCTCACCTCTGCACAACTGCCAGAGTGAAGAGCGGCGTGTTCTCATGAAGTGCGCTAAGTGCCAGGAAACGGGGAATGTCATTTAACCTCCAGCACCTGCAGGCTTCACAAGAATACAGCTGTTGGAGTGAAGGAACATGCCGCTCTTCGCTGGCGGTTGTGCAGAGGTGAGCCGTCGCTTCAGGCCTCCCTGGCTCTCTCTGAAGACAGTCAGACAGGCGCAGGACTCTTTGAGGGTGGGGGGGGGGGGGTGCTGAATAGGATGGAAATGGGCTGATGGTAGGACTACGACTGGAAATGGCTGGGGCTAGGACTTGAAATGGGCTGATGGGGGGCTAGGATAGGATTGATAATGGCAGATGGGGGGGCTAGGATTGGAAATGGGCTGATGGGGGGTGCTAGGACTGTTAATGGCTGATGCAGGGGGATGGGAGAATGAGACTAGAAGGGAGCGAATGCTGGGTGGGGCTGGAACTAGAAGGGAGCTGATGTCTGGGGAGAACTAGAAGGGGATGGGGAATGAGGATGGAGAGGGGAAAAGATATTTTGTATGGGAGGGAAGAAAAATCTACGATTCACCGGGTATTGGGAGAGTAAATGGGGATTGAGGATAGAGGGGTGAAATTTGAGTGGATGAAAAAGGAATAAAGAAAGAAATGGAGGAAAGAGTAGAAGGAGAAAGATCAGTATGTTAAATCAGATGTAGAGAGAGAATGGAAAAAAAACAACTAGAAGAGAGAAGAAAGGACAAATGGACAGCAGACAATGGAGAGTTAGCAGAAGACACGAAGAAACCAGAAGAAAGTGACTGGAGCAATTGCAACTGAAAAATAAAATGCACAAACAACAAAAGATAGAAAAATACTTTTTTATTTTGAATTTATTAACTGGTATATGTCAACTCTGGGAAATGTGCATTGCTAACATCTTTGTGTTTTGTTTAGTACAAGAGGAAATAAATTTATAGTTTTATTTCTGCACTGTTGTTGTACATTCCAAGTTTGGCGTTTGGGGTTCCCAGTTTAATTATTGTCTTCTTATTTCTAAATTGTGATTCCTTGTTCTTTGTTTGGTGATGGTCTATGTTCTGCAGGTGTAACTGAGTGAGGTATTCTGTTCATGTAGTTTCTATTTGACATTGCCACTTGTTCTCTTTCCCCAGTAGGTCATGTATTGGAATTCTCTGAGATGTATGGGTTTAATATTTGCAGTGTTGCCTTTTGATAGGTAGGGTTTGGTGCTTTGTGAGTCCTGGTAGTGCTGTTATGATATGGCGGGTTTGCAATGGGCACTAAATGGGTGGTGTTTATAGTACTTCCTAATGGGCCTGGCGGTTGGCACTGGAGTATAGTAATGTAGAAATCTGGTAGTCTTTCTTTATCCATACACTCATTAAGAGGCGTGTTTACTAAAAGTTAGCGCATGTTAAGTTATGAAAATATGTATGCAAATAGGCCCCTTCTGCAAATGAGGCCCCGCAATGAGTCTCCGCACATGGCCCCGCACCCCCCTTGGGCCGCCCTTGTTGCTGACCATATAACTGCCACGATTGCTGCAAAACCGTGAATTCAGCACCAGATAGGCTCTGGCGCTTTCAAAGTACCGACCACTGCCGCTGAACATCAACGCCTCAATTTTTAACAAATAGGCGCTGTATCCTCCGAACGTTTTCTTCATGCAGTCTCCTTGTGTCCTTGTGCTTGTCATCAAGGTCAAGGAAAACATTGAAGTGTGGCTTCTGGACAGCTGCAGACCTTTTCCACATGGCTGCTTCGGTTTGTCGTTTTTTCAGGGACTGCACTATGCCCAGATCACTTGGCTCAGAGCCATTAGAGAGGGATTTAACTAATCGGAGGCTGCAAAGGACACATTTTTCAGATCTGTCCAGCTCTTTGGGAACAGAAGAAGTCAAGGTGGGCCCTGTGACTTCGCCTAATTAGACCTGCCATCCCCTTGCAAGGATCCCAAAGCCACTATGCCACTTAGGACGGGCTGCACGAGATAAGGAAATGGCTGTGGATGAGATTAGCTGTAAGTCACAAGGAATTACCCTGTTACTTCTCTGTCAAGTGCTGCGGTTGCTAAAACCTGCAATCCAGTCCCCGTGATCTGTGACAGCAGGATAAGGAGCAGAACCTGAGTCAGAAGCACTCTTGGGCAGCGCCAGTACTCTCTTCATTTACCACTGGGAAAGAGGTTTGGGCCAGGCTCTTGTATAAATGGTGAATCCTCAGACATTACTCCAGAGACATCAATATTAAATATAGCTATTAAAATATAAAATAAAGTTATTTGTCTGCATCACAGGTGAGCCTATGAATTACAGTGAAACCCAAGTTTTGTGCTGTTTCCAAATTTGTAACTCTTGAATCTCCAGCCTCATTGCTGTGCCCCACCCATCCCAGTTGAACTCTGTGCATGTTGCATCATTGCCTGTGGCTCTCGGAGGGCCTGGGAACAATTATATATACAGTAATTCGTGTATATATAGTATTGAGCCCAGTTAGCCATGTAAATATATACCCTTGAAAGTTATAATGATAATTTAAAGGTACAACCAGGCCTTGCTATCAGTAAAAATAAGGTTACAGACTATTCATAGTTTATTGACTTGAGGGAAGAGCATCACTAACAACCATATATATAGATGCACAGTGCTTTTGCTACAATCCTAGTTTCTGAAATAATACAAATTCTGCCATTTACCTTGATGTGCTCATTAAGGGGCATGTTTGCTAAAGTTATTGCATGCTAAGTGTTGCCATGGCCCATAGAAATGAATGGACAGTGGCAGCACGACGCACATTAACTTTACTTAACACATGCTAATCTTTAGTAAACATACCCCTAAGTCACAGGTAAGGGGGTTGGATACATTACTGGTACACATACTGAGGCCTAGCGCCCTTTCAAAATCTATTCATCGAGGAGAACTCCATCATTGTAGAGGCCGGGTTCCAGGATAGGGCTAGATAGATAGATATTTTCAACAGGAAAAACCGGAGGGAAACATAATGCAAACTCTCATCAGATACCGTAGGAATAGGATTGAAGACCCCACCCTTCATCTCTAATTTGACATTTTCTTTGGCTCCTAGGGCTCTAGGACCAGGGGTGTGTGGCTTGCAGAGGTGCCCCTCTCCAGGGCTGCCTGACCGGGATGCATGGGTTACTGCTGAGAGTTTATATGCTGCAAGACTGCAGGACCAGGGAAGGAGTTGGAGATCCGAAAGAGAGGAGGAGAGAGAAGGAGGGAATGGAAGGAGAGGGGCAAGAGTGCAATGAGAGAGAGGCAATTAAGAGAGAAAAGAAAGAGAGGCAAGGGGGTAAAAAGCATGGCGAAATAAGGGTAAAGCCGGAAGTAAGCATAGCAGGGATTTGAGTGGTAGAGTGTGCCATACATCCCCCACCACCCCACTCTCCACCTACCTCCCACTCCCTCAAGGGACAGATACTGGCAAAAGCATTATTTGCATCACCTGGAACACTCCCTTGATCTTCCTCTTTCCTCAATATTTGAAATCGTTGCCAAGACTGGACATGGCCCTCATTCTCCCAAGGTCCTTGCTAAAGCAAACTCTTTTCCAAGGCACCTCCCACCCCTGTCTGGCTCTCTCTGTGATTTGAAACGTCCTATGTGGCCCTTCATTTGAAAAACTTGTGGCATCCTGCTCTAGAAGCCACTTTATACTATTTTCAATTGTTTCTTTTATAGCTGCCCACCCAATTGTTGAGGGTCTCCTTAAGGGGAAGACAATAAAAGTAGGAAAAGGATAGAGAGGGAAGGGGAAACATCTCTTTGCACAAATACCACTAAAAAATTGATATTGATACTTGATAGACCTTTATTGTTGACTTGGTAGCATGAGAGCAAACTAATCACATATTTCAAAGCTGTATAATGTACTTAAAGTGGAGCAATTGAGAAGAACCGTTGCAGCCAATTCTGAATGGTTGTTGATTTATTGAAGCTTTATTGTAAAGAAGAGGCATTTTTTCAGCAATTCAAAATATACTGGCACTCATAAGACAAGGTTTGGCCTTTATAAATCAGACTAGAAATACATCCAAGGGAAGACCCCTTTAATTTATTGGCAAATAGGAAGATGGTTTTGGCCAGCTCTAATAAATATTGCCATATTGTAGTGATTGGCTCACTGTTCTCAGAACATCTTTAATGCTCCAGGTGGCATTGTCACTGACTGAAAAGCTTGACACAAAGCAGGAAATGTGGAATGCATCGTGGTTTTTCAACAGGAATCTGGAAAACGTCCCAGAATATAGCCTCTCTGCACTTGTCTGTACCAAGGCTTGGGCAGAAGACTGGGCCTATGATGGCGAGTACATGAATGGATGCAATTCGGTATGAGCCATTGATGGGGAAACTTGCAAAATGGTCATGTGCCAAATCTGAACGTAGAAATCTGTGGCTTTATTTTAACTTGGTATTGGATGATTTCTGATATTTGATATTTTGAAACCCCCAAATATCTGGCACCCTTTGCCATGTAAAGGCTCACAACTGCAGGGGTGAATTGACACCCTATATAGTAGGGCCACCTTGCTTCCCTGCCCTAAGGTGCTTTGACTGCATCCTTCAGGAGTTATGAGATCCTGAGGATTTAAACACAGAAAATAGACAATAACCACAGATAAAGACCTTGATATAGGTTATCCTGTCTGCCCATCCACACCAACTACTAAGCTTGACAATTCCTTACTCAAGGATTCTCTTTGCTTGTCCCTTACATCAATCAACTCTGCAGGAATTTATTTATGATATACTTATCTATATATCTTTTGACCCTCTCTATTGCGTCACTAAACCTCCCCAGAGAGTGGGCGATGGTAAATGTTTATTATCTGTTCCTACGCTTACGTTTGACTGGAGAGTAAATCTGTTCCAGTCTCTCTGTGTGAAATATTTCTGGGTTATGGGCAACCGTGCTGTCAGTTGTCATAAGTAGCAAATTTGCCACGAGAGTGTGGAGAATTTGAGTTTTCCATATTTTGGCTTTAACAACAAAATGTAACAGACCCCATTTCTTGACAGTGTAGTCTGTTGTGTAGAATCAACGAATGAGAAAGCGCCATTATCATCCCAACAACACTCCATCATTCTCTTCCACTCTCTGAAGGACTCGTTGACGCAATGCTACCAGCCGACACTCCACTCCGCAGTCCACCTAGTGTGGCAAATTTTACATTCCATTCACCACACCTGTGGTTACATTGAAAAAAAAGTTGCCCACCCCTGGTTTTGATAGAAGTGACTATATTAGGCATTTTAGATATTCTTTACTGAATGATTATTTCTTATCTGCTAGGGCTGTGTGTAATTGTCTAACTTTTGATCTATTTTCAACCCCTTTATTTGGGTATTCCCTCAGGACAAAAGCACATGATTGGGTGCTGCTGAACCTGTACAAAACTCACAGCACTGGTTTTTCCAGACAGGGGGGGACAGGGACTTCTAGGCCCAAGAGTATTAGTATTACCATCATGCACATAAAGGTTATTGCAACTTAAAGTATTTTTCCAAAAAGATGAAAGTTTTACTGACGCAAAGAGAAATGGTAGGAGGTATCAGAAACCTTCTTCTGGAACCAAGGTCAACTCAAGGGTGCATGCCAGCCAAAGAATACAAGCTCGTTTAGCAGTGCATATTCAAGGTTTGACCTGCATTGTATTCATGAGCATGTATTTGGTTTCTTTGGGTGCCTTAAAAATGAAAGGGCAAGCAAATCTTTTGTGTGCAAGTATACCCGCTAAATACTAATTAATGTGTGTACAACATGCATGTAAATTTATCTTTGTGTGTTCAAATAATGCACACAAATCATTTGAAATGAGCACAGACTATACTTTCATTTGACCCTGCACACCCCTAAGGCTTTCTCAGAATAAATGGAGAATCCTCTGTTACTATTACAGATTCTCCCTTGCTATTTGTAATTCCTGCAGGATAGTTCTTCTCTCTTCTCATAGAACTGGATATCCTACAGTTGTTGCAGTCTTCTCAGAAAATGTTTAGAGAAAGGTACTCCTAAGTCACAAAGCTTGGAAGGCAGCTAGTCGCTATAGATTTCTAGTATATTAACAGATAGTCCTGACCACCAAAAGATTTGCAGAGAACTGAGCATGCTTCCCTTTGAGGAAAAGGGGAAGTTCACCCACTCTGAAACGTTTACAGAAAAACACACAGGAATAGTCTTACTATGGCTTTGTGGAAAGACAAATGGTTCCCTACTGGAAAATACCTCCAGAAAGCAGGACAGCACCTCCACTGCCCCCTCACAACGTGCTTCAGCTGCTCCTGCAGTTGTTATCTGTTTCTCAGCCTAGTTCTTGGGATACATCTATGCCATTGGGTTTTCAGAGTTGCCAAGTTACCCAGATCCAGGAGTGAGATTTTAATCCAATCCTGAATTTCTGACAAGCTCATCCTGATGCATTATGGGACCTGCAGCACCAATTCCAATGGGTAAATTCAAGGACTACGAATACCATACTGCATTGCAATGCAAATTTAAAACTAAAAATGGCAAGAAATCTCACTCCTGGAAATGGGTAACTGGGAAACTGGGGGTTTTCAGAATATCCACAATGAAAATGTGTGAAACAGATTTGCATACCAAGGAGGCAGTTCTTGCAAATTCATTGTGGATATCCTGAAAGCCCAACTGGATGGATGTGCAGCAAGAACTGGGTTGAAAACCACTGTGGTAAACCTAGGGTTGCCAACTGGCTCCAGATGCGCCCGACAGGCTTGATCCAGTCCTGTGTTTACCCCATTGCATGCAGGGACATGTAGTTCTGATTTCTCCATTGCACTCTATAAGAAAAACAAGACTACATGTCCCTGCATGCAATGGGGTAAACCCAGGATTGGATCAAGCCTGTTGGGCGCATCTGGAGCCAGTTGGCAACCCTAGGTAAACCAGAGTTGCCAAGATACCCAGTTCCAGAAGAGAGATGTTAAGCCAGTTCTGGTTTTATATTTGCATTGCAATGCAGTATGGTATTTGTAGTGAGACAAAGTGCTGTGTGCTGTAGTAGGTCTAAGCAAATCTTGAAGGCAGCGGGTGCCAAAGGCTGGACCTGATTCATCTATAGTGTGCAGCAGGAATAAACAGGAAACTGCTTGACTTGCTCTGCACAGCCAACAGTGCATGGGTTAATTTCTGATGCTGCTAGGAATTATGGGAAGCCTCCTTGTGGAGACAGAGTTGTGGTGCTGTCTGGTGAAGCTGAGCTACATCAGCAGCAGGAAAATTCCCAGAGTCTCTGAAACTACAGCAGACCCTCAGCTGCTTGCTGAGATAAGAAAGGAGGCAGGGATACAGCAGAGGGAGAAAAGAAAAGTTTTCTGCTGCCAAGGAGAAGAAAGCTACGTCTGAAGATCTGCAGCTATTCCAGAAGCTTCTAAGTCTGAGGATCTGCAGCTATTCCAGAAGCTTCTATGTCTGAAGATCTGCAGCTATTCCAGAAGCTTCTAAGTCTGAGGATCTGCAGCTATTCCAGAAGCTTCTATGTCCGAAGATCTGCAGCTATTCCAGAAGCTTCTAAGTCTGAGGATCTGCAGCTATTCTAGAACCTAAGTCTGAGGATCTGTAACTATTCCAGAATCATTATTCAGAATGCCTGAGAGAAGGGAAAAGGCAGAGGACAAACAATTCCCTGCAAACGTCCAAAGGTAACCTTCATAGATCATCCCTGTTGACTTGAAACAAGTCTCGAGGGCAGTTTCTCCTAATGGAGAAGTTTTGAATGAACTTTGAGGCTCAGAAAAAAAACAGAGCAGGAAATAAAACCCCTTCCTATCCCCACAGTGGTCTGAGGGGTTTGGGAATGGATGAAACTGAAGATGTTCTACTGTTACCTAAAGTACTCAGTGAGCATTGTGGTTGAGAAACTAAGAGCTGGCATTACCCATTACCAATGTTCAGGGAGAGAGCCTCTTTCAACTGAAAGCAAGTTCTGCTACGAGGTGACATGGGATGAGGGTGAAGGGAGATAGATTCAGGAGTGATATGCGGAAATATTTCTTTACGGAAAGAGTAGTGGATCCATGGAATAGTCTCCCAGTGGAGGTGGTGGAGATGAGGACAGTAACTGAATTCAAAAAAGCATGGGACCAACACAGAGGATCTCTAAAGGTAAAAAGTGGACTGTTGTAGTTGTTGATATGGAAGGACAGACTAGACAGGCCATGTGGTCTTTTTCTGTCATCATGTTTCTATGTTTCAATAGAGAGAGACTTTTTCACCAGTCCTGGTTTAAAACTTACATCCTAAAGCAGTATGGAATTCTACCCATTGCAATCAGTGCTGCAGGCCCCATAATGTCCCAGTGTGAGATTGCCAGAAATCCAGGGCTTGCCCAAAATCTTCTTCCTGGAACTGGGTAACTTGGCAGCTCTGCTTGTAGCCACTAACAGATGACGGTGTTTCTTCCCCCAATCCGTTCAGTCATTTTAACTGCTTGTTGGGTTGTTTTAATTTTTTGTGAGTTACTGAACTGTAGGTCAGTAATACTCCGATAGGCCGGGGTCTTATTTATCTGAACATACATTGACTGCTTCTGTGCTTATTTGCTGCCTAATATCTAACCTGCTGTGTTGTTGGGGTTTTTTTTTTTTTTTTTTACTTTTCTCTGAATAACATTCTAAGCTGATTTGTTTAATGTGGTTAAACGGTAGATGCCAGTAAAATTGTGTTTGATGTTAAGCACTGCCTGCAGATTGGGGATTCCTGTTATTATAGAGGGTTTTTGAGTGTACAAAAGGGGCACATGGCATTTACCCAGTGAATTTTTCCTAGAAAGAAAAAGGTGCAGGAACTCATAGGCAGGGCTCTTTAATACATGAGGACCATGGGTCAATTTTAGCAGGCGATGGAAAAAGTGCCAGTGTTCCATACCACTGCATACCCCCTCAAAAAAAGCCTTGCGTTTACATATTAGGGTCAATCGGACAAGTAACTAGGACTGCCAACTGGTTTCAGGTGTGCCCAACAAGTTTGATGCATTTCTGGGTTTACCCCATTGCATGCAGGGATATGGAGTTCCGATTTCTCTATTGCACTCCGTAAGAAAAGCAAGACTACAAATCCCTGGATGAAACCTGTTGGGCGTATCTGAAGCCAGTTGGCAACCCTACAAGTAACTACTTCGGTCAAGAGCATCCCAGCTGCAACTGATTTACCCAGAACCCTGATCCCAGGACCTAGTGTACAAGAGCAGGGTCAGATTTAAGATGTTTGCACCCATAGGCAGAACCCGAGAATGGTGTGAAGGGATCATGGGATGCATCCTAAAGAAAGTGGAATCAGGCCACTATTTAGCTTAGGTTTTTGTGGCCTTCAAAATCTGGTGCCCTAGACAATTGCCTATGTCACCTATACCTAAATCCAGCCCTGCCTAAGAGAGTTCCAAGGGCCTGAAGGTGGAGGAGTCTGTCTCCAGCATTGGGGACAGGTTGAGAGAGCCCCCGATCATGCTTAACTAATGTGGCCTGTCAATACTAGCACAGCTGCATTATTTGATCTACTTAATAAAGAGTTGCATCTTCATCTGCATTTGTTTGCCACCCTTTTTTTTTTTTTTCATCTGATTGGTTTCTTTAAATAACAATGGAGGGGTGGAATGGAGGAGTATCTTAGTTGTTAAGACTGTGGGCTGAACATCAGGGAAACCAGGGTTCAAATCCCACTGCTCCCAATGATTCTCCTTGGACAGTCGCATTATCACAGGCATGGAATGCTCAGTAACATGAATTATTGCATTTCGGCCCTTATTTACTAAAGTGCGCGACGGGTTTACACTGAATGCATGGTAACTGCCAAGTTAAGGTGTGGTAAGTGGGGAAAAACTTCAGCAGTAACAGTTGGGGTGTTTCCAGCATTTTTGGGAGGGCCGTCATGCAGCTTCACCGCAAGGCACAGTGCCTGCCTATTGCCTTCCGTTCCACACCCCAAAATGATGCTACTAGCATTTGGGAATTATTGTGCCAATTAGTGCACAGTAACATTATATCCCGCTGCTAGAATGCACTATGTCCAAGAGCCTAAATGTAAGTTATTAATACATAGGCCACAATGAAAATAATGGTGTTTGCATTAAATCACATTAACTTGCATTAAAGTGTGATAAGATGCATTAATGCACATTAGTAAATCTAACCTTCAGAATGGAAGCCCTATGGGGAAGAGAGGCACCTACTGTACCCGAATGCAAAGGCTTGAGCTCAGCTTAGAAAAGACGAGTATTTAAATCCAGAATAAATACTTCAAACATAAAAATCCAAACACTTAGTTGCTGTATACGGTCCTTACTTTATACACACTTTAGGAGTCCATTCACAAGAAGCTGGCAGTTCCTTAGTTCAGAAGCAGTCTGGAGTTTCTTTGCACGAACAGAGTAAGTTGGGGCTTGACTTTACCCTATAGCTCCTGAGTCTTCAGGAGCAGAAACGCACATTGCCACATGAATTATTCTAACTCTCTGAGCTGCTCTGCTCTGCCCCAGAACATGCCAACCTTTGTTGATTCTCCTACTTGGAAAGTCAGGCCATTGGGTAGATGCCTCTCCCTTGGCCCAGACTGTCATTGGGAGCTCTGGATCCACCCTGTTCCCACCGCTCTGCTCCAGAGAATCCCACTGTCACACACAGACTGGCCTCTGCCAGCAGGTTCAGAGATAAACGTGTCCCTGGGGCTGTTCTCCTTCTTTCCATCCATTAATAACCCTGTATAGGGTCCATTCACCCTGTCACAGTCCTGCGTAAAAAGGTTATGCTTCAACATTACCTTCCTCATTAATCTTTCATGCCTATAATGAGTTTGGATTCATGCCATGCTCTGAGATACAAAACAACAGACTCCAATCATCATGGACTACATTTCAAAATACATTCAAAACCAGGTGCAATGTACTGGGGAGAAATATGCAGAACGGACTTTGAGGCTTGTTAGGCATTTTAATTTTATTTTGATATGAAGCCTAACTTTGTTAAAAGAATATTTTGTAGCGTAATGCATTTGCAGCCATGCAGGTTGTCGAGAGCACTTGACTCTGAGGACTTGACAGTAGTGTTTCCTGGACCCAGGTTGCATACAGAAAAAAGACATTATAGTACATGAGTTTCTGGGCCCCACAGGCCCCTTCTTCTGATATGTGGTCTTGAGAGCCTGTGTTCTTCAATGGTTTTTTTTTTTGTTGGCTAAAACCCACCAAGATTCCAATTCTTTAAGAGAATGAATTGTGTACTTTTTTTTTTTTTGACAAGAAACTTCATTATTAAGTTGCATCACCCTGCAACACTACTGCCGACTAAATGCAATTTTTTTCTGCCCAGTCAGAAGAGATTCACAACCGGTCACAATACCTAGAACACTTATTTCTCATTTTCATAACGTATAAGAAAGCAAACCTTTTTTTTTTTTCTGACTTTCACAAGTAGCTATCTATAGACTCCCTGAGGTCTGTCACCCCTCATCGTGCAGCCTACTCTGAAGGGAGATGAGGGTACATACTTCAGGAGAGGCAGCTCTCTCACTAGAGACACAACCTCTGAGATGCTAGTCTCATCCCAAGAACCCTCTAAGTGCTGGGAGGTCAAGGATCACTCACTCCAATCATTTTTCACTCTCAAGATGTCCTGTCAAGTCAGGGCCATTGTAGGACATGCAGGGGCCCAGGGTAGAAATTGGTGAGGGGGGCTCCAAAGCCCACCTGCAGCCTCTGCCTCCTTCAGCTTGAGATAAACTTGAGGCTCCCCCTGGTGGCATGGGGGCCCAGGACAATTGCCCTGTTTGCTAACTCTTAATGCCAGCCCTGAGTCAAGTCCAGATGTTCTGAACCAATAAGACTTTTGCAAATACTTGAATAGGTTCAAATGAATAGAAATTTGAAGTATAAGCAGTAGCACTTGATTTGGGGTACCATAACCGCATGCTCAAGCACACAGTAAGTTTTAGCACGCAAAATGTTACTGCCCAATGATTTGCATGCTGACTAATGTGTTGGGATGATGAATGGGTGGGTTAGGTGCGGAGATGGGCTTGGTTAGCACATTGCTACTGTTGTAATTTAGCGTGGGCATAATTACCTCTATGTCAATAGATGGAGTTAAGTGCACCCGCAGTAATAGTGCCCTACGTTAGGGTGCCATGCATTAACTGCTGGGAACAAGCTGTCCATGTGTCTGAAAGTTAATGCGGTAGCTTTGCAATTAACATGCGTCAAGTTTTGCGTTAAGTGCAAAACTATAGCACACGTCGGTAAAAGGGCCTCTTGAAGTCACAGTTCAGTTGCAAAGGCATCTCTCATCTTTCTTCTTCCCCAAAACAGTGGAAATTTCTGAAATACCTCTAAGCCAGAGATGAAAGACAAACTTGGGCACAAGGCTTCTCCGGGCCCTCCTGGATCCTACTGTGCTTTCTTCAGAAGATCAGAATGCTGCTCACTTCTCCCTTCTGAGGTCTTTTCTAGCCTCTTACCCCTTATTCCTGTGACTGGATTAGTCAGTCAAGACAAATCTGCCCATGTATCATGTATAGGTTCATAATTCCCTCCCATTATACTTGGGGCAGCTTCTATGTACCTCATATAAGACCGCTCTCTCTCTCTCTCTCGCTCTGAATAATATGCTTAGGGGTCAGAGTTGTATCTCTCCGTTGATGCCCAGTAGGGTGCGCAAGGAACCATTGGCGGCACTTAGGGACTTGCACAAGCAAGAAACAATCGGTTTTCTTTTTTTCACAAATGTTTCCAATTTTTGGGTAGTTTGTTGTTCTCTAAATATATTTAAAGTGCACTAACTGATGGATTAAGGCACACGAAGTCAGTGCACATAAAATCAATTTAGGACACTAAACCTTTTAAGGGGCACTAACGAACTAAATGTGCACTAATGAATGTCCACCACTAGTGGCACTGTAGACAATGTGAATACCATGGAAACGGAGAGAAATAGGTTTGAGTGGAGCAGGACCACTGGGAGAGAATGAGTTGGTGGGGGTCGGGGATTTAAAGGCAAAGACTGGTTGAACCATGAGGAGGAAGGATGCAAATAGTGGGGTGGAGTCGGGGGGTGGGGGGGATTGGGTTAATAGGAACGAGAAAACTGAAACTCGTTCTCTGGTGAATTTCTCATCACGTGATAGGGAATACATAAAAAGAAAAGTACACTCCAACCTCAAGGGTACATGCTTGAAAATGTAATAGCACAAAACCATAGCACAGGAATGGTCATAGTTGGTAGCTTTATGTTATTCTTATATTTTACTTCCTATTTTACAAACACAATATTGTTAACCTTTTTGGTTCCACTCCCCTTTCTGCCCCTGAGGTCATGGGTTCTGTGCTAGCATGTAAGAAAGGAGGAAGTAGTGAAAAGGGTGAAGGCTTTTGGGGGATAATTTTTATGCATAGACCTTTTAGGTTCTTCTTCTCTGAGTATCAGAGACCTCTAGTGGTCCTACGAGTGTATAGCGGTTACCTGTACTTGCCCTGGCAATTTTTCGGAATGGGGGAAGGCTTCTTTTCCACAGTGACATAATGCTGGGAAAGGAGACTTCCTTGGGAGAGAGAACTCAATTCATATAAACACCCAACTTGGACTTTACCTGTCTTTGGCTGGCTTAGCCACTGTACAATACAGTCCAAACAGGCACTCACACTTGCAGATCCAAAGTAAACACAAAAGAGCAAACTGGTAAAGGGGTGACACTGGAGCAATGTCATGGATATCTACTGAATTTATAGCTTTTTCATAGTTCCGTCACCAGTCTACATGATCATGTTTTGGCAAGTGCCTTCTTCAGGGACGTGTGTAAACAACATGGCAGATATTGGCATAAGTGACATAAGGAATGCCATACTGGGTTTGACCACAGGTCCATCAAGCCAGTATCCTGTTTCCAACAGTGGCCAATCCAGGTCACAAGTGCCTGTCAGGTTTCCAAAAGTAGACGGATTCCATGTTGCTAATCCCAGGAGTAAGCGGTAGATTTCTTGGTCCTCTTTAATAATAGTTTATGGACTTTTCTCTGGAACTTGTCCAAACCTCCTTTAAACCCAGCTACACTAATAGCGTTTCCTACGTCCTTTGGCCACAAACGCCAGAGTTTGATTATGCGTTGCGTGAAAAAAAATGTTTTCTCCAGTTAGTTTTAATTGTGCTATATTGTAGCTTCTTGGCATATCCCCTAGTCTTTCTATTCTTGAAGGAATAAACTGATCTACGTTTACCTGTTTCACTTCACTCAATATTTTATAGCCCTTTATCATTTCTCCCCGCGGCTGACATTTGCCCAAGCTGAGGAGCCCTAACCTTTTAAGCCTTTCCTCATATGGGTATTCTTCCATCCCCTTTATCATTTTGGTCACTCTCCTCTCTATTTGCTTCTATACTCTTACAGCAGAAGTAGAAAAATCAATATGCTTTTCAATTGTCAAATGGAGAAATGATAGTGTGAATATCACATGAAAAGTATTTGCTGTGGCACAGATCTGTGGCAGGCTCAGGAGGAGAGAGAGGGGGTAACAGGAAGAGGCGAATCAGGAAGAGGGTGAAGGCCGAGACCCAGAGAGTCTGGAGCTACTAAAGGTGCAGCATGGCGGACTACATTTACTGAAGACTCCAGCTCACAGCAGCTAGTGCAGGTCTCCCAAAACTGGAATAGCCACAGATTTTGGAGAGAATGTACCTGCTTGTAGTATATTTTCATCTCTGCAATTATATTAGCTTTGTCTTTATTGTCAATGATCCCTAAATATTTTTTCCAGTAAAGCCTTCGGTTCAGAACACCAATTTCTGGCCTTCACTACTTTATTGAGAGTGAAGATAGGAATAAATGGGTTAAGATGCCAAAGGCCTCCCAGTGAATACTGGTCCCCTGCCCAGGAACCCTAAGATTTTGCTGAGAGCTAAGCTTGCAAGGGCAGTACTGACGTCTGGACATTATAGCTTCTATTTGCCAGACTGGAGGCCCAAGTCATGTTAGGGGACACCAGACTGGTGAAGTTTACATTTATAGGGTTTTTGTTGTCATAAGAACATGAGACGCCATAGTAGGACAGACCAAGGTCCATCAAGCCCAGTATCCTGTTTCCAACCATGGCCAATCCAGGTCACAGTACCTAGCAGTTTCCCCAAAAGACACACAAGTTCCACAATGCTTCTTTTGGAGCAAACAGTGGATTTCTCAGATCTACTTTAATAATGGTTTATCGACCTTTCCTCCAGCTGTCTTTTTTCCAGGTTGACGAGCCCTAACCTTTTAAGCCTCTCCTCATAGGGGTATCCTTCCATCCCCTTTACCATTTTGGTGGCTCTACTCTTTACCTTTTCTAATAACTCTATATCCTTTGTTTAAGATGCGGTGACCAGAACTGCACACAATATTCAAGGTACGGTCGCACCATAGAACAATACAGAGAACATAAGATATGCCATACTGGGTCAGACCAAGGTCCATCAAGCCCAGTATCCTGTTTCCAACAGTGGCCAATCTAGGTCATAAGTACCTAGCAGTTTCCCCAAAAGACACAGGTTCCACAATGCTTGTATTGGGTCAAGCATTGATATCCTGGGTCCATTTTTAATAATGGTTTATGGACCTTTCCTCCAGGAACTTGTCCAAACCTTTTTTAAACTCAGCTACACTAACAGCCTTTACTACATCCTCCGGTAACAAATTCCAGAGTTTGATTACACTTTGAATGAAAAAATATTTTCTCTTTTTTGTCTTAAATAGTTTACCCTGTAGCTGCATTGCATGTCCCCTAGTCTTTCTATATTCTGATAATGTAAACAATCGATCTAAGTTTACCCATTCCACTCTGTTCATTAATTTATAGACTGCTATCATATCTCTCCTCAGCCGTCTCTTTTCCAGGTTAACAAGCACTAACCTTTTTAGCCTTTCTTCATAGGGGTATCCTTCCATCCCCTTTACCATTTTGGTGGCTCTTCTCTGAACCTTTTCTAATAACGCTATAGCCTTTTTAAGATACGTTGACCAGAATTGCACACAATATTCATGGAATGATACAGAGGTATTATAATATCCTTTGTTTTATTTTCCATTCCTTTCCTTATGATACCTAGCATTCTATTTGCTCTCTTGGCTGCCGCTACACACTGGGCGGAGGGTTTTAACATGTTATCTACAATGACGCCTAAATCTTTTTCCTGGGTGGTGGTTCCTAATGTGGAAACTTGCATCGTGTAACTATAGTTTGGGTTGTTCTTCCCTAGGTGCATAACTTTGCACTTGTCCACATTAAATTTCATCTGCCATTTTGATGCCCAGTCTTCCAATTTATCAAGATCCTCTTGCAATTTTCCACAATCTTCATGGGTTGTAACAACTTTAAATAGTTTTGTGTCATCTGCAAATTTGATAACCTCGTTCATTATTCCCTTTTCCAGGTCATTTATGAATATGTCAAAAAGCAGCGGACCTAGCACAGATCCCTGCGGTACACCACTATTCACCTTTCTCCAATGGGAAAATTGGCCATTTCGTCCTACCCTCTGCTTACTATCTTTTGACCAGTTCCAGAGCCACAACATTGCCTCCTATCTCATGACTCTTTAATTTCACCAAGAGTCTTGCATGAGGGACCTTGTCTCCCAGTGGAGGTGGTAGAGATGAGGACAGTATCGGAATTCAAAGAAGCATGGGACAAATGCAGAGGATCTTTAAAGGAAAAAGTGGACTGTTGTAGTGGTTGATGTGGAAGGACAGTCTAGATAGGCCATGTAGTCTTTTTCGGTCATCATCATGTTTCTATATCAAGGCTTTCTGAAAATCCAAATGCAATCGGTTGACGGCTCACCTTTGTTTGCCTGTCAGTACTATATATGCTAATGTCTGCACATAAAACACCACTGTGTGGTAATGAGAACATATGTACTTTAAACTATATGAATGTGGTTGTGTTCAGGGGAGAAGTGTGTGTGGAGCCTCGCTTTTTAAGCCCGGTTAGTGTTGATATTCAGACATTGGCTGGATAGCTAAACTTGCTAAAGTGATTACAGCCTTTTTTTCTGCCTAGCTTTAGCTAGTGTAGGTTAGCCAGTCAGTGGTGAAATGTCACCGTTCTGCTCCGCCCCCAGAATGCCTCAGTGCTAAGCGGTTAACCTCGGGGTGAAAACAGGTAGGAGAGGATATGCGGTAGCATTAACTGCCTTAATACCACTAAATATCTCACTAAGCACGGTTTAGCCAGTAAGAAGTCTGCTAATTGGCTAAACTGCTTTTGAATATTCTCCCTCCCCCCCCCCTCCGCCGTTGAGGAGGTATACAGGCCTAAGGTTCACCCCAGACACCTAATACCCTTGCCCTGGTCCTGTTCCCTCAGTGGTTGACCTTCCCATCCTCTTTACCAAGGTGTGTCTCTTCCAGCATAGGTTTCCCTATCTACAGTAGGTTTAGGGCCTTCTCCTTTACAGAGCTCCAGCCTCCTCCTTGCTGAGGTTTGAGATTCTTCTGACTTCAACAATAGCAGGGCCCGATATTGAAAAGCAAATGTGAGGTTATGGCGAATGTATCCACATATTTGCACTCGCAAGTCTATCTGTGAATATATAGTACTTCCAGACGGCCTTGATAGTGTCAAGGTGGAGCTCGAGTGGGCCCTGTAGTTACTCAGAGAGAAGCAATATTTAGATCACTAAAAAACTGTCCTAAATTTATCCCAATAGCTTTCCAGAAGGCACTTTCAACTTTGCCTTTATCCAGATAGCCAGCCAAGCATCGAATCCAAAACTCATTATCATTTAACACTTTTTATTTTTTGTAGGAACACGTCATCACTTAAACATGTAACAATGTTTAGATTAATTCATGGTCTGTTTTTATTGTTTCTATTAAATTCAGGATATAGTAAAGAGTATTCCCACTGCGTATCCTTTGTGTATTTTGTCTATAAAAATTTCATTCTTCTTGAAAATGCTTTTGAAGCACTCTATTCACCTCTAACTTCCTTTAAAACTTCTAATACCATCATCCAAACTCTTTGCAGAACACTGTATGCTTTTGAACTACTAGTACTTCTTTCATCGAAATATTGTTATGTTAATACCATCCTGTTTCATCAAAATATTACTGTATATTGTTGATGCCTTCCTATTAAAACAATTTGGATATTCAGTGCTGGATACTACCCAGATACCAGTGTTGAGTATCTGAAATATTTTTAAATGCCACAACTGGAGTATTACTGAAACATTGTAGTCAGTCTTTTTTTTTTATCAGCCCCACAGTTCCTAAGGGCCTTTAAATGCACAGTAAACAGGTATTTTACCGTTAACAGAGCATCGCTTATTACAGGCCTGTTCAGCTTTGTATCTCTCTGATGCCCTAGTGCAGCGCTCTTCGAAAGGTCCTCCTCGCCTCTGATTGGCTGTTTTTTTTTCCTGTGTCTGAATACACACGCCGCTAGAGAGGTAGAACAGGGACCAACAGCTCTACTCGCTAATCTACCGCTATCTGCGTTGAACTTACCATGACCTGCAGATAAAGGAACGTTCCAACTCGCTGAATGCACCAATAAAATCCCTCAAACCTCCTGACGTGAACATCCCCCCCCCTTCCTCTACAAAACTAAAATATTCCTAAAACTCCTGATGCCCCCAACATGGCCAAAGAAGATCCCTGCTACCCTTCGACCTCTTTCCCCCCCCACATGGCTTTTAGCAGGGGTTCACAGTGGCTAACAATGGGCAGAAATGATTCCCTTCAGAGGCCTGAAATAAATATGAATGTATTTATGTGCATATATTTAAATTTTGATATCCTGCCTATATAGCCATAGCAAGGTGAATTATAATCACAAATTCCAAAAAGAGAAGAGGTGCAGAGAATAAAGGGAAGAGATTCCTGATTTCAAATATGCAGGACAAGGAGTGCTGTAGAGGGAAAAGGAAAACAAAATGAACAGTCTCAACCGGCCTTGCAATCAAGCAAGTACAGGCTCCATGCGTCAGGCTGCTCAGCTAGCCTATACCCTAAAATGAACAGTCTTCCCCATATGCAAGACTGAAAAGCCATGCTTTCAGGCCCGCTTTGAAATGTTGTTAAACTAGCAGGCAAGAGATGATAGACCAGTAGCGACAAAAGCAAAAAGAAGTTGAATATCAACTGTGTACATTACTATGATACCACCAAGGGATTGAATCAAAGCTGCTATTGGGGCCCAAAAAAGATTGAAAAGAATGGGCGAGAGAATGGAGCCCCGTGGTACTCCTGAGATAAGAACACGCAGTGCTGATACAATATTGAGCAAGATATGAAGAAAGCTGCTGAAGGACTAGGCCCTTCATACCCACATCCTTGAGACCAGAGAGCAATAA
Source organism: Ichthyophis bannanicus (assembly GCA_033557465.1). NCBI lineage: Eukaryota > Metazoa > Chordata > Amphibia > Gymnophiona > Ichthyophiidae > Ichthyophis > Ichthyophis bannanicus. Next base: position 69,858,610 of record CM066037.1, read on the forward strand.
GAAGTGATTGCTTAAGTCAAAGGCTCGCTCCTTATTTGGCAGCTTGAGTCCTACTGCGAGACTACTACTAGTGGTCAGAAGGGTCATTTTGATCCCAAGGTAGGAGCTTCTGGAGATCACTTCTGTCTCCAACAGCCACCAGGAAACTCATAGTATGAACTGGGAGGGGTTCAGGAATGGGGGAATCTTCTTGGGTGATGGGAGGGGGCTCGAGGAGTGGACCTTGCTTGGTCATAGCAGGGAGGGTGTTAGGGAGCCTTATTTGAAGTATCTGGAGATGGAATCAGCTCCTTGGTACATTGCCAGTAGTGTAGATGCAACCACACTATCTGAAATGCTCTTAAGGTGCTGTGATATCTGCACTGCGCAGTACCTTCATGGGCCAATACGGAGCATGCTCCAAACAGCTGCAGTCTTCACCGTTAGTGGGTGCTAAGTTTTGCAAATAATGCACCGCAACTGCAAAACTTTAACTCATTTTAGCAAACGGGTCCTTAAGTCACTTTCATTAGCACTTGCCCACCATTTCATTCTCTTATTGGACAATCCAGTATCTAAAGAAATGAACTAATTTTTTCTTGCAGCAACTGAGTAGTAGAATTGCTCAGTTTAGTATCCACTGGTGTTGGCAGGAGGCATTACAACACATCTTTAGCTAGCCCCCTGTTGGCATGCTTATTAATATGCTGGTTCTATAGCACACTGTCACTGAGGCCTCTCGTTTTCCAAATCCCCCACCTTTCTTCTCCCCTGTGGGCAAACTTCTGCTACTCCTAACACCTTTCTTGGCTCGCAGAACATCCGTGCTCTCTCTAGCCATTCAGTACAGGAAATTCAGCTTTGCTCTGTATGGAGCTGTAGAGTTTTCAGTCTGTGAATAAACCATGCTGGCTGAATTGTAAAAAAAAAGTTCCGCAAGTATTTCGGTGGCATAGACCTGGCACCAAGAGACAAATCTAAGCAGATTTCTGAAGCTGTACATGGTACAATATATTGTAAGAAGGAAGTCTTGGTTTCTGTTTATGACAAGACCCTGCATGCCATGACTGCGTGAGTGTGTGCGCGTCTGTGCAATGTGCAAGAAGCCTTATTAAAGACTGGAAATATTCCCCTTTTGGGATTTGATCTCAAGCTGGATTGAGAATCAGTCGATGAGAAACTGGATATCGTCTGCCATGGCAGTTAGGGTCTGATTCATTTTTTGTTTTCTTTCGCCTTGATGCAGAATGGGAGAAAAGCCTTAGTGATTCGGGCTCAGGAAGGGCAATTTTAAAAGTCTTTTTGGTAGTTAAATCAATTGAATTTTTTTTTAAGAAACCCAGCAGGAGCGAGCTTTTATGAAGTTGTTTGCCTTATATGTGGGTAAACATTTACGCCCAGTAGCGCCTTGATGTGCACTTTTACCTGCTGTGGGGGAAGGGGATACCTGGAGATAGGGGGCTGGAACTACATGAGTACTCTTTTTCAAAAATAATTAAAATAATGCTCATGGGGGTTGATATTCAAAAGCCCTTATGTGGTGGCTGTTGGCCACAAAACAGCCTTTTTAAAAAGCTGGCATGGGTGCTGCATACATTTTTGGCTCATAACTCGCTATGAGGGCAATTTTTTAATAAGGGCCGCCTAGTTAAAGCGCATTTTTAAAGCATCTATGTTACGTAGGCGCCTACTTGTCTTGATAAAATAAGCTTAATCTCTATAAACTACTAGAGTAAGTAGCCTAACACAGTGTTTTTCAACCTTTTTTGTGCAAAGGCACACTTTTTTCATGAAAAAAATCACGAGGCACACCACCATTAGAAAATGTTAAAAAAATTTACCTCTGTGCCTATATTGACTATATATAAAGTAATTCTCTTGAATAGGAATCAAACACTCACACCAACCCCCCTCCCCTGCTGGTTCACACCAACCCCCCTCCCCTGCTGGTTCACTCACACCACCCCCCCCCTCCACTGCTGGTTCACTCACCCACCCCCCTGTCACTCACTCACTTACCCCCTCCCCTGCTGGTTCACTCACACCATCGCCCCCCCCCCCTTGCTGGTTCACTCACACCACCCCCCCCCTCCACTGCTGGTTCACTGACACTCCCCCCCCCCCCTTGCTGGTTCACTCACACTCCCCCCCCCCTTGCTGGTTCACTCACACACACACACCCCCCTCTGCCCAAGCCGCTGCTTCTGCTTTGTACAGAGCAGCGGCTGCACTACACTTACATTGAAAAGTAAAGAGAAACTGTGTCAGGAGCCCTCCGGTCATCGCAGAGCCCGAGGAAGTGATGTCATGGGGGCGGGCTCCTCACAGGCTGTCTTTCCTTTTCAAATTAACTTTATTGCAGCTAAAGTTAATTTGAAAAGGAAAGACAGCCTGTGAGGAGCCCGCCCCCATGACATCACTTCCTCGGGCTCTGCATGATCGGAGGGCTCCTGACACAGTTTCTCTTTACTTTTCAATGTAAGTGTAGTGCAGCCGCTGCTCTGTACAAAGCAGAACCAGCGGCTGCACTGCTATAGGGAATCGCGTTCGTGCCGCGGACTTCGGCACAAAAGCCGTTTTTTTGCTCTGGCCGCTCCCGATCTTGCGGCCAGAGCAAAAAACCGGCTTTTCAATGGCCGGTTTTACAACTGTGCCGGCAGCCGGCCTGGCCATGGAAAAACCGGCCAGGCCGGCTGAAAACCGGCCGGTTGGCAACCCTAATTTGTGAGCCGAGGCCACATGTTACGGATGAAATTGGAATTTTTCCCACGGCACACCAGACAATATCTCACGGCACACTAGTGTGCCGCGGCACAGTGGTTGAAAAACGCTGGCCTAACACATGCTTGTTGCGGGCACGGACCTTTGCCGCAGCCCTAGAGCACCTTTATGCCAGTTAAGAGGTCATTTATGTGCGCATGCGGCCAGATACGTGCAGGAATGACTTTATAAAACTACCTGCAAAATCCATTCAAAGTGGGATGAAATGAGAGGCTGCCAGATGGCAGGACTAGACGCTGTACGGAGAGCGGTGAAATCCAGCTACCCAAGACTGAATGCAGACGCCGCAGGGATAATGTCATATGGAGGTTTTCCATATTAAAGTTATTCTCTAATTTTCAGCATTCAGACTTGAATGTACATCATGGCTCTAAATATGCAGAAAGCTAGGCAGATACATTATCCATAGAACTTTTTTGTATTTGCCGAACCGCAGCAGCGAATGCATAGTTAGAATTATCCTTTTAGGGGACAATTTTCATTCTTTTGTTGCCTGTAGGTTGTCTAGCCACTGCCAGGCTGTATGTCCCTTTCAGTGGTGTGTGGTCCTGCCAGAGAGTCTGAGGGCACAAACTTCCAGGAGCCAAGACGTCACCTGCCAAGTCTGACTCCCGGAGTTTAATAGGATTCTTGGGACAGGACTAGGAAATCTTGGGAGGCCTACTGTACTCTCGCAACATTCGCTTCTCTTCTTTCAAAACCAACTAACTGCAGTCCAGGCTCTAAAGGTTTGTTCTGAACCAAAATTAAAAGATCACAACTCTTACAAAGTAGATGCATCTACGATAAAAATGTGTTCTGCACCCACAAAGGCACACTTTAGAAAGGAGGTCTGGCTGCAAACGAGATGCCCAAATCAAAACGTCTGATATACAACAGAAGGGACAGTCGAGAAAGTGGTAAAATCAGCTTGTCTCCACCCTGAAAGATACAGGTGTCTGCTGCAAAAACATGGATGCACAGACTTATGGGCTAGCCACATGCTGGAAGTCTCTACACATTAGGAACTTGAACATGTCATATATTCATGGCTACACAATAGGGTACGTTGACATGGATCTCCCCCTTTTGCATGTCTCAGCTGCCATTTTGCGAATGGGGACATGTTGCATCATGGAGAAATATTTGCTTTACGTGCTTTTCATTCCTTCAAAGAATACTGCAAGTATCGCCAGGGTGAACGGTCAGTTCCCTCTGCGTCATATGGTTATGTTACTAAAACAAGCATCTTCAGTAATCCTGTCTATGCTCTGGAGTCAGGCCCATCCACTGGGTGAACTAGACAGTCGCCAAGAGCCACAGACCCTGGTGGGCAGCACAGCAGTCTGCCCTCTTCGAAGCACAGTCATAGCCTGCTTAGGGTTGCCAACTTTTTCACCGAGAAAAACCCGACACCTGTGGCTTGCCATGCTCCACCCATTCTCCGCCCCTAGTCCCACCCCTGCCCCGCCCCCAGCCCCACCCACAAAAATTACCGAGGATACGTGTAGGCTAACTTCCTTGGTCAGATAATAATTAAACTGGGAACCCCAAAATCCAAACATGAAATGTACAACACTGGAGAAATAAAACTATAAAGTAATTTCCTCTTGCACTAAACAAAAACGCAAAGATGTTAGCAATACACACTTCCCAGACCAGACATATTCCAGTTAATAAATTCAAAATAAAAAGTATTTTTCTACCTTCTGTTTGGGCGTTTATTTTTCAGTTGCAATTGCTCCAGTCACTTTCTTCTGGTTTCTTCGTGTCTTCTGCGAGCTATCCATTTGTCCTTTCTTCTCTTTTAGATGTTTTCCATTCTCTCTCTATTTCTGCTTTAACATACTGATTGTTTCCCTTTTGCTCTTTCCCCCAATTCTTTCCTTATTCCTTTATCATCCGTTTAAATTTCACCCTTCCATTCTCAAGCCCCTCTTACTCTCCCAATACCGGCCCATCATAGACTTTTCTTCCACACAAAATATTTTTTCCCCTCTCCATTCTCATTCCCCATCCATTCTAGTCCTCCTCCCAAATCAATTCCCTTATAGTTCTAGGCCCACCCAGCATCCACTCCCTTCTAGTCCCATTCTCCCATGCCCCACATCAGCCCATTTCCAGTCCTATTCCAGCTCTTCATCAGCCCATTTCCAGTGCTAGCCCTCACATCACAGGCCATTTCCAGTCCTAGCTCCCCCCCCAATCACAGCCCATTTCCAGTCCAAGTCCCCCATCACAGCCTATTTCCAGTCCTAGGCCCCCCCCACCATCACAGCCCATTTGCAGTCCGAGTCCCCCCGCACCCTCACAGCCCATTTGCAGTCCGAGTCCCCCCGCACCATCACAGCCCATTTGCAGTCCTAGCCCCCCTAATCACAGCCTATTTCCAGTCCAAGATCCCCCTTCCTCCACCATAGCCCATTTCCAGTCCAGGTCCCCTCCACCCCCATCACAACCCATTTCCAGTCCATGTCCCCCCCCCCCATAACCCTTTTACAGTCCTGGTCCCCCCCCCCATCACAGCCTATTTCCAGTCCAAGTTTCCCCCCCCCCCATAGCCCTTTTCTGGTCCAGGTCCCCTCCACCCCCATCACAACCAATTTCCAGTCCATGTCCCCCCCATACCCCTTTTACCGTCCAGGTCCCCCCCCCCATCACAGCCTATTTCCAGTCCAAGTCCCCCCCCCTTAGCCCTTTTCCAGTCCAAGTCCCCCCCTTTAGCCCTTTTCCAGTCCATCTCCCCCCCCCCCTTTAGCCCTTTTCCAGTCCAAGTCCCCCCCCCCTTAGCCCTTTTCCAGTCCAAGTCCCCCCTTAGCCCTTTTCCAGTCCAAGTCCCCCCCCTTAGTCCTTTTCCAGTCCAAGTCCCCCCCTTAGCCCTTTTCCAGTCCAAGTCCCCCAACCCCTTAGCCCTTTTCCAGTCCAGGTCCCCCCCCCTTAGCCCTTTTCCAGTCCAGGTCCCCCCCCTTAGCCCTTATCCAGTCCAAGTCCCCCCCCCCTTTTCCAGTCCAAGTCCCCCCCCTTAGCCCTTTTCCAGTCCAAGTCCCCCAACCCCTTAGCCCTTTTCCAGTCCAGGTCCCCCCCCCCTTAGTCCTTTTCCAGTCCAGGTCCCCCCCCTTAGCCCTTATCCAGTCCAAGTCCCCCCCCCCCCCTTAGCCCTTTTCCAGTCCAGGTCCCCCCCATCACAGCCAATGCAGTCCTTGCCCCCCCCCCCCCCGACCAGCATCGCGGCTGTCTGAGGCTTCAGAGGGAGCCAGGGAAGCCCGCGCAAGGCCCCGGCTCCCTCTGTACAGCCACCAACGTGAAGAGCCTTTTCCTTCACGCTGGCGGCTCTTCCTGTGAAGCCGTGAATGCTGGGAAAGGTTAAAGGGCAACCATTAACCTTTCCCAGCATTCGCAGCTTCACAGGAACAGCTGCCAGCATGAAGGTAAAGGCTCTTCACGCTGGTGGCTGTTCAGAGGGAGCCGGGGCCTCGCGCGGGCTTCCCCGGCTCCCTCTGAAGCGGAGAAAAAGCCGTTTTTTTTGCTCTGGCCGCTCCCGATCTTGCGGCCAGAGCAAAAAAAACGGCTTTTAAAGGGCCGGTTTTGCCTCTGCGCCGGCAGCCGGCCTGGCCGTGGAAAAACCGGCCAGGCCGGCTGAAAACCGGCCAGTTGGCAACCCTAAGCCTGCTGCTCCTGCTCCCTCTGAGAGGAAGTTGCATTGGAGGGGGCAGGAGTGGCCGGCTGTAGTGTGCGCACCCGCTTTAAAGCCTGCCGTCGCTTCGAATAAGTGATCGTTGTGCCACCTGCTCCCCCCCTCTCCTAAAGGTGAGAGGCTGAATTCCACTGGCAGTACAGTGAAGGGAGGGGGGGGCAGTGGCACATTGTCCTCTCCTTATAGGAATCAGATATTAGCTCCTCTGAAACCTGAATGAGTTTCAGTACCTGTGCACTCTCCAAGCTAGAATTTACTGAATGCGATACTCTCTGTGGCTTCTTTTTCCTCCAGAATCCACTGAAAAGCCCTCTTTGTGCTTCAGCTTAAGTGGCCTCAGACACCTCTCTTCAGTAGTCCTTACGCATGGCCAGGGGTTGCTCTAGTTCTCCTCCTCCTCCTCCTTGCCAAGTGTTTGGCCCAAAGGTCAAGGACAAGAAACACTCAATTGCGGTACATTGGCTGTGGAGCCAAAGAGCAGGAACTGGGTCTTTTTAACCTTTTGCAAATTCCCTCCAATTTTCAGCTCCTTGTCTTTGCTTCCATCATCGGACAAGGATCCTCCAGCATTACATCACTGGTAGGAACACGCCCTCCTGTTCTAGAAAATGATGAGGCACAGAAGGGTCAGAGAGCAGTCTCCGGTAGAGCCACTAGAGGTCATGGCAAAACTGATAAAACAGGACTTTAGAGATCTCTATAGTTGTTGGAGATTATGACTGTTCCCTCTGTCTAGTTCTTTTGTCTCTGAGCATATGTAACCTAGCACCAGCATGAATTATTAGGGCTGAGCATGGTAAACTTTTTCACCTTGTTTGTTTCATCTTCTTTGCCCTTTTTTGTCATGCAATCATAAGAAACCAAATAAACCTTAAATAAAAATAACATCAATAAAATAAAATAAAACGAAAAGCCCCCTGTGCTGTGCTCTATGGTCCTGCCAAGCCCCCAGATCCACTTACACAATCTGTAGGGTCTCCATAATCCTCTCTTGGATTGCTCCTTCCTCATTTCCACTACAGTGACCCCATGCAGTGGCATACTAAGGGCGGGGCATGGGTATAGTCTGCCCCGGTAGCCAGCCAGGAGGGGGTACAGAAATTCCGGGCCCATATGGTAGAGTTGTGTAAGACAAACATACCTTAACGTTTTTGCTGACTTGCCATGCTGTCTCCACTCCAGGCCTGACGGTGGTTCCCTCCTGGCCAGGGCCGGCCCGTCCATTTAGCAAGAATGTTTTTTGCACAGGGCCCCGTGCTTCGTGGGGCCCCGCGCTAAAGACACTCTTGCTGCTGCCCCCCTTGTTTTGCCTGCCTTGCTGCCTGAACCGACACCTAGAAAAAGTGCTCCGTCCTGCTGCCGCTGCGGCACCGCTGCATTCTACCAGCCCCGGCAGCCCGGGCAGCAGCCCCGCTCTTGCAATTCAACTCCTTTTTTCTGGTTTTTGCTGGTTTGCTTTGCTGCCAGACGTCGACGTGCCGCTACCATTCACTATAGGCAGGCATGCATGACGTAATCCAAAACTCCTCCCACTTCTCAGCACACCAGCTGCACGTGGAACTGGAGTTTGCTGAGTGCTTGCTGCGCAGCAAGTAACGAACAACGACGACTCTCCGACGGGAGTGCTTTATATTATTTGTGGGAATCTTAATAAAACCAAGCCAGCCAGCATACGCACAGTAAGTAAAATTATTTTTGTGATCGCATGTTCATTGTCTGGCCCATGTTCTCCTGGTCCCCTATCCGGCCGCCGGCACTGCGTGAGGGAGGGCCTCGGTCTCGACGGTCTGTGGAGAGCTGTCTTGGCTGCCTCCTGTCTGAAAGTGTTTCCAATAATTCCATCACAGTGGCATGGTCTGAGCCAGGAGAAAGAGCCGTCGCTCCTGCTGTTTCTAGCCAGCGACTTCCTCCCGCCAGGCCGCTCACCCCTCATGGGACTAGGGAGGGGGAATGCCTGTCTCTCTGGTGCTTTCTCAGAGGGGAGAAGTAGTACTAGCTGCTTCTTTTTGGGGGGATCTTGGCTTCTAATTGCCCTATCTGCAGTGCACATCACAAGCTTTGACAGCATGCAGGCTGACTTTCTTTGTTTGGAACGCTGTGGATCAGAATGAGTGACAACCTAGCTGTCCCATGTGTGACCGCCATAGTGTGAAGGTGGGGGTCTTCCAGTGCTTCAGAGCGCCATTGTGAGAAGCTATTTCAGCCATGAGAAGGATGCATATAGATGGTGGGCTGGGATGCCCTACTTCAGGAGTGGCCTTGGGAAAGGATGCTGTCTGTCTCCCTCTCTGACCCCTAGTGAGCTGTCCTTTGCATAAGTTTCAGACCCATCGGACCTGGTAATCATAGTGGCCTCAGACGGGCCAGGCAGATTGTGGTACATGGATTTCTGGCTCTTAGGGGCATGGCCTCCCTTCTCTGGCTACTTCAAGAGATAGGTACCAGAAGCCCCTGGTAATGGAGGTTTCTGATCCCTTCTTGCTTATGGTCTGGCCCTTGTGGAGTGTATGCTTTTTAAGAAGGGCTGCTCTGGAGTGGTGGTACCCTTCCTGCTTAGGCCAGATGTACTTCTACATCCTTGGCTTATGCCAGAGCTGTCTTGGCAGTCCAACCTGGACCAAGGCTTGGCCCTGAACTTTCAAAGTTCAGATGATGATCTTCTTTGTGCTACAGCAATCTTTGGCGGTGCACCTTGTTGCTCAGGAGTGAAGCAGTTTTGTCTGCTAGTGTGCCTTTGTGGGTCTCTCTGCAGTTGAGGGCATTGAAGGAGCCTCTTTGGATCCATGAGAGAAGTCCTCCCTTGAGGATGTTCCCTTATTATGGCTTCCTAGGGGCTCTATCATCCACCAAGTTGGTGTCTGAGCTGCAAGATTTGTCTTACAGATAACCTTTCCTTGTCTTCTGCTGATGCTGGCACATGGAAGTTTCCAGATATAACTGGAACCTGCTACTATGTAAGACTGGAGGTGGGCTGATGGGGTTAGGACTGGTAATGGGCTGTGGGCTGTTGGGGGGGGTTGGAACTGGTAATGGGCTATGGGGGGGGGGGGTTAAGACTGGTAATGGGCTGTGGGGGGCTGTCTGGTAATGGGCTTTGGGGGGGGGGCTAGGACAGGAAATGGGCTGATGCAGGGACTAGAAGGGAATGGATGCTGGCAGGGGCGGCCCAAGGGGGGTGCGGGGCCATGTGCGGAGACTCGGTGCGGGGCCTCATTTGCATAAGTGGCCTCATTTGCATAAATATTTGCATAATGTTACCATACACTAACTTTTAGTAAACATGCCTCTTCATGAGTGTATGGATAAAAAAAGACAAAGATTTCTACATTACTATAATCCAGTGCCAACCGCCAGGCACATTAGGAACTACTACAAACACTGCCCATTTAGAACCCATAGCAAAACCGCCGTATCCTAACAGCACTACCAGGATTCACAAAGCGCCAAACCCTACCTATTAAAAGACAACACTGCAAATATTAAACCAATACATTTCAGAGAATAACAATACATGACCTACTGGGGAAAGAGAACAAGTGACAATGTCAAATAGGAATTACATAAACAGAATACCTCAGCTCAGTTACACATGCAGAACATAGACTATCACCAAACAAGGAATCACAATTTAAAAACAGGAAGACAATAATTAAACTGGGAACCCTAAAAGTCAAACTTGGAATGTACAACAACAATGTAGAAATAAAACCATAAATTAATTTCCTCTTGTACTAAACAAAGCACAGACATTAATGATGCACATTTCCCAGAGCTGACATATTCCAGTTAATAAATTCAAAATAAAGAGATATCTTTGTACCTTTTGTGCATTTTTTTTTTCAGTTGCAATTGTTCCAGCCACTTTCTTCTGGTATGTGTCTTCTGCTATCTCTCCATCGTCTGCTGTCCATTTGTCCTTTCTTCTCTTCTAGTTTTTTCCATTCTCTCTCTACATCTGCTTTAACATAATAATCTTTCTCCTTTTGCTCTTTCCTCATTCCTATTTCATCCACTCAAATTTTACCCCTCCATCCTCAATCCCCACTTAGTCTCCCAATACCCGGCCAATTGTACATTTTTCTTCCCTCCCACACAAAATATTTTTCCTCTCTCCATTTCATTCTCCCAGCCCCATCCCCTTCTAATCTCCCCCAACATCAGCTCCCTTTTAGTTCCAGCCCCACCCAGTATCCGCTCCCTTCTAGTCCCCACATCAGCCCATTTCCAGTCCTGGCCCCTCATCAGTCCATTTCCAGTCCTAGCTCCCCATCCATTTCCAGTCCTATCCGAGTCCCTTCATCAGCTCATTTCCAATACCAGCCTCCCATCAGCCCATTTCTAGTCCTTTCCTAGCCCCACCATCAGCCCATGTCAAATCCTAGCTCCCCTCCACTCAGCCCATCTCTAAACCAAGCCCCCCATGAGCCTACTTCCAGTTCTAGCCCCTCCATGAGTCCATTTCAATCCAAGCCCCCACCACAGCCCATTTCCAATCTTAGCTCCCCCCAACACCCAATTCTCAGTTCTATCCTAGCCCATCCATCAGCCCAGTTCCTGTCCTAGCTCCCTCCCCTAAGAGCCCATTCCAAGCCCCCCTTCCCATCAGCTATTTGCAGTTCAAGCCCCCTTCGACTCAGCCCATTTCCATTCCAAGTCCCCCTCCCCATCAGCTATTTGCAGTTCAAGCCCCCCACTTCCCCTCAGCCCATTTCCATTCCAAGCCCCATCCCCAACAGCTATTTGCAGTTCAAGCCCCCTTCCACTCAGCCCATTACCAGTCCTAGCCCCCCATAGCCCACTCCCAATCCCACTAGCCCATTTCCAGTCCTAATCCCCCATCACCCAATTTTCAGTTTAAGCCCCCCCATAGCCCATTACCAGTCCTAACCTCCCCAACAGCCCACTCCCAGTCCTAATCCCCCATCACTCAATTTTTAGTTTAAGCCCTCCCATAGCCCATTACCAGTCTTAAACCCCCCCTCAACCCACTTTCAGTCAGAATCCCACCAGCCCATTTCCAGTCCTAATCCCCCATCACCCAATTTTTAGTTTAAGCCCCGCCAGCGCCCATCACCACTCCTAACCCCTCCCCAGCGCCCCTCACCACTCCTAACCCCCCAGCCCAGGACCCAGCACCACTCCTAACCCCCCCAGCCAGCCCAGTGCCCATCACCACTCCTAACCCCCCCAGCCAGCCCAGTGCCCATCACCACTCCTAACCCCCCCCGCCAGCCCAGTGCCCATCACCACTCCTAACCCCCCCCAGCCAGCCCTGTGTCAATCACCATTCCTACCCCCCCCCCAGCCAGCCCAGCCCATCACGACTCCTAACACCCCCCCAGCCCAGCCCATCACGACTCCTAACCCCCCCCAGCCCAGCCCACCCCATCACAACTCCTAACCCCCCCCCCAGCCCAGCCCAGCCCATCACAACTCCTAACCCCCCCCCAGCCCAGCCCATCACAACTCCTAACCCACCCCAGCCCAGCACTACTCCTAACACCCCCCCAGCCCAGCACCACTCTTAACCCGCCCAGCACAGCACCACTCCTAGCCCAGCCCAGCACCACTCTTAACCCCCCCCAGCCCAGCCCAGCACCACTCCTAACCCCCCCACCCAGCCCAGCACAGCACCACTCCTAACCCCCCCCACCCAGCCCATCACAACTCCTAACCCCCCCCAGCCCAGCCCTGCCCATCACCACTCCTACCCCCCACCCAGCCCAGCCCAGCACATCACCACTCCTAACCCCCCCCCAGCCCAGCACCATTCTTAACCCCCCCAGCCCAGCCCAGCCCAGCACAGCACCACTCCTAACCCCCCCCCCAGCCCAGCACAGCACCGCACCACTCCTAACCCCCCCCCCCAGCCCAGCACAGCACCGCACCACTCCTAACCCCCCCCCCAGCCCAGCCCAGCCCAGCCCAGCCCAGCCCAGCCCAGGGAAAGTTAAAAAAAATGAAAGAACCTGTCTCCTGCCGATGTCGGGGCCGCCGCGGCAGAATCGAGCGTGCCGCGGGGCCCCCCTGTACCCGGCACAGCCTCTTCTCCCCGTAGCAGCTCTCGCTTCTGAGCTGCAGTCAACGCGCCGGCTTGCAGGGCGCGAGGGACGAGGTTTTCCCTCGCGGCGCTGTGAGGCCCGCGGGGGCTGATGGGAAGTTCCCATCAGCCCCCGCGGGCTTAACAGAGTCGCGAAAGGGAAACTCTTCCCTCGCGCTCTGCAAGCCGGCGCGTTGACTGCAGCTCCACAGTGAGAGCTGCTACGGGGAGAAGAGGCTGTGCCGGGTACAGGGGGGCCCGCGGCACGCTCGATTCTGCCGCGGCGGCCCCGACATCGGCAGGAGACAGGTTCTTTCATTTTTTTTTTATTTTACTTTTACAAAAGAATGTTTTTTGCGCGGGGCCCCCTGAAACGCGGGGCCCTGTGCAAAAAACATTCTCGCTCAATGGACGGGCCGGCCCTGGATGCTGGGTGAGGCTGGAACTAGAAGGGAGCTGATGTTGGGGGAGGATTAGAATGGGATGGGGCTGGAAGAGTATAATGGAGAAGGGAAAAATATTTTGTGTGGGAGGGATAAAAAATCTACAATTGGCCGGGTATTGGGAGAGTAAGTGGGGATTGAGGATGGAGGGCTAAAATTTGAGTGGATGAAATAGGAATGAGGAAAGAGCAAAAGGAGAAAGATTAGTATGTTAAAGCAGATGTAGAGAGAGAATGGAAAAAAACTAGAAGAGAGAAGAAAGGACAAATGGAGAGTTAGCAGAAGACACGAAGAAACCAGAAGAAAGTGGCTGGAGCAATTGCAGCTGAAAAAAATGCACAAAAGGTAGAAATATATCTCTTTATTTTGAATTTATTAATTGGAATATGTCAGCTCTGGGAAATGTGCATCATTAATGTCTGCGCTTTGTTTAGTACAAGAGCAAATTAATGTATAGTTTTATTTCTACAGTGTTGTACATTCCAAGTTTGGCTTTTTGGATTCCCAGTTTAATTATTGTCTTCCTGTTTCTAAATTGTGATTACTTGTTTGGTGATGGTCTATGTTCTGCATGTGTAACTGAGCTGAGGTATTCTGTTTATATAATCCCTATTTGACATTGCCACTTGTTTTCTTTCCCCAGTAGGTCATGTATTCTTGTTCTCTGAAATGTATTGGTTTAATATTTGCAGTGTTGCCTTTTGATTGGTAGAGTATGGTGCTTTGTGAGTCCTGGTAGTGCTGTTAGGATACGGCGGGTTTGCTATGGGTTCTAAATGGGCAGTGTTTGTAGTAGTTCCTAATGTGTCTGGCAGTTGGCACTGGATTATAGTAATGTAGAAATCTTTTAGTCTTTCTTTATCCATACACTCATTAAGAGGCACGTTTAACATTATGCAAATATTTATGCAAATGAGGCCCCTTATGCAAATGAGGCCCCGCACCAAGTCTCCGCACATGGCCCCGCACCCCCCTTGGGCCGCCCCTGCTCCTGGCCAATGTTTCTCAAACAGCAAAATCGGCCTGAGAGGGAATAACGTCTGGGGTAGAGACAGTGCAGTAAACCAGCAAAGACATTGAGGTATGTTTGTCGAGTGCACCTCAGTCATTTGGGCCTAGTGGGGAGGAAGTGATGTGAGGGGGTGGGTGTGTCCGCTCCGGCTGCCCAAAAGGTTTGCATCGCCTCTGACCCCATGGATAGGATGTATATGGGGAGGAGGAGGAGGGGAAAGAATCCAGAGGAGGGTTCAAGGAGGAGTTTTACTTTTTAAAGGTGGTTTGTTTTGGGGGTTTTTTGTGTTTCCTTTTCATTTCAGAGATGAGAAAAAAAAACAAACGAGGCAAACTGAAATTTGGAGGGGATTTTTTTTTTTGTTTCATTTTCCAATGAAACATACCTAAACAGAGTTTTTCCATGCATTTTTCATTTTGATGGCAAACAAATGCATATCGGCAAAGTAAAGGGGAGCTGTAAGACGTAGATCACAAGAAGGCAAAAACCTGAAGCTCTTTGAGAAATCCAGCACCATCCATTAACTTGATTACTTTAAATGAGGTCCACACGTTTCCCTCCACATCTGTAAATTACCAGCAGAGCACCTCTACCTTACCCCACAGAAACTTACAGCTTTACAGATTTCCACCCTTCCATAAGTGAATATCCATATACAACCAATAAAGCTCACCAGAAGAGTCCTTATTGCTATCATAACATTTCTGATGGAGGCTTTACGTTCACAAAGAGCCAAAATACACAAAGCCCTGTACTGCAAGAAACCTGCTACTAAGGCCAGCCAGGGAGGATGCTGAGGCTATGGAAGAGGCAGTATTGACACACTCAGGGCATCGCTCAAAGGCAAGGTCTAGGTGGTCATTTCATAAGGGGGTTATGCACCTGCAACAGCTTTCTACAGGCATTGATAGGCTATTATAATGTTGCCCGGGGGTATATAAACACAGAATTATGCATTACTGATGACTAGCTCATACTTCTGTGTATAGGCATTCCTGACGGTGGAGAGTAGGCAGAGCTGCTGCAGGGTTGGCACTCGGACATGCATGCTAAAAAAAAAATGCATGCTTAGTGCTGATTCTGCTGTAAATGTTGTGTGGGAGCACTTGTGAGCTATTGGGGTTGAATCTAGGAGCCTATTTGTAAAGTCACATAAACGCACATCTTGCCTTTATCAAACAGGAATCCAGTAGATGCATCTTATTAAAAAAAAAATTTACCCTATGTGACGAGGGTCAAGACTCCAGAAGGAGCTGCAACATATGGCCATTTGCCAAGGACAGTCACTGAGATGAGGGATTCTAAAATGCATTAGTGCCCAGGGTAGTTGCAAATTAGGCTTAGGGCACTGCTGCCCGATGGAAGCTGGTTCTGATTAAGCTGGGAGCTCAAATGAGCAGTAGAAAATGATTACCCCCAACCCACCCATGGGGAAAAGTATTATTGCCTCCTCAGAAAGGCCTAGATAATTACTGATAGGAGTTTTTCATGAATTATTATAAATGCTATTGAAACCTTGTATCACAGAACATAAGACAGCTTGCCTCTTATTGGATGAACCAAGGTTTACTTCAAATATCAACAAATATTAATATTCAGAAAGACTAATGTTACATCCTTTAGTGGCGCAAGGAAGCAGCCAGGCAGGAATAAGATTACATCCAATCTCCAAAACATTTATAAAGCTGGAGATAAAATGTCATCTCCCCATCTAATTTATGTGCAAAAATCTTGGATACAAAGATTGCACATTTCAGCTCTTTTGATACTTGTGAAAACTATAAAGTGTTTTATTGCTGATCACCGACAAAGGGCACGTCTGAGATAAACACATAAACTTTCTTTAGGCCTTGGTATCAAATTCTCCCTCATGGTGCTTTGTTGGTGGGCTTGCAAGCTGCAGCATGAAGGCCTATTTTAGCTTGTGTTCAGACAACTTCCCTGGCAGTGAGTGCCTCCAACAGACTTTCGGTATTCTGCCAAGATTTAGAAGCTCTGATGTGAGCCAACCACAGCCTAATAATTTTATGTCTCAATTTAAGTGAAAGAATCACATAAAAATAGACAATTTTTAACAGTATGGTATTCTGTTATAAGGGAGGGCTAAATAACAGAAAGAGATTCATATGGCGTCAGCGAGATCTGTAGCACCTAACTTAAGTGGAGGCCATATGTCTGTTTGTCTGGTAACTGAACTTACTGAAAAAACACTTCAGCTAAAAAAGCTCTGGAAAACTCGGTGTGTTGGAACGACGGAAGGTGAGAGAGAGAGAACGGGACGGTGCATAGGCAACATTATTGTAAAATATGAATTCTGTACACTATGGGTCCAATATTCAAGGCGATTAATGCGGGAAGTTCTGTGGCGCTAACACGGCTAGTGTCACTAAATATGTGCAGCTGCCAGCTCTACAAGCCCTAATGCCAACTGCTTATCGGGGCATGTTGGGGGCGTTCTGGGGTGGAGTGGAGGCAGCACGGATAGCTAACCAGGCAGAGGTGATATTGAGCCTTTACACGGTTGGCAATATGCGCATAACCTTTGCTGCATATCGCTCAATATTGCCACTGCCCAGTTAGCGATCGGCTTATGTGACGAACCTGGATATTTGATGCCGGGGCTGGATATGATCCCGGCATTGAATATCCGGGTTTAACAGTCAGTGTTAGCCACATTGACAGTGCTAGCCAACGGTGCTGAATATTGGGCCCTATGAAAGGATGTCAACACTTCCCTCTCATGGAAACAGAACAAGTTGGTCCTTGCTGTGGCCTCATTATCTCTGTGGAGGAGTATCCTGCAGTGCAGGAGCAGTCTAGGGGTTAGGGCCGCAGCTTTGAGGTCATGAAGACCAAGGTACAGAATCCCACAGACACTCCTTGTGGCCTTGGAGAACTCGTGTAACTCTCCATTGCCTTAGGTACCTACTGAACTTACTGAAAAAACATTTCAGCTAAAAAAGCTCTGGAAAACTTGGTGTGTTGGAACGACGGAAGGTGAGAGAGAGAGAACAGGACGGTGCATAGGCAACATTATTGTAAAATATGAATTCTATACGCTATGGGCGATTAATGCGGAAAGTTCTGCGACGCTAACACGGCTAGTGTCACTAAATAGCTGTAGGTTGTAAGTCCTCCTGGGACAGGGAAGTACCTACTGTACCTGAATGTAACTTGCCTTGAATGCTAAATACTGCTAAATAAACCTGTGGTTTTCAAGTTCCATCTTTTCCAAGAACGTCAGGAACCACTAGTCATTAGACATAGTGGGTTAAAACTGGGACTGGGTCAATTTTGTCCTTAATGCTATAGAGCTTGCAGGCAAACCTAATTGAGACGCTCCTTTTTTTTTCCAAAATAATCCTGCCTGGAAAGGTTGATAGTGTTGTGGGGACTTCACCCTTGTAGACTTAAGGGGGTTGTTTTAGAAGCCTTATTCAGTTTCCACATGGAAATTCTGGCATTTATATTTGGAAATGACAATTTTAGAAAAGACTCAGTTTACATGTGACTGACCATAACACACAGAAATTGCAAGGGGATGTGTTGGGGGTGTGGTTTGGGCATGGCCTGGACGGCTCTAAAAAAACTACTGTGTATGCCCCATTTAATAAAGCGAAAGCGCACGTAGCATCTACAATTCCCATGTTGAGATGTACAGCTGCTTCCTAGCTCATGTAGGTTTCAGCCCGATCTTTATTGGTGGGATTAAGGGAGTTATCCTTCTTAATCCCCCGTTATTTATTTCCCCCTCCAAATTGAAAATAAAGACTGTGACCTCTGTATCTAATTAAACTTTTAAACATATAGGTTTGCAAAATGGCCCACATACATATATGTCAGTTGGAATATTCCAACTTCTGTGTGTAAGGGCAGGGCCGTCCCATGCACTAGGTGGACTAGGCAGCCACTAGTGTGGCAGATCTGTGGAGAGCAGGCCATGTGCTTCGGCACACATGGCCTGCCACCCCCCCTCATGGGCTGAGCCATGCCACCCCCCCCCCCCCCCCCCGCGCTGAGCTGCGCTGCGCTGCACTGACACTTCCTGCTGTTGCTGATTCCAACGGAAGGGGGGGGGGGTGGCTAGGCTCTGCAGCAGGACCAGACTGCACCAACAGGAGCAAGGAAACCAGCACACCTGTTCAAGGTCAGAATAGCACACGGACTGCCGCAGAGCTGAGCTGCACCGTGCCCTCCCCTCCATCCCGCCGCCAGAATCGGTGGTGGTGTGGCTCAGCATGAAGAGGTGCAGCTCAGTGCATGAGGGAGGGCAGCATAGTTGGGGCTTCTGCCTAGGGTGGTAGAAACTCTTAGGCTGGCCCTGTGTAAGGGTTTACCTGTGGAAGCTGCTGTTTTCTGGATTTTGATTTTTTTCCACGTGTGGATTTGTAAAATAGCTCCTCCAGTTCTATGTGTTGGCAAATATATGTGTACTCTTGCATGAACGTCATGTGTACCCTTGCATGAACGTCATGTGTACCCCTGCATGAACTTCGACGTACTTTAGAAAAGGCCTTGCCAAAATGTGGAGCCTTTTCTAAAGTACTGGTGAAACGGTGTACACGCTAGCCATGACACCTCAATTTCTATCTCCACATACTATTTAAAATTTCCTTCACATTACATAAGCCTAAAACTTCCAGGCAAATAATTCAGTGAGGGGAAATCACTTCAAGTGGATTACTTATCCACAACTCTAAGCAGATTTTCAGCCAACTTCTCCGTTTCAGTTGGATCGCTCAATATTTGGTCCTAAAATTAAACAGATAACTTACATGTTTAAGTCTGATATACCAAGGCCTCTCAAAGTACTCCATACACCCCCTCCAATTGGCACAAAATACAGCCACCCGTTTGATCACTGGAAGCTCCAAACAAGATCACATAACCCCCATACTTAACCAATTACATTGGTTTCCAGTACACTCACGGTCCAAATTCAAGACAATCGTCATGGTTTTCAAGATCCTACACCACTCCTCTGTATATATCCTACATGAACTCATTTCTTGAAACAACACCAGCACCCGGTCCAGGAGAGTTAAGAATAAAAGTATGATTGCCACTCAACAGAATTCAAGAACTCCAACCAGATGACATCGACAAGGGTACTGTCCCTCTCTCTGCCCCAGTGTTATGGAACTCCCTGCCGGAAGGTATTAGAACCACTACACAGTCCAATACATAAAATCAAGCTCTACTATTCACCCTAAAGATGATATGTAATCAATGAGTCTTTGTGTTGAAAACCTTACTTAGCTTTGTTTAATTATTTATAATGCAACAGGGTCTCAGAATCAGCATAGGGCGACTTACTGAACAGATACATGTGTATGGAAACAGCGCCCGAAACCTCACATCAATGACCCTTTGTTGCGGCGTCTTTTCATAGAGGACACAACAGCCGGCACGGGATTCTGAATGATGAGTGATGCTAAGTTGGAGCAGAAATGATGGGTATCCCCTGATGAAACGTTTGATTGTGAAACGCTACGGCGCTATTACTCAGGAGTTGGGAGAAAAACTCGCCATGTTTCAGATAAGCATCTTCAGATCAACATCATTTTAGAATATTATTTAATAAGAAAAACATCCTTTTTAGCTTTAATGAATAAGTAAGCAACAACAAAGGGTCATTGATGTGAGGTTTCGGGCGCTGTTTCCATACACATGTATGTGTTCAGTAAGTCGCCCTATGCTGATTCTGAGACCCTGTTGCATTATAAATAATTAAACAAAGCTAAGTAAGGTTTTCAACACAAAGACTCATTGATTACATATCATCTTTAGGGTGAATAGTAGAGCTTGATTTTATGTATTGGACTGAGAAGGTATATATAGCTCTGAAAGGTGACACTAAGATATATTTGTTTTTAGAAACACTACAGACATCAAGGACCTCCGTAAAAAGCTAAAGAGACACCTCTAGACTGATCACTTCGGACACATTGCTTAAGTAAATAGTTTACCCTAACCCTGATAAAGCAGCTCAAATCATACCTGGTTACCTTCAATTTGATCTCTCATAGCCTATTGCCCACCACGCCTCAATGTATACAAGTTCCTCTGTATATAGGTTCCACACTGTTTCATCATTTGTTAATAAGTATGTTTCTTTTAATGTAACAGTTAATGTACTACTTTATCTATGCGTGTTATACTGTATAAGTTTCAAGTTTAATGTAAATCGCTTTGACTAAAGGATAAGGCGGTATAAAAATAGGATTAAATAAAAAAATAAAAAGTTTGGACAGCTATATGTGCCATACATGTAAAAGAATAAAGTTATCCAGATGGTGAAGAATATCTATGCCATATGTATATGTTTGGACTCTCCCCCTGGAACTCCTAGCCCACTTCTGCCTAAATGTATAAGTTTATATAATGCTTGGCCAGTAATTCTGAATGTTTTGTGTAGTTAATTCCAAAGTTACAAATGGCTCTGAAGCTCTCTCTTTTCTTTTAGAAGTCCAAGTTAGAGCAAATAGATGATATACTAATATGTTTTTCAGAAATAAAATACCTATTGACAGAATATGAAACCATTGTTAACATTACTTTGCTGGAACCAGGTTCAGATTGTGGGGTAGCTTTATAATCATCTACATGGGTGAAACTTTGTTGTTGTTAAGTGCCGTCAAGTCGGTGGCACTTCTGGCAACCCTCTGGATAGTTGACCTAAACTCTGTTCGGTCTTCAGCCAAGCGGCTCGTTGTTGATAGAGTGGTATCCATAGCTGCTGTTATTGTATCAATCCATCTCGTTGCCAGCTTTCCTCTTTTACGGTGAACTTCTACTTTACCAAGCATTATATCTTTCTCCAATGATCTCTCTCATACTTTGGACATATCACGTGAAGAAAGCCAAAATCTTGTCATCAGAGCTTCTAAGGAAAGCTTAGGTTTGATCTCATCTAGTACTGACTGGTTTGTTCTTCGGGCAGTCCATGGTATCCATAGTATTCGTCGCCAGCACAGTAATTCAAAGGCATCAATTTTCTTCCTGTCTATCTTTTTCACTGTCCAACTTTTGCATCCATATGATGTTATTGAAAATACCATGGCCTGGACAAGTCGAATCTTTGTATGGAGAGAGATATCTCTGCTCTCGAGGATCTTATCTAGGTCCTTCATAGCCATTCTACCAAGAGTAATATGTTGTCTGATTTCTTGACTACTAGTTCTTTCTTTATTGATTGTTGATCCAATAAGTTAAAGTTGTCAACTACAGCAGAATTAATATTCAGAAGCACTTACGAGGTGTGACAAAAAAGAAATGAGACACTGTCAGCCACGCCCATGACTCAATGATAATTGGCTAACCGCTTATGTCACTGTGTTGTGCAACATCTCGCTACTATTCTGCTATATTTTTCATCTCTCTTACTCTGTTTGTTTTTCTTTTTCAGGTTTTTTTGTAGCACACTGCTCCATCACTTTGTCACGCAAATGGAGGTGGCAGAAATATGGAACAAAAAGAACCAGAAATTTCAAGTTGATTAAGTTGGAGAAGGGCCCAACTGAGTGTCTCCAACTTCTCCAAAAGGCTAATGGAGAAGATGCAATGTCAAAGGCCGCGAGTCTTCGAGTGGCAGAAATGCTTCAAGACTGGCTACGAGGAGGTGGAGGATGACCCCAAGTTAGGACGGCCTTCCACGGCAAAGACAGCTGAGAACATTGACAGAGTGAACCAGCTGGTGTGGAGTGATCGCAGATTGACGGTGCGGATGATAGCTGAAAAGAGAGTCAGTGTGGACCATCTTGGTTCTTGGTGCAGGAGCTGGGGGAAGGTCTGCACCAAGATGGTGCCCAAGCTTTTATCGGTCGACCAGAAGGAGCACCACATCAATGTTTGCTGAGACTTGCTAGAGAAGATCCAGAGTTCCTTGGCCGAGTCATCACAGGAGACGAGACTTGGGTCTTCCAGTATGACCCTGAAAGCAAGAGACAGAGCCTGAAGTGCAAGACTCGACTGTCACCCAGACCCAAGAAGGCGCGCATGTCCAAATCAAGGATCAAGGTCATGCTGATCGCATTCTTCGACCAGAAGGGAGTGGTCCATCATGGGTTTGTGCCTGAGGGTCAGAGTCAACCAGCGCTTCTACTAGCAGGTCCTCAATCGCCTCCATGACCAGGTTTGGCACAGCAGGTGGGCTCTGTAGAGAGACAAGTCGTGGCTGCTCCACCATGACAACGCGCCTGCACACACCACGCTCAGTGTGAGGCAGTTCTTGGCCAACAAACAGATCGCAGCTTTTGACCACACTCCTTATTCCCCAGATCTCACAGCGTGTGACTTCTGGCTATTCCCCAGGCTGAAGACTGTGCTCAAAAGAACTCATTTCGCCTCTGTAGAAGAGATCAAGGCCACTGTGACGAGGGAGCTGAGAGACCTCAAGGAGGAGGACTTTACCGAGTGCTTCCATATGTGGCAGAAGCGAATACAGGGGGGATTACTTTGAAGGGGACAATGCGTAATTTCTCTGTAGATTTTGAAATTAAAACATTTATGGGACAATCTCATTTTTTTTTGTCACACCTCTTATATGGATAGCAATATCGGTTATTTGGCTGAGTGCCACTGACCAGGCCTATACGTTGATTTTCAGCAGCACTGGCCAGACAGTATTGCTGAAAAGTATCCCGACTGCCATGTTATTTATTTATCAACTTTTTTTTATAGTGGTGTACGATCAACTTAATTATATAACGTTTTACAGAGAACTTGATCAGAACAAAAACAGACTATTAGCTTAAACGTAAGCTGGATTGATTAAGTTGTAAATAACGTGAATAGCAACATATGTACAATAGAAGTAATTGAGATGTTAGATCTAGAGGTGCGAGGGGCTATTCCAGGAAGTTTGTACATGGGTAGAAAGAGGGAGTGCATATTTATGTGCGTAAATTTACATTGATTCAGCATGGTATCCCTGGAAGGTCCTGTGTGGTTCTCCATCTTATCCTAGTGTCAGGAGGTTTCTAGATTAGGGATTGAAGGTTCTGTGTCAAGAGAGTGTGGAGTATTTATTTATTTATTTATTTAGTGTACATTTGTAGCCCGCTGCTTCCAGTGATCAGCAGCGGTGTCTATACATAGGAGGTTTGGCTGTACTGGCCAGGATTAATTTATATACAATGTGATTTGGGGGAGGGGGGGGATAGAGCACAGCAAGCATAGGGTTACAAGATTTACAGTAGATTGAATATTGTAGTTACATACAGGTACTTAATACATATTTACAGTGGCTGCCTGTTAGGGCTTTACAAATGATGACCCTTATATACAAATTTATACATTGCTGAGTTTACTTCAGGAGGTTAGTATATTTCATGTGGTTAGGTTGTAATGTGCTTGGAAAAGATGTGTCTTGAGTAGTTTTCTAAAGTCTTAAATCTGGTTAGTAGGACTTGATTCGCATGTGAATTCGGAGCCAGCGAAGGTGGGATAAGATGGGGTAATGTGGTTTCTTCTTGGTGTGTTTGATATGAATGTGGCTGCTGTGTTTTGTGCTATTTACAGAGGATGTATAGGGGGCTTTGGAAGTTGTTGTTGTTGTTTTTAAGTGCCATTGAGTCTGTCTTGACTCATGGCGACTCTTTGGATAGTTGTTCTAAATTGTGTTAGGTCTTCAGTCAGGTGGCTCATTGTTGACAGACTGGTACCTGTAGCTGCTGTTATTATATCAATCCATCTCATTGCTGGCCTTCCTCTTTTGTGTTGACCTTCTATATTGCCAAGCATGATGTCTTTCTCCAGTGATCTCTCTCTTCGCATGATGTGTCAAAAGTATGAAAGTCAAAGTCTTGTCATCTGAGCTTCTAAAGAAAGCTTAGGTTTGATTTCCTCTAGTATTGACTGGTTTGTTCTTTGGGCAGTCCATGATATACACAGTATTCGTCACAAGCACCATAATTTAAAGGCATCCATTTTCTGTCCAACTTTCGCATCCATATGATTTTATTGAAAATGCCATCGCTTGAACAAGTCAAAACTTTGTATGGATAGACACATCTCTACTCTTTGAGAATCTTGTCTAGGTCCTTTATAGCCATTTTACCAAGAGCAATGCATCATCGGATTTCTTGACTGCATGTTGCTTTTTTATTGATAGTTGGTCCAAGTAGGTTAAAGTTGTCCACTATTTCAATTTCTTCTCCATCAACAATGAACTTAATGATTTTGCCAGTTGTCATGATCTTTGTTGTCTTTACATTAAGGTGCAGGCCCATTTTAAGACTGTTTCTTGATCTTGAGAAGCAAATGTTTCAGATCATCTTCACTTTCAGCCAGTAATGTGGTATCATCAGCATAGCAAAGGTTGTTGAGTCTTCCGCCAATCTTCACATCTCTGTTGTTGTAATACATTCCTGCTTCTCTAATTTGTTCTGCATGTAAATTAAACAGGTAGGGGGACAGTATGCAGCCTTGTCGTACACGTTTGCTGATTTTAAACCATTCTGTTTCTCCTTGTTCCGTTCGTTTTCTTGCACAATCTTTACATTGATCAAGAAGAAACAGTTCGATCAGGTTTTCTGGTATATCCATGCTTCTTAATGTGGCCCAGAGTTTCTCATGGTTTACACAGTCAAAAGCCTTGCTCTAGTCAAAGCACAAATAGAAATCCTTTTGGTATTCTTTAGTCTTTTCAAGGATCCATCTCATATCTGCGAGTAGTTCTCGTTCTAGGTATGGTTGTAGCTTCTGTTGAATAATCTTCAGTAGAATCTTGCTGGCATGTGGGATCAGAGCGATTGTGCGATAATTTCCACAGTCAGTTGGATCACCTTTCTTTAGTATTGGTATAAACACAGATTTTTTTTCAGTCAGTTGATCATGTTGTTGTCTTCCAAATTTCCTGGCAGAGCCTTGTAAGTATGGTAACAGCTGCATTAGTTTGCTGTAATGCTTCTATGGGAATGCCATCAATGCCTAGTACTTTGTTCTTTGATAAGGCTTTCGATGCTGCTTGAAATTCTTCTTTCATCATAAGGTACAAGTTGAAAAGGCTATTGGGCCACTTGATCTTTATCATATAAAAACACTGTATTATTCTTTCCACCTTTTTCTTGATCTTCTCAGCATCATTCAACCTGGATCCTAGAGCATCTTTTAACATTCCAATTTGAGGCTGGAATTTTTTCTTTAACTCTCACAGCTTTAGGAAAGCTGATCTTGTTCTTCCTCTAATAGTTTCTGCTTCTATTTCCTTGCATGCGTCATTGTAATACTTCTGCTTGTCTTGTCTTGCTGCACGTTGGAAATCTCTGAATTCTGCGATTGCCTCTCTTTCTTCTCTGGCTTTAGCTTCTCTGCATTTCTGGGAAATTTTTAGTTTCTTCAGTCATCCATTTTGGCCATTTTTGCTTTTTCACCTTTTTTAGACACTTTTTGCTTTCTTCCAACATAACCTTCTTGATGCCATTCCATAACTCTTCTGGAGCTCTGTCATTTGTATCTAAAGCAGCAAATCGATTTTGAGGGCAGTCTTTAAATTCTAGTGGTATATTCTCAAGGTCATATTTTGCTACATTCATGAGCGGCTTGCTCTTTTTCAACTTTAGCTTGAGTTTGTATACTAGTAGTTGGTGATCTGTATCACAGTCAGCTCCAGGTTTTGTCTTTGTTGCTGTTCTAGAGCTTTTCCATTGTTGACTTCCAGAGATGTAATCAATTTTGTTTTTTGTAGAATCCACTGGGTGAAGCCCATGTATACGGTCACCGCTTGTGTTGCTGAAAGAAGGTATTTGAGATGACTAGATTATTGGTCTTGAAGAATTCTATCAGTCTTTCTCCAGCTTCATTTATGTTGCCAAGTCCATATTTTACAACCATTTTACCTTTTTTCTTTTTTGCTAACTTTTACGTTCCTGTGACCCATGATTATCAGGATATCCTGTTTGCATGTTCTGCCAATTTCATCTTTTACTTGACTTGTTCATAGAACTCATCAATTTCATCCTCTTCTGTAACTGTTGTTGGGGCATATAGTTGAATTATAGTTGCATTGATGGGCATTCCTCGTAGACGAATAGAAATTAAGTGTTCACTGACTGCATTGTATTTCATTACAGTTCTTGCAAGTTTCTTCTTAATTATAAATGCAACACCATTTCTTCTTTGTCTTTCATTTCCAGCATAGTAGACCATATGATCATCTGATGCAAAGTGCTCGATGCCAGTCCATTTCAGTTGACTGACATCCAACAGATCAAGTTGTACACTTTCCATTTCATTCTTGACCACCTCCAACTTCCCTTGGTTCATGCTTCGTATGGTCCATGTCCCAATATGTAAGATATCTTTGCAGCTTCTGACTCTCATTTCATGCGCAGCTACAACAGCAGTCAGACGTCCTGAGGACTTTGATCCAACCACATCATAAATGCTGGCTTTACCCTGAAAAGTCTTCAGTCCTCCCCAGTAGCCAGTTGAGTGCCTTCTGACCTGGGGGTCTCATCTTCCAGAACTATTGTGCAGTTTCTTTTGTTGTGACTGACTATCCATTGGGTTTTCATGGCAAGATATGGAAGTAGATTGCCAGGCCTTTCTTCTGCACAGTTTAAGTTTAGTGTTGTTGCCGTTGTCACAGAAATGTGATCCTCTGCCGCCAACACTGTCCCATTCTACTGCCCAGATGGGTGGTTTGTCTTGGTTGGCACCTCAGCTGAGACCTGTCCATCTTGGGAGACCCTGCCAGTAGTTAAACTACTGAGCTTAGCCCTCAGCATCATTGATGCACAGAAGCCCTCACAGCACGACAAGCTGCAAACTCAGTGAGGAAGGTGTCCTTGATGCGTATATTATATTGCATTTGTCCCATATTGGAGTTAAAGGTGCCTGACATATGTCTCTGAAGTCAGTTTGTCCAAACAAGGGTTGGAGCCGGTGTATTGTTCTCATTTTGTAATAAGCTGTTTTTTTTACTCTTTTTAATGTGAAAGATTAAACTTTGGTCGCGCGTTAAAGAGGAAGTTAAATATCTTCGATTAACTTTGAGAACTGCGTCAGGTAGGATGATAGAGGGTGGTGGGGTAAATGTTTGTTTTATTTTATTTATTTGAAAGGGTTATACTGCATTTCCTATGATCAAAGCGGTTTACATACAACGCAACATAACATTACAGAGAACAGGTTAAGAAAGGGCCGAGGCCATCCAAGCATAACATTATAACTCAAGTACAATAAGGAAGAACAGGGAGAGGGGAGGAGACAAGATGTCAGTGAGGTATAATAGGTCATGAGTGAACAACTGGTGCATGTTTGTTTGTTTTTTTTGTTATATGGAGGCCTTCTGTTTTACTGTAATTGATGGTTAGATTGTGTTATCTGCTTCGCAGCAATATTCAGTCCACTAGGCAAATAACTCAGCAGATAAAGTCAGGAGAGCAAAAAGGCTATCCTACCTTAATCCTGACAGCTACCTGGATTGTGGACTGAACATTGCTGCTAACTGGAATATTGGGATTTGTTTGACTACCGTGGCCCCTACCTGTGCATTTCCCACACCAAGGACTTTGCAGGGTTTTTAGAGTAAAAGTATGTACTCTGGCCCAGTTTTAGGTATAGGCAAAGTAGGCAATGGCCTCTGGCAGCAAATGTTGGTAGGTGGCAGAGCATCGCCGCCATTGCTAGACCTCGATCCAGGCCCTCTTACCTCTGCTGCTGTACTTTCAACCCCCCATGGCAGTCGGCAGGATTTTCTGCTAAGCAGGTCTCCAGCACTCGCATGCTGACAGGCCCTGTGATGCCCTGCCCCTTTCATGGGCCTCTATGATAAAAGGAAACCCGGGCCATGGTTGGAGAGGGCAGAGCATCATGGGCCTTTTGGTGCCCGAGTACTGGAAACCCCTTGTCCAGAGCTCCTTAAGAAGCAGTGCAGGCTGCTGTGGGGGATTTAAAGTACAACAGTGGAGGTAAAAGGAAGGATCTGGGCGAGGGATTGGGAGGAAGAGAAACAATCTCCCTGTCTTTGCCCATGGGCGGCCATAACTTTAATTTGGCCCTGTATGTACTTTCGCTTAAAAAAACTAATGCCAGGAGGACCAGTCACCATTACCCATTTATATCTGACTAGGGGTAATTTTCCAACTATGCATTTTGGATCGAAGCCCAAGGGTACCTCTTAAACACGGCCTTTGCTTCAGTTTTCAGAGAGACACTATGCACATGCTTTTGTCTTGCAAGTCCCATGAGTATAAGGTGCTTGGTACCTGCTTTTTCTGCCTGGAAACTTCTTTTCATGGAAAAGAACATGTAGATTTGCATGTGCACAATTTTCCTTTCCCAAACTGTACATATCTCCATGAACATCTCCTTTTGATGAGGCTAAAAAAATGTTTGCTGTTCCACAATGTGTGTGTGTGTGTGTGTGTGGTTTTTTTTTCTAAAAATATATAGGTCTCACTTTCCGCCCCTTTAAGAGAAGATTGGCAGAGCATGCCTCTAGGATACGCACCAAAACTCTTTCGGCTCCTCTTGTGCAACGTGCTTTGAAGCACGATCACTCTTTTGCTCAATTGTCATGGCAGATTATTGATTGTATTCCTCCTACCACTACTGGAGGCAACAGATTGTATCGTTTTATGCTGAACAACGTTGGATTTTTACTTTGGACATGATTGCACCGAAGGGGTTAAATCTGGAGCTTGATTGACACAGTTTGCTGTGATTCTTCTTCCATTTGGGGAGGCGTTTGCATGCACTTGCTCTCTGCCCCTGATTGGTTGAGTGGTAAACATGTGCTCAGCTGACGTCAGATGCCGGGTTTAAGTAACTTCCTTGGGCTTTGTTGGAATCATGGCTTTATCTACATTTGGTGGTGGCAAGTGGGTTACCTGAAGCAGGGTCCTTAAAGGAATGACCCGAAACGCAGGACTGTGTCGTGTTGCCCGCCTCTTTTGGACTTGTTTCGCCATGAGGCTGCAGTTAAGTATTGCCTGATTGCTATGCTTGGCTTTGAAGTTTATGCTAGCTACAATCATTTTACTGCTAAATTTGAACAAAATGGACGTGGATTTCTAGCCCAAGATTTAAATTTAGTTTTGGGTCGGGGTTCAGTTGTCCAACAAAAAAGATATTTATTTGGATATATAAGGAAGTCTTTCTTAATTTTGGACCCACCATTTCTAATTTATGTATTACTGGGCTGGTGGTGTTTGTTGCCCAAGGGGCGTTTTCGTATAGCACACTGGCAGGTTTTTTTTTTTTTTTTTAAACGTTATTTAGAACTGTATCAAAGGAGGTCAATCTTCAGTTGGGGAATTTCTGTATATAAGTCATGATTTACTCTAGGAAAAGGTTTTGAAACTTGCCCCCTCTTAATCTGGAAAATTAAGACTGGTTCTGTTTCCAAAAACCCTTCCCTCTATGACTAGGAGATCTTCATATTTCTTGCCTAACATAAAATTGCATGCTGTTGAAGTGTCGGTATCTGATTAAAGTGGAGAAAGGTGACCTTGGAAGCCCTTGAGATGTAGGAGGGAAATGTGCATTTAAAGAGTGATTTTGTAAGAAAAATTTGTATTAAAAACAGGTCTGTTAATATGCATCATAGGTAGAATTTAGTATCAATCTTCCTTCAATTACATTGTGATGTCATAGTAGGTTGTTCTATGACATCAGAACATTTTGTAATACATTGTATTTTGCATGTATACCATCAAGGAATGTTTAAATTGGGTATTGCTAGAGCAATTGAATATATGTGAAAATATTGCTAGGAAACAAAAACTTACATGCTAAAATATACTTGTGCAACTAGATTTACATACACGTGCAAACAGATATATTTACATACACTGTTTCTTACATAAATACACCACTGATATACAAAGAACCTGATATACTTGCATGTCATTAAATGAATTTTTCTTTGAATAAGGAAACTTGTTTTGTTTTTAGCAGCAAAGAATTTGAGGACTGAGGAGCTGAATATATTAACAGCAAGAAAAAAAATCTCTGCTGTATGTATGAATATTTATTAGATACAATGTCTGTGGGAAAAAAAGTGGAGCGAGCCTTAGAATCTACCGACTTCAACCACTGTAGCTTGCCAGTTTATAACCATTTGTCTGTTTGGGTATGATACCCCTTCAAATTTGCCATCCCTTTTCACCTCTCAAGTACATTTTCAGAAAAATGTCATCATACCTAGGACAATCTAGTACTATATGTCTGCTGGGCGATGCATCACTGGGAATGGACACATACTGGGTAATTTGATAAAATCATAGATATTGACGCACATTAGTACTGCGTATTTGAGGCTTATTTTATAAAGCGACGTATGCACTTATTTTATTTTATAACACAGGACCATAAGTAGTGTAAAAACACATGTCAAACTAGTCGCAAGCACGTAGCCTATCCAATGGCAGGTGTAAATGCCCAAAGCTAGATTTTTCAAGCACGTGCGTAAGTTCATTACATGTGTAAATATATGTTCCACTTAAGCTCCGCCCAGACTCCACCCTTGTGCACGCCCACACTGAAAGAACACGCAATTGGTTTTATATGAGTGTGCTTACTGAATAGCGACCGTGTGTGCTTTGCCAGTAGGTGTAGCTGGGGTATGGTCTGGTAGAAGCACAGGAAGAGAGGGAAAGTACGCATGTTTATAAAATACCTTTAAGTTGTACATGTACTTTGTGTTTATTTACACTACAGAATGGGTGTAAATTTCCACGCTTGAATTTAAGGTGTGATCTGTCACTTCTGCCTATTATAGTTAAGGCAGTTAAAATGTGCCTATTTTAACCTAGAGCATGATTTTTTAAACTTCTGTGGAGTTAACGCATGAAGGGCACAGGGTGTACTTTATAAAATAGAAGTGTAAGTGGGATATATGTGTGCAAAAACAAGATATTAGATTGTGCCTAGATATTTTAAATATGCATCCCTATGTATGCCCATACCAAAAGTAAGCACACTCGGATGTAAAGAATAGCGACCACCTATATTACATGCAAACGTGCCCATTCATGCATGTATGTCCTTGAGAATAGTTACACACCATTGATGCACATAAGTATGATTACAGTATGCGTCTCTCTTATAAAATCCGCCCCTCAACATGCAGTAAAGATCTGCCTTGTGCAGTCACTACATGGGCAAATGCTGTCCATTCCGCACCATCATTTATCTTATGATGTGTAATTTTTTGCAAGAAACGCACGATGACTGCAAGACACTACCCACTTTATTAAACCGATGATGCTCCATAGAAGGCTAGGAGTAAAGTCCTGAAGTGGAAAATCTGAGAGATGGGATACAGGCCATACAAAAATCCCTCAAATCCCCAGGCTGACTCTCTTCTGTTCCTTACACGTTCTGGATCAGGGTGATCATTTTAATCCTGCATATATTTAGGCTCGGTGAACCATGAATGTCGATGCATATTCAGCATTATGCGCTATGCCTACTGATGCACGTAACTGAAAATATAAATTAAATTATAAACAAGAATGGCCAGGAGTGAATTGAGGGCAGAAGTTAGGGATTCAGTGGTGGACTTTAGTCTCATGATTAGTTGGAATTACAGTAGTATCGGAATGATATAAATTTAAAGAAGGCAAAATCCTTCTTCATCTATTTTAAATTCTGCTTCTGTAGCTTTGCTACTAAAAATTTAGTATGTTTTAAGTAACCAACTAAGGAACAGCACATGTACCATTTCCCTACCTCATCCACATGTCTCCAACTGGTTCTGATGGTCAGGATATCCACAATTAATAACACAAAAAATTGCTATACTGGGTTGGACCAAAGGTCCATGAAGCCCTGTATCCTGTTGCCAATAGTGGCCAATGCAGGTCACAAGTACCTGTCATATCCCAAAAGTAGCAAACTCCATGCTACCTATCCCCAGGAATAAGCAATGGCTTCCCCCCAAGTCTACCTTAATAATGGTTTATAGAATTTCCCTCCAGGAATTTTGTCTAAACCTTTTTTAAAATCAGCTCTGCTAATTTTACCACATCTTCTGACGGTAAGTCCAAAGCTTAACTATGCATTAAGAGCAAGAAAAAAATATTTTCTCCTACATATTTGAAATGTAGTACGTTGTAGCTTCATGGTGTGTCCACTCGTCCTTGTACTTTTAGAAAGAGAAAACAATCAATTTGCATCTCCCTGTTCCACTCCACTCAGGACTTTATAGACCGCTGTCGTATCTCACCTCAGCCGTTGCTTCTCCAAGCTGAAAAGCCCCAACCTCTTTAGCCTTTCCTCGTTGGAGAGTTGTTCCATACCCTTTATAATTTTGTTTTCCCTTCTCTGAACCTTTTCTAATTCCGCTATATCTTTTTTTCAGACATAGTGACTAGAATTGCATGCCATATTCAAAGTTTGGTCGTACATGGAGCTTTACAGACCCTTTGGGATATTCGTTGTTTTAATCTCCATTCCTTTACTAATAATGCCTAACCTTCTGTTTTGGCTGTTGCCACACACTAGGCAGATGATTTCTATCTATTGCCCAAGATGACCTAGGTCCCTTTTCTGAGTGGTGACATCTAAAATGACACCTAGAATCATATAGCTATAATTTTGGGTAATTCTTACCTATATGCATCACTGTACACTTGCCCACATTAAATTTCATCTGTCATTTGGATGCGCAGTCTCCCAGTACTCCAAAGTCCTCTTGCAATTTCTCATAATCCGCATGCGAATTAACAACTTTTGAATGATCTGGTGTCAACTGCAAATTTAATAATGACACTCTCTTTGTTCCCATTTCCAGTTCATTTATAAATATGATAAAAAGTTCTGGTCCCAGTACCGATCCCTGGGATACTTCACTATTCGCTTTCCTTCATTAAGAAAATTGGCCATTTAACCCTACTCGCTCTTTTCTATCTCTAAACACAGATTGGCAAGGCATAGCATAGCATCTCTTGGCTAAATTCATGTTGACTTTGCCCCATTAAACCATAACTGTCTATATCTTCTGTAATTTTGTTCTTTATAATAGTTTCTACTATTTTGCCTGATACTGATGCCAGGTTCACCAGCCTATAGTTTTTCGCATTACTTCTGGATCCTTTTTTTTTTGATAATTGGCATTACCATATTCTGGTATCGGATGTTTTTAATGAAAGGTCACAGATGGGATTGATATTGTTGTGCTACTCCTCTCCCCCTCCCCTCCCCTCCTGTTGCTCTGTTGTTCCTTGTTGGTATTGTATCTGTCTTTGCAATTAAGAAACTGATTTTATTCTATAAACCAATATGATGTACCAAATCTTTGCAAATAAATAAATAGCTATTAGTATAGCTGCAATTTCATTTTTGAATTCTTCTTAGCACTCTGAAGTCTATACCATCTGGTCCAGGTGATTTTGCTGCTCTTTATTTTGTTGATGTAGCCTATTGTATCTTTCTAGTTCTTGAATCACTACCATTAAATACTATTGCTGACATGGGTAGTTTCCTTATACTGTATAGTCCCCATAAACTACTGAAGCAAATAATTAATTAAATTAGATCCCTTTTTACTAACAGCTGAGGTTATTTGTTCTATGGTCCATTTTATTCCTATGGGCTGTGTGGCAGCTTGAGCTAAGTGTAATAAAAGGAGCCCTTAGTCTTTCTGTGATGGCCTTGTTCTTCTTGAGCAATGGTCCAACTGACTCTCTCATAAGCTTCTTGCTTCAAATATATCTGAAAATGTTTTTGCAATGAGGTTTTTTTTTTGGCAAGTTTCTTTTCAAATTCTCTTTTTGCCTTCCATTTCAATGTTTTGCATCAAACTTGTCAGTTCTTATGCTATTTCCTGTTTTTCTTCATTCAGATCCTGACAGTCAAGTTAATGTGAAAACCAAACCTGGTTGACGACCATGAAAACCAGTGTGGAGAACCACAGCACTTTCTCATTCTAGTAAAGCTATAAAAATGAAAAGTAGTAACAGTAGTACACCAAAACCTTCCAGGTCCTCCTGCTTGGATAAGGTAATGAGGTTGCACTTGAATTCTGCTCTGCTCCTCTTACACGTAGTTGTTCAATAACCCCTATAAAGCTTAACACAGGATATCTAGCTGAGATGTAGACTTGCCCTTCTACAAGATCAACCCCAACACTAACAAAATATTCACACAATGCAAAAATTTAGCATAGAAACAGAATAATGACTCTTGTATGATAACACCTGGGGGAATTCTGTGCAAAAAAAATGTAAAATTCTACGCAAAAATTTAGAAAATTCCATGCACAATGTGTTAAAATTCTACATTGTTTTATTAATAATTTTTGTACAGCATTCCCCCAACATATGGTCCTCCTGTAGATATGAAATTCCCCCTGCCTTTTCTCACCTCAGCTCTCTCACTCTAATCACAGCTCTCTCCCCAAACCCCAAGCCTTCTCTACCCTCAGTTTTCTCTCCCTCTAACTTCTAGCAAGATCTCTACTGCTATCTGTCCATAAGGTCTACCCTCCTGCACATACTCTCACCGTTCTTCCTTTCACCTTCACCCATGTACTTACACTTACCTCTTCCCCTTTATTCCCAGGCACATGCCCCCACCTTTCTTTCTCCCCAGCCCATTGGCATATATCCCACCATGCACTTACCCTGAATTGAATATGGCGCACGTCAGGGCGGCAACTACAGTGCTCTTTATTTCTACCTGAGTCCTTCCCTTCCCCAGACACACAGTCTCCCCCGTGCACTTCACCTCACTGGTACCACCCCACTTCCCCCACTGCCGCTGCCTCCTTCGCTCTTTCTCTCTTTGGCGCTGGCTTGTGCTTCTGCCCGCCAGTGTTCAGGAGTGGTACTCCTGCCGGGGAGCACTTGGCATGTGCAGCCCTCTTGCTCCCTCTGTACGACGCAGTTCCGACTCTGTGATCATCAGTCTGACAGGTGGCACACGAACTGAATAAGATGAGTGCTCACCCTCTTCCCTTCTCCCTTGATTTCTGGCTGCTCCGTGCTGATTGGCTGAGGGAACAGGAACGAGGAAAGTCATAGATGCCGATGCTGGAGCAGAATTCTGAATGATGAATGTAAAATTCTGTACAGGTGGGGAACTTAAACACAACTGTACAATGCAGAATTTGTGCAAACTTCTCCCAGGAGTATAAGTAGAACCAACCAACCCCCCCCCCCCCCCTTTGCCACAGAAGTATATTTCAGATTTAATACTATAAGGAGTATCAACACAAGATAACTATGGCAATTGCACAGATCTTTGCCAGGGCAATAACACTGTTCTAAATCCTGGTGAAGGTCCATGTGATTGCTGTGTTGATGCCCTTATGATATTAGAAATATATTTGTGAAATACACTTCTGTGGCACAGAGGGGGCTTTTTTTATTCTACTTTTCATTTGTGATAGATTTTGACGTAGGACCTTGTTTCCTTATTTTGTTCTTTATACCTGCTTGTAAGCTCAAATCTGGGTTGGTGTGTTTGTGTGCATGGTCAGCAATTTTGATTAGCAAAGTTGTAGAGGGAGCATAAAGAAGCCCTTCCAAATACATTCTAGATCTGACACCAAACAAGCAAAAATCTTTTATTTTACTCTGCTAAATTTGAACTTACATGTAAAAAGAGGAGAGAATAATGAGAGAAACTACGCTCGTAGCCTTGCAAAGCCTTTTCTTTCTCTGATTGATACTTTTCAATTATACCTTCCCATTCCACTGACATTTGAAATGCTATTTTTTTTTTCCTGGCGATAACTTCAAATGCTTAAGTTCCAATAGCACCAGCAACCCTGTTTAGCTGTAATAGTAAATTGGTTCCATGTATAACATAATGGCAGTGACAGCCTTTTGCTAGGGAAATGAGTTCTCCAATGGGACATGCCGATGATAAGACGTCCGGTTTTGAAATTGTATTTCCCTGTATCGGAATTAAATCTGGACTGTATATTTCTTAGCTGCCACTGCTCTGTAGCTGGTCCCAATACAGTATAAGCAAAGGCAGACAACTAATGCTTACACAGGGACCCTTTCACTTAAATGCAACCTGCACTTTTATTTTTCTTCCTTTTAGTTATTTAAAATCTCTGAATTTCTTTTAAACAGTGCTAGGGATTTTATCATATCCCTATGAAAGAAATATTCCAGTTTTAGCTTCAATAACTTTATTTGTAAGGCTGAAAAGTGTAAAATTAATTCAGATTTAGTAAAATATCATAGATCTTTTTCTGTTTATTGAACAAAAGGCATGTTCATTTTTTTTTCTTTTTAAATGACCATTACAAAGAAGGTCAAGATTAAAATGCCAAATATTGCAAGAGTGAATGGATTTATAAAACTCAAACCAGGTACTGCAGAATTGTTTGCTTAAATCATCTTTTTGCGAGCTGGCTATAATTTAGAAGCTGGTGTGAGTCCGTACTTGTGGGTGAGTGTAGACGCAGTGTGTTTTTCCAGCGGCTAGGAAATGGTGAAGCCCCTTGCAGTTTCACGGTCTCTTTTGATTCAGCTGGTACCTGATAGCGCTGCAAGTGTTTGTGCGTTGGTTAAGGTGCTCGTTATTGCACTGTACAATGGAAGCAGAGAATGGTGATGGGTTCCTACAATTTCAGTTTGACCTTAAGCACATATCACTAGAATGTTGCAAAAATAATTTGAGTGGAAAAGTGCTGTGTTTTTTTTTGTTTACTAGTTGCATTAAATCATTTTCCCTCCTTCTCTTTCTGATTTTGGATCTAGAGTAGCTAAACGTGCTTTTGTCTTTTTTTTTTCTCAAGAAAGCAGGCATAACAGTTTAGTCATGCGAGTATCCATTTTAAACTTTATATCCATTTAGATTCTAAACCAAGTATTCTACTCTGATGTTTTTGGACCTTGCTGCACTGCATTCTGGGACCCACAGTCACAACTGTATAGAAATTAAGAAATAAGAGTAAAACTGGAATCAGTGGTTCTCAAATCAGTCCTCAGGTCTGCATATCGGGTGAAATTTTAGAATCTTTGGATTTCTGAAAACGGGCATAGAGATGTCCAAAGCACAGAAAAATCCCCAGAGCCATTTTAGAAGCCACCTCTGGGGACGTCCCCAGTGTGAGGACATCTGACTCTGAACGGAGGGGTGGCTGGGGTGTTCCCAGGAGTGTGGTTAGGGAATTCCCATGGACCAGGATGTCTCTACCTGATTACAGAAATGCCAAGGACATCTGTGTCCCATCTAACTTTAAACTAGCTCCGAGGCACGCATAGCCATGA
This sequence comes from Ichthyophis bannanicus, assembly GCA_033557465.1. Lineage (NCBI taxonomy): Eukaryota > Metazoa > Chordata > Amphibia > Gymnophiona > Ichthyophiidae > Ichthyophis > Ichthyophis bannanicus. Next base: position 69,895,721 of record CM066037.1, read on the forward strand.
AAAGGCATCAGAAAAGTGCGAGTTTAGGCTGAAAAACGTCCAGAGGATGTAGAGAAGAAAGCACTCTTATTATCCCCTGGAATTTGAACCCTGACTGTCCTTTTCCTAACTCACTACTCTAACACTTATGCTATCCTAGATGTCCAAGTTCTGAAATATGATTCTGGGGATGTCTAAGTAGATGCCCCTACTGGGTACGTCCAGGTTTGTGAAATCACATTGGCACCTGGACATGTCTGCATTTTTTTCGGATGTTCTGGCTTAGATGTCCCGGATTGCACTTGGACAGATCTTTTAAAATCCACCCCCCCCCCCATACTGTCTGATTTTTTTTCCAGTTACTCATAATGAATGCACATGAGAGATTTCTGCATACATTTCCTTTTATCCCATGAAAATAAATATCATGTACATTCATGGTGAGTACACAACCAAAAGAAGCAGTGGGGGAATCGGAAAGGATTGAACAGATTTTATTGTGCCGTGGTTCAGCAGTGAATACCTGCTTTGTGGACAGATTTTGAAGCAGGCATTTTCTGTTGAAATACGGCTTTGCCGGGCACAAAAAAATGTGTTCAGTCCTTTACGATTCCCCCACTGCTTCTTTTGGTAGGGTAGTTCCTCAGGACTGGGTTGAACACCAATGGAGTAGACCGACCAGTCATGAAAAACCAGGACTGGATGAAGCTGCTGCAAGCATACTAGGCACCCTACGCCAAGTTTGAACCTTGCATCTCCCAAATCACTTTCAGGCCCATAGACTGCCCCTACCCCCCTCCCCCCATGATGTTGATGATTTAAACTCCACAATCGTGATGACCCAAGTACCCCCCTCCAGAACAATCATGCTGCTTGTGATTTTGGGGAAGTCACTTAACCTTCCATTGCCTTGGGTGCAAATTTAAATAGGGAGCCCTCCAGGGACAGGAAAATATCTATTGTATCAGAATGAAACTTGCCTTGAACTCCCAAGAAAAGGCAAAATCCAATTTCCTTTCCTAGCATAGAACTGGACAAAGGGAAGGCAATTTTCAAAAGTCCTTTATGCAGCTAAATAATGATTTACTTTAGTAATGGGACTTTTGAAAACTATCCTCCCCCCAAGCATCTAAAAATACACAGGATTCAAAGGCAAAGATAAACGCCCCTTCCCTTCTGAGAATTAGTGCAAAGCTTGCAGATAAAAGAATCCATGGATCTTGCACCAAAACAGACAGTTTTGCAAGGTGCTCCCTTACCCTGACTTAAGAGGGGAACTAAATCGAACTCACTTCAAGACAGTTCTAAACCTATACCTCTTTACTGAGTCATATAGAGATACATGAGATGATCCCAGTGCTTGGAGATCCAGAGACAGGACACAAACCCACTTTTCTTCTCCCTCCCTAGAATTATTGTAATACTCATCTCTCAAATATTAGAATGCTAAAGTGCTTCACTGAACCCTAAAGGTCCGAGAAGTGGTTTATCAGGAGACTGAATAAACAAAACTAGACTAACTATTAAGAGGTCAACTTTCAAAAGCCCTTGTCCGGATAACCACGGAGGTTATCTGCATAAAGGCACCGAGAGAGAGAGATTCAGTGGTATTATCTGATTTGCATGTCTGAAAATGCCCATTCAGATGTGCAAATCACATTCATGTCCCAAAAGCCATTTTAGAAAGATGTGATTGTGTAAACTCGGGTCTGTGTTGCATGGAGGCATGCCCGGGATGGTCTGTAAAAGATCCACATGTACGTCTGATTTTAGAACGGTGCCACGTGCTTATGGCTGCTGGAAAAAACACACGTATGCCTATATCTGCTTCTTGGAATGAATAAACATTTAAAAAGTGCTCATTATGACCAGCAAACAGAAGGGAGAAGAGTACCTCAAAAAAGCATGTAAGTAAATACATCTCCGATCACAAACCAGCCCTTGCGGACACATCTCTAAAATCACCCGTTTCCCTACACTTCCCTGTTTCCTTGTATGTTGACATAGACGTTTATCTTATGCGGTGGAGAGAGGTCAATTTTATAACACATTTGCACGTGCCCACCCCTGCTGCCCTTCTCACGGGATTTTGGGTGTTTTGACTTGGATGTCCCAGAAGGCACCTAAACGGCCTTTCTAAAATGCTGCATTACACATATAAGCCACAGAGAGGGTCACCTGCCTTAACGCAACCTAGGAAATAAATCCATATCCTCTTCTGGAAGGCTAGGTCCGACGAGCATTTCACGAGTGCACACTGGGCGGTCATGCTGAGAGGTGTACACTACACTTGGCTTATGTTGAGAGACTAGTAGAACTACGCCAGTCAAACTCTCTCTGTTCCACCAAAAATATAATCATCTACGTCTCGTGTTGTTTTATTTGGAAAGAAAAAAGTACTTTAAAGACTCATTTGGGTGAGAATAAGGGAGGCCGCAGGGCCCGTACCTGGCCGGCCGGGTTTAACCGGGCCGGCGGCTCGTGGCACCCTCATCGGGCCGCGGGGGCCGGAAGAATGCTGGTGGCTGGCAGCATTTTTTGAAGCGATTGGCTCCCGCGGCTGAGTGACAGCGGCGGGAGCCAATCAGCTCGGCTTGACTGGGGGGAGGGATAGCCAGCATCTGGGTCTGTGCTCGGGGCGCGCATTTGTGGATGCGGGCCCCGAGACAACGGACGTGAACGTCTTCTGCTTCTGGCTTCGGCGGTTTTGCGGTGCCCGGCGGTCTTCTTCCCTCGGGAGTTGCTGCAGCATTGCGGCGGTGAGCTCGATTTTGGCTGCGAGTGGTGCCGGGAGCTTTGGACGCTGTTCTGGCAACGGTTGTCGTGAGTGGGGTTTTTTGGCGCGGCGCACGATGCCTGCACGAGGGCCGAAGGGCAGGGGGGTTGCTAAGGGGGCGGCCGGGCGAGTTTCTCGGGGCTCGGGGGGAGTTACCCGTGCGATGTCCGGCGCACGTGGTGAGAGCAGGGGAGCTAGCCGGGGGAATAGTGTGGCCTCTGGGGAGGTACCCCGGGGCAGTGTGGCTCGGCGGGGGAGAGCTGGGGGGCGGAGGGGCGCTAATGCAGTCCCCCCCTCTGGGGGTGGGGTTGGGGCTGATGTTGTGGCTCCTGGGGGGGACGGGAGTGGAGTGGTGGTGGCTGAGTCACCGGGGGGGGGGCTTTACCCCTGGCATCTGGCTATGGCTGGGGGGCTGAGGCCGTCGGCTGGGTGGGGGGGTGAAGCGGGGGTGTGCATGGGTGGTGCTACTAGTTCTGGGCAGGGTGGAGGGGGGGGGGATAGTGGGCAAGGGGGTTACCCGGCCCCCGGTGGGGGAGCAGCATGGGATTTTTGGAGGGGTGGGGGGCAAGGTACTTCCCGAGCGGATTGGCTTGGGGCTTGGGCACCTGCGTGGGCGGGGGGCCCCCTCTCCCCTTCCCCTGTGTTCTCTTATCTTCCTCCACAGGCTGTGATGGCGTGGCCTCCTCCCGGTGGAATGTCGGTGGCCGGTCCGAGGGTGGCGGACGGCGAGGCGTCCATCGTCCCGACGGCGGTGGGCAGCAGGCGTGCGGAGGACCCGCCGACCTCCCGAATCGCTGAGGTCGCTACGGAACAGCCGGCGAATGCAGTGGACGGCGGCGATGGAGTGTTACCCTCAGGTGAGTTGTCAGCTGGGGGTGGGGAGGGGGGGGTTTTGGGCATCGGCGTCGGGGGGAAGGTTCGGAGAAAGCGTAAGCACGCGTGTCGGCGGCGTCATCGGGGCGAGTCGTCGTCGTCTTCTTCGTCCAGTAGGTCGTCTTCGTCTTCTGCGAGTGGGGATTCAAAGGAACGGGTGCGGGGTCCAGCTACTCCGGGGGCCGAAGGGCGCGGGGCGGTGCCGACGCTAGCGTCTTTTTCTGAGCTGTGGGAGGGGGTGCCGCGGGCGCTGCGCAGGAAGATTCGGAAGAGGAAGTATATCGATATCTTCCGCTTGTTGGAGGGGCGGAGGCGGTCGGGTGAGAGCCGTAAAAAGAGGAAGGAGGACGAGAAGGCGGGGAGGGTCAAGCGCGTGTCTCGTACTGTTCTGAATTGGGCTAGGGCATTTTTGAGATTGGCTAGCGTGTGGGGCCATGAGCATCCAGAGCAGTACGGGATGTTGCTTGCATATGCGGATTCGATTTTGGAAGCCGCTCAGACGCATGAAGGTTGGGCTTGGCTCAACTACGACGAGAAATTTAGGGATAAGATGGAAGAGAACAAGGGGCTGTCCTGGGGGAATCAGGACATTAGCTTGTGGTTAACGCAGATGGCTGTACGGGCGGGGGGTGCGGGTGGGGTTGGCGTGCAGAAGGTTGGTGGGGCCGGCGTGGTGGGTAGGGGGCGGCCCTTTCGTGAGGGACCGTCCGGGGCTCCGAAGGCAGGGGGTGAAGGGGCGGGAGATCTCTGCTGGCGATTCAACAGATCGTCGTGTCCCTTTCCCGATTGTAAATTTAGGCACGCCTGTTCCATTTGCGGAGCGGGGCATTCGGCCCTTAAGTGCTCCAAGCGGGTCTTCCCTCCCGTTGCAGCTCCCAAGTAGGGGGGACGCGTGGGAGCGGGCTCTCCCACGCCGATTCGGCTCGACGCTTTACTCCCGTGGCTACAGCGTTATCCGCGGCGTCGGGCTAGGGAGATCCTGGGGAAGGGGTTTCGGGACGGTTTTCATATTCCCGTGGTGGGCGTGGGAGTGAGGGGGAGGTCGGGCAATGCGGCTTCGGTGCATCGATTGCCGCACGTGGTCCGTGCTAAGTTGCGGTCCGAGTGTGCTTTGGGCAGTGTGGCTGGCCCCTTTTCCTGCCGGCCTTTTCCGAATTTGGTGGTGTCCCCGTTGGGGGTGGTGCCGAAAAAGGAACCGGGTTAATATCGGCTGATTCACAACTTGTCCTTTCCAGCGGGATCTTCAGTGAATGATAGGATTCCTCGGCACTGCTGTTCAGTGCGCTATGCATCCTTTGATGCAGCGGTCGCGGTGGTGCGCCGTTGTGGAATTGGGTGTTTATTGGCGAAAGTGGATATCGAATCGGCCTTTCGGCTGCTGCCGGTGCATCCATCGGCGTTCTCTTTACTGGGGTTTTATTTCGAAGGGGGTTGGTATTTTGATAAATGTATGCCGATGGGTTGTTCGATTTCCTGCGCCTACTTCGAGATGTTTAGCACCTTCTTGCATTGGGCGTTGACCAGGAGGGTGGTTTCCGCGCATGTAGTGCACTACTTGGACGATTTCTTATTCGCTGGGGAGGCGCACTCCGACCAGTGCAGGGCTTTGCTGGATGGGTTTCTAGCTTTAGCCCGGGAGTGGGGGGTGCCGCTGGCGGAAGGGAAAACCGAGGGCCCGGGTACGTGCATCACTTTCTTGGGGATTCAGCTGGACACGGTGGCCATGGTGGCCCGCCTGCCGGAGGCTAAGATTCGGCGTCTGCGTGTCCTGGTCGCCAATGCGCATGGGGCGCGTAAGCTTACCTTGCGGGAGTTGCAGGCCTTAGTCGGTTCTTTGAATTTTGCTTGCAGGGTTATACCTATGGGCAGGGTATTTTTGCGTCGGTTGGCGGCCGCTACGAGGGGGGTGACGCAGGCTTATCATCGGCTCCGGGTGACGCGGAGTCTTCGGGCTGATCTGGGCGTCTGGGACGTTTTCTTGCAGGAGTTTAATGGCACATCCGTCTTGATGGAGTCTGCTGTGTCTTCCGCTGACTTACAGCTATTTACGGATGCTGCGGGCAGTGGGGGATTGGGCATTTACTTTGGGGGGGCATGGTGTGCGGCGGCTTGGCCGCAGTCCTGGCGGGATGAGGGGCTTACGTCCAACGTCACATTTTTGGAGTTGTTCCCCATTTTGGTGGTTTTGGAGCTTTGGCCAGACCGCCTGCGTAATCGTAGGGTGGTGTGGTTCTGTGACAATGCGGCGGTTGTTAATGTGGTCAATCAGTATACGCCGCGTTGTCTGCGGGTGGCGTCCTTGATGCGGGTGATGGTACTGGCCTGCCTGCGATTGAACGTGGTGATAAGGGCGCGGCATATTCCGGGATGTACTAACGGTATTGCCGATGCTCTTTCTCGTTTTAAGTGGGATCAGTTCCGACTATTGGCTCCAGCAGCAGACGGAGATGGCGCGCGGGTCCCAGAGCCCTTATGGCAGCTTGGCCGGTGGAGATGATAGAGCTGTTGCAGCGTTCGGTGGCCCCGGGAACTTGGAAGAAATATCAGCGGGGAAGTGACGACGTGGTCAGCTTTCTGGTGACTCGGGGGTGGCAGGAGGGCTGGGTTCCCGATCATTTCTTGGCAGAATATGTAGTCGCGGCGAAGGCTTGCGGTCGGTCACGCGCGACTGTACGGGCGAACCTGGCGGGGTTTTCTTTTTTTGCGCGGGCAGTGGGCTGGGGGGGCGTGGGGGCGGGGGGTTTGGCTCGGCGGTTATTGCTAGGGTGGGGGCATTCTCAGCCTCCGCACCGGGATGCTCGCAGGCCTATTACCCACGAGCTCTTGGTTCAGCTATCCGGGGCGCTGCCGGGGGTCACGTCTTCCGGGTATGAAACGCAGCTTTTTCGGGCGGTGTTTAGTCTGGCCTTTTTCGGGGCGTTCCGCGTCAGTGAGTTGGTGGCGGCTTCCCGCCGTGTGGCGTGTGGTTTGCGTTGGCGGCACGTGTCTGTGGGGGACGGGGAACTGCGCGTGTGGCTGGCGCGGTCCAAGACGGATCAGCAGGGGCGCGGTCAGTGCGTGGTGTTACGGGCTACGGGTCACCCCTTTACTTGCCCGGTGTACTTGCTGCGGGAGTACTTGGGTATTCGTCCTGCTGGTGAGGGAAATTTGTTTTTACACGCGGATGCCAGCTCGTTGACTCGTTTTCAGTTTACGGCGGTTATGCGTTTGGCTTTGGCACGGGTCGGGATGGACCCGGCTGGGTTCGCTCCTCACTCTTTTCGGATTGGAGCGGCGACCAGTGCCGCCACGGCGGGTTTGCCTCAGGTGGAGATTCAGAGGATTGGTCGCTGGGCTTCGCAGGCCTTCTGGGGCTATGTGCGTTTGTGAAGGGTCTGTTTGGGTGTTTGGGGGGGGGGTACTAACTGTTCTTTTGTTTTTCAGGTGAGGGCCGCTGTCCTGGGACCTGCTGGGTGGTCGGCCACTCCTTTGTGCATTGGGCGGAGCAGAGAGCGATGGTGCGGCCGATGGGGCCCAATCTCGGCATGGCTCCGGGTGAGCTGGCGATCCTATGGCTGGGCGTTCGAGGAATGCGTTGGGTGCAGTTCCTGCCTTTGCTGCGGCATCGCGGGCGTTCAGAGGAGTGGCCGAAGTGGATGCTGATTCATCTTGGGGGCAATGACCTGAGTTCCTGGACTTGTAAGCAGCTGATTCGGGCTGCCAAGCGTGATTTGCAGGAGGTTTTGCTGATGTTTCCGGGGGTTCAGTTGTTATGGTCGGACATCATTCCACGGCCTGCCTGTTGGGAGCAGCGGCGGTGGTCCCGGGGGTTAGTTAAGATTAATCGCCAGATTGGGAGGTGGGTGGTGGAGCATGGGGGTTTTCAGATTCAGCATCCCTGGGTTGAAGTTTCTTGTGCGGGTCTGTACCGGGATGACAGGGTGCATCTATCCCCTGTCGGTATGGATTTGCTGCTTAATGATTGGCAGGAGGCCGTGGAATGGGGGCTTGCCAAAGGGTACATCGGTCGCAGCTTGGGGGGGGCGGTTCAGGAGTTGGTGAACGCCTGAACCGGTGGCGGGATCCCGGAGGTTTCCGGGGTCCGGAGCCATGGGTATTAGTTGGGCGGGGGTGGGGTACCCCCGACCCGGATAACCCCGGTGAGGCTTTTGCTAGTAGTATGGCGAAGCCGGAGAAAGGGGTGGTAGGATGAGCAGTAGCCTCGCTGCTGTGGCAACAGTGATGACCTCACTTTGCTACCCACATGGCTGGTGAGGCATTACTGTTGGGGTGGAGGCGGAATGGTGTTGTTGGAATTGTTGTTCAAGTTGTTAAGGTCAATAAAGCTGCGACCGGTGTTTGATGCCAATACTGGAGTAGTGTGTTTTATTGGGGCATGGGGGGGGGGTAAGGGAGGGTGCGCCGAGTCCGCCGTGCCTCGGTTATAAGGGAGGCCGCAGGGCCCGTACCTGGCCGGCCGGGTTTAACCGGGCCGGCGGCTCGTGGCACCCTCATCGGGCCGCGGGGGCCGGAAGAATGCTGGTGGCTGGCAGCATTTTTTGAAGCGATTGGCTCCCGCGGCTGAGTGACAGCGGCGGGAGCCAATCAGCTCGGCTTGACTGGGGGGAGGGATAGCCAGCATCTGGGTCTGTGCTCGGGGCGCGCATTTGTGGATGCGGGCCCCGAGACAACGGACGTCCCTCCCTCCCACCCAAGGGCAGGGTGTGGGGGTGGTTTGGGTTGTTGCAGCTGGGGGTGGCGAGTGGCGGGATCCCGGAGGTTTCCGGGGTCCGGAGCCATGGGTATTAGTTGGGCGGGGGTGGGGTACCCCCGACCCGGATAACCCCGGTGAGGCTTTTGCTAGTAGTATGGCGAAGCCGGAGAAAGGGGTGGTAGGATGAGCAGTAGCCTCGCTGCTGTGGCAACAGTGATGACCTCACTTTGCTACCCACATGGCTGGTGAGGCATTACTGTTGGGGTGGAGGCGGAATGGTGTTGTTGGAATTGTTGTTCAAGTTGTTAAGGTCAATAAAGCTGCGACCGGTGTTTGATGCCAATACTGGAGTAGTGTGTTTTATTGGGGCATGGGGGGGGGGGGGTAAGGGAGGGTGCGCCGAGTCCGCCGTGCCTCGGTTATATAGCGTCTTCTAAATGTCATTAACGGTCAGAACTGCTGAATACTGAAGGGCAAGTTAAATCCTGTCATTGAGACAGCAAACAGCTTTGACCAAATGTATTGGCAGAGGATTAAAAACACATCAAGCATGTATTTTGTCTTCTCTATGGAAAGCTCTTATTAACAGTTTTGAAGAATGGAAGGCTTAGCCTTTATATAAAAATCCCGTAGTATTTATACCGTTTAATGTGTTGAATTGCAGAATGTCAGTGTTCTCAATAATACTATTCTCCAGTTAGATTAATTTCCCTACTTATATATATTCATTCTTATTTTTTCCTAAATAGCATTTCATAGCAGTCAGCAACCACACACAGTAATATCACGAAGGCTGCATCACTTCTGAAAGCTGAATTTGTGACCTACTCTATAATGTGCTGGGTGGGCGATAGCGACGGGTTGAGAAATGCACAATTTTGTTCTATGCAACACAAATCAGTCTGTCGCCTTCAGTCAGATTCCAGTTGACTTTTTTTTTTGTTTTGCAAGGAATTTAAAAATACATCTGGGAACAACACAAGGAGTTAGCTTTCTGTAGGCTGTATGGAATTTAACATCCGTCTCATGGTACTAGTGAACACTATGGAATCCTCTTTCGAATTTTTAGTACGCGGGTGCTTGTGTAGGACCATGGCTGAGGTGGGTTTTTTTTTGGGGGGGGGGGGGTTCCCCCTTCTATTGCATTTCTCACCGCATCTCTTACACGATTTACACAGTTTGTTCTTCTTAACGTTTGTTTGACGTCCTGTGTGTAGGTTAGTAAAATAATTCAGCCCTTTTTTTTTTTCCTCCTTCATTCACGTTTTAGATCTTTGTAAACACTTGTGAGTTGCTTTTGTTTTCACATGGTCGCATGTATTTAAAAGGTAAGCTTCTAGAAGATTCTGGGGTATGTTTTTACTGAAGCTCGCTAAAGGTTTGCGCTTACTGTGTGTTTGGAGCAAAATGTAATATGTGGTAAGTGCAACGGCCCTGTGCGCAGCGTGTTTTTCAGCAGCTACCCCTCACGCATGGTTGCGGCGTTCACAAATAACGCAGGTGTACTTTACGTCACCCAATTAATTTGCATTATGTGCACTCATGTTAACTGCAGCATTGACAATGCACGTTAATTACCCACGCTAACTGCTTAGCATGGAATGGGTGGGTTAGGGATGGAACGTGCGTGTTGATCGGACATTGCATGTAGCACGGGGTTTCTACTAGGCTGGCTGTGTTTAGCACACAGTAGTCATTACTGTGGTCCCGATAACAGCTCAGCGGGCACTAAAACCATTTGTACACTTCAGTAAAGTGACTCCTTTATGTATAATGAAGACTAATAACTGGTACTGTATGCCCTTTTTGATGAGACAAAAGGTGAGAAAGTTTGCCTTGCCTAACAGAATGTCTCTGTATAGCGCTGCATACACCTTGTAACACTATATAAATGATTAATAATAGTAGTAACATTTCTTGCTTTTTCTATAATTCTCTACTTTTTCCCTGGTACCACAAAAGGAAAACTGCTCCTTTTATGCTCTCTCAGTGAATCGAGAAAAATCTCATAAGCTGACAAAAACTAAGAGCAAATATTACATCACTATTGTCCATACCCAAAGTGGTCATGTAGGGCAGGATTCTCATCTTGTGAATATATTCTTTTACTGACAGTCTCCCAGATTTTCGCTGACATTCGAGCCGTTTCTTAATGGACACGTGTCTTACTGTTGCCATCTTATGTACAGCTGAATTTGCCGTGCTGAGGTTCACCCCTTTTATGCACCAAGACACAGTCCTTGGCATCCATGCACTGAATCCTCTAGACTAGAGTCTGAGCCCAGGGAGTTGGAGAGACGGGCTCCTCGCTCATAATGTTTTTACCGATGTGAAGTTATTTTAAGGACTTCTCATTTTTGAAACTCGCTGAAAATTTGCTGAAATTTAGCCACCTTGTGGTAGGAATAATAGCTAAGATAATAAAGTACATTTTATACACATCGGATGTGACTCGTGCTTTTAAACCTCATGACTCATCTGCTTTGAATAACCTTGTATTTAAGTTCCAATTGATCATGCATTCTTCGAATTAGCTACTTTAGTTTGCTTTAGTTTCACTGAGATGACTTCCTCATGCCAGTGGATGAAGATGTGTTGCTGAAAAATTTGTGTCACAACTGTAGTTATTCTATACTATAATGCATCTTTAAAAAAAACTCATGTGCTTTGTTATAAGTCGTGGGACAAAAATGTGGAATCTTGCACAAATTCTGCACAGTAATGTTGAGGATAATGCTTTAGAAGTCAATCAGGTACCTAAATGGTTGCCCAAAGTTGTCTATGCTAGTATTCTTTTAAAGGCTGGGTGAGTGCTGAGCCTTTTATAAATCCATAAAGCACTGCCAGAGAGACATGTATATGGAGAAAAGACCAGTTTTATAAAAGAAGATGCTTAAAAAAAAAGATAGCATCACTAGGGGGTTTGTATGTATCGATAGCAATGCATACATATATACATGCAGAAGATGTACTTTTGTGAAGTTTATTTGTAAGTGGTGCCGTTCCCATCTGTAAAGGGAAGATTTTGTAAACCTGCAAGCCTGCAAGGAGCCAATTAGAGGGCTGCCCTCTACAACTTTCTCCCAAGAGAGGTGGTTTTGGAAGCCAGAGGGCAACACGATTCCCCATTCAAGCACTCTTCCCAAAGCTGAGCTCTAAATAAGGAGCTAGCCGGGGTTAAACTTGACTTGAGGAAGGTGTAAAAAAACTGTAAAAGCATCCGTATGCTTGTGTAGCCATTATAAAATACAGAGCGCACATTCTGCAAAGGGCCATCCAGAACATTGCCAGAAATCCCTGTGTGCTGCCCTTATTCGTGTATATGCGGCGCTCTTTTATAAAACTGCTGCATAGGTCATGCTAAACACATTCATCTGCTTTCCATACATGTAAATAACCTATAAGCCATGAACAATTTACTCCCTTCGCGAAGCACATGCCACAGTTTATAATTTGTGCAACAGCGTAGTGTGACGAGATGCTGCCCATGGCCACTGCAAATACCCGCAGAATTGCCAGAAACAATAGTCTTGCGAAGTATTCGCAGGAAACAACGGGGTCCATTAGTCAAAAGGGTTTAACTGGTTAGCAGACCCTGCCTGATATCCAGCAACTCTAAATGGTTCGTGTCACGGAATTTCCTCGCAGACTGCCATAGAAGCGTGTGATCAATTTCTAGGTGGTCGGTTGGTTGGCAGAGATGGAGCAGTCCCAGCAACTATCCAGTCAGCCGCAATATTCAGCCTCTAACTGGATAGGCAAGCCACATAATGTCCATGGCTGTCCTAACTCTACACAGTTGTTGCAGTCTTGTTAGAAGCTGAATATGCGGCTAACTGGATAGCAATTCCTCTCGGTGGAGAAACTGGATGTTCGGTGCTGGATGCCAGATGAACTAAACCCAGATAGTCAATACTGGAGCCTAACGTGCCTGACCGTTGCCGCTGAATATCAACCCTGACTTATTTATTTTCCTTAATAACTGTTCATTCGCAAAGAACAACGTAACTCCATGCCCCTAAAGCAGTGGGCCCACCAGGCATGTACAGCACGAGTTTCAACAAAGACTGGCATACTCTGTACAGCAACCAAAGCACGCTTCCTTATCTCTGCTTATGCCGTTAACTCCTAACAGCGTGGTTTCTAGCCCTTTGGTATCCTGGCTCTAATACCCTGCCATGAGATCCCCAGTCGCGCAGACGTAGCAGCTCTGCCTACCGTGGTTTCCACCGACTGAACTCTCAAAGTCCTCTTGCCTCTCAGCCCATCTTCTGCACCCAGCAGCCTGATATCGGAGGAAGACTCTGCTTTTTCTAAGCAAATCAATTAACTTCATCTATATTTTCCAAATATTATCTCATTCGTTGGGGTCAGCACTTTTCTCCTATCTGAGTTTAGGTTAAGAAGCCCTGGGACTACAGCCTCTGCCACTGCTCTTCCTGGGACTACAACTTCCGCCACTGCTCTTCCTGGGACTACAACTTCCTGCTCAGTTTCCTTTCTTAAAGTGCCACTACTTCTGGAATCCTCTTTACAGAACTTTGGCTGCCTACCTTGTCTTCATTTCTGTGAGATACCCACCCTTTCATGCATATACATTCATAAACATAAGCAAAATAAATTTATCAGTGTCAATATGCCAGCTGAAGAAGATTATACTCTGCAGTGGTATATTACAGAATAATATTAGTTAATGGAAGAAGTTAGTCGATTCTTCTTGACTGGTGGGGGTTTGCCGTGACATCCGTATTCAATTATTGCAGGAACCTTACCAGATATATTTTGCCCCAGATAAATACAATTCCCTGTGTGCTCCTTAAATAGCATGACACTAGGCCATCGTTGAGGGCGTGGAGTTAATTATTATCGTTATGACATAGCAATGAGGCATTATAGAATGTACCTTCCTCTCGCATCTCTTTCCTGGAGTCCCGTGGTATGCTTGTTTCTTAAGGTGGCCCAAGGAGAGATCTCTGAAGCCCTGCTTTGCAGTCTATTAAAGAACAGCTGTTCTTCAATTATTTTCTAGATTTTAATCCCACTGTTCCAGGCTAGTGTGATGTGCCCGTTGACGCGGGCTCTTTTCGGTAAGACTGGAAGGAGGAAGGTCGCCTCAAACTCCCAACTCCCATGGCTTTCGTCAGAGCAAAACTTACATAGCCTCTTATGACAAAATAAATAGAACACCATCAGGGCCCAAATTAAAATCCTTCAGGGCATTTAGGTGCTGAGGTTCCCTGAATATAGGTAGTCAATTTATACTATGAACCTGCAGCATCACTGTGATCTTAGCTTTTTAGCATTCTGCCAGTGTCTGCCTTTCCAGGGGAGAGCGGCATAATGCCCCTTTAAGGCTAAAGCGATACATCGCCACCATGCCTGAGCACAGTAATTGTATACTAGAGGGAGTCGGGTGTTGTTCAAGATTGCTGTGGGCCTATAGATTTCAGGCTTTATAGGTCCACCTAATATGCAAATCTGGGCCATTTATCCAAAGTTGGGGGGGGGGGGAGGTGGAAGAAAAGACACCTTAGTTCCAGGTTTGAGCAGCAAGGCGTGGAGGAGGGATGAGGAATCTTGTCCGGCGCACCCCCCACCCCACCCCTAATCCATGATAGCAACATTATCGTTTCCGAGCAGACAAATCAACAGAGAAACAGTTTATAGTTTACGTCACTGTTTTTATGTCCCCTGCACTGTGTAAAGTATAAAAATAATGGATGTAAATTCTAAGAGGTAACATATTGAAATCACTAAACTGAAAATATTTTTTTCGACCTCCTCTGTCTCCATTGCTGGGATCGGAGACAGGAGGCTGCCTTAAAGGTGGGAGTCGGGGACACGGCTCTAAAATTGGGAACATCTGATAACCTTAACCTAATAGCGGTTTGTTTCTAATGTCATGCATAAAGTTCTTCATAAAGTCTCCACTAGGAGCCTGTTCATTAAAAGCGTAAGGAAAAGGAGGGAAGTACGAGTGTACCATGTATTTGTAAATATTCTTTAAGCATAATTTCATGTGTGTGCTTAGTGTGTGTTCAGCGCTGCCCTACCTGCTTGCTAAAAATGCTTGCACGGAGTCTGAAGGGTGAAACAGAACCATCTCCGGGCACTATGGGGCTACTTTCCAAGAGGGAGCAGGTGCAGTATTGATCCTCCAGAGCAGTACTTCCCAACCCATTGCTTCAGGCCTATCCAGATTGCTTTTCAGGATATCCACAGTAAATGTGCACGCGTTTCATTTACATACACTTTGTGTATGTAAACATATGATATCCACAACACATGCAGAAGGAATATTCATTTATACGTTAGCATATGTAAATACTATATATATTTATTGCATATTCATTGTGGATATCCTGAGAACCAACTGAGCTGGGTGTAACTCAAGAACCAGGTTGGGAATTACTGCCCTTACGAATCTCTCTTCTTTAACATGCTAAAGTCATAAGACTTATTTGCATTGATCGAAGATATATTTGTAGACAATGGAGACTCAAGTTGCTCTTACTAAGCTGCACCAAGATTTTGCAATGAACATGCAGTAAACAGGAAAGCTCTGCGTGCGTTGGTGGGGTTGTTCTGCAGTCATTCAGTTAGTGCACAGAAAAAGTTGCAGCTGTGGGTTGGCGACATGGCTGATGATATGGGATGCAGTTGCCTGCATCTTTTGAGAAGGCATTAACTATTCTGTATTATCTCTATGGGTGTGCAAGCAAAAAATAATTTTATTTTGTTTAGTTTCCTGTGTCATTTTTATGTTGTGTGGGGTTTTTTTTTATTTTTATTTTGTTTATTATAAATTTTCATTTCAGGGCAATTTTGTTAGGGGGTGGTATGTAGGTATTTCCCTGTACCCAGAGGACTTTCAATCTAAGTTTGTACCTGAGGTAGTGGAGGGTTAAGTGACTTACCCAAGGTCACAAGAAGCACCAGTGGGAATTGAACTCGGATCTCTTGGGTACTAGACTGTTGCTGTAACCATTAGACTATTTTTCCACTCTACTGCATTCCAAAGCATCACCCTTCCCCCCCTTCAAAGGGGCAAGTGATTCCATGGGGGCATCATTGGTGGCATAATGTTGGTGCAGGACTGATTCCTCTTAACTGCCAGCTCCATTGCCACCCAGCTCTGACCCTTAGTGGTGGTCTCACAGTACTACTGCTAGAAGTAAAGCTTTCAAGTAAGACGTGTACTTGGAATTTCTGATACCAGAATCTTTGGAGAACCTCAAGATCACAGAAGATGGGTTCAGGAATGCAGGATCCCTTGAGACCGTGTTTGCTATGTAGAAACTGGAGCCTCTGGAGAGAGGCTGTCTGTGGCAGAAGTAGGAGCAATCATGGAAACTGGAATCTCTGGAATGGAAGAATGAGAACAGCAAAGGCTGAAATGGAGTCTGCAGTATGAGAGTCCCAGAGACCAGCAATGGAGGTATAGGTATACCTGAATGTAACAGGGTTCTATCCTTGCACCACTTCTTTTCAATGTTTTCCTCGCCCCTCTTGATTCAACAAACTGGTTTATCCGCCTACTTTTTTGCCGACGACATCCTCCTGGTCCACCACACATCATCACTTGCTCCTGATCTTTCTTGTCTGAACACCTGCCTTGCCTCTGTTGCCGACTGGTTCAATAACAATTACCTCATCGTTAATCCCTCCAAATCTGCTGCTATTTGGTTTACTTTTGGTGCCCCCGCCCCCACTTTGGCGCCACTTATGTTGGATTCCCCCATCCCTTTGTCACCTACTCTCTGCTATCTCGGGGTTACCCTGGATTCCGCACTGTCCTTCCATCAACACATTTCTGGGGTGGTGCGTACTTCTCTTTTTCAGCTCCGCAAAATTAGGGCCGTCCGGTCCCTTCTCCCTCTTTCTTCTCTCACTACCCTGGTCCTTTCCCTGGTAATCACTCGCCTCGACTATTGTAATTCCCTGTTAGCCGGTGTACCTCAATATGAACTCCGTCGGTTACAATTGATTCAAAATACAGCTGCTCTCTTGCTTACCCGGTCATCTCCTCGGGATCATGTCACTCCTTGCCTTCTTTCCCTTCACTGGCTTCCTGTCAAAGTTCGCTATATATATAAACTTCTTATCATCACCCATAGGGCACTCTTCACCGGCACTCCTCAGTATCTAGCTGATCTTGTTTTCCTTCAACCCACACCCCGTCTGCTGCATTCTGCACATGGAAATCATCTGTTCCTGCCATCTCCCACCCAAGCTCACCTTGAGTCTACTCACCATGCTGCTTTCTTCTTTGCTAGTCCTGCTTTATGGAACTCTCTCCCTCATTATATTCACACAGAACTCTCATTTTCCCGCTTTAAGTCTCTCCTCAAAACATATCTTTTCTGTCAGGCCTTTGATCTCCCCACTCCCTCATCTGCTACTGCTCAACCGTCCCTTGCACTTCCTCCCAATTCCTCCCCATAGAATTATACAACCACATACGCATACAGGTCTCCACCCCCTCCTTAGGACTCCTACCTCTCCCTATGCACCTACTTGTTATGTTGTCTGTCCTTGGTTTGTCATCTATCGTTTGCCCCGCAGTTTATTGTCTCTTGTGTTGTTATTGCCTGCTGCCTTTTCTGCTGTCCTTTCTTTTCTTTCTGTTACTGTTTGACTGCTTTCCTATCCACTTAATGGCGTTCCTTTCTACCTTTCTTTTCTGCAGCCATAATATTTTGTATTGTACACCGCCCTAATACCTTGGTAAGGGGCGGTATATCAAATATGCCAAATAAAGATAAAGATACCTGAATGTAACTTGTCTTGAGCTACTCCTCAAAAAGGCATGAGCTAAATATAGTGATGTAAATTCTGTCCAAGCAGCCCCCACAATGCAGGGCAGGGGCATGGCAGCAAGGGGGCCCACACAGTGACAGTAAGGTGGCCCCGGCAAACTTACTTTATCATGCTTGCCATGCTGCCTCCACTCTTGTACATTTGAAGCAAGCCCAGCAGCTGTTACCTACCGGGCCAAAGTCTCACGATCACAGCCGCACTGCGCGACTTCGGCCTGGTAGTTAACAGTCACAGGGGCTGCTGCAAACTTACAAGAGGGGAAGCAGCACGGCAAACATAATGCCGCATGAGAGAGGGGGGGTGCACTACTGTGACGATGGAGGCCCTAGTTGGAACTTATGCCACTGGCTAAAGTCAAATTAAAAAAAAAAAAGTCTTGCAAGTAGGGAGTACGGATTTGTTTCCCACTCTTAAAGACCCCCACCCCAGACCCCCAATCAAGAAATACCAATTCCTTCCCCCCCCCCCAAAGATCTCCACACCAGGGCCTACCATGAAGATCCTTGGTGGTCTAAAGGTGTGAGCGCAGGAATGATCTCCCAGTCAGTCACTCTGCCTATTGCAGCACTGTCGGGTATATTCGTAGCACAAAAATAAGTTAGACTCTCTGTTGTTGTCTAGGGGAGATAGCTACTAATATACAGCCCAAGGTTCGGAAGTTATTCTGGCAATGAGCCACGAAAGAATTCTGTTCTGCAGATATATATTAGACTTTATTATAGGCAACCAAATAGAAAAATATACAAACACACATATATGGCTAATTAGAAACATAAAGTAACAATTTGTTATTGTACAGATATACAATTGGACAACGCAATAAATCACAGACTAGTAAACCAGACGTCACTGATTCGCTCTGCACTTAGGAAAAGTAAGAAATATATTGCTAACCCCTTTGCCCTTCCAGGAGAGGAGAGATAAGCCGGTACCTTAGCTCCGTCGGCAGAGACAGCTTCGTCCAAGGATGCAGCTGTTAGCTAATGCCGGCTCCAGCCCCTTCAGAGGCGAGCCGCAGTAAGTCCGAACCGGAGGGATCAGTGAAAGTCTTATCTCAGACCTGTGAAGGACGGCCTAGCCCACACGTCTGGCGAAAGGCTCAGGAATCAGGTACGCAGTGCACAGCAGCAGGACCGGTGCAGAAGTCTATGTCCAGGTGGGGAGAAAAATCCCCAACTCCTTCTCTCACCGCTACTTAGAACTCAGCACTTTTTCAGCGCAGAATGCAGAATTCTGTGTGTGAATCCTCCGTCATAGGTCCGATGATTGGTTGGCAGCAGGCAGTCTGAGGTGTTCTCAGCGAATCAGAAGGTAGATGATGCGCAGCGTCTTGCAAACAAAGGAGCCATGGTAAAAGTCAGGCAGAAGCAACAGTATGTAACTTCTGGGCATGTACAAGTGTCCAAGGCCAGCCACGGACAATAGCCTCTGTATGCATGCACACTTAGAAACGCTGTGCAAGCAGTTGCATGAAGGACAGGCTTATAGCTGAACACAGCAAAAGTGAAGTGTAGAATCCATCTTGTTTGGTGCAGTTTGGTTCAGTTTGGTTCAGGCCTGAGTTGCTGAGCAGGCCAGAGATTTGCATGTAGAATTGCAGGGGTACCAGCCCTACATCTCCCCCCCCTTGTAAGATGGAGGATGCTACAAGGGAGTACACTCCATCGTACAAAGCCTAACTAGCAGTACTACCGTGCAGGTCAGAACCAAATGACAAATGATTGACTAATGCATGACAAGTGGATAATACTTCAAGCACAAAATGCATGAAAACAATACTGCATGAGGAATAATACAGTGAATACACTCAAGCAATAAAAGAAGTCAAAATAAAAGGACATAGATACAGTCAAGTCAATTTAAACAAAATAATGCATGGTAACTTCAAACTCAAGAGTATATAGATAGTATCCAAACCAAAAATGCATATCAGTAATGCAATATAATGTGTTAGTGTAACACTAAGGTGAACACTCAAAAGTAATGAGAAGCAATGTGTAACTGTGTTAGTAAAATGAACACATGCTAACTATGAAAAAAAACAACTCAATTAAGAGTAATGGATAACTTCCAAAGAAAATGGCGACACTTATTCAAAAGTGTGACGTTCCAGCAAATCCTGCAGACGCATGGCAGGCAGCAGAGGTGCAGGATGCATAGAGCGACGAAGAGCACGAATCTGCCTCTGTTGATACAAAGAGATAAGAAACTGGAGCACCAACAGAAAGAAAAGACCAGGAACAATGACATGTGACATAAAATCAGTTTGCAAAATGTCCACATCTCGTGAATCAAAGTTATAATCAGCAATGGCAAGGGCGTCCTGGTCAATGGACAGTTCAACTGTGTGAGAGTCCTTATAGTCCAAAAGATAGTTCAAGGCTGCAGTGAAGTCAATCTCATGACCGCGAAACACATCCAAAATCTGGAGCTCCGTCGAAACAGGGTCAGCATCAAGATAAAACAAGGAAACTCCACCAACATTAACAATGGAGTTCTTGGGAACATCCATCAAGCAAACATTGCAGGGTAGAGGAACTCTATTATGAATGTCATGTTTATTCATGGTGACCAGGAGTTCACTCAAAGGGGTGCTAACCAGCCAAACATTGTTGACAACAGCAACTTTCGTCTCTGAAAAGTCATCGTACTTGGTCATGGTAACTTTACATTGTTCTTTCACATTTTCAGCAGACAACCCACAAAGAGCTGTAGAAGTGTCCTTCAGGAAAGGCTTACCAGGACATAACCAATGAATGTCTTTAGAACGTTGGCACATGCCAAGATTAGGTACTGTTGCATATTAGTGGTGCGTACAACAGACGACGCAAAATGTTTCTGTAAAACATGTTGGGGATCTAGGGACACAAAAACTTTCTGTGTGACAGTCTGGGACTGTGTAATCAGGAAACCAGGCGCATCCTGTAGCACGACACCAGAAAGAGGGCCAGGTTCAATCAATCTGGCAACCTCGGATCCCGCTAACATCAAAATCAGGAACAGGACCTTCAAAGTTCGGGACTCCATCTGTAAAAGAAAACAAACAGGCTATGCTGCCTGAAGGTTAGAATCATCCACTTCAGCAAGAGGTTCGTCAGGAAGGAACTTACTGGGATGACATGGTCTAAGCTGATTAATGTGGACCCATTTAAGGGAGCCTTCCCTCTCAATACCTGACTTCATTCGAATTTGATAAGCAACAGGGGAGGCTTTATCCACAATAGGAAATGGACCGTTCCAGCTAGGTAGAAATTTACAGTCTTTGACCTTATTCTTACCAAAATTGTAGTAGAATACCTTATCGCCAATCTGGTATTCTGTAGAGGTAGTCCTCAAATCATAGTAGGTCTTCCTACCCCTAGCAGCAGTGTCCAAATTCTTTTGGGCAAAGGCAAAGGCACTTTGCAAGTGTTGTCTTAAATGGGCAACATATTCATGAGCAGTTGTAGCAGCAGCGAGATTCACATCATTAGTCCTGTAAAGAAGATGAAGGGGTAAAACCATGTCCCTACCTGTCATCATCTCAAAAGGGGACACACCAGTAGCACGATGACGCGTGGCTCTGATAGCCATCAGGACCAAGGGCAGTTTGATGTCCCAGTCCTTCCCAGAGGAAGAAACATACTTTTTCAAGATACTGATGATAGTTTTGTTTGCTCTCTCCACTTGTCCAGAGGATTGTGGACGATAAGCAATGTGGACTTTGGCCTTCACACCTAGTACCTTCCACAGATGCTTAATGACTTGTCCCGTGAAGTGGGAACCCTGGTCGGATTCCACTCGCATGGGGAGGCCCCACCTGCTGAAAACATGGTTTAACAACAAGGTGGCCGTGGTCTCGGCGGTACAGTTGGGTGCTGGGATGCACTCGACCCACTTAGTAAATAAGCAGGTAACTGTCAACATATATTTGTTGCCTCGAGAGGATCGGGGCACGGGGCCGATCCAATCAATCTGGAGATCAGACCAAGGCATGGTCAGACCTCTGTTTCTCAAAGGTGCTCTATGAGAAGGAGCTGCAGGTTGAAATCTACAACAGGTCAGACAACCTTTAGTATACAATTGGACATCTTGGTACATGTGGGGCCAGTAGGCCACTTGTTTCAACATTTCATAGGTTATTCGGTCACCTCTATGACCGGCACAAGGTTCATCATGAGCGTGCTGTAACATAACTCCACGGAAGGCCCGAGGTACCACCCATTGCACAATACCATGCTTACTTGTCCGTATCAACAGATCTTTCTGGAGTTGGAACATGTCCTTGGAGATGTAGAGGATCCTCAGTTCCTCATCGTCCTGACAATCCTCCAGAGTTAATGGGTGTTCCTGGGGGTTCTGCAGAAAAAGGTAGAAACGTCCAAGAGTAGGATCTTGTTTCTGGGCTTGCATGAGGTCGAGATCTGTGCTCTCGCCACACCATTGAACCACAGGGGGCATGGTGGATAATTGAGCTTGTCGCCGGGTAACCGCCGTCACCAGTTGAAGCCCATTGGTCTCGGGAGCCTCCAACTGCCAGAGGTCTCCAGAGACAGCACCCTCCTTGGCAAGCTGATCAGCTAGATCATTTCCAATCTTGTCAGGATTATCAACACGGGAGTGACCTTTCACTTTCTTCCAGTAGATGGTCATGTCATTTTCATGAGCTACCTTGTCCAAGGCCAGAATCAATCCGGCATGTTTGACAGGTTTCCCTTTGGAATTCAGCATATTGTTAGATTTCCAAACGG
Source organism: Ichthyophis bannanicus (assembly GCA_033557465.1). Taxonomy (NCBI): domain Eukaryota; kingdom Metazoa; phylum Chordata; class Amphibia; order Gymnophiona; family Ichthyophiidae; genus Ichthyophis; species Ichthyophis bannanicus. Next base: position 69,917,592 of record CM066037.1, read on the forward strand.
GTAAGTGGGAAACAAAATTCTGTCGGACGTAGTCTGAATCAGTACAGATGGTTAGGGTGTGAACCCCTCCCTGAGCAGCAGACTGGAGAGCTGCCAGGGCTGCAGCTAGCTCTGCATACTGATTAGTTTTGGTACCTAGACGGTACTTGAAGGGTTCACAAGGGTGGTTCTGGTTCCAAACCACACCTATACCTGCTACCAGTTCATGGTCAGGCTCTCGACGGTAAGCACAACCGTCCACATACACCTTGGGGTAGCCTTTACAGAGGTTCTCATCATAAGGACGATGACGAGAAGGCTCAGGCGTACATGACTCCATTTCGGTGTCTAAATTACCCACTAAAGGTTCTCTGGCAGTGCAATCGTGCAATTCAGCCAGGCCCTGTGCGGCGGCATCCTTGCGGTTTTGAGCATACCTAACTTCTAGGGGCCAGCCCTGAAGTGCTAAGGTCCAGGAGACAATGCGACTGTTTGACACTTGTCCCGATTTAATCCGATCACTGCCTAGGAACTTGATGGGTTGGTGATGAGTCTCAACAACCAACCTCTCACCTTGGATATAACTGCGGAAATATTGGAGGGCCCAGACTGTGGACAACAAGGATTTCTCACAGTCAGAGTATTTCTTCTCCACTTCCGTTAAAGCTTTGCTGGCATAGGCAATAACTTTCCTATCTGTGTCATGCATCTGGTACAGAACAGCACTCATAGAGTGATCAGTGAAACCTAGTTCCACGAAGAATTCTTTGCCACTCTCTGGATAGGCAAGACAGGGAGCTCGACTCAAAGCTGCCTTCAGCTCTTCTAGAGCTGCCTCTTGGTCGGGATTCCATACCCAAGGTTCATCTCTTTTGAGGAGTTTGACCAGGGGTTGGGAAATCTCCACATATTGATCCACAAATTGGCGTGAATAATTGCAAATGCCCAAGAATGAGCGCAGCTCACTCACGTTGGTCGGACGTTTGAGTTGTTGCAAGGCCGCAATTCTCTTCCTTTGAGGTCGCAGTCCCTCAGCAGAAACTTCGTAACCCAAATAATTGAGGGATTTCCGGCACCATTGGCCCTTTGACAAGGACAGCTTTGCTCCCGCAGCTTTCAGTTGCTGGAAGACATGCTCTATTTCTTGCAAATGGTCAGTGAAACTGGTGTTCTTCACCAGAATGTCGTCTACATAGACGAGGGTGCCTCTAGTCTCAGCATCAGGCAAAGCCTTATGCAGGAAAATATTGAAGTCTGCTGGGGCATTCAAATAACCAAACGGTGTCCGATTCCAAGTATATTGTCGCCTACCGAAGGTAAAAGCCAGCTTATGCTGATCTTCTGGATGGACAGGTATAGTCCAAAATCCTGAGGCCAGATCCAGGCTGGTAAAGTACCTGGCACCCTTGATGGTGGCTAAGTTCTGTTCCAGATGTGCCATAGGCCATCTGGATAGAGGTACCTTTTTATTAAGCTGGCGATAGTCCAAAGCTAAGCGCCAGCTAGGGTCCTTCTTGATGACAGGCCACAGTGGGGCATTATAAGTACTGTTGCATTGACGTATAATCCCCTTTTGTTCCAGGGAATTAATGATTTCCTGAACGGATTCATAGGAGGCCAATGGGATTTTATACTGCCTCACAAAGACAGGTTTACTGTTTGGATCCATAGGAATACGGGTGACATGTAGGTCGGTGAGACCACAGTCATAGGTGTCAGTGGCAAACAGGTCCTTGTGACGGTACAGCAGTTCTTTTAATTGGGCCTTTTCTGACTCATCAGTGCAGGCGTCTGCTTCAGCAAGTTTTCCCGCAACCATTTCGTCAAATCCCAGAACAGGTTTGTTTGAAGGTATTTCAACCTTCTCCTCAATCTCATCTTGGAGAGAGGAGACCTGGATGGCTTGGACGGCATGAGGCTCCCCCCCCTGGTGGGTGAGGGAACTAACAGCCTCATTGAGTTTACTTGACAAAATCAGATGGTCAGACTCGAGGTCCACCTGAGAGGTCACAGCACTATGTGGCCAGACAAACTGTAAGGTGAGGAGGCCTCGGGGTGAGGATCGTACACACAAAGGGGTTCCCCCCCCTTCACAGATGTTCCAGGAAACAGGGGCTTCCCCAATAATCTGGAGACCCAATTCCACACTTGGGAACGCTTCTCCCACTAGGAATCCCAGGGGTTCGCCTTTCACAAGGTGAATGCGATCTGGATTTGGATTGGTGAGCAATAAGTGTAAGGAGGGAGCTGTGGCCTCCATGCAGGGTATGGGACCCATGGCTAGGCCTAGCTCCTCAAAACGGGAATTTGGACTGAAGAAGACCAAGTTGTCGGAGAACACATGTCCTCGGGTCACCTGTATCGGCAGGGGACAATCCTGTACCCTCCCAGGTATGTGGATGTCTTCTGCACAGACCACTTCACAGACTTGAGGGATAGTCTGACCAGCCCGTAGGGATGGGCGGGCACCAGAGAAATCCACCGGATCTCCTTCCATCCTACTCCAGAGGATGTTGTTCACAAAATCCACATAAGTTCCCAGTCGAACAAGGCAATCTGAGCCTAAGGAGAGGGGCACCTCAAGTCCTCTGATGATGGAGAAGGTGTGCCGAAAACCTTTGACCCCAACTTGTAAGGGGAGATTGCAGTAGCCCATTAATGTCTTGAGCCCTTCCCCAGGCACTTGGAACGAAGTCTTCGCTCCCATTACCCAATCAAGGGTAAGCTGTTGTTTGAGCCGATAGAAAAGAGTCTCACTGATGAGGGAGTGGTCACAGTGGGGTAATAGGTAGGCCCTTTCCTTTTGGGACATGCCCACCTGCACATATATAAAGGGACCTTTCTCAGCCGAGAAGATGTCCGTCAGTCTCCTAGGGTGATCTAGGCAGGGATGGGATGGAGGAGGGGTTTGCACCTCACAACCTTCCACAGGTTCCTTCAGGAATATCTGCAGGCAGTCAGTATCAAGGACAATGTTAGCCACTGAACCGACTGCAATTGCAACCACGTCGCTGATGCCCTGATCCTCATCTCCAGCCCTTTCATACTGGAGCTGAAGGATTTGGGGATCAGCTGACCTCTGGAAATTAATCCTGATGGACTTGTTTGTGCATTCCACCGAACAAGGACCACTGACTCTGTCATGTTTTACCCTAGCATAAGGTATGGGATGTGTGACCTGTGTCCAGATCACTTCCTGGACGTAGTCCAGAATGGGGCGTAACCGTTTCAGGAGCTCATTGCCAATCAAGAATTCTTCCCCAGGGCACTTAGTAATGACTACAGGATGTTTCACCTGTAATTTTCCAATTTGGAGGTTAAGCCAGACCTGCCCCATAGACTCTATGGGCTGATTCCCATAAGCTGCGAGTGACAAATCACTGGGTGTGACGTGTAGGGTCCTCTGACTCCCCAAGGAAGCAGTGAGTCTATCAAAGAGACTCGAGGTAATCAGGGTAGCCTCAGAGGCTGAATCTATCAGGCCCTCACAGAGAAAAGCCTGCTGAATTGTAACAGGAACAGTATACCTCTGTCCTTTTGGCTTGAGTTTACCCAGAAAGTACTTGTGCTTCCTGATGGTGTCAAAGGCTGGACCCTCGCTGTCCATGGCAGAACTGTCACTCTGTGTCCATGGGGTGGCATCTATCTGAACTGGCTGCACCTGTGCAATAGTGACCTGTGGGACAGAAACAAAGTCGGTTAGTCATTCAGTCGCCTTAGAAGGGGAAGAGGAGTCAACCAGTTCCTCCTCCGGCTTTTGAGGTTTGACGCGTGGCTTACCGACTTTGTTTCAAAATGGCATCGTGACCCCTAGTGGTAGTCTCAGAGTACTACTGCTAGCTCCACTCCATACTTTTGTGGACCTCTATCATATCTCCTCTAAGTTGTTTCTTCTCCTTAAGAACATAAGATATGTCATACTGAGTCAGACCAAGGTCTATCAAGCTCGGAGTCCTGTTTCCAGCAGTGGCCAATCTAGGTCATATGTACCTAGCAGTTTCCCAGGAAGACGCACAGGTTCCACAATGCTTGTATATGGGCAAGCAGTGGATTTCCTGGGTCCCCTTTAATAATGACTTATAGACCTTTCCTCCAGGAAATTATCCAAACATTTTTTAAACCCAGCTACACTAATAGCTTTTACTATATCCTCTGGTAACAAATTCCAGAGTTTGATTATGTGTTGAGAGAAAAAATATGTTTTGGTTAGTCTTAAATAGGTTACACTATAGCTTGTGATAAGGAAGCTTATCATAGCTCAGGTAGGAGCTATAGAAAAGATGATGTGACTCTGAACAAGCAACATGTCAGTTCTGGTAGAAGCAAGAAAACAGAGTTTTCACATAAAAGACTACCAGTCCCAGAATGCACCAGGTTTCCAGCAGCCATGAGAGGGGCTGAAGTGAGAGAATGTGTGTGCAATCAAGAGAGCTATGAGGTAATCCCTAAGCACTCATCTCAAAGGGCAGGGCCTGATTCAAGACAGCTGCGCTGTGTTAGGGAGCAGCACACATTAGGAAAGAATAAGAATAGAGCTTATTCTTCAGATAACAGTTACTACAAGCTCCAGCCCAGCTTCAGGGAGAGCTTCAGCTACAGAGGGAGGAAGAGATACAGAGACAGCAACGGCTACAAGCTCAAGCACCAGTATCACCTGAAGAAACAGAAGCCAAGCCAAGCAGATAGAGAGAGAAGGAAACTCTCTGGAAGGAAGAGAAGAAAGGCCATTGGAAGGTCTGGGAGATTCCAAGGCAGTACTCATACTGGGAGGTATTCCAAAAGCCAGCAGAGTCCATTGGACTGGATTCAGCCAGAGGAATGGAGTGGCAGAGATAGGAATCACCAGTGGCTACCTGGAAGAGAGAAGACTGCATGTGGAAGGGACTTTCAGACCAAGGCCAGAAGGTATGTGAGAGAAGATCCAGTGTCCAGGGATCAAGATTGGAAGGCTGGACATCAGAATTGGATTACATATTGGCCAGGCTATACAGAGAGGAATAATGATAGCAGGAGAGGCTCAGGTATGAACACTGATCCAGACCCTATCTATAATAGAGAATGGCAGCAAGGGAATAAGCATTCTCATGATAGTGCCTTAATGAAAGACTCATCTGTGCCAATGTATGATATTGACCCTATGATTGTTGATGCAGGGGGAAATACAGCAGATGAAACTATTTACATGGACTGTTCTTTATCTAAATGCTATTGCTAGTTTTCTATGAGCAAACACATCAGCCATCACAAAGAAACCTAACTTTGTTCTTTATTTCCACTGCAAACAGCTCTTAAAGCAGGATTTGGGTTCACACAGTAGCAGCCAGCCAGCTAAAGGCTTACAGCTGGTCCATTGATAGTAATTAGGGCTGCACCTGATTGTGTGTGTGAGCAAGGGAGAATCACTGCTGAGATCGGCGTGGAAAATAAGCAGAAGTTAACCTAACCAGCAAAGTTTATTCTTTACTTTGTGCCTTTGTATTTGGTAATTATTTGCTAAGAAAACATTAGCTAATTGCCTGACAAGCTGAAGGTTGTTTTCTGGTTTACTTTGTGACTTTTTGTTATCCATTTTAAACACTGCAAGCAAGTAACCTCATTTATAGTGCTATCAAGCATACATGTGCTGGGTGAATTAAACCCCATCAATAAAAGAAGTATTTTATTGATCTTACCACTTGGTTTCACAACTCAAATTATTGTCATCAGCTGTGTTTGGGAGTGAATGAACTACAATACCCACAATACCTTGCAAGAATCATATGAATATATGCATCGTCAAGATTGTGTAAGTTCTCACCCTAGGCAGCCGTCTGACAAGCTTCATTGTGTGTCCTCTAAGCTTTCTATATTTTAATAGTGTAAACAATCGATTTACATTTACCCGTTCCATTCCATTCATTAATTTATAGACCTCTATCATATCTTCCCTCAACTGTCTCTTCTCCAGGTTGAAGAGCCCTTTTAACCTCCCTTCATAAGCTTATCCTTCCATCCCCTTCACCATTTTGGTCGCTCTTCTCTGTACCTTTTCTAATTCCGCTATATCCTTTTTAAGATGCGGCGACCAGAACTGCACACAATATTCAAGGTGAGGTCACACCATGGAACGATACAGAGGCATTATAATATCTTTTGTTTTATTTTCCATTCCTTTCCTTTTGATACCTAGGATTCTATTTACTTTCTGGCTGCCTCTGCACACTGGGCAGAGGGTTTCAACGTGTTATCCACAACGATGCCTAAATCTTTTTCCTGGGTGGTGGTTCCTAATGTGGAACTTTGCATCGTGCAACCATAGTTTGGGGGGGGGGGGGGTTGTTCTTTCCTAGGTGCATAACTTTGCACTTGTCCACATTTAAATTTCATCTGCCATTTGGATGCCCAGTCTTCCAATTAAAGGTCCTCTTGCAATTTTTCACAATCCTCTTGAGTTTTAACAACTTTAAATAATTTTGTGTCATCTGCAAATTTGATTACCTCACTCGTTATTCCTATTTTCAGGTCATTTATGAATATGTTAAAAAGCAGTGGACCCAGCACAGATCCCTGGGGTACTCCACTATTCACCTTTTTCCATTGGGTATATTGACTATTTAGCCCTACCCTCTGCTTTCTATCTTTTAACCAGTTCCTGATCAACAATAGTACACTGCCTCCTATCCCATGACGTTTTAGTTTCACCAAGGGTCTGGCATGAGGGACCTTGTCAAAGGCTTTCTGAAAATCCAGATACACTATATCAACTGACTTACCTTTGTCTACCTGTTTATTCACACCTTCAAAAAAACATAACAGATTAGTAAGATAAGACCTTCCTTGGCTAAAGCCATGTTGGCTGTCTCCCATTAAGCCATGACTATTGACACCCTCTCAGTGGCCAGCCCAACGCCTAGGGCGCTGAGAGTTGGTCTGCCTTTGTATTCCTGACTCAGAGAGTATGACCCTGCATTGGTCCTGCAAGGCCCTCTGGGAATGGTAGTCCCTTTTACCCTTTGAGAACAGAAGAGTTGTAGTCGAGTGTTTCAGGCAATGACAAGAATTTATTTTTCCCCTTCCCAACGGATTTCTGTGCAGGTAAATAACTTAGGACAAACTGCCGTACAATTGGCTTGAGGGATATGTACAAGAACTCAGGTAAATTAGCCTTATCAGCTTCAGGCTCACAACATGCAGTGCTCGGTACAAACAAACAATAACAGCTTCCTTCAGCAAAAGAAAATGTTCCCCATTCTTTCTGTTGCTTTACCAGCTTTCTCAAACTCGTGTTCAGCACAGAGACTCCACGTGGTCAGCAAAACATAACGTGCAGTCCATCTGTTTATCCACTATTTCACTGCTGAGTCAATCTGCATTTCTTCAGTGTCAGCAATAGCAGGGTGTGTCAGTGAGCTGCTATCCTGAACTTTAAAACAGATGTCTTCACTATCCTCACATGGCTTCTCTCGGTAGCACTCTAAAGGATAGGACTGTGAATTACCGTATATACTGAAGTTTCTTTTTAGAGAGTCTGCTACATTCTGGCAACTGCAGGGATATACTTTATAACTAGGTTCAAATCTATGTAAGTTGTGAAGCCTACCTTTCGGCTTTGGAGGGAAAGGAATTCTCAGCTCTGCAAAGTCAGACTGATTCCCAAACACAGCTTGTGTTTGTTTGTCTCTCAGCCTCGTAGCTTCAGCCTTAGAGGTACAAGTATTGTCATGCCAGCAGGTTTCTCTCTCTGGAGCATGTCAGTTTTCCCAAGCCTGCCTTCCAGGAAATATCTTATCCTTCTTGCCTTTACCAGACGTCACCTGTCCTGTGCTGCTTCTTTCTGGCGTTAGGACTATGGCTCCCTTGGTTCTCACCTCTAGACATCTTCCTTCTTTCTGTTCCCCCTTAGTCCAGGCTAATGACCACTTTTTATCATCCTGTTTCTCCGGGCTAAACTGTGCCCCTCCCTTAAACAGGTGTATCTCATTATCTCCTGAACTAGGGACTACGTCACAGCGTGGGAGTGTCTTTCCAGCTCATGACTCTTTGTTTACATCCTCTCTGAAAACACTGAACCATGTGTTCAGACTGCCTGTCAGTTTCTGCAATGGAATCCTCTTCTCTCACCAACTCCATAGGCTCAGAAGGGTCTTCTTCATGACACTATCTACATGGTAATTTTGTTATTTATAATGGTTTTTACTATTTTTCCTGGTACTGATGTCAGGCTCACTGGTCTGTAGTTTTCCAGATCACCCCTGGAACCCTTTTTAAAAATTGGTGTTACCTGATGATTGGAGGATAGTCAATGTATTGCAGATGATTTTAATGATAGTTTACAGATTACTAATAGTAGGTCTGCAATCTCCTATTTCAGTTCTTTTAACATCCTTGGATGTATACCATCTGGTCCTGGTGATTTGCTACTCTTCAGTTTATCAAATAGTTGTAATACATCTTCCCAGTTTATCTATATTTCTTTCAATTCTTCTGCAGTATCACCTTTAAATACCTTTTCAGTCATGGATAGCTTCCCTACATCTTCCTCAGTAAAGACCAAAACAAAGAATTCATTCAGTTTCTACACTATAGTTTGTACCCAGGTATCAGTGTCCCACAGGTTGTCCTCCTTCCACCACATCTCTGAGATATCAATCATACCTAACCTCTCATTTAGTGCTATATACTCTAACTTTCCCATCTTATTTTTTAGACTTCTATCATTTGCATACAAGCCTTTTAGAGGCTGTATTTTATTTATATTAATCTGGTTATCGGTAGACAGGGGTAATTTGGAATCTTTAAGCTCTGTCTGCTCTGTACTTAAGGGCATTTGGGTTACTTTTGAATTTACTGGAACTGTCTGTCGATATGCCCTAACTTCAATCTTTTGCTAGTATCTTTCAAGACTACATTGTTCTGAACCATGTGCTTTGGTGTGACTGTCCGCTTTCCCCTGTTATCTAGTTTAAAAGCTGCTCTGTCTCCTTTTGAAAGGTTGATGCTAGCAGCCTGGTTCCATCCCAGTTAAGATGGAGCCCATCTTTTCAGAAAAGCCCCTCCTTTCCCCTCAATGTTGCCCAGTTCCTAACAAATCCCAAACCCTCTTCCTTGCACCATTGTCTCATCCATGCATTGAGACTCTGGAGCTCTGCCTGCCTTTTGGGTCCTGCGCATGGAATAGGAAGCATTTAGGAGAATGCTACCCTGGAAGTTCTGGATTTCAACTTCCTACCTAAGAGCCTAAATTTTGGCCTCTAGAACCTCCCTACCACACTTTTATATGTCATTGGTACCAACATGTATCAAGACAGCAGACTCCTCCGCAGAACTATCTAAGTCCTTGTCTAGGAGGCATGTGAAGTCTGCTACCTTTGCACCAGTCGGGCATGTTACCAGACGATCCTCACATTCACCAGCTACCCAGCTATCTACATGCCTAATGATCAAATCACCAACTATAACAGATGTCCTAACCCTTCCCTCATGGGCACATGCCCCTGGAGAAACCACCTCAGTGCAAGAGGGTTTTACATCACGTGGAGGACATGTCCTAGCTACAGGATCACTTCCTGCCATACCATGGTGATGCTTTCCTGTCACATGACCTCTCTCCTCCATGACAACAGGGATGCTGGCAGACTGGAGGTGGAACTTCAGTACTACATCCCCGTAGGTCTCATTTATGTCCCTCTCTGTCTTCCTTATGTCCTCCAAGTCTGCTACTCTAGCCTCGTTCCCTGAGAGCAAAGAGCTCCTTGCACCTAGTGCATATGTAAGATCCCTCACGAACTGGGAGAAAATCATACATGTGACACTCAATGCAAAAGACTAGAAAGCCCCCATCTCGCTGCTGGACTGCTGTCTGCATCTTAGTTTTAAGGTTGTGTTTAGGTATTTAAGTTGTTTACTTACCTAGGTTTGTTGGGGATATTTATACTAATAAAACTATACCTACTACGTTTAATGGACTTTGTTCACCTCAAGGTTAATCAATCTCCGGTTCTTAATGTATGCCTGAGGATAAACAGCTGTACCTGAAAGTGAATATGGGCACCTCCTTCCCTTTAAGAGGTTTAAGCGCCTATAAAGCTACGATTATTCCAGGGGTTGGGTGGGAGTCGGTGAGGGAGGGAGGGAAAGAAGACTTATTAAAATATGGTTGCTACACAGTACCCTGTCCTGTGCTTCTAAGGTAAAGGCTTACCAATTTCCTTGGTGATTCACACAGCCCTTGGTTTGATAGAAGGGGTCTTTTAAATTGGCCCTTTGATCTGTCACTTGCCTTTAACACCTATTTAAGACAACTTAACAGATCTTTTGCCTCTGAGGCCTCTTTGTAAAGGTCACTAGAAACAAGATTATTTTTTCTTTCTACTCGGAGGCTATTCTATTTGTATGCTAAGTTATACTCTAATTTGATTGAAATAAAAAAGCTCTCTAGAAACAAAATTTATTTCAGTAACTATTTACTCTATTTTACTTTCTAGGTTAAGCTATACTCTGATTTGTTTTAAATGAATAGCTCTCTTGAAACAAATTTATTTCAAAGTCTATTTACTCTTATTTTATATTCTATGCTGAGAAGCTCTAACTTCCTTATCCTTTCTCCAAAGGGAAGCTGTTCCATCTCTTTTTGTTATCTTTGTCACCCTTCCCTTTATTTTCTTCTAGTTCCACTATGTCTTTTTAATGTGATTTAAATTTAATTTTATGTCCATACTTATCTTCCAACTGGAAATGCACACGGTATTCAAAGCTGTAATTGCATCATGGAATGATATTTATTTATTTATTTAACATTTCTTATATACCACCTTTCATGATATCAAGGTGGTTTACATTGAACAAACTGAAATTACATTGAAAAAGGCATTATAACTTGGAGATAACCCTCCATTGCTTATGTTCCCTGTAAAATAGTTAAGTGGCTTGCCCAAGACCACAAGGAGCACCTGTGGGACTAGAAACCCCAAGGTTGCTGTCCTCTAGTGGGATTTGAACCCCCGACCTTCTGGCCTGAGGTAACTTGCCCTGTCTTTAAGCTTTCTTTTCACTGGTAGAAAAACTTCCACAGCCACAACTGTACCTCTTTTGCTTCAAATTTCACAAAATATTCTAAAGATAATTTGCATCAGCTTAACGGTTTTACTTTACTCCTCCTTCTCCAAGAATCCCCATCTAATTCCTCCTTGAATGCCCTCTAGGCAATGTCAGCCCAACTGCTAAATTAGGCATCTGCCTAGAACACATAATTTGGGAAGTGACACTGGTACGGTAGTCATAGTCGCTAATCAAGAGTCGGCATGGCTGGAGAGGGCTTGGAGTATCCATGCATGCTCAAGGCCTGTCTCATCCTGCCTCCCTCTGAAATAGGAAACTCAAAAGAGGCAAAACATAGTTAGCCTTGATGAGCATACGTGGGAGTGAAGACCCCACCCAGCTGACTCTTTGAGTGCCACAGATTTGGAAGGGTTTGATGCGAAAGTGCAGGAACAACAATAAAAGTGTGATGTGGGGTGAGGACAGCCCTGCAGGGAGATGCTGGACACATGAAGAAGGATAGATGAAGGCAGGGGAGATGCTGGACACCTTGGGGGAGGGGAGATGTTTGACTGAGTAAGCCATCACTAGGGGGGTGCATGGTTGAAGGTTTGCCTAGGCTGTCAGATACCCTTGGGCTGCCTCTACCTCATGGGCTGTTCTAGATCGTCACTCTCTGAGACCTAAAGGCTCTGACTGTGAGTTCTGGTTATGTTGCAGGAAAAAAAGAGAACTAGGAGCCTTCAAAATTAGAACTTTTATTATTTCTTCAGAACTCACAGGCACCACACATTGGGGTGTGTCTTTACTACTCTGCACTCCCCATCTAACCTTAATCACCTGTGCCCCTTTAGTGATGACTTGCTTCACTGGTAAAGGACATGTGAATGCCCTTAAACCTGGAAGGGTGAATCATAGTGAGACACTATACCTGGCAGTCAGTAAGCCAGCCAGGCAGGGCCGGCGCAAGGAAATGTGGTGCCCTAGGCCCCCCCCCCCCGTGGCACCTATTGTCATTGCTGCCACCTCTCTCTGGGACCGACGGCAACAGCAATAGCAGCAAACAGCCCCATGGGGCTGTTTGCTTCCACTGCTCTTCGACGCCGGATGCCAACTTCCTCTGCAAACAGGAAGTTGACATCGAGAATCGGAGAGGGTGAGGAAGCAAACAGTCTTGTGGTGCCGAGGCTGGAAAGTAAGCACCGTGGGGTTGTTTGCTGCTATTGCCACTGCTGTTGGTCCCAGATTGAGGTAACAGGGGTGGTACTCTGGGCGATCACCTGGTTTGCCTAATGGTAGTGCCGGCCCTGTAGCCAGGGAAATCGGCTATCCATAAACTCCATACACAAGGCATAAATCTGCATAATTTAAAGCTTATCTCGCTGCATTCTGGAACGTAAAAATTCTCCTCGTCCACAAAAACGAGGTAATTTTATAAGGAGCCGTGTATGGATATGTGCCATCAACGTGTGTAAGTCATGCATTTTCCATGACTTTACGCTCATGATGGGCCTTTATGCATCTACTTTAGGCTGATGGCATGTAATTGCAGTGTAGGCGTGCACAAGGGTGGAGCTTGGGTAGGACATGGGCGGAGCATACCTTTATGTGCTTAAGTTCTAAAATGTTATAACTTGCATGCATTCTTTAAAATCTAGATGAGGGAGTTTGTGCCTGCCTACTGCTGGTGTAAGGCATATTTTTGGCTACTTCTGCCCCTATTTTATCAAGAAAAGTAGACACCTGCTTTTCTTTATTAAAATAGGCTTCAGATAAATGTATTCTGGGTGCATAAAACTAAGAACCTGGTTATAAAACTACCCTCCATATGTATTATTGCAGTAATTTGGTATATATTGAAGCCCTATTACCAATTATTCCTCCATCACTTAATTCTTGTGAAGAGTGAATTTCTTTTGTTGTCATCTGATCCCCTTCGACCCCTGTAGTAATTGATATCGTCTATCCCTTGGGAACAGCAGGCAAAGAAAGAAATGCAAATTAGTAGGGGAAGCGATTTTATTTAAGCTGTACTGGCTGTCAGTACAGCTGGAGCATAGGCGGACTCTCATGCTCTGTATTCACGAGGTGGGAGTTTAGAAGGGACGTCTCATAAGAATCTAGAATGTCCAGAGCAGAATCTCCCAAAATCAGGTTTTGCGGCAGCTTTGAAGGGAGGCACATATAAAGTATCTTCTGCAATCACTCCGTCTCCACCTCGAAAAATGAATACCCTATAACTGTTTATGAAGGCGGACCTTATGCAGGTTACAAGGCCGGGTACGGGCACACTTGGCCCTGAATTGCACAGCCACAGAACTGGGTACTTAGACGTGCTGGCTGGGGTATTTTAGAAGAGGAGGAGGGTGTGACTATGCTATAAGACTTGCACATTCTCATGTTTGTCTCTTAATTGAGTGCGTAACGTGGTACTGACAGAGGGACAGTTTTTTGTAACCTGAAGCCAATATCTTGTATCAAAGGGCTGAGAAATGACTGAATAGGGAAGCAAATAAAGATCTTCTCTCAACTACTTCTTCAGTGGTCGCCACATCCTTGGATGCTCTTCTCAACACTTACCTTATTGGAATTACCAAAAAGTCACCTTGGAGAGACTTGATTCACCTTACAAATGTGCTCATTGTAATAAGAGAAAATAGATTATTTACTGATTGTATGGGATTCTATTAATGCTTTCTCAGTAATTTCAAGTCCTTGGTAGAATAACTGTCTATTTTAGATGACATGGTAATATTAAAGGCCAAACGATATGCATAAATTTACATTGTTATCTGTTTCTTGGCCCTGTCATGTCTACCTATAATATCTCTTGGTCTCCTTTATTATCTTATAGTTTATTTCTTGCATTTGAGTTAAAAGCTGAATAGCAGTTTATAATCTGACTCTTGGTTATCATTCTTGATAATGTAGAAATAGTATTTTTCATTTTTAAAGTGCCACTGGATGTACCCAGCACTGTACAGTGGGTGATAAGTATTCAGGTACAAAATACCCTTTCCTGGAAAAGCTTACAATCTAAGTGCGTTCCGAGGCAGTGGGGAGGCAAAGCGATTTGTTCAGGGTTACAAGGAGCATCATTGGCAGAAGTGGAGATTGAAGCCAGGCATCCCTGGTGTCTGACCATTAGGCCACACCCTCTCACATTGTATCAGTAGAAGCCCCTTCTGTTGAGCTGGTTATGGAAAGGGGTAACCTTAGAGAATAAATGTTATTCCTATAATGTTTGATTAAAAACATTGGATGGGATAATCCAAGATTTCAAGGCCCAAGTTCTAAATGCTTCTTAACCCTTTCCATGCCGAGCCCAAAACTCTCAGGATCCAAAATTCTGATTAAATATTCCTATCAAATGGTATATAATACATGACCATAGCAGAAGGAAAATCACTATTAGAACATATTGAATAAGACGGGTACAATTTTACTGAAATATGCAAAAATTAACCCGGCTGCAGAATGTGGATTAAAAATTTAAAGTAGGCCTTCAAAGGGTTAATACGCCCTCACCAAAGAACAGTTTCACAGCATCATAGGGATACCCTTGAACAGAACCAAATCCTTGATTCTCTGTTGTGTTAATCTTCATCCATCCTTCACATTAAAAAAAAACAAAAACCCTACCATAGGTATTAATCATAATTCAACACTGTATCTAAAAAAGGATATAGGGAAATTAGAAAAAGTACAGTTAAGGGTGATCAAAATGACAGAGGGGATGGAAGGATACCCTGCGAGGGAAAGCTTAAATGGTTAGGGCTCCTCAGCTTGGAAAAGAGACAGCAGAGAGGAGAGGAGATGTAGATGTCTATAAAACAGAGTAGAGTGGAACGGGTAAACGTAGATTGGTTGTTTGCTCCTTCAAAAAGTAGAAAGACTAGGGAACATGCAATGAAGCTACAGTATAGCGTATTTGACTAACTGGAGAAAATGTTTTCACTCAATGCGTAATCAAACTCTGGAATCCAGAAAATGTGCTAAAAACTGTTAGTGTAGTTGGGTTTAAAAGAGGGTTGGACAAGTTCTGGGAGGAAAAGTCCATGAACCATTATTAAAGTGGACTGGAGCAATCCACTGCTCCTGAATTAAGCAGCATGGAATCCATACACCTTTTGGGAACCTGACAGGTACTTGTGATCTGGATTTGCCAGTGCTGGAAACAAGATACTGGGCTTGATGGAACCTTTGGACTGACCCAGTATGGTACATCTTATGTTCTCACAGAACTTTGCTTAACTGACTATATTTGCATTAAACATGAAGCATAATAAACATACACATAAACATATCACAACAAACATGGAATCTAAAATCCTGGCATCTCTGAACGGTGCCGCCTGAAACCATAAAGTAGCATTTGATTAAGAGACTCAGGTTGGAGAGTGTCAGTTACTGAGCCTTTTGCCTTTTGCCTTTTGATTTGGGATCAACCCTGCAGCAGGGTGGAGAAGCATCATGGTACCCCAGCTTACCTTGCTACTAGATAGCAGTCCCACAGCTGAAATAGAAACCAAAAATCAAATAGGTTACAAATTATGCAATGACCATTGATCCCCCAACAGCACGGAATGAATAGTAATCATAATCTCGGATTAGGAACATGCTTATTAAGAGCAGTACAAACCTGATCAGCCCTTGCGGATGGGGCCCATGCACACACAACCCTCCATACCTCTCTGTCTGAAAGCGCAGAGACGAACAAGCCAGTGAAGGGAGGATCTGGAGCAGTGGAATAGGTCTGAGCCAAAAGGAAAGGGCTGAATAAAAACGCAGGGGATCTTACCGGCCTATTTCCAACCAGCTGTCTGCAGCTTCATCCCTTGGAGTCTCTGTGCACTATTTTCCTCTCCTGACACTAGGGATTCCTCCCCTAAGTGCATGTTTTAGGACAGTGTTTGTACTTCTAGCTATACCGTGGGAGGGTGATTTTCTGACGGATAACATATGCATGCAAATGACTGCATTACCTGTGTAAATAGCTTGCAACATTTTCTTTTAAAAATGTATTTGATTTCCCCTAGCCTTTTCGAAACTTTTCATTTCCCGTGCTAGAGTTATGACAATTCATCTCCCTTGGAGTGCCCAATATTTTTTCTAGGAGACCTTTTCTCACTTCGAATTATGTGGTACACTCTTCGGCTACATTTGTGTATCTTTTGTGCCCGTTGTAAATATAAAAAGGAAGACTTCAAATATCACCGTGTACTGGAACATAAGTTCAGAAATCAGAAACTGGGTGCTTTGCAACGAAAACATGCAGGTGGTGGGCGATGCAGAAAGTATTTCACTAAAATGGAAGTGGTAGCCGGATTCTAGCCCTACTGCTTTCGTTCTGCAGAAGTGTTAATGCAATGGAAGGTGCTGGGAAAAGTGTTTAGTGTGATGACTTAATCTTTACCCCAGGCTTTTCTGGAGTTTTGGACTGAGGAAGAAAACATCCCGCTTGCTGTAAAGCTATTGAGATGTGCACGCGATCATTTATTCCTTCTTACTACACATTGTGTCCTGGTTTTGCCCCACTGCATGCAAGAAGATGCAATCCTGCTTTTTTTAACAGAACAATTAGACCTACAGCTCTATGCGTGCAGTCTCAGGGGTGTGTAGCGGAAATTATATCCAGTGACATATTGGGGAAGCAGGGGGCCATGGCCCCTGAATGTCAGCCCTGGGGAGAGGGTATTGGGGTAATAGAGGAGGAAAAAAAGGGAAGGCCGAGGAGAGGGAAGAGACTCATTTAGATCTGTCTGAGAAGAGAGAGAGCGAGGCTAATACGGGATTGCTTGAAGGGAGAGAGGAGGCTGGGATAAGAAATGAGGGAGCGAGATTGTGTGACTGATTGGAGGTGGAGAGAGAGAGGCTGATGAGGGTCTGCATGGGGGGTGAGAGGAAGAAAGGAGAGACTGGTGGAGACTGACTGAGCAGGAAGGTGTGAGAAAGAGAGAAACTGATAGGGAATTCACTGAGGAGGAGGGAGTGAGAGAGAGACCTTTTGGGGGATTGGCTGAGCAAATGACAGAGAGAGATTGAGGGAATGGCCGAGTGCGCGACCTCACATAAAAGAGAGAAGTTTTGTAGTGCAAGAGGAATGATTGGGAGAAATGGATCCCTGGGGAGAAGGTTGAGAGACGGTGGGAAGGAGACATTGAGGGGTGAGGGAGGGGGTGAGGGGAAAGATGGAGCACCAGGTGATGAGAGAGAAGCTAATGGGAGAGATGTGTGGGGTGGCAGGAAAGTGAATATAGAGATGAGATCATAAGGAAGAAAAAGGGGCACTAGGAGTGGGAGAGATGTAAGAAGTTTGTAGATATGGGGTAAGGTGTTCACCAGAGACAAAAAGGAAGAAATGAAGACCAAGGGTGTTGGAAAATCGAGAAGTGCAAGTCCTGGAGAAGGAGAAAGGGGAAAAGGTGAAGATAAAGGGAAGAATGGGATAGAGGCAGAAAAGAGAAAAAGCAAGACGTAACATAAAGCGGACAATGTCGGTGTCGACTTAGGAACCAACTTCTCAAAATGACTTGGGATGCTAAACTCAGCGCAAATGACCCCTCTCTTGACACAGTGAAGGAGTTTGCACAGTATTAGGAGTGCTCAAACCCTGCACCAAAGAGCTGGCCCCTCTAGACAGATGGAGGGGAGGGGGAGATGAAGACAGAAGAAAAGGCACAAAGGGAGGGGGAAGCAGAAAATGTTCAACAAGGAGAAAATGGTGAAGAGACTTTAAACAGGAGAGAATACACACAGATAGAAAGAAGATATTCTCTGTTTAAATGAGGTGGTGATTTTTTCTTCCTTGAGGTTCAATATTGGGCATGACTAGTTTCACAGTTTTTAAAGTCTGGGGCGTCGTTGCTCTGTTTTTGGTTGCTCAGTCTGCCCCACTATTTAGCACATGCCGTTGTCGACTTCAGGGAGGAGGGCTGTGACCATCCCGTCACATTCTGTCTCTCACCCTCGTACTTGCCTTTCTCTCCTATCTCACTGTGGGTACAGGCTACAGTTCCGTACTTGGCTTCCTGAGATTTCTATTTCTGTCCTTGTCTGCACATGTCTGTTTTTAATTTGTGGCCAGTTTTTCTGTATTTGGTGAGGGTCTGACTGTGTTTTGTATGTGCGATAGAAGTGAGGGTTTCTGCAGATTGCATGCAGTGTCTGCGCAGGGAGATGCATCAGTCCATTTTATTTTATTTGCTAATGGCATGATATATGCAAATTCTATTTTAATGTTCCTTCTTCATGGCCGTTTTGCTCCCTTGGCACCTAACACACAAATTTAACACCAAAAATCGATGCACGTTAGGCGCAACTGCTCCGTGGTAAATGTCGGGGGTATGGCCATCATGTGTCTGACAGGTACCGTCCGGATAGGCCCCTTAGTGCACATTCAGGCCCTTTTGAATTATCGCAGGTGCATTTAATTCCACCTGTTGAGGTGGCGTGAGGTGAACCCATGCCAACTGCAGCATTTATCATTAGCACGGGGATGCGTCAGCTGATCACACCCACTCTCCACCCCAATCCCACCCGTTCGGCACCCGAACATGAGATTGGCAGTGTGAAATTGGCTTGCAGTAACTCTCATACCCGCGTGATAACTCTAACTTCGGCTTCAAACAGGCAGTTAATATGCGCTATATCGCATGTTAACTGTATAGCAAACTTTAGTAAACGTTCCCCAGAATGAACAATTCAAGTTTTTAGTAAATAAGAGCTTGTAGATAGACACATGGAAAAATAGATTAGCAAAAAAGTATTAAACCTTGTGACTCGGATGCATCGGCACCAAAAACGGTACTAAAAATATAGCCAAGTCAATTAGGCTTGCACAGACCCGGAAGAACTATAATGTGTCTGCTGCAGGATGTAAAATAATATTAATGGTGATAGCTCTGCTATCTTCATGTACTCCTGCTAATAAAATGTACTTAATAGCAACCTGAATGCCATAAAGAAGAAAACAATCTGCCCAGTGGCTTTTTATTGCGCAGGTTGCAGGCCACTTTTCTGCAGGGTTGAGAGAGGCAGAGGATGCCAGGAGGCTAAGGAGGGCAGGGCTGATCTTATAGAGTGGGAGCTCCTGCCTCTCTCTCTTTTGGGGGGTGGCTTCAGCATTTGGCATGCTGGGTATGCGCCTCTGTTGCCTAGGTCAAAGTCCAGCCTTGGTTTTCTGTAACCCTTCAAGACTTAACATTACAGAAATGCTTCATAGAAGATGAATTTTCAACTAAAGAACATTTTAACAGTGTTGTTCAGAAGTGATTGTCTTCGACAGAAGTTTGCCTTTAGTATCTCTTAAGCTTTTGGCTTGTGTTACCACTTTACTTTTCTGTTTTTGTCTTTATGTGTGAAATCTTCCTAATTTGCTTGCGAGGTCTAATTTTCTTGTCCTGTTCCTCTGTGGGAGTGGGCATTCGCCTACATGCATTACTCCATATGGCTTGATAGTATTTGGGAGCTAGATCTCTACCCATGTTTTCGGGTGAAACTCCCAAGCACATCCCAAAGAAGTTTGTGAATGTATGCAGAAAAAGCCTTCTTTCCGAGGCAAGAAATTTAGGATTTGTTCAGAATCACAACAGTGCCACCAGCAGCGCAGAATGTTCTAGCAGCGTGCAGGTGGGTGGCAGCAGTAAGGAGGAGTGGACACCAAGCTTGGCAGCAGGAAGGGAGTTACTGATTGAGTTCCATTTCTGCAACGCAGGGCGATCTGGTGATGGTTTTAGCACATGTAGGTCTGCATCCTTTGTATTTTTCTAAGGTAAAGCAGAATTACAAGGTCATACATTACAATGGTAGTTGGGGGAGGGAGGAGGATAAAAATGGGACTAAATCAACCTGTGCTGAAAATAAATGGAGCTAGGAGACACAAGCTGCAAAGATGAGGCTCTCGTTCTTTGGGACGGCGCTAGAACGTGCTCTGCTCTCTTCGTCACCAGTGGCAGGAAAAACTAACATTAAAGTAAAAATGAGGATAGGGTTACTTGATGTCCCTAAATCATCAGAAAAAGCTGAACCAATTTTGGTTTTAGCCCCTTCCTGCCATGCATGCAGCTCGGAGTAAAACCAGGATAGGCTCAGACTATCCCTAATGACCTGGAGCCATCAGGTAATCCTAAGTGAGACCCTTCCATGGAGCTGAATTGCTTTCTTCCAAGAAAGTGTTTGTTTTTTCATTTGTAATATTCTGTTATTGATTTTCAAAGCAATATCGGTGTACATGCCAATAAAGGGTTGGCTTCTACAATTTGCCTTCTATAGTTTGTTCTACTTTACAATGCACCCGATCTCCAAATTTTTGTGAGTGGGTGTTGCCTCTTGGATTTTATAAATTTTAAAATCCACATATAACTCTAAACAGATAATGTATCTTCTTAGGAACCCTTTTGACTAAAGTGTGTTAGGTTTTTGCATCTAAGATGGGTTTAGCGCAAAATCGAACTTGCATTAAGTGAAAATCTCCATAGTAACTTTTGGGGACGTGACCAGCATGTTAACACACGAATGAGGTGGCATTAGGTGAACCCACACTAATGGCATCATTGACAGCATGTGATATGCCCCCTTCCCCTTGTGCTAATTGGAAGGAACTTGCCACGCCCACTCTCTACCTCTGCCACGCCCATTCTGCAACCTAAAGTGCAAGTGTCAGTTGTCACACAAATCAGTGCATGGTAACTGTCATACTCCTTGTGGTAATAACTGCCTCTCCGGCCCACAGTAATCATGTGCAAAACGCATGTTAAACTGCTGAGTGCACTTTAGGAAGAGGGACCCTTAAAGTTATACCTGCTATTTGTGAACTACACAGCACCACGTGGATGGATACATTTATCAATATAGCAGTTGAACATCACAGCTTGGATGGATAACTGTTTGTCCAGACCCAGACTACTCTTTAACCACACTCATTTTTTAAATGATACCTTTTGGCTCTTTAGCGATTTAGGAGTCTAGGTACCTAGGTGTGCTAACTTTAATGTGCATTAATTCACCATGGGACCTTTGTTAAATTAACACACATTAATATTAATGCACTGTAGTAACTAGACTTCTTAAATGACAATAGTTTTTCTTACAAGTGGCTCAGATTAAAAAAACACTTATTTTATGCAAGTTCTACATTTTAACCAAGAAATTTACATTTTCTGACCGAGATAACTGTGCAAGTAAATTCTCCTATCTCTAAACTTTTAATTTATTTATTTTTAGGTTTATTGAAATTTTATATTCCAAATATTCCAACAAAAAAATTAAAAAAAATTACATTCCATCATGAACAAAAACCCAAGAAATACACGAATGTTCGTAACCCACATCAATAGGGGAGAAAAGACTTACAAAAGGAAGAAAAAGATTAATAAGGAAAAAAACATAACTGCTTGTTGCAATATTAAAGTGCTGCTATTTAGCTAACGAACCAAACCCCAAAACCTGCTAAGAATCCCCCTCTGATGGAGAAACAATTTTTTGAGCCAGAAAATTGTCCAAATGGAAAGGGTCCAAGAAAACATACAAATAAAGTAACAAAACATTTACAGGGAAAGCAAAGGAAAAAGGACCCCCAGCTGCCAACACCTCGGATTTCAAAGAAAAAAAAAGCCTTTCTCCTTACCTGTGCTGCATGAGAGACATCAGGAAATAACTGTACCTGTTAACCACAAAAGGGGGATTCCGTTTTCTTGAATTAAGCTTTCAAAAGCATTATATTAGACTTCTTGTTTGAGAAAACCACCAGAAGTGTCGCACAAGCAGCGATATCATCAGATGATGTTTCCAAAAAGGCCATTGGATCAAAAGAACCCTTACCAACAAGCTGCTTGGGTTCACCCTGAGAAGTCTGACCCAAAGATATCTTGGAAGGAATATAATACAAATTATCAATAGAAATTTGATCATCATTTGGAGTATTGTGTGCAATTCTGGAAACCATACCTTTTTCCAAAAGGATATAAACAAGCTGGAGTCCGTACAGAGGGTGGCTACAAAAATGGTTAGTGGTCTTCGTTATAAAGCAGATGAGGACAGACTTAAGGATCTTAATATGTATACGTTAGAGGAAAGACAGGATAGAGGAGATATGACAGAGACGTTTAAGTACCTCTGTGGCATATATGCACAGGAGGAGAGCCTCTTTCGATTGAAAGCAAGCTCTGCTACAAGGGGACAGAGGATGAGGATAAAAGAGGATAAACCCGGGAGTAATATGTGGCAGTATTTCTTTTCGGAAAGAGTGGTAGATGCATGGAATAGTTTCCCAGTGGAGGTAGTAGAGGCGAGGACAGTATCTGCATTCAAAAAAGCACGGGACAAACACACAAGATCGCTAAAGGGAAAGAGGGGACTTTAGTATTTGATATGGAAGGGCAGACTAGATAAGCCATATGGTCTTTTTCTGCTGTCATGTTTCTATGAGGGAGCAACAAAACTTCCTTTAAGTTCTTAAGAAGCAATACCTTTGCAGATAAAAGATGACAATAAGGAAAATTTATAAAACGTGAATTTCTAGCACAAACAGCCTTTTTCAAATTTTCTATTTTATGGTATGTCTGAAAGCTATCTTTCTTTGTTGGAGGTACTAGTAGTATAAAGAGGCTGACATTTAGATTCAAGATTCACCATTTGATTCTCTAGAGAGCCCAGGCAAGTATCTATTTCCCCAAACTTAACTGAATCAGCAGAATGTTTACAAAGTAGATCTACTGATTCTTTAAGAATTTCTTCAATTTATGTCACAACAGACCATATATCCCTAAGTAAGATCTCTGAAACAGAGGCCTCACTCTGGGATATCGAAACAATTTATTTAGGGGAATGAACTGGTACAGGCATAAGGACCAGAGGACACCTAGGTGAGGATGATGTCATACTTGGTTTCTGCGAAGAACCCGGAAACTTCAGGTGTGCTTTGGGAAGAGTTCAAAGGAGTTCCATCAGGAGAACAGTTCCCTTACACTGACTGTAGCACAGGGCCCATAGAGACATACTTATCCTTGGGGCCTTTAGCTGCTGATATCGACAGAGCATCACCTTTTGATCTTGCCCTTCTGCATCGAATAGGGAAAACAGACATAGTCTTAACAGTTCTTTTTTGTATCAGACATTCTTCTTGTTATCACCACTGTTGATTTCCAAAGTGCTGCAAGGGGGCTCCAAAGGGTCAAGACATGCTCCTTGGTATGGCCCTTTGGAATTCACGCCCACGGCCATGCATCCAGTGGTCAAGCGCTGAGCACAGATGTTCTTTTATGGACTGATTCTGGCACCTGTAAATGCCGTCACCAGGCATGCCTCTCAGTTGCTGGTACCATGGGCTATCAATCTCAGAGCTGCTTCTGCACGAAGACACCTGACCGCTCAAGGAACACACGTCAAGCCCAGAAGATGCTTCGCAGGTACTTCCTCTCCCCTCAAAAAAAAGATTCTAATTGAATTAATAGTAACCCATCAGGAATTTAAGTCCATATAGCCTTGGGTGGAAGTCAAGAAATGGATATAAAAGGAAAAAATGCAAGCAAAACAGTGCAGCATATGCGACAAACAATAGTTCCACTTTTTGCAACCCTTGTAGACTAGCACATATTTCTCTCCAGTGAATTAAGATGTAAAAGCACTCTCTTTGTTCATAGAGGAGGCATTTTAATAAAATGCGGTAAGATTTGAGATTACTGAGAGGTAATTGCCAAAATTACTGAATAGTAGATGTAAAGCCTCTGTATTAACTGTTTAGGATGTTCACAGCCTCTGCCCATGCCGTTAACAAAGAAGAATTCACTTTGGGGGTTATTTTAGAAGCCTTCCCATCTATAGACTGGCATACAAGTATAGATGCCATTTTGGAAAGAAGCTATTTTACACATGAGGGCTAACATCTAGATTAGGGGGTGTGGTTTGGGCGAGGGGGTAGTGGTTTGTGCGGGCCTACAATATAGACATGGATTCCCCATTTTTTACACTATAGGCTTTGGCATGCATGGCTGCCCAAACGCTTTGGACTTATTCTTTGAACCAGAAGCCTCCTGGTCACTGGGTTAAACTCCTACCTATTATATCATCAGCTATCAGGAACTCCTGCAGCACAGATTTAACTTCTAGCCTTCAGATGCTGAAGTAATCTCTGCAGCTACTTACGTTAAGGACAAGCTTTATTAAGGGAACACGGGCTTGCATCTAACTAAATATCTAAGGCACAACAACTTTGACTAAATATCTGAGAAAAAATAGCACACTGGCCCTGACTTGGCAGCCCCGGATGAGTGTCGATCACACTTTTCTCTTATTTTTAGTTGCTCTCCCAATCCTCAACCTGTGTGTGTTGATGTGCATGGCGCCTCTCCAAAAATCTCTTCTTTTTGCTTCCTAGATGGTAAATGCATGGAAAAGCCTTCCAATGGAAATGTTGGAGGCCAAAACAGCAACAGAGTTGGAGAAGAAGGAAGCGCACAGGGGATCCTTAACTATGATGATAAGAGATCAATTTGGGTCTATGGTGTCGCAATCGCTTTGATATCTGTGCCGTTAGGCAAATAATGGTATATCAAACTTCAAAAAATAAATAAAGTAATTTTGAGCAGGCTGGTTGGGCCCAATGATTCTCTTTCTAAGTTCCAATAAAATTCTCATCCGTTCCAGGAAATCTGTATCACGCTATCGTGTGCCATCTGTTCTTATTGTAGGCGGTACTACGAATTGAGTAAATAAGAAATGTCTCAATCAGAAATATTAATTTATAAATATGAATCAGTATTACACCAGATGATTTGTAATCCTTTGATCAGTGCAAAACTAAGAAAATGTTCTGATAGTAAATTTGCATTAAGCGAAAAATGCGGGTCTAAAAATTGTCATGTGTCATGTTAATCCAGAAACACTGTTTCTATATTATTCTGATTTAACTGTCAGAAGTGGCATTTAGCATAAGGTAATTGAACATATTTGCATGTCTGTGAGAGGGGTCTCATGTTCAGTTTAGGAACACATTCATCTTGCCCGTATGGTAAAAAAGGGTATTCATAAATCATAAGTCTGCATTTCTGTCCCAAATTTCTGGCTGAATGAAAGTAATATAGATAGGCATTTTCTTATGTCGGAATTACAGATATCTTTGCATTTTCAAACTCCTTTATTGGGTATAAATAAGTTGTTAGCCAGTAGTATGATGCTATTATGGTATTATTTTTATTCAGTGCTGAGATTATATGCAGCTCTATACCAGGTAAGAATAAATACATCAGTCTATAGATGTAATAAATGGTTAACAGGAAGGGAGCCCATCTTCTTCTATACCTATAAAAAATGGAAAGAAAAGGCGACTACCAGGAATGGTGTGGTGTTAGATCACAAAGGAACTAGTTGTACTATTGATTCCTTTTGAAAGCAGACTGCAATGTACTTGGGCTGTAAGCGTCTGCAAAGATAGCAAATAACGTGGGCAGTAGCAAGAGGTATATAAAGTGATTAAAAGGCATGGAAAGGGCCGTTTATTGACATGTTGCAATCGGATCAAAGGCAGACCACAGTGATTCATGTGTGTGAAGTCATAAGTGTATTCTGCCTGCTTAGTTTGAGGCGTTAAGAAATTGGGAGGTTATTTTGGTGGTGGAGGGTAGGAGGGGGAAATTCAGCACCAGGAACATTCTCCCCCAAAGTACTAAGCTTATGTGTGTAGTGCCGAGTTCCTATGGCCATATCAGCAGAAGTAGAAGCAACGTTTGTGATCTTAAAAGTTCCTGTGGTTTAGCATCGTTTTTGCTGATGTAACACAATGTATGACCCCCTACAGAAGGTCATAAATGTATGCATGCACACACACCTATTATATAATCAAAGCCATCTTTTACGTGTAGCCTGCCTTTCTTTTGGAAGAACAAGGTGTATAGCAGTGATTAGCAGTGCAGCAAATTAGTTACCATAAAACACAAATCCGTGGTAGACATTCCCAGTCTCCGAGGGCCACCAACAGGTCAGGTTTTCAAGATATCCCTCATGAATATGTATGAGCGACATCTGCATATCATGGAGGTAGTAGGCATGCAAATCTCTCTCGTGCATATTCATTAGGGATATCCTGAAAACCTGACCTGTTGGTGGTCCTCAAGGACTGGGAATGAAGGCCAAGCAGAATGATGTAACATAAGAGGTACACATACATAAAAAACCCAACACAGAAATAACTGATAAAACCAATCTGAATAATTATCTACTAGCTGAACCAGTTTACATATAGCAAGCACACACATACCAACTATCCAATTAACATAGTTTTAGAACGTGCGTTCTATAAACCAGTTAATACAGAACAATAGCAATGAAATGTAATAGGGAATGACAACTCTTTAAAGATAAAATTCAGCTGGAAAGTTAGAGCTGATATGTGGGTGCTGGGCACTCTGTCCCTATAACAGTCTGCGCACATATATATGGCCTTGGCGCGGCTGGGTCCTAAAACAGCAGTTCATCAAGGGTTAGAACGAAGTAAATCTACAGATGGTGCACAAGCGAAGCTCAAGGCACTGAAAATGAAGCCTCTGTAAAATCATCTCTGTACCTGAGGTGGAATGCGAGAAAAGGTGAAACTTTTTTTTTATCTCTATTTAAATGACTGTAGCACTCAAGTAAGGGATTTTTTTGGTCTCTCCTTTATGTATGTATGTATTTATTTATTTCCCTTTTTTGAAGAGTATAAATTCCAAGCATGATTTGTGTGCGGGGTCTCAGTGCATCCTGACATTGTGAGTGTCAGCTCCAGATCACTTTAATCAGAGAGTGGATATGCATGATAAAACGGATAAGGGACTTTAATCAAAAAATCCGCTGGCCTGGAAACGTGACGCACTCCGCCAAACACACTTCATCCCACGTTCCTTGTGTCACTGCCAAGAAATTTTTATTTCATGAATATGCATCAGGCATGATATTACATTAAAATGTGACACTGTTGTGCAGTGCTAGGGATTTAGAATTACAATAAATAAATAAAGCAAAGTTTTCACAGACTGAACATTAATGTCACACAATGCAGTTTTTTTTTTTTCTTTTCGGAGCTTACTTCGTGAGAAAACACTAAATTGGTAGCCTCCCAGCAACCTTCTTAGCCAATGGGTTTTAGAACTGGTTTCAGACGGTTTCTTTTTAATGTAGGAAAAGTTACTTTGGTTTTTGAATGAATACAGAATTGGTTTGGAACTGGTTTGAAACGGTTGAATAAATCAGACAAATGAAAGAATCTTATTGCGTGAATGTGAGGGATGTTTATTAAACAGTAGATTAATGCTTTGAAAATTCCGAGCACAAGTCTTACTATAATGACAGAGTCTATGCATGCAAGTCTTGGTGTAATAGACCCATGCAAATAATTGTCCATTTGATAGATCTTAGGTTCTGCATATGTATGGAGATCCTCTTTATTTTGGGTTAGAATACACTGCAATATACTCAAAGGATGATGAAAGTAGAATAGTGGTAGTAAACCTCTCAGCATAGACATACCTATGTGCGTATCTTTCCAGACAAAATTACTTCTTTTGGAGAAGTCTAATCGTTGGTTTCTCCACAAAGACATACCATTTCACATACCCTGGCTTAGAAGCGAGATTCATGACTTTCATGATAGGCACAAAACTAAACCATTTGGAGGAATTGCTCTGAAAGAAACAGAATATCCCAGGCAACACCTATGCTTAGTGCAGACTTTTGGAAATACCATAAGAATGTTGTTCGGTATACTCTAGGAACCACTTGGTATTAGCTTGAGTCATCCTTCTTATTTTTAAGTGTGCTACCCACTGTGTTATGTTGAGACTTTTTGTGCAAAAATCAGCCTGCAATCAAGAAAGAAGGACTAGATAAAGAAATATGCGCAGAGCATTAGGCGGTCATAGTTTTAAAGAGATCTGTGTAATTTCCTATTGGCCAACACAAAACAGGTTGTGATACTCGAAGCTATGGCGGCACATGGTATTTTGAAACGGATGCACTATCTTCTTCGGACCTGCAAGGAAATCTGCTCCCCACCGGGATCTATATGTCAACTGGGATGCTGCACTTCCTCAAAATCACCTCGAATCCTGCAAGCAAAGCAAAGGGTTGCAAAACTTCCTATTGTTTAAAAAGCCAGTGGAAATATGCCACTCTCTAACAATCGAAAGCATTGTTTACCAGAATCCAGGATAATCTGTCATAGTGGAAAGGAAGAATCCTGTTCTAAATGTGCTTGTGTGCGTTTGTGCGGGAAGGGTTTGCCGCCTTATCTGCCCTTAAGGTTAGAAATAAGACACGTGGCACTAGGTTATGGGATGCATTTCCTGCCTTTTAGACATTGCTTCTTTTTCTGAGATAGAAATGAAATAATGGTATGTTCGTATTCCATTTCTTTTACATTTCCAGATAAACTGTTTGCAAAGGGAAGCTTTAGAACTCTGAGCAGATGTAGTCAATTCTGTTATATACGGACAGCATGCTACATGAGTTCTGGAAACCAATGGAGAATTCGGTTTCCTGCCCATTTTCCTTCACCATTCCGTTCTCCTAAATCCTTTTCTATATCTAGTGCTCAGCACCTCTAACAAGAAAACTAAGTTGTATGGCTGTCTAGATTTGGTAAAGCTTCATCTACAATCATGCGTATTTATTTCCCGACCCTCACCTACAAATCTAAGCAAGGCTTGACCATCAGAATCGGGATGAAATGTGAAAATGTCTGCATAGGTTGGAGTAAGCAATATTACTAGAGGGCTCTGTAAAGGATATTTTTCTGACTGGGTACTCTGAGTACAACTGGTTCAAACTACTGCAGTAAAGTTGGTTTCATTTGCTAGCTAGCTTTTATGATCATGTCGCATCCCTACTCACGACGGAACATTGGCTAGCTCTTGCCTATAGAATCAAATTTATTAATTTTAAGACTTTGTGCTCCGGTCCATCTTCAGTATCTGTCCAGTCGTCTTCCATACGTATCATCATTTGCGCTCAGATCTCAGGCTGTGAATCTTCTTGTCCTTCCTAAACCTGGCCAGGCCAGACTTGAATCTACTTGTCAGTCTGCATTCTACTTTCTAGCCCCCCCCAACTTTGTAATAGTTTGGCATTATATATCCGCCTTGAAACTTCACTTTCCACATTTAAAACTGCTCTTGAAACCTGTTACTTTCTCCGTGGCCTTTCAGGGCATCTTGTGTTTTTTCAATTCAGTCTGTGGCGTGATCTTTTCTCTTCTTGTTCTTTTCTTGCTATTTCCTTTTCTAGTTAGTTTAATTACAATGTTTTAGTTCTGATATGATTTTTTTTCTTATGTACTCGTACATTGTTTTATTCTATTTTTTTTCTGCTGTTTATTTTGTCTTTTTGAATTTATTTTAGTTAGTAATTATTGTACACTGCCTTGATGCTTGCAAATGATGGTATGGAAAGTTTAAAATAAACCTAATGTCCCAATATACCATTGGGGGTGTACTGTAGGGTTGGAAGAGGCATCTTGTGGCTGAGATCTAATTTATCATCTGGAATCTTATATTTTGACTGCTTTTCTAAAGAGTAGGGAACTCCTCGCTGAATTCTAAGGCAAGTTATGCAATTGGGCCTTATTACCTGGATATTTCTGTAGCTGAGAACGGGCCTGTTTTCAGGGTGTTTATTTTAACACAATGAAGTAGTTTTGATTTAATTCGGACTTTGCTCAGTCAAAATCCTGGGGAATACATTTTTTTAACCAGAAAGGCTCTGTTACACTACAGAAAGAACTTGGATGTGTCAGCAGTACCCAGGGAGCTGTTCTGTTTCTTGAAATCACAAAATAAATGTGTCCAAGCACGCCTTCAAATCTGGGAACCTGACAGGTACTTGTGACCTGGATTTTGCTACTGTTGGAAACAGGATACCGGTAGGGCTGCCAACTCCCTCCCGACAGGCTTGATCCAGTCCTGGGTTTACCCCATTGCATGCAGGGACTTGTGGTCTTGCTTTTCTTATAGAGTGCAATTAAGAAATCTGAACTGCATATCCCTGCATGCAGTGGGGTAAACCCAGGACTGGATCGGGCTTGTTGGGCGCATCTGGAGCCAGTTGACAACCCTAGATACCGGGCTTGATGGATTCTTGGTCTGACCCACTATGACAGTTCTTTTGTTCTAAACGATTTCAGCCAGCATTATAGAGGAATTAGAAACCGATAACTATGTGCATTCATTAACGTGCATTGAATTTATTAGCACATCTTAAAATGTTTTGTGCACACTAAATCAATTTTAATGCAGGTTAACTCGGGGCACCAGGTTGTCATGGCACCCAGGGTTTCATGCCCCCAAATAATTTTTGGCTGCAACTGCTGAAAAATGCTGTGTTTTCAATTCTTCCATCACGATTAGCTGTTTGCATGCATAAACTATATGGTGGAGAAAGTTCAGGCAGATATCGTGGTTTCAAGTCTCAAGAGCTTAGGCTTGGGGGGTCATGGGAAAGAGAGAGGATCTGTGAAGGCTTGGGGGGTCATGGGAAAGAGAGAGAGACTGGGTGAAAGATGGGGGGGTCATTGGAAAGAGAGAGAGAGAGATTGTATAAAGGTAAGGTGCAGGAAGTATGAGAGACATTTTTGCTTCATGTATTACTGGGCCAGGTGATGTGTAAAGCAAAAAGGAAGTTGCCTCAGGTGCAGCTATAAAGGGGTCACCGGGGGTGGCTGGAGAGGAGGAGGAGTGGGGCCACCATTTTCTGCTGGCAATGTACCATGGCATGGTAAGGGCTTGATTTATTACGCTTTCCTTTCCTATAGCCAATAGGAAAATAGTTTTAGGGCCCCTTTTATGAAAGCCAACAAAGTATTTGCAATTAACACACAATTAGCATGTTAATTGCAAGGCCTATGTGTTAGCTGTTTGGGTCATAGCCAGTATGCTCCCAGCAGTTAATGCATGATGGGCCACTCGAATGTGCACTCTGCTAATCCAGATTCATTTAACGATTCTAATAGGGGAGTCATTAGGTGAACCCACATTAAGAGCCATGTTACCTCTGAGCACGTGGCAATTGTCCTGGTGTTGGCGATAATGTGTTCTTCACGCCCACTCTCTACCCATTCCCCACCCCATCCCACGCTTGCGTGCTAGTGTTCCCAATTCCTGCTGCATGTTAAAATGTATGTTAACCAGATAACAGGCTGTAATAAAAAGAGTCTTTAGTAAATCAGGTTCTAAAAAAATACACCTTGGTGGGGGGCACAGTGACCTAAGTCTTGGTGGTTGGCTTCTAAATTTTTAGGCTGGCGGCTAGATTCCAAGAAAATTTGTTAAGGCCTGTGTTATCGTATAAGTTAAGGCAGGCTAAGTTGATTTAATGTGCATTTAAATTTTATTTATTTAAAAAATGGCTAAAATCAGGAAGAAAAGGTCAAAAGAAATGAAAAGGAAGCAAACATTTCTTTCTGGAGCACGTGCTGAGTAACTAGTTTCTCAGTGGGAGAGATGAAGGGGGTGAGTAGGATGAGAAAAGGAAAGGAGGGAGGGGATTTAGGCAAGCAGAAAGGACTCGTTTAACAGGGGCATGTTTTACTAAGTGGTGTTGTCTGTTAATGCGGCAGATAGCACATGTTAACAATGCGGGCAACGTGCAGATAATGCAACAATGTTTTGCACTAGCTGCAGATTCTACATGAACCGCTGAAATGGGCGTGTCTGCAACATGCAGTTGCCGCGGACCTAATTGGCAAAGGTGCATCCCTCGTGAGGGGTCATAAACCCCCAACTCAATGGGTGGTGGTAGCGATATCCACAATGCTGTCATGACACACTCTTTGCAACTCTTTTGGTGCATTATGTGCTGGGGAAATGCTGTGCCGGTCCCCAACAGAGATAGCGTGGCGTTAGCTTTAAAAGCCACGCTATCTGAATGATTTTGCTGTGTTAGCTGTAAAAAGCCTAATACACTTTAGTAGACAGACCCCTAAGTGTGCACTTTTCAGTTGTGATAGAGAGAGCACAAGAAAACCTGTGACACGTATGAAATGAGCTCTGTGTACAAAGAATGGCTTTACCTACATCAAATGCTAGCAACAATGGCAGTCATAAGGTCTGATAACACATCTTTTTGTCTCATTTTTTCCCCATATTTTTCATTTTATAGTCCACTGCAAAACACTAGATAAAAGGAACATATATAATGCATGTATGTATATGTGTGTGTATGTGTATATATGTATGTGTATATATGTATATATATGCATATATATATATAATTTTTTTTTCTCCTTCCCCCAAGGAACCTCTGTGCTACCCACACTAATTGTAGGTTTTTCTGCAAATGCAGCATGAATCATTTATAAATAAAGAGATTTTAAAATCCCTAAAAGACTCCCCAAGGCATTTGGTATTTCAGCATAAAATAACTGTTAAATGGAGAGTTATTCAGCATTAGCTTTTACCGGAAAGTGGTGAAAATAAAAAGTTTTATTCTTTTTTTTTTTTTTTAAACTGCGATTGTGCGGTAATTCTTTTACACAGCCATCCAGGATAAGTGACAAGTGATTTTCATAATTCACGTTTTAGCAGTGGAATCAGTTGAAGTGGCTAAGATTGGACCGGGGTGGGGGCTGCTGCTGTTAAAGCAATGCTTTCAAAAAAACGATGTGAAATGTCAGCACCTGGTCTCCATGTTGAGACCCTGAAAGCCTAATTTCTGCTCTTAAATGAAAATACAGGCATTGAAGCTCAGTAACAAATTTCTCCCACCCACACAGTGACGGCCTGTTTTTATTTCTTTAATACTTCGAGGCCTTTTTATTTGAGATTGCTCTGAAGTGTGGCTTACAAGACCTAAGCTCAATTGTCCAAGGAGGTGACTGATCTGAATGACTTCCCTAGGGCTGGTAACCTTGGTCGTCCAAACCAGCATGCAGCTGGAGGTCACAGCTGATTTGTTTCGTCTAAAATTATGCAGAAGAGGTTTCCTAGACACGTTGTGGTTGATTGACAAATTGGTCTGTCAATCAGCTGCTCCTTCAAGTTATCTTGAGCAGTAAAGAAAATTATCTGTTCTGTGCCTATGTGGCAGAAAAGTCTTTTTATTAACCTCTCAAATGCTGAAGTTATAGAAAGCAAGAAGTACCTAATGTTCTACCTGCTATATGGAGGTAGATGGGTACAATTTGCTGTAAGGTGCCTAACAGCAAAAGTATGTGTGTACTTCAAAGCCTATACAGAACAAGTTGGCTTTCGAATACAGGTCCCTGCATACACTGGGTTTGGCCATCCGGTTGTTAGGTGGGTAAATATACGAGCATACATTTCGACCAGGAGAGCAATGTTAGGCCTGCTAGTGGCATGATGTGTATAGGAGTTTACCTTTTCCAAAGGTGAGGGACTTCCGTAGATCTATTCAACATACCCACCTCCCCACAATGCATTTCCCCTAATGCAGCCATGTTTGTGCATGTTCCAAAAATGTGGGTAAGTGGCTGCAAATTCACATACCCACATATGTGGATTCTCAATTTTTACCCCTGTGAAAGGCAATATCAAAAACCCTATTTGCATGAGCAAAACAGCATTTTGCCTGCAGAAAGGGCTTCCATTATTGCCCTCCAAATATACTATGCACACACGCACAGCTATACATTTGTGTGTGTGTGTATACACATATATACCTGTATGTTCCATATAGATATCTTCATAAAGTTAAATTGCATGTAATCAACATCTTGCAGATGTAAACAGCTGTGTCAAACATTTATTATTTTGTACTGTACATTGTTATATTTTTTTAAATCTATTTTAATCTGCCGTCAGTGTTGTATTGTGTGTGTTTACCTATGTATATACCCATTTCCCTATCCATATAAAGAGAGGCAGAGAGAAATAATCTGTCCTTTTCGCCATGAGACTTTTTTGTGGTGCTGTGAGGGCTCGCGTGCATCAGTGATGCTGAGAGCAATGCTGTTGGTAGGGTCTCCCAGGATGGACAGGTCTCAGCTAAGGTGCCACGCCAAGACAAACCACCCATATGGGCAACTGCAGTATGGGACAGTGTTGGCAAAGAAGGGTCACAACAGCTTCGATAACTATTCACAATCCACTTATCCAATGAATTTCAGATTATGATTACAAGATCACAAAACTTGGATAGACCCCTCTCTCCTTGTGACATTAATCTATGGAATTAGATTTTAAGTTTGTTTACAACTAGTTACTCTGTCTCTTGGTTAAATGGTTGAAGTCTGTTGCATCTGAATTAGGGTTACCAACTTTTTCACCGAGAAAAACCCGACACCTGTGGCTCGCCATGCTCCACCCATCAGCCCATTTCCAGTCCTATTCCAGCTCTTCATCAGCCCATTTCCAGTGCTAGCCCTCACATCACAGACCATTTCCAGTCCTAGCTCCCCCCATCACAGCCTATTTCCAGTCCTAGGCCCCCCCCATCACATCCCATTTGCAGTCCGAGTCCCCCCGCACCATCACAGCCCATTTGCAGTCCTACCCCCCCCACCATCACAGTCCATTTGCAGTCCTAGCCCCCCTAATCACAGCCTATTTCCAGTCCAAGTTCTCCCTCCCTCCACCATAGCCCATTTCCAGTCCAAGTTTCCCCCCCCCCATAGCCTTTTTCCAGTCCAGGTCCCCCTCCCCATCACAACCCATTTCCAGTGCATGTCCCCCCCCCCATAGCCATTTTCCAGTCCAGGTCCCCCTCCCCATCAAAACCCATTTCCAGTCCATGTCCCCCCCCCCAAATAGCCCTTTTACAGTCCAGGTCCCCCTCCCCATCACAGCCCATTTCTTTCCAGTCCAATGCCCCCCATAGCCCTTTTCCAGTCCAGGTCCGTCCCCCCCTTCACAACCCATTTCCAGTCCATGTCCCCCTAATCACAGCCTATTTCCAGTCCAAGTTCCCCCTCCCTCCACCATAGCCCATTTCCAGTCCAAGTTCCCCCCCCCAGCCCTTTTCCAGTCCAAGTTCCCCCCCCCATAGCCCTTTTCCAGCCCAGGTCCCCCTCCCCATCACAACCCATTTCCAGTCCATGTCCCCCCCCCCAGCCCTTTTCCAGTCCAGGTCCCCCTCCCCATCAAAACCCATTTCCAGTCCATGTCCCCCCCCCATTGCCCTTTTACAGTCCATGTCCCCTCCCATAACAGCCCATTTCTTTCCAGTCCAAGTCCCCCCCCCCCCATAGCCCTTTTCCGGTCCAGGTCCAGGTCCAGGTCCCCCCCCCATCACAACCCATTTCCAGTCAAATTCCCCCTCCTAGCCCTTTTCCAGTCCAGGCCCCCTCCCCCCATCACAGCCCAGGCAGTCCTTGGCCTCCCCCCCAAAACCGCGGCTGTCTGAGGCTTTAGAGGGAGCCGGGGAAGCCCGCGCGAGGCCCCGGCTCCCTCTGAACAGCTGCCAGCGTGAAGAGCCTTTTCCTTCATGCTGGCGGCTGTTCCTGTGAAGCCGCGATTGGTGGAAAATCTCCGGGTTGGGAGAAAAGCCGGTTTTTTTGCTCTGGCCGCTCCCGATCTTGCGGCCAGAGCAAAAAACCCGTCTTTTCAAGGGCCGGTTTTGCCTCTGCGCCGGCAGCCGGCCTGGCCATGGAAAAACCGGCCAGGCCGGCTTAAAACCGGCCAGTTGGCAACCCTAATCTGAATATACCATTCCTAGAAAGCAGATGACAATCTATTGTACCTTCACAACCTTATGAGGTTTTACAGAGGCATCAGCCTATATGATCTAACCTTTCCAGTCTTCCTTGATCTCTTCCCTCCCCCTTCTCTCCAAAAACTTGGTGCAGACAATCTGATGGAGAGATGATTCTTTGTATGTGGATGGTTAATGGCTGCAGCACAAATTAAATTCACAGAGAGTTTTAACAAAAACATTGAACTGAACAACATTTAATGATTACTATAGCTCAAATATTGGGAAATAGGCAACATCTTTGATGTTATCTCGCATGAAAGCAGCATCCTGTCTAATGCAGTGGGATAACCAGTCATGCAAGCCTTGCCCCTGATCTTGTCTTGCAGTATAATAAGAAGTAGCCCAGTGCGAAGGCTGTTGAAAAGAGAGCAAAGGGGTTGGCTGCAAGCAAAGTAGATGCTGTGTCTGTACCTTCCCTCAGAGCTAGACTGGGAACCATCGTAGGCCTCCACCCTCTCCCCATCCACCACACTCAGCAAGGTAACGTGGGTGATTGGTTAATGCTGAATTGGACTTTTAGGGCCTGCTGCTTGGTGGGTACTTGTCGGCCTCCCTGGTTCTGACCTTTGCTCCTTACAGAGAGCTCCTTTACAAACCACCTCTTCTCTCCCATTATTTCTCCAAAAAAGGATTTTCTTTGGATGATTGGTGCTATTTGTATGCACATTCTGATCAGCTATAACAATAAATGGCAAAAGATCAAAACAAATCTAATTACTGTGTTTTCAAGACACACTAGCTGTTAATGATAAATCACATCACGGAAAAAAAGGTTTTACATGATCTTAAGTTCACTTTGGGACACAGTTAGAAAGATCTGTGCCAGCATCGCATGACCAGCCCTGAAAATGAGTGCAGGGGTGTCGCTCAATGCATGCCAGCAAATGACGGCATGCCTGGTATGTCCCTGTGTTAACGTGGGTATCCTGCCAGCCTCGTGCTTGTTATCTTTGGCACTATCAGCGTGCGTGCTCTTAATGCCACCCAGTGGTGTAGCGGTAAGTTCACCCATGTTAAATGCAACATTGCTGGTGAGCTCGTGCCACAAACGCCCGCTTTACCTGCAATGTGCGCACTCGGCCTCGACCTATGCTGCATTTTTAATGTGTGGCAAACTTTACTGTGGCGCACCTGGCACGTGCTGAATCCTGCGCCATCCGGTAATGCGCTTTAGTAAACTTGCTTCATAGCGTTAATGAATCTGTGGATTAAATGAAGGGCCAATGTCGGTACTCTACTGCTGACCTCGCCAGCTGACTATCCGGCCTAATACGTATTTCACAAATAGTCATTTTTATAGGTTGCAGTGACTGAAAATAAAAAATATATTGAAGCCTTTAACAGAAACCTGACTCCCCCTTTCATCGATTCAGTGCGACTAAAGCTGTCTGTGCTATTTGGCTGCTGAAAACCTATCATACTGGTTCAAAAATGTAAATTTATAACACTTTAATGGCCTAATTTATGGCAAGTTTTCTCTATCTGGGCCCAATTCATTAAGGAGGTAATTTTAAAAGGCATTTCCATGGGTAAAACAGTATTTACTTGTACATGCAAAAATGGATTTTTATAAAATCGACCCCAATTATATGCATGTACACTTATACAAATACAGTCTATAAACACGTACGTTTCCCCAGACTGAGCAGAGGCATTGCCAAACACAGAGATGGGGCAGGGTATGGACTGATGTGACACTGGTATAAAATATCCCCCACACACAGCACCTGTGCCCACTGTGTGAACTCCAAGACTACTTTTCAGTTTTCCAGGCGATGATCCTCCTGCACTACGATCACTGCAACATCATATACCAGGGATTACCAAAATATGCCCTTCACCCACTACAGATGGTACAAAACACCAGTGCCCATATGTTACATGGAGTATCAAGACCTGAGCATATCGCACCCACACTGAAACATCTACACGGGTTCCCCTGTAGGGAGTCATACTAAATGCAAGGCCCTTGTAATGACCTTCAACATTTTGAACAACTTTTTATTCTATGTCCAGTTCATACCACATAAAACACCAGACAATAGAACGAGAAGATCCTGCACACCAAATACACTGTCTATCCCAACCGTAAAAGCAAGAACCAGCCAAATGGCCGTCTCCAGGACTTTCTACCTTTATGCGCCGAGCCTGCGGAACACATTCCTCAAATGTATGCAGGCCTCTAAAGACCTTGCAAGCTTTCACAAGGAAATAAAAATGCACTTATTTCAAGAACGCTTTGGAAATGAAACATAGCCCGTACACAATGCACAGTCACACGTTGGACAAAGAAGTGTGAAGGCCATGTTAGTCCTGGTAGTTAAATAGAAAGAAACAAAAAGGAAAATAAGGTGATACCTTTTCATTGAATTAACTTCATACCTTTTGTAGACTAGCTTTCAAAGGTAAAACCTTCGTGACCTGAGGCAGAATGTTTTACTTTTGACAGCTAGTCTACCAGTGTAAGTTAGTCCAATAAAAAGATATCGTCTTATTTTCCTTTTTTTTTCCTCTTTTTATTTAACTACCAGTCAGTTGTTAGAATGACCATCTGTCTCTTCATTAGCTAACAAATTCTGCTCTCCTGGACTTGGTTCTCCTTTAACTCATATTATATACTCCCTGTAGAATACACACTTTGTTAATGTGTTAAATGTAACTATGTAATGTTAACGTTCCCTGTAAACCGCTCTGACTCTTAGAGCAGTCTATAAAAATTGATGATAAAATAAACATATGCCTATAAAATAGTCTGGGAAATTTATGCGTGCACCTCCCATAGGGTAATTTTCAAATTGGTGTAACTTAAGCACATACCTGCTGCAGGAATTAGGTGTCCTTGCTATAAAATTATCTTTCAAAATCGTTTCCGGTAGACATAGAATGGAACAAAAAATCTTCAAGAGTTGGGCTTGTGTCTCTATGAGAAAAGACCCCGATGAATCAAGCTGTTGGCCTCTAAAGCTCATTTATAAGGATAAACTTTTTCACCCTTAACACTTTCTCCTTGCCAGTGGCTAGCTAGCTGTTAAAGCTTTAGTGTGGCGCTTCCTGGGAAATCCGAAGAATTTTCTGCAAATCAAAGTACTTGACATGCACGCAGCAAAGCCCGAAGCTTTGAAAAAATATATTTTTTAAGGTAATCTCTAGAAAGTAGTTTGTACTCATGTTTTCACAGTGATTAAATATGCAAAGTAATTTTCCTGATTATCACCCCGTTCTGAACCAAATCAGATGCGGCTTGGCTTTGCTTTGTGCAGAGGCACTTTATTGGATCAGATTCCAGAACAAATCCCTTGAATTTGGCTGATCATCATTTTAAAAGGGGGCTTGTTAAGATAATGATTAAATTAAACCACCCCTTTAAGAATATTTAGATCTGGTCCACCAAGCGGAACGGTCTAATGGGTTTTAAATTAGAGGCTGTGAACACTGGTGCGCTTCTTTTGTGGGTCAAGTGGGTATTAACAAATGCGAAGGCTGTTCACTCCTTTTTGTCATCACCTTGAAATCTACAAAGAAAAGAAAAGCGTAAGGAAGACACAAGTTGGGAAATGGGCTTTAGTGTTTTTATACTCCCTGTTTGTTTTCTTCTTTTACGGCTTTTAACAAGGGCTGGTTGAGATTTACGAGGTTGTAAAGGGGAAAATTCTGAGATAATATAAATGATGTCCTTATAATTATTCTGGAGTAGAGGAGTAGCCTAGTTGTTAGAGCAGTGAGCTGAAAATCACAGACTGCAGAATTCAAATCCCACTTCCCCACTAACAATCCTTGTGACCCTGGACCATTTACATTGCCCTCTATTGTTCCAGGTGCCAACTTAGGGGAAATGTAGATACCCTGTGCTATAGCCCAGTGCTAAAACTCTAGCATAGGGTTTTCGAAATGCAGGTTTAGCGCAAAAGTTTTATGTAGCTATGCTGTAAGCAAATAGCATGCAAATGAACTATGCGCAAAAAGTCTGCGCTAAACCGGGAGAGCAAGCCAGGCACATGTGCACAGAGGTCGGCATTAATAGCACCTATGTCCTATGCACAAAATGGTGCTTGTGCCATGTGTGGAATGCGATACTGCTCAAAATAATCATGCCCGCATTCCAGGACATGAACATACATTGTTCCAGCACGCTTACCCTGCCAGTTTTTTTCAGGAATCACTTCAGCAAAGCCCAAAAAAGCCCAATGCATACAGGCAACATTGAGTTTACAGTGAAACAGGATATTAAACATGGAGAATATCCGGGGAAACTATATATAAGCTAACTTTATACTATGTACACTTCTCTAACTCATCTAGCTGATACATGTGTGTCCGTGGAAGGATAGTACACGTGTGATGGTTAGCGGAGGGACTTATGAGTAGGCTAGCCATTATCTGTTTGTGTTAGGGTGCTAGGGCGGCTGAGAGGTAGCATGGATTAACCAGAGGCAGGTCTTGTCAGACAAATCAATCCATGCTACCTCGGATCCTGAAATCCACTGGACTCCAGAAAACTCACTATTCTCTGTTTTAGTAGCCTTTCCAATAATTTACTCACCACAGAGGTTAGACTAATTGGCCTAAATATCTCAATGTCATTCTTATGTCTGCTTTTGTGTAAAGGGACCACATGTGCCTTTCTCCAGTCCTCTGGCACCACTCCCGATTCCAATGAGGCTTTGAAAGG
This sequence comes from Ichthyophis bannanicus, assembly GCA_033557465.1. Lineage (NCBI taxonomy): Eukaryota > Metazoa > Chordata > Amphibia > Gymnophiona > Ichthyophiidae > Ichthyophis > Ichthyophis bannanicus. The sequence goes on from CM066037.1 coordinate 69,957,931, forward strand.
TCAGACAGAGAGGTCTCTAGAACGTCCCCAAGTTCCTTCAGTATTTTTGGATATATCCCATTTGGACCCATGGTTTTGGCTACTTTTAGATTAGCTAGTTCCTCACAAATACAGTCTTCTGAAAATTGTTCAAGATCCCTGTCACTTCTGTTCCTGTTTGTGGGTGTTTTCTGAGGTCCTGCTCCCGGCCTTCATCTGTGAACACAGAACAGAAATATTTAAGTAATTCTGCTTTATCCTCATTAGTTTATGCATATTCCTCCCCTGCACCCTTGAGTTTGACAATACCACTTTTGCCCTTCCTCCTCTCACTAACACATCTGAAAAATGTCTTATCCCTGCATTTTATTGCATTGGCTATTTCTTTTTTCTTGTTTTGTACCTTTGCTTTCCTGACTACTTTGCTAGTTTTTCTAAGTTTTTCCAAATACAGATGCTTGTCTTCCTCTCTCTGTGATCTCTTGTATTTCATGAAGACCTTCCTCTTTTTCGTCACCTTTTCAGCTACGTTCTGAGAACCATAGTGGCCTTCTTTTCCTTTTACATTTATTTACCTTTCTAACAAAAATGTTAGTTGCACTTAAAACATCCCCTTTCAGTTTTGCCCACTGTTAGTGGTTAGAGCACTGGCTTGGTAACCAATAGACCAGGGTTTGCTTCCCACTAGCTCTCCTTGTAGCCTTGGGCAAGTCACTTAACCCTACATTGCCTTGGAAGAAAGCCCTGGTAGTCTACTTCCGGTCGTACTGCCAAGAAAACCCAAGAGCTGCTGTGTTACCAGGAGTCGGCACTGACTTGAAGGCATACATTTGGCACCACACTATCGCAGAAAATTGTGTGTAGCACCACACAGACATTTGAGCAAATACAGTGCACTTTTCTGCATTGACTCCTAGATTGTAAACCCTCTCAGGCTAGGACCAGGTTTTTTTTTTTGAGGTGGTATGTGATACAGAATACTGGCACAATTTTCATTTTCTGCTAAAATTGACCCATGGTACGCACGTATTAATGAAAGAGCTCTACATATGAGTACCAGCACCTATTTTCTAGGGGAATTCATTGGTTACTATCAACCTATTGTACAGTTCACTTTGGGCATGAGTTTAGAACGATGGGTAAATCCATATCTTGTTCTCAGTGGGTCATAGATTTGAAACTTTTAAAGTAGTGCTGAAGCCAATTGCATGAAATTTGGGTAGGCCAAATCTACATCAGGATATAACAATAGTCATAAGTTATAGGAGCATTGGTATTTGGGAATTAATTCTTCTAATGGCAACTTCTTTTAAACACTTTGTTTGGAAGTCTATGTCGGAGGGGGTGGAAGCGACAGATAGTAGAGGACATCAACTGTGATGAAGCACCAAAGCATTTAAGTGAGTGCTGTGTCACAACTTCTGAGCCATTGCTGCCGCTGCAGGCCCAAAAGGTGGCAATGGGTGTCAAATCCTTCCCGTCAGCTCTATTCTATATTTTGCTCCCTTACTGCATCCCATTCTACCTCCTTCCGCTCGTCCCCCTCCTCGTCTCCTTCCCCAGATCCCTCCTCCCTTGCTTCTTTTTTTGTTTCTAAAGTTCATACCCTCCGCCAGTCCTTTATCACTTGTCCCCCTCCCCTTTCCCCTCTTGCTACCTCTTCTCCCCCTTCCCCTCCCTCCCCTAGTGTTCCTTCCCCTGCATTGTCTCACGTTTGGTCCTCCTTTACGGCGATCACGCCGGCCATTCTCCATAAAACCTTTTTGTCTCTCCGTAAAACTACCTGTTCCGCTGATCCTATTTCCTCCCACTGGCTCTTAGAGCCCCACCTCTCCCTCTCATCCTACATACTTTCTCTTTTCAATTCCAGCTTGTCTTCCGGTCTCTTTCCTTCACCCTGGAAGCACGCTATAGTTCGTCCCATACTGAAATCCCGTTCCTCTGACCCCTCTGTTCTCTCTAGTTGGTGCCCCATCTCTAATCTTCCTTTTCTTTCTAAATTTCTTTAAAAACTGGTTTTCCTTCAACTTTCCTCTCACCTTGAATCTTCCCTCACTCTTCACCCCCGCCAAGCTGGCTTTCGTCCTGGCCACAGCACAGAAACGGTTCTCCTTTCTCTTCTCAATGAACTTCACACTGCTCGCGATCACGGTCTTTACACTTTGGCTGTCTCTCTTGATCTTTCCGCAGCGTTTGACTTGGTGGATCATCGCACACTCCTCTCTCGTCTTCAGGATGCTGGTCTTTCTGGTGTGGTTCTTCAATGGTTTCACTCTTTTCTTTCCTGTCGCTCTTTTTCGGTTGTAACCGGGTCCTCTTCTTCAGCCTCCACTCCTCTCTCCTGTGGTGTGCCCCAAGGGTCTGTTCTTGCCCCTCTGCTCTTTAATATTTTTCTAGCCTCTCTTGCCCTTATAATCCAGCAATCTGGTATCTCGGCATATTATTATGCCGATGATATCATTTTATTACATCATACCAACCCGCTTACACCTGATCTTTCCCCTCTTAATCTTTGTCTCTCCGCCGTCGCCTCCTGGTTCTCCTCCAATTTTCTTCATGTAAACCCGGCTAAGTCTTTTGCTATCTGGTTCACATTTGGAAGCCCCTCCCCCACTTGTGCTCCCTCTTTTTCTTCCCAACCTATCCCTCTTGTTTCCTCCATTCGTTACCTTGGTGTTGTTCTTGACTCTGCACTTTCCTTTAAGGAGCATATCTCTTCAGTAGTCCAGCGTTCTTTTCTTTCCCTTAAAAAACTCCGGGCTGTGCGCCCTTTCCTCTCCTCCTCTGCTCTGGCCACACTTCTCCTTTCCTTTGTAATGTCTCGTCTTGATTATTGTAATGTCTCCCTAGCTGGTCTCCCTCAGTCCCAACTCTCTCGTCTTCAACGCGTCCAGAATACTGCCGTTCGTCTTCTTACCTATGCTTCTCGCTATGATCATGTCACCCCTCTTCTTCTTCAGCAGCACTGGTTACCCATCCCATTTCGTGTCCAGTATAAAATTCTCACTATTGCACATAGGGTGGTTCGCACGGGTATCCCTCTCTACCTTGTTGATCAGATCCATTTCCGCACTTCTCATCGTTTGCTCCGCTCTATTCACATAAACCGGTTGTCCCTCCCTTCTCCCTCCCAGGCTCACCTTGAATCTACCCGTTCCTCCGCTTTTTACTTCCTGGGCCCTAAACTTTGGAATTCGCTCCCCCCCTTTCCTCCGTGCAGAAGGGTCCTTCCAGTCTTTCAAAGCGCAACTCAAAACCCATCTTTTTTGTTTGCCATTTAACCTCCCACCCACAGTCATGTCTCCCCCTCCCCCTGTTGATATGTGTTTTGTTGCTTCTCTCCGCCTTTTCTCTGGGCTTTCCTATTTTTAATGGCGTTCCTTTCCTCTTTAGCAGTCTATTTTTAAGGTTTTTAACCTATTTTAATTTTATTGTAAACCGCTCAGATACCTTTGGTCTTGGGCGGTATAATAAATCTTTTAATAAACATAAACATAATAAACATACTCAGAGGGCTGTCACTCTAGGCAGCTGCCCAGTTCACTTAATGGTAGTGCCAGCCCTGCCCCCACCTCATCTAGCAGAGCATCAGACAGACATCTCTAGCTGCTTCTTAGGCACTGCCATGTGCTCTCTCTCCATCCTCAATCCCTGATGGCAGCTAATCTTTTTCCCAGCTCAGTTTTCCACGCATGCTGAATCAGGAGCTCTTGGCTGTGCTGCAGCAGCCACTCTCCACATCTCAACAACTGCTGACCTCTCTGACATGATGTTCCTTAGCTTGTACTGCTCCTAGCATTCCTTCTACAGGCACTGTGATGGGAGCAGGGCTGGCCCAAGGATATCTGACATCCTACGCAAAACTCCCCCCTCCCCCATAGCGCAAAACCCTTTTTCCTCACACCCAGCATCTCCTTCCCCCGAGGTGTCCAGCATCTCTCCCTTCCCTTCTCCAAGACAGCGTGCAGCAGCTCACTCCACAGCTGTCACCTAGGGTTGCAAACATTTTGCAAGAAAAAACTCGCTCTACCCGTCATGCCCAAAGCCCCACAATGCCCCGCCTCCTGCCCCACCCTTGTCTCACCCTAGCTCTTCCTCTTGGATCACCTCTTCAGTAGGCAAGCCAAATAGCATACATTAAAAGCGATGCATACTTTTACCTGTAGATAGGTGAACAATAATTAAAGTCATGAGGTTTGCTGCCAAAATGCCCTCTCAATGCTTGCACTATAAAAATAAAAGAATGCATTATTTTGTAAACATTGATCAAACACACTTTCTGCAATGTGCACACTGATGGAACAAACACGGTGCCTCTTTCCCCACAGGGTTCTCAGCTCATCCCAGATCAGTCGAGCAGACTGATCCAGTTCTGATTTTGTCACATGGATTCATGGATTTGTAGCTCCGATTATCTAAGAAAAATCAATTTGACAAACAGAACCACAACTCAATGCATGCAACAGAGCAAAACCAGGATTTAAATCAATCAGGGTGAGCTGGCAAACCTATGTCCCAACCCCCCAGACTCCTCCGTGCAACACAATCTCTCCAGTAGCGTTTTAGCTCCTCACTGGCCCAGGTGGTCACCAATTCCATTTTCAGCCACCCTGTAAAACTACCACTGTAATTCTTTGATAGCATCACTCCCACATAGAAAAATGTGTTGAATGAACTCTGGAGTCTATGCAGGATTGGACAGAATTTCAATATATTAAATCCTGTACCTCCCAGTTCTATAACACACATTTCACGTCCCCCAGCAATGAAGGTAGGATGTTTCACCTTCCAACTCACCATAAGAAATACATAAATATTCAAATTGTGCTATCATCTCAGGAACAATAATATACTTAACATTCCACTGCCAGACACTTTGGACTGGATTTACTAAAGTGTGTAGGGGCTGGGTTACCAGGAGTCGGCATTGACTTAGTACAAGTTGTTGTTGTCTCAGTGCATACTAATACAGTTAACATTATGTTATCAGTTAATAGGTTTTAATGCATAAATTATGGCCCGTGGTAAATAATGTTGGTTAATGTGCATCAGCATGTGCTAAGGTGGTAGCTGTTGGGAGTGTGACTAGTTTAGCCCATCATGCGTTAGCTACTGGGACCAATCTAAATTGCACTCCACCAAAGTGGGTTCACTTAATGACTCTCATCGAGGAGTTATTAGATAAACTCACGTTAGAATCTGCATTGCTGCTCGGCACGTGGCATTAGCCCTGGCACTAGTTGTAAGGTGCTCTCCATGCCCGCACTGCAGCTATTCCCCGCTCCATCCCGCAATTGATGATTAACATGCATTTTAGCATGTGGTGGCAGACACATCACACATAAGTGTTTCTGACTACCAATTGCATGCATTAAAATGCACGTTAACTGTTTAACAGGCTTTAGTAAGACCAATATTAGTTTCCATCTAACCTTATCTTTCTCTTCACTTGAAGTTTAATGGAGTCCTTTCATTTCTCCTTGGATGTTATTGTACATGTAAACCGCATTGGTGTATTTTGATAAAAGGCAGTCTAGCAAGCAAAGCAACAAACGAAAACACAAATATATGGACTAGCTAGGATACCATGTATGCCTATCTCTCCCTGAAGGCACCTTAGTGGTAGCTAGGCCTGCTTCCAGTCCCTGCATTCTCTATCAGGCTTCGGGGGGGGCCAAGAGTGGCAGGCCATGAGCACGCATGTGTATGGGCACGTTAAGGTCGATGTAGTTTCAGAAAAAGAAGAAGCTGGATGCCAGGGGAGGTAGCATGGTGGCGCCTGGAGAAATCCTTGGGTAGGCCTTGCTATCTGGTGTTCCTTGTTGCACACCAGAGCATTTCCTTGGCCTACAACTTGGAGATAATCAGGGGGATGACTGATACTGATTTTAAGGAAATTCTTGGTTTTTGTTTTTCATTACAAATGGTGACAGCAATGTGATTCGAGAAACTGGTAATAGAGGCAATCAGATGATAACAATGCTTTGCATATTTGTTGTACAGTTATGGTCAACATTATTGGCACCCTTGCATTTTAGTTGTGTTGTGTACAATATCTTGAGAAGTAATTCGAAATATTCCAACTCTGTCATCTTAAAGCCTTTGAAGAACAGTTCGATTGAGAGAAGTTTTGAAAATTGTGGGGTAACGTTTTTGGAGCGATAAGTTCATTGGTAGTTACGATTGTATACGCTCTGTAAATACGCCCTAATTTCACATCTTAAAGCCTTTGACAAGGTCCCTCATCAGAGACTTTTGGCAAAACTAAAGAGTCATGGGATAGGAGGCAGTGTACTACTGTGGATCAGGAACTGGTTAAAAGATAGAAAGCAGAGGGTTGGGCTAAATGACCAATTTTCCCAATGGAGAAAGGTGAATAGTGGTGTACCCCAGGGAGCTGTGCTGGGTCCGCTGCTTTTTGACATATTCATAAATGACCTGGAAAGTGGAATAACGAGTGAGGTTATTAAATTTGCAGATGACACAAAACTATTTAAAGTTGTTAAAACCCAAGGGGATTGTGGAAAATTGCAAGAGGATCTTGATAAATTGGAAGACTGGGCATCAAAATGGCAGATGAAATTTAATGTAGACAAGTGCAAAGTTATGCACCTAGGGAAGAACAACCCAAACTATGGTTACACGATGCAAGGTTCCACATTAGGAACCACCACCCAGGAAAAATATTTAGGCGTTATTGTGGATAACATGTTAAAACCCTCAGCCCAGTGTGCAGCAGCGGCCAAGAGAGCAAATAGAATGCTAGGTATCATAAGGAAAGGAATGGAAAATAAAACAAAAGATATTATAATGCCTCTATATCGTTCCATGGTGAGACTGCACCTTGAATATTGTGTGCAATTCTGGTCGCCGTATCTTAAAAAGGATATAGCGATTTTAGAAAAGGTTCAGAGAAGAGCCACCAAAATGGTAAAGGGGATGGAAGGATACTCCTATGAAGAAAGGCTAAAAGGGTTAGGGCTCTTTATCCTGGAAAAGAGACGGCTGAGGGGAGATATGATAGAAGTCTATAAATTAATGAACGGAGTGGAACGGGTAAATGTAGATCAATAGTTTACGTTATCAGAATATAGAAAGACTAGGGGACATGCAATGAAGCTACAGGGTAAACTATTTAAGACTAATAAAAGAAAGTATTTTTTCACTCAATGTGTAATCAAACTCTGGAATTTGTTACCGGTGGATGTAGTAAAGGTTGTTAGTGTAGCTGGGTTTAAAAAAGGTTTGGACAAGTTCCTGGAGGAAAGGTCCATAAACCATTATTAAGAAGGGACCCAGGGTATCAATGCTTGACCCAGTACAAGCATTGTGGAACCTGTGTCTTTTGGGGAAACTGCTAGGTACGTATGACCTAGATTGGCCACTGTTGGAAACAGGATGCTGGGCTTGATGGACCTTGGTCTGACCCAGTATGGCATATCTTATGTTCTTAATATTTTAATGGTAGGTTCAAAGGTATACAAAAAAAAATATGTCTTTGCAATTTAGATGTATAATTTCTGTGAAAAAAACCAAAATATGATCTGGACAGTTTTAATGGCACCCTTCACTAATATTTCATTGCACAACCCTTGGCAGTGATGATGGCCTCCAAACTTTTCTTGTAGCCATCTATAAGTTTCTTACATCTGTCTGCTGGTAGTTTCTTCCACTCTTCACCTGTGATTTGTTCCAGCTCATGAATGTTTCCAGGATTCCTTTTACCAATGGCGGATTTCAGCTCTTTACAAAGATTCTTGATTGGATTGAGATCAGGACTAATTGCTGACCAGTTTAAAACAGTCCATTTGTTCCTTTTTAACCATTCTTTTGTACTTTTGGACATATGTTTTGGGTCATTGTCCTGCTGGAGGACCCATGGCCTTATACCCAGACCTAGCTTTCTGACACTAGGGGGTATGTTTACTAAGCAGCGGTAGTGTCTTCCATGTGATATTGGAGCAGCAGCACCATTGAATTCAATGGGGCCACGGCTCAGATATCGCACGGAAGCCGCTACCGCTGCTTAGTAAGCATTACCCCTATGTAGCATATTCACACCAAAATACCTTGGTAGTCCTCCAACTTAATGATTCCTTTAATACATTCCAGGCCTTCTGTTCCTGATGCAGCAAAACAGCCCTATAATTTATTCATTATGGAACCCTTACCATATTTAACTATAGGAAGGGTGTTTTTTTCCTTATAAGCTTCATTTTTTCACATGTAAATGTATTGCTGGTCCACAGAATATTTTCCCAGAAGGACTGTGGTTTCTTAAGGTGGGTTTGGGCAAAGATCAGGTGTGTCTTTTTATATCTGTCTTTGAGCAGTGGGGTCCTCCTTGGACTTTGCCCATAAAGTCCTTCTTTGTTTAGTTCACGGCATATGGTGTGGTTTGAAACCACCACTCCAGATTGCTTTTTGGATATTGTATGTGGTGTTTTTCCAACAGTTTGCTCTAACCTTCAAAGACTACTTGGATTAAGTTTCCTCTTCCCACCACGTCCTGGGAGGTTCTTGACAGTTCCATGAGCAGAAAACATCTTAACATTGCGAACCATAGACACAGGAATCCCGAGGTCTATGGAGATGGCCTTGTACCCTTTGAAGTTTGTTATTTGGTGATAATGACTTTTCTGATGGTCTCAGGCAGCTCTTTTTACCTTTGTGAAAATGGAATAGGGAGTAAATGTGGCCATTTTAAACATTTGAGCCATCATTAGGACACACTGGAGACACAAAAGAATCAAATAAAACAAGACCAATTAAAAAAGGAAATAGTATAAAACTGGGACACTGCCAGGACATGATGATTGGCATTCTTATAAACAATTCAAATCAGTTTGAACAGAAGAACCACATTCTCATTGGAGTAAAATTGGATGTACCTGTGATCAATCATCAGTACTGACATGACTTGAATCAACCAATGGATGATGACTCAGATGTTTCTAGTTCACAATAATATATTGCCTCCTATCCCATGCTTTTTAATTTCCCCAAGAGTCTCTTCTGAGGGACTTTGTCAAAGACTTTCTGAAAATCCAGATACACTATATCAATGGCTCACCTTTATCTACCTGTTCACTCACCTTCAAAAAAATATGAGTAGCAAGAAATTTGTTTTTTTTGGCTAAATTCATGTTGACTTTAAACCAGGACTATCTACATGTTCAGTAATTTTGGAGCCACTTCTGGCTCCTGATGCTTCTCACTCTCTTGTCCACTACTTACGTGCATCTTATTATACTCTAATCCCCAGTTTCACTAAGGGTGCGGTTCCGACATCGACGTGTCGGCCCTCTGTGCACCCGGTCAGAGCCGGATGCACAGAGGGAGCTGTGATTTTGATTGTGTGGGGCACGTCTAGCCATACTGGATCAGAATTGTAACCAGACCTATACATGCAGGCTGGGACCCCGATTTGGTCCAGCCTGCATGTACAGGCCTTGCCCGGATAGCTCAGTCAGAGCTGTTCAATGGCACCATGGCATCCGGTTGCCATGGCACCATGGTTCCACTGAAAAGCCGTGATCCATGGCCACTGGCTGCAAAGGTGCTTTTCCCCATAACCTGATCCCCGATCTGACCTAAGGCCAGGTTCGGGCTGCGCGGAATGTCCTCTGCCGCCTCCCCGCCCTGGGCCCTCCTTCCCCCATTAACTAGGAGAACTTATTCCACTTCGGAGGTGGAATAAGTTCCCTGTTCAGGCCACCGGCCCTGGATGTACAGGGCCGACATTGGAATCGGCCCTGTACATCTGGGGCCAATGACTTCCACTCCCTGCCCTAATGCCGCCCCTGAACTGCCCCTTTCCTGTCCCTATCTACCTTCTCCATACAACACATGGGGAAGGTAGATGGGATCGGGAAAGGGCCCAAATAGAGGGGATGGACGTGCCTCTGAATGACCCCATATGTGTTTTATCTTGATTAGATTGTAAGTTCCGATGAACAGTGGCTGTGTCTTACATCTAAATGTACAGCGCTGCATACATCTTGTAGAGATATAGAAATTATTATTATTAGTAGTAATTTTGTTTTTTTAATAGTTTCTATCATTTTGCCCAGTACTGATGTTGGGCTTACCATTCTGTAGTTTCCTAGATCACCCCTGGAACACTTGTTAAAAATTTGCGTTATATTGGCCACTCTCCAATCTTTGGGTACTACAGATGATTTTAATGATAGGTCACAGATTACTAGTAGTAGTTCTGCAATCACATATTCAAGTTCTTTCAGCACCCTGGAATGTATACCATCTTTTCCAGGTGATTTGCTGCTCTTTGGTTTATCAGTTAGCTATATTACATCTTCCCGATTTAATGAGATTTGTTTCAGTTCCTCTGATACATTACCTTTGAACATCATTTCTAGCATGGGTAAGTTTCCTACATCTTTGTCAGTAAAGACTGAAGCAAAACATTCATTCAGTCTCTCCGCCATTGCCTTGTCCTCTGTCTCAGTGCACCTTTTACCCCTCCATTATCTTTTTATTTTTATTTTTTTATTTATAGATTGTATTCTTGTGTGTTAATGTATAATTTTGTTCAGAAATTTGGAAAGGTATCTGAAACAAGCTAAGGAAAAGTAGGTTAAGCCCACCTTAGGAATACAGCACAATAACCTATCCCACTCCAATCCACTACTATGAGTGATCCAAGAAAGGAAAATTAATACAAAGATATATAAAAAAAAGAAACAAAGGCAGACTATAAACAGACAACATAAAGAAAGCTCATGGAGGGACAGGAGGTAGCGTGTCTGAGGTCACAGAGCAATGGGCAGTAATGAAGGCCAGCAGCTGGGAGGGCTTATAAAAAAAACATATGAAACAGACTGATATTTTATTAAACATTTACATGGATACTTTAGGAAAAGAGCCCCCCCCTAGCTGCCGAACACCAGAACGAAGAAGGAGGCATTCTCATCTCCTCTTCTGTGTTTCCCTTGAGAAATTGGGAAACATGCGAACAGTGAATCACTCCTTATCAGAGAGTAATGCGAGCGTGATCAACAAAGTAGAAGGAATTACGGGCTCACCCTGAGAGGACTCGAGCAAAGCAGATACATTTAAAACATCTACTTGTGGCGAACCAGTAACCACCCTGGTACCTATGTCCTTTTTGGAAGTAGGAAGGTAATATAGCTTCACAATAGGAGGGTGCAACTTGGGGGGAATATCCATGGTCTCTTAAGTAGGCATGAAACATGTCTCTAGTGGACAGATACGGCCTGGGAAAATTCACCAGCTGAAAATTCACAGTTCTGGTTGCATTTTCCAACATTTCCAGTTTCTTTCATCTAATGGTCCAGTTGACTCTCTCACAGAGCACCTCCCCCTTTTCTCTGTTCTCAGCCTCTTTTTGAGTTGTTCTGGCCGCTGGTGGTGCTTTCAGTGCTTCCAAGCTCTTTTTTGGCCCTATGAGTCCTCTCCCGTGTTCCATACTCTCTCTTTATGGAGGTTAGAGTACTGCACAAAAGTTTAGTAGACGTAGTAGACAAACTGCTTTAGCTGCTACCACACATGCTAACGCAGAATTAACATCCTGTAGTAGTAGCTAACCCACAAAAAAATCAGATATCGCAGGCAATTTACCACAGTATCTGATTTTTGCATGGTTCAGCTCAATTAGGGTGTGATCAGGGTGGATCGTGATAGGCAGTGGGGGTGGCTATGGTTGGCAGCCACCATGCAAAAAATATTTTGCATGGTGGCTGCCAAAATTGGGCCTGATCTCGGCAGCAGATAATGTCACCTCACGAAGTGGCATTATCTGCTAGGAGGCTCAATAACCCAGGCTCTTTCCTGCAGGCGATCGGTTCTTCCCATCTCCATGTTGCTGCGATCTGCAGCACTGATAATATTAGAAAAGAAATCTGGTGGTAGTCCCCCTGCAGCACCGATCCCCCTTGGACAGATCCCAGTCCCCATTGGGGGATCTGCTCAACCCCTGATGTAAAACATGTCCCAGCTAGCCAGTTGGGCTATGATCCCCCCCCTCTGAAACACAATCACAAGAGGAAGTGCCCCCATGGCCCCCCTCTCACCTCCCATTATAAAAAGAGAATCCAAGCTGTACAACCTGCAAGGGGGGCTCCCTGGCCCCCCTCCCTGCACATGACATTCCTGGTGGCTAGTAGAAGAAGGTGGCAGGAGGGGTCCTGTACGCTACTGCCCATCTAGCGGCCCGATCAAAATGGCCACTGTCACGAGGTGCTGCCCTCTAGCCGCTCACCTGGGGGCAGTGCTGCGAGATCATAGCCATGTTTGTTTGGGCCTATGAGAAGGGCAGGACAGGTTGTGATACCTTTTTAATGACCAAACAAAAAACAGTATGTACATGCCACTGCACCTGATTCCCTGCCCCCCTTACAGTACCTTAGCCTGTTTATACCTCTCTGCTATTTTAATACTATTGACCCATATCATTTCTAAAGTGCTACCAGGCATACACATACGAGAGGCAGAGCTTGCGAGCCAATCAAGGCAAATATACATGAGAGGTGACCAAGATCTAAAGCAGCTTCTAAAAGATGAACTTTTAGTACCAATGTGAATATGGTCAGAGAAGGATCAGGATGAGCTGCCTGAGGAAACCTGTTTTAGGCAGCTGACACAACAAGCTGCTTTGCTTCCCCCTCCATGCCTTGGGCTGGTCATACCACTCTTTTGGAGGATAATTTTATAAAAGTTGTTTTATGTGTGTTGTCCATACGCAACTTATAAAATGACCCTATGTGCCCAGGTACACGTTACGTAGGTACGAACTTTCATGTGACTCAGGGAGAGTAGGCAACTCAAAGGTTAAATCTGCCAGTGATCGTTAAGACATACTGAATGCTTTTACCTCTAAATGGTATGGTTTCACGCTGTCTTGAACTCTAAATTCAAAATTCTTTTCATGTTTCCTTATGTTACTGACTATTGATAGTGAGCATCTTTCAAATACCGTTAAACAATGTCATGTGCATAAACAACATCTGTCAATGCTGGCTTTAGGGGAGGCTGGTACTCTGGGGACCACACTCTTCCCTACTATGGTGTTTACTGACCACTGCTCTCGATCAGTTTTTAACCTTTAATAGAATATAACACCCATCGTAGACTGTATTCCTAAGTGAGCCATGCACAAGAGAGGCTGATCCTTCTGAGCCATGAGTCCCTACCGGCCTAGAATCATCCAAGGTATGAGCCTCAGTCTGAAGAACTAAATAGAGAAGCAGAGCTGGCTGCAAGTCAAGTGGCTGCTGTGTCCATCCCCTCCCTTGGAGCCAGGTTGGGAGTCAACTTAGATCTTCATCCAGCCACAGCCACAACCCACCATCCATCTTCTCTCCCACCCATCGTATATTCCAGTATACATTATCAAAGACCTCTTATACAAATGCCTCATGCATAAAAGCATATACTGTGCAATTAGGTATATACATGACTTCAGAGTGGGCATATTCAGGGAAAGAATTTGGAAGAACTGCAGGCGGAATCATGATGCAAGCGTGCACTTTATAAAATACACATTTATTTGCGTACTTTACATGCTAGCATTGATGCCTGCTCCCAAACAGGGGTAAATAACCGTGGCGTCTGTGTAGGTACTATTTCCGATGTATTTGTGCTAGTATTTTATAAGGACGCATGGGTACCTACTGTATGTGTCTGATTAAGATGGACTAAAAATAGGCACCTACATGGTCTTCACGCCTAGACAGCCTGTTATACAATTACCCTCTAAAACCTTTATTTTCCTGCCACCAAAGAATCCGTTTAGAGAGCTCAAGAGAAATCTGTGTAAGACTTTATTCAAAATGGGCTGAAAGATGAAAATCCCTAGCAGCAATGTAAGTCAAAGGAAAATTGTGCCCAGAGGGCACATAACGGCTTCAAAAGCTTTTTTGGACATTCCTACTTACCGTATAGTAAAGCATCCAGGTCCCACAGCAGCAGGGCTACAGATTTGTCTATGGTAATTTGACAAACCAGTCCAAGAGTCAGAGTGATTAGTGGTAGAAAAGATACTCCAGTTTCACTAGTCACAATTGCTTATAAAGCAGGAATAATTCACGGAGAATGGTCCTTCTTTTCTATTCTTTACAAATATCAAAATATAATGTTGCAGGATTTGCATTAGCTCCACATTAAGGCAACATCTAAATGTAAAATTTTAAGTGTTATTTTTCGTGTCTCAGTATCTGGAGCTCTGGTTGAAAGAGTGCGTTCCTGGGTACTCGCTGAGACCTTAGGTGGGTTGCTTCTGTTTTCCATCTTTATCTGAAATTGCCTGGTCTTTGCTCCTTCAAAGGCGTTTTCTTATTTTGGTCCTGAGCTGTGGAATTTGATTTCTCAGGAATTAAGAAATAGCGTCAATTACTTACAATTCGAGAAGAAGTTAAAAGCTTGCTTGTTTTCCCAGTATTTTGTAGATTACGTCTTACCGTGAGGATCAATCTATTTCATTTTACTTTTTTTTTCTCTTTTAATCATTGCTTTAACTCTAACTCTATTGTTTTAACTGTATTGATATATGTTAATCATTTTAAATTAGTTTTTATTGTGCAGCGCTTAATTGCTTTGTGATAAGTGGTATACCGGACACAGAAAGACAAACAAGATGGCAGTAGATAAAGGCCATAAGGCCCATCCAATCTTCTCATCTCTAGTTCCCATCCCGTTTGCCACAGAACCCGATTCATCCCCCAGCCCTGGAGATCCCCTCTGCTTGTGCTATGCTTTCTTTCATTGCCTTTCATCTAGACACACCTTCCGAGACACTGTGTTTGCCGCTTTTGCTTCCATTTTTTTCTCGCCTACTGACCAGCTGCAGCCACCTGAAAACATCACCAGAAAGGGCTTGAAGAAACTGAGTACCAGAGGTGTCCCACCCTTTTGTGCACATCCAAGGACAGGAATTGAGGTTTTGGCCTGCAGTTTGCACAGCAGAGAAAGGCAGAGGACTGTAGTGATGTGTCTGAGCTGTGGTATATATGGTACTGTCTTTCGGTTTAATGGTATGGTGAAAAAAAACTATTTAAAATTTTTTTACTGCTTACTTGGGTGGGATGAATTTTGCTGATGTTGGATAAAACCTATTTATTTATATCTGTTGGATGCATGAAGAGAGAGCCTCAGTTTTTTGTGGATGTTGCGGAAGGGAAGCAGGACAGCTTTGGGCTGTGATCGGGACTTTCAGTGGCCATGGTGGGCCTGTGTCAGCCCTGGACAGCGGTGGCAGAATTTAAAAAGCAAAGTTAAGCCACGGGGCTGGGCTCAGGCAGCATAAATAAATCTGCATGAACTTATATTCCTACTTGTAAATGTTGCATTGTTTTTTTGGCACAGATCAGGTGCAGACTTTCTAATTTATACTCTCTGATGTTACCTGTTGAAAATTAAGATGTAATCATTCCTTACTAGTTATTTGTAAACCACTTTGATTTTGCTGAAAGGCAGTATATAAAACCATCCAATAAATAAATAAATATGGGGTCCTGCAGGCATCGGGGAGAGCCGCAATCACCATGGCTGCTCCCGTTTAAGGCCCACAGTGCTTGTGGCTACTCTAGAGTGCTGGATTGCTGCAAGGATTGCAACGGCAGTGCCTGTGAGTAGCCACAAGCATTGCTAGCCTTAAATGGGGGCAGCCACGTTGATCGCAGCTCTCCCCGTCACCTGCCTGAGCCCAGCCCCGTGGCTTCACTTTTCTTTTTAAATTCTGGTGCCACTGCCCAGGACTGTAGACAGGCCCACCATGGCCGATAACAGCCCTGATCACAGTCCGAAGTTGTCCTGTTAGGGCAGGTGCTAGGCTTTCTGGCATCTCCCTGCAACCTAGAAATCGGCGCTCCTCCCTCATTATTAATGTTGGTTACACCCCACCCTCCTTTTTCCCAAATCTTCTTTGTGAACTCTCTTCATGTGATGCTAGTATTTTTCCATCAAATCCAATGTTATAAGAAAATTGCAGTGAAGGGGTAAAAACATAGCCAGAATAAAAATAACTGCTTAGCAGTAAATACTTAGCATCATTCAAACAGGCTGTGATAGTTCAAAAAAAATCTGATTCTGGTCACCTCACTAACAACAATATAAAAATTCTCCAGTACCAGTCATATAGGTGAACTAATTAAAAAAAAAAAAAAACCCTTATAAAAGTCACCTAAGATCTACAAGGTCAAATCTACCATATCATACCAGCATAAACTTCGAAAACTCCAACAAGGGGCCTACCCAGAAATAAGCAGCACTATAAATACTGCAGCGAGCCCATCCATATGCATATTTGAACAGCTGAACATAAAAACGCCATGTTAACAGAACACAGATCTTCATCAAATATAGAATAAGTGACTCCAAGATAAAGTAAAAATAAAAATATGTAGACAAAAGTTAAACCAAAACCCCAAGAAGCCAGACTCTGCATGCAGTGCAACACCAGATAAATAAGAGATGCAGTTCCCCATACTGGGTAAAATATAAAGATAGTGCAAAGTCCAATCACTAAATTGAAAATAAAATTATTTTTTTTTACCTTTGTTGTTTGACCATTTTATTCTCTGATCATACTGGTCCCGATCTGAGGCTTCTGCTTTCCTGTCTTCTCTTAGCTCTCTTTCTGTGGTCTATAGTCCACCTGCCATCTTGTCTCTCCTTTTGTTTTCTTCACTTCCTTCCATCAGTCTATTTCCAGTCCCAGTAACCCTTCCCAATATCAGCCCCCTTTCCATCTCTCCCATCCAAGTAACTTCCAATGTCAACCCCCTTGCATTCCCAGGACTGCCACTGGTATCCTTTCCCTTCCAGTCCCCCTCCTTCTCCACTGTCCAGTCCCTTCTAGTCCAAATACCATCCCAGCTATCATCTCACTTCCGGTTCTAGTGCCTCCTCGCCATGTCAGCTCACTTCATTCACCCTACCCTCTGTCCATCTCCCTTCGGTCAGCCATATCAACCGCCTCCATCTTCCATCACCTTCCCGTGCCCATTTACAATCCACCCGCCACTCAGCTTTCTTTTTCTTGGGTCCCTCCCTATGGAACTCCCTCCCCACTGCCCTCCGTCTGGAACAGACCTACTCTAAATTCAAGTCACTTCTCAAAACCCCTCTGCCTTTGACCACCCATCACCTATTATCTGACTGTATATCTATGGTGTCTGCCTCTGTCTTGCTTGAATAATTGATTTTTCTTTCTTTGCTGTCTCAAATTGTAGTTCCTTTTCCTTTTCTGGCCTTTCATCTGTATACCGCCGTGATGTCGCAAAGTAGCGATATAATCAAATGTCAGACTAAACATAAACATAAACTTAAACAATGCCATCCTGAGGTGGTGGATCCCTTCTAGTCCCAGTGTCCCCTCTCTTCCAGTCCCCTTCCCATTACCCACGCACCTTCTTTCCATCCCCAAGGGTCATTCCCTCCAGTACCACTCTCAGGTGTCAGTTCTGTTCCAGCCACCTCTTCCCCACATGTGAGCTCCCTTCCAGCTACCTCCTGTATCTGCTGCCATGGCTAGCTGCCCGTCCCTCCCCCTCACTGATTCACCATGCTTACCCAGCTTATTGGGTAGCACCGGCCCTGGGCCCTGGCAGCCACAGCTCCTGCTTCTTATAGAACCATGGCTGCGATAGTGCTAATAATTTAAAATAAAACTGAAACCGGTGTGGAGCCTTCTGGCCCTATAGGAACCCCTGCTACTGCATCCCGCTTCCTCTAGCATAAGTTCCTTTTGGGGATGGGACGCAGCAGCAGGGGTTCCATAGGGCCAGAAGGCTCCACATCGGTTTTGTTTTTATTTTAACTTATTAGCACTATCGCAGCCGTGGCTCTATAAGAAGCAGGAGCCACGGCTGGATTGGAGAAGAGAGTGAGGCTGCAGGGGGCACAAGGAGAGATTCATGAAAAGTCTGTTTTTGCTCTGGCCATGGGACTGGGGGCAGCTAGAGCAAAAAAAAAGTTTTTTCAGCGGCCAGTTTTAGATCTCTACTGGCAGTCGGCCTGACCATATAAAAACTGGCCAAGCCAGCTGAATACCTGCCGGTTGGCAACTCTAGAAGAACGGGATATTCAGAGGTTCTAACAAGATTAGGATCACTGATAATCAGCGGCCGCTGGCTCTACACGCCCCGCATCGGACTATGTCGGGGCCTTCCGGGATGGAGCGGAGGCAGCACTGATATTGAGCCGCTACCCAGTTAGCGATATGAGGTGAAAGCCAGGTACGGGAAACTCTGACCTAACTTTCTCCATATATCACTAACCGGGTAGTGGCTCAATATCACTATTGCCCGGTTAGTGATTGGCCCATGCAGCAAACCCAAATATTCAATGCTGGAACCGGATATGACCCTGGTATTGAATAACTGGATTTAATGTTTAACGCCAGTGGCTAGTCACATCAGCAGCACTGACTATTGGGCCCTGTGTTGCAAAGCAAGTAATTGGCTTTAACCAAGTTAGAGTATCTTTGTTACTCCAGTCCTTCTGTTGAAAGGCACGCGGTTCTGATTTTTCTATCTCATATGCATCATACAAGTAGGCGAAGATATTTGACCAGTTAATTATATCACTTGATGGGTTCCTGAATCGGTCTCTCTTCTGGGTCCTGGTCGTATGTGGTACTGGTAGAGTGGCTCTTTGTATGAGCACCTATGGAAGCAGCTGATGGTGCTCTCTGTGTCAGGCTGAGCTCTTCTGCTGGAGGAAAATGGCTCTAAGCCTCTTTATTCCTGCTTCTGTCCTCGTCATGGTGACTGCTTCTGGGAAGGGTGCCTGAGGTACTTGTCTTTTTAGGCAGCTCCCTGTTCAGCACCCTATGGTGCACTGGCTCGACGGCCAAGTACACTCCCTCCCTCTAGACTGAAGTTTTCATTGGAAGCAGGCTTCCCCCAAGCTACCCAGTTCTAGGAGTGAGATTTTTTTTGCCAGTTTTGGTTTTAAATTTACATTGCCGTGCAGTATGATATCTGTAGTCCCCTTGAAATCAGTTCTGCAAGTCCCATGATGCTTCAGAAATCCAAGACTGGCTTTAAATCTCACTCCTGGAACTGGGCAACTTGACAACTCTGAGTCTCTCCCAGCCTAAATTTGACTGGCAGGCAGAACCTCCCCTGTTCTATAAAAGTTGATACCTTTCTTGGAAAATCCCAACACTTTTTAATTAGGAACACTTGATGATACTGCTGCTAGCTGGAAAATACAAGTGGTCTCTCAAATGGCAATTGTGATTGCCACATGCTATCTAAAATATGTCTTCCCACCAGAACAAACAAGGCAATTACCCTGGGTCCCCCCAAATCTGCCTGAAGCTGAAGGAACTATAAATGGTCTATTTCTCTGAGAGATGTATTTGTCAAATGTTAATAATGTATATTCACTCAATTCATATCTTCAGAGTCTGAATATGCTCTAACAATCTTGCTCTTGTGGTCAAACTCTTTAATCAGAACTAACCAGTTTTTGTATATCATGTTGTAAAAGGTCTCAGACTTAGGGGCATGTTTACTAAAGTGCGTTAGTGCAATTCGCGTTAGGAGCCGCGGTAGTGAAAGAAACCCCAAATAAGGACATGGGCGGTACATTGACACCACTACCGCGCGTTAGAAAACGTAATGAGCGTTACCGGGCGCCGTGCCGCGTTACTGCGCGTTAATCATAAGAAGACGTACAGACACAAAGCACTGAAACAGAGCTGTAGCACAATGGTTACGGTACTGACCGCTGTTACAGGCAGCATGGGTTTGAGTCCCCAGTGTGCCTAACGCAGAAGGCTGTCCCAGGCATCCCCCTGCACATTACAGAGGGAAAGAGGAGGCATGTTTTTCATTACGGTGAGTATTGGTGTCAGAAAAACACCCTCGGAGTGTGCTTAGCCACGTACGTTGATACGTGCGAGGTTACGTGCGTAGCTGCGCGCGTACAATTGTGCGTGGGTACGTGTTTGTTTACGTGCGTGGATACATGTGTTTTTACCAGCGTGGGCATCTGATATTACAGACGTTGTAGGGTGTCCTGCACCTATGCATTATGCTAACAGATGTACGTGTGATGGCCTATGGTTTATCAGAGCCTGTGAGCAGCTACTGGAGTTTCACAGGGTTGGATTGGGCCAGTCACACCCATGATGCACTGCACATGCAAATCAGCTGTCCACAGATACACACCATGGGGAATGCACCCCCACAGCACCTCGGCCTGGTAGGGGGGACTGACCATGTGCACCCCCCCAGCACCTCGGCCTGATAGGGGGTACTGACCGTGTGTTGTACTGGCACAGAGTAGCTACACACCGTCACATTGTGTGGGTACTGTGCTCACCCTGAGGGTGCAGTGAGGTGCCCAGCACCAGGTCCAAAGCTGTGTTACTGTGTGAGATAGGTAGGTTCTGCAGGACCACCTTGGACATCTTTGTCTGTTTCAGTCAGGTGTAGCCCCCATGCACCACCACACCCCTCCCCCAGGGCTGAGGGTGGCAAACAGGGTCTCCCATCAAAAGACCCACAGTCTACCTCCCTGCAAAGGTGGCAGTAGAGGGGAACATTAACCCTAGTCCTGCTGAGGAACAGACACCCCACAGGGCAGTCAATGCAGCTCTGTACACAGCCATAACACAACAGCAGACAGGCATTAGGCCTGGATATGGTATGCTGCACCCCACCACTATCTGAAATTCCCAGGGTGCAAGCCATCAGCCACTGCACCCGGCAAGCCACTCCATCACAACACCTACCAGCTGCAAGCAGTCTGCTAGTGCCCAGTGGAGATGCCTGCACCCAGAACTGGGATGTCAGCATACACAGCAAGCAGATACATCAGTGACTGGGCCCCAAAAGGAAACCCATATTTATCACATGAGAAAAATACTAGATAGCACTATAGGAGTGCCTAGCCATGCTGTGGTCACTGCACAGTCAGGGTGATAGTGATCTCTCAGCAGGATATACTGAGGTCACCCTGTCTGTGTAGGTGGTGGCCGGGCACTACAATGTGCCTGTCACTGCCCTATGCCCTGTGCAGATGCACCCTGGCCAGGCCACCATGTCCGGCCTATACCCATGGTACCTTGCTCCTCATTATGCACATTGGCAGCCCAATACTGGCAACATTGCTGGATAGACAGACAGCCACCCCCACACCTATGCCAGCATTGTGCTACTATAGAGGTGGTCAGCAGCCATACCCACTACACCAGTCATGGGCATAGTACAGGCATGGATATGGTACACAAGGCTGTTGGGGGGTCACTCCCCAGGGTGGTGAACACTGTCAGAGACCAGACCTGCAGCAAACACCGCAGACATCAGAATGATTGTTATGGTGGAGCGCAATGAGCAAACTGTGCTTAACGTAGGAATTGATATCTGCCAGTTATCATAGGGAACGTTTGATAGCTGTGTACCATATACCCAGGTGTAGGGTGGCATTGCTAAGGTATGCAACTGCTAGTATTGGGAGATAAAGGCAGGGCCCAATGTCTTGCCTCTCCAGAAGGCATTGGCCAATGGGGCCTGTGGGTGGGTGTGTGGCCCTGTTGGCTGCTGCTTTACGGCAGAGTTCCCCAACTCCAGTCCTGGTGTTCCAAACACTGTTCGGGTTTTCATGCTGTCCCTCATAAATATGCATGAGCTACATCTGCATACCATGGGGGTGGTGCATAGCTATGCAGCACAGGCATCTTTATTAGAGGCAGCATGAAGCCGGAATGGTGTGGGGCCCTCCAGGACTGCATTTGCGGGACTCTGCTTTAGGTAATGTGCCTGTTTCTGGTGTCTGTGTTTGGTGTGGTAAACTATAGGCCATGTTTATGTTCTCTGCAATAAAGGATTGTCGTTACTATCACTGTTTAGTGGTGGGTAAAACTATGGGGACTGGGTTGGCAAGAGCCCCAGCTGGGATTTGAACCTGTGACCCTCTGGTCTTACAGGCACTGGCTGTGTCTGTTGCACCACACTGTTGCCACAGAGACAGTGCACTCCCTGGGGTTAGTTAAACCGGCCTGACGAGCCAGAAACCCTGCTCTGCAACAGGTTTACTGTGGCCTCATTTACCTTATGCAGACAAAGGTATACATAAACCTCAGAAAAGACCTCAAAAAAGGGGCACACACCCATAACCAAGCTGGGCAACAATGATATCATTGGAAAACATTACACCACACGCCCAGGACAGCTCCATTACAATGTAATGCTCTTTGAAAGGGTCTGCGGAGCGTAGACCCTTCCACACATCATTTCTTTTATTTTTGTGCTTTCCAGGGAGTGTTGTTCCTTGTTGCCCATTGCTATCACTGTTGCCCAGCTGCATTATGCTTTTTAAAATGTTTCTTGTGGTCATTTTTAACGTTTTATGTGAAATATTGTTCTGTGCACCTGTATCACACTGCTCACGTTTTGTGGGTTTCCCAGGTTTTTCTGTACATTGCTGACGGAAATGGTTTCTCTTCCCTTTAAATGCCTTTTAACGACAGGTTTTCATTCGCGTTGTAATTGAGCTCTGAAATTCAGCGCGTTAGTATGAGGGGTGCCTCTCCCCGCCCACTCTCCGCCCATTGACCCCTTCTCTCCGCCCACTCTCCACCTTTTGCGCTGTTTTAACGCACCGCGTAGCTTTACGATCGTTAACTACGGTTAGCGCGCGTAGTATGACGTTAACGGTCGTTAGCGCGTTGGTACGCGCGTTATACGGCACTTACGGTCGTTAACGTCATATAACGCGCGTTAGTCACGTTTACCGCACTTTAGTAAACATGCCCCTTAGTGGCACTAATTTTTAGACTTCAAATATGTCCAACTTTTGTGCCTGTTCGCATCGATGACCTTTCTCAAACTGCATCTATACTTATACTGAGATAGAGCATACTAAAAATATGCTAAGCTTATGACCCACTGCTGTTGACATAGTTAAAAAAAAGTGCTTAGCTTTTATCCCGTGCTGTTAACTCATTTCAGCAATGTGCTTAGCATATATCCCAACGCCTCTCCTCGGCGCCTCCTTCGCGTTTCACTTTTTTCAAATTTCCTCAGAGGTTTGCAAAAACTTGTATCTCGAAATATGACCGATGCTGCATGCGTCTTATTATCCACTAAAACTGGAACCTCTCAACCTGCGTGGATGCGCGGCCTTTTTAAAAACCAACTTTCAGTGATTGATGCCATGAGTATATAATCTGGTGCAGCACTGAGAGAAGCCAGTATTTGCTTGCCTCAGGTAGGTGGCAAGATGTGTGGACTGGTGCAGCAGTGCAGATGGGCCTGTTTCCCTCGGCCTAGATCATGGTCTAGTGGGCTATGTGATTGAGATCTTTGGTTCAAAGTTTGCTTGAAGCTTAGGTGCACTCATTGTCGTGCACTCATTGTCTCCTCAAGCAGACAGATGCCCTATCCCCAGCACTGATATCCATGGAGTCTATTCTAGATTATTTTACTAAACCAGATTTTATCTCCTGTTCTTTTGATTACTGTGTTAGATCAGTTTTTCATGATGGGATTCCCCCTATAAAAACATGATTTATTTCTCAGGCTTGATGTAATTCTTTCCATTTAGTAATCACAGTATACAAAAATATATAACACGTATTAAACTAAACAAAAATAAACAATAAAATCTCCATAAAACAATAAAACAGCTGTAAAATGACAAAAAACAATCAAATATCGCAATGATAAACCCAAATGGCTACCGATCTTCCAGTCGTTCTCCTCTATAACATCTGTTAAGCTGGGACTGCTTGCATAAACAGCAACATTTTCAGCTTCCTACAAAGAGATCGTAAGCTTTAATGATTTCTAATATCTGAAAGAAATGCATTCCACATAAGAGAGGCATAACACCTAATTATTTTCACTAATAGAATATCAATCTGTGATTGATCGTTCAGGAGGAAAAGTAGGTTGGAAACAGATATTGGTGTCCTGGTGGGTTTATGCTGGGCACTGCCAGCTCTTGGTTGACTGCCAACCATTCAATTAGCAGTTAAGGGAACTGGCAGTCTTGCTGTTTCTTACATTGATTGTCTCTAAGGAAATGATGCTTTCTGCTTGCTGAAGACTGATGCAGATAATAGTTTAATCCAGTGACCCTGCGAGTCTAGAATCATTTTTGTACAATTTCAGAGCCACGCCTAAGATTCAAGCACAACCGGTTCCTTATTTACATCTGTTTAACTGAAGGTTTTTTTTTTTTAAACTACTTTCCTGTAAAAAAAAAACACTCAGTGACTTGCAACAAATTATATAATCAATCTAAAAACATAAACTCTAAAACTAACAGTAAATCAGCACTTACTGTAACAAATACTCGAATAACAAAATCTCTGCAGGCAGTGAATGTGCTATAAGATTTGTAAATACAAAATACAAAGCCTACAAAAAACTAAAAACATGAAACAAAAAATCGGCACACATTCCTTAAAAAATAATGATCAAACATAAAATGAATGACAAATCACTTAGCAATCAATGAATATAACTTAAAATACCAAAGCATATGCAGTATGTTAGTTCTTGATATATTCTTTTGTAATCAAGGAGCCAGTTTAAAGGTTTACGAGCTGGCTGCTGTGACCTAGGACAAAGCCAGCCTGTCCACTAGGTGAGTTAGCTGGCCGCCTAGTGTGGCAGATCTCTGTGAGTGGCACGGTACGGCATCCATGGCAGGCCATGTGCTTTGGCACACATGCCCTGCTGCTTCTGACCCCCTCCAACAGGAAGTTGTATCAGAGGAGGGTCAGAAGCGGCAGGCTTTGTAGACCAAAGCAGATGGCCTGCCAAGGCAACACTTCTGCCACTGCGCTGAGCCACCCTCTGCCACCAGAATCGGCAGCAGCAGGTAGTGGATGGTGTGGCTCAGCGTGGGGGGGCAATGTGGCTCAGCATGTGGGAGGGGGGTTGGCACGACTGGGGCTTCTGCCTCGTCCACATTTGATGAAAGACAGGTTGAGTCAGCCCTGGCTTGGTTCCCATCACATCTATGGACTTGATCCTTCAATTTCCCTAAGGACAGGCCGGATTGCAAATCCATGGATGCAGTGGGGGTTGAGTGTAACACCTGGACTGGCTTAATCTGCCCCTTATAATTTGGAGCTATCAGCTTACCTGAGTCAAGAGACTTTGAATCACAGGCATAAAATAGATGGAGGTTTTCAAAACAGAATCTCGAGGGATAAACTGTGGAAAATAATCACATGCGTAATATTCATATTAAAAAAAGCTATACCGGTGCTGCGGCTGAGATATAATAAGCTAAAAATATTAAGGGTAATTTTCTCCTTATAACCCAGGGGCAAAAAGCTTTATTACTGTTCAGACTTCAATATCGCAGCCCTTTAATCCAGTTTCCGAACACAAGTTCCCATTCCCATTCGACATTTCAATTGAAAATGTATCTGGGCTTTTTTCTGTTCCAATGTGTCCCGTATAACCAGGCTTTAGTTCTTTCCTGATGTATGTTCATATACCATAATTAAAGAAAAACATATTTAACTGTAAGCATATCAACCCTTCAAAATGCTCTGTTACCCAGACTTTATAAAAGAAATAATTAAAAAAATTATTTTGCTAGACTAAACTTTTCTACATCACGGCTTACTTGGCTTTTTCTATTCAAAGCAGTAATGAAGAACAATCCTTCGGAAGTAACCGTGTTTGATCGAAATAAATATTTTTATTTCTCAGTAGACCAATTTGATGGCTAAAGTTTGAGGTAAAACTTAAGGCAGGTTAGACAAATAAAAGATTGCCTTTTCGTCACTCTGCTGAAGTACTCTCACTTCTCTGTCCGCTAGCTTAAGTC
This sequence comes from Ichthyophis bannanicus, assembly GCA_033557465.1. Lineage (NCBI taxonomy): Eukaryota > Metazoa > Chordata > Amphibia > Gymnophiona > Ichthyophiidae > Ichthyophis > Ichthyophis bannanicus. Next base: position 69,983,695 of record CM066037.1, read on the forward strand.
TTAACCTGGTACGGTTAAGTTGCAGGTTCTCATGCAGAGAGTAGTGGTAAATGGAATTTATTCTAATAAAGGCAAAGGGATCAGTGAGGTACCCCAAGGCTTTGCGTAAGACTATAAAAACATAGGAGACCATTTTGGAAGCCTTATTTGTGCTTTGGAAATGGGCATAGAGATATTTCAAAAGCCATTTTAGAAGCTGGATGATAAAAACAAAAAAAAAAAGCCTTATTTGGTCAGACCAAGGTCTATCAAGCCCAATGTCCTGTTTCCAACAGTGGCCAATCCAAGTCACAAGTACCTGAAAGGTTCCCAGAAAGACACACAGGTTCCACAATGCTCATCCTGGGGCAAGCAGTGGATTTCCCGAGTCCTCTTGGTTTATGGACCTTTCCTCCAGGAACTTGTCCAAACCTTTTTTTAAACCCAGCTACACTAACAACTTTTAATACATCCTCTGTTAACGAATTCCAGAGTTTGATTACGCATTGAGTGAAAAAATATCTTCTCTTAATAGTCTTAAATGGGTTACATTGTAGCTTCATTGCGCGTCCCCTAGTCTTTCTACTTTTTGATGGTATAAATAACCAATTTACTTTTACCCTTTCCACTCCATTCATTAATTTATAGACCTCTATCATATCTCCCCTCAGCTGTCTCTTTTCAAAGTTGAAAAGCCCTAACCTTTTAACCCTTTCCTCATAGGGGTATCTGGTGGCTCTTTGTACCTTTTCTAATAACGCTATATCCTTTTTAAGATATGGTGACCAGAATTGCACATAATATTCAAGGTGTGGTTGCACCATGGAATGATACAGAGACTTTATAATATCCTTTGTTTTATTCTCCGTTCTTTTCTTATGATTCCTAGCATTGTATTTGCTTTCTGGGTAGCCGCTGCACACTAGGCCGAGGGTTTCAACATATTATCCACAACACCTAAATCTTTTTCCTGGGTAGTGGTTCCTAATGTGGAACCTTGCATCATGTAACTGTAATTTTCCTAGGTGCATAACTTTGCACTTGTCCACATTAAATTTCATCTGCCATTTGGACATCAGCCTTCCAGTTTATCAAGGTCTTACAATTTTTCACAATCCTCTTGCATTTGAACAACTTTGAATAATTTTGTGTCATCTGCGAATTTTAATAACCTCGCTCGTTATTCCCATTTCCAGGTCATTTATGAATATGTTAAAGTAGTGGGCCCAGCACAGATCCCTGTGGTAGTCCACTATTCACCTTTCTCCATTGTGAAAATTGGCCATTTAAACCTACTCTCTGCTTTCTATCTTTTAATCAGTTCCTGATTCACAATAGTAAACTGCCTCCTATCACATAACTTTTTAATTTTGCCCAGAATCTCTCCTGAGGGACCTTGCCAAAGGCTTTCTGAAAATCCAGATATACTATATCAACTGGCTCACCTTGGTCTACATATTTATTACTCACCTTTAAAAAAAAAATATACAACAGATTAGTAAGACAAGACTTTCCTTCACTAAATCCATGTTGGCTTTCTTCCATTAAACCATGACTATCTACATGTTTAGGAATTTTGTTCTTTATAGGTTTCTACCATTTTGCCCGGTACTGACGCCAGGCTGACTAGTCTGTAGTTTCCCAGATCACCTCTGGAACCCTTTTTAAAAATTGGAATTACACTGGTCATTCTCTAGTCTTCTGGCACTACAGATTTTAATGATAGTTCACAGATTACTAAAGTAGGTCTGCAATCTCATATTTTAGTTCTTTCAACACCCTCAGATGTATACCATCTAGTCCAGGTGATTTACTACTCTTTAGCTTATCAAATACTTGTGATACATCTTCCTGGTTTATCAATATTTTTTCAATTCTTCTGATACGCCACCTTTAAATACCATTTCAGGCATGAGTAACTTCCCTATGTCATCTTCAGTAAAGACTGAAGCAAAGAGTTTATTCAATCTCTCTGCTATGGTCGTGTCCTCCCTTAGTTCCCCTTTTACCGCTCTGTCATCCAGTGGTCCATTTGACTCTCTCACAGGTTTTTTTGCTATGAATGTACTTGAAAAAGTTTTTATTATGTTTGTTTATGCAAGTTGCATTTTTTTCTTCCACGGCAAGGTTTTTTTTTCATATTCTCTCTGCCTGCCTTATCTGTAGACATCCAAATCTGAACAGTGGAGGCATGGCTGTGGCATTCCCAGGAACCTGGATATTACTGTCTGATTTCAGAAACATCCCGGACCTCCAGAGTCACATCTCAATTTAGACCTGCTCCATGCTTGTTTTTCAGAACATAGAGAAGATAACATCCCATCCCCAGTACTCGGTGATAGCAGCAGGAGATTTGAACCCTTGTTTTCCTATTCCTAACCCACTACACTAGCTATTAGGCTATTCCTAGACATCCAGGTTCTGCAATACCATTCTGGGGATGTCTATGTACACCACCCCCTCCTGCAAACATCCATATTGGACACATCCATGTTTGTGAAATCCATGTCTGCCCCTGGGCATGGCTGCTTTTTTTTTCGGACATTCTGGCTTAGATGTCACACATTGCTCCTCATAGGGTAAAACCAATGGTCCATTGAGACCTACACATTCTCTCTGACATTTTGGCAATTCAGGTTGCTTGAAAGAAATATCCAAGAGGCTGTAATTGGGTTCACTCCCAGTTCTTGGCAGTAAGAGACCGCTTTCCCCAAATCTCCCTAGTTAATAGCTATTAATGGTCCTGTTGTCCTTAATGTTTCCAAACCATTTTTATATGTAAGAAGAATATGTATTTATCTTCCAAAAGGAAGAAGTGTAAGTCTGAAAATTTGACCTAGAGGAAGACAATTGAAAATATGATAAGACTTTAAACCCAGAAATATTGGGTATTCTTGAAGACCGAACCCTCCTCAAAGTCTTCCATTGCTTCCTATGGGAGGCATAGTGGCAGCGGAAGGTGCAATGGCTTCATTTCAAAAGCTCCCTCGAACCGCTTAAGCAGCTTGGCCCAGAGGAAGAAAAGCAGACAGATGAAAAAAAGGGGGGGGGGGAAGAAACTGAAACAGCTGGTGAAGGAGAGCATGTACCTCACAATGTGTGCACGCATACACACATACACGGGCAATATCACAATTAGCATCCCTCTCAGAACCCACCCAGATATACACCCTTCTTTCACTCATTCCTCTGCACATATACCACTCAGAGACACTCACACTGTACATACACATACACACACTCACATAGATGCACACAGCTCATCTGATCTTTATGAATGTGCATATACCTGAGTGTATTCAATGGCAGGATGAAGGTGGGGCAAACAGGAAACCCACTCCTAACACCAAAAAATGGTGGTGTGGGCACCCTCTCTTGGTCCAATGCTCATTGGGCTGTTGCTGGGTACAGGCACAAAGGGGTCGTCCACATCAGCTGTAGAATAAGAGATCACGGTTGAAAGTGGGAGGAGTAATGTAACTTGTGACGTAGCCCAGAGCCACTGCTATTAGAAAAGGGAAAGAGAGAGAGATGGATAGAGGGGGAACCAAGAGGATGATCCTGGGCATAATAGAGAGAAAGAGGGAAGGATGCTACTGATTGGGAAGAAAGAAAGGAATATGGATGCCAATTTGCTGGTAGGAGTATGCATAGATTTCTGTTTTGTATGGGTTTTCATTTTTTCTTGTTTGACTCCGTCTCATTTGACATTGTAGCATGTGGTAAATGGATTAAGAGTATGCTAAAATGATGACAGAAGTCAAGAAAAGAAAATTTTCTTTTTTTTCTTTGAAGCAATCCAGAATGAAATGGCAAATTTTGTTGGCATTTCCCAGTTGAAAGGTAATGAATGCTGATGGGCAAATGGAGGGTGAGAAAGAACAGAGAGAGAGAGAGAGACAAAGAAACTATGCTGGACAGGGGAAAAAATTGAGAGAGAGAGAGGAGGATTCTGGGCAGGGGAGAAAGTAAGACGGAATGCTGTTCTGGGGCTGCTGCTACTGATGGAACAAGAGAATTCACAGATGGGCAGAAGCATCACTGAAAGGAGGAAGGAGACTTTGTATAAAGCAATGTTTCTCAAGTTGGTCCTGGTGTACCCCTGCCCTAACCACTCTGGTTTTTAGGATATCCATAATGAATATGCATGCAAATCTATCTTCATAGCATTCAGAATGGTATCCCACACAGCTCTGGCAAACTTACTTTGCCGTTTCTACGTCCACCTACTTTTGTGATCTGTGTAGAGTGTAGTGTATTTGGAGGGGATGACCTTGTTGTTTTTCCCTTGGGAAAGTGATGCATCTATTACGTTTTCTAAATCAGAACCTGCAATGTTAAAACTTTCTTTCTAGCTAAATGTTAATGAGCTTCTATTGAATCTAGGCAAAATAAGTCTCATGGTCTTGCCTGAATTCATAGCCTTAGGCAACCTGCAAATAAAATTATGTCGAGTTCTGTTACCTAGGGGTATTAATTGATTCTGTGCTTCAAATTTCATATAAGGCAGGTGATGAAAGTATCTTTTTTTTTCAAATGTTTAGAAGATTAAATTATTGTCTCAACGATGAGGACTTTTGTGCAGTAGTGCAACTACTAATGTTGTTACTAGTTGATACTTCCTGAAGCTGTTTGTCAGGCTTCGTGATTCCCTCTCTTCAAATCTCTGCTAAAGGCTCACCTCTTTAAGGCTGCCTTTGGTTCCTAGTCCTCCGTTCCTTGCGTTTCCTTTGTTGTTTGTCTCCCTCCCCTACTCGTTCTTTGTCTGTCTTGTTTATACAGCGCTGCATGCGACGAGAAGCACTCTATAAATGTTTAATAATAATAATTATTGCAACTAGGTATATCTTGAATTATCCAAGTCCTCCATTAAGGCTCTTCATAGCATTCAGAATGCCGCAGCTCATCTTTTAAGAGGCATGTAGATGTGTGAGCATATCGAAGGTAATTTTGCAAAGCCTTTCCGTATGGAGGTGTGCACATATACACCTAAGTGACCTCTTACAAAATTCTGACAGGCATAAAATTACTTGCTTTGATATAATGGTGCATGGTTTGCCGGTAGGCAAACCCAGGAATGGAGCCTGGGCAGAGTGTGTTCAACTCCCATACCCTGATTGCCATCCCCGGGCTTACTGGGGTCATGGGTGGCCACTGGGAGCAAGAGCGAGGTCTATTTGTTCCTGCTCGGCATGCAATTGCTTTCCAAAATGGCAACAATGACCACTTGTAGCAATCTCGTCACACATCATCTCCTCAATCTTCATTTTTCCCTGGTGCCCTATAGACGTGTTTGGCATTGGCCCATGAATTCTGGAGTTCTTCCCTGTTTATATTCATTTTTGTGAGGTCTCTTGTCTTGTCGCCATCACTGCTGCACTTTGCAGCCCTGTTTATTTTTATTTGCTTAAATTTATTTTTATACCACCTTTCTGCCATTCAAAGCGGTTTACATATAACCCAAAACTAACGGCATGAGTATGCATGCTGTTTTACAGTGAACAGGACTTAGGGGTCTGTTTACTAAACATTCCTAATGTGCGGGGCCGCGGTAGTGTGCCTGTGCTATATAAGGAGTGGGCGGTTCAGGCAGAGAAAAGAAAAAAAACGGGAGTAAGCGATCGCACATTTGCGCGGGGCGCTATTGTGCGCTGTGCACAATAGTGCGTGGGAAGGCTAAGTGGCGCCCTGATGTGCACACATAAAGGAGTAGAGCCATAGTACAATGGTTAAGACACTGACTGTGGGTGCAGCTGCCATGGGTTCAATTCCCCATTGTGCACAACAAAAAGGGCTGGCTGAGGCATTAACTGTAATGGGTAAAAGTGCTTTAGGAGGCATATTAATTTTGGGCGGCATAAGGCGGTGCACTGTTAATTTTGGGCGGCATAAGGCGGTGCACTGTTAATCTCAGGCGGCATAAGGCGGTGCACTGTTAGGTTTGGGTGGCATAAGGCAGTGCGCAGATGCCCAAGCATAGGAACAGAGCCACAGCACAATGGTTAAGACACTGACCAATGGTGCAGAGATCAGGGGTTCAATCCCCCACAGTGCCCAATGAAGAAGGCTCACTGAGGCAGTGTGTATTATGGGGATGAGTGCTGTAGGGGGCAATCTATTTTTATTTCAGTTATCACTACTAGCAAACGCACTCACAAAGCGTGTTAACATAAGGCGGCCCATAAGGCACATGTTAAAGTTCACTGTCCGCCAAGGCACCCTTGAATGTCCCCTATAGGGCACCATATATGTTGCGTCACAGGATAATGTATAGTGCACCTTATATGGACGGCAACCATAAGGTGCCCCATAGGGTGCCCTATAAAGCACCCTCAGAGGCACCTTATGGGTACAGTACACTGAGGGTGTGTTTGATGGCAGCAACATATGTACATTAAATCTAAAAAATGCTTTGGACAACCCTATCAAATAACCCCACTGTGGGCTTGAACCCATTACCGCTGGCTCCACAGGCAGTGAAGTAACCATTGGGCTACAGCTATATAGCTGCCAGCAAGCCCCTGGCTGGCTGCAGAGAGCCTGCATGTCACCACACAGACAGTCTGCTGTGGGAACCAGGATAGGGTTAGGCCACCCATACCCATGATGCACTGCACATGCAAATCAGCTGTCCACAGATGAACACAAGATGGGGAATGCACCCCAACAGCTCCCCGGCCTGGTAGGGGGACGTGTCCGTGTGCACCCACACAGCACCTTGGCCTGGTAGGAGGTACTGACCGGGTGTTTAATTTGCACAGAGTAGCTACACACAGTCACACTGTGCGGGAACTGTGCTCACCCTGAGTGTGCGATGAGGCGCCCTGGACCAGGTCCACAGCACCCTCCATGGCTGAGAGAGGCCATGGCAGAGCTCCAAAACAGTTGTAATCTGTGAGATAGGTAGCTTCTGCAGGAACACCTTGGATATCTCTGTCTGTCTCAGTCAGGGGAACCCCCACGGACCCCTAGGTGGGCTATGTACCACCAACACCCCCCCCCCCCCCCCTCCCCAGAGCTGAGGGTGGCAAACAGATCCCCATTATACCCCCCCCCACCCCCCAGAGCTGAGGGTGGCAAACAGATCCCCATTATACCCCCCCCCCCCTGCAATGATGGCAGTAGAGTGGACCATCAACCCCAGTCCTGTTGGGGAACAGACACCCTACAGGGCAGTCCAAGCAGCCCCACACACACCCAGACCACAGTATCAGACAGACAGTAGGCCTGGATAGGCTAATATGCACCCCACCACTATCTGATATTCCCCTGCATCAAGCCATCAGCCACTGCACCCTGCAAGGCACTCCAGCAGGGCACATACCAGCTGTGAACAGTCTGCTGGTTAGTCCCACTGGAAATGCATGCACCCACAACTGGGATGGCAGCACACACAAGCAGATACATCAGTGACTAGGCCCCAACAGGTGACCCATATATATCACACGAGGGAAGTGCTATGAAGCACTATGGGGGTGCCTAGCCATGCTGCCATCACTGCACAGTCAGGGTGGAGTGAAAGCCCAGCAGCACATACAGAGGTCACCCTGTCTGTGGAGGTGGTGGACGGCCACTACAATGTCCCTGCCAGTGCCCTATGCCCTGTGCAGATGCATCCTGGCCAGCCCACCCTGTCTGAGCTATACCCATGGTACCTTGCTGCTCATTATGCACATCATCAGGCCAAAACTGTGGACAGTGTTTGCAGCCAACACACACTGTATAGACCAGGGGTGGGCACCTCCGGTCCTGGTGGGCCGCAGACCAGTCAGGTTTTTGGGATATCCCTAATGAACATGCATGAGATATATATGCATTAGAGATATCCTGCCAACCTGACTGGTTTGTGGCCCTCCAGGGCTGGATTTGGAGACCCCTGCCTTACACCTCTGTCATTTAATATCGTGAGTGGGCAAGGTACAGATGTCCTAGACATCGAAAGGGTATATAGAATGTGTCACATTCCTCCTCGATTCTCACCACCACCAAAAAGTTGTCTAATAGACAATTTTTTGGTGGTGGTGAGAAGTGAGGAGGACTGTGACAAATTCTATCTAACCTTTTTGATGTCTTGGACATCTGCACCTTGTCCACTCACAATCTTAAATGACAGAGGTGTAAGGCAGGGGTCTCCAGATCCAGCCCTGGAGGGCCACAAACCAGTCAGGTTGCAGGATATCTCTAATGCATATATATCTCATGCATATTCATTAGAGATATCCCAAAAACCTGACTGGTCTGCGGCCCTCCAGGAACAGGTTTGCCCACCCCTGGTATAGACAGACACACACTCCCACACGTATGCCAGCATTGTGCTACTATAGAGGGGTTCAGAATCCTTGCCCACCACACCAGTCCTGGGCACAGTACAGGCATGGGTATGGTATGCAATACCGTTGGGGGCCCCTCCCTAGGGTGGTAAACACTGTCAGGGGCCAGACCTGACGCACACACCGCAGACATCAGATAGATTATTATGATGGAGCTCATAGAGCAGACTGTGCGTAACGTAGGGATATCTATCTGCCAGTACTCATAGCAAACGTTTGAGAGCTGTGTACCATATACCCTGGTGTAGGGTGACATTGCTAAGGTATGCAAGTGCTGGTATTGGGCGATGCACGCAGGGCCCAATGTCCTGCCTCACCAGGAGGCATTGGCCAATGGGGCCTGTGGGTGTGGGAGTGGGTGTGTCTGTCCCTGTTGGCTGCTGCTGTACGGCAGAGGTTCCCAAATCCAGTCCAGGTTTGCAATACACTGGTTGGGGTTTCCTGCTGTCCCTCATGAATATGCATGAGCTACATCTACATGCCATGGGGGTGGTGCATAGATATACAGCACGGTTATTTGTATGAGTGGCAGCATGGAACCTGAATGGTGTGTGGTCCTCCAGGACTGCATTTGTGAGACTCTGCTCTAGGTAATGCCCCTGGTCATGGTGTCTGTGCTTGGTGGTGTAAAAGATAGGCGTATGACCAATGCGTATATCCCCAGCAATAAAGGATTGCCCTTACTAACATGGTTTAGTTGTGGGGAAAATATGTGGACAGGATTGGCAGTAGCCCCAGCTGGGCTTTGAACCTGTGACCGTTTGCTCCTGCACACACTGTCTGTGTGCACTGCACCACTGTGTTGCCACAGATGTGCTGAATTCCCTGGGAAGTCCATGACTGTACATCCGACAGGGCCTATGTTGCAGTGGACGTGCCAGCCTGCACATGGCTCGGCCACTGTCTTCTGTGGCTAGCAGCCACTGCCCCTTCCACCACCTGTACCCTACCGCCAACATGCTGGCATGTCTGTATCTTGGAAAAGCATATGACCTGATTGAGTTGTGGCACTCCAGGACTGCATTTGGGGGACTCGGCTGTCGGTAATGCCCATTGTTATGGTGTGTGTGCGGTGTTGGGTACAAAATGGGTGTGTGAACCATGCTTATGTTCTCTGCAATAAAGGAGTGTCTTTACTATCTCTGTTTAGTGGTGGGTAAAATATGGGGACTGGGTTGGCAGGAGCCCCAGCTTGGATTTGAACCTGTGACCCTCTGGTCCTAGAGGTACTGCCTCTGTCTGCTGCACCACACTGTGGCCACAGTGATAGTGCAGTCCCTGGGGGTGGGAAACCTGACCAAAGGAGTCACAAACCCTGCTCTGCACATTTGTACTGTGGGCTCAGTCACCTTGTCTGGTGACAAAAGTGCAGATAAACCCCTCAACTGACCACGACGAACTGGGGATAAATATAACCAAGCTGGGCAACAGTGATATTAATGGGCAACCATAGCAAACACTCCCAGGAAGGCTCAGCAAAAAGGAAATGGTTTTTGGAAGGGTCTCCGCTCCGTAGCCCCTTCCATACTTCATTTCATTTATTTGGAGCTTTCCTGGGTGTGTTTCTTATGTTTGCCCATTAATATCAGGGTTCCCCAGCTCACTTCCTATTTTTAATATGTTTGTTTGGGTCTTTTTCTATCTTTATTTGCACTTTTGTTCTGTGCACATGTATCACACTGCTCGCGTTTTGCAGGTTTCCCCGGTTTCCCTGTACATTGCTGACGGAAATGGTTTCTCTTCCCTTTAAATGCCCTCTACCGTGAGTGTTTCACTCGCGCTATTTTTAACCTGCAAATTCGTCCCCGATACTGTGCGGGGAGCCTCTCCCCTCCCCTTCCCCACCCATTGACCCCGTCTCTCCGCCCCTCGGGAGCCTTTCTCCGCCCTCAGAATGCCTTTCCACGCCTCTATCGGACATTTGCGGGCCGGGTACTTGTGCGGGGCACGTTAGTGCGGCGCGCAAATGTGCGGGGCCCACGCGCACTTGTGCGGGTAGTTTAAGAGCGTTTCTGAGCGTTTGAGTGCCGCGTTTCCGTGCGCTATTGTGCGGCACGCAATTGTACGGCTTTTAGTAAACATGCCCCTTAGTTTCCAACTTATGTTAAATTTTAATTGCTATGTATAATCTACACATGTAAATGTTACTATATGTGTGCAGAAATTCTGCACAAGGTTTTTAAAATAACTTTCCACATCTACTAAAAAGACATCAAAGATTAAGGGGGGCATATTCAAAGCACTTTGGCCAATTAGCGGACCTGCTAATGAGCTAAAACTCAGTGATCTTGATATTCAGTGCCACTGAATATCACTACAGACAGGGCCGGTGCTACCATTAGGCGACCTAAGCGGTCACCTAGATAATATTTTTTAGTTGTGGAAGTTCAACAGTCAGCAGACATCAACAAGAAACATGTTGAGGATGTTGGGACAAATGACCTTGACAACTCATATCACGCCCTTGGCACATCTCAATATGAGACCATCTCAGTGGACTTTGAGTCACTCACAGGCTCGGTGATGACATTTCTGTCACTATTCCCATCAGTGGCGATATTAGCCGCTAACCGGACAGCAATAGCCGGTTAAAGTTAGGATAACCATTGACCTTCCCTAATTTTAGCTAGTTTATTTATCCAGTTAACAGCTGAACATCATCACTGACTGGACAGCAACTGGGGCGCCCCCCATCTGCCCACAGATCACCCCAGTTTTAAACAGGCATCTTTTGTGCAGTCTATAGCCAGGGCCAGCGCAAGGAGGTGAGGTGCCCTAGATGAACCTCATCTCTTGTGCACCCCTGTCACTGCTTCCATCACTGTCCAGGACAGACGGCGATGGCAATAGCTGCAAAGAGCCCTATGCAGCTTACCTTTGTGTTGGTGCCACAGGGCTGTTTGCTTTCACTGCTCTCCGATGCCGGCTTCCCATTCAAACAGCAAATTGGCATTGAGAGTTTGAGAGGGAAGGAAGCAATCAGCCGTGCCACACCGAAGCTTGAAGGAAAGCGCTATGGGGCTATTTTGCAGCTATTGCTGTCAGTCCCGGAGAGGGGTGGCGATGGGCACCCCCGGAGGGCCGTGCTCTAAGCGACCGCCTAGGTTGCATGATAGTAGCACTGGCCCTGATAATGCCTTTTGACTATCCAGATTGCTGAATTTTATCTCATTAGCAGATCTGCTGACTGGCGGAAGTGCTTTGAATATGCCCCCCCTTAATCTTTGTTGTCTTTTTGGTAGATGTTGAAGCTTATTTTAGAAGCCTTGTATAGAATTTCGGCACACACATAGTGACATTTACATGTGTAGACGATGTAGAATGCAGCTATTGCTATGGGGTGCACAGATGCAAAGGGGGCATACTTTGGGCAAACTAAAAAATACCTATAGTGCTGTATTTCCAGTTGTACAATGTGAAAAGCCAAAGTGTGTGCCATCTTGGTGATCCAGCCCCTGGGTTTTGTTGGCAGGCTGTGACCAGAAGTTGATTGCCAGGTCTTTCTGCCACACAGTAGGTCAACAGCATTTGGTATTCCTAGGTGCTCTCCCATCCGAGTTCCTGCCACACCTGAAGCTGCTTTACCTTCTGAAATCAGCAGAGAGCAGGCTTATTCAGTAGGCTGGTTTTTTTTTTAAATTCAAGTTTGAAAAATATTACATTTCCAACAAAGAAAAGCGTGTCACTTAAAAATATAATAAAAACAAAAACAAGCATTTTTGGTAAAAGGTATAATAGAAACGGACGGTAGCCCACGTCAAGGGGAGATACATCGGTAGATCAGGAAACTAAAAGGCAATAACAAGGCAGACTCCTAACAAAAACTAGGGGCTAATACTCTAACATCTCCTAATAAACACCCACCTACTGTTTCCGATCTGAGGTAAATTTATCCACATACAAGGAATCTTGAAGTATATAAGTGTTGCCTTGCAAGGAGACAATACGTTTACATGAAAAGTGCAGATAGATAGAGGTCTCTAGGGCCAACACTTGGGGCCTCAGGGCGAGGAGTTGCATCCTGCAAAGCTGTGGATTCCTAGAAATGCCCAGGAAAACAAACAATTTATCACCACACAAAGCAACATCCTTGTTCTTAAAATAAGCCCCGAGTACACTTGTTTTGTCAATTTTAGACGAAAAGGATATCACGAAGGTGGCGCTATGTGATATCTTGCCGGTAAAATCCTCCAAAAAGCCGTAAGGTTCTGACTCTCATTAGCCTGTAAACAATCAAAATCACCCTCCTTAGCACTCTGAGATATAACCGTAGCAAGCAAACAAAAATGCTTTGTGATAGAAATCGCACCACTTAATTTTAACACTTCAAGGAAATATTCCATGAATGGAAAATTAAGCTAACACAAATTCTTAGCTCTGACAATATTTTCTAAATTATCTAGCTTATTATGGAGAACCATAGAATCCTTAATAGTGGATACATTTGTAGCCACCAAAACCTGCGATTGGGAATCAATCCTTTTAGCGGATTGCCCTAATTCAGACATTTTAGAGCCACGGTCTGCAATTTAGCAACTGTTTGTTGAGAAAATACACATAATTCCACTATATCCTTAAAAAGGATATAACACAATTAGAAAAGGTACAGAGAAGAGCCACCAAAATATTAAAGGGGATGGAAGGATACCCCTATGAGGAAAGGTTTAAAAGGCTAGGGCTCTTCAACTTGGATAAGCGATGGCTGAGGGGGAGATATGATAGAAGTTTATAAATTAGTGAATGGAGTGGAACTGGTTTATGCCATAAAAAAGTAGAAAGACTAGGGGACCCAAAATGAAGGTACAATGTAACCCATTTAAGACTAATAAGAGAAAATATTTTTTTCACTCAACGCGTAATCAAATTCTGGAATTCGTTACCAGAGGATGTAGTTAAAGCTGTTAGTGTAGCAGGGTTTAAAAAAGGTTTGGACAACTTCCTGGAGGAAAGGTCCATAAACCATTATTAAAGAGGACCCAGGAAATTCACTGCTTGCCCCAGGACAATCATTGTGGAAGCTGTGGACTTTGGGTACCTGCCAGGTACTTGTGACCTGGATTGGCCACAGTTGGAAACAGGATACTGGGCTTGATAGACCTTGGTCTGACCCAGTATGGCATTTCTTATGTTCTTACGTTCTTAAAGTCGCCTTTCTATACAAGAAACAATCCCCCATAAATCTTTCAAGGTAATATCTTCAGTGGGGCTGGCGGAGAGGAGGAGAACGCTCAACAGAGCTTGACAAAGCTCCTTCTGGAGAAGAGGGTGTTAGTCTTGGAGGCTACACCATGTTTGTCCATAGGTCTGGACAGAGTACTGACATTGTTGGCAGTCCCCGATTGACTCTTATTCTTCAATTTATGCTGTCCCATAGTAAAGACTCATGCCAAGAACTCTCTGTCTAACCTGCCAGACAATGGGCATCTACTTCAATCCACGATGTCCAATGGCACTCCCATGGGGCTCCAAAGGGGCATGATCTGCCCCTTTGGGCATGCCCCATGGCCGCACATGCAGCCACGCATTGGTACTAATGCCAGCTTTTAAATCCTGCAGAGATCCTTGTTAGCAGCAGCTGACTCAATCATTGACTGCACGCCGGCACTCTCCAAATGGGTCAAGATAGTATGACCCCACAGCAAAACTACCTCTACACCTCTGATCTCCCCAGCTCTAGTTTTTACCATCTGAATGCATATGAATACAGCTGAAAATATGCTGAAATATAAAGGGTGTATTTCAAAATTTCATTGGAAACATGCAGGATGGCATAGAAAACTTAGAAGCCCTTTTATTAAAGTGTTCAAAGCATAGGAATTAGCTCTCACTAACTGTTAGCACACAATCATGGTTAATGTTACCACTGCTGATTCACGTACTAACTGCATAGCATGTTATAGGATGGGAAACGGGCCTGGGCTGAGCATTGCAGTTAGCACATAGTCACTTACCATGCAATGTCACTGGTGCAGTTAGTAGGGATACACTTAACGCCTCCTGATTAGGAGGTAGTAAGTGCATTCATGCTATCAATGCACTTAGGAGTACGTTTACTAAAGTGCACTACCCAGGTAGCATGGGCTTTGTGTGTGTTTTTTGTGCCATGCTAAAAGGTAATGTGATGCCTTGTGCTAAAAATCACCATGGCACCACTAGCATGGCCCTTGAAAGTCCATGGTGCTGGCGCTTGGTGTGGAAAAAAACTACCACCAGCACAATGGATGGCAGTAGTTGCTCTCCTCAGTGTGTTGGTTTTTTTTTTGTTTTTTTTATAATTTTTTTATTTATGCAATTTTATTAATACATCCAAAACAATGAATGAACAACAATATGGAAAAAGAAAATGATACAAAAAAACCTAAATCTCATATATGACTCCATTGATTGATAGACCACTAGTGAGGCAAGAACAGTAATCAGAAAAAAAGGCATAAAACCTAAGAAATAATTCACTTCAAATAGTAGCCCTCCAGATTTAGCAGCGAAAAGCTGACCTTAACTAGCTGAATCCCCTGAGATTTCCATCAAAGCTTCAGGTCCCTCTCTAGTCGCAATAAACTGACGTAACTGATCTGGCGCAAAGGACACACATTGCTTAGACTGAAAGGTAATCAAACATTTACAAGGAAACATAATTTTCATAGAAGCACCTAGATTCATGGCCCTGGATATTAGGATCAGGAACTCCCTAAGCTTCTGTTGTGTATCTCTAGACATGTCGAGAAACACATATATCTTAGAGCCAAGAAATGAAGTAGATATATTACGCAAAAACAATCGCAAGATAGCATTCATTCCTATCTGACTCAAAAGCAAAACATGCTATCAAGGTAGTCGTTTCCGTGATGACTTCTGATGATGGTTCCAGGAAGGCAGTCAAATGCCCAGCTTCAGGTGTCAGGGGTAGCCCACAAATACCTTCCACACACCAAACTGAAGGTCTTAGGGACAAATATTGGGCCCAAACAATAGGTGGAACTGCATCTGCAGGTATCTTCAAAACTTCTCCAAGATATTTCCTCAACATGCCCACTGGTGGATTACCTGGACATTTAGGGAAAGTTAGGAACCTTAAATTGTTCTTTCGAACAGGATTTTCCAAGAACAGTACCTTTCTATTCATGTTTTCCCTATCTGTGCATTACTCAGTCTGGAGGTTCTCCAGTGCAGTTTCAACCTGTTCCATCTGAGTAGCATGTTGAGCCAGAGTAGAATCATGATGCGCCATCTTACTCAGGACTTGCTCCAACTGAGAATCTAACTTGCCAGCATAAATGGCTAAGAAGGAACTGATGGCCTTAATGACATCCCATAACACTCCCAGCGTTACAACAGCCAGTCTCTCCGCAAACGTCAAACAATATTCCAGAACCAGTGAAACAGAAGGGTCATCCAAAGAGGACTCTATTACTGAGGGAAGCTCCGCCATCAAGGATGACTGCCAGATTTCTCTACTGGAGCCTTCCTGCCTCACATCAGACAACACCAGTCATGGTGATGGCGGGGCTTTTCTCTGTTCAGGGCTCAGAGAAACCCCACTGCAGCTAGTGTCAGATGTCAAAGCAACCAACTGAGCCAAAGTCAGCTGCGGCATTGGAACAGACACTGAAAACGGGAGAAGGGACTGCACCAGTGCCCTCGGTGTGGAGGTGGACACAGTCATCGAGGGCTTCCTCTTCCTCCTTTGATGCATCCCAGGCAGGTACACGTTCCTCAAACCACTGACTAGTCCGTGCTACTACTCATGCCGCCATCTTGCCCCAAACCCAGATCCCCCTTAGTGGTTTTATTATGATAAATTTAGGGGGATGGCTGCCGCCCTGCATCTAGCATGGTGCCCCCTGCTGGTAATGTGGCCCAAACCCATATTACTAGCAAGGGGCTTTGTAAATATGCCCCTTAGAGGGTTATTTTGGCAGCATCACCCTGTGTACATAGCAATATTTACATGCGTGGAGTGGAATACATGTTAAAATGAGATTTTAGAAACTGCTTAGTTACACATGGTAGACTGCATCACATTTCAAAGGGGCATGGACAGAGCATAGCAAGGGATTGGTTTGGGCAGGCCTACATTATTGATGTGCATGCTCTGTCTTGCAAGGGGAATCCATGTCAATTTAAAAATGCTAGATGTAGGGCATTTACAGCTGCCTCTAGGCATGAATCAGTACCTGGTTGAAGGGGTGGGTGTAAAGGCCAAGGTCAGCTGCCCCCCCCCAACACTGATTCTCCCCATCACCCTGTCCACCCCTGACACTCACTTCCCAGTATCTGATCTCTCCAACTGGACCACCCACCTCCACCCCTAGATGGTCTTCCCTGGCTCTTACCAGGGTCCCTGGTATCTAGTAGGAGCAGGATAATTTTGACAGCCTGAACCCTAGCTGTAGTACCGTGAGATTACTATTAGGAATCATGGGTGTCATTTGAATCCAGGGCTTGGAAGAGCAGGAGCAATTGGCCCTAGTAAGAGACAGGGGATGGAGATTGGGGGTGGGGCGGGAAGGTCTGCCAAGGGCCCCTTGGGGAAGTTCTTTATGCCAGGGGTTCAGGTGGGGGGACTTGATGTATGGAGGTTTGAGTATAGAGGATCAGATGACAGAGGGTGCCAGGGCTGGTTCAGATATCAGGGAGATCAATGTGGAGGGTGAGGATCGGGGGGGGGGGAGCCTAATTTATGCTGCTGGCGGGAGGAGATCGGGGTGTGCATAGAGATTGGGAGCAGCCATTTAAAAAGCTGTTCTTCCACACGTGGTTAATGCTGTATGTTTTGTTTTTCCTATGTGCAGCTTTTTAAAATCGCTGCTTCCTGTGGATGTGGGGAGACATTAACGTGTCATCCTCCATGTCCTGACACGTATTTTACAAGAGACTCTGTGTCTGGTACAGCCTCAAATACAGTGCGAATTGTCCATGTCTCAACCTGGACGTCCTAATTCCCATCTCCATGTCCTTTCTAAAATGTGCTTTTTACCATGCAAATCTTTCTCTGAAACAGCTGTATGGGAGCAATGCTGAGACGCCCCCCAACAGCACACAGATGGTGATTGGTGACCCATTTTGGCAGAAGGACCCCTTAGAAAAAAGGCCCAAGGTAGATCAGACTTTTATTTTGAGGAATCTAAGCATGGCTGCCGCAGTCTGGCCTACTAATGTATCGGTGAAACATAAGTAAGTCTGGAATTTACAAGTGTTGCAGTAAATCTGCTTCATTTCCATATTAGAAAATTAGAATCCTACTCTTGGGGCCAAGCTTACAAAATTGAAAATCCATCTCTCGCCACCAGCTACATTGCGAGATATCAAGATTTGCTGGATGACTGTTTAAGCTTCTAAAAACATTGTGCTCATGATTTTTGTTTTGGAAATTGTCCAAGGAAAGAATACAATAAAATACACAAAATTTGCAGGGATTAATATTTATATTTAACCCTCTAATTTTCAAAAAAGATACTCCTCCTCCTCCTCCAACAATATTTTCATTCTTATATGTATTTGTTTGGTCTTTCTGAGGAAACCTGAGAGACTGTGAAATCATTGGCCAAGGTTGAATGGGGAATGGTTGAGGAACTTTTGGAATTTTCTGAGAAACGGTGAGTGAAAAAGGAGATCACTGGCTGCGAATTCACAAGCTATGAGTTCTGGCAGCGGTATTTAAATGGACGCTGGAGATCGTGAAAGACTGAAATAGGGATTGAAATGGAGCAAAATGTTGTTCTGAAAAAAATACAAAATATATACTAGTGGGAGGGTTGATGAAATGGATCTTTTTGGCATATCAAAACTAGTTGTGCCATGGAATTGAGCTTCTGCTGAAAAAAAACCTTTTTTATATTTCATGTGATGTGAGCAGCTGACTGGGAGATTGACTCAAAATGCTCAAACAAATATAAGAATGAAAATGTTTTTGGAGGAGGCGTACCTTCTTTGAAAATTAGAAGATTAACTATAAGCATTAATTCCTGCAAGTTTTCTATATTTTTACACTGCATTATATTTTTTTTGCAGAAGAGTGGATATTGGTGGAGTATCCAAGGAAAAAGTATACTCGTACTTTCTTTCTTTCTTTAACAAGTTTTCTATGCCGCCTTTCTTGGAATCAAAGCGGTTTACATTACAACTTCAACAGAACATTACAGAGAACTCTTTTAGAACTTGCATTTATTTACAAAGAACTGCCATACTGGGTCCATCAAAACCAGTGTCTTGTTTCCAACAGTGACCAATCTAGGTCACAAATATCTGACGTATCTCAAAGGTAGCCAGTTCCATGCTGCTCAACTCCAGGGAGAACCAGTGGTTTTCTCTTTGACTACCTTAATAATGGTTTATGAACTTTTCTTCCAGGAATTTGTCCAAACCTTTTTTTAAAATCCAACTACACTAACTGCCTATACCACATACTCTGGTGATGAGTTCCAAAGCATAGTAATATGTGGACATGGGGGGCACCAGGTCCTGTGGATCAGTGTTGGGATGTGTTTCGTGTCCAACTTTTAGGGAATTTGAGTGTTTTGAGAACAGCGCTAGAAAACTTTCTTATACTAATTTTTGTCTGTCGGTTTTGTTCAGTTGGCACCATTCTCCTTTAACTTGTAAAGACTGAAGCAAAGAATTCATTCAGTGTCTCCGCTATGGCCTTGTCCCTTCTGATATCCTTTGTTCTATTCTCTATTACTTTCCTAATTATTTCTAACATTCTGTTTGCTGGTTTGGCTGCAGCTGCACAATGAACAGAAGATTCCAATGTATTGGCCACAATCATGCCTAGATTCATTTCCTGGGTGTTGACTCCTAATGCAGAATCTAGCATTACTTCCGAATGAAGACAGTCCGAAACCTTCGACCCCCCCCTTTACTGAACCACAAAGACTTCAGAAACATCTGTCAAGCCTTCAGCACCCCCATACTTGATTATGCAAACATAATATACCAGGGGCTCCCCAAATCCACCCTGCTCCCATAACAGCTCGCGCAGAACACTGCAACCAGTAATCGCAGGCACCAGCCAGCATACACACATCGCCCCCATACTGAAGCAGGTATACTGGCTTCCCATCCACACCAGGGTTAAATACAAAGCTAGCGGCCATCGCTTGCTATAGAGGTAAGGTCCGCGGCAAGTCTCTAGGGGCCCACACGGATGTGTCCAGGTTCCTAAGGGCGGTTAAGCGACTGCATCCCCAACGCCGGTCGGATCTCAACCTAGTACTAAATGCCTTGGTCGGGGAACCCTTTGAGCCGGTTAAGAGGGCCTCCTTAAAGGATCTAACCCTGAAGACAGTTTTTCTGGTAGCTATTTGTTCGGCCAGGCGGGTCTCAGAACTTCAAGCGCTGTCTTCTCGGCCTCCCTTTCTATCCTTTCTCAAGGACAAGGTAGTCCTGCGGACAGTCCCTTCATTCTTGCCTAAGGTTATTTCCCCTTTTCATGTGAACCAGGTGGTTACTCTTCCGTCCTTTCCGGCCGAGGGGTTAGAAGGAAGGGAGAACAAGCTTCGCCAACTAGACGTCCAGAGGGCCTTGAAGCGTTACCTCTCCCGCACTGCCCCCTTCCGGAAATCAGAACGCCTGTTCATTCAGTTCGGAGGTCCACACAAGGGGGAGGCGGCGGCCAAGGCCTCCATCTCCAGGTGGATTAGAGAAGCTATTGCCTCCGCCTATGTCCTGAAAGGGAAACAGGTGCCAGGGGGCCTGCGGGCGCACTCAACTCGGGCGCAGGCTACCTCTTGGGCAGAATTCAGTCTAGTTCCCCCTCTGGATATTTGTAGGGCAGCGACTTGGTCCTCCCTACATACCTTTACCAAGCACTACAGGCTGGACGTGCAGAGTTCAGCGGACGCTCGGTTTGGTCTGGCGGTTCTTCAGTCCGGTTTATCAGACCCCACCCAGGGTTGAACTGCTCTGTTACATCCCAGAAGTAAAGGGACTGGACTGGAGTGACGATAAGGAAGAAGCAATTAGATCTTACCTGCTAAGAGAATGTAAATAAATAAATAAATAAAGTCTCGCTGACCATCTTTAAGACCACCTCTCGGCAGATATCCTTCATCCTTTTCTTCTCCAGCCCCCACTAAGAGAGCAAGGAGAAAGATCAAAAACTACCTCCTCTCTGTACGAGCCTCAGTCACCCACACTAATACCTCCACCTCCAGCAGAGCCTTTTCCCTCGATGCACCTTCCACCTGGAACTCCAGAAATACGATCACTTACGGATCTTGGTGAATTTTGCCGCGAGCTAAAAAGCCGCCTTCTTCCTAGAACATTTTGGCTCCATCACCTAACCAGCCCCCATTTTCCACATCTTCTGAGCTCTTACAACATTTTGACTTATTTCTTCCGCAGCTCACCCATTGAACAGAGCTATGTTTTACATGTCCCCCATTAACTAGGTTTAAGCTCATCTCAACCTAATTCATTCCCCAGAGTTCCATCATTCTTCGATTACTAGTAAACATACAATTTACCTTGTTCTGGTTATATCCATTATTTATTGTTAAGATTGTGAAACATTGTTTACCTTGTTCCCTGTAACATTACTTGTTTTAATTGTTCCCTGTATACTGCTGTGACTGGTAGATACAGCGGTATAAAAAAGTTGCTAAATACATTATATAAATAAGTTATATATCTATAGTTTGGGTTATTCTTCCTTAAATGCATCACTTTGCATTTGTTCATTGGATGCTTAGTCTCCCACTTTCACAAAGTCCTCCTGCAATTTCTCACAATCCTCATGTGATTTAATAACTTTGAATAATTTGGGGTCATCAGCATTAGGTGCTTAGAGCCCTTTTATTTCAATGGACACATTGTCACTTGACTTGCATTAGCCTCATAATACGTGTTAGCTTTTAGTAAGCATGTCCTTAATATGCTATAAGGCACATTTTACAAATGATGTCCAAGTCAGAACATCTGAAAAAAAATTAGGCATGTCCAAGTTCAGGCACAATTTTACAAATGTGGACGTGCCCGACATGGACATCTGCAGAGGTATTTACATAGACATCCCTGGAATAGTATTCCAGACCATGGAAATCTAGGGACAGCGTAATGGTTAGAGTAGTAGGCTAGGACCAGGGATTCCACGGTTCATATTCCCAATGCTGCTGTGATTGTGCAGAGTACTGGGGATAGTGGAGTGCCACCTTCTTTTTACAACTTTTAGATGTTTTACAACCAAAATGAGCCTCTTTCCAATGCATAATCATGTCTGGAGCAGGTCTAAACTTGGCAGGGTTGCAGATGTCCCCAATGTTTTTTTGAAATTTAGCGGGAATGTCAAAGTCTATTGCACCACCCCAGAAATGCCTCCACCACAATAGCTCCCTACTTAGATATCCTTGCACTGGAGATATCTTTAAAAGCTGTTTGTTAAATGGCTCCAGGGTGTCTGTTGTTTGTATGTCCAAATTGTGACTAAGACTTTTAAAATTACCCCCATATCAAATGGTTCACCTTTATCCACAAGTTTATTCATGTTCTCAAACTGCTGAGACAAGACTTCCTCTGGCCAAATTTATGTTGACTTTGTCCCATTAAACCATGTCTGTCCATGTGTTTAGTAATTTTTTTCTTTATAATGGTTTCCACCATTTACCTGGCACTGATGCTAGGCTCACCAGTGTGTAATTTCCTAGATCACCCCTGGAGCCCTTTTTAAAAATTGTGATTATGTTGACCACCCTCCAATCTTCTGGTATCATAGACATTTTCAATGATACATTAAAAAGTAATAGCTCTGAAATTTTATCTTTTGAGTCTTTCAGCACACTTGGGTATATACCATCCGGTACAGGTGATTTGCCACTCTTTGGTTTGTCAATTTGTTCTACTAAATCTTTTGGATTCACTAAGATTTGATTCTCTTCTGACACATCACTGTTAAATACCTCTTCTGGTATGGGTAGCTTCCTCACATCTTCCTCAGTAAAGGCCAAAGGAAAGAATTCATTTAGGAGCATGTTTACTAAGCCCTGCACAGATAACACGTGTGGGCCATTTAGCAGTGCAGGGCTTCTGGCAAAATTTAGGAGGCATGTATATCCCCCTGCAGTTAATGCAAGAAAACCATGTGGTAGTGTAGAAACTGGGCTGCAGGTGCAATTAACTCTATCCACTGAGGTGGCATTAGCTGTATCCACATTATCTGCACCAAGCACGGTTAGTGTGAGCCACTAACACCCTCACAAGCCCCAACACTGGGAATGCCCATGTCCTGCCCAATATATGTCCTGATATGCACTACCAGGGTAGTATGGCATTTTTAGCATTGGGTCCTGTGATATTTTAGCATGGCACTGAAATCGCACACTAACCACACCCACTCTGGTAGCACATTTAGTAAACATGCCCTTTAGTCTCTTGGCTATGACTCTCTCTTTCCTGAGTGCCCCTTTTACCCCTTGATTATCTAATGGTCCAATTGATTCCTTCATTATTTTCTTGCTTCAAATATACCTGAAAAAGTTTTTATTGTGAGTTTTTGTCTCTATGGCAAGCTTTTTTCCAAATTCTCTTTTTTGCTTTCCTTATCAGCACTTTGCAGTTAACTTGCCAGTGCTTATGTTGTTTCCTGTTTTCTTCATTTGGCTCCTTTTTGCATTTTTTTAAAGATTCTTTTTGACTCTAATAGCCCCTTTCACCTCACTTTTTAACTATTCTGGTGGTTTGGCCTTCCTTCCATCTTTCTTAATGCTTGGGATACATTGGGTCTGGACTTCCAAGACTGCATCTGTAAACAATATTGATGCCTGATGTAAACTCTTGACCTTTGCTGCTGTTCCTTTAAGTTTTCTTCTAATCATTTTCCTCATTTTATCATAGTCTCTCTTTTGAAAATTAAATGCTAATGCAGTAGATGTCCTTGTCTACTCACTCCAACTATTAAGTCAAATCTGATCATGTGAAGTGGCATTTTTAAAAGGGTATCCAATTGCATTCTGGGATGTCCAGGGCGGAATGTGCAGAAAAACACCAGGGATGTCTGTTTCAGCCCGATTTTAGAAACATAGATGCCTCTGTTATGGACGCCTGTGCCAGCGTCCACATAGACATCCCTGCTATGAATCTGTGGGGTGGGGATGTCCATCTTAAACAAGGTTGCATATGGGGACATCCAGCAACATGGCAAAATGAACACATGAGCTCCCATTCCCCATCGGTTGACAAATTATAAAATAAAGGGGATATGAATATATCTCCTTCTCCATACCTTCCAGACATTTCCCTGACAAAACGAGCATGTTTCAGATGCCTATTCATGCCTGGAGCAGGTATTACCATTGACACAGCTCGGAACATCCAGAGCTCTAGTGAAATTAGATGAGGACATCCAAGTTCTCTGGAATGCTCCGGCTATGCCTCCACCACGCCCCTGTTCTGACTTGGATGACCTCGTACTGGGGATGTCCACAGACCCCACTTCTAAAATGGCTCCAGGGATGTATCTGTACTTTGAACATCTCTATGCCCATTTTCAGATGCCTAAAACATGAATAGGGCGTCTAAAATAACTCCTATTATGATCACCAGTGCCAAGGGGTTCCAACACAGTTTATTTAGTTCTGATTAAAAAAACTAGATTACTCATGGTGTTGCAATTTCCATCTGAAACTATCCTCGGGCATATTTGCATTCAATGCAATTAAAGTGAATGCACTGAAGGACCAAAAAACCTCATTTTACATAGCATGTCAAGGCGGGAATTGGAACGTCCAGGTCTGGGTGTTCGCGGTTCCCCTGGTGTTTTAGAATGCGGAGCCTTTGGTAAAATTTGCATAAGGATATGCAAGAGTGCCTGTGCCTTTGCCGGTATGTAAAGCCAGGCAACACTTAACACATGCCGTTTAATGACTCACCCCGCAACTTAAGGGCTTGCTTCTATCACTTGATCATTTACTGATTAATGCTTCACTCTCGGCATAAGGTCTCAGAAAAAACCCAACGGCACTTTAACCAAGGGCTAATAGCCTGTTGAATGTGCCTGTTTCACATCAATGACCCATTGCCATGTTAAACTTATTTTTTTAGTAAGGTTTTTTTTTGTTTGTTTTTTTTGTTTTCTAGTAGCAGATGACTTTCTTCTCATCAGACAATATATTGCACTTTGACTTTTTCGAATATCAGATATCAGACTTAAACTGGAAAACCCAGTGACAATATACTGCACTTAGCTTATTTTGTACTGTTGAGCAGGGCAATTCCGACGCTCACAGCTAGGCACCCCAAGCGTTTCACAGCGGTTGTTTCTTCAGGGAATAGTCCCTTTAAAACTAGAGAGATGAGAATAAAAAAATGTGAACATACTCATAGCCTGTTGCTTCCTCTGCCTCAAAATTTCTATGGTGTGCATAAGAACCTGCTCAAATGATGCTATCGGCGTTACTTCCATACAATGTTCATCTTCTTCTACTTTGTATGTGGAAGCCTCTAAGTTGGAACACTCAATGTATGTAATGCCGCGCATGCGAAATAGAAAACTCCGCCTTCTACTTATAGAGACTCTAGGGCAGATGTCTTCAATTATGTAATTAAACATAAAAAAATGCTGAAATATTTAAACTGCAGCTGGGACTCTATTCTGTCATAAGATAAACTACTCAGATGCCCCTAAAAACTCAATGTGATGAAAAATATATTCTCAGTGACTCACTGAATCAAAGACACAACGCGAGATTGAGTCGCGCATTTAAACCTTTCGGGATGACCGTGTTTAGCGTATAGATCCATTTTTGTTCCTTCCAAAGAAGAATATTGGCAATCGTTTTACCCCTTATGGCATGGTTAACTTTCTCTAAACAAAAACATCGGAGCTGCTCAAAAATATGATGGTATTGTAAACAGTGCTGCACTAGTGGGGCTTCGAGAACCTTGCGATTAAGCCGACTCCTATGCTCTTGCATACGGATACGGAACAACCGCTCCGTCTTGCCAACGTATAGGAGCCCACATGGGCACACAATGATGTAAACTACAGCAGTTGAGATACAAGTGGTGTTATGCCGAAGATGATATACAGCTCCTTTATGTTCAAATGTTGTCAATTCCATGGTCATATCACAAATGGTGCACTTTCCATATTTGTGATGCCCCTGGGGAACCGAAATAGGTAATAAGCCAAGAGGATCTTCAGGAAGAACTGCTGGACATAAATATTCCTTGAGATTTCTGTTGCGCCGCCAGACGCAGCGAATTCTCCGATTGCTCAATCCTGGAACTACTTGCAAGATATTAGTATGCTTGTTTATGATTTTCTTGATGTCTTTACTGAGCGGAGAGAAATTAGTCACTAGGTTAATGATGGAATCGTCCGGTTCAATATCAGCAGTGTGAGATGATGAGCGATAAGTCAATAATGTAGTGCGATCTCTATACAGTGCCCTTCGATAGGCCCGTGTTATCACTGTGGAGGGATAGCCACGCTCCTTAAAATCTTGTATTAAGCCCTGAGATTTAATCTTGAAATCGGCTTTGCTTGAGCAGTTTCTTCTGTATCTCAAAAACTGCGATACTGGTAAACTATCCTTCAGATTGCGAGGGTGAGCACTAGTGTAATACAACAAAGCATTACGATCCGTAGGCTTCCTGTATATCGACGTTTCCCATGACTGACTACCTCGCTTGATAGAGATGTCAAGGTAAGTGATTTGGTCCGAATGATATTGAAATGTGAACTGAATGTGCGGATCACAAGTATTCAGCCAACAATGAAAATCTTCCAGATCCTGTTTAGAACCCTGCCATAGTAAAAAAACGTCATCAATGTACCTCTGCCATGTTATCAATTGATGTTGGTACAGGGAGGCTTTCAAGCAGGTTTCCTCAAAATCCCCCATATAAAGGTTCGCGATGGAGGGGGCACACGTCGCCCCCATCGCCACCCCAGAGATCTGTTGGTAAATAGCTCCATTGAATGTGAAGAAATTTTGAAATATGGCTAATTCTGCAAGACCGAGAAGAAATTGCATCTGTGCCCCGCTTATGTCCCCTCTTTTCGTTAATGAACGTTCTATCAGGGAAAATGCTGCTGCTTGGGGTATGTTGGTATACAGCGAAACAACATCAAACGTGGCCAATAAAATGTTAGGCTGATGAACCCAATGCGATAAACTCTGAAGCATTGATAAAAAATGTGTTGAGTCTTGTACGAAAGAAGGGATCCATCGAATCAGGGGTCGCAGATAAGAATCTAAAAATATCGATACGGGTTCCAGAACCGAACCCCGTGTAGAAACGATCGGACGTCCCGGTGGATTCGTGAGGCTTTTGTGTATTTTAGGTACAAGATAAAATGATGCAATGTTGGAAACTGTCGAGTTCAAAAACTGATATTCTTTTTTAGTCACTAAATGATCAGCCAATGCTGACTCAGTAAGAGCTTTAATCGTTGTTTGTAAAACCAACGTTGGATCATGGTCCAGTATCTTATACGTTAATACATCCTGTAATTGACGATTGGCTTCTTGGATGTAAGACTGTCGGTCAAGCACCACCACCGCACCTCCTTTGTCGGCTCTACGTATGATAATCTCAGTCCGTTTCTTTAGTGTGTTCAATGCCTGACGTTCGGCATAAGACAATCTCATGTGTTTAGTCCTCTTAGTTTGTTCCAGGATCTGAACGTCTCGTAACACTAACTTTTTAAACATTAATATGGCCGCATGCGGAGGATTAGGGGGGATCCATTTAAAAGACATAGGTATCTTCAAACGTTCGATAGACTGTGAAGCAAATTGAGGAGCTGGTTCCAATGGTACTAACAATTGCTCTGGGGAATCTCCCCCTAATAGAGACATGGGGGCTACTGTGTTAGAAGCAAAAAACTCTTATAAGGTTAATTTACGTAATAAACCTTCGAAGTCAACATTGAATTGGAATGCTTCATATGTTAACGCAGGAACAAAGGATAAACCTCTGCTCAATACGGATCTTTCCGTGGAGGATAAAGTTGCATGTGAGATATTTACCACCAGGGAAGTGTCATTAGGAGAGTGCATTAATGTTGCTCTTTGCGTCGTAAATACCGACGTTCCTGCTGACGTTCCTTGTCGTCTGTTTTTTTCTTTTTTTGTTTTTTCTCGTCGGGATCTTCCGACAAAGAATCTTCACCTCCCGATCTTAACGACTCCACACTCCCTTCTGAGGTATCTTCAAACATCACCCGTTTTTTACTTTGAAATTTTCGTTTTGGATTTTGCCATGGGTAGACGTAGCCTGTTGTATAATCAGAAGCGTCCCTTTTTAGTTTGTTAACTTTCTTAGCCATCACATCTTTACGGACGCTGTCAACCTGTTTAGACAAATCTACTGTCTGTTTTGTATATTGTTCTTCCGACTCGGAGGTTTTTAATTTCGCTAACATATCTTCAATTTCAGATGATAGTTTTTCAAGTGCTGCCTGAGTGTGTTGGACTATCAACACCATTAGATCACATGAACATTTGTTCAAGACCTTATTCCATTGACTGATGAACTCCATTTCTAAATTGGGCATTCGGGGCTCCTTATATATACGGAGACCCCGAGGTATTTGCTGTCGATGAATGTATTCAATCATTGAGTAACGGTGAAGTTCAATGCGTACTCGACGTTGCTGCAATTTTAATAAAGTGTCCCAAGACTATGTTGCCTCCTCCGTAGAGGAAGTCGTCTCAACTGTAGAAAAAGGGTTTTTTTCTTTGGTAAGGTTCTTAATGTAGTCTGCTGAAAAGCATAACGTATTGTCCCAGTTTGTTAGACTATCCATTTTCTGTAGGGTATACAATTGGTGTATAGTCTATATCTCTTTAAACGGTTGACTCCAGGCAAAACTTAACACATGCCGTTTAATGACTCACCCCGCAACTTAAGGGCTTGCTTCTATCACTTGATCATTTACTGATTAATGCTTCACTCTCGGCATAAGGTCTCAGAAAAAACCCAACGGCACTTTAACCAAGGGCTAATAGCCCGTTGAATGTGCCTGTTTCACATCAATGACCCATTGCCATGTTAAACTTATTTTTTTAGTAAGGTTTTTTTTTTGTTGTTTTCTAGTAGCAGATGACTTTCTTCTCATCAGACAATATATTGCACTTTGACTTTTTCGAATATCAGATATCAGACTTAAACTGGAAAACCCAGTGACAATAAACTGCACTTAGCTTATTTTGTACTGTTGAGCAGGGCAATTCCGACGCTCACAGCTAGGCACCCCAAGCGTTTCACAGCGGTTGTTTCTTCAGGGAATAGTCCCTTTAAAACTATACATAATTGAAGACATCTGCCCTAGAGTCTCTATAAGTAGAAGGCGGAGTTTTCTATTTCGCATGCGCGGCATTACATACATTGAGTGTTCCAACTTAGAGGCTTCCACATACAAAGTAGAAGAAGATGAACATTGTATGGAAGTAACGCCGATAGCATCATTTGAGCAGGTTCTTATGCACACCATAGAAATTTTGAGGCAGAGGAAGCAACAGGCTATGAGTATGTTCACATTTTTTTATTCTCATCTCTCTAGTTTTAAAGGGACTATTCCCTGAAGAAACAACCGCTGTGAAACGCTTGGGGTGCCTAGCTGTGAGCGTCGGAATTGCCCTGCTCAACAGTACAAAATAAGCTAAGTGCAGTATATTGTCACTGGGTTTTCCAGTTTAAGTCTGATATCTGATATTCGAAAAAGTCAAAGTGCAATATATTGTCTGATGAGAAGAAAGTCATCTGCTACTAGAAAAAAAACAAAACAAAAAAAACCCCTTACTAAAAAAATAAGTTTAACATGGCAATGGGTCATTGATGTGAAACAGGCACATTCAACGGGCTATTAGCCCTTGGTTAAAGTGCCGTTGGGTTTTTTCTGAGACCTTATGCCGAGAGTGAAGCATTAATCAGTAAATGATCAAGTGATAGAAGCAAGCCCTTAAGTTGCGGGGTGAGTCATTAAACGGCATGTGTTAAGTTTTGCCTGGAGTCAACCGTTTAAAGAGATATAGACTATACACCAATGGTATGTAAAGCCAGAGCATCCGTTTTGCAAATCTACGTGTGCAGAAAGAGTGGCATAGCATGAGGAATTTAGACATGTAAGCGCCAGCATCTACAACGGGCTCATATACACTTTTAAAAAGCTGCGATTACAAGAGGAGTCAGTTAAGAAGAGGACTGAAATAACTCTCTTTGTATTTTTAGATGTGCTGCTAGACACCACAGAGGTTAATGCAGTTGCCTCTGAATCACTGGTAGTGACCCCAGGTCCAAAGGATCTTCTAGTTGACACTTGTGCATACCTCAGATCAGGTGCCTAAGCCAGTGTAGAAATTTCTTAAAGCTTCTGTGGATTCTCATTGCGGGAACAACACAGGCAATATTTTGGCCTGTCCAGACCAATCCCCCTTGAAATCTCTGCCTCTCAGAGCATCTGTACGAGTTAATAACAACTTTCTGACATGGGTGAGTAGTTTTTATAGATCCCATTTCTGCATGTGAAACACAGATTTGCCCCTGGAAATTATAAACGATCTAATTAAATAGGCAGAAACATAACGGAGAAAAGAATGGATCTCAGAGGTTTGGAAATTGACATTTTACTGGCCCTGGTGACCCCATTCATCATTAATTTCACTCAAACTGTTGTGTTATGCTATGTGTATTGAGATCTGCTGCCTCCTTACGCCACGACACCTTGCATCCTTCGAAAACAATATCAATAAGCCGCCATGAGAGGTCATCTTTAAAGAACCTTGTGCAAGATGTGAGCACTTCTCTGCTCCGTGGAAAATAAACCGGAAGACAGGTCACAGAACTAAAACCACTTGAGAGTGAGTTTTAGGGGATCCTGTCACTGGACAGAGATGGAAGCATGACTCTAATGGACAGGCATCCCTTAGGAGAAAGACATGATCCTCCTTCTAACCTGTCAGTACCGAGGGCCAGATACTATAGCACTTAGCAATATATTAACTTAAACGTCTCTCCCTGAACACAGGCCAATGCATCTTGACACATTTTCTCAATGTCTTGAAGCAGAAATACTTCACCTTCACCACAAAGGTGTAAAGAGAGGGTAATAATCACAGCTACTGATTCTTGGCAAGAAACAGCTTTTCCTTCCTCTGTAATTAATCCTGTTACAACATCACTTTATGACATTCAAAACTTGACTTCCAGTTGAGTTATTATAAGGGTAGAATGTATATTTAAAGCTGCTAGGACTTCTTTAGGTCTATAGGTTATTTTTTCCTCAAAGTTGATTCTGAATGTCTGACTGGTTAAGGCCTGGAGGTACATTGTAACCTGTACAAAATGATCCCAGACAGAGAGGGGAAGCTGTAATTCTTTTATTTCATAACTCCTGCTGATCTGCATAGAAAAGGCAAAAATTTGTGATCAGTGGAGAGCAAATCCACTCTTCCCCCTTCTTCACATTCATCATCCATTTATCTGGGCTTGAAAAATAAAAATTTCTTCCCAATGATGCACAAATAGTGACTTATGACTCAGAAGTTATGGCTTAAGATTCATGAAGCACTGTTTAAGATATCCTTATATTTAGGAAATGGTGTGTGACACGCTCAGTTGCAAATCTTTTGAACTTATTTAAAGTAGATGGCAGAGAGTGGGGGAAGGGCAAGATTATTACCAGTGTGGTGTTCACCCTTTCAGGAGATGTGAACCCAAGAATCTGAAAACCGTGATCCTCTTGTTTCAAGGAAATATGGTACAGCATCTTGAAACAAGTGATTGCAGGACCCCAGGTGAAAGATCCTGTCAGAGCCATGATCATATTTTTCTAGGGGAGTGCATTTGTTAGCATGGCTATGGTCATTTAGTGCATCCTAAAAATTTAGGTGGTAATTTTATAAGAAACCATCTAGATTTAGGTGTCTCATAAATGTTGCCATGTTAAACATGCGCATGTAAGTGGCTGCTTATATGTGCAACTGGCTTCTTATAACATATTTATTTAACAGGGTTTTTTATACCGATTTATCATTTTTCAGTCAAAGAGGTTTACATTGTAACTTAAACTTGGTAATGTATGTTAATAAGTTGGATTTTTCTGAGGCAATGTAGGGTTAAGTGACTTACCCAAGGCCACAAGGGGCACCCTTTGCCCCCACAGAAGACCAGATTGGAATCGGGGAAGTGAGCAGTAAAGCAAGCCCCTCCCCGATTACCCCAACAAGGGCGACCTGGTCCAATGCACCCAAGCACCAGTTAAATA
Source organism: Ichthyophis bannanicus (assembly GCA_033557465.1). Classification (NCBI taxonomy): domain Eukaryota; kingdom Metazoa; phylum Chordata; class Amphibia; order Gymnophiona; family Ichthyophiidae; genus Ichthyophis; species Ichthyophis bannanicus. The sequence continues at coordinate 70,015,213 of CM066037.1, forward strand.
GAGTGCTGGCAGGTGTGCCCGTCCCTGGTGGCCTCACCAGAGGGCTCTTGGCCGTGGCCCTTGAGTGGGACACTGAACAACATACAGCAATAGCTTCTACATGCGACGACAACACCCAACCCAAGCCAAAGCAAGAAGTAGAAATACAGAACCCTCCAACGCCCAGGTCGACACAGAGGAACAAAGATAAGAGAAGCCCAAACTTTTCCTCGTATACCAACTCCAAACTGACTCTGCACAAGCACCTGTGCAATCATGCCAAGTCAATGCCAAAAGACACTCCCATACCAGGAAGACTCATCCACTAAGCATTTGACATCATGGAAGACAAGAAAACTGTAAGTAAACACAGAAAAGGAACCACATCATCAACACAACACGAATAAAGACTATGGGGCTTGTTTACAAAGCCACGGTAGTGATTTCTGCCCGATATCGGAGCCGTGGCCCCACTGAATTCAATGGGGTCGCGGCTCCAATATCGAGCAGAAGCTGCTACTGTAGCTTTGTAAACAAGCCCTTATAGTATTTAATCTCACTGTTAAAGCTTCCAAAAAAGCATTTGTTACCAGATAAATTCTGTATCGGCTACTATGTAACTGCTATATCATCCTTCTATGTAATTAATAATTACTGTATCAAAATCATTGCTTTTAAGTTGCAATAATACAATTAATTATGCAAAACCCATTTATTTATTTAACAGGTTTTCTATACCGCCTTTATCCAAAGCGGTTTACATCAAACAACATAACAATTACAGAGGAATTGTTTTACATTAAACAGGGAATGTAACTTGGAGATAAATACGATATACAGAATGCGAGGGGTGCAAACTATTTACAGGTAGAAATGGTCTACGTTTTGTGGGGAGGAATGTTTGGTTCAGCTTAGCTGCCTTTAAATGTGGCATTTTTGCTCCCAGATTATGTTTTGTCATCAGGTCCATAGTATTCTCTGAATAGGCATGTTTTTAGTTGTTTTTTTTTTAGTTCTGTGATGGATTTTGCTGATCTTACGTTATCTGGTAGTGAGTTCCACATTGATAGGGCATACAAGCAGAATGCTCTTTTGCTGGTCTGTTGTGTGGTTTTGGTCCTGAGGGGGTGAAAGTTCAGGAGGTTCTGATTGGAGGTCCTTCTTGGTCTTGTTGAGTATGTTGTGATCAGCTCTGAGGCAGGGAGCTGAGAGGTTATAAAGTACCTTGAAGGTGTTAGTGATGGTTTTGTATTTTGCTCGTTATATTATTGGGAGCCAGTGTAGGTTTTTTAGGATTGGAGTTATGTGATGCATGGACGAGCTGACAGTGAGGATTCTGACGGCAGTGTTTTGGACTAATTGGATTGGATATAGACAGGGCCGGATTTACCAGCAGGGGCGGCCCAAGGGGGGTGCGGGGCCTCATTTGCATAAGGGGCATCATTTGCATAAATATTTGCATAATGTTACCATATACTAACTTTTAGTAAACGTGCCTCTTAATGAGTGTATGGATAAAGAAAGACTAAAAGATTTCTACATTACTATAATCCAGTGCCAACCCATAGCAAACCCGCCGTATCCTAACAGCACTACCAGGACTCACAAAGCACCATACTCTACCAATCAAAAGGCAACACTGCAAATATTAAACCAATACATTTCAGAGAACAACAATACATGACCTACTGGGGAAAGAGAACAAGTGGCAATGTCAAATAGGAATTATATAAACAGAACACCTCAGCTCAGTTACACATGCAGAACATAGACCATCACCAAACAAGTAATCACAATTTAGAAACAGGAAGACAATAATTAAACTGGGAATCCCAAAAGCCAAACTTGGAATGTACAACACTGTAGAAATAAAACTATACATTAATTTGCTCTTGTACTAAACAAAGCGCAGACGTTAATGATGCACATTTACCAGAGCTGACATATTCCAATTAATAAATTCAAAATAAAGAGATATTTTTCTACCTTTTGTGCATTTTTTTTCAGCTGCAATTGCTCCAGCCACTTTCTTCTGGTTTCTTCGTGTCTTCTGCTAACTCTCCATCGTCTGCTGTCCATTTGTCCTTTCTTCTCTCTTCTAGTTTTTTTCCATTCTCTCTCTACATCTGCTTTAACATACTAATCTTTCTCCTTTTGCTCTTTCCTCATTCCTATTTCATCCACTCAAATTTTACCCCTCCATCCTCAATCCCCACTTACTCTCCCAATACCCGGCCAATTGTAGATTTTTTATCCCTCCCACACAAAATATTTTCCCTTCTCCATTTTACTCTTCCAGCCCCATCCCATTCTAATCTTCCCCCAACATCAGCTCCCTTCTAGTTCCAGCCTCACCCAGCATCCATTCCCTTCTAGTCCCTGCATCAGCCCATTTCCAGTCCTAGCCACCCTTCAGCCCATTTCCAGTCCTAGCAACCCCCCAACCCAATACCAGTCCTAGCACCCCCATCAACCCACTTCCAGTCCTAACCCCCCATCACCCCATTTTCAGTTTAAGCCCCCCCTATAACCCATTACCAGTCCTAACCCCCCATCAGCCCACTTCCAGTCCTAACCCCATTAGCCCACCTCCAGTCTTAACCCCCCCAGCCCATTTCCAGTCCTAGCCCCCCCCATAGCCCATTACCAGACAGCCCCATCAGCCCACAGCCCATTACCAGTCTTAACCCCCCCATAGCCCATTACCAGTTCTAACCCCCCCCAACAGCCCACAGCCCATTACCAGTCCTAACCCCATCAGCCCACCTCCAGTCTTAACTCCCCCCAGCCCATTTCCAGTCCTAGCCCCCCCATAGCCCATTACCAGACAGCCCCCATCAGCCCTCTGAACATTTTAATTCTTAACCCCCGTCTTAGCCCATTACCAGTCCTAACCCCCCCAGCCCATTTCCAGTCCTACCCCCCCCCATCGGCTCAAGTAAAATAACATTTTAAAAAAGCAAAACCGCTGGCTGCTACCAAGGCCATGGCAGCATGGACGGTCCCGCAGGGCCCCTTCTGCCCTGCCGAATCCCTCCCTCCGCAACGGCTTTGAGAGGCGCGAAGGGAGAGTGTCTCCCTCGCGTCTCTGTTAAGCCCGCAGGGGCTGATGGGAAATTCCCATCAGCCCCTGCGGGCTTAACACTCTCCCTTCGCGCCTCTCAAAGCCGGCACGGAGGGGCTCAGCCGGGGATTCGGCCGGGTAGAGGGGGCCCCGCGGGAACATCCATGCTGCCGCGGCAGCTTTTTGTGGGCCCTTGCCAGCTGTGGGCCCTACGCCATGGCGTACATGGCGTATAGGTAAATCCGGCTTTGGATATAGAGCATTTTTTGGGAGGCCTTGGTAAATGATGTTTCCATAGTCGAGTTGTGGTGTGAATATTGCTTGTAGTACTGACCTAAAATCCGTCTCTTGTAGAGGATGTCGAAGAGATTTGATGAGCTTTAGATTAGAGTATGCTGTTTTGGATGTGTGTTTGATGTGAGAGGTCATGTTGAGGTTGCTGTCAATGGTTATGCCTAAGTATTTGATCTTTTGTTTTACTGGTATTTCTGCATCCTGTGTTTATCTTTTTTGGAGGCTTGAACTCCTGATCTCTAAATATGAGTAGAACTTCGGTCTTACTTCAGTTTACTGTGCGATTTATAGTGGCTAGGAGGTTTGTCACATCATTGAAGACATCTGATATGGTTGAGAAGTCTGGGATTTTGGTGTTAAATGGCAGGTAGAACATGTTGTCATTTGCATAGAGGTGATAGTGTGTGTTCCATTTCGTAGTAGGTTGCAGATTGGTTGGATGTATAGGTTAAAATAATAGTCTGGAGAGGGCTGAGCTTTGAGGGATACCTTGTACTGACTTGAGTCTTGAATTGGAGGTGCCAGCCTTTACTTGCATGGTTCTGTCAGATAGTTATGAATTGAACCATCTTAGTGTGTTGTCTGTTAGACCAATGTCTCTTAGCCTGTTTGTTTATTTATTTATTTACATTCTCTTATATACCGCGCTATTCTGCATCAGTGCGGTTTACATTGAACAAACTGAGATTACATTGAACAGGGCATTATAACTTGGAGATAACTATTTTTTACAGGGAACATGGGCTATGGAGGGTTAAGTGGCTTGCCCAAGACCACAAGGAGCACCTGTGGGACTAGAAACCCCAGTCCTTCCGGCCCAAGGTTGCTGTCCTCTAGTGGGATTTGAATCCCCGACCTTCCGGCCTGAAGTACCTTGCCCTGCATACTGAGTCAAAAGCGGCACTTATGTCGAGGAACAGCAGCACAAATCCCTGACGGGGTTTATCCAGTCCGATGATGATTCTGTTGAATAGGTCTTTTTGAGTGTCAATGTCATGTTGTGGGCGGAAGCCATGTGGTCTAAGGGTGCATAGGTATCCACATGGTTTTGAAGTTGGTGGTGTATGGGTTTTTGTTTTCAATTATTTTGGCCAGGAATGGGATACTCGCAGTTGGGGTGATAGGAGTTTGGGAGGGTCTTGTCTAGTGAAGTCTTTTTTATGATAGGACGTATAGAGGCCTGTTTGAGCGCCAGTGGAAGGTATCCTTGGGTGAGGGAGGAGTGAACTATCCATAGGATGGTTTGAGCAAATTGGTTGCATAGATTTTTTAGCCATGTCACTGGGCATGGGTCGAGGGATGAGGTTGTGGTGGTGTTGTCTATTATTTCTCTTTTATTTATTAGGTTAAAGTTGTGCCATAGGTGTTTATTGTCTGTATCCTTGTGTTGCTGGGGTGGCACCAAGTGTTGATTCGTTGTTGTGAATTGTTTATTGTGGAGATAGTCCGTCATAACTTGCGGATCAATTTGCATTCTTTCAATTGTTGTGTCAGCTGTGTTAGGGTCATTGGTCAGTTGGGATACTACTGAAAATAGTTCTCTAGGGTGGTTGAGTGATTTCATAAGATTGTTTGTGATGATTTCTTTTTGTGTCTTGTTGCATAAGTCGTCGTATTTCTTTTGAAGGTTGTGTAGTTGTCTTGGTTGTATGTAAAAAGCAATATTAAAGCTACTGCAATGCAGGGGGCATGGGGAAAAGAAGAAGTGCTCTGGATTGTGTTGGAAAGAGGAGATGGCACTGTCATCCATACTGCTATAGTCTACAGACCTCCAACTCAAATCAAAGAAATAGATAATGAATTGATTATAGATATTGCCAAGATAGCCACAAAGGGGGAAGTGATCACATTGGGTGACTTTAATCTACTCGATGTGGATTGGAGTACTCCTTCTGCGAATCTGGCAAGAAGCAAAACAATTGTGGATGCTTTCTAAGATGTGTCACTTAAACAAATGGTGATGGAACCAACCAGGGAAAGCTCAATGCTGGATTTAGTGCTCACCAATGGTGAGAGTGTGTCGAATGTCTGGGTGGGTGCCCCTGTGAGCAGCAGCGATCATCACACGGTGTGGTTTGAGATAAAAGCCAAGGTGTAATCCAATCATAGCAAGCTCAAAGTCCTAAACTTCAAAAACACTGACTTCAATAAAATGGCCAAGTACCTGAAGGAAGAGTTGGCAGAGTGGGAGGGGATAAGGGAAGTGGAATTGCAATGGGCTAAACTAAATGTGGCAATAAAAAGGGCAACAAATAAATATGTAAGGAAAGTAAATAAAAACAAGAGGAAAAGGAAACCTATTTGGTTCTCTAAGGAAGTGGCTGCTCAAATAAAGGCAAAAAACACAGCTTTTACAAAATTCAAAAGCTTGCAAACAGAGGAACACAGTAAGGAATACAGGATCAAACTAAAAGAGACAAAAAGAGAAATAAGGAAAGCAAAATCAAAGGCAGAGGAAAAGATGGCTAAAGATGTGAAGTGTGGTGACAAAACTTTGTTCAGGTATATTTGGGAGAGGATGGGAACGGATTTGTGGAAAGTGACATTGAAAAAGCAAAATTGCTAAACAAATACTTTTGCTCTGTTTTTACTAAAGAAAATTCTAGAGAAGGACCATCTGTGACTCCCAAGTATAAAAATGGGAATGAAGTAGATACCACACCATTCACTGAAGATGTGTTAGAACAACTTGCAAAACTGAAAGTGAACAAGGTCATGGGACCGGATGGGATACATCCCAGGATACTGAAAGAGCTCAGAGAGGTTCTTGCAGGGCCGTTAAAGGATGTTTTCAACAGATCCTTGGAAACAGGAGAAGTTCCTCAGGACTGGAGAAGGGTGGATGTGGTACCTCTTCACAAAAGTGGTGACAAGGAAGAAGTGACAAACTACAGGCCAGTGAGCCTTACCTCGGTGGCGGGAAAAGTAATGGAGGTGCTTCTGAAAAAGCGAATAGTGAACTTTCTCAAAACCAGCAGGTTGCAGGATCTGAGGCAACATGGTTTTACCAAAGGATGATCTTGCCAAACAAATCTGATTGAGTTCTTTGACTGGGTGACCAGAGAACTAGATCAGGGGCATGCAATGGATGTCATCTACCTGGATTTCAGCAAAGCCTTTGATACTGTTCCTCATAGGAGGCTTATCAATAAACTCAGTAGTTTGGGGATGGGTCCCAAGGTGGTGAACTGGATCAGAAATTGGTTGACTGACGGACGACAGAAGGTGATGGTAAATGGAGCTCATTCGGATGAAAGGAGGGTGAATAGTGGGGTGCCCCAGGGTTCGGTCCTGGTCCTGGCACTGTTCAATGTATTTGTGAGTGATATTGCTGAAGGACTGAATGGAAAAGTCTGTCTCTTTGCAGATGATACAAAAATTTGCAACAGAGTGGACTCCCCCAAGGGAGTGGTTAACATGAGGAAAGATCTACAAAAGCTGGAAGACTGGTCTAATGCTTGGCAACTACGATTTAATGCAAAAAAGTGCAGCGTCATTCACTTGGGAAGCAGAAATCCAAGGGAAATGTACGCGATAGGGGGCGATAGGTTGGTGTGCATGGACCAGGAGAAGGACCTTGGTGTGATTATTTCTGCGGATCTCAAGGTGGCAAAACAGTGCGACAAGGCAGTGGCAAAAGCCAGGAAGATGTTGGGTTGCATACAAAGAGGAATTACCAACAGAAAAGAGGAGGTACTAATGCCACTGTATAAGTCACTGGTGAGGCCTCACTTGGAATACTGTGTTCAGTTTTGGAGACAGTATATGCCAATGATGATATGCTTTACTGCCCACTCCTCTCCAATCAACATGATTACAAACAAATTCAAGACTGTTTCACAGAAGTTACGCATTGGCTCTCAACCAACAACCTATCCATCAACTTAAAGAAGACCAGAAGCTATGTTCATTACAAAAAATACCTCCTACATACTCCCACCTCCCATAAAATTAAACAGCATACCAATAATTGTAAAAACTGAGCTGAAATACGTTGGCATCACAATTGACCAGCAACTATCCTTCAAAACTCAAATAATGACAGCAAGGACAATCTACTTCAAAACAAAGATCCTACAGAAACTTCGGCCACTTCTCAAGCCAACAGATTTCAGATCTGCACTGCAAGCCCTCACCCTCCCTCATGCAGACTTCTGTAACAATATTTACCAAGGACTACCTCAATCGATACTCCTCCCTCTACAAACTGCTCTACACTCCGCTGCATGTACCGTACAAGGTGCAAATAAATACGATCACATCACCTCCATCCTAAAACAATTACACTGACTGCCACTGAGCAGCAGAATAAATTACAAGTGCCCCCTCCTCACACACAAAGCACTTCACTCCCAACAGGAAACTTGCTTCAAATCCCTACTACAGAAAACACAAACATCCAGGCCACAAAGACAGATTATAATCAACAAACTCAACATACCACAAAGCAAACTTAAAGACAATCAACAAACATGCTGCAGAGTATTTGGACTATGCTCTCTCCCTATGGAACTCCCTCCCTTACACACTAAGAAACATCACCAACCTCCATATACCTGAAACCCCACCTATTCACTGAATACTTTGCCCCCACACTTTACCCCCTCAACTACATACTCACAAACATTTATTACATTTGTGAGTTTGTTGTGGTTATCAGTTAAAATGTTATATTAAAAAAAAGCCTGAATGTTAAATGTTACCATGTTACTTGTGTAACATACGTTCAATGTAAAATGTTCTTTTCTCTGAAAAATGCTTTGACCTGGTGAAAAGCGGTATATAAATATAGCTAAATAAATAAAATAAGTTGCTTCACCCTCCATTGCCTCAGGAGAAAAATAAATACTAGTGGGACTTGATCCTTGGTCCCCAAGCCAGTGCTGTAACCATTAGGCTGCTCCTCCACAAGAGTGCACAGCAGGTGCTTTCACTATGGGTGTACAGATGGGCAGAGTTGGAGCAGAACATGGGCGGTACGCGCAAGTACCCACATAGATTATAGAAGTCCTTAATTTTATGCAGATTTGCAAAAAACACATGCTAACATTTACACCAACCCTAAAGCTAGCATGCGTGCTGGCATCTTCCATGTATGCAAACTCTTTCACGCTTATGCTAGTATTTTATATGGTCGCCTAACAAGCAGCTGCTGGGTCGCCATGGGTCAGCACTGACGCGAAAACACACATTGCATTGCACACATGTACTTGAACTTATAAAACAGGTGTCTGAGAATACACATTAGCTGTAAAATTGCAATGTGTGCTGTTGTGTCAAACGGACACCTGGTAACACAGCAGCCCCTGGGATCTTCTGAGGCAATGGAGGGTGAAGTAACTTACCCAAGAAGTGCCAGTGGGGATCAAACCATAGTGTCTCGACCACCAGGCCGCTGCTCTAACCACTCCTCTACTTACATTAACCAAGCATAATTTTATAAAATTATCCCCTTACAGGGCAGTGACACATCCTGGTATTAGCTTATGTTTGAAAGGTCTAACATGTTCAAAAAAGGTTTTTAGCAAAATAAATGCATGAAACGAAATGAGAAGACTTCTGAAAATTGGGACAAAAGCCCAAATGAACTGAAAACAAATCGAAACCTTTTGCCTTGTGCACATCCTAAATTTTTTAATGATGTGGCAAAAGCAATAAATTATGGAAAATGCAGCAGATCTTGCGCATCTGGACTTCAGCAGGGCTTTTGACAATGCTCTGCACACAAGGCTGGTAAGTAAACTGGGTGATGTGGGAGTAGGACATATGACGAGAAGCAAGGGAAGATGTTGTCTCCACAAGTCCGATCAGCAGACACACATGAAGTGGGCTACTTCTGCTTCATGAGAGTTAGGATGGGAGGGGGGTTACTCCAGGATTCAGGGCTAGGACTGGTTCTTTCCAATGTCTTTATTAGTGATTTGCTGAGAAATTTGATGGGAAAAATATTTCTGTTTGCAAATGGTACAAAAGTACCTAATAGAGTAGACACAATAGAGATGAAAAAAAATAAATGGGGAAACAGTCAAAATTTTGGAAAAATGAACGTAACGGTTAAAAAGGGTAAAAGTATTTATTTGGGACTCTGAAACCTCTTAATCACATACTACCAAGAAGACAAGTGGAAATCTTAAATGAGGGTGGGTGCTCACCCTAGATGATCTGAAGGTAGCCAGTCAATGTAATGATGGAACTGGGGAAGCTAACAAAATGTTGAAAGTCTAAATAGAGGAAATATTACCCTAGTTTGAATTCTGTGCTCAGTTCTGGAGGTCGTACCTTTGTAAGGTTATTTGGAGGATGAAAAGATAGAATTAAACTTACAGTTGGGTCTGTCTGGACATAGTAATGTCTGGAAGACCTAGCAGAAGTACAGGTTCTCACAGCTGTGCCTGTGCAATAGTCTATGCAAGGCAGGTGGGAGACTGGATATTTAAGCAATGACCGTGTTAGGATTGGTAGCTACATATACTGTATGCTTTGCATCTAGACAGGGATAGGAAGGTGTGTTGGATTTGAACTGTGGAGTAGCTTGTAGACTAATCTGCCCGAGATGATAGAATATAAATGACAACGATGACAAAAGACTGTCCTGGATAAGAGAAATATATCAGAACTGGTCATCCTGTATGGTTGGTGCAAGTATATATCCCTAACAGGATGGATAGGAATGATGGTAGGATGGATGAGTCAATCTATCTTTCCCTGCCTTGAGCTACTCTGCTGCTATTTGTGTTATCATATTTCTAATGGAAGCATTCAAATACTTGCAAAACTCCAGTAAAGTAGGAGAAAGTAACACTCTCCATGGGAAAAGGAAATTTAAAGAAAAGGATTCATGGTTTGAAGGTTCAGAGGAAACATGAGAAAATATTTCTTTAGTGGGAGGTAGATGCCTAGAACAGCATGCTAGCAGAATTAAAGGGAACCAAAACCATGATGGAGTTTAAACATACCTGGGGCAGTGCAGTGGTAAGGACAAGTAAAGGGTAATAGACTAAACAAGGAAGGCAACTTGGGTGCTTGTTATCAGTAAAACAAAACTTTAGGAGGTCAAAGAGGAGGAATACAGGACTGCACGTGCAGAGTAATGACACAGCAGCATGAGGCTTCCATGAAAAGCAAGGCAACCTACAGTATTTGTAATAGCCACGGTAACGACTCAAGCAGCAGCGATTTGACAGCAGAAGCCTGGGGTAATTCTCAAGGCATGCTAGGGTCTATCCCTAGCATCAAAAAGCATGGAATGAATGGAGGCTTCAGACCACAGACTTGCTAGTTTGCTAGTTGTCTGAATTATTACAAGGACTGGTGATGAGGTACCGCAAAGGCTTGGATGTTCGATCAGATTGCCAGACTCATACAGAAAGATGATAAAATGCAAATGGTTGTACTTTTTGAAATAGTAAACAAAGACTAGGGTACACACCATGAAGTTACAAGGTAGTAAATCTAAAACAGAGGGAAATAGTTTTTTCACTCAGTGCATACTTAAGATTTGGAACTCATTGCCAGAAGCTTAAAAAAGGTTTGGACAAGCTCCTGGAAAAAGGCAATAGACTATTGTTAGGGTAGACATGGGGAAAGCCATTCCTTAAGAACCCTAACTATTTCCTGGGGATCCTGCCAGGTACTTATGACCTGGATTAGCCACTGTTGGAAACAGGATTCTGGGCTTGATGGACCCTTTGTCTTGACCCAGTATAGCAATTCTAATGTTCTTATGATAAATCTAAAATAATCTACCAGCAGAGATGGTAGAATCTAATCACTGGAGTGGGATTGAAACATGTTTAGGACAAACATAGAAGGCAATGGTTGGAGCCAGGATAGTGAGATAGAAAGAGAACAGAGTGGAGGCAGAGCCTAATGGTTAGATCACTTGGCTTGAAAGCCAAGAGATCAGGGTTCAATTCCCACTAGTACTCCTTGTGACCTTGGGCAAGTCACTTACCCATTGCCTCAGAACAATCCAAGTTATCAATGCCCCTGTTTAATGTACATTACCAAGTTTAAGTTACAATGTAAACTGCTTTGACTGAAATGATAAAGTGGTATAAAAATCTGTTAAATGAGAGGGAGCTAGTGCTGGCTTAAATAAGTAAATTTATGCTCATCTACCCAAAGTAGAGAGCCAAAGATGAAGATAAATGGTTAGACTAGATATCAGCTGGTCCTTGTGACTATATTGTTTTGCCTTAAGCTGAGCCACAATTGGTCTGGGTTTTACCTGAACCTCTTCACCACCCCAGCTGTATTATCCATACTCCCTCAAGTTTGGGTGCAGTTTTGGCTTAATCCGAGCCACATCCCCCAAGCATACTTCTGAAAGGATCACAGCCATGGAGGTAGTAACTAGCAGCAGCAGCAGCAGCATCAGCAGTCTTGGTTTAGTTTTGTATTTCAAGTCTTGTTTTATATGATCAGCAACACATAATAGAGTTCATAGCTTGTGTTGCTTGATGGCTATGCTATGATGACAGCACCCATCTCCTACCCAAGAAAAGCAGAGGGTTGGGAGTCGAAGGCTTCATTTACTTGAACTCATGGGTGTAATGCATGGTACCATTTTAGTCAGGGAAGGCTGGATACTGATGAGGCTGGATACTGGGAAGGCTGGATACATGAGTTTGCTGTATCTTTTCTTAAATGAAATATTTAAACTGGTAGAAACTTTTGTGCTTGCTGCATTAAGCCAACATCAGATGTAAATGAAACTAACATTTAAATGTCCTTCAATAAAGTCAGTCATGTCACATAAGCTTAACCGAAATGGAGCTTCAGTGTCCTTGGAACCTGCCGTTTTTTCAACCACTTCTGTGGCGATAAAGATCTCTCTGTAAATATTTCTTTATAATCTATTATTTTTATGAACTAGATGAAATACAATTTAAGAAAACACAGCATGTTGTTTTTAATGGAAAATCATTTCCTAGGCTACATGACTGCAAAACATCATGTGCATTCCTGAAATCTATCTACTCTGATATGATCTATGAAAATACTTCCAAACTTAATCTGCTGAGACTCCAGAGAGCATATAAGCAAATACTTAGATTTGCATTAGATTTTTGACTTTGAAATCCATTATTATAAGTTACTTGCTGACTTTGATGTGCTGCTTTCACACCTCAGAAGAAGGCATAAAGGCAGAGCATTATAGATATTCATAGACTGTTTTTAGGATAAGGCCATTCAAATCTTTTTTGAAGGTCAATCCCACCTCTTATCATTTAAAAAGTAATAACCGAGATAGGTTGCCCAGATTAAGAACTGATTAAAATAGGTCTTTCTTAAAACACAAAACAGCAGGAGCAGAATGAGCTTAACTCTTCAGTGGGTCCTCTCAAAGTGCTGCAGACCTGTGTGTTTCCAGCACCGATTACTAAGACTCTACATGCTATCTGAAATATTTGTCTGATAGATTTAAGGAAATGACTAATACAGGCATTCGCACCCCCTACTCGGCCACCCCCTCCGCAGCTACGCATACTAGTATATACACATGGGACTACAAGGTGTATGCACCATCTCCCTCACTTCCAAAGTGAGCCAAACAGGGCAGTCAAAGGTAAAATGTGCCATCGGTTCCTCTCTAAAACACTGTCGCTGCTGCAATACCACTTCTCCCCAACCAAACACCCAAACTCTGACCCTCTTTCCCTTCAATAAGAGATGGGCGGATGGGCACATATGTGCGCAGGCCACTACCACCACGACCCCAGCCATGTACAAAGTCTTCTGATCTCTCACTCCCTACAATATATACCCTTCCCCCTTCCATTACCCTCGCCTCATCCTTAAGAGAGCAAGCTTCCTCCCAAGGGGTCAGCCAGTTTGAGCCCCCCCCCCCCTTTATCTCTTTAGAGGTGGGAGAGAGGCTTTATTAATGGAGGCAGTCACAGCCACTACCCAGCTGCTCACTCCTCCTCAACTGCTCAACCACCATGCACACTAATAAATGCACATAGGCCTACAAGATAGTGGCAAAACCTGGCCACAACTTTATTAGTTGTTACCTAATGCTGTTTATTCAAATTGTCATACTCAACATAAAGCCAAAGTCCTCACTTCCCCATCCTGTGGTGATGCTTGGATGATGGATCTCAATCCAGAACATAAATATCTTTTTCTGCGGTACCCAGTCTAACATGGCGGCGATGCCCGTGCATGCCTGAGCCTCTAATATGTGCACGTCTTGCTCATTTCCCAGGCAAGCCAATACGGGGAGTCAAAGGTAACTCATTTCTTCATTAAAACACTGCCATGAGTAGGGATTTTTATCTGCATGTCCCCTTCTCCCCACCACAGTGCTGCAGCTTTAGTCTTGTCTCCCGGCTTCACACATCCTGAATCGAGCACAAAAAGATATCCAGCCCAGTACTGATGAATGCCCATCCAGGCGATATAGCCCCTGGCAGTAACAAAAAAGGAAAATCAAATCCCAGAACAAACCAATGAATTCCACTTGCTTATAAACTCCTCCCTTCCACAGCTCTTTAATGGGCAAAGACCTAATAACCTCTCACCTCACCCTTCTGGGCACTATTGTGTGCCTCTATATACTGGATAAAAAAGATAACATCAGTTCATAAGGTAAGGTTTGCCTCTTTGTGGATGATACCAAAATCTGCAATAGAGTAGGCACCCAGGAAGGTGTAGATAACATGAGGAGGGATTTAGCTAAGCTTGAAAAATGGTCGAGAATTTGGCAGCTGAGATCTAATGTTAAAAAATGCAAGGTCATGCATTTGAGCTGCAGCAATCCAAGGGAGCGATATAGTATAGGGGGTGAAGTACTTTTGTCCACAAAAGAAGAACGGGACCTAGGCATGATTGTGTCTGATTATCTTAAAGTAGCTAAACAGGTAGAAAAGGTGACAGCAAAAGCTAGAAGGATGCTTGGGTGCATAGGATACACTCTCCCACACATTAATGTTAAATAGGCTACAGGAGATCGGGCTTTGCAACAATACAATAAAATGGTTCACATCCTATCTAAGCAACAGAACACAACAGGTTAAATGTGCCCAGGGAAAATCATCACAGTTCCCTATCAACCAAGGAGTACCACAAGGAATCAGCACTCTCATCCATTCTATTCAACATCTACATCCAACCGATCTGCGACATTATCAAACGCCATATGTTACAATATCACATCTATGCCAACGACATTATGGTGTATGCCCCAATGGACACTCTAAGCCTGGATATGGCTCCCATAACTCAATGCCTCGAAGATATGAACAACTGGTTCACTGAGAACAACCTGAAGGTAAACTTTGACAAAACGGAAGCAATGATCATAACCAGGAACCCCAAATTTAACCCACTTCCAACCATCAGCACCCTCAACCGAATAATACCAATAAAAGATGAGCTGAAATACCTAGGTGTCACTCTGGACAGTAATTTAAATTTTCAATCACATATAAACAAAACCGCTGCAAAGGCATACCAACGAATGAAGCTCATCCGGAGACTCAAGCCAATCTTCAACCAAGATCATTTCCGCACTATATGCCAGGCAGTCATGACCCCAATACTCAACTATGGAAACTCCTTATATCAAGGACTACCTAAGCAGGCTACTCATCCACTCCAGCTGGTACAGAACACGGCAGCCCGAATCATAACCGGCACAGCCAAGCACGAGCACATTACACCTCTACTCCAGCAACTGCATTGGCTGCCAATCTCTGCATGAACAAGATACAAAGCAACCGTAAAAATATTCAAGATCATACATCTATGCACGGCAGACGTACTCCACAGTTTGATATCCAGGGACACAATCCACAGACCCAGAAGAACCAACAGCAGCAATAGACTCCGTGTACCCACTGGCTACCATAAAACAAAGCAAGTGACCTCCAACAGAGCCATATCCCTCTCAGCACCAGCCCTCTGGAATTCCCTACCGGATGGACTGCGGTCAACAAATGACCTCAAAGACTTCCGCAAATCCCTTAAGACCTATCTATTCATAGAATGTTACAACCAAACATACTAAAGACTCCTTTCACAAGCCTAAATGTACAATGATCCCACCCAACTTAGGGGCTTGTTTACAAAGCCGCGGTAGTGGTTTGCGATCGCGATCGCAGCC
This sequence comes from Ichthyophis bannanicus, assembly GCA_033557465.1. Classification (NCBI taxonomy): domain Eukaryota; kingdom Metazoa; phylum Chordata; class Amphibia; order Gymnophiona; family Ichthyophiidae; genus Ichthyophis; species Ichthyophis bannanicus. The sequence goes on from CM066037.1 coordinate 70,030,662, forward strand.
ACGGCCCCATTGAAATCAATGGGGCCGCGGCTCCGATTACGATCGCAAACCGCTACCGCGGCTTTGTAAACAAGCCCCTTAGTCTCTATGTACGTCCAGTCACCCCTATTTAATGTTGTCCCAACCTATGTAATGTCATCCCAACCTATGTAAACAACCACTTTGATTGAAAGAGAAAGTGGTATACAAATCTGGATAAATAAATAGGGAGAGGAATGGCCAGCAGAAGAAAGGAGGTGTTAGTGTCTCTGTACAGATCTTTGGTGCGACTTCATTTGGAGTATTGTGTGCAATTCTGGAGACCACACCTTCAAAAGGATATAAACAGGTAGGAATATGTACCAGATGGTGGCTACTAAAATGGTTAGTGGTCTTCGTTATAAAGCATATGAGGACAGACTTAAAGATCTTAATATGTACACCTTAGAGGAAAGACGGGATAGAGGTGATATGATTGAGACGTTTAAATACCTCTGTGGCATAAATGCACAGGAGGAGAGCCTCTTTCGATTGAAAGCAGGCTCTGCTACAAGGGGATATAGGATGGGTGAAAGGGGATAGACTTGGGAGTAATATGCAGAAATATTTCTTTATGGAAAGAGTGGTAGATATGTGGAATAGTCTCTCAGTGGAGGTGGTAGAGATGACAATATCTGAATTCAAAAAAAGCATGGGACAAACAGAGGATCTCTAAAGGGGACTGTTGTGGTTGATATGGAAGGGCAGACTAGAGAGGCCATATGGTCTTTTTATGCTGTCATGTTTCTATGAATCACGTTTCTTTGGCCAAGCCCTCCCAACCCCGTGTCATGAAACTGTAGTTTACGCTCTTCCAGTTTGAAAAAAATTACAACTGATTCAAAATACTGACATTCACCTATTACCCTATCTTACCTGTCCTTCCAGCTATCGGTCTATCAGTCTCCTCCCCTTTGCTTCAAAACTACTTGAACAAGCAGTTCACCACCGGTGTCTTGACTTTATTTCCTCTCGAGCTTCTGGATCCACTACAGTCTGGCTTTCATCCTCTACATTCTACAGAAATGACTTTTTCCAAAGTCTCCAGCGATTTTGTTCCTCGTCAAATCCAAGAGCCTTTATTTTATCCTCATCCTTCTTGACTTTTCTGCTTCCTTTGACACTGTTGATCATCACCACCTTCTCGATACATTGTCCGCGCTTGGATTTAGGGGCTGTATTCTGTTCTGATTTTCTTCTTATCTTTTCCATCGCACCTTTAGTGTATGTTCTGGTGGATCCTCCTCTACTGCCATCCTGCTTTCAGTTGGTGTACCTCAGGGCTCTCTCTTGGGACCTCTCCTTTTCTCTCTCTACACTCTGTCCCTTTGTGCACTTATTTCCTCCCATGGTTTTCAGTACTTTCTTTATGCTGATGACTCTCAGGCCTACCTCTGCGTCTGAGAACTCTCCAGGATTCCAGTCCCGGATCTCGGCCTGCTTATTCAACATTGCTGCCTAGATGTCTAACTTCTATCTGAACATGGCCAAAACTGAATTCCTTATCTTTCTCCCTAAGCCCACCTTGCTCCCTTCCTTATTTCTGTGGATGACACTACCTCCTCTCTGTTTTCTCAGCTCACAACCTTAGGGTCATCTTTGACTCTATTTTCTCTTTCTCTGCACATATCCAACAGATAGCTAAAACTTGCTGCTTCTTTAAAACATCAGCAAAATTTGTCCCTTCTTTTCTACACACGCTACTATGACCCTTATCCACTCACTAGTCACCTCCTGCCTTGACTGTTGTAACCTTCTCCTCGCTGGTTTCCCTCTGAATCATCTCTTTCCCCTTCAATCTGTCCAAAACTCAGCTGCATGGCTTATCTTCTGCCAGTATCGCTATGCTCATGTCACTTCACTGGCACCCTATCAGTTTCTGCATCCAGTTCAAACATCTACTTGACCTACAAGTGCATTCATTCTGCAGCTCCTCACTACCTTACCTCTCTTATCTCATTCTACACCCCTCCTCGGGAAATCCGCTTCTCTGGCAGATGCCTTTTATCTGTGCTCTTCTCTGCCACTGCCAACTTCAGACTTCATTCATTTTGTCTTGCTGCTCCATATGCCTAGAATAAACTTCCTGAGTCTGTGCATCACGCTCCATCTCTAGCCATATTCAAATCCGGGTTAAAACCCCACTTCTTTGAAGCCGCTTTTGGATCCTGATGCTCCTCACTCTCTTGGCCACTACTTACGTGTATCTTCATACTCTAGTCCCCAGTTTTGCTATGCATTTTGTCTTGATTAGATTGTAAGATCTGATGAGCAGGGACTGTATCTTACATTTATATGTACAGCGCTGGATATGCCTTGTAATGCTATACAAATGATTAGTAGTAATAGTTGTAATAATTATCTGATGTTACTAAATATGACCACATTTCCCCTATTTTCCTTAAGCATCATTGCCTCCCTTTATCTTTCTTTCTTTCTTTCTTAACAGTTTTTTTTATATAAAACCATTCATCCAAGACAGTTTATATTGAACAACAGCACACGATCTCATGAGATCCGTTTTACAAAGAACAAGGGGTAAATAACTTGGAATTAAATATGGGTGTTATAACTTAGTCAATGGTGAGTGGATGGTTATGGTATATACATTTAGGTAATGTCATAAGACCCAAAGTGCTCTATGAAGAGGTGCGTTTTTAATAGTTTCTTCATATCTTGAGTAGAATGAGCAGATCTGATGGCTGAGGGTAGGGAGAGGGCTCTGTTGCTTGTCAGCTGTGTACATTTGGTCTTGAAAAGAGAGATGGCCAGAAGATTCTGATTTGTTGTTGTGGATGCTGTTGAGATTTGATCCTCAAGACAGGGAGCAGAGAGATTAAGAAGGATTTTATAGATGTTGGTTATGGTTTTGTTTAATCCATTGGGCAATTGGGAGCCAGTGTAGACTTCTAAGAGTTGGAGTTGTGTTGACGACTTGGTATGCCTGTTAGGATTCTAGCGGCAGTGTTTTGCACTAGCTGGAGTAGATATAACAGCTAGTGCAAAACACTGCCGCTAGAATCCTTGACAGCCCTTGATAGACAATGTTGCCGTAGTCAAGATGGAGTATTACAATGGCCTGAAGAACTGATCTGAAATCCTTGTTTTGTTGAGTGGGTGTAGAGGTTTGAGGAGCCTATGTTTCCAGTATGCTGTATTTGCTGCATTCTTGATGTGCGAAAGCATGTTGAGGTTGCTGTCGATGGTTACACCAAGGTACTTGACTTCTCTTTTTATGTTAATTTCAGAGTTATGTAGTATGAGCTTATCTGGAGGACTAAAAGCTTGGTTTCTAAAGATTAGTAATGCTTCAGTTTTGTTTTTATTCATCACAAGATTTAGTTCAGCGATAAGGTTTGTGACAGCAGTGAAGATGTCTTTTATGATTGTAAAGTCCGGATTAAGTGTGTTGAATGGTATATAGAACATGCCATCTGCATAGGAGTGAAAGTGCATGTTCCATTTTCTTAGTAGATTATATATGGGCTGTATGTAGATGTTAAATAGTAAGTCAGACAGGGCCGAACCTTGTGGAATGCTTTGTCTTAAGTTAAATGGTTTAGAGTGGCTGGATCTGCTTTTTACTTGCATGGTTCTGCCTGAGAGGTAGGATATGAAACAATTTAATGTGCTGTTGATCAGGCCTATGCTTCTGAGTCTGTCTAGCATGGTGTGATGTGATACAGAGTCAAATGCAGCACTGATGTCCGGGAAGGTCATCACAAATCCATGGTGAGGCTTATCTAGGCCTATGATGAGCCGGTTGAAGAGATCACTGACGAGTGTGTCAACGGCATGCCAAGGGCGGAAGCCATGCTGTTGAGGGTCCAGTGGAGTATGAGAATCAACACGGTCTTGGAGTTGTTGCTGTATATTTTTCTCAATTATTTTAGCCAGGAATGGGACGCTGGCTTTACTTGATTCCTAGTTTACATTTCTGCTCTACTTACCCCTTACTGTCCAGCATGGTCCATTTGTTCCCAGAATTCGAACTTACTAACAATCCTCCCCATATCTCATGCCAGGATGGAGGCTTCTCATCACACTGTTTTTTACTTTTTCTTGCCATCCTTATGGAGTTCTCTACCCACTTACATTCACCTTGAATCTTCATATAAGAAGTTGAAGGTACTTCTAAAAACATACTACTTTGGCTTAGTTTTTCCGGACTGTCCAGGTTAGTCCTTTGCAACTTCCATCTGATTGACTTTGTATGTTGTATGTCATGTTATAGTTTTTTTTTTTTCAATCAAGCTCTAAAGACACCAAATTCACACTTATCTTGAGAAATACGTCCAAAAGGTAGTCCAATCCAAATACATGCAAGGTGGTTCCCAAATCATGACGTGCACGTTTCGAGTCAAAACAGAGGACTCTGTATCAAGCGCTGCAAGGAAATATCACACCCATAGGGTTTTGCTGTAACTGCCGGAAGGCGACAAAACATCTATAAAAACACGTTTGGGGGAACATGCTTCTCGCATTCTTTCCCAAACTCGTTCTGCCCCGGTAGTAGAACATTGTATAGAGTTGTCTCATACATTTGAAGACTTTACCTGGACAATTACTGATCATGTCCCGCTGGACCCCCGTGGTGATAACCATATTTTAAAACTCCAGTGGTTGGAACAACGTTGGATATACTGTCTCAACACAGTTCATCCCCATGGTCTTAATAAGGAGATTGATTGGCTGAGTTTGTTTTAGATTTGACCAATCAGAAGAGGGCATCCCTGATGTGGGGAATTCCCTTGTTTCTCATTGGTGGCTCTATTGGATGCACATGACACCTTGTAGCCTATTATAACATATATGGACTCTTAAAAGATGTTTTGGCGTCTTCCGGCAGTTACAGCAAAACCCTATGGGTGTGATATTCCCTTGCAGCGCTTGATACAGTATCCTCAGTTTTGACTCGAAACATGCACGTCGTGATTTGGGGACCACCTTGCATGTATCTGGATTGGACTACCTTTTGGATGTATTTCTCAAGATAAGTGTGAATTTGGTGTTTTTAGAGCTTGATTGACTAAAACGTATATTTTCAGCATTCGAGAGTGAAAGAAATCTCTTCTCCTGCTGAATTATCTAACATAGATACATGTTAGATTTAGGAGTACTTGCATTTTCTTGGTGATTCTGATTTTTAATCTGTTTCCAAAACAGCAGGCCGGGATGTGTATATATAGTGTCATACACATGTACATGTTCTGAAATACCAGTGCTGGCACTTCTATGTGGCCGGTACCACGCACATCCAGACCTCACAAATACACATTTCCAAAATCAGCTGATCTGCAAGCATCTGGGCCTTTATTCTGTAGGTCCCATTCTCTTTATATTGTGATGGACATGTTTATCTTTCTGGGGTGGCGACGTCTCTGTTTTAAAAAGCACTTACACATGTCCGTTTTGAGAAGGGACATCTCGGATTTCACCTAAATGGCTTTTCTAAAATGTGCCTTAAAGCGAATAGCTAGACTAGTTTTGCATAGCAAGATCTGGGGAAGAATTATTTCATGGGGGTAAAATTAATATTAAAATAATGTGAATGTCTCCACACTTATTTATGTACAATATTACTGTCAATAACACACATAACCAGAAAAGACAACCCCAAGTACATACATATTGATGATATTATAGCAGTTGCCACTCTATTTATATATTAACAGTTTTGGGATTTGTTAATTAGGCAGAGAGGGGAAAACAATGATGAGCTGGTCATCACAGCAACCGTGAGCTCTAAGAACCTATCAGGACAACATTGTCTAACATGTACAAGTTTTCATCTGCAAAAGCTAAATTGCCACTTGAACTAGTCTAAAGGCATGCACTTAAAATCCTCGATTAGAAACTGTTTCGGATGAATTCCCTTTTGAAATGGTTCTTCAAAGAGTAGTACTGTTTGTATGCCAATACAACAAATTTCTTCTATTATGTGCTCTGATTTCTTGAGCCTGTTTAAGCAGTTGCAAGGTAATGACAGCAGAAAGGGATGGAACGTGAAGTATAGCTTCCCAAGCACACTAGGGGGTCCTTTTACTAAAGAGCAATGTGTGCTAATGAAGTTAAACATGCGTTAAGTGTCATTGCATTCATAGAACTAAAAGGGCTGTGGGCACTTAACGTGCGCTTAACGTCATTAACGCACATTAGTAAAAGGGCCCCTAGGAGGCCAAATTACACACACAACCTTTTAGCTTGGCCTAGAAATAAGGCAGATCATGCTATAGGCCTGGAGAATTAGGGACAGTTTAGCCCTTATATAATTTGTTGGGACAGTGGAACATTTCTTGGGATGGTGAGGGAGCAAGTTAAACAAACTCTACCCCGTACTTAAGCTATCTAGTTGGTGATATCATGTAAGAAAAAATGTTGATGAGGGATTCAATGATGGATCAATTTTCAAACCTTTCCAACTAGTTGTGAAGTCTGTGGGTACTTTGAGAATCAATACAAAGTCGACAAAGGGGGTGGAGGGAACTCCACAGAGATTTGCACCTGCCTTTTCTGTGGGTATATTTTCCTTGGCCAATGTGAATAGAAGGGATGCATGCTCAACATTTTTTTTTCAATTTATTATTAATTTTGTTTTCTTTTTGAATTTTCTTTTATTTGGTTTTTTAAAACAAAACAAATGGAGGAAAATCCCCACTCCCAAAGCCCTCAAGAACAGAACTAAAACCAGTCACCCCTCCCCTATTTTAAAATGAATTTTGCTGCTTTCTTCAGCTGTAGGAAACTGCTGGAAGCTGACTCATCATTGTTCATTTTAATTACAAAAGATGTTATGCACTGTAATGTTAGATTTGTAAAACTCAGATTATTGATGTTGCTTTTTCTGTCAATTAAAAGCCAGAATTGTTATGAGCCATCTCAAATTCTGTCCATCTGTCATGTGGTTGAATATGAGGTCCATTTCTCATTCCAGCTGACCTGCCAAAAGGAGCCTATTTCCTGTTGGACTAGAGATCTCTGGAAAATGTCAGTCATAATCTTTCCCTATATTGATTCTGGTCAGTACAATATTGACAGCTTAGAAAGACTGTGTATTTAACGGAGGATCAGATGGATGGCATTACTTGGTATTTAGTTTCAGCTGTAACTCACTATAGATTATCTGAATCGTTCTACAACTTGAGGACAAAGATTAATGTGTTGTCCTTTTTTTTTGTGTGTAACCCTGAGCACAAATGTAACTCGGACAAAACTAACTAAACATCCTTTTTTCCGCCATGAGGTAAGAGTTTGACTGAGAATTCATTAGCTCTCAGTTTACAGTATAAAATGTAATCTTCTCTTTATTTATTTTTATCAAAAACAAATTCTTCATTGATAGGGACAAATTTAAAGATCTTTTCTTTGGATGAAATGACGGAGAGAGGAGGTGTGATAAAGACATTTAAATACCGCCATGGTATAACGGCCCTCTTTCAACTGAAAGAAAGTTTTTGGAAAAAAGGGTCATAAAATGAAGGTGAAAGGGGATAGACTCAGGAGTAATCTAAGGAAACACTTTGTGATGTAAATGGTGGTGGATGTGTGGAACAGCCTCCCAGTGGAGGTAAGAAAGATGAAAGCTGTATCTGAATTCAAAAAAGCGTTGGACATTAAATATAGGATCCTTGAGGGACAGGAAGGGATTGTAACGCTATGGATGGATAGGCCATTTGATCTTTATCTGCGGTCATTTTCTATAGGTCCATCCTAAGTATGGAAAGTAAACAAAACCCCAAGAAAATGTTCAACCCAAAGGTTTCATGGGTAATTTAATGCAAAGTAACAGCTGATCACCATCTCCCTTTTTATCTGTCAATATATTAAACCCCACTACCTTGTTGCTATAAAGAACAAGGGAAGTCATGGCTCAATTCCATTGCCGCTTCTTGTGACCTTGATCAAGTCGCTTAACCTTCCATTACTTCAGATATAAACTTGGGGCCTGATACTGAAATGCTGCAGTCGGTGTTTTGTTTAAATACTGGTCATGGCGGTTACATGTATTCGGGATATTTCTGTGCCAGTATCCAGATTGTGACTGAGCTGAATATTCGAATAGCTTCATATTCAGCTGCTATCCATATAGGTTAGTGGGATACATTTAGGACAGCCTGTCTGGATAACTTATCCAGATAGAGAATGAACATCATCACTCTCCAGATGTGCTGACTCCACCCATAGACCATTCCTTCGCTATCTGGATAGTGCTGAGGCAGGCCGGAGAAATATTCAGTGGCGCTATCTTGATAGTGATGCTGAATGTCTCATTGACTGGCACTTACCTGGTTAGCAGGTGCTGTTAACTTGATAAATGCTTTTGGTTATTGGCCCCTTAGGTTGTATGTCCTTTGGGGACAGGAAAAATAACTGGTGCACCAGAATGTAACCTGCCTTGCACTGCTATTGTAAAAACATTAGTTAAAATTGATATCTTTTATGATGGAAAGGGGTACGAGATCTGTGGTTAAACACTTGGATGGAGAGAGAAGAGCTACCACACAAGAGATCATGACTGAGTAGATGCAGAGAATTATATTTATTTGGTGGCTCAGGGGAAAATGCATTTATGTTCAGCAGACATTTTCCCAACCCCCAGGTGAAGAAATGACTTGCCCAGTGGGATTTGAACGCTATCTTCTCTGGTTTACAACCTGCTGCTCTAACCAATAGGTTACTCCTCCACTCTGAGCTAAGATTTTGCTGAAAGACTTTCAATAGGGTTTCTCAAGAACTACCCATGTCTACCTTTCTAGACTTTATAGGTTTGGAGGCAATGATTATATGTTAGGATAGTCGGGGCAGCAAACGATAGCTTCCTCCTCTTTCTTCCTTACCACCTCCACAACACACACACAAAATGATAGTTCAATGGGACAGCTCTATCTATATTTTTTCCTATCTAGACTATCACGTTATTCTACTTTTCACCCTCTTGCAAAATAGCAGAATTAACAATTGATGAGATCGTGAGTAGGTAAAAATACTTTCTGACTGCATTTAAGGCATCTGAGTTTTCTGAATTGGATATTTCAGGTGATTCTATTTTGTTAGAACAGGTTTTTGGTTTGGGATGTAAATTTCTTTTCTGATGCTTTTATCCTTTCTTTAGTGAAGCCTAGCACTGGAATGGTATTAGATCTATTAGGTGGGCAAGGCAAAAAACACATGTATACAATAGAACCATTTTTTGATGCTTTAAAATTCAATATAGAGGACACCTGTGGTACAAAACCTCAAAACATCAGTCCCACCAATAAACTTTGTGGTATAGAAATGATCATGCAAGCATTGCGGAACCTGTGTCTTTTGGGGAAACTGCTAGGTACGTATGACCTGGATTGGCCACTGTTGGAAACAGGATGCTGGGCTTGATGGACCTTGGTCTGACCCAGTATGGCATATCTTATGTTCTTATGTTCTAATAGGGTGAGTGGTTAAATAACTTTGAAGGCTTGCTTCATACTAGTACTAAGAGACTAATATTAAGGTGACTGACTTTCTTTTGAATAATTATATGTTTTTTATTGTATGGGTTTGCATTGTTTGTATGGTTATCTTTGTGGAAATGTGCCCTGTTACAGGCATTGCACCGAAACATGGCCATGCCGGGTTTCTGATGATATTTTATATGCGTGGGAATAATTTATAATTAATTTTTTTTTAAACAATTTATTTTATCTTCTTCGTTTGTTCTTTGTTTTTCTAATTAGGATTTGGAGTTCTTTGTCTTATTTACTTTAGTTTATTTATTTGTTTGATTACCTTTTGTGGGATTTACAAGTTACATTTAATTGTTTTGTGCATTTACAAGTTGACGGCCCTTTCGCAGTTTTCATTGCACTTTATGGTCTAAAGACACCTTTCAGTCTCCCGGATTATAGTGCACTAGAGAGAGGCATCGTGAGCAAGCGCCAAGAAATTGGCATCAGATTCGGTGCAATCCTTTTCATGCTTTTCTGTTCTTAACCATTGTCATCTTTCACCTTAACAAGCATGGAGGAAAAAAAAAGTTTCTCTGTTTCTATGCCTTGTTAGGTCTATCATCTTTTTTAATTAGTAGTGTTTTTACGAAGCCATCTGAACTGTGTCATTTCCATTATCAAAAAACCAATGCATTAATGAATAATTTTCATTTCTGATCCTTGATATCATGCTAGTTGATCTCCTGTTTCCATGCCACCGAATGAGAGCCTCGTTTTCTGCCCATGATCAAATTAAATTTGGACTCTGATTATATTATGCTGTTGCGACTGAAGTGTCAAATTTTGTCAGGCAATTAGGAGCTATAACCTGTGAAGTTAAGTTTGATGGGCATTGTAATTGGATTCTTATAGTAATAGGTTGGAACATTCCCCCCCCCCCCCCACACTTCTTTGATTCTTGCTACTTTGGTTTTGAGAACAAAGGCCTCTTGTTTTTCAGTAACCTTTGGGCATTCAAGACAACAGGTTGAAGTTGAGCTTTCACTGGGATCCTTCTATGCGCTCGGTTTTCATAGTCCTACCAATGTCTCCGAACGGAATTCTGAGAGAGGTCTGACCTGTCGGCAAAGACTGCTATTCTCATGTGCACACCGTGGAAGATTATAGCTTTTGCAGCAGTTTATTGTAAATTTGGCTGCACATCGTACTTTGCAGTCTGACACGGTCATTCTATATGAGGCACTTTATTTAAATAAAAGAATATATTAAGAAACCGAAGAGCCCTGTTCCTTGTTTCACGAGCAATTCCCAAACCTGCCTTCTATTTCAGGGCCAGCTGGAGCAAGAGAAAACGCTGTCGGTTGCAACACTACTCATTTCGACATCATATGCCATGATTTCGGCAACCAACCTGACAAAAATAGCAACAGTAAGCTTACAGTGGAACCACCAATATGATATTTTAAAAAAGAGATCTTTCCTTGATTCCTTTGTGCAGAAAGTAAGAAAATATTTATGCTGAAATTCCAGAAAATGGGATCCTGGCTCTGCGTGGCCTACTACTGAGGTTGAACTGATCTAAAGCAGTACAGCTTTTTGTTCAAAAGAGTAGGTGAAAGTTATGAGAGAGACACCTAGCATCCTAAAGTGACCTGCTGATCTTTATAACCTCTTCCTAGATAACAGAGCAACTTAAAAAAGAAAACATGGAGGGCCTGATATGAAAAAAACAAAGCTACTAACTTGAGTTGCTAAATTTGTCTCCTATTTCCAGCCAAACCTAGGCACCAACGGTTTCTGCTGACAAGTCGCCCACATTTAGGCCTGCCATTCAATTGCCTAGATTTGTGAGCCCAATTTAGGCACTTAGTGCTTAGCCCATAACATTTTTTGCTCATGCTAAACCCACCCCTGTTGCTACCCATCTTTTAGGATCCTGAATTTAGGAGTTCAGTGAAATTTGAAGCATAAACTTAGGAACTCATACGAGAATATAAAGAACATAAGAAATGCCATATGGCCTTAGACAGGGCCCCTGCAAGGAGATAAGGTGCTTTAGGCAAACCTCATCTCTTGTGCCCCTCCCACTCCCCCTTTGCTGCCATTTGCCACCCCTCTTAGGGACCTGCGGCGGCGGAAATGGCCTCGAACAGACCCGTGGCGCTTAATTTAAAACTTTGGCACCATGTGTCTGCTTCCACCCCTACCGACACCCAATGCCGACTTTTTTGTATGAGGCAGAAGTGACTGCCACCCCCCCACCCCCGTACAAAAGGAAGTCCACATTGGGTGTCAGTGGGTATGGAAGAAAACAGCCCCGTGGCGCAAAAGCTTTAAGGTAAGTGCTGTGGGGCTCTTTGAGGCCATTCTGTCACTGCAGGTCCTGGAGAATGACGACAGAGGCAGCAATGGACCGCCCCTGGACCATTGGCACTCTAGGCAAGTCCAATATCCTGTTTCCAGTAGTGGCCAATCCAGGTCACAATTACCTGGCATATCCCAAAGGTAGCCCGTTCCATGTTACTTATCCCCAGTGATAAGCAGTGGTTTTCTCTTGGACTATCTTAATAGCAATTTATGAACTTTTCCTCCAGGAATTTGTCCAAACCTTTTTTTTTTCAGTCTGTTTATTTATGCAGTTTCTGTAGCAACATACAAAAAAAAGGAGAAAAACAAAATGAGAGAACCTTTTTTAAACCCAGCTACACTATGTTTACTACATCTTCCAGCAATGAATTCCAAAGCTTAGTTATGCAATAAGAGAGAAAATAATCTCCAGGAACAAGCCATCAGGAATCTAGTCATCACATATGGGTATCGTCGGTACCGAAGGAGCCTGCGCGGGAATGCTCCCCAGCGTCCAATCAGAAAGCTTTTGGGAGCATCCCACAGCGCCTGCGTGCTGCCTTCCCGCCTTTCCCAACTGCCTCTCTCCAGTTCTTCTTTTTCCGCGGAGCCAGCAGGTCGTGTTCCTGTCACCGCAGAAGAATTTCCTTATTTCTTTATTTCTTTTTGTGGTCGCGTCTGCCTTCCCCGACGCTCTACCGGTACCGCCGGTATTTCTTTTCTTTTAAAAAATTAATTTATCCATTCTTTTACTTTCTTCAGGTGCACCTGTCTTTTTGGGCCTTAAGGCCCAGAAATTTCCTTAATATGGAAAAACCTGCTTCAGGTTTTAAAAAGTGCACAAAATATGGCGGTACCATTTCCGTCACCGACACCCATGAATGGTGTTTAAAATGTTTAGGTCCTGACCACTCCATCACAGATTGTGTGTCCTGTGCTATGATGTCTAAAAGGGGTCGACAGAACCAAGCTGCTAAGCTCAGTACCCTGTTTCCCTCTGATGCGGCTTCGGTGGCATCGACGTCTTCCAGGGCTGCTGCTTCTTCCCGTGGATCTCAGGTAACTAAACATAAGTCTAGCCGGCCCTCAAAGGGTAGATCTCCTTCTAAGCATCGAGATGCCTCTGGCGTTGCCCTTGAGGATTCTGCACCGGCAAAATTACCCTGGCGGGAGGCTTCGGCTTCCAAAGCACCATCATCGGGGTTCCAGGATGTTCTCGATGGCTCGGCCTCGACAGATCTCCTGGTGCCATGCTCTGGGGTACCGTCAGTTTCCACCGGTACCGATTTCCAGGCATTGGCAGCATCTATGGACCAGAGAATTCTGTCCATAGAACGCAGTCTAGCGGCTTTCCTTGTGGCATCGACGCCCTTGGTACCGCGACAGACAACTCCACCGGTACCGGCATCAGTATCGCAACCGGTACCGATAGCATCGACATCGGCAAAGATGCCTGCTATGCCGGTACCCTGTCCTTCGATGCCCGCCGGTACCGATTCCCTGATACCGGTTATTCCCGATACCGATTTTGCTCGGTACGGGTATTGGGCTCTGCAAGAGCATCCAGACAGGCGATACTTCAATTCCTCAGAAGAATCTGAGGATTCTGAAAGTTCTGTCGATGCAGCGATGATGCTTCCACAGGAGTCCTCCTCCCCTAAATGCAGGATGTCTCCTCCAGAGGACATGTCTTTCCAAGACTTCATCCGAGAGGTGGCTCGGGGCCTGTCCATCACTGTGACCCCTGAAATAGAGCCAAGGGCCAACCAGTTGGATATTTTACTATATCCCAAAACTCCTAAGGAGGCAGCTACCCTACCCATTCATGAGATTCTATATGATCTCATGTTGAGGATGTGGAAAACACCGCTTACCACCTCTCCTCATTCTCGTAGGTTAGATACTATGTATCGTGTCCCTCCTTGTCATGGTTTCCATAAAACTCAGCTTCCCCACCACTCCATTGTGGTGGAATCTGCTATGAGAAGGATTAGAAGTGCAAAAAGACATGCCTCTAATCCTCCAGGACGTGAATGCAGAACTCTGGATGCTTTTGGATGTAGAGTCTTTTCAAGCTTCCATGCTTGCTGCAAGAATCACTTCCTATAGTCTCTACATGGGAATGTTCCTAAAGGAAGTTAATGATCATCTACAGACTTTAAGTCCTTTCATCTCTGAGGATAAAAGGCAGGAGTTTCTCACTTGGCTGAAACATGCCCAGGATGTCTCTAAATTCTCCAACCGTGCAGCCTTCGACTGCTTTGAATGTATAAGCAGGGCCTCGACTATTGCCATAGGTGCACGTAGAATTGCTTGGCTCCAAGCATCTGATTTAGAGCTCTGGGTACAAGATAAATTGGGAAATATCCCTTGTACTGGTGAGAACCTGTTTGGTAAAGATTGGCAAGAAAAAGCCAATGAGATGGATGCTGAAAATTCCACTTTGGATAGACTATCCAAGTCTACTGCTGATCCTGTTAGGAAAAAGTTGTTCAAGAAAACACCTTTTTCTAAGAAGAAGAGATTTTATCCTGCTTATGGTCAGCAGGCATCTTCTGCAGGTCAGTTTTCAACCCAACGTCAGCAACCACCCAAACAGAAGAAAGCAAAGGCTGCTAGGCCTCAACCGGCTCAGCATCCTCAGCCTCCTCAGGGCCTTTGACTTTCAGCTAGAGAACTTAGCCTTTCTGGCTCTGGAAAGACCAGAACCGTCCACTATTCCAGGAAGGTTATGCCATTTTGCTTGCAGATGGGGGCAAATAACAGCAGAGCGTTGGACACTCTCCATCATAAGAGAGGGGTACAAACTTCATTTTTCAAGCATGCCCCCTCCCACAATAGTGAAGCAGTTGAATTCTCCGACCTCTCTCATTGACCTGTTAGGTAAGGAGGTTACAATCCTTCTTGCCCAAGGGGCAATAGAAGAAGTGCCTCTTCATCAACAGGGCACAGGGTTCTATTCCCCTTATTTTCTTATCCCAAAGAAAACAGGGAGATACAGACCTATCTTAGACCTCAGAGAATTGAACAAATTCCTGGTCAAGGAGAAATTCAAAATGATTTCTCTCGGAGTTCTGCTTCCATACCTTCAGAGTCAGGATTGGCTTTGTTTTCTAGATCTCAAGGATGCGTACACCCATGTTCTCATCCATCCAACCCACAAAAGGTTCCTTCGGTTCCTGTTTCAAGGAAAGCACTACCAATACAGGGTGCTTCCTTTTGGTCTGGCCTCTGCACCAAGGGTGTTCACGAAATGCAAGGCTGTGGTAGCAGCATTTCTCCGCACTCTGGGAATATTCGTCTTCCCTTACTTGGACGACCGGCTCATTCGAGCTCCAACACAGTCAGAGGCCAGGACTTCTCTATCCTGCACAATGCGTATCCTTCAGTACTTAGGGCTGGTCATAAACATCCCAAAATCCAGTCTAACTCCTACTCAGTCTCTAGAGTTCATAGGAGCCCTGCTGGATACCACAAAGGCAAGGGCCTACCTTCCCCAAGCCCGTTGCCTTCGCTTGGTGCAGTTAGCGTCTCAGACAGCCCTAAAGCCCTTTTTAACTGCTCGAGAAATGTTGCAGTTGCTAGGCCACATGGCATCCACCGTGCATGTGGTACCATATGCTCACCTTCACATGAGGGCAGCTCAGTGGACATTATCCACCCAATGGACCCAGGCATCAAGTTGCCTGTCAGACAGAATAGCAAACACAAGTCGTCTCATTTTGTCTCTCCAATGGTAGAAGTCCACTCAAAACCTGTTGCTGGGGTCCCCCTTTCAGCAACCTCTGCCCCAAGCAACTCTTACAACAGATGCTTCTCCAATGGGTTGGAGAGCTCATCTGCAAGACCTCTCCACCCAAGGCACTTGGACTCCACAAGAGAGTTGTCTACATATCAATCTCTTGGAGCTCAGAGCAATCTTCCTTGCTCTGCAAGTGTTCCACACCCTGCTCAACTACAAAACAGTCCTTATTCATACGAACAATCAAGTAGCCATGTTCTATGTGAACAAGCAGGGGGGAACAGGCTCTCTGTCACTTTGCAACGAAGCTCTGCGACTGTGGGCCCTCGCCAGAGAGCATCACATCCATCTTCTGGCAGTGTATCTTCCAGTCGTTCAAAACTCTTGGGCAGACAGACTCAGTCGAGTTCTCCTTCCACACGAGTGGTCTCTGCATGCAGACCAGGTGGCCAAGATTTTTCAACTTTGGGGAACCCCGGACATAGACCTGTTTGCAAGTCCGTGGAATGCCAAACTTCCCTGGTTCTGTTCCAGAACTCCGGTTCAGGGAGCTCAGGCAAAGGATGCTTTCCTCCTTCACTGGGGTCAAGACTTCCTGTATGCCTTTCCACTCATTCCCCTAATTCCCAAAACCCTCTTCAAGCTTCAGAGAGACAGAGGCCACATGATTCTCATAGCACCACATTGGCCACGGCAAGTGTGGTACCCTCTGCTTGTACATCTCTCTCAAGCTCCCTCCCTGGAGTTAGGGTCTGCTCCAGATCTCCTATCTCAGGAGAACGGAATGTTATGGCATCTCAATCCCCAGTTCCTGCATCTCAGGGCTTGGTTGCTGAAAGCCTAGATCTCCAAGATCTTCATCTTTCTCAGCAAGTGAAAGATGTTCTTTATGCTTCTAAGAAACCTTCCACTAGACGTTTTTATGCTTTCAAGTGGAAAAGGTTCACTATTTGGTGTTCAGAAAACCCCCTTGCTATACCTCTAGAATCTTTACTGGAGTATCTCTTCCATTTGTCTAATGCAGGCCTTAAGACAAATTCCATTAAGAGTCCATTTGAGTGCTATTGCAGCTTCTCTTAAACCTCTAAATGGACAACCTATTTCCTCTCATCCTCTTATAGCAAGATTCATGAGAGACCTCCTTTTAACTAAGCCTCCCATTAGACCACCTCCAGTGGCATGGGACTTGAATCTGGTTCTTGGGCAGCTCATGAAGCCACCTTTTGAACCCTTAGCTACCACCTCCTTGAAATTTATTTCTTGGAAGGTTATCTTTCTCATTGCAATCACATCAGCACGCCACATTAGTGAATTGCAAGCACTAGTAGCTAATCCACCTTATACAAGGTTTCATCATGACAAGGTAGTCCTTAGGACTCATCCACACTTTATGCCCAAGTTGGTCTCGCCTTTTCATCTCAACCAGGAGGTCTACCTACTTGTCTTTTTTCCAGGACCTCATGCATCAAGTGCAGAGAGGAATCTTCATACCCTGGACTGTAAAAGAGCTCTAGCTTTTTATTTACAAAGGACACAGCAACATAGAAAGTCTTCTCAGCTCTTTGTTGCTTTTGACCCTTCTCATTTGGGACTGCCAGTCTCCAAGAGAACACTATCCAACTGGATTGCTCAGTGTATTTCTTTCGCCTATCAGAATAAGAACCTTTCTCTGGAGGGCCATATCACAGCTCACAATGTGAGAGCCATGGCAGCCTCAATGGCTCATCTGAACTCTGTGTCTATTGACGACATCTGTCGAGCAGCCACTTGGGCCTCTGTTCATACCTTCACAGCCCATTACTGCTTGGACAAGGACTCCCGCCAGGAAGCCTTGTTTGGTCAGGCTGTTCTCAAACACCTGTTCCATACTTAATCAACTCCTAACCACCATCCCTGATAGGATGCCAGAGATCCATGGGAGGAAGTGGAGCCCTTCTCAGGGACACACAACTTCTGGGGTTTCTCCCTGGCACCCAAAGCTAGGGAGTCCCCATATGTGATGACTAGATTTCTGCTTGTTCCTGGAGATAGCATAGTTACTCACCTGTAACAGATGATCTCCGGGAACAGCAGGAATTTAGTCCTCACAACCCACCCACCTCCCCTAGGAGTTGTATCTCTCTATCTCTCTCTCTTTCCTTTCCCTCTCTCTCTCAGCTTTAAAACTAAACTGGGGAGAGGCAGTTGGGAAAGGCGGGAAGGCAGCACGCAGGCACTGTGGGATGCTCCCAAAAGCTTTCTGATTGGACGCTGGGGAGCGTTCCTGCGCAGGCTCCGTCGGTATCGACGATACCCATATGTGAGGACTAAATTCCTGCTGTTCCCGGAGATCACCCGTTACAGGTGAGTAACTATGCTTTATCTCCTATTTGTTTTCAATGTACTACTTTGTGACCTCATGGCATGTCCTATAGTCTTTGTACTTTTTGAAAGAATAAACATTTCTATTCGCGTTTACCCATTCCACTGCAGGTTTTTATAGAGCTCTATCGAATCGTCTCTTCTCCAAGTTGAAGAGCCCTAACCTCTTCAATCTATCCTCACAGGAGAGTTGTTCCATTCCTTTTAACACTTTGGTTGCCCTTCTCTATACCTTTTCTAATGCTGCTTTTTCAGATGCAGAGACCAGAATTGCATACAATAAAGGTGCAGCTGCACCATTGATTGATTCAGAGGCAATATGGTAGTCTTTGTTTTATTCTCTATTCCTTTTCTAATGATTACGCTCATTCTCTTTGCTTTTTATGGCTGCCGCCATACACTGAACAGAAGATTTTAACATATTGACTACTATTTATTTATTTAATGTCTTTTTTTAGAATCAGTACAGTTTATAGTCGACAATAATTTGTACAGTGCAGGCCGAGACTTGGGACTAACTAGAGTAACTATGTACAGGCTGAGCAGCAGGTCGCAGAATAATGTATTGACCAGGTCTGTTTGGCAACTCTCTCAGGTAATTATATACAGGCTAAGCAGTCAGGTCATAGATATACAGTGTTGACAGGAGGTGCTTGGCAACTATTTACAAGAGTAGGTGGCTGTGACATTGACATCGTTTTCTGGGGAGTGAGTCCTAGTGTGGAACCTTAGCATTGTGTAGCTATAGTTTATTCTTCCCTATGTGCTTTACTTTGCACTTGCCTACATTCAATTTCATCTGTCATTTCAATGCCCAGTCTCACAAGGTCTTGCAATTTCTCACAATCTGCATGCAATTTAACAACCTTGAATAATTTAGGGTCATCTCTCATTTGCAAATTTAATCACCACACGTGTTGTTTCCAATTCCAGATCATTTATAAATATGTTAAAAAGTCCTAGTCCCAGTTCAGATCCCTGTGGTATTCCGTTATTTACCTTTCTCTATTGAGAAAATTGACCATTTAACCCTGCTCTTTGTTTTCTATCTCTCAACCAGTTTCTAGTCCACAATAGGACATTGCCTCCTATGCCATGACTTTTTAATTTTCTCAGGAGTCTCTCATGTGGGACTTTGTCAAATGCTTTCTGAAAATCTAAATACACTAAGGGCCCGATTCTGGGACCTGCAGCCCCACAACCTGTCCAGGCCCGATTCCTCCACCGGCTCTTCCTGTATGCCCTGAGCAGCAAGATGGGGAGAGCTGGGGGGGAGGGGTCAGGGCAGCCCAGCAGGATGTACAGGACCGATTCAGTCATGGCCCTTTACACTCTGCCAGGTCAAAGGGGACATGCTGCTTATTCCACCTCAAAGCAGCATCTACCCAGCGATCGGGCCCAAGGATCCTCCCCCGGGGCTTTGCGAGGGGATCCTGCTGCTCAATCCAGGCTCCTGCAGGCCAGGTATGGGTCGAGCAGCTGGGATGAGAGAGGGGCCTAAGCCGCAGGAGTCGGGGGCACCTGCGGAGAGGACGTCCCCGAAGGCGGCAGGGGTATGCTGGTCCATCCACGGGCCTGATTCTGTGCACCACAGGAATGTTTAGTTCCCATGGTCCAGAATCATGTCCAAATGGGCCCATCTTCATTGGGGACTTTCGTACAGCCCGGACATACCCCTCTGAGAATCCGGGCTCCATGGGTCTGATTCTGAGGCGCAACTTGCAGGGCTGCACATCCCATCCTGCCCCTATTCCCCCTCCGACTGTCCCCCCATGGCTAGAGCAGCAGGATGGGGTGAGCTGGCGGGGATGGAGGGAGTGGAGTATGAGCGAAGCGGGGGCAGGCCGAGGCAACAGGGCAGACAGGACCAATTCAGGTCACGACCCTATATGTCCTGCGGGGTCAGGGGGAATGTGCTTATTTATTCCACCTTGACAGTGGAATAATCAGCATTAACTGGGTGATCAGGGCTGGACATACCCCCCCTCCCTGTGGGCCGGGTGCAGGGGGGTCCCTGCCACCCGATCCAGGCCCTGGCTGGTCTGCCATGGGTCTGGCAGTGGGGAAGAGGATGGTCAGTGCCAGGGGAGCCTGCTGGGAGGACATCCCTGCAGACATGTAGGGGCATGCCAGGCCATCCTCTGTCCCATTTCTGTATGCCACGGGAACATTTTGCTCTTGTGGTACAGAATCAGATTCTAACAGGCCCATCCTGCTCGGGGCCGCCCGGACATGCCCCTGTAAGAATCAGGCTCTATATCAATTGGCTGACCTTTATCCACATCTTTATTCATGCCTTCAAAGAAATGGAGCAGGCTAGGCTGGTGAGGCAGGACTTCACTTGCCTAAATCCTTGTTGACTTTGGTCCCTTTTTACTAAAGCCCATTAGCCAGTTAGCATACGTTATAATGCACGGCAAATGGCAGTCAGGAATAGTAACATGGGAGTGTGTCTGCTACTGAATACTAAAATACACGTTGGAGATCGTGGAATAAGGCAGGGATTGGGCAGAGAGGGGGTGTGGAGAACACACTACTGCTAGCACCAAGGCAATTGCTGCACACTGAGTGGCAATGTGGCTCTTAACGTGAGTTCACCTAACAACTCTTGTAAGGGAGTCCTTAAGTGAACCTGCACATATTTGTGTGGTCCATCACAGTGCCCCCTGGTCATGCCCCCAAAAGCTAACACAGAGGCTTTGTAATTAATGTGCATTTGTTTGGCATGTTAATTGCAAATCCATAGAGGGCTTTAGTCAAAGGTGTCTTTTGTCTTATTAAGCTATGTCCATGTGTTCAGTAATTTTGTTCTTAATAATAGTTTCCACCATTTTGCCCAATATCTGATGTCAGGCTCACTGGTCTGTAGTTTTCTGGCTCATCCATGGAGCCCTTTTTTAAAAATCAGTTTTATGTTGGCAACCCTCTAATATTCTGGTACCATAGATGATCTTAATGGTAGTTTAAAAATTTCTAATATTATCTCTGTAATTTCATCTTTGAGTTTTTTCAGCACTTGGGGCACATCTGGTCCAGGTGATTTTGCTGCTCTTTAGTTTGTCAATTTGTTCTATGATATCTTCGAGATTCACTGAGATTTGATTCAGATCTTGACTCATCACCATTATGTAACTTTTCTGTAAGGGGTAATTTCTTCATATCTTCCTTAGTAAAGACTGAAGCAAAAGCCTTACTATGGCCTTGTCCTCCCTGAACATATAATGGTGCAACTGATTCCTTCATTGGCTTCTTGCTTGAATGTACCTGAAAATGTTTTTATTCTGAATTTTGTCTCTATGGCAAGCTTCTTTTCAAATTCTCTTTTTTCTTCCTTATCTTTGCATTTAATTTGCCAGTACTTATGTTTCCAATTTTCTTAATTTATTTTTCTGTTTTATGAAAGATTTTTTTTTGGCTTTAATAGCTTCTTTCATCTCACCATTTAACCATGCTGGCCTTCCATCTGCATTTCTTTATGCATGGGATACATCTGGTCTCGGCTTCCAAGATTATATTTTTAAACAATTTACATGCCTGATACAAACTCTTGACCTTTTGTAGCTGCTCTTTTTTTATAGGTTTATTTTAACTTTTGAAAATAGCAACAATAATACAGTTTCCAAAATTAAGCTGCCATTTGGCCAAAAGACCTGGAGCAACTAAGGCCTTATGTGCTAGGAAAAAAAAGGGATTGTGTCATGGAGACCAACTGAGAGACCCTTGGGGATTTCTTCCAGAAGAGCTTCCATTGCTGTGGAGATAAGGGGCTACCTAGATCATGCTCCCATGCTTTCTTTTGCACCACACATCGGGTTGCGCGATAATCTCTTAGAAAAGCATATATTTTGGAGGTGACTTCCATGTCAGCCACAAAATCTTGTGCCTTGATAAGGAGTCCCCATTGGGTTCATAAGTGCTGTGGTCTGGCTGCTGTAGCCACTAGATGATGTCTCAACTTTAGCCATTGGAAAAACCTGTAGGGTGATAAATTAAATTCATATTGAAGCTCTGGGAAGGATTTAAATGTGGTGGATGTCATAAGTTGCCATATTTCCCAGATATCTTTAGACTGCTCATGTTTCCACTGTATGGTAAGTTTATGTATTTTAAAATTTGGGTTAAGCCATATTGGCTGCAACTGAGACTGTAGCATTTCATGAGGAAGAAGAGTAGCTAATAGATGAAAGGCAGACTGAGTGGATGCTATTCATTGCATATTTCTCCTTCGAAGATGAGTGTACATCTCAAGTAAGAGACTGAACGGTGTGGGAGTAACAAGTTGGTATTCGAATGTGAGCCATATGGGACTAGTAGAGATGGAAACCGATGCTGCCCATAAGCACCTTGTTGCATTATAAATGCTAAATGGTATTTGCAGGAATCTGGGAAGTGCACCTCATCTGCTGATTTACCCAGTTTCATTTTCCAGGTATCTATATGTGAGGGCTTCTTACGCCACAGAAAAGTCAGAAGACAAGCTTCCAACATTTTGTAAAAACTGGGAAGAGAATGGGAAGCATACTAAGGATATAGTTGACCTTAGATGGTCTCAACAAGTCCCCACCATGAGAGAGATAAGGGCGACCTTCATATTATGAGGTCCCGTACAAGTTGAAGTAAGTGGGTTGAGTTAAATGTTAATGTCTCTGTGAAGGTACGGCTAAAGTGGGTCGCAAGATATTTCAATGAGGCACCTGCCCACTGGAAGGGGAAATCTGCCACATCCTCTCTGCTTGTGTGGACTGTAAGAGGAAAGATGACTGATTTGGTCCAATTAATTTGGTATCCTGAAAGGGCCGAGTAGTGATCGATGAGAGATAATAGTGTTGGAATAGACGAAGGCTCTAAAACAGGACATCGTCTGCATAGGCAGAGAATTTAACTTGTATTTCCCCTTCCTGGAGTCCTTTAATCCCAAGTTGTTGCTGAATCATAAGTGTCAGTGGTTCCAGAGTGATACTAAAAAGTAAGGGGGATAGGGGACAGCCTTGCCTCGTGCCCCTCTGGAGGAGAAAAGAAGGAAATAAGGTGGAGTTAGGAAGATTATGCACCGTTGGATGGACATACAGGACACTAACCGGGTTCAGGAAGCCCAGAGGGAAGCCAAACCATTTAAGCACTTGGAATTGGAAAGGCCACTCCAGGCAGTCAAATGCCTTCTCCGCATCAAGTGAGGGACTTGCCAAAGGAGTAGATAGGTCTTGAGCAGAAGTTAGGACATGACAGAGAAGGCGTATATTATTTATGGTAGATCTGACCTCGACAGAACCATAAGAACATAAGATATGCCATACTGGGTCAGATCAAGGTCCATCAAGCCCAGTATCCTGTTTCCAACAGTGGCCAATCTAGGTCATATGTACCTAGCAGTTTCCCCAAAAGACACAGGTTCCACAATGCTTGTACTGGGTCAAGCATTGATATCCTGGGTCCCTTCTTAATAATGGTTTATGGACCTTTCCTCCAGGAACTTGTCCAAACCTGTTTTAAACCCAGCTACACTAACAGCCTTTACTATATCCTCCGGTAACAAATTCCAGAGTTTGATTACACTTGAGTGAAAAAATATTTTCTTTTATTAGTCTTAAATAGTTTACCCTGTAGCTTCATTGCATGTCCCCTAGTCTTTCTATATTCTGATAACGTAAACAATCGATGTACATTTACCCGTTCCACTCCATTCATTAATTTATAGACTTCTATCATATCTCCCCTCAGCCGTCTCTTTTCCAGGTTAAAGAGCCCTAACCTTTTTAGCCTTTCTTCATAGGAGTATCCTTCCATCCCCTTTACCATTTTGGTGGCTCTTCTCTGAACCTTTTCTAATAACGCTATATCCTTTTAAAGATAACGGCAACCAGAATTGCACCTAATAGTCAAGGTGCGGTCTTACCATGGAACGATATAGAGGCATTATAATATCTTTTGTTTTATTTTCCATTCCTTTCCTTATCATACCTAGCATTCTATTTTCTCTCTTGGCCGCCGCTGCACACTGGGCCGAGGGTTTTAACATGTTATCCACAATGACGCCTAAATCTTTTTCCTGGGTGGTGGTTCCTAATGTGGAACCTTGCATCGTGAAACCATAGTTTGGGTTGTTCTTCCCTAGGTATATAACTTTGCACTTGTCCACATTAAATTTCATCTGCCATTTTGATGCCCAGTCTTCCAATTTATCAAGATCCTCTTGCAATTTTCCACAATCCTCTTGTGTTTTAACAACTTTAAATAGTTTTGTGTCATCTGCAAATTTGATAACCTCACTCGTTATTCCACTTTCCAGGTCATTTATGAATATGTCAAAAAGCAGTGGGCCCAGCACAGATCCCTGGGGTACACCACTATTCACCTTTCTCCATTGGGAAAATTGGCTATTTAGCCCTATCCTCTGCTTTCTATCTTTTAACCAGTTCCTGATCCACAGTAGTACACTGCCTCCTATCCCATGACTCTTTAGTTTTGCCAAACGTTTCTGATGAGGGACCTTGTCAAAGGCTTTATGAAAGTCCAGATACACTATATCAAATGGTGGGTAACATGGGGGATAACCAATTTGCCAGGATTTTGGCCAGGATCTTGTAATCCAGGTTAAGTAATGAGATGGACCTATAGTTCCTTACCCTCTGAGGATCCCATCTGGGCTTTTCATGAACTACCACTGTAGTTTCAGCAAATGCCCCAATATTGGGAGCCTGGTCCATCAGCATTTGAAAGTAGATAAGGAGGTAGGGGGCAAGCTTTTTGCTGAAAGTTTTATAAAACACTGAGGGAAGACCGTTGGACCTGCCGCCTTTCCAGATGGGAGTTGCTGGATATCATGTGAGATTTCATCAAGAGTAATATCAGAGTCCAAATTTGTAACCAGGGTTGTGGTTAAGATGGAGTGAGTAATATTATGGACCATGGCCGTAAACATTGGGTCACTGCTATCCACTTCAGAGGAGGAGAGACCCTGATAGAATTGTTGAAATTGACACTTAGGGCAGATGGATGGAAAGGCATATAGCGAGTGGTCAGAGATGGTCATTGCCTTGATATCCATGTACTGCAGACCCTGAAGAAGAGACTTAGATATGAGAAAAAAGTCAATCCTGGAGTGAGTTTGATGCAGGAGGGAAAATAATTTGTAGTCCTTACACATTGGATGTTGGAGTCTCCAGGATTTTATGAGCCCTAGGGTCTGCATCATGCCAAGTAGTGTCTGCAGTGCTTTGGGGGGGATGCTAAAGACACCGAGATTTCCGACACATAAGAGGATCCAACACCATATTAAAATCACCTCCTAAGATGATAGGGACAGGCATAACCGAGTGAGCCAGATGTGATGGTATGAAAAAATTGTGGACAGTCAATATTCGGGGCATAGAGTGCAAAACAGACAAATTAGTGGGTCCCCATCTGGCAGAGTGTTTTAACCCAATGTCCCTCAATATCAGTTTTGACCTCAATCACATTGGCAGGGAGGGATCTACGGATCAGGATCAATACACCATTCTTTTTAACTAGGGCAGGGGAACAACTCAGTAGGTGATAGGGACCCACCCCCAGTTTGCTAGCCTCAGAGCAACTAAGGTGTGTTTCTTGAAAGCATACACGATCGGCTGACTCCTTCTTACAGTAGAGGAGGATTTTCTTTTGCTTAATAGGGTGGTTCAAACCCTTAACGTTAAACCAGAGGACCTTAAAAGTGGTGGACATAAGGAGTAGTGTTATTCTCTAACAATGGTGTTTGATAAGAGACGCTTACATTGTACAGTATGGAGTAGATCATGAAGCCAGACTCGGAACTCATTTATACATCCTGTAACCAAATAATAAGTGGGACATAGGACAAGATCCAAGTGGGTGAGGTGGAACCCAGGGAAGGGTTAGCACAACAAAGTATAAAAATAGAATAATGTGCAGTAACACCAATGCAGTCCTGCGCCTAATGAGATTCACTACCTGTACAATAGATCACTGGCACATAAAGAAAACCCCCCCGAGTGTACCCCTTTCCTGCTCCCTGCCCCCCCCCCCGTAATAATAAAGAGTACATGAAGGCTAGGCATACAAAGGAGAAGAAAAAAGATCCTAATAACAATACCCTATGCCCCTTCCCTCCCTCTCCCCCGACATTCTCCTGAGACAAAGGGATCATAATTATGAGCAATGACTCTGAAAGTCATAAGGATACCAGTATTCAAAAAGAAGGTGCCCATAGTTGGACAGTATGGGTAGGTCATCAATCTTTGCAGAAAGAAATCGAGGTACTCTTCATGGATCATATTGGGCCAGCTGAAGAATTAGACGGATGTAGCTATTGAACTGGGATGTGTAGTGGAATGGCCCTAGTAGTATAGCCAGAGCAGCTTATGTATATCCAGGTACGGCAGTTGTTCCGGGCCTTCAAACGAGAGGGTTTGATTATGTGTGGTGACTCTAATGCAGGCTGGATAGTATACTAAGTTGCTGAAGTTGTGTCCGGTAAGCAAGCAGTTGTTTCCTCTGCTGGACTGTAGTCCTATTCAGATCTGGAAAAATTTGGATCCTCTGTCCATGTAACTGAATGGGGGCATGGATCCTTGCCACCTGTAGAATATGTAATACATGAGGGTAGCGCAAGACTTTACACACAATGTGACGTGGGAGCTTGGTATGCATGTTGCGATGAGAGGTGGCTCTGTAGGCCCTCTCATTCTCAAAAGGCCTCAAGAAATTGATCTGCAAAAGCTTGGGAAGGAGCCCTTCTAAGTACTGAATCATATCTGTGCCATCGGATCCTTCCAGTATGCCAAGGATCCGTAAGTTATTAAGGCGTGATCTGTTGTTGTCTTCTAGTTGCTGTTGAAGTTGCTGTATTTGCTTTTTTTTTTTTTTTTTTTGGATCTGCCTCACTGTTATCCATGTACTTCAGGTTTAGCATCCACTTTGTTTAAACTGTTCTTTGAGGTCACTGATCTCTATGCATGGCAGCAAGGGTTTCTCCTTTGGTGGTAGCGAGCTCTTTCACTTGCCTGATCTCCTGTAGGAGTTCACTTAATCCAGTGTCCTGTTCTTTGCCAGCCACCATTTTCCCTAGGGATGGTGGTTCAGGTTTGGAATGCTTTGCACCTTGTGGCGATGGCTGTGGATATTCAAGGCGGGCTGGTTTGAGTGCCGACGTTTCGGGGATTGAGGGATCCAAAAGAGCATTGTTTTAGCAGGGGGGAAACGGTGAGAAATACAAGAGTCTTTCTTACTTGTGAGGTCAGGAGCTCCTCTCTGATGTCCATATTGGATTACGTTCAGCTCCGCCCCCCCCCCCCCCCTCCGCAGCTGCTCTTTGTTAGATTTTTTTTAAACATTTTCCTCACTTTATCATAGCATTCCTTTTGTAAATTAAATGCTCACACGGTAGAGTTCCTTTATGGACTTGCTTGAGCTCTTAAGTCAAATTTGATCATTTTATGATCACTATTGCCAAGTGGTCCCAACACAATTAGCTCCCATATCAAATCCTGTGTTCCACAAAGTTTAATGGGCATGTTTACAAAACGTTTTAAGGCACGCTAATGAAATGAATGTGTATTAAGTGCTTACAGTCCTTTCATTTTTAATTTGAATATACTGCTTTTCAAGCAAACAACGAGGTGATATACAATCAAAAATAAAACAATTAATATAGGAAAGAGGAAAATCAGAAAGAGAGAGAGGGCAAGAAGAATTGCAGGTCTGAACACGTGTTAAGTAATCACGTTCCTAAATCGAACATGAAGCAGCTACTCCATGAAGCAGCCATTTATTTCATCTTAGAGCTTCATCTCCCTAGCATGTCCCGATATGATGTTTATCCAATTAATATTTGGGTAATTGAAATCACCCATGATTGCTGTGTTGCGCTAGTAACTTTTCAAAAGAGGTCAATTTAGGAGCCTAACTTCCAAAGTTAGAAGCATAAACCTTTGACTATCAGCCTCTGTATCTTTTTAAGAACATGTAACCCTTCTGTGCTGTTGGTTAATTATTAGCAGGATCTACACCACATAGGAAAGGAAGTAATTCCGTAATTGCTTATATTACTATGTGCAGAAACCAGTCGAAGGAAAATACTGTTTTTGTTTTTACAAATATGCTTTTGCCTTTAGCCTTGGGCTATCCTGATTCTGAGGCTTCAGCTTTGGTGTAAGATACTGCTTCCAGCCTGCAGATGAACAGTGGCTAAAGCCACAATGTGCTGTCCTGTGGATCACTGAGGATGATCGGTTATTCACTATAAAGTGTGTTTCCAGAGTTTCCCCTGCGGTATCTTCTTGAAACGAAAGATTGTAACTCACCGAAACATTCCTAGCATTCTGTGTAACAGGACTCTGATTAACACACCAGATTTAACATCATACAGTAACTCGTAAAGCCTGAATATAGGCTGAAAGCTTTCACTCTGACACAATATATACAACTCGGAAATCCTTTTGCCAGCTGGGGGCAGAATTACATTCTAAAAATCACACATCGAACAAAAAAAAAAGGTTAAATCACCAGTCTTTTGATATTTCTGAATTTCAGGTAAACATTTATGGCTTATGAAACAATTCAAACAATGTAGTTGAGGAAAATGATGCCTGATCCAGAGCTTTCAAGGTGGTAATTTATGGGCAGATTTGCGTCTGACAGTTAATTTCAGCATTATATGCTTCTTTTAGATCTAAAAACAGATTTTCTGATACTCGCAATGAGTTAAATTTTTTCTTGCAGTACCTGTGAAATGAAACACATTGCAAATCTTGTCATAATGCCAATGTTACCTTCAAATACTGTTTTTCTTTTCTAAAGTATATTTTTTTATAGTGCTTTCACTTCTCGCCATTATATTTATGAAGCTTTTTTTCTGTTTTATTTCTTCTTTTCATGTATTTGTTCCTCATGCATGTAAATGTAGATACCTGAATCCCCTTAGACGCAGTTTTGATCTTTATGACTTAGTTATTATATAAAAATGTAGAGTACTATAAAAGGCTTATAGCTAGTATGATATCAGATTGACAATAACATGTGCTCATTGTGATCAAATGGAAGATGTTTTGTTCCACCGTGAATAATGATGTATAGAACACAAGAAATGGACAAGGTTATTCAGATTCTACTATGGAAAACAGATCTGTAGAAAGGAATTGCCAGGCATTACAATCCTGTTGGCAGGCCTTGGCGATTATTTCATGAAGATTTTCACACCTATAATCACAGACCCAAAGAGCTTTTTGTTTTTAAACAAAAAATGTTTTTGCTTTATTAAGGTATTATAACAAAAATAATAAATATCAAAACCACAAGTCAACTGTGCCGTGAATTGTAAGGGTTTCAAAATGACAAACCCTACTTGCTTCGATTGTAAAGACGGTGGCTGTTTGAGGTCAAAGTACGGATTATGAGACATGAAGTGCTGATCATTCTACAGACCCTTTAGAAATTCAAGGTACTATTGAAAGCTGTTATTTTTAGGCGGCTGGCCTGGAGTGGGAGGTTACTTTTATTGTTTTCCGTTTTAAATTGCGTTCTTTCCTTATGGCAATTATTTAAGCAATTGTAGACTATTCAGATGCTGCATGGACTAGAGTGCTATAGCAAGTTTTAATGATGCTAGTATTCAAGCCTTGAAAGTCCGCCTCTAGGAGCTGCCCTGCCCTAGCTGGGGACTCCAAAGCAGAGCTGCCAAATTATCCAGTTCCAGAAGAGAAACCTTTTGCCGGTCCTGGTTTTGAACTTAGATCCTAAAAGCAGTGTGGTATCTGTAGTCTCTCATTCAGCCCATTGAAATCAGTGCCACAGGTCCCATAATGCATCAGGATAGTTTTTTCTAAAATTCAGAACTTCCCTAAAATCTTCTTTGGAACTGGGCAACTTGACAGCTTTGGCAAAGTAAAGGTGCTGATGGACTGACTCAGTCACCTAAATGATAGGAATCAGCTAAATTTGAGTGCCCACAGCAGCTAATGGAGTTAAGAAATCTATATGCTCATGCTGCCTGGAAATATTTCCTCTTCCCTCTCCGTCTGCACAGCTGGTAGGCAGGTTCAACTCCTTACACTTGGAATGAACCATTAATCAAATGCTCGCAGTTTGCATATCAAAGTTTCCCTGTGTGGTCTTGAGTTCTGTGGAAAACCATTCCTGTATTTTTTGCGTTGTGAATCTATTGACTTCTCCTCTAGAGACTTAATCGAAAGAGTTTAATTGGGCCATGTTCCTCAGCCTGTAAGTTCTGAGAAAACTTGTTAACATTTTTTCCTTGTTGAATTCTTGGACTTAAAATCCCGAATCCTTGTGTGAAATTCCCAGTTACTATTATACTATCGGAGGCACTTACCAAGCCTATTTCAGATTCTGGATGTCCAGTTAATGATCTACAGTAGTTCAGAAATTCTGTGAAAGCATATTTAAAAAAATGAAAGTTACAATTAGCTCCTGTGCCTGAAAACATCTATCCAGTAACCTTTCAGGAACCTTTTCAGCCTTTCCTTGAAAAAGTTTGATGGCGCCCAAGAAACATTAGTAGAGCTGCCAAGTTACGCAGTTCTGACAATCTGATCATGATGTATTATCAATGCACAGATTTCAATGGCTCGAATCAGCAACTTTAAATCCTACCTTGCTCTGTGGTATAAATTCAAAACCAAGACTGACCTAAAAATGTTGCCCTCCTAGAACTGATTAACTTGGCAACTCTACATTAGAGAGTTTCATTATGGAATGTTTCCATTGGTTCCTGGCACACCCACAGGAAAAGACCAGGTGCTTAATTTGCTACCACCTCAAAGGAAAAATCTTATACTGGGATACTCCTTTGAAGGATGAGAATTGTCATGACCCTCACCTGCTCCAAAGATGCCTAAGTCTGTAGATTCAAGACATGTTTCCAAGCTTCCAAGATTCCAACTCCTAGGGGCTTGTTTACAAAGCCGCGGTAGCGACTTCTGCCTGATATCGGAGCCACGATATCGGAGCTCCGATATCGGGCAGAAGCCGCTACTGCGGCTTTGTAAACAAGCCCCCTAGTATTCCATTTCAGGCTACACATACCTTTGTGTCGGTGTTTGCTGCTTGTAACACTCCAGCTCCTGGTATTCCAGTACAGGCTACAATTTACTTTGCTTTAATGCCCTTTGCTTCCAAGACTTCAACACCCATGCTTCAAGTCTTGGTTTTAGGGACTCTCGTCCTGCAGACTGCAATTCCAGAGACTCTAGCCTTACTTGTTCCAGTAAATGGGTCCTTTAGTGCACACTATTACAAATAGCACGTAATGAAATAGGACATAAGAAAGCATTTATTAAAAAAATGAAAGTACACTAAAACAAAATAAGCCTCTTTCCTTTACACCCCTAGATTTATTTTATTTTATTTAACAGTATTTCTATACCGCCTTTTCCTACAATCAAGATGTTATACTCTTAATACTATCAATAAAAAAATCTGTTACCCAATAAATTAACATTCCTTAAGGGGCAATTTTATGGAGGTTACAGAGAGAAAAGCCTAAAGAACTAAAATCACTTTCCACATATCTCTAGAAGTGAAAGCAAACATAATTTTTCAAGTGTGAGACATACAATCACTGACTCATGCAACTAGCAAATTATGGAAGTTGTTTTAGAATCATCTCCACATGTAACTAGAGGCATTTATATGTAGAAATATACATATGGCTCCTTTCCTTTGGAATGGACTCCCCCCCCCCTTCGATATTAGATCAGAGTGCAGTTGAACTACTATAAATTTAAGAAGTCCTTGAAAGCATGCCTCTTCTCCTGAGCTAACCTATCTTTTAAGTTCAAATATGGGACACTCAATCAAACTGGGAGGTTCAAAGTTAAGGTAAATAAAAAATACATTTATAATTACAATTTTAATTTTCACCCAAAATTTTCATCAGTAGGCTAGGTTTAAAACTTTGCTTACAAATGTGCTAATTAGGCCTACTTGTAGTACTTCTCTACAGAGTGAATTTTCTTCAAAATAGCAACATTTCCACTAAGATAATTAAAAGATTCTGGGCAACTCAACTCAAAATTGTACTTTAAAATCATTAGACATTTGAGAGTCTCTACATGCAGTTGGGCTTTTGCTGTAGACCACGCTTTGTTCATGACTGAAAAGCATCTTTCAGTTGGCGCATTGGATCCTGGCAAACATAAAACAAATTCAACCAGTTTGCATACATTTTTATATGGTACCTCATTACTTTTGAGGTGTCCAAACACCACCTTCTATTTTCGTCAACCGTGGTGTCTGTTTTTTTCCATTCTTGAACTTTGTCTTCAGAAACAAATGACTTAAGACAAAACTCATTAAACTGTTCAGTATCATTTATTACTGTCTCTAGGCCGGGTCTTGTAGACAAAACATATTCTGAAGATGACTCTAGCTCACACCATTCTGGTTGTTTTTGAAGGAGAGTCCACCGTTACCCAATCTCCTGGAAGTGAGTGGTCCACTGATCCAAGTAATCAATGCAAGTGGTGTACAAAGGTGACACAGATCTCTTGAAATCTGCTTCATCAATTCTACTCTCTTCTTCAAGATCTTTTATCTTCTTTCTGATTGTCAGAAGCAAAAACACTTCATTCTTTCTAGTTACTAACTTGTTTCTAGGGTCACTGATTATTCCAGCCACACCTATCACTGAGATTTTTTTGAGGCTCAATTTTTAAAGTCTGTCAGACGGGTGCCTGAATGAGAATGTTCACAGTCTTGGCAAGTGCATATATCAATATGATTTGCAAGGGATTGTGGGAAATGCAGTCCATTCACACTAGACACAGCTGCTCACAATAATTAGTTGTGCTTGAGTGTAAAGCCAATAAGATATTTATTTATGGGGTTATTTCTCCCAACACAGATATGCTTGGTAGCACATAAAACAGGATACTTGCTTTCAGTGTTAAACTTAGAAAAACAAAATCAGGAAAACAACTGCTGAACTTGTCAGGCAATCAAAGCAAAAGAATACAGACCTGGTTGGTAACAAACTGGTCTTTTCTGTAGGCTTTAGCTAATATTTTCTTAGCAGTGCTCTAAACAACAAGCAAAACCCACAAAGTAGGGAAAAACTGTTCTTTTCAGGTTAACTTCTTATATCTTCACACATAGACTCAGAAGTGATTCCCTCAGAGCTCACAAGCAATTAGGTAAGGCTCAATTGCTAGCAGTTACCCAGCTGAAACCCCTTAGCTGGCTTGCTTTCTACTGCGTGGCTAAAAATCCTACTCAGGAGCTTTTCCGAGTAGATTAAAGAACAAGTTTGTATTTCTTTGTGATGGTTCTTGTACTTTGTAACAGTAAATTACCAAAGGAGTTTAGACAGAGAGCAATCCATATATTCACAGCCTGTACCTAAGACCGCTCCCCCTTCTTCAACAATCATGGGTTCAATATCATGGATTGGCACAGAGGAATTTCTCAATGTAGCACTCTCAGGAGAATACTTGTTTCCCTGCTGTCTTTCAAGGTTATAGCTAGGTCATAGATCAGTGTTCATACCTGAGCTTCCATTGCTGTTAGAGTTCCTCTCTAAATAGCCTGGCCAGTATGTAGTCCAGTTCTTATGTCCAGCCTTCCCTTCACAGGTACCGTCTGGAGATTCCTAGCTCTGCAGCACCATTCCTCTGGCTTTCCCCAGTCCAATGGTGTATGCTGGCCTTTTGAATGCCTCCCAGTATACGTACTGCTCTGGACTCCTTTAGGCCTCCCAAATGCTTTCCTCTTCTTTCTTCCAAAGGGTTTCTTGCCCTCTCTGTCCGTCCACACTGGCTTCTGCTTCTGATGATCCTCCAGATGATGAAGATTTCCAAGCTGAGGATCTCCAAGCTGAATCTGAGGATGAGGATAATTCTCTGCAGAATAAACTCTACCTTTATTCTGCTTTGATGAGTGCTCCACCCTAGCACAGCGCAGCTGTGCTGAATCAGGCCCTGCCCTTTGAGATGAGTGCTTGGGGATTACCTCATAGCCCTCCTGATTGAACACCCGTTTCCCCACTTCAGCTTCTCTAATGGCTGTTGGAAACCTGGTGCATTCTGGGACTGGTAGACTTTTATGGCAAAATTCTGTTTTCTTATTTCTACCAGAACTGACAGGTTGCTTGTTCAGAGTCACTTCACCTTTTCTATAGCTCCTTCCTGAGCTATGATAAGCTTCCTTATCACATACCCCCCTGCTTAAGTTATTACGGACTGGTTTAACTGGTGAAACGTCTTCTCTACAGTCCGTAATACGGGAAAGGGCATCCGCATTCTTGTGTAACTTCCCAGCACGATGTTCCACTTGAAAATCAAATGCCTGTAAGGCCATGTACCAGCGTGTCAACCTGGCATTGTGGTTCTTCATTTGCTGCAACCACTTAAGTGGGGCATGGTCTGTGACCAACTGGAACTTTCTCCCTGTAAGGTAAAACCTTAACACCTCCACTGACCACTTGATAGCTAAACATTCTTTTTCTATTGTGGAATACTTTTGTTCAGCCGGTGACAACTTCCTGCTCAGGTACATCACAGGATGCTCCTCCCCTTCATGACACTGGGATAGAACCGCTCCTAGCCCTACATCCGATGCATCTGTTTGAAACAGAAAGGGTTTCCTGAAGTCCACCCCTTTCAGTACCGGTCCTGTACACAATTTTCCTTTTAGGACTAAAAATGCTTTTTCAGCTTCAGGTGTCCACTTTAGCTGGTTTGGACAATTCTTCCGCAGCATATCCGTGAAAATGGCACTTTTCTCTGCAAATTGCGGTACTATCCAATTAGTCCCAAGAAACTTCTTAGTTGTTTCTTTGTTGTTGGAGGGGGAAAATTCCTGATGCTATCTACCTTACTCATTAGAGGTTTGTTCACATTTACTGTATAGACTGACAGGATGCCACCATTCATTGAAATTAAGAGGGGACCTATTTTCCCCCAGTAGTTTCCAGTAATATTGTAGTACCGGGCATTCAAACATAATATAAGTTAGGATGTGAATGGCCGTGTGGCATATCCAAAATCTGTTGCTCTGGGTAGCGGTCATTTGACTAACCTATCAGGAGTATAGAAACTTCGATGGATTAAAAGAAAAAAGTGTCTGAGTAAGTGAGGGAGATCGAGAGATCCAGGTCAACCAGCTCCAGGCTGGGCTCCCATGCTCCGGGGTCAAAGCTACATGCAACTCCCGCTCCCAGAATTTCTGTGCTGTCTGAGCGTATTGGTGAATAATGGGAGCGAGGGGAGAAGCAGCCTCCATATATCTTCTAACGCAAAAGCTGTTATCAAAGCAGTAAAAGAATCAAGACTCTTGGGTGGACCACTCGTTCTGGGCGGCAGCCAAGCTGTCAAGAGCTCAAGTACTTGGTTGAAAGCGCCGCCGAGCATTAATGGAGGGCTGGCAAATGACTGTGCTAACTGCATAATACTTGCATAAGAAACAGGATTATCCACATTCGGAGCATAAATACCATTACACGTAAAGTACAGTCTCAACCTGAAGATGTGCACGGGCCCATCCACCCTCCTTATCAAAGCTAACATTCAGTACAATAGTTTGCAGAGACTTCTTAACCAAAATGGCTACCCCACACCGCTTGGAAACAGCGGAAGAGAAGGCAATCGCCATATTAGGCGTGGTATTAAGTTTCAATGCCGCAGCGGAATTTAAATGCATTTCCTGAAGAAACATTATATTTACATGCTCATGATTAAGATAGCTAAGGATTTTCTTTCTTTTGATTGGACTATTAATGCCATTTACGTTTTATGAGAAGAACTGACACAAGGCCATCAAGAAAGATTATAAATTCTGAGAAAGAACACAATAAGGCACACAGTTTCCCAATGTCCCTCAGCTGAACTAAGTATGACTGTGCACATAACCTAATAATCAATGGGTTAATGAAAATCATGGAAACGCCCCATATAAACAAATAAGCACCGAGGTGCACTAGAGAAGAAGCAAAACCCCAGAAATTACTGGCGACCTAATGTCTGCGGGGAGAAACTCCAGAGAGGGCCCAAGCTAAAACATATAACCTGTAAAACTATGCATGTTTCGAATCCCACCGAGGTGCACATCATGGAGGGAGAGAAGGCCAAGTAAATTATAGATAGAAGGAAAAGTCCAGGCAGTCTCTATTCCAGGCTGGGATCACCGCGTCGGGCCGTTCAAGATGGCGGGCAAATCCGGCGAATTACAGATCCAAATTGTTGAATCATAGTGGTTGGATTAGCGCATCTGATCTGCGTTATTTGGAGTCCAAAAACATTGCTAGTAGATCGGAATCTTCGAGTGTTATGGCTGGGTTATGGAGAGTCACTCTGAGCTTCACTGGATATATTAGGCCAAAGTGAGCCTGCAGTTATTGAAGTCCAGGGCGAAAAGCAAGGAGTCTCCTCCGTCGGTCAACTGTGGACTTTGCCACGTCAGGGGAAAAGAAACTTTAGGACTTTCAAATTCAAGATGATAGTTCGCCCGGGCAGCAATACGAATTTGCTCTACTCACTGATATCGCAATAATCGAAAATTGAGAGCCCGAGGGGTCGTCCGATTGAGCACCATATTAGCAGGAACACGAACACGATGCGCTCGGTCAGTCTCCAGATCTCTATAAATAATAATCTTTAGCAAGGGGGGGAGAGTTTTGACCAAGAATTCTCGCATGTCTCCTGCTCTCACATCCTCCGGTACTCCAATGAGCCCCATATGGTTGCAACCAGCTCGATCATTGCTATCCTCCAGCTCTTTTTGAAAATTCTGTATCATACGCTCAGCCTTGCCCAATTTCACCAAGTGCACCGCGTGCGAGTCAAGGACCTCCGCCATGTTGTCCTGTCGTAGTGGGAGACTTTCAAGCCGGTTCTGAAGTGTGCCAAAGTCTTCACGCATGGTTCGGAGCGCCGCTCCGTTGGATTGTACCAGCTCCTTCACACCACGTATCTCCTCCAAGATCCCCTGTGGCGTTACGGAGTTTTCCCAAAATGGGGCCATCTTTTGTGGGGAAGAACTCTGTTTTGGAGCGTTTTCGTGTGAAGAAGAGGGAGACCCGAGGTCCAGTCGCACTGGTTTGTGGCCCGCCGTTCCCCCCGAGGCACCCCGGTAAGTTCAGAGCAAAAAAAATGAAATTTATGCAGGTATTAATTCAGGATTCTGAGTAGGCCTCTCGGGAGCTTCAACGCAAAGCGTCTATCCCGCTGGACATCAGGCTCCGCCCCCCTACTCATTAGAGGTTTAATTTTTCCTCTTCCCACTAGGTGGCCCAGGTATTTTACCTCCCTATTTGCAAAGGCACACTTCTTCGGGTTTAAAGTGATTCCCGCTTGCTTCATGGAGCACAAGACTGCCCTGATCCTCTTTAGATGCTCCGCCCAGGTGTTACTATGGATTATGACATCATCCATATATGCAAAAGCATAATTTTGGTGGGGTCGAAGTACCTGATCCACTAACCTTTGGCAGGTAGCTGCCGCTCCATGCAGTCTGAAAGGCATCCTCTTGAACTGGAAAAGGCCAACGGGGGTGCTGAACGCAGTCTTCGGCTTCGACTCCCTGGTTAGAGGGATTTGCCAATATCCTTTTGTCATATCAAGGGTGGTTAAGTATTGAGCCTGTCCCAGCTGGTCCAACAGCTCTTCAATTCTTGGCATTGGATATGCATCAAAAACTGATATGGCGTTTACCTGCCGGAAGTCAATACAAAATCTTAAAGATCCATCAGGCTTTGACACCAGGACTATGGGGCTATTCCAGGGACTCTTTGACTCCTCTATTACTCCCATGTCCAACATCTCCTGGACTTGTGCCACTACTTCCTGTCTCTTGGCTTCAGGCAAGCAGTATGGCCTTTGACGAACTAATTTCCCAGGTGGAGTTATTATTTCATGGGCAACCAAATGTGTCTCCCCAGGTATGGGTGTCAACACATCTGGGAATTCTTTAAGCAATTTCCTAATTTCTTCCTGTTGTACCACTGTCAGGTCCTCCCCTATTTGGGGCTCTGATTTTTCTTTACAATCAGATACCTGGGGTTCCAAATCTTCCTCTTTATTCACCTCCCTCTCTCGGGCACAGGTGGCAGCTAGGCTTTTAGCCCCTTTGACGTCAGTAGAACCAAAGCCTTTGGTTCCACGCTCAGAATTTTCCAGGGATGTGACCTCCTCCACAGGTGGAAAACCCAGCCTCTCACAGATCAATTGGGCAATTCTGTCTCCTGTCTTCACGTGATAATCATTCTGTCCAAAATTAAATAACAGAACTTTAATATTGCCCCTGTAATCGGTATCAATTACTCCCGCACCCACATCGATGAAATATTTAAGGGCTAATCCGGACCTTGGGGCTACTCTCCCATAGCATCCAATAGGTATTTCCACTTGGAGACCAGTATCAACCAGGGCTCTTCCTTGGCTAGGTACAGTCACATTTTCTATACTGCACAGGTCAAGCCCAGCAGCTTTAGGGGTTGCCCGCTTAGGAGTTTGGGCCTTCTCTGTGACCCTATGGTACTTTAAGACAAATGTCTGCTTAGGGATAGTTTGGTCTTCTGGACGCTTAACCATCTTTTTAGCTGGGGTCTGAGGACTTCCAAATAAAGGCCCGGGAGCTATTACCACTAAACCTTCTCCCTCCTTCTTTCCTAGTCCTTCCACTAGACCCTGCTTAAATCTTGGCCAGTCTCTTCCTAGAACCAAATCAAAGGGTAGCCTAGGCACCACTGCTAACAGGACTTCCTCTTGTTTCCCCAGGCACTTAACCTTTAGCCTATAGGTGGGATATGATGTTGCAGCACCATGAATGCATCTGATGTGAACTTGGCTTTCAGGGGTTCTAGGCACAAATCCTTCTTGGGCCTCTATTCTCTTCCAAAGCCTTTTTGACATCATACTCTGGTCTGCCCCAGAGTCTAACAAAGCATTTGTGGTAATTCCTTGCACATCAACCATCAAAAGAAATCCTTCTTTGGGCTGTTTTAAATCCACACCCACTAAGCTAGTGTGTGTCTGGCATCCCTTTTCTAAATGTCCCCATTTTCCACACTTGAAACATTTCTTTTCACTCCACTGTGTCATCTGCTTTGGCACAGTACATTTATTTTCAGAAACATTTTTAATTATTTTCTTTTCTGAT
This sequence comes from Ichthyophis bannanicus, assembly GCA_033557465.1. NCBI lineage: Eukaryota > Metazoa > Chordata > Amphibia > Gymnophiona > Ichthyophiidae > Ichthyophis > Ichthyophis bannanicus. The sequence continues at coordinate 70,069,659 of CM066037.1, forward strand.
ACAGCACAGCTTGCCTCAGCACCCATCTTCAGAGGGCCACCCATTCTATGGCAAGCCTGCGTGGCTTCCAAGAATCTCTCTGCTAACATGGTTGCCTCTCCAAGATTTTGGCAATTTTGCTGTATAAGGAAAGTGTGCAAATCTTTAGGCACCGCAGACATAAATTGTTCAAGCATAATAATGTCTAATAACATTTCTACCGTCCTTTGCTCAGGCTCCAACCATTTTACAGCTAATCCTCTGATTCTCTGAGTCAGAGCCCTGGGTGTTTCACCCACTCTCAATGTAGTAGCTCTAAACATTCGCCTATACTCTGAAATAGACAACCCTAGGCGATCTCTAATAGCAGCCTTTACATCCTTATAATTCAAAGCCTGGGCTGCTGGCATTGCTCTATAAGCTGCAAGCGCCTCTCCAGTTAATGAGGCTGCCAGCCTTACTGCCCACTGGGTCTCTGGCCATGCTAATGCTTGTGCCACTCTTTCAAAAGACTCTAGAAAATCATCAACATTATCATCTGGAGTTAGCTTCCCAAAACTAAATGCCCCAATTCCTTTATTGAGTCCCACACTGTCCACATGTGGTGTACCAGTATTTACTGCTGGTCTTGCATCTGGTCCACTTTGGTTCTGCAGTTTAACTAGGGCTTGCACCAAATCAAGTACTGGCCTCTGCTGGTCCATGAAGGCTTTCATAGCAGTGTCCTGAGCCTGCTGTGCTAGCTCCTGTTGCCTGCTAAACTGGGCTGCCATCCAATCGGCTAGTTCCCTTGGATCCATTTTGATCCCTGCAAGAAGACACAAAAACAAAACAAAACACAGTGCACCACCTTCCAAACAGGTGTTTTTTCTACTTTTTTTTTCAATTACCCCTGTGCCTTACTCCCATCCACCACTAGACATGCCCAGGTACTTGTTACCTTATGCCAGTGATGAATCCAGCTCTGCACAGGGTCTTTTCCTCCTGGAACAGCTACCTGGAACGGCCACCTCTCCTCCAAAGTGCAGTTGAGGGAAAAACTTTTCTTTAAGCTTTTAAGCTTGAACTGTCCTTTTTCTTCAGACTTGAGTTGTAATCCTTAGCAAGTAAATCCCTTTGTGCAAAAGCAATCCGAAAAACTACGCCATTTGTCAGACGGGTGCCTGAGTGAGAATGTTCACAGTCTTGGCAAGTGCATATATCAATATGATTTGCAAGGGATTGTGGGAAATGCAGTCCATTCACACCAGACACAGCTGCTCACAATAATTAGTTGTGCTTGAGTGTAAAGCCAATAAGATATTTATTTATGGGGTTATTTCTCCCAACACAGATATGCTTGGTAGCACATAAAACAGGATACTTGCTTTCAGTGTTAAACTTAGAAAAACAAAATCAGGAAAACAACAGCTGAACTTGTCAGGCAATCAAAGCAAAAGAATAAAGACCTGGTTGGTAACAAACTGGTCTTTTCTGTAGGCTTTAGCTAATATTTTCTTAGCAGTGCTCTAAACAACAAGCAAAACCCACAAAGAAGGGAAAAACTGTTCTTTTCAGGTTAACTTCTTATATCTTCACACATAGACTCAGAAGTGATTCCCTCAGAGCTCACAAGCAATTAGGTAAGGCTCAATTGCTAGCAGTTACCCAGCTGAAACCCCTTAGCTGGCTTGCTTTCTACTGCGTGGCTAAAAATCCTACTCAGGAGCTTTTCCGAGTAGATTAAAGAACAAGTTTGTATTTCTTTGTGATGGTTCTTGTACTTTGTAACAGTAAATTACCAAAGGAGTTTAGACAGAGAGCAATCCATATATTCACAGCCTGTATCTAAGACCGCTCCCCCTTCTTCAACAATCATGGGTTCAATATCATGGATTGGCACAGAGGAATTTCTCAATGTAGCACTCTCAGGAGAATACTTGTTTCCCTGCTGTCTTTCAAGGTTATAGCTAGGGCATAGATCAGTGTTCATACCTGAGCTTCCATTGCTGTTAGAGTTCCTCTCTAAATAGCCTGGCCAGTATGTAGTCCAGTTCTTATGTCCAGCCTTCCAATCCAGATCCCTGGACACTGGATCTCTCTTCACATACCTTCTGGCACGGGTCCTAGGGTCCCTTCCACGTGCAGCCGTCTCCCTCACAGGTACCGTCTGGAGATTCCTAGCTCTGCAGCACCATTCCTCTGGCTTTCCCCAGTCCAATGGTGTATGCTGGCCTTTTGAATGTCTCCCAGTATACGTACTGCTCTGGACTCCTTTAGGCCTCCCAAATGCTTTCCTCTTCTTTCTTCCAAAGGGTTTCTTGCCCTCTCTGTCCGTCCGCACTGGCTTCTGCTTCTGATGATCCTCCAGATGATGAAGATGTCCAAGCTGAGGATCTCCAAGCTGAATCTGAGGATGAGGATAATTCTCTGCAGAATAAACTCTACCTTTATTCTGCTTTGATGAGTGCTCCACCCTAGCACAGCGCAGCTGTGCTGAATCAGGCCCTGCCCTTTGAGATGAGTGCTTGGGGATTACCTCATAGCCCTCCTGATTGAACACACGTTTCCCCACTTCAGCTCCTCTAATGGCTGTTGGAAACCTGGTGCATTCTGGGACTGGTAGTCTTTTATGGCAAAATTCTGTTTTCTTATTTCTACCAGAACTGACAGGTTGCTTGTTCAGAGTCACTTCACCTTTTCTATAGCTCCTTCCTGAGCTATGATAAGCTTCCTTATCACAAGTCTTATTTTGGAAAATCATTGCCTGAGTGTGCAGAAAGTTCAGCCAAATGTCTGGTGATTCATTCTCAAAAACGTTTTTGATGATAACTGGGCATTTTTCCTGGCTCAGAAAATATGATTTCACTGGTTAGAACATTTTAATTAACCTCTCTCTATGGCTTGTAGTAAAGCCAGCCAGCCACCTAATGTTACTGTATCCGAGGAGCTTTTGATACTCATTCTCAACAGTCACACATTTCTTTAAGTTCTTCAATTCTCATGTATAAATGTAAATATGTCTGAATATCTTGTCAACAATAACTTCAATGTCAAATGGCAGGCATTCAGCAGCAGTACTGATACAACTGAGCTGCACCGTTTGCACGAATTAAATTACTTCCTAAATGTTATTGCAGCTTGTAGAGCAGCCCGCGTTCGGCGGGAAAAGCACCATTTTAATACTCCCCCGATCCGGGGTAGAGCAACTCTTGCTGCTTCAGCCAGCTGCCCTGCCTGGAGACTCCAGCCCATTCGGGGCTGTGGGAGGAGGAGCAGAGGCAACATAAGAGCAGCCCGCGTTCGGCGGGAAAAGCACCATTTTAATACTCCCCCGATCCGGGGTAGAGCAACTCTTGCTGCTTCAGCCAGCTGCCCTGCCTGGAGACTCCAGCCCATTCGGGGCTGTGGGAGGAGGAGCAGAGGCAACATAAGAGCAGCCCGCGTTCGGCGGGAAAAGCACCATTTTAATACTCCCCCGATCCGGGGTAGAGCAACTCTTGCTGCTTCAGCCAGCTGCCCTGCCTGGAGACTCCAGCCCATTCGGGGCTGTGGGAGGAGGAGCAGAGGCAACATAAGAGCAGCCCGCGTTCGGCGGGAAAAGCACCATTTTAATACTCCCCCGATCCGGGGTAGAGCAACTCTTGCTGCTTCAGCCAGCTGCCCTGCCTGGAGACTCCAGCCCATTCGGGGCTGTGGGAGGAGGAGCAGAGGCAACATAAGAGCAGCCCGCGTTCGGCGGGAAAAGCACCATTTTAATACTCCCCCGATCCGGGGTAGAGCAACTCTTGCTGCTTCAGCCAGCTGCCCTGCCTGGAGACTCCAGCCCATTCGGGGCTGTGGGAGGAGGAGCAGAGGCAACATAAGAGCAACCTGCCTCCGGCAGGCCCGCGCCTGTCGGGCCCGCGCCTGAGGGCCTCGCCAGAGGGCCCTTAGGCGTGGCCCTTTGGCAGCGGCCTTTGGTAAGAGCACAAACAAGTCTCAGGAGCGTCCACCATCTTTGCAACTAACCGGAAGATAACCGCAACAGCCTCTAGAGTTCACACTTTCCGTCTATCTACTACCTACACATATGCTGCAGTCTCGACGGGTCATCCAGCCATCCGGAGAGGGCCCTTTGGCACGGCTCTTAAGATAAGGCACTGAAAATCTCCAAGGATTCCTAAACACAGCAAGTATATCCTCTACAACACCTCTTATCTGACACTACCAAAGACTAAACAGATTTGATACACCATTATTGTTGCTAGAAGTCTAACTTCAATCATTAACTGTTACCAATACCTGTTTCAGTACTATTGTTAGTACTGTTATTTAATTCTGATACTGTTGTCAGCACTGATAATTATACCTAATAACAAGTGTAAGTAGCTTTTCATTCTACTACTGTTGCCAGTAGTTATTGTTAGTTCCAAGAATTACAGTTGTAAGACGATATAACACAACCCACGAATGTAGATGGTACCAATCTTTACTTAATGTTATCAGTGGCCCCACATATAAATACTGTTGTCAGTAGCTAGCATTTGATAACCTACATTTAAATACTGTTGTCAGTAGCCTATTAATAAATAAACAGTACTCAATTACTGTTGTCAGTAGCCAATAACAGATACAATATACCTAATATTGTTGAATACAACCATACTGCTACATTATTGCTATATTACCTCATCAGCTTCTCAATTAGCACCTGTGATCAGTATCATTCTCACATTCTATCACTACTGCCAGACCATCCCAACTGGGCTACTGTTTTCAATAAAACCCTCTTCACTACTATCAATACCTCCTAATACACTACCCTACCCTATACCCATAATTAACAACACAATACCCCTCACCAATCAAGCCAAAATGCCGTTAATTAGCCTCTCCAAAAATAGATTAGCAATAATTTGCCTCATTATCTCTATACTAACTATCATTGTCAACAGCCTAAATAACAATAACTTTAAAAACATACCAATCATACACAGACCAATAAGAATCAGCCCCTCAGAATGGAAACCTTACCAAGAACACCACCCCAAGGTGAACCTCAATAGGCTAATCCATATAAAATACACAGCACACACTCAGACTAAAAACCTGAACCCATGTGTAAGTAATGACTACCTATCTATAACCCTAATTAACGCCAGATCAATGAAGAATAAGTTACCTATTTTCACAGACATACTAGAAAACAATACCCCAGACATTTTGTGTATAACAGAGACATGGTTAACGGAATCTGATAATGTCTACATAAACCAACTAAGCAATAATAACTATGACACCTTTTATACGCATAGAACCCACAAAAAAGGTGGTGGAGTGCTGATAATGTCAAAAAAAGAACTCAAAGCCAAAAAATTACAATCCAAACTACCCACTAACATTGATACTCTCATTATGAAAATTGGCACAATAACAATCTGTCTGATCTATAGACCCCCAGACCAATCAGCAGAAGGCCTTGACCCTCTAATCGATTACCTAAGCTCATCCACTCACCAAAATCCAATACTAATGCTCGGT